>CAWUFW010001951.1:0-1250776 GCA_963921515.1 Calotriton arnoldi
ACCCCACAACTACGCCTATGTAAGACAAACAACACTAGACGCAACAGAGCGGAACAACATAAATGCACACGAACACCACTGAACCCATCAAACTCACAGACACACCATGCACATACAACATACCATCCATCCCATCCGTCAGCCCCAGTCTCATGAAAGGCATGTCATCCGCACAGCTGCCACACATACAGCAGTCACGCTAAGATATATGCCCATGACCAACCATGTGCCAGAAGTCAATTAAGCGCACGACACACTGTGAGCAACAACACACAACATGGGCCACACCCCCCCCCCGAGCACTGCAGTGATGCACATGGCACAGGGCATCACGCACACCAAGGAGATGGGACAACTGCAATACGTTGGCTGGCACACAACTATCACTCACTCATAACGATGCGTCCAATGCCATGTCCAGTAATCACAACAGACAGCAAATATGCAGGCCATGTCAAGCATGCACACACCTCAAACCATGCACTGTCATGCTGCCACAACACATGTCACGTTCGGCACCCATGGCTCACAGCATGTACCCCAAAAGCATATTCCCTCCCAAATGCGAATCTGGGGCATGGCCCCCATGTTGCCATATGCGTTCCTAAGCGTTCCATTTGAACCCCAAAAGCATATCCCCTTCCAAATGCGAATCTGGGGCATGGCCCCCATGTTGCCATATGCGTTCCTAAGCGTTCCATTTGAACCCCAAAAGCATATCCCCTCCCAAATGCGAATCTGGGGCATGGCCCCCATGTTGCCATATGCGTTCCTAAGCGTTCCATTTGAACCCCAAAAGCATATCCCCTCCCAAATGCGAATCTGGGGCATGGCCCCCATGTTGCCATATGCGTTCCTAAGCGTTCCATTTGAACCCCAAAAGCATATCCCCTCCCAAATGCGAATCTGGGGCATGGCCCCCATGTTGCCATATGCGTTCCTAAGCGTCCCATCTGAACACCAAAAGCAAAGTACAAACCAGACCCAGGATAGGCCAGGAGCCCGAATACACCAGAGTCACAATAAGTAGGGGCACAGCAACACACCCATCGGCATGGCCAATCCGTCCCATGCCACATGTGCACAGCACACAGTCCCATTGCCAAGCACACACAACTACAGATGCTACAGCCACACACACGCCTCCGGGAAACCCATGTACGAGATTGCACGAACTGTCAATGTCAGACGACAAATACATACTTCGCCAGGTGCAACACAATAACAAATCTCATTCTCTCCACAGGTGACGAACTGCTGGATGCTGGGGATGGAGCCAGCAGCCAGCACAGCCAGCCTACAAGCCCCCAACGAGGACACACGGATCTGGAGGATCTGTCCTCCTCTTCGGACACGGACCACCAAGCAGGCCCATCTGGTGTGGCAGGGCCCAGCCGCTCCCAGGACCCCTCCTACCCACCAACCCATCATCCAGGGCTGCTGAACATTCCCAGCCCCCTGCTGCCACTGTCGTTGCGGCCACACCCACGGTAATTGTGGCCACTACCACTGCCGCAACCGCCACCATCGCCGCACCGACCACCACCGCCGCCACCACCGCCACGTCTTCGCTGGCACCAGCCCCAGCGCAGGTGGTGGCCCGGCCGACTGGATCCACCCTGGGAGCCACAGCGAGGACCGTGGTGAGCAATGTGGCTAGTGGGCAGGCCGGTGGCAGCAGGACTGGTAGGAGGAGCAGGGTCAGGGAAACGCCAGCCTCCCCTGGGAGCCATGCCCTGCCTCAAATGGCCAGAGTCCTTGGGGCCTATGAAGAGGCCCAAGGACAATGGGTCCGGTCTGCTTCAGACACGCGTGAGGTGCTTGGGGTGCTGAGGTCCATGGACGCCCGTATGGGCCAAATCGTGGACCTCATGGGACAGCTGGTGGTGGCGGTGAGGTCACAGCCAGTGACAGCAGCTCCCCCTCCGCCACCACCTGCCGGGGCGCAGGGTGGAGCAGCAGTGTCCAGTTCCCCTGCGTCCACAGCCAGTGAGCACACCTCAACCACCAGCATGTCGCAAGCAGGCACCCCCTCGCAAACGTGGAAGGGGCCGTCCGAAGTGGAAACAGATCTCCCGGGAGGACTTCGCACGCTCCAAACGCAAGTGAGGCAGCCAGCCAGCCTTCCGCCAGCCTTCCTTGACCAGCCACTGCATTGACTTGGACTACGATCCCACTCCACACAGCCATCTGGATGGCATGTGTGTGTTGGACTATGGACATAGAACCAGTGGGTACACCCTGATCATCACGCAGCCATGACCGACAGCTCATTGTCACTGCACGCACCACTTTTGTCATCACCTTACACACAATCACATGTCACAGTTTGTAATAAATGCACCTTTTTCACTAACTGCTGTTTGTGCCCTGTGTTTTATTTGTACGGAATACAACGGCCACCTTGGGCGGAAAGGCACCTGATGCGTGGCATGGCAATTGAATCCGGAGGGCCTGTAGGGACCTAGGGGTGGGAGACAGAACAGGAGCACATTCAATGAGTGTGTCACACACCCATCACACAGTACATGTCAACAACTACAAGCAATGTACACACATCGCACAGAGCAATAGGGCACAATGCCACAGCCACCAACAGTGGCATACTACCCTGGCCATGGAGCATTGACACACAGCACGCAGTGAACAAACGGCCACCCTGACACAGCACACACACACCTGCACAGATACAGCCACATCAGCCGTCGTACATGGACACTCACCGTCAAGTGAAGTAGCGGGCGATGAGCTGCTGCCGCACATTACCAGCTTCCTCCTCTCCGCTGTCCTCCTCACTCGAGCTGTCCTGGTCTGCGGGCTGGGGCCCTGGTTGATCTCCGTCATCCACGATGAGGGGGATCTGCTTCCGAATGGCCAGATTGTGCAGCATGCAGCACGCCACCACTATCTGGCACACCTTCTGTGGGAGTACGCCAGCGCACCCCGGTGCGGTCCAGGCACCTGAACCTGGACTTGAGGAGGCCAAAGGTACGCTCGACCACACGTCTGGTCCTCCCATGTGCCTCATTGTAGCGATCGTCTGCTGGGGTGCGAGGATTCCTCAATGGACTGAGCAGCCATGCCCCATTCGGGTACGCAGAGTCACCTGGGTGTGAGGGACACAGAGAACCGTTGCAATTCCAACTGGACAGGGGACAGCATCGCACAACCAGCACGCTACACCACTCCACATACTCACCGACAATACAGGCACGATCCTGTTGCATATTGGACATCAGTCGTGGCAAGATGCTGTTGCGCATTATGTGTGCGTCATGGGCCGAGCCTGGGAACTTTGCACACACGTGGGTGATCACCATGTCCGCAAGGCACACCACTTGCACATTCAGGGAGTGCGTGTGCTTCCTGTTGCGGTACAGGTGCTCAGTGGCCTGTGGTGGAACAAGGCCGACATGTGTGCAGTCAATGGCTCCAACGACGTGTGGGATTCTGCCAAGGGCATAGAATGCACCCTTCACTGCCGCCAATTCACGAGCCCTGGGGTAGCGGATGTACCTGTTTCGGTACAGCATCATGGCTGCCAGTACATCCCTCAGCACCTTGCTGAACATGGGCTGGGACATCCCTCCTCCAATGCCCACTGTGTGCTGGAATGACCCAGTGGCGAAGAAATGCATGGCGGCCATCACCTTAGCCGTGGGGGTGACAGCAGTCGGATACACCCTGCGGGGACGGAGATGGGGTTCTAACATGGCACACAGTCGATGCAGGGTTGGCCTGTCCAGCCGAAACTTCCTAATAACCTCTGTATCGTCCATGTCCGCCAGCAATTGGTATGGGCGGTCAATGTTCGGTCTCCGCCTAGGGACAATGGCAGAGGACACATGTCAAAGCAACACGACACATAGCAATTTCGCATACACATCACTGACATGACTGAGCAAGCACATGAGCCACAGCCCAGCTGTCAAGCTGGGACGGCACGGCCACAATACACTTACACAGGTCTCCCAACAATGGCAATGGCTAGTGATACAAACCACTGCCATGTGCATGCACATGGGGATCTAGGCCCCAATGACTTGCGGGGCGTGCTGATGGGGACTGACTGCATATCCGTCAAGCGGCAACGCCACGGCAACATGAATGTCTGCTGAGCATGGAACTGCTTCCGCGGCTGGATGAGTATGGCACACGACGACGACGATGTGGGCACAGGCTGAGCGGCCAAAACAAGTGGGACCTGTGGCACGAGGGGATATGAGACAGTAGTAGGTGTCAGCACTGCACCCTATGTACAGCACTGTACGGATCACACCTCCCGAAACATTGACAGGTGTCCACATTGACAGCCCCATGCCAAGACGGCTGTGTGCTTGCAGTCACACGTCACAGGTGAGAGGTTACATTGCACGTGCCAGGTGGCAGACGTACATAGTGGGAGCTGGCATGTGTGTGCATGTGTCTCCTGTTCAGGATCCACCAGATGGGCGCTGACTCTGTACTGACCATTGGACACAGCATGTTCCGTGGAAGGCTTGTGTGTGTGGGATGGTGGCACTGGATGTGCCTCCGTTGGGTGGGGGGCCATGCACAGGGCGGGTACGTCGATGATTGCGCATTGTTGGTCACGGTGGGTGCACCAACTGAAGATGTGTTGCCCTGTGTTCAATTCCTATGTCCGCATGATGATGGACTGTAGATGTGGGCAGACTACACATTGGTCGATGTGCTGTCTATATGCATGTGCCTTCACACCAGGCACAGCTGCCCCTGCACATGTGACCCCTGCTGGACTCGCTGCTGGGTCTGTGGAGCTGATGCACCTTCTGCACGTGGGGCGGACAGCTCTCCTCACTTCCCTCATTGCGCATGTCATGACTTTGCCGCAGGTGACATGGATCATGGAGGGCCCACATGTACGCGTGGGTAGGCTACACATGATTGTACACTGGTCGCCACCCCCAGTCAGTGTTTCGAATGGGAAGGTTGTCGTGCTGGTGGTATGTTCGATGTGGCGGATGGGCGGGCCTAGGTGCGGGCTTACATTCCGGACATGGGGGTAGTTGGATTGGCGACTAGTTGCAGTACACACGGGACACGTCTCTTCCTTTCCACATCTGGGTCATCCCTTGTACTTACTGACAGTGATACAGTCATCTTCGCCCCAGCCCTCATTTCCTCCCCTCGCTCCCTCAATATGCATGCTCACCTGCGAGGCTAGCGCCTGCAAAGGCAGCCCCAAACTCGCACTAGAGAGGGCAAGGAGTGTATGTGTGGGTCCAGTTGCACGAGTGGGCTGTCTCAGGGTATGATGTGTGGCAGGACGCCGTCCACCTGCGTGGTGCCCCAAATGGAGACCCGGCCTGCATGGACTATGCATCACAGTCTTCGCCTTCCGGATCCGCCACCTGCGACACCCAGTGGCTGTGGCTGCCCTTGCGGCCAGGCCGCGTCCGTCTGCGGCTGATGGCCCACACATTCACTCTTTGGCCTCTCTGGGGAGGGCTCGGGGGTGGTGGCGCACGCGCTTGCACTTAGTCGCAATGGCATGTGGCGTGGTTGGTATGATGGGCAATGGATGGGATGGTGCGAGCCACCTCCCGTGACGTCAGTGCTGCTCGTGCTGTGGTGCGTCCCCCTACACTTCCATTTGACTTGTGCCATGCTAGACGTTGAGGTTCTATTGCCTGCGTGATATGACCAGGAGGAGCGCGAGGAGACCTCTCACACACCATGCTCCACTGCCATCCCGTGCCCTGTATCGCCTGTGCGGATTGACTATGTTGGGGTTACACCGGGTCGACTGGGGCTGTGTGTGCCTTGTCAAGGGCCATGGCGGGCGCACAACAGGATCCAGCTTGTCCACAGAGGGTGGGCTGAGGTGCGCCTGGTACCGCTTTGTACGTGTGCCCGGCTGCTGTGCACACACGTGTTCACTCCCCCCGACAGGTGTCCTCTCACGATGCCCAGGGAAGCGGTGGTGTACTGTTCATGACCCCTCCCAACACGGCGTGCTCCAACTTGGCATGTGCGCATCTACCCGTCGCACCCACCCACCTGAGCACTGCGTCCATACGACTTCACACGACACATGTGTGTCTTCCACAGTAGTGCTACTCATTTGCGTTGACATCCAATACCAGTGGACTACATGGTCATGTCACGACTGCCGTGTACTTCACATACTCTCATCCTCTCTCATTCGTACTTGTGAAATGAGTCAGCGGAGACAGTTTTGGTTTCAAACATTATATTGAGTCTTCTGTCCTCTGTGATGCAGTATAGTGGACACTACTGGCAGCGGAATACATGTTGAGGATATACTGAGCATGATTGCAAATGGGATAGGGTGTGGGGTTACATGTGATTGGCTGTTGCATGTGGGATGTGGGCTTCAGAGTGACATCTGCTTGGCCAGGGCTGTGCTAATGTACATTTACGTATAGCTGCGGAGCTGCGGACTTTGACACAGACGGTATACATGTAGCCTACCAGACCGCTTGGCATCATGGGCACAGTCCATCTCAGTTCCATGTGACAGGTTTGCTGCGGTTGTTCCTCATGCACGCGTGCATGTGAGATGACATCAGGGCATGTGCTTGCGTGCATGCAGCGGCGTGCCACTTGTTGTTGCACTGTGGTGGTTACTGGACATGTCACAGTCACTGGGGTCGTGTTGTTGTTGTATGCACTTGTCGTCCATGCAAAGGTCCTGGTATGGTATTCCCGGGCGGGGGGTGGGAGGGGTGCAGCACCCACAGACTCCAGGCGACCTATTCATGTCCACTGAGCGGTGTGTGTGTCCATGGGCGCTGGATCCATGTCGTGTCCTGGTTGTTCGTGCAGTTCCGTCCATGTGGGTGCGATACACAGAGCCCATGCCACTGCCTCCCACGATGCATGCGGTGTTCCTGGATGTGATGGGGAACAGTGTGCATGTCCCGGTCATATCCGATGTCATGGCGATGTCGTTGATGGTGTGGTTACAGTTGCCGGTCGTTTGGTATGGCTGTTGTGGTGGTGACTGGCCAGTCCGTGCGGAAGCTAAGCATGGGTGCGGGGTTGGACATCATAGGTCACTCGGGGAACCTGCGTTGTGGTCCGACGAATTTACAGGTTGTCAGGTATGCGATGCCGTCCAGCAGGGCTTCCATGTCATTGGTGGTGTACATGTTTGCCAGCCAATGTAGCGGATGGTGGCTGTCAAGGTGTTGTTCGTAAGTTGTCCCTTGGAGGACCATGATGGGGCATGCTGGGTGACATTCGATGTAGCTGTTCTCGATGATCCGTCGAGTGGAGGCACAGTGGTCCCATTTCAGTGCGGGTGCGATGTTGGCCACATACGCCATGCCCCCATAGGCAGAGCAGGCCCTGTCGTGTGCGTCCAGAGGGAGGAGTAGTGGTAGCAGGTCCGCCTTCAGACATGCCGGGTTGGAGAGGCATATCTCGACGGGATGCTGGTAGGGACACCTCCGACAGTAGAAGACGGGCATGACGCAGCTGAACAATGTGATGCGGTAAGTCAGTCGGTAACTTACGTTCAGCAGGGACAGGAGATCGCATCCCAATGTATGGAACAGGTTGGTTTTGTACAGCTTGAGCTGTTCGGCGTAGTTGGGTAGGTGTGTTGCGGTTGCCATTTCGCAGCGGTTCGTTGAGGTGGCGTGCTCCGGCTGTGTGTGCAGTCTGCAATGTGCACGCTCCGAGGTTGCTGTGAGCTCTGTGTAGTCGTAGGGAGACAGGACTTGTGTTCTGTTGGCTTGTTTGGAGGACACGGGCCCTCTTCCCACATGCTTCTCAGACAGTTCAAGGTCAGTGATGTGTGACTCCTTCCAATTAACTTGCATGTGGCCGACATGGGGGAGTGTTTTCTTCTTTCTTCCCCGTCCGTTGTGTGCTTCTGTGATATGCGCTATCTGCCCTGTGGTCGGTCTCCTCGGCATGCCTGTGTTGGTCTATTCTTGGACAATGGCTGTATTCACCGGCTTCTGTCGTAGGGCTGTGGTTTCGGAGTTGGAATGGAAGGTCATTCAGTGCTGTCTGCTCTCCCTTGTGTGGGCGGCAGGCTGCCTTTCCGCTCTGCGTTGGACCTTGTGTGTGAATGTTATTCTTGGGCCACCTGTTGTCGGTCCCCGGGCTCTTTGGTGTTCCGTTTTATATGTCTTGTTCATATGTGCAGGGTGGTATGGGTGTTTCTGTGTGGTACTGGCGTTCCTCTTCCCGAAGGGGCCCTGCTTCTCCTAGTTGGTGTTGCCGCCGCTGTGTGCTACGCCATGTTTGTTACACTGGGGTGTGTCCTGCTGTTGCGTGTCTTCACTGACATGTGTGCGTCGGTTGTGTGGCGTTGGGTGTTGTCCGTGAATTGGGCGTTGGGGACATGTCTGTGGCAGGCCTGTCACGTGTCATGTGCGTTCGGGGTGGGGCTGATGTGTGTGCTGCTTGGTTGTGTCCCTGTGTCTGTGTGCGACGCATGCATGGCGCTGCGGTTGGCCTCTGCGTTGTGCGCATGTGTGGCGGCGTCATCGGCGCTTTGGGGCCGTGACGAGGTGGTTGGTTCCTAGTCCCAGGTGGTGTGTACACATGTGTTCCGCGATGTTACGATTTGGCCTGTGTGTCATATGTGGATGCAATGGTGGATGTGTAGTGTACACGCGCTGGTGGGGGGTTGTCCGCTTTTTCCGCCCTTGCACTGTGTGCGCTGTTTGCGTGCACTTGTTGTGTGTGTGCCTACCTGCGTCTCCGCGGTACGTTGCGTCCTTGGTGGTGCATCAGCAGAAGCATGGGGAGGGCCTGCAGTGCTGGATTCATGCTCGGGGAGCCGCTTCTTCGTTGTCCGTGCTCGGCATCCGTGTTACCGCTTCGGTTTGTCGTACGGTATCTCTTGGCCATGGGAGCCGTTTGTTTGCGGCATCGTAATTTATGCGCCGGGCGGGACGTGTTTCGTCGGACGGTGTGTGTCAGTTGAGCTGCGCCGCTACGTGTACGGGCGCACTTTGATGGCGGACGGTGTTGCTGGCTTGCCGGCGGTGTTTAGCCTACTTTTCGCATCGTAATTGGACGGGCGTGTGGACTGCTGCGTGCCGGCGGTAACTGGTGCTTTTTGCATCCGCCAGCACGGCGGTGGTGCTTCCGCCCGCCATCGTAATGTGCCCCTAAGTTGTTAATTGATATTAATTTAATAATGTAAAATTAGTTATGTAAAATGTGTTTTGGTGTTTATTGGGGTAGAGGGTGGAAAGTATTTTAGGTTTCATTAATTAATAATTGTTGCTCATTAATATTGATTCATTAATTGAGAAATGTTTTTAGTAATTGTTTATTTTTATTTTTTGTGTGGATTTTAGTTTTATAGGGTAAAGTTTGGTGAGTAAATTAATTTTTATCCTTTTTAATTTGTTTTATAATTAATAATATTTGTTTATTTCATAATTATTTATGTTAAATATGGAGGTACACTTTTTTTAAATTTAGATGTGTGTTGTGAATTGTGTGGTGTTATAGGGTAGGAAATTAAAAATATTAAATTCAGGTAACAATTAATGTTTTTGATTATAATTAATTTCTATTAAATATAGTTATTTGTTTGTAAAAAAATTCAATTTGTATAAAAAACTTTTTGTAGGTAATCTTTACATTTTTTAACATTATAATATGCTTCTATCTTTTGTAATTTATTATATTTTTATATATGTTTTCTTTATTTGTTTTTTAACATCTTTTGTATTGAAGTTGATATTTTGTTTTTTTTAAATTTTGAATTGACTTCAGTGGGAATAGTAATTTGTACCTCTCCGCTGTCCAACATTTTCCCTACTGTTGCACTCACTGGAGTGGGAATAGTAATTTTTACCTCTCCGTTATCCAACACTTTCCCTACTGTTGCACTCACTGGACTGGGAATAGTAATTTTTACCCCTCCGCTATCCAACACTTTCCCTACTGTTGCACTCACTGGAGTGGGAATAGTAATTTTTACCCCTCCGCTATCCAACACTTTCCCTACTGTTGCACTCAGTGGAGTGGGAATAGTAATTTTTACCCCTTCGCTATCCAATATTTTCTCCACTGTTGCACTCACTGGAGTGGGAATAGTAATTTTTTCCCCTCCGCTATCCAACACTTTCCCTACTGTTGCACTCACTGGAGTGGGAATAGTAATTTTTCCCTTTCGCTATCCAACACTTTCCCTACTGTTGCACTCACTGGAGTGGGAATAATAATAATTTTCACCCCTACGCTATCCAACAGTTTCCCTACTGTTGCACTCAATGGAGTGCAAAATGTAAGTTTAAAAATTATTAGATATTTTAATGTTTTAATTTATAAGATAATGTTTTTTTTATTATATTTTATGTTATAGGTGTATGTATATATATATATTTATTTGTACATTTATAGCATTTTAAAATAAATTATAATTCTTAGTTTATTAATTTGTATTAAAAACATATGTATATGTATTGCATTTTATATATGTATGTTTAAATATTTTTAATTACATTTATTTATTATATTTTTAAATGTACATTACATCTAAATAATTTTTTTAAGTACATTTTATTATTTAATGTATTTAACATAATTTTTATATATATAAAACTACAATATTTTGTACATCGATATTTTTACATCGATATTATTTTTTCAATATTTTTAAACTTTGACATCGATATTTATGTGCCGATATTTGTGTATGAGTATATTTTTGTACTCGATATTATGTCAGTGATCCATGCCTTACTGCTGACAAAAAACTGTTTACTCTTCCTTTAGAAATTATAGGACGTGGGAATCCAAAACGAAATTTTGTATAAACTTTTCCTTTACACTTGTATTTTCGTCTGCAGTATTTCCCACATCGATGATTATGAAGCTGTAAAATGTGTTGTCTAAAGCTCTTTTCTCCTCCATCTCTTGGAATGGCACATGTAACATACTGTTCGATGAAAGACAAAACAGTTTCATCAGTATCAGTTCCAAATTTTGGTGCATTCTTTATCCATACTAGCATGTGTATATGGGATGTCCTCTGGCTTGGTACTCTTTTCACCAAAAGAAATCAGTAACTTCTCCAAGAGGAGGAATGTGTTTTTATTGCAGATAAATGACATCATACGTTGAAACCTATGGTTAAAATACCTGCAGACATTTACTTGATCCAAGGAATAGAGTTCTCCAGGTGTCTTCAATTCAATGTTTTTAACATTTGAATTTGCTTCTCGTAGAAATTCAAGTAAATCTTCCCACGCATATTCAGCACAGCTAAGTGTTACAAACCATGTAGGTGTACCTAAGTTTCTTCACATACATTTAAGTTCACCATGATGACGATACTAATATTCATTGGTACCACGTTGACACGCCATCAAATTAATTAACTAACATTCTAAATTTTCATCTCTTTGTTGAACTTTATCCATGAATTCTTTTGCAGAAACATGTTGAAGATGAACTCCTGTTTTTAATATGTGGTTCACTGCATATGAAAGTGTAGACAAATCACTTTCAAACAGAAGATGAAATATATATGGAATGCACTGTAGAAATCTTGGATCTTCTGAGTACAATCTTGTTGAGTGGTATTCTGAAGCTGGAATCCGTACAGATCGCTCATCAAATCGTCCACCTTCTCCAGTGGGGAATAGTTGTGGAAAACAACGAGCTTCTAAACTTTTTTCCCATACACTCATGGGAGTTCCCTTTGCTCCCTTCATTTGAAATAATTTAATACTGTTTCCTATCATTCCTTTTGAATATAGAGGATGTATAGTATAATGTTAATAAATCTCTTCACTCCTGGACTTGTCCACTTTTTCTATTTGGTCACTTGACATAAGTGATTCATCTTCTAAGCATATTACTTCTTCATCAAGATTTACATTCTTATAAAAAATATTATTCTGTACCAGGTACAATGTAGCCTTGCGAAGTTTAGTAACATCTACAAACTCTTGCCAGACTTTTCGACTCTTTGTTGGTATACCATTTACTAGAATAACTACTGGCTCATTTTCCTCCCTGTCTACACCAACAGTTTCAATGTTTTTCTTAAAATCTAAAGGTAAGTACACAACTCTCCTTTCAGACCTCTTTGTAAATCTGTTGGTGGCAGCTTACCTGTTTTAGGCTCCATACGAACTATGGCCTGAACTGGGCGTACAGATTGAATAAGAATAGACTCATATGCATTCAAATCTGCCAGTTCCTGAGGAATAGGTACCAACTCTAAGTTGTTATGTACTGCTCTCGCTGGCATTTTGTTCTCTTCTAATTTGTTGTAACAATATTTACAATTAACTTGATCAGTAGCCAACTCAAACTGACCTCCCACCAACAAATAAGCACCAAATTGCTGCCACTTATCATTGTTTTCCTTTTCACTTTTTAAATATAAATCAACATTCCTAGTTTGACTTCTATAGTGAGTACGTCATCAACAAATACAAACGTAGGGGCTGATTACAATTTCGGACGGACTGGAGTCCGTCCGCCATCGTGGTGGAGACCGGGACCATCCGCAAAACATGCGGCGGTCCCGCACACCAAATCAGGATGCGACCGCCACCATGGCGGTTGCATCTTGCATTTTAACATTGCGGCAGGTGCTTCTGACAGCAGCACCGGCCGCGAAGCTAAAATGGCATGTTGCGCATTTCACTGCACTAGTTGGCAGGTACCACACGGTGCCTGCCATTTGGTGCAGTGAAATGTTGGGGGGTACCATGGGTACCCCCCAGTGCACCCACACCTCCCCCCAACACAAGGGGGCCCACAACGGGCCCCCGAAACCAATCTCCACCAGCCTTCAATGGCGGTTTACCCGCCACGGAAAGGCTGGCTTCTGCCAGCGTCGTAATTTGGCGGATGGTGCCTGCTAGGCACTACCACCCTTTTAGGCATGCTGACCGCTCCGCCAGGCAATTGGAACGATTGCCTGTGGTGGTTCCGTGGCGGACGGTCTTTGGGACCGCCGCGGTCTGAAAGCGATTCCCACCGCCATCGTAATTTGGCGGTGGGAAAATTGCTGTCAGTTGGCGGAAGGATTGCCACCGCCGGGCTGGCGGTGGCGTTCCTTCCACCATCGTAATCAGCCGCATAGTTTGGTTTTTCAGACGAAACTGTCTTAAACTTTGTAATTTCTTCTGCAAACTCATCAATACTAATTTCTTTCCCATGTTCTTCAACACCTACACTTATCAAACTCTAACTTTCTCTACACTCCTCTTGTGAACCAAAAAAACAAAACTGTATATCATCACAAACTTTTTGTACATCTGATACTGAACCATGCAAAAGAGCTGTTTTCATTTCACTTAAAAATAATGCAGGAGTTTTTACATAGTAGAGTCTCCTTACTAATTTCCGCATTTCAGAGTGGTGTACCGCTAATGTTCTTAAATGATGAAAAGTGCTTCGGCACACTTTTCGTGAAAGACAAGCCAGAGAATGACCCTGCATGTTCGTATATTTTCTTATTTTGAATAGATCTAGTTCTGGTAACATCTTAATCTTCTGTTTAACACTTTTCTTTGCATATTCTCGTAAAAAAATCATAATATGTCAATAGATTCCTTTTGAATACTGCAAATACTGCTACAATCCCACTTATATACAGGAGCTTGTGTACGCCTCCCTTGAACTTCTTCAGCTATTACTTCTTCCACATTCCTAACAACCATTTTTTCTTTTGGAATGGGACAGCAATCTTTCATCTCATAGCATCAACCACTAGTATCAACTGCATGTACTAATGTGTTCTTTTGAAAAAAGCTTTCTTCATTAAAGAAAGGCTCAGTACTAGAAGTGTGCTTCCATTCACCAGTAAAAGTTTTACAAAAGTTACTTCTATTAGTCTTTTTCTTTTGGTTTTCTCTTTCATAAACAACATTGGGGCATATTAACAACGAGGCGATAGACAATTATCGCCGCTTTAGCGTCCGTTTTCGGACGGAAAGCGGCGATAATTCTATCGCCTAATCAGCAAGGTCACGCTATCGCGTGAATCCCTGCACTATCGCCCTTTCCCCCAACACACATCCTTGCATCTCTAATGAGATGCAAAGTGGGCGTTACTGGGCGTACCCCAGATGGGCTACGTTGTAAATATCGCCGATGTGCACATCGCGATATTTACAAGGCAGCCCACAGGATTATAGCAGACGTTAGATTTTGGCGAAAACGGCCGTTTTAGCCAAAATCTAACGTCTGCTATAATCCCGACTTACCTATGTTAGCCATAGGAGGTGGATTCTGCTGATACGACCCTGTGGGTCGTATCAGCAAGGTTATCGCCCTTTTGCAGGGAACATCACTGGAAAACCAGCGATGTTCCCTGCAAAAGGGCGATAACATCGCTATCTCTGGTATTTTTATCGCCCTGGAGTAACGCGTTGTTAATAACGCGCTACCAGGGCGATAAATGCCAGAGATAGCCAGCGATAATATAATTATCGCTAAGCACGGCCAGCGATAATTATCGCTGGCCGTTGTTAATATGCCCCATTGTTTTATCCAATGTTCTCATTCACTTCAATATTAATATAAATAAGTTTTGTTTCAATTCAAAAGCAGTATCTACTACACTTTCAATGTGTTGCTTCTTCTTATATGCTGCTGATCTTCTTTTATACTTTTTACAATCTTTTAATACATTTTGAATTACTCTACTTCTAAACATTCTTATACGTATCTCTTTAAATAGTTTTTGCCTTCTTATAATATGTTTTGTTTTTCCAATATCTAATGTTTTTTTACCATTACAATTCTTATTTTCCTTCTGGTTTGTTGTAAAACTTTTCTTTTTCCTTTCATTATTATTGACTTTCTTTAATCTCTCTACAGCTGTTTTAAGAAACTGTTTAGTCCTCTTACAAAGGAGATTTTATCCTGAGTAACATTTTGCTCTTTTTCTAATGCACTCTTTTTAATTATCTTTAAGTAGTACTGTTTTCTTTGTTCTCTTTGCTTTTCATGTTTTCTTGCCATCTTCAATTTGTGATCCAAATATAAATCATTTCTAAAACACAAAGAACAGTTTCAATAGTTTGTTACATCAATTAACAATTTTAAATTAATTACGTCAGTATTCATAATCACCACTAAGCAATTACTTACAATTACAGTACTATTCTCTTCATAACAAATAAAAAAAGAAAAGTGCAGAAACAAGCAAGAAAACTGCAGAAAATTTGAGAATTGCAGAAAGAGGCAACAGAGATGCAGAAAGAGGCAATAGGGGTGCACACAGAAGCAACAGAGGTGCACAAACATGCAAGAGAAGTGCACAAACAGACAAGAGCGATGCAGAAACAGGCAAGAGAAGTGAAAAAGAGACAAGACGGGTACAGAAAAAGGCAAGAAAGGTGCAAACAGAAGCAAGAGAGGTGAAGAAACAGGCAACAGAGGTACAGAAACAGGGAAGAAGGGTACAAAAAGATGCAAGAGGAATGCACAAAGGAGCAACAGAGGTGCAAAAAAGGCAAGAGATGTGAAAAAAGGGACAAGAGATGTATAGAAAGAAGCAAGAGAGGTACATAAAAGGGTAAAAGAGGTACAGAAAGAGATAATGGAGGTGTAGAAAGAAGAAAGAGAAGTGCAGAAAGAAGCAAGTGAGGTGTAGATCGAACTAAAAGAGGTGCAGAAACAGTCAAAAGAGGTAGAGAAAGAGGCAAGAGAAGTACAAAAAGAAGCAAGAAAAGTACAGAAAGAGGCAAGAGAAGTGCAGAAAGAGGCAAGAGAAGTACAGAAAGAGGCAAGAGAAGTGTAGAAAGATGCAAGACAACAGCAGAAAGAGGCAAGAGAGGTAGAGAACCAGGGAAGAGGGATGCAGAAAGAGGCAAGAGGGGTACACAAAGAAGTGCAAAAATAACAAGAAAAGTTCAGAAAGAGGCAAAAGAGGTACAGAAAGAGGGAAGAAGAGTGCAGAAAGAGATAAGTGAGCTGCAGAAAGAAGAAACTGATGTGCAAAAAGAACTAACAGAGGTGCAGAAAGAGGCAAGAAAGGTATGGAAAGAAGCAAGAGAAGGGTAGAAAAAGACTCAAAAAGTACAGAAAGAGGCAAAAGAAGTGCAGAAAGTGGCAAGAGAGGTGCAGAAAGATACAAGAGTGATGCAGAAACAGCCAATAGAGGTGCAAAAACAGGTAACAGAGGAGCAGAAACAGGCAAGAAGAGTGCTTACAGGGGCAAGAGGAGTGCAGAAAGAAGCAACAGAGGTGCAGAAAAAGGCAAGAGAGTTGCATAAAGACGAAAAGAGCTGCAGAAAAAGGCAAGAGAGGTTCAGAAAAAAACAAGACACATACAAAAAGAAGCAAGAGAGGTGCAGAAATTGGAAAGAGAGGTACAGAAAGAGGTGAGGGAGGTACAGAAAGAGGCAACAGATGTACAGAAAGAGGGAAGAAGGATGGAAAAGAGCCAAGAAGAGTGCAGAAAGAAGCAACAGAGATGCAAAAAAGACAAGAGAGGTGTAAAAATGGACAACAGACATGCAGAAAAGAAACAAGAGACGTACAGAAATTGGCAAGAGAGGTACACAGAGAGGCAAGGGATGTGCAGAAAGAGTCAAAAGACGTACAAAGAAGCAAGAGAACTACAGAAAGAATCAAGTGAACTGCAGAAACAAGCAAATGAGGTGCAGAAAGAACCAAGAGAGGTACAAAATGAGGCAAAATAGGTACAAAAAGAAGCAAGAGACGTGCAGAAAGAGGCAACAAAAAGGGAATAAAGAGGTAAGAGAAGTGCAGAAAGTGGCAAAAGAGGTGCAGAAAGAGGCAAAAGAGATGCACAAAGAGGCAAGAGAGATGCACAAACAGGCAACAGAGATGCAGAAAGAGGCAATAGGGGTGCACACGGAAGCAACAGAGGTGCACAAACATGCAAGAGAAGTGCACAAACAGACAAGAGCGATGCAGAAACAGGCAAGAGAAGTGCAAAAGAGACAAGACGGGTACAGAAAAAGGCAAGAAAGGTGCAAACAGAAGCAAGAGAGGTGAAGAAACAGGCAACAGAGGTACAGAAACAGGGAAGAAGGGTACAAAAAGATGCAAGAGGAATGCACAAAGAAGCAACAGATGTGCAAAAAAGGCAAGAGATGTGAAAAAGGGACAAGAGACACATAGAAAGAAGCAAGAGAGGTACAGAAAAGGGCAAGAGAGGTACAGAAAAAGATAATGGAGGTGCAGAAAGAAGAAAGAGAAGTGCAGAAAGAAGCAAGTGGGCTCCAGAAACAAGCAAGTGAGGGGTCGAAAGAACTAAAAGAGGTGCAGAAACAGTCAAAAGAGGTAGAGAAAGAGGCAAGAGAAGTACAAAATGAAGCAAGAAAAGTACAGAAAGAAGCAAGAAAAGTGCAGAAAGAGGCAAGAGAAGTACAGAGAAAGGAAAGAGAAGTGTAGAAAGACGCAAGACAACAGCAGAAAGAGGCAAGAGAGGTAGAGAACCAGGGAAGAGGGATGCAGAAAGAGGCACGAGGGGTACACAAAGCAGTGCAAAAAGAACAAGAAAAGTTCAGAAAGAGTCAAAAGAGGTACAGAAAGAGGGAAGAAGAGTGCAGAAAGAGATAAGTGAGCTGCAGAAAGAAGAAAGTGATGTGCAAAAAGAACTAACAGAGGTGCAGAAAGAGACAAGAAAGGTACGGAAAGAAGCAAGAGAAGGGTAGAAAAAGACTAGAAAAGTGCAGAAAGAGGCAAAAGAAGTGCAGAAAGTGGCAAGAGAGGTGCAGAAAGAGACACGAGGGGTGCAGAAACAGCCAATAGAGGTGCACAAACAGGCAAGAGAGGAGCAGAAACAGGCAAGAAGAGTGCTTACAGGGGCAAGAGGAGTGCAGATAGAAGCAACAGCTGCAGAAAAAGGCAAGAGAGGTTCAGAAAAAAACAAGACACATATAAAAAGAAGCAAGAGAGGTGCAGAAATTGGAAAGAGGGGTACAGAAAGAAGCAACAGAGGTACAGAAAGAGGGAAGAAGGATGGAAAAGAGGCAAGAAGAGTGCAGAAAGAAGCAACAGAGATGCAAAAAAGACAAGAGAGGTGTAAAAATGGACAAGAGACATGCAGAAAAGAAGCAAGAGACGTACAGAAATTGGCAAGAGAGGTACACAGAGAGGTAAGGGAGGTGCAGAAAGAGTCAAAAGACATACAAAGAAGCAAGAGAACTACAGAAAGAAACAAATGAACTGCAGAAACTAGCAAATGAGGTGCAGAAAGAACCAAGAGAGGTACAAAAAGAGGCAAAAGAGGTACAAAAAGAAGCAAGAGACGTGCAGAAAGAGGCAACAAAAAGGGAATAAAGAGGTAAGAGAAGTGCAGAAAGTGGCAAGAGAGGTGTACAAACAGGCAATAGAGATGCAGAAAGAGGGAAGAAGGGTGCATAAAGAGGCAAGAGGAGTGCAAAAAGAAGCAACAGAGGTGTAGAAAAAGGCAAGAGAGGTGCAGATAGAGGCAAAGAGCTACATAAAAAGGTAAGAGAGTTGCAGAAAGGAACAAGAGACATGCATAAAAATGCAAGAGAGGTGTAGAAATTGGCAAGAGAGGTGCTGAAAGAGGTAAGGGAGGATACAGATAGAGACAAGAAAGGTGCAGAAAGAGGCAAGACAGGTGCACAAACATGCTATGGAGGTGCAGAAAGAGGAAAGAACGGTGCAGAAAGTGGCAAGAAGAGTGCAGAAAGAAGCAACAGAAATGCACAAAGAGTCAACAGAATTGCACAAAAAAACAACGGAGATGCACAAAGAGGCAAGATGAGTACAGAAAGAACCAAGGGGCATATCAACAAGCGGCAGCGATAATTATCGCTAGCCGCTCTTAGCGTGAGGAATTTTATCGCGGGCTATCGCAGATAATTATCGTCATGCTAGCGCTGTATTAGCAACGCATAGCGCAATGGCGATAATTATTCCAGTGATAGCGATGTTTTCCATGGAACATCGCTGGTTTTCCAGCAATGTTCCATGGAAAACTGCGATATCCTTGGTGATAGGGCCTGTGGTCTTAGCCACACAATCCACCCCCTTGTTAGGTATGCCTTAGTCAGGAATTTAACAGACGTTAAATTCCTGCGTTAAGACATACTTAACGTGATTTTAAATATCGCTAACCCTCGTTGTTAATATGAGGAAGCTGGGTTAGCGATATTTACCCAAGGGAGTCTGGTCAGGCACGCCTCCTTTGCATCTCATTAGCGATGCGATGGGTGGCGTGCTGACAAGGGCGCTAATGCAAGGATACACGCGCTAGCGTGTCCTTGTTGATAATGCAATAATATTATCGCCGCTTTTCGCCCGACAACGGGCTCTAAAGCGGCGATAATATTATCGCCGCACCTTGTTAATTTGCCCCCAAGAGATTTAAAGTACCAATCTTTCCCATGTCACTGTTGTAAGTCTCACCATATTCCTGAAAGCATGTATGCATCTATGCCTTTTGCTAGTGGCATCATACATAAAAGAAACATACAAATAGTTGTATACCTGTGTTTCAGACATCTACATCTTTAGATGCATAACATGTGTGAGAACACATGTACAAGTAGACACATACCTCAGTCACAAGACCACACAGACCTTTAAACTTGGCAGACTATGCTTCCCATTTCCAGCAGACACCTACATTTATACAGCGTACTTTAAGTGTACCTTTCCAGAGACTCATACAAAATACCCCAATCACTAATCTCTCTTCCAACATCTCAAACCTCACTTTTCTGCTGCACCTTCATTTTTCACCGACTGCTCAGAATGTTAGAGCTACAAAATTTAAAACAGCAATCATTGCCATATTACTGTTGTAAGCCTCACCATATTGCTGAAAGCATGTATGCATGTGTCTCTGCCTTTTTGCTAGTGGCATCATATAAAAAAGAAACATACAAATAGTTGTATACCTGTGTTTCACACGTCTAGCATCTTCAGATGCATAACACATGTGAGAATACATGTACAAGTAGAGACATACCTCAGTCACGAGACCATGTAGACCTTTAAACTTGACAGACTGCTTCGCCCATTTGAAGCAGACACCAAAATTTATATGGCATACTTCAAGTGTACCTTTCCGGAGACTCATACAAAGTACCCTAATCACTAACCTCTCTGCCAACATGTCTTAAACCTCAGTTTTCTGCTGCAGCTTCTCTTTTCACCGACTGCTCACAATGTTAGACCTACTAAATTTAAACTAGAAATCTTCTCATGTCACTGTTAAAGTCTAACCATATTTCTGAACATATGCATGCATATGTCTGTGTCTTTCCCATGTCACTGTTATAAGTCTCACCATATTCCTGAAAGCATGCATGCATGTGTCTGTGCCTTTTCCTAGTGGTGTCATACATAAAAAGAAACATACAAATAGTTGTATACCTGTGTTTCAAATGTCTACCATATTCAGATGCATAACACATTTGAGAATACATGTACAAATAGACATATACGTCAGTCACAAGAGCATCCAGACCTTTACACTTGACTCAGTGCACTTCCCATATCAAAAGAGATCTACATTTATACACCCTACTTCAAGTATACCTTTCCACAGATTCATACAAAATACCCTAATCACTAATCCATCTGCCACCATGTCTTAAACCTCACTTTTCTGCTGCACCTTCATTTTTCACCGACTGCTCAAAATGTTAGAGCTACAAAATTTAAATCAACAATCCTTCCTATGTTACTGTTATAAGTCTAACCATATTTCTGAACATATGCATGCGTATGTATGTGCCTTTCCCATGTCACTGTTATAAGTCTCCCAATATTCCTGAAAGCATGCATGCATGTGTCTGTGCCTTTGCTAGTGGCAACATATATAAAAGAAAGATATAAATAGTTGTAAACCTGTGTTTCACACATCTAGCATCTTCAATTGGATAACCTGTGTGAGAATACATGTAAAAGTAGAGACATACCTGAGTCACAAGACCACATAGACTTCTAAACTTGACAGACTGCTTTTCCCATTTGAAGCAGACACCAAAATGTATACGGCGTACTTCAAGTGTACCTTTCCAGAGACTCATACAAAGTACCCTAATCACTAATCCCTCTACTAACATGTCTTAAACCTCACTTTTCTTTTGCAGCTTCAGTTTTCTCCAACTCCGGAGAATATTGGGCCTACCAAAATTTAAAACAGCAATCCTTCCCATGTTACTGTTGTAAGTATCACCACATTCCTGAATGTATGCATGCGTATGTCTGTATGATACATAAAAAGAAACATAGAAATACTTGAATATCTGTATTTCAGACCGCATACTCTCTAAATTTATGTAGAAGAAAATGTATGTATTCCTTTCTGAAGATAATACAGGTAACATAGGTATAGAGTTATATAGATCTGCGATATAGTTTAATACATCTGTCAACATGAATTAAACATCAGTTTTCTGTACTTCTTTCATTAGAGACTCAGGAAGCATACATATTACTATGCACAACCTATTTCAATCTTCATTTCAGTACAATAAAACAAATTACAATACACTATTGTACATTTGGTAACATATTTCAAAAATCACACTTCTCTAATAATTTGCAAACTTTAAAAATAATGCTTTTCAAAGTTAAAAATATCACTACAAAGACTGAAGCACTACTACACAATACATGACACACCTTAAAAATGTGTAACTCACCTCTCAAATACTATTGCAGAATATGAAATATCAGAAACTCATAAAAGATATTCTTTTTCACACAATAAATGTAATGCACCACTCTCAACATGGTAAAACCAGTAATGGCAAACTTTCCCTCTCTTTCTGCACACAAATAAATGTAAGTAACAAATCAAAATGCTTCCTTCATTATTTCAAATTCTGAAACTCATTTCTATTGGTTAGATATATTAACCCTTTATTAGTCTCTTCTAAAAGTGCCCAAACTGGTTCTGTAATTTACTGGAGTCGCAACTCCTTTGCGGTGCCGCAGTGTAGCGTTGCGATGGAGCCGCGAACCCTTACAAGAGTTCAAAAACCTATTTCAAATTATATTAGTATTATTTTTTAACAACACACTACTTCTAAACATAGTACTGATTAGGGAAAACTAATTTTAGTAGCATATCACTTATATATAAGTTAGCATTTCATATTTTAAAACCACAGTTAAGTTTCAACCCTTCCCCCATTCTGTTTAATCCTAGATTCCATAGTAACACTTTCTGCAACATTCATCTGTACCAGAAGGTCGCAAGGTCACCATATTTTCAAGTTCAGCACACTGGCATACAAATGCAAATAGCAGGTGTGGTTGACTTTTGCAAAATATTACCGTATCAAACATTTTTCAATAACCAATCAGAAACATGCTTCTTCAGGAAAGTAACATGCATCCTATTTTTTAAGTACACAATGTTTATGACCAACCAATCAGTTATCTACTTTTTCTAAAACAGCACCATCTCCACCATTTTAGATACCTCTCATTCCACCAACTGACTTACTCAGCTACAGACATCTTTTGATTCCTTCCACACATCCCTTCAAAATGCTTACAGAATGGATTGTAGGCCACAGCTATGTTTTCTGGGGCAAAAGGTATGCTGAACACAGAGGTATTGACAAAGACCTAGGTTTGCAAAATGTGGATGTTAAATGATTGGCACAGAGAGGATTCAAGTGGCACCAATTGATGCCTTTGGTTAAAACCTTTTTGCATCTCCAACCCCCTGACCTCATGATTGTGCACTGTGGTGGCAATGACCTAGGAACATTGACTGGGGTAGGGCTGGAAATCATAATGTAGGATACCTTTGCACAATTGATGTTGCTTTTCCCTCAAACTGTCTTTCAGGCCTAGGCGTAGTTCGCTGAGTTTTGCTACGCGGAACTCCGGAAAGTGACAAAAAAGCTCCACGGAGTTCCGCAAGAGGCAGAGTGCAGTGTGAACTGCTGTTCGCGCTGGTTTTCCTGCTGCTCGGGTAGAAATTCTACCCGAGCGGCAACTCGCGCTCGCGAACTTACTATTCGTGAGCGCGAGCAGAGAAAAAACTCTGCTGCACTACGTGAAGCGGAGTTTACTGCACTCCGCAAGCTCCACGGAGCGCGAAGTGCAGAAAACTCTGCAAACTCATCGAACGGAGCGGAGTTCACCACCCAGGCCTACCGTCTTTGTATACTCCAATATGTGCCAAAGACAGAAATGGAAGTGGTCAATTAAAATTCTGTCAACAGATTGAAAAGGTTAGGAAGAATGTCAATAAAGCTGTTTCTGCTTACCTCAGAGACCATAGGATGGGCTCCATCTATAACAACAAACTTCGTTTTGATATGCATGACATCTACAGAAGTGATAGAGTTCACTTCACAGATGAAGGAAACAGAGTGTTTCTCAACAACCTTAAGCTGTGCCTCTGCACTTACATGTAGCTCCAACAAAGTCATAATGAAAACAACGGCTCTTGTTAGAGCAGCCCTATAACCCAACAGTGAAAGTCTTTATTTTGTAACATATATACCCTTTTTAAATATTTTCTTGATTCATGATCCTGTCGTGAATTCGCAAAACAAAAGCACAAATTCAATGTACTACAACATAATACACTTTTCAAGTTTAACTTTTAATTTTTATTTTTTTATATTATTTCTAACCCTATCACTTTTAATGAGATTATTAACTTCAATCTCAATAGCTCTATAAAAAAAGTTCACAAATGCAACACTACCTTCTGAATTATATACTATTTAATTATTTATTTAAGGTGGATCCGCGAATCCACCGCAACGTTACACTGGGAGCCGCGATAGGGCCGCGACTCCTATCATGAGAGTAAAAATATATATTATTTTCCCCACTTCCATTGCCCCATATCGGCCCCGGGCCCACATCCGTCGGGGCCCGGCCATTTGTTTTAAAAAAAAAGGAAGAGGTGGCTGCTTGGCCCCCCTTCCGGGCCATTTTTGGCTGAGGGACCCCATTCCCCGGGGTTCGGCTAATCCTTTATTTATTTTTCTTTTTTTTAAAAAATGGGTAGGGGGCCTGCGCTGCCCCCCCACCCGGGCCATTTGATCCCCATGGACCCCATCCCCCAGGGCTTGGCCTCTGCTTGGGGACTGCGGGGGGAGCTCCAATGCCCCCATGGTCCCTGCCAGCTCACCGCCTCCTGCGGGAGCCAGATTGCTTCTGGGCAGAGGGAGCTGCTAACATGCAGCTCCCTTTTCCTTGTCTCGCCATGCTATAGCAAATTGCAATGTCCCGGCAGTGGCTACCCCGGGACATTGCTGGAGCCGGTCCTGGGGGTGGCAGTCCCCAGGTCCTTGGAGGGCTTCTGGAGGGGGGCCATGCAGCCTACTCCCATCATCTTGAAAGCCCCAGGGAGGTGGTGGTCCCCGGGGCCAGGGGGGGTATGCAATGGACCCCCGCATTTAAATAAAGTGTGCTCGAGCCCCCCCACACAACATTTTTAGAGAGAGCCCTGAGGAGGTGGTGGTCCCTGGGGCTGAGTGGGGGAGGCAGGAGCCTTCCCCACACTTTTTTTATTTACAAAAAAAGTGCCTGGGAGGTGGCGGTCCCCGGGGCTTGGGGGGCACGCTTGGGTCCCCGCATCGATTGAAATAATTACCCCCAGACCTGGCCCACCCGGGGGCCTAATTAAACAAAGCGTGGGAGCCCGAGTTTCGTTTAAAAAAATATTTAGCGGGATTTGTGCACCCTGCGCGAATCCCGCCAAAATTGTTTTTT
The DNA here is from genome assembly GCA_963921515.1 of Calotriton arnoldi. Lineage (NCBI taxonomy): Eukaryota > Metazoa > Chordata > Amphibia > Caudata > Salamandridae > Calotriton > Calotriton arnoldi. The sequence continues at coordinate 24,637 of CAWUFW010001951.1, forward strand.
AAAATGCTTTTTTGGGCTGTCAGGGTCCCTGTGGGAACCCCAGAGCTGCCCTAGGGGGTTAGGGTTTTTTTACCCTGCCCCAATTTCTTAATTTTAAATCTTCTTAAACCCTAATACCTTGTTACTCGGTTCAACCGAGTCACAAGATGGCTGCCAACACTTCCTGGTTGGAACTGTTGGCAGCCAAACAAATCTCAGGCTTGAGATCGGGAGGGTTTGCGGATCCTTCGCGTGCACCAGATATTTATATATGTAAATATTTGAATTTCTCAGGAACTACTGAATGGATTTACACCAAAGAGTGCACTCTGGACCAACAGCTACCTTTCTGCCAAATTTGGTGTAATTCTGTTCAGCAGTTCGGATCTTAGCTGCGTCAACACATCCTATGGAAATTAACATGGAGAAAACGTGTTTTGGGACTCCCTTTTTTTCTCGGCCCCTGCTTGACGAATTACCCCGAAACTTTCAACACAGCATCTGACCTGAGCGCCCCATTAGTTTTGAAAATTTCGCGAAGGTATAGGCAAAAGAAAAAACGCTTTTTGAATAGAAACAAGGTCCTAACTATAACTACCTACTGGAGACTGCCAGTAGGTAATGTGTGGTTTCCCTGGGAGCTGCTATAAGTGATTTGTGGGTGTGTATATATGTAGAAAGAGAGAGAGATATCTCTCTCCATATATACACACACACACACATAGCTTTCAAGCAGTGATAAAAATGTCAAGATAATGCTTGTGATTCTGTTCCTGCTAGGGAGAAAGATATCGGACTTTTGTCTAGTGGCAGTTGTGATGCCATAAAGTCACGCAGAGGGCATGATGGAAAGAACAGTTCTGTATTTTATGTGGATAGCTAAATGGATCAGTAAAGCCAGGCATTACAAACACTTTGAAACAAATCAAATGTATGTGAGAGAGGGGCTTTGGAGAGATGAGGGACACTTTTTCTGGGTGGTAGTGAGGGAATCCAAGGAGGTCATAGTGTGCATTTGTAAAGCACACGTTTACCCGTAGGTATCTTGGTGCTGAATAACAGATATTTCTTGGAGGTCATGAGAGGGTGGCGCCAAAATAATTGTCGCACTGGCTGCCCCCAGCGCTAAAGGCTGTGATAATGGGTATGTGGCAAGTTGAAGTAATACTGTGTCTTCTTCTGTCTTTTTTAGTGCTTTTGGCGAGCCTGCTGATTTTGGAAAGGCATGGTAAGGTGACTTTGTCATTACTGACTGTTGCACAGATCGCTCATGCACACACCCACATACATTTTGAAATCAACAACCTATCTGCCTTCTACATAGAATAGTGTTTTAAAAGGAAGGTTTTAGGCACTAGCAGAGATGGTGTATCGTTGGATGAATGCTGCCCACCCACACAAGTGAGGTACCATTTTTATCAGGAGACCTGGGGGAACGCTGAATGGTAGGAAATTTGAGTTAGCCCGGTGATCCCACAACTTTCCCAAACAGAAAAAAAAGAAAAATTAGATTTTCTTCACTAAATTTGAGGTTTGCAGGGGCTTCTGGGTAGGAAAACTTTGGGTGATCCATGCAAGCCATACCTCCATGGACTCCCCAGAGTGTCTAGTTTTCAGAAATGTCTGGGTTTGGTAGGTTTCTCTAGATGGCCGCCGAGCCCGGGGCCAAAAACTTAGGTGACCCCCCTTGCAAATCCAGGTCGTTTTGGGATAGGTAATTTTGATGTCTCCACAATATGTTTTGAGCCCTTCCTTGCTGCGGACACTTGGCCCACCCACACAGGTGAGGTACCATTTTTATCGAGAGACTTTGGGAAATGCTGGAGGGTGGAAGTTTGTGGATCCATGCAGATTCCAGAACTTTCCATCACAGAAATGTACGGAAAACATGTTTTTTTTTACAAAGTTTGAGGCTTGCAAGGGATTCTGGGTAACAGAACTTGGTGAGAGCCACAGAAGTCACCCCATCCTGGATTTCCCTGGCTGTCTAGTTTTCAGAAATGTATAGGTTTTCTAGGTTTCCCTAGGTGCCGGCTGAGCTAGGGTTTAAAATCCACAGCTAGGCACATTGCAAAGAAACAGTCCGTTTTCACTGGAAAAATGTGATGTGTCCACGTTGCATTTTGGGCCATTTCCTGTTGCGCGCGCTAGGCCTACTCTCACAAGTAAGGTACCATTTTTATTGGGAGACTTTTGGCAATGCTGTGTAGGTGGAAGTTTGTGGATCACACAGATTCCAGAACTTTCCATCACAGAAACATGAGGAATATGTTTTATTTTTTTACAAAGTTTGAGGTTTGCAAGGGATTCTGGGTAACAGAACCTGGTGAGAGCCACACAAGTCACCCCATCCTAGAATCACCTGGGAGTGTATTTTTAAAAAATGTATAGGTCTGCTAGGTTTCCCTAGGTGCTGGCTTTGCTAGAGTTCAAAATCCACAGCTAGGCACATTGCAAAAAAAGCATCAGTTTTCAGTTGAAAAATGTGATGTGCCCTTGTTGCTTTTTGGCCGTTTCCTGTTGCGGGCACTAGGCCTACCCACACAAGTGAGGTCTCATTTTTATCAGGAGATGTAAGGAAATGCTCGGTGAGTGGAAATTTGCGACTCCCTACCGTTTTCAGAACTTTCCATTACAGAAATGTGAAGAAAATGTGTTTTTTTTACAAAGTTTGAGGTTTGCAAGGGATTCTGGGTACCAGAACCTGGTGAGAGCCACAGAAGTCAACCCATCCTAAATTTCCCTGGGTGTCTAGTTTCCAGAAATACATAGTTTTGCTAGGTTTCCCTAGGTGCCGGCTTAGCTAGGTTTCAAAATGCACATCTAGGCATATTGCAAAAAAGGGTCAGTTTTCACTGTGAAGGAAGTGGCCCGATTCGGGTCACTCGGGTCACTAATGACCACCTCTCAGCCTTAGATACAAATGAAGTGTCTGTCAGACAGTAGAGAATACAAACCAATATTTGTTTATTAAGGTACACTCAGAGTGGAGCCCAGTCTGCCCAGTCGCTAAGAGTGCTGCAGAGGGACTGAAATCGACAAGCATAAAGATACATTATGAACATTTCGTAACTGGGCTAGAACACGCCCATAATGGAAGTTTCCATGCAGATCCTGCAAAGCAAAAAAATACAGGAAATAAGTTTTGATTCTGAGGCCGGGCACACACTATTTACTACTCAAGGTCGCTCTGCCCGTACCTGCCACTAGACTAGTGGGAGAAGGCCTTATCTAGTGGGAAAGGTATGCGCTAATAAAGACAGTGTATTCATTAGTAACCCTGGGCAGTGAACTACGCTCCGCTCGCAGAGTTTGCTGCAATCCGCGTTACGGGGATCTCGCGGAGTGCAGAGAAAATCCGCTACGCAAAGTGTAGCGGACATTTTTGCTCTCTCACGTTCCTCAACGTCAAGTTGACGACCGCGAGCGAGCAAAATCAACATGCCGGCGAGATTTTTCCTCGTTCGCAATCGGCAACATCAAGTTGGCGAGCGCGAGCATGAAAAATAAACCTCCCGGCGAGATTTCTCAACGCAGGGGGGTCAGGTTTCTCATTGCGAGTGGTCGCGTATGCTCGCGACCGCTCGAGAAAACGACCGCTTACACTGTGCATGATGCCGTTTGCAATGATTGCACAGTGCGGACAAGCATCCGGCACTGTGCAATCACCGCGAACAGCATTTTCCTATCACACTATGCTGCTCGCGTAGCTCCGCGTAGCGCAGCGGAGTTGTTTTACCGCTTCGCGTAGCGTCGCGTAGCGCAACTCCGCGAACTACGCCCACCCTTATTCATTAGTGAAGCAAAACTCAGCCTTGGAGAAACGCAACTCAGCAGAGGCCTTTTCTCAGAAATAGCAAAGGATCATTTTCGATCATGATCAATGTTCCCTCTATTTTTTCCTCTGTGTGCGGCAGTGTAAGGTCTCTGTGCACTGCAGCCCAGGCTATGTGCGCGGGAGCCAGACCACGTGTAAGGGTGCAGCGCCAAATATCACTCCAAGTTTTTGCTTAAAAAAGTGAAAGGACGGTGCATTTCCACACGTGTAGCACCACATGAAGGGTCTAAAGGCAGGTGTACAATTTAGATACACACGCCATGACATGAATTGGTTACACAGGCAAGTACACTTTGAGTTTAGAAAAGCATAGGACTCCAACGATGGTACCTTAAGATTTTACTAAAGATCTTCAACTCGAGCACTGTTCATAGGGTGGGAAGATGTTGGGAGCCTATACAAGATCACAGATATACAATACACAAGGATATGGCACTAGATGAATCTGGCTGTGGGTGGCTTGGAGAAGCCTTTAAATACACAAAGTGCAAGCACTGGGTCTAGCCTCACAATGACCCCGGCGCCTTTTCTTATTTTCCGGCTCCTGAAACTACTGAGCTTAAACACGGAGTTGCATAAAACCGTGTTCCAATACTGCCCCGCGCATTGGCTTGCAATGCCAAAGGAGTGTGTAGTAATTACAAGGAGACTGACCCAGCATCACCCAGCTTGTCAATGAGGTGCCTTACACAGTGTTTGGTTAAAGATAGAACATCCTTTCAAGCAATAATACAGTAAATTACCTTTGACACAATTCTGTCCCGAGTCACTATCAGGGAACTGTATTTGTTGTGCTTGATCCCATTAAAATGGAAAAGGTTGAAAGAGTGGCGGATTTCAGAAAGGAAAGAGTCTATTGTGATTTAATGTAGTTCTCTGCTCATATAGTTTGTTTTGCTTAATTTTGATTATACATTTTTGAGCGATAAAAGGTTCACACCTCTTAATTGCTGCCTAGTACCAGTGATCACTCATGTTCAAGTGTTAGTAGTTGAACAGTGGATATTGAAGGTAGATGTGAAGACGTCTTTTTCAAAGAAAATCCTGCAACACCTTCTATTGCAAAGGAATTGGTTACTATTTGGTATGCTTGAAGTGTTATGCAGATGCCTTTTTAATTTCAGAACAATTGTATATGTAAAGGAAACATCATGAAATGCAATACAAGCTTTGTAAAGTATACAAAGGCAACACACACTAAAATCAGATGTGAAATCACAAGTTCTACAGTTTAAGGTGCAGTGCTAATAGGGATTAAAGACTATGTTAATTAATTCACTGTTATATTGGTTATGGATCAAAATGTTGTTGGGAAGCAAAATATTGAGACGCATCAGACATAAGAATAGAAATGTCACACAAACACAAGGAAAATATAAAAATGTCACATAAGGAAAATGAAACTTGCCAGCTATTTTTGCTGGAAATAAAGCGTCACTCATAGTTGTTGAAATGTCACTAATAATTACACTGAAATCATGAAAAGGTCACACAGGGCAATGTGAAACCTTGACAGCTATGCATGTAATTTCTATATACGTTTCCCTCCTCTTTATGGCTTGATTTTGCTGGCGAGAAAGTGTTACTCACAGCCCTGCCAAGGACCACGCATCAGGTGTTAGACTAACGCATTTCAGCCTTGGCTGTCAAGCCATAATGCCGCTATGCTGAAACTGGAGTGGCAGCAGGCCTGTGCGAGCGCTGCTCCTGGTAGGCTTTGCGGGCTGCTGGCTACAATGTATTAGTTAAAATAGGAAGTAATCCTCATGGCTGCGTGCGGCATTACGCAGGACGTGGCAATGCCAGGACAGTGCTTCCACCGCAGCGCAGTAATTTAAGCATAATCATGAATGATCCCTGCCACTGCCAAGACCCAATCCCACGGACCCGTGGCGGCCGCTGGAGTCCAGAGCACGCACTGTGCAGCTGCTGAGTCTGAATGCATCCCGGGTGGCACGTTTGCTGAGGGAGTCATTCGTTGTGGCCAGGAGGACTCTGGTTTCTATGATTCGAGAGAGGGCAAAGCTCTGGTAAAATAGGCGCGTCAGTGCTTGTTGGTAAGTGTGCTTGCTTTTAAGATGCATGCTTATAATAAATATGCATACTTAAGCTCATGGTATTTAGAGAAAAAAACGTGCCTTGGAGTTGAAAACATTCCCGACTTCAGCCTAATCTATATCTAATCACGAGTGTATGATTTTTATTGATCCAGCTAGCTCTTTAGAGGGGTGATCAGTGCCCCAGTTGTACGCCGGCGGAGCCAGAGGGCAGGGCCGCCAGTCACTGACTCTGTGCCCCCTCCCGTGGAGAGCGAACAAAGACTTTAACATGCGAGGGCTCCTTTGACCTTTGCAGTAACATTCCTATACCTGAAGCGGAGACAACATTTAACAGTATTTAACATTATTCCTGCACTGGTGAATATTGTATTGTCTTTCTATATCTCAAATCTTGCTCCCCACAGCCCCCTTTCTCCACCAGTGGCGCCAGCAGAACCCCTCCAGGCACCCTCTCCTCTTATGCTGCAGTCTGTCTGTTTTTGGCTGCCTCCAATGCCGCCTCATTGCAAACACGTCCCCTGGCTGGCAATTACCAGAACCCCTCGGGTGATCCAGGCAGGCCCCTGTGTTATGACCGATCGCCTGTCTTGACCGCAGCGCAGCCGGTTCTCACCAGGGGCACTTCAGCCCCCCAGGGCACCCCCGCAAAAAGACTCCACCCTCCACTGGGTCAGCCCTCCTTCACGCAGCCTCCACTTCAGAGTCTTCTCCTCAGGGGCCTCCGCACCAGTTTACTTTACTTTACTTTACATTCATTTGTATGGCGCATGAATCATCCCCAAGGGGATCTCTCGGCGCCTGAGAAAGAAAGACCCCATGTAAAGTAAGAACGTAGAATAGCCAGGTCTTAAGCATTTTTTTTAAATTGAGGCAGGTTAGAATAGGCACGGATTTGGTCGGGAAGGTCATTCCAATATTTAGGGGCCAGATAAGAAAAGGCACGACCACCCATTTTAACTTTCCTGATTCTTCGGCTGCAGAGCAAGCTTCGATTACTAGATCTAAGTTGACGTACAGGTTTATACCGCTCAATTTTATTGATCAAGTAAGCCGGTCCCGTTCCCCTGCAGGGCCTTGAAGACCAAACATAGCAGCTTGAAGATGGCTCGTTTCCTGACAGGAAGCCAATGAAGTTGGCGTAGGAGAGGAGAGAGGGGTTCGTGCTGGTTTAATCAGGGCAAGAGCGAGCTGCCGTGTTATGCACGACCTGTAGTTTGGATAACAGATCCTCCCTAATTCCTACCAGCAAAGAGTTGCCATAATCAAGGCGGCTGATTAAGAGCGACTGAATGAGGGCCTTCCTGGCATTGAGCGGGATCCATGGGAAGATCTTTCTAAGCCAGTGCCTTGCTGCAGGCCTCACACAACTTTGTTTCTGCCATTAGCCCCCTCTTTCGGCTCTCTGTCCTAACCCAGGTGGCGGGGACTGCAGGATTCAGCGTTGGATTAAAAATTACAGTTTTGTGTCCAGGATGAAGCACTTCTTGTCGACATGTGTGGGCATTTCAATGCCAAAATGAGTGTTTCTACTCAGGGCCGGCTCTGGGGCGGTGCGATCGGGTGCCATCGCACCGGGCGCTGACTTGGGAGTGGGGGTGCCATGTTTATTGTTTTAGAGGCAGCTGGTGCCGAGTTCTTAGTTCACACAATAAAAATCTCAAGATAACTCATCTGATTAATGTTCTTCCTGGAGAGAAACCGGAGCTTTGTCTAAGAAATGTTGACTTGTAGTGCAGTGGGTTAATATGTCTGCTGCAAATAACGTGTCCCATTCATATCACAAAGTGCATAAAATATAAATTGGTCAATGGGTTACCACTTTTGGCAGAGAGATCCTGTTGTTACTTGTATAAGTTAAAATCCTAATATATTCACTGTCATCAAAGAGCTGCATGCAAACTGCAAGGAATGTGTTAAGAGCTATGTGTGTTTTTGCCAGTCTTTTGTTATCCTAATATTGCAAAAGGGTTCATTTATGTAGAAATCAATTCTTATTATTTAGGAAAACCCCCAACATTGGTGTAACATTTTAAAATTCTGAATTTGTATTTTTCAAGACCAAAGACTCAAACTATACTGCCTACCAGAATGGATGACATTTTACTCCTACACCTTGTAGGCCTTTGTCTTATGAAACATTTCCTATTCACTCATTTACACATGGGATTGTCTCTGTGAAATGTGTGTGTGATCTAAAGTGTTCTGACACCTTAAATGGTATGAGTCACGCTATAAAACGAAATTAATCTAAGAGACAGTGGTTATTGAGACTTGAGGAGCACTGTCAAATGGTGGTAGTGTGAGAATCTGTGGCGGAGGGGTCATTGGGGGGCGCCACAAAACATTGTCGCACAGGGCGCCATCATTGCTAAAGCCGGCCCTGTTTCTACATATGCCTTGTGCATGCGAATGCATCAATAATGTCGCCTTGCACCTAATTTGTGTTTTGACTCTAAGGGGAAATGAAGGGGAACTTAGTCAAGACCTATGATTTAGTGATTTTGTAAATGTCATGAAAAAGAGTCCCATATTCGTAAGCCTCACAGCTTCCAGTCCCTATCGAAGTTCACAATTCTTCATGCTTCAGGCTACTACTAAACTAAACAACAAACCCCCAACAAAACCCCTCCTCCCCCCTCCCTGCAGTCCCTTTGTTGACATATAATTCTACCTTGTATACTTATGGCCCAGAATGGTAGCTTAGCTTACAGCAGCACTATACAATTAACTATTATTACAATTTACCCATACATATATGTCGACCCTGTTCGTAGTATCCCAACGTTTGCTTACATGTACCTCGTTCGGGGCGTTACTATTGGTTGCTCTTCCAGCTGGCTCTACTGGGTGCCCTGTGGGGTGGCAAAAGAGTCCAGGTCTTGTGCTTTCAGGGCTTCTAACATAACGTCCCAATCTAATGCTATCGGGTTCCCACGCAGGCCCCTAGCCTCCTCCCTCCGGATTTCAGCACTTTCTGCACTGCCCCAGCAGATCAGTTCATTATACCACGCACGAGCTGAAGGGGGGTTCTTCGACTTCCAACGCATTGTAATTGCCCACGTTGCCAGCAGCAGCGACAGGTTCACAAATCTGTATTGTACTTTGTATTTGGTGTGTGGCCTATGAAGACCCAGAAGACACTCTTCCATAGTATTAGATATGGTCCTATGTGTAGCTCCTTGCGTGTAACCTCTAACCGCATCCCAAAACTCTCGTGAGACTCAGGGCAAGACCAGAGCATATGGGCTGGGTCAGCTCCCTCACAGTGGCATCTCGGACAGTGATGTTGGGTCTGCGGGAACATCCTATCTAGTCTGTGTGGGGTGAGGTATGCCCTATGTAAAATCATTGTTTGGATTAACTTAAATTTAGCATTACGGGATGTTTTCCGGGGGTGTTCTATGATTCGCTCCCATTCCTTGTCCTCGATGGCCCTTCCTATGTCTTCCGCCCATGTATTGCGTAATGGAAGAAGGTCGATCTCTGTATGTGCCCGAATACCTATATATAGCCATTGTATCAGGTGCCTCCCACTGCCCATATAATATAGTGCTTTAATCAGTTCGTGGTTGGTGGGTTCCTGCCTTTGTGGTGCCCAATGTGTTTTGACATAATGTGTTAGTGCCGCATGGACCATATACAAGTGTCCTGGTGCCCCCGTCTCTCGGACAAAGTTGTCATGATCCAGTAAGTGCCCATCATTAAATAAGTCGGATACCGTGCTAATTGCTTCTTCCAACCAAGGCGTTATTGTACGTTTTGTTATCCTCCCGTCTGCTAGTGGGATACCCAATAAGGGGATGTTGCCGGCATACGCCGGGTGTAAGTTTGTGTACTGTAGCACCGCCTCCAGCACTTCAGAGCTATGTAGTAAGGGTGGAAGATGGTGAGGGGAGCTTGCTCCTGGTAAGAGCAGTGTGTGTAGGGCCCCATTACTTATATCACGCTCCGTGAACCCAATTTCTTGCAGATTTCGCCCTGCCGTCCAATAAGATAACCATTGCAACTGACAGGCGTAGTAATACGCTCTAAGATCCGGCACTCCTAACCCCCCCTTTCTCGTACCTAGCTGGAGCTTACGAAGACTTATCCTTCTCCTGTCCTTCCCCAAACAAGGTCAATAAGTAAGGTGTTTAAGAGTTTAAAGGTAGTTTGAGGGACCAGTATAGGCAGATTCGTGAAATAGTAAATCAATCGTGGGAGAATCACCATCTTCGTTTTAGCCACACTGCCCATCACCGACAGTGGTAGCGTGGTCCAAAATGCAACGCTAGAACGCAGGGCACTAATTGCTCTGTTAAGGTTACCTTCCAGCGTGTCAGCAGGGGCCCGGTATACATGAATGCCCAGGGACTGGAACGTATGCAGGCCACGTTTAGGGACGTGGATCCAAATGTAATTTCTGTGGGTGTGTCATGTTCACGAAAGAAAAAGGCATGGGACTTCGCTGGGTTAATGGCCAATCCCGATATATGCTCAAAGGTGGAGAAGATCTCCGCGATGGGGGCCAAATCTGACTTTAGGTTTTTGATGTAAAGGACAATGTCGTCCGCATATGCCGAAAAGGTGTATTGCAGACCCTATCTCTATACCCAATTCCCGTGTATCTCTACGTAGTCGTATCGCCAGGGGCTCCAGCGCCAATATAAACAATAGTGGTGAGAGTGGGCAACCTTGCCTCGTCCCTCTAAATATCGGGTATTCTGCCGATATATGCCCACCCGTTCGAACGCGGGCAGTAGGTGCGTCGTACAACAATCTAAGCCATTTAATATACCCCTCTGGGAGCCCAAACTTAGTCAGCGCTTTAAACATGTACCCCCACTGTAATGTGTCAAACGCTTGACGTAGGCCTAACGATATGCATCCCGCGTGAGCATAGCGCTCCGGGGCCGTCAACATGAGATGGTGCAGCCTTCTAGTGTTCAGAGATGTGCTCCTAGCCAGTAAGAAACCTGTCTGATCTATGTGGATCATCTTGTTCAGAAGGGGCAGAATCCTATTGCCAACACTTTGCCCAGTATCTTATATTCCGTCGCTAGTAATGACAGTGGGCGAGTAACTGCGCCATGTCCGCAGGGTCCCTACCTGGTTTCGGGAGCGAGACCACCAGTGCCTGCGCCGTGGTAAGGGTAGTGCCCCTCCCTTCAGCGCCGTATTATATAAGTGCACTAGGTTGGGTAGGAGTGAGTCCGTAAAGGTAGTGTAAAATTCTGCTGGTAACCCATCTAGTCACGGCGTTTTGTTTCGCGGGAGCCCGTTTATTGCTATCTTGATTTCCATTGCAATGATGGGACCTGCCAGTCCTTCCAGAGCTTCCGCTGTCATTTGGGGATAGGACAGTGTCTGTAGAAAGTCATCTGTGCAATCCTCCTCCCTATCCACTGGCTGGCTATAAAATGAGGCATAATCCTGGCAGAAAGCTGTATTAATGTCGTTTTGGGTGTGCACTGATTCGCCCGACAGGGTAACTACTTCATTGATCACAATTATGGGGGGGTCATCTCGCAGTATCTTCGCTAACAGTGTCCCCGCCTTGTCCGCCTCAGAGTGGCACAGCTGCGTGTACCTCCGATAGTCTATGAGTCGGAGGGATTCTAACAACTCAGCGTGCCTGATACGCACTTCTTGAAGCGGCACCTGCTTCTCTTTGTCATGTACTGCTTCCTGTTCCAACTTGTCCATCTTGTGTTCTGTTTCCACTAGGGATTTTTGAACCTCCTGCCTGGCGCCCACTGTCACACTTATTGCCTTACCGCGTATGACCGCCTTAAAGGCATCCCACTCTATCAGTCCGTTAGAGGCTGTGTTACTGTTCTCATCGAAATAATGGGTAATAGTGTCTGCTATTGTAGCCCGAAGAACCGTGTCCTCCAACAACTGTGGCCAGAGCCTCCATGTAGGCACTGGAGTAGGTATCCTGCCCCACGTAATCTCTATCTCGAGTGGGTTGTGATCTGAAAAGGCCTTTGCTAGGTATGTGGCGTGTGTGACTTGCATCGCTATCATGTTCGAGCAGAATATCCTATCTATCCTTGTGTGTAGCATATGTACCGGGGAGTAAAAAGAGTATTCCCTGTGCATCTGATGCCGCATTCTCCACACATCACTTACCGCCCATCCCTTTGCCCAGCTGCATAGCGCCTTCGCCTGCTTAATCACCCCCGTCCCGTTCAAAGGGGGATGGGACCTATCAAGATCAACGTCCATTATTGCATTATTGTCCCCCCTATTATCCAGGGATACATCTCCCAGCCCGCCAATGCCAGGTTTAGTGTGGCTAGAAATCGTTCCTGCTCAAAATTCAGCACATGTGCTACCTAGCCCTACCTGTTGACCATCGAGGGACCCGTGTATAAATAGATAGCGTCCCTGCTGATCAATTCTTTGTTCTAGGGGCAGAAATGGCACACCGTGTCTCACCCAGATGGTGACTCCCCGTGCGTACCCAGAGTAACTAGTGGAGAAGACTTGCCCCCTCCATTTCCTACGTAATTTCACCGCTTCTTGTTCCACCATGAGGGATTCCTGCAGGTATACTATGTGTGCTTTGCGCCTCTGCAGGTGAGCATGAATTCTATGACGCTTATGCACGGAGCCCAGTCCCCGAACATTCCACGTTATTACCTTGTATGTGTTGGGTAGATGCATTGCAAAAACGCGGCAAACAGTATAACAGGCAATAACATGCATGTGCTGCTAGACAGCCAACCCAAGGTATACAGTATAATAGGACTGTTTCCCCCCCCATATTTCCCAATACTCGGTCCGGTCGAAGAACTGTACCGGTCCAGAAACCAAAAAATGGTGAGCAAAACTATGCCCTGAACAAAACCAGCATTCGCAAATTGGGGATCGTTACCAACACCATCCACGGGTGCATACCCGCACTCCAGCATAAACTCGAGCTCCATCTATACTGAAACCCGGGCTAACAAATCACAATCATAGCTACACAAAGCGTCAATAACATAGTTCCACAAAAAGGATATATTAACGTCCATTATGGCAGGTCCATGAACAACATCTTCCTCTGATGGTCAGCCGAACACATCATCCGCCGTCTGCGGGGTCACCGTGGGGAGGAGGGCCACGCTACCCTCAGAGTCCGATATATTCCCTGTTCCGTCCGAAGTGGAGGAGTCCTCAATCAATGTAGGCTTTCTGAAAGCAGCGGCTGCCTCAATCGCACGTTGCTTGCCCTGGTGCATTTGTTGCGGCGTGGGATTGGTCCGTCGGGAGTTTCTGCGTATCCTCCCGCTGCGCCGGATGCTTGACGTATCCACTCGAGAAGAGCTGCGCCGGATGCTTGACGTATCCACTCGAGAAGAGCTGCTCTGTATCCCCTGGGAAGCCTTATCCCCGGTCCCCGCCGGGTCTGTCACCTCCAACCATTCCTCAGCGTCTCCCGGACTGGAAGTGCGTTTTCCGGTCATATATAATTTTCAGTCGGGCCGGGAACAGCAATGCGTATTTCAGATTCAGGTCTCTCAGTTTCTTCTTGACTCCCATGAAGGAGGATCTCTGTCTTTGGACTAGCAGCGTGTAGTCCGGGTAAAAGCGAAATCATGCTATTCTCAAAAATGAATCTGAGACCTCTCCCTGGCTTTCTGCAGTAGCGTATCCCGGTCTCTGTGAGTTCAGCAGCCGGACAATGAGGGGTCGAGAGGGGGCCCCTGGTTTCGGTCGGCCCGTGGGTATTCTGTGTGCGCGCTCCACGCAGTATTGGGTAGAAGGCCCTCCCGCAGCAACATGGTCACGGAACCACTGCTCCATATATCGAGCTGGATCATCTCCCTCGCTTTTTCCGGCAGCCCAATTACCCGTACATTATTCCTCCTTGCCCTTCCTTCCGCATCCTCCACCCGGTCCATCAATGTAGCGACCTGCTGTTGGAGCTGGTGTATGGGGTCGTGTTCTGAGCTTGCTGTGGAGAAAGATCCGCCAGCGCCACCGTGTGATCCTTTACCCTATCCGCTAGCTTCGCTTGGTCCGCCTTAAGTAGCGTGAATCCGGTCGTAAGGGCTCCGATTTGGTGCTCTATGGCTTTCCTTGAGTCTCTAACCTCTTGCAGGATAAGATCCAGTTTATCCGCATTTTCCACCATCTGGGTAGGCGGTATGCAGTTAGACGTCTGTGAGGACTCTCCGAGGTCGTCCTGACCGTGAGTGGGGTCCGCACTCAGGCCAACGTCCTGCTGTTTTCCCCTGTTGCGACCCATTACAACTTGCCCGGGCTAATGAGTGCGGGATAAGACCCCCCCCACCAGGGTATGAGAGACACAGCGCCGCCACTGCGTCGCCACCACGAAGCGCCGCTGGCCAACCACTCCAGAGCTCCCTGCAGGGCTGGAATCAAGTTTATTGTGCAGGAATAGTATGGGGGCCTGCTCCGTGTCTGTGTCCCCCAGCAACAGCGACGTCTGTCTGCCCGTGCGCTCCACCGAGCCGTTAACTGTCCAGAACCACCATTACAGCATCTGTGTCGCAGCGCCCCAGTCCTGGCCACCTCGCTATGGGGTCAGAGGTGTAGCAATTGCCTCCTTTGGCTTTAGGAGGGACTTCCCTGCCCACTTGTAACAGTTGTAGTAACAGCACACCTCAGGAGCTTAGGCAATGGTACAGGCCCCTGCTCGCAGTCTCGGAGTTACTGCGGAGGCCAGCCGGGTATATGCCTCCTCAGCCACTCGCAGGAGTTCCTTCATCGTGTGCCTTCGGGTCTTTGTGGCACATAGGGGCCAGTCGCCCTCTCTCTTTATGCGCCGGCACTCACCGCAGCCTCCAGAGGGAGGTGCCGTAGGCCCCACAGCAGCCGCGGCCTCGCGTAGTCTCCAGTCCGAAGGCCCGCTACTGTGGCATTGTTGCACTCGCCTCCGGCCTGTCAATGTTGCGCCCGGAATCGTTCCGCGATCGGAGCGCCACACTCCCACTACCGGGTCGGGGTCTCCGGTCACACTCCCCGTTAGTGCCCAGTTGAGGCGCGTCCTACGGGCAGCTTCCCCGCCTCGCGGGCCGAGGATCTCCGCACGGTTCTCTGTTGTCCGCACAGGGCCCGGTCCTCGGCTCTAGCCACAGCGCCCCACCAGCAGTCCGAAAAGCGGGTCCAGCTGTCCGCTCCGCCTCCCGGTGTCGGTGCCTGCCGTTCTGGACCTTTGGACGCCCTGTGCAACCAGTAAATGCCAGGATTGCTGAGCCCGGGTCCGGAGCTCCACTAGGTCGCAGCCGCCATGTCCGGCAGTTGGCCACGCCCCCCCAGCCACGCATTTTTAACAAAAGAAATGCAGGGTCAAACACTACATGTGATTCTGAAAGCACAAGTTGTGTTTCACCCTGCATTCGTTTTGAGAATGTGGGCCTTTGAGATAGTATTCTTGTTAATTGCAGTGCACACGGGCGCTGCAATTAACAAGAATACTATCTCAAAGGCCCACATTTAGCCCCGCAGCTGCCCACTATTAGCTAAAGACTGCAGGGGTCAAATACGACGTGTGCTTTCAGATGATTCTGAAAGCACACTTTGTATTGACTCTGCATTCCTTTGCTGATAGTGCGGGGCTGAATGTGGGCCTTTGAGATAGTATTCTTGTTAATTGCAGTGCCCGTCTGCACTGCAATTAGCATGAAAACTATTTCAAAGGCCCACATTCAGCACCGCAGATGCCCACTATTAGCAAAGGAATGCAGATTCAAACACGACGTGTTCTTTCAGAATCATCTGAAAGAACACGTCGCGCTTTATATTGCCACATTACTTTTCCTAATAGTGCACGGCTGCGGGGCAGATTGTGGGCCTTTGTAAAAGTATTCATGTTAATTGCAGCGCATGACGGCGCTGCAATTAACATGAATACTTTCACAAAGGCCCACAAACTGCCCTGCTGGCGTGCACTATTAAGAAAAAAATGCAGCAAGTGCAGGCGCCACTTGCTCGTAAACCCGAGCCCTCCCTAACCATACAGGACATAAGGGAGACACTTTCCTGACGCTTGGCTGTGTCCTCTCCACCATTGTCTCCAGCTCTGCCTCGTGCAACGAGGAAATTGCCGTTTTTCGCGCCGCTCGCGTTTTAAAAGCGGTGGCGCGAACGGACTTACGGGCTGTGTTGTGCGTGTGCGTGCTACAATTGGGACACTGCGCGCTCAGGGTGACTTCAGTACATGCACGCGCACCTGCGCACGTTCTAGGGAACAGTGATCATGATTCAAAATGGCGCCCAAAGAGAAAAATGGTGCAGTGAATGCTAACTTACATATGATAATACATGGACAAAATCATTTCTATTCTAACAGACCCTCCTTTTAGCATGAGCTAAAACATTTTCTAATGATAGCAAAGAACAGACAAATTAATAAAACAGAAAATCATGAGTACATTATTTATGGACACTCCATACTTTCAGCATCGGGAAGGGAGACTGTAAGGAGGGAAGAAGTCTGAAAAATGCCCTCATCAATCTGCATCATGTCATCTATCTCTTTCTGGACCATAATTGCAGCATTGGTATCATAAATTGATATTTTTCTCTTAGGAGTGAGAAAAGTGGTACAATAAGAGCAACAGAAGGGGAAGCACTGAATAAGGGCACAGCAAAGCACTAATACCACAATTAGGCAAATCACCTTTTCAAGAATCCAAACCCAACCACCAAAAGAGACCAACTCCAATTTCCACTTTCCATCCCCTTGACATTTTCTAGTATATTTAGAATATGTTTGGTAATATTCATTTCCATATTTGTTATCCCGACAACGCACTGGTCGCCAACTACTGCGCACACACCACCATTCTTAGCCAAAATAAAGTCCACTGCATATCGAGTCTTATCGGAATAAATCTGCATGCTTTCTGAGTGGTGATATCGCGCAGAGCCGCCACAGTCGTGTTGGATGAAATTTGTAACTTACACCCAAAGTATTGTCGAGCTTTTTCACATCTTGCCATTGCAGTTCCACCTAATGTAAAGATAGAAGACATAATATATCCGAAGGTAATACCATTACTCTAATTATTTATCTCAATATCTGTAACTCCCTAACAAAACTCCTTCATCAATGTTCTTTTCACCCATTTTACCTTAGGTCTTGCACTTTTACAGGGCACGCCCAAGGGCAAACCCATCCCAAGGGCCACATCATTTGTCCCGTTATGAACATTAGAGTATGTCCCATTAGACAAGAAGAAAAACCCTGGGTGTGAATAAATGGGCCTATCATAATCCACTGCAGAATATCGAGTATTCATTCCGACCGTACTTGGATCATCTGCCCTTATCAAAGGGATTGTCTCTTTATACATCACTAATCCAGAACAATTGATGTACAATGAACTGTCCCTACTGTTAATAGTAGGACAACAAGCAGGATAATAACCGGCTTGCCGGGGGATCGTCAATTCTTTATAGTGCCAACCTACCAACGTTATGTTCTGTTCCTCCATATGGAAATTATCACAATAGGTGTTGTTATCACAGCCAGGATAACCCTCCCCAGTGGTTTTCGATAGTACAAGTATGGTCCTGAATAACCAGATCCAAACACTCCTTTTATCTCTACAAAGTCAAGGGGTTCAGTATATGTATAATTTACTAAAGATAATGGATATGCAGTCCATAAACTAATGACAGAATCAGTGGGGTAGCATGCTGTTCCATTACCAAAGAATCTCTTATGTGTCTCCAAGAATATATTACTCGAAGCTACTCTCTTATTTCTTTTTGGAGAAAGACCTTTACCTCCACTGCGTGAAGGTACTCTATAAGCATTTTCCAAAACCCACAATACCACACAAAATGATTGTCATCAACATAATTACAGAAAACACATAGATCAATTTTCTTTATCTATGTCTACGGCAATCAACCTACCAAAAGGATGCATAACGAATAATAGAATGGGGCGACAAAATGCAAGGGAAATATATAAGTTCCCAGTGTCCGTCAGAGCCTCACTGGTACAGGCTCCTATTGTCCATCAATACGTTGGCACTCTTGAGTACTGGCAGTGGAGCTTGCTCTGTCCTAAGCTCGTATCCCACGTCAATTACGATGGTATAACTTCACGATATACTTCGATCTGCCCTATCTAATGTTCAAACAACTAAGTAAAATAACCAGAAATTCTTCACCGAGCTCAATAGATCTCCGTTGATACTACAACTCAGTACAACCTAACTTACTCAGTCCATCTCCAATCTCTTTTCTCCTTGGATGCACTTTCCCTCAGCCGAGGGCGCAAATTGTATCTGGTAGCTCCAGGCACAGAATGGTCAACAAATAAGGGCTCCTGGATAGCTCGTATTTCCGGAGGAACAGCCGCATTCAGCACATTTTCATTCTCCCTATCCGTTTGCATTCAAGTCAGTTGGGCATCACAGCACGGGACAAACCGAGGCACCGTCTCGCAGTCGGAGTCCCTGATGCCGTCTTTTAGCCACTGGTCATAAGGCAAAGGCAGAGGGACCCTGTGACAATGGGTCGCATGGATCCAGTTCTTACGGCCTGCGACTTTCACTGCGGTGCGCGTACTAAAAGGACTTGCTCTGGCACCTTCCATCACGGCTCCAAATTCTTCTTCCGCTGAAAATTCTTAATCGATACGAAGTCTCCAGGTTGAATATCATAGCCTGGTCCCTCTGGCGTGGAAGGCAGGGAATCCCGAACCTGTTGGTGAATAGAACGTAAACTTTCTGTTAACTGACCAAGATAATCCAACAACATAGGGTACTCAATATCAGAGAACCAACGAGGTTGCAGGACGTCCCAGACATTCGCCGGGAGCCAAACACGACCTCATACGGTGACAATCCTGTTCTAGAATGAGCTGTAGTTCTTGTTGACAAAAGTGCTAACGGTAAAGCATATGGCCACTGTAACCCTGTTGTCTTCTGAATTTTCACCACTTTCAGTTTGAGAGTACCATTGTACTTCTCAACCAAACCCGCTGACTGTGGATGATTAGCAGCATGACATTTTTGCTTAATGTGCAGGCCTTCACAAATCAATTGAATCACTTTTGCATTAAAATGACTTCCGTTATCACGCCAGATCACTCGGGGCAAGCCGAAACGAGGAAAGAACTCCTTCAGGAGTACCTTTGCAGTCATAAAGGCTGTATTGTCTTTAGTGGGGTAAGTCTCAACTCATTTACTGAATGCACATACAACCACCAAAACATACTTCAGATTATTGCATCTCTCTAATTCGATATAATCCATTTGAAGGACCTCAAAAGGGAAAGTGGGTGGTGTAAACTTACCAGACAGTGTAGGGGTACCCTTCCCGGGATTATGCATCATGCATACCATGCAGTACTTCACCAAGTGTGCAGCTGTCTTAGAGATATTGTCATTCTGCCATACAGGATCTAATAATTTACAAATGCCTTTAGCGCTAATATGAGCTGGACCGTGAGCCATAGTGACCACAGGGAGAACATATGCATCCGGCAACATCCATCTCTGCTTCCCTGATTTATCAATACAGCACTCTTCGTCATTCAACTGTGTTGTACTTTCCTGCCACACCATTAATTCCTCTGTCGTAGCTTCACTCTGTATTTCTTTTACACTTTCAAGAGTATCTTCAAACATGACAACCTCAGGGACCCATCTAGCTGGACCTGCTACAAACATTCTTTTCATCTTTGTACGGGCCATCTCCTTAGCTGTCTGAGCTGCAAAAGCATTTCCTCTGCCTACATCATCAGTAACCTTCCGGTTGGCGTTACACTTCACACTTGCCAATTTATTGGGGAGCGTCAAAGCAGACAAAAGCCTCAATATAAGGTACCCATGTTGGATCTTGGTGTCATGCGAAGTAAGGAACCCTCTCTCCGCCCAGAGTTGCCCAAAATTATGCGCGACCCCAAAGGCATACTGACTGTCAGTATAGATATTGACAACCAGTCCCTCACTCAATTCACAAGCTCGACTAAGGGCAGCTAGCTCAGCAGCTTGAGCTGACTGATAAGGGACCCGTGATGTCTCTACTACCGTGAGCAGTGTGGTAATAGCGTAGGCTGCAGTCGTAGTGCCATCTGGTAACTTAAAACAAGAGCCATCGACATATAGTTCCCCTTGTGGGCCAGATAAGGGAACATCAGTCAAGTCTACTCATCCTTTCGTCTCTTCCTCCGTTCAGAAGAGGCAATCATGTTTGTCAACTTCATCACTCTCGGAAGGGAGGGTTAGTAACGTGGCTGGATTCAGAGTGGCACATCTTTTGATCGTGATGTGTTTAGCAAACAATGTCAATTCATAGCCGGTAAGACGTGCACTGATGAGGTTCTGTGTCTTTGTCTTATTCAAAAGCGTGTCGACAGCATGGGGTACCATACCTGTGAGGTTAGTATCAAGTACGAGTCCAGCCGATTGTCTGATTTAAGTGTCCACAGCCGCGACCGCTCTTAGACAACTCGGGAGGGCTCTTGCGACAGGATCGAGCACAGTAGAGAAATAAGCACACGGCCGTTGCTTGTCCCCAAATTTTAGTGTTAGGACAGAAAGCTCACAGCCAGCCATCTCCTGTACATATAACACAAATGGCTTGCTGTAATTAGGTGTACCAATCACGGGAGCCGAAGAAAGTGCAGCTTTCAATTGCTCAAAAGACTGCTGACATTCCGGCGTCCAAGGCAAAGGCTCATGCACTTCTTTAGTTGTTAGTGCAAGCAAAGGTTTAATTAGTAGGGAGTAGTTAGGTATCCACTGGCAACAGTAGGAAGTGATACCTATAAAAGCGCTCACATCTTTCTGAGTCTGTGGAATGGGCATTTTAACAATCGCACTGATATGCTCAGGGTTCAACTGCCTACCCTCCTTCGACAGTAGGTGACCTAAATAGGTGACCTCCTGTCAACAATACTGAAATTTAGAAAGGGTAACCTTATGTCCATGATGAGCTAAATGCAGCAATAACTTAACTGGACTATCTTTACAACCTTGTTCGGTATCAGAAGCAATGAGGAGGTCATCAACATACTGCATCAATACATTACTAACCCTGGGGTGTGAACTACGCTACGCTCGTGGAGTTTGCGGAGTTTCAGTAACTTCGCGATTCGCGTAGAGCGCGAAGTTACCGAGCACTATGCAATTTGCGGCGTAGCGTAGCTGTTTTTCTTCTTCGCGCGCTCAATATGCGTTCTCGCGCGCGCGGTACCGACCTACCGTGATTCTGCGTTCGCCGACGCGATTTCCTATCCGTTCGCGGGCGCCACGAGATTTGGAATCCGGCCGCACGATCCCACGAGAGTGTGCGAACGCGAACACATCATTCGGACGCGTGATCTGACTTCCGGCGGCAGTGTTGGTAAGATCGCGATCCCGAACCACGAAGAAACTACAATGTGGCGAAGAATATCTCTCGAGCATCATAAAACCTTCTCGAAAATGATTCTTTTGCTCCAAAAACTCCTCAGATTGTGATTTGGATGTAGTTTTTGTGCAAGGAGTCCTTTTCTTTTTACTTTTTTCCAAGAGGAAGGAAGTGCCCCTGAGTCTCAAACTTCCTGTTCCTGTCCAGCAGGCTCCTCCCAGTGCTTTGTCCATGTGCTGTTCACTTTCATTTGGATTTGGAGCTGGAAGGATCACTTTTTGTGTCTGTCTGCTGCATCATATAATTGGATTGGATTTGAGGACTTTGGATTTGAGATTTTACAAGTAAGTTGGAGAATTGGTGTACTTGTTTGTTTGATTGAGGCTTGTTTGTACCTACATTTTTGGGGATTTTCATCGTTTTTAAAATTTATTGTTGTGGCCTGTAGTTTCAGTAGGGGCCTGGTTGTTTTTCTTTGATTGGAATTTCAGCCAGTAGGCCCAGAGGTACCCATGGGTGCATGTTTCTGTGGTGTCTGTTGAATTTAAACATCATGTAGGGCATGGATGGCATTGGATTGAATTGGTAAATGTGGTTTTTGGGGGTGTATTTCACTTTTTGGGTGTGTGTTAATAAATAAATACCTTTGTTGGATGTGTGTGTGTGCTTGTTGTGTAACTTTCCAACCTTTCGTAGCCCTGTGGATTTTTGTTTTTGCATTTTTGTATTAAAGCTGTGTTGTTTAGCAGGCCTCCTTTGTCTGGTCATATTATAGGCCTGCTTGAGTTCATTGTTTTCCATGGCCTGTTGTGACTGTGAGTGACCACGTGGCTTGGGGCCATTTTGTGGTGGTAGTTTAGTAGTGTGCTGCTTTTTCCATATAGGCCTGCATGTCTTTTCTTTGTTCCCCTTGGCTTATGCTTGTTGTTGTTGTGGCCTGGCCATGTGGGTGGCGGACATTTTGTGAAGGCAGGCAGTGTGCTTTTGCCATAGGCTTGCATTGTCTGTCTTCCATTTCTTTTGTTGTGGGTGGATAGCGGCCATTTTGTGGAGCCATCCAGGCAGTGTGCTTTGCCATAGGCCTGCATTGATTGTCTGTCTTCACTTTCTTGTTATTATTTGTGGAGTGGCCTGGCCATGTGGGTGGCGGCCATTTTGTGGAGCAAGGCAGTGTGCTTGCTTTTGCCATAGGCTTAAGCTTGTGGCCTAGTCTGCCAGTAGGCCCAGAGGTAGTGATCATGGGTGCATAAAAACTGTTTCTGTGTTGTCTGTTGAATTTTAACATCATTTAGGGCATGGATGGCATTGGATTGAATTGCAAAATGTGGTTTTTGGGGTAGTATTTCAGTTTTTTGGTGTGTGTTAAATAAATAGGCCTTTTCAGCCAGTAGGTAACCCTGGGCGTTCAGCTCGCAGACTTTGGGCAACTCCGCATTGCGCGACAACGCGGACTTACACTTTTTATCTTCTTCGCGTGCTCAATATACGTTTTGCGCTCGCGATAACGACTCTTGTGACGATCGCGATGCCGAACATGCAGAATTTACAATCTGGCGAAGAATATCTCTCGAGCAGCATAAAACCTTCTCGAAAATGATGATTTTGTTCATTTTGCTCAAAAAACTCCTCAGGTTGTCATTTAGATGTAGTTTTGTGTGCAAGGAGTCACTTTTTTTACAATTTTTTTAAAGAGGAAGGAAGTTCCCAGAGTCTCCAACTTCCTGGTCCTGTCCTTTGTCTTCACTTTCTTGTTATTGTGGGTGGCCTGGCCATGTGAGTGGCGGCCATTTTGTGAAGCCAGGAATTGTGCTTTTGCCATAGGCCTGCATTGTCTGTCTTGTCTTCCTTTTCTTGTTGTTGTGGGTGGCTATCCATGTGGTGGCGGCCATTTTGTGGGACCAGCCACTGTGCTTTTGCCATAGGCCTCCAAGCTTGCGGCCTAGTCTTCCAGTAGGCCCAGAGGTAGTCATCATGGGTGCATAAAAACTGTTTCTGTGTTGTCTGTTGAATTTTAACATCATTTAGGGCATGGATGGCATTGGATTGAATTGCAAAATGTGGTTTTGGGGTGGTATTTCAGTTTTTTGGTGTGTGTTAAATAAATAGGCCTTTATGTGTAGAAGGTAACCCTGGGCATTCAGCTCGCGGACTTTGGACAACCTCCGCACTGCGCGACAACACGGACTTACACTTTTTATCTTCTTTGCACGCTCAATATACGTTTGTGCAGCGATAACGACTTTTTGTGACGATCGCGATGCCGAACATGCAGAATTTACAATCTGGCGAAGAATATCTCTCGAGAAGCATAAACCTTCTGAAAATGATGATTTAGTTCATTTTGCTAAAAACTCCTCAGGTTGTCATTTAGATGTAGTTTGGGAGCAAGGAGTCACTTTCTTTTTTTTTACAGTTTTTTTAAAGAGGAAGGAAGTTCCCCAGAGTCTCCAACTTCCTGGTCCTGTCCTTTGTCTTCACTTTCTTGTTATTGTGGGTGGCCTGGCCATGTGGGTGGCGGCCATTTTGTAAATCCAGGCATTGTGCTTTTGACATAGACCTGCATTGTCTGTCTTGTCTTCCTTTTCTTGTTGTTGTGGGTGGCCTGGCCATGTGGTGGCGGCCATTTTGTGGGACCAGCCACTGTGCTTTTGCCATAGGTCTCCAAGCTTGCGGCCTAGTCTGCCAGTAGGCCCAGAGGTAGTCATCATGGGTGCATAAAAACTGTTTCTGTGTTGTCTGTTGAATTTTAACATCATTTAGGGCATGGATGGCATTGGATTGAATTGCAAAATGTGGGTTTTTGGGGGTCTATTTCGCTTTTTGGGTGTGTTAAATAAATGCCTTTTTGCGTGTGTATGTGTTGTTGTTGTGGTTGTTGTCTAACTTTCCAAACTGTTTTTAGCCATGTGGATTTTAGTTTTTGCATTAAAGCTGTGTGTGTTTTATCAGGCATCCTTTGTCTGGCCATATAGGCCTGCTTGAGTTCATTGTTTGCCGTGCCTTGTGCCTGTGAGTGACCATGTTGCTGGGGGCCATTTTGTGGTGGTAGTTAGTAGTGTGCTGTTTTTGCCACATAGGCCTGTGTGTCTTACCATTGTTCCTCTTGTCTTACTGCTTCCAAATCCATCCCCATTGCCAGCTGCAGCTCCCTGATGCTGCATCCATCCCACGTGATGCACAAATTTAGGCCAAACAGGCTCCACTACATTTTAGTTTTTGTTCTTTGCTATTCTTATTCTTCCTGAGTTTACACACTACACAGTACACCAGGAAAGCGCTGGCCTTGTTGTCAAATTCTCATAAATGGCTACACTGTTGTTGTTCACTAAGTTTCTAAAATTTTATAATTGAGACAACCACACACTAAGTTACATATTATATTAGTTTGATTTGTGCTATCGTTTGACTGATGTTCTTCTGGCTTTTTGCTTTTAGGTGCACAAAAGACTGAGGAGGAGGTGTGTCATCATTGCCCGTTGTACTGCCAGACAGACATCCTGCTGCTGTACACAACGTGACGTGTGACCTGACCAGACATCTCTGCAACTGGTGCAACTGAGTGCTGCTGACATCTGAAGAAGATGGGCCCAAAGAAAGCAGGTACCAGGTCCTCCAGTACCAAGAAAGTTGCTATTGAGAAGAAGGAACAGAAGAAGGAAGTGACACTTAAGTCTGGTGTGCCGCCCAGTACCTTTTTGGGGAAAAAATTACGCCTGCAGCAGCGGTGTCGGGAGAGGCAAGCTGGGGCAGCACCTCCCGCATCAGTGGGCCCAACCCACCAACCCAGGCCCAAGCACATGAGTGTGGAAGAGGTAGCCAGCCTAATGGTGGAAAGCAGTGATGCTGAGCCTGAGATAAACTTATCGCTATCTCAAAGTAGTACCCAATCAACGCAGGAGGAAACACAGCAGATAAGTGGTCAACAACAACAGCCGCAACCACCGCCCGCAATAGTAGTTGTTGTTCCTCCCGAAGTAGGGGCAGTTCAGGAAATTGAGCCTCATGCAGAGGTAGAAGAAGAAGCCACTCATTCAGAAGATCCATTGTCTTCAAAATCTCCAGCAAGGAAAAGGAGGGGTAGTTCATCAAGTTCTTCACCAAGCCCCCCTTCTGATGATCTAGATGCAACTTGGAAGCCACAAACTGAGTCTGAGAGGGAGACACATCCCAAGACCAAGCTAGGGAAAAGGAAGGTTCCAGAAAGCCTTACACTTATGGAGGTCGATGTAGAACAGCAGGATGATGATGATGAGCCAGTCATCACGAACATCACTCCCGGCCCCGAGGAGATGGAGACCAACATTCTTACCCTATCCAAAATCGCTGCGAGGGATGTAGCACGCATACCTCCACAGGTAACACCAACACGACCTACAGCTTCCATATTTGCATTAGCAAAGGCCCGGCAGCGACCTACATCCAGCACAACCACCACCTCAGTAGAAGTAGGTAGTGGTACAGCACAGAGTCAAATTCAACACACACCCTCCAGTTCATCTGGCATTGGAAGTGGCACCTCCAGCAGGAGGCAAAAGTTAAGCTCCCCAGTTTGGGACTTCTTTACGGTTAGCGAAAAGGAGGAGAACATTGCTATATGCTCCATTTGTAATACCTCTGTTAGTCGTGGTAAGCTTGGTACAAACTATGGTACCGGACGCCAAATAACCCATCTGAAAAAACACCACTTGATCAGCTGGGCGGACCACCTTCGTGGCATAAAAACTGCAACCATTGGTGTTGGTGGGGATAAAGGAGTAGAAGTTCCGATCACGGTGGAAGAGGAAGGACAGGGAGACATTCTCTCTGGTAGTGGTACACAAAGTCTCCTGTCCCCAGCAGTGCAGTGTTAACGTCGCCCACATCTTCAGCAACATCTCAGTGGCACAAGAGTAAGAGTCAGCCTGAGACACCAAGGAGTACCGCAATGAAAAAAGTGCGTTGTTGAGCCTAAGAGAAGAGGAAACCATGCAGCCTACCATTATCAGCATGTTTGGGGGAGGGGCAGTACGAACGCAACCACCCAATAGCACGTTTGTACAATGCGAAGCTGGCTAAAATGTTAGCACTGGACCTTCTCCCTTTTTCTTTTGTTGAAGGGGTGGGTTTTCTGGAATTTGTGACAGCCATCTGCCCAAAATGGCATGTTCCCAGCCGCTACTATTTTGCCAGAGTTGCTGTTCCAGCTCTACATCACGACGTGCTGGAATTGCTTGGAAAAGCCTTGAAGCAGAGTGCTGTTCACAGTATCCACCTGACAACAGACATGTGGACCAGTTGCCAAGCCACAGATTACATGTGCATCACTGGCCACTGGATCTCTTTTGCGGGGGTTAGAGAACAGATATCTGCTGGTGTTGATGCTGCTGAGATTTTTCATGCCACTCGCAAACATGCAACTGTAGCCATGTTTGCCATGGAGAAATCTCATACTGCTGCAAACATTTTGGAAGAGTTTAACACCACAGTCTTTGACTGGCTGCGCCCAAGAGGGCTTAAGATTGGTTTTGTTGCCACGGACAATGGCAGTGATGTAGTTAAGGCCATTGGCGATGGTGGCTATTTCAGGGTCCCGTGTTTGGCACACTGCATTAACATTGTTGTTCAAGACTTTCTGAAAAATTAATCCAAAGTCAGCAACTTACTGGCCACCTGCAGAAGAATATGCACACATTTCAGCCATTCTTTTAAAGCCCGGAAGCAGCTGAGGGTCATTCAACGTGAGCATAAAATGCCAGTCAAAGCACTCATCCAGGAGGTGCCAACACGTTGGAACTCAACTTATTACATGCTTGATCGTCTGTTTGACCTGTACATACCACTCAATGCTTATATCATGCAAAGATTAGGGGAACCTACTGTGAGAGGCATGACCGTTGAGATGGGTCAATGAGACCTCATTAAATGCCTGACTGAGATGCTACTTCCTTTTGAGATCTTCACACGTGAAGTCAGCAGGGAGGACTGTACTATGGGCCAAGCTATACCATTGTTGCACATGCTAGAGCAACAGCTGAAGGAGTTGTCTGAAACGTACGCAGGTGTGGATGACAAACAAGACGCATATCATTTGGCGGAGTCACTTAGCCGCTCGCTTATCTGAAAATACAAGGATTAAAAATAACATTGTGTCACAACAACATTACATTACTGCCACAATTTTGGATCCACGGTACAAAGTATTTCTGAACAGTAAGGCAGTAATTCCTTTTTCGAAGTGGATGTTGCCAACTACAAAACTTTGATAGCTGAGGAAGCCACTAAGTTCGAAAATGAACGGCTGGTAATTACAGGCCCCCACCCCAGGCCATAACAAGTACTACAGGGCATTCAGAGTCAAGTTCTACTTCGGAGCCTGAGGGCAGTGCGTTTGCCTCCCTGCAGTCACCAACACCAACACCACCAATAACATCAACAACAGCAAGAACAGGATCATCCACATTACAATCAGCAACTGATTGGTTTCTACGGCAGGGGTATGGTAAGTCCAGTGCTGATGCAAAGGCAAAACAGGCCGAGCACATCGGAGCACCCCTGAACATTGAGCGGACGGTCCAGGCCTATCTGGATGACCCAACAGAGGTCTTCATGGATCGAAACCCATTGGTGTATTGGTATGGGAAAAGAAGCCAATGGACAATGCTCAGCAGGCTGGCGATAAAGTATCTAGCTTCTCCTGTCGCAGAGTGTCTCTTCTGAGCGTGTTTTCAGTGCTGCTGGTGCCATTGTAACTTTGAAAGGGACCAGTCTCTCACCCAAAGCGTGGAGAGGTTAACCATGATCAAAATGAATCAGCACTTTATACCACCGGATTACAAAATACGTGAATCACAGCAGGAAGAGGAGAGCGACCGATGACGTAAGTAGTGGGTTACAGGATCTACTTCTGTCCGAACCACCCAGAGTTTGAGGAGCGAGCTCCTCTTCCCTGACAACTAGGCTTTCAAATTGTTACTTTCTTCCTTCCTTTATTTGTCTGTGTATCTGTCTTTCTGGTTCCAATCAAATCACAACAAATCCATCACCACCGTCTTCTCTTTTATTTCCCTATTGGAGTTGCACGTCTGTGCATTTAACTGTCCACTCTTCAGAGTCCTGCTTCATCTTCCTGACACGCCCTAATTACATTTCCATCAAGCCAGACATTGGAATACAAGAAATGTTGCCTTTAACAGTCCCTCCATAAGAAGTGAAACGTGACTATAGCTATCCTCCGTTTTGTTTCCGAGTCGAAACTCATCACTGTCCGAAGGCTACCGCCTCTGCAGGCATCCACAACTCTTCACTGTCAGAACTTGGGCAGGCATCCAAAAGTAAACTCATCACTGTCAGAAGGCTACAGCCTCGGCAGGCATCCAAAGCTCATCACTGTCAGGACAGAAGGTACTTGGCAGAGAAAGACAAGACTCTTCGAAGAAACTTGCTGACATTTCTGCAAACTCAATTGACCAGCAATGACCGCTACCCAGGCCGTGGCCCATCACAGCGACTAACATTCAAAATGAATGTGGAGTAATAATGAGGCCACTGCCTCGTTAAAAAAAAACACACACCTGTCAGAACTAGGCATCTGATGATCTGACAGCCAAAGAGAAGAGCAAGACAGGTAATGCTGGCATGCATTGGATGCTTGCTGACTCTGAGCGATTGCTGTTGTTTGTTGTGTTGATGTTGTGCATGAAGTTGAAATCTACTAGTTAATCTACAAAGTGAAAGTGACTCAAGTGACAGTCAATGTTTCCCTTCTTGTTGTTTAATAACCAAATTGTACTCCTACTACTGCAGGTGCAGGCCAATATCTGTTGCAATTTTTTAATATGGAATATGGACTTAATCGGAGTCACTACAGACTGAGTTGGAGTTGGTCAACACGTACCACACCATGATGATGGCCATACTATCTTTGCACGCAGTCAGTCAGTTGGATCGGAGATGATTGAAGGAATAACTGCGTTTCATGAAGTGGCATAAAAGGTAAACACAACAATTCAACAAGAAAGTAAACACAGCAGACCTACATGTCCATGTAGTGGTGGAGTCGAGTGTAGTCATATGACTGACAGCGGCGCATTGATTTAGTCACTTAATTTTGAAAATGCTAGGTTGCTGTATATGCCTTTTGTCTGGCTCTGTCAAAATTTAAGGTAAATGGAGGTTGGGTCACGGGCTGGTGCTGTGGTGGGCCTGTTCTGTCCTGTTGTTGTTGTAGCTTAATGCTGTAAACAGAATAGACACGATATATCCAAGCCGCCTCAGTCTGAAAGTGTTCTCTCTTCTCTTCTTGGACTCCACCGTAATTGATGCTTTTTTTTATTCATTGATTTTTCAATACCCCTTTTGTTTTTCCATCTACACTTACAGGCCGGCCTTTACCCTGTGCTATACTGGGAGAAACAACTCACACTTACCTTACCAATCTGCATCAGGCAGGCAGCGGCACCCAAGATTGATGTGCGGAGTGTGCATGGAAGATAGGACCAAGAGGAATGACGAGATTCAACTCCACAATTTGACCAGGATAATACAGTAACTTTAGTATCATTCGTCTTTTAATTAATTTAATTCCTTTTTTCTCTTCAATCATTACGACTGTGTGTTGTGTTGTTGTTTGTTTGCTAATTGATCCCTACAACTATTTTTTTATTTTCTTTGCTATCTTTAAAAGTAAGCCCGGTACAACATGGAATTTGGGTCTCTGAGGGCATACAGGCAAGGCAAATTGCATAGAATATACTGCTGCCCTGTACTGTCTAATTGTCTAGTAGTAGTTAGTAAGTACTACTCATTAATAACCATCAAGTTATCTTCATCATCATGCATGCATTTCCTTTTTCTCCCTTTATAGATTTATTGGATAAGATCATGGTCGTCTGCCAAGATTGCGCTTTGCTTTTGTTGTGTCCATGCGTACTGCTTTTCTTTGTCAAACCTTTCCCCAAACCCCCTTCCCATCCATACATCAAACCCTAACCCTCTTCCTCCGGGCTGTGATTTATATTGAGGTGTGATGTGACTACATTAAATGTACACCAATTGATCACACGCTTGCTGGGGCAGATGTGGTGAAAGCAACACTAATTCAATTTCAAGGCAGGGCGAGGATCTTCTTCTGCTTGCCCACCCATGCTCAGTCTATGTGCAAGCTAATTTTTTTCCAAAGGGACCGTCACCTAATACATCATAATTAATTGCCGGCATTGATTGGATTCATCATCAACATCCTACCACACAGCAGTAAAGGTTACGAATTATGATTGTGTTCAGTTAAGTGACTCACTCGACACAACTACAGTTTGTAACTTCTTGTACTAGGCTGTCCCCGCCACCATTATGTTTTATTTTACTTTAGCAGTTGCAATATTGTTTGTTTGGCACTGTACTTTACTGCGTTCTACTACTACTCCACAGTCGCTCTCAGGCAAGTGACTGTCTCTTTTATTTTTTGCAAATGCTACTGCCAGTGTCTACTACTATCACCACAACCATGGCATCTTCTCCATTCTCTTGGGAAACCATGCAGCCATCGCTGTGCCGAACTTAATCATCATCAATCACAGGTAAGATAAGTTTGGTGGGAGGTATAATGGACTAGGAGGAGAGACTGACAGTATTAGTGAGGACAAATAACTCAGTGAGGGGTACCGAATCTATCTGTTTGTGTTACATCATCGAGCGAGATTATTTAAATCAAACACTGGCTGCGGCCCTGCAGCAGCAAAGGAAACCATGTGACGTAAATTCGTAAAACAGTAACCTCACAAAACATTAACATTGTATGTTTAAGTATAAATATAATTTATTACCCTAACAAAAATAAACTATCCACACCTGACCCACCCTCTCCCTAACCCCAACCAATGTCCAAAACGAAAAAGTCCAAACAATGTCCAGAAACCCAACGCCCAATTCCCACCCACCAACAAAAGGAATAAAAAGGGGCATTCCAACAGGGTCCTATAGTTCTTATATTCAGCGGGCTTTCAGGTGTTTGTCCACCATGATCTTGACACGCTCCTCTAGTTGCTCCTCTAGGCGTGAAATCCGGAGGGAGCATCTGGCGGCGAAAATGCCCTGCAGTGGCATCCAGGGTGGGGAGTAGCAGTGCTGGCTGATAATGAATTGTGGCGGTGGGCGGCTGCCTGACCGCGGCGCCGTACCACTGGAGGTGGGGCCTGGCTGGGGCCTGGGGCATCGGAGGAGGCTGCAGCTGCTGCCGCCTCCTCCTCCTCCGCCTGAGCCACCAGCCGCCGGTACTCTTCACAGATGGCCTCCAGTTTCCGGCGCTGGGCCCTGGCTGCCAACTCCTTCCGGGATGGTTTTTCTTGGGAAGGAGTATCTATATCAAGAAAGAAAAAGAATATTGTTGTAACCAATACTCTTCTCAAAACAGTAACACAAAATTAATTCAACACATAGTGGCACAGTAGCACTAGCAAGAAGCACAGTACATAACATTTGTGGTAATAATCTATCCTCCCACTTCCTCGGCCTCTAACATTTGTGGGAGTTTCAGGCATTATACTAGCACTATGGACTCCAGTACACAGTACACCAGTCTTCTTCTTAT
Source organism: Calotriton arnoldi (assembly GCA_963921515.1). Classification (NCBI taxonomy): domain Eukaryota; kingdom Metazoa; phylum Chordata; class Amphibia; order Caudata; family Salamandridae; genus Calotriton; species Calotriton arnoldi. The sequence goes on from CAWUFW010001951.1 coordinate 56,390, forward strand.
CTCTAGTTTAGCGAAATTACATAGCCTGGTTGTAGCCGGCATGCCAGCTCATTCCAGCTATGCTTGCACCCAAGACAAACATACGAGTCATGGACGCAGACTCACGTTAGTTTTATTTACTACTGTCTGCAGGTGGGGAAGCTTCGTATTTTTCTATTACAGGTGGCACTGGCCATACTCTCTCTGTTACATGAAGGGCAATTGCTCAATTTGACTTTCACAGTGCCCTGGCTACTACAAAAAGGCAGATTATATATCTGATCCAATGATCATTGCTTATATATGGGACGACGACATAAGGTCAGTAGTGATCGGTGGTGGGAGTGCTGCCGGCGGTGACGTGGGGAGGGGCAGGGTGGGGGTAGTAAACTACGGATTACGGCCAATTACAGGTAAGTAAACATATAAATAAATAAAACTAATTTTGTTGCGCGCACTGCATCGCATTTGGCGGTGCAGTGCGCATAGTGAAGTTCGCTTTATTTATTTTATGTTCAGTTACCTGTTATTTGGCCGTAATCCATTGTTTACTACCCCCACCCTGCCCCTCCCCACATCACCGCCCGGCAGCACTCCCACCACCGACTGCTACTGCATAAGGTACTTTGTTTTGATTGACTGTGTAACCAACAGATAGGCCACCCTTTGCAGGCTGGCTGACAAATTCGAAAATAAATTAACATAGGTAGGGAGTGGTCCTCGGAGTCGGAGGAAAGCGCTTGATAACTAACTATACACAATATATATGATGCTTGCAAACTACTGTGAGTCAACTGTATTCTGAAAATACAACTTGTATTCCCTTAGCTTGCTACTCTAGTGCGGTTTCTTTTACATTCCCTTCAAACTAAGACTCTGCATCCCGTGACAGTCTCCACCTATGCTGTCTATGATGAATACATACAGGCATCCATCCATTCTAAGTGAAATGTCTATCATTCTTCTTAATCTCTCCACAAACCTTACTTTGTTTCACCAACAACCACCCATGCGTCCACTCCTTCCTTGCTTGCCTTGGCTTTGAGTTTCACCCAAACACCGCTGATGATTCTTGCTATCCCCAGTATCCACCCATACTGTGTCGCCCACCCAGGCAGGCATCCATTCTTCTTTCACCTTCCACCCATCCTTCAACAAACATGCATCTGATTCCTATCAGCCACCTATCCATGCTTCCAACGTATCCTTCTCTACCAGTCATATTAAATCTCGCCCGTCCTTCCTCCTTCCTCCCTTCTTTCCCTTTTTGTTCAACACATCCATCAAGGTCATCTGATCTGACTTTTAGTCTTCTCCATAAAACTTTCACAGCTGAGTTGGAGTCAGATAGAAGAGGCCATTGGTTACTCAACTCACGCTGCTAATGCTATTGCTAATGCATTGCTAATGCTAAGTAAAGGTTGTCTTCTTCAACCGTTGTATAATGTTCACTACAACTTCATACCTAATAAGTCTCAACAACAGTACAGTGAGTGAAGTGAACACCCTTCCAGCTAGTGCAATGTCAATGTAATGAATATAACTTACCACCGCCCGCCACTGCTGCTGGCTCACCCCTGTAGCTCCTGCAGGTGCCGCATCTCCTGCCCCCTCCGGAATGGTCGCATCGCCGCTGGTCCCGCTCGGCACTGGTGGTCGGTAGTACGCCTAGAAAAAAACATGACACATTTTTAGATGCCTGTACACACTCCCCTATTTATTTGTTTTCACTAGCAAGATTGAAAAAAAAGTTAATACATACATATACAACATACATCACTAGTCCAAATTGGGTACTAGAGTAGAGTCAGTAGACACTAGTAGTGTTATGGTCCCTAGGGTCATTATTATAGTCTACTCTACTCTTTGCAAAGTTAGCCTGAGCCATGCAACCATTTTTCGCTTCATGTCTTTTGCTCATGTTACCTCGCAGCTTGTTGTGCAGTAACAGTAAGACGTCTTTTTGAGCCCACATGAGCTCATACAGCTACTGTCTGAGTGTTGCGTACAAGAGGTCGAAAAACAAGCCACTTTGTTATGGAGTTCGGTTAGTCCGTATTGCTTAGCCATAAGTAACATGTTGCACTTTTTGGCATGACTGAGAAATGCTTTCATTATACTATGTAACACGCACCATTTTTCTCATAACAGGCAGAAAGATTCCCTTCTACGAACCAGAGATTTGCAGAGCTTATGAATGATGCATGTAACCAGTACTTCTAAGTTTCTACGGTGAGGGGTCTCCCAGAATTCGCACAGATCTTTTGTCTTCTATCATGCACTTGTAACAATGTTTATTGTTTTAATCTTATGCATTTTTCTGTTGGAGCTGGCTGTAGTACACTGAATTTTATAGAACAACATACAGAGCTTGTTAGTTGAAAATAAACCTTTTGAACTTACACATAGACTCTGTGGTATTTGGTGTGGTGGTGGTGGTGGACTTACACGAGTGAGTGAGCGAAAGGGTGTTATGTTCTGGGTTGTATAATCATTGGGTATCTTCGGGTGGGGGTTCGGGGACCTAATGAGACACAATAGCTAGTCGGTCAGGGGATTGTGGGTTCACTTCTGACTGAGGTGTGAGGAAGGTCCAACCTCCATCACCAACATCCTATTTTCTTGTGCATAGTTCTGTATGTGGCTGTGCAGAATCCCCACAACAGTAGTAGTATGAACTATATCCTATCAAAAATAGTCAAATATCTGGTTGGGCATTTTGTTTGTGGTAATTGTCAAAGCCTCAAGATTAAGAAGACTAGAAGAGGACAACCCAAAGGACTGGACTCAGTGGCTAGAGCTATTGGTCAATCTGAGTTTTATTCAAAACACGTAAAATAAAGAGTGGCAAACTGGGCAAGCTTAGCTACAGACAGACTAATAGTAGGAGTACAGAGAGTCATAGCAGAGGCAGTTAGAACTTAGAGGCAGGGATAACCAGAATTTAGAAACAGATAGTCAAGTCAAGATCAAAGAAGCTTTTGTAAAAAATAGAATTAGGAAGTGGAACCAGAATTAATAGTTCAGAAAAAATAAGGTGCAGTAAAAGTTAGGGAAATATAGTTGTTAATATTAACCACTGGAGGACTTACTGGGGCCAGCAGCAGGGCCACTCGGTAGAGAGCGGTCCTCTGGTGGTTGTCCCGCCGACTCGGACCCGTCTTCTTGCCCCTGGGTGCTGCAGATCAGTGATCATGTAGATATAATAAAGAAAGAGACAAACATTAATGATTGCTGTGAAACAAATAAATTATCTAAAAACGCTCAAAAACGTTTTAGGAAACAATAATTGCAATAAAATTGACCTATCTAATCCGATCGACTACTGGCTTGCGGGATTCACGGACCGTCTACTTATTTATGAACACTAATCCAGTGTTCCATTCTGATTGATTCGAATCCAGAACACTAACTAAGCCTAAGTACCACCTGACCTAGCCCACCTATTCCAGACAGACCCAATTGTTCAATAAGTCTGCATTTCCATTTTTTTAGCCCTCAAAATGCATAGATGAGATGGAGGACACATGCATAAATTTGTGCATACACAAATTGTTGGTTGGTTGCGTCTGATGTTCTGCTACTGACTGACACTGCTAAGCCTACCACTCACTAAACAAACTACAAAAGGTTCTACTAAGGACTGGGGTAAGCAGCACTCAGTGACAGAGGATGCGTCACGCAGACCGCTAAAAATTATCAACTAATACTAACTAAACCTAGTATCAATCCATCCACCACTATTTGACAGGAGGACAAAGGAAGGACTAGAGTCTCTCTAGCAATAGCATTACCTAACTTAAGTTCTCTAAGTAAACTTCTACATAATAATCAGGCCAAGCGTGCGCAAAGTTGCAAACAAGTAACAGTAGCGCCGAGCACCTGTGTCCTACAATCACAGAAGATTTTGAAACGTAATTTACCTGCAATGTAAGCAGCAGTATTCATAAAAAATTATACACAATACTTATACTACTATATATATTAGCTACTCACCAAGCCCCACGACCTCGACACCTAGCAGGTCCAACAGGTCCTGCTCCCGGTCCAGGATGTCTGACCACCGGTGGGCCAGCTGGTTATGGGTGCGCCGGACCCCTGAGCAGCGAAACACTGCCCGGCGCACCTTCGCCCACCGGCGGTGGCGCTCCTGGGTAGGGTACCCGAGCCTGGCCTGCCGCCTGCTGCCAAGGTCAAGGAGGTGGCGCTGCACAAAAAAACAAGAGCGGCCACCTCCGCCTCGCTAAAAAACTGCCGGGCTTGCACCCCTGCAGGGCGCAGTCTGCCGCAAAGCAGGTGGCTCTTGGGCGCACGCGCCTTGCCCTTGGAGCCGTTATTGCTGCTCCTACCCTTTGCCATGGTTCTGGGGTGTGTGGGAGGAGGCGGAAAAGAAAAGTTAGAAGGGAAAAATAAAGTTAGGGGAAGAAGCAGGAGCTTAAAGAAGAAAGTAATATAAAACAGTAGAAAAGTAAAAAAACACAGTAAAAAGTAGAAATAAATGCAAAATATAGACTTAGGCACAGAGAAAGATAGATAATAAATTTAAAAAAATTGAAAAACAGTGTAAAAAACTAAGTATTGCAAAGATTGAGGGAGGATAGAAAAGCAGGCCCAGAACCATAGCATAGAGTGAAAAACAAGATGGGCGCGCCCATCGCGACCGCTAGGGTAAGTTTGCGCGATATTTCTCCCCGAGCACGCAAAAAGCGTCGCGAACACATACGACGCGTTCCCGAACATGAAATGCACATCGAGAGCACGCTATACGCGACCCGGAACAGGAAATAAGGCATCGCGAACGGGCGGGACAAGTGAAAAACAAGATGGCCGCGCCCATAGGCGACCGCATGGCCAAGTTCGCGAGATACTATCCCCCGAGCACGCAAACAGCGTCCCGAACACGCACAACGCGTTCCCGATGAAGAAAAACGCATCGCGAACGGGCGCGACAAGCAACTACGCACGCTCGCGTAGCGCTTTAACGTCTTCGCGTAGCTTCGCGTAGCGCGACTACGCGAACTACGCCCAGGGTTATACATTACCTGCAGGAAGCGACAAGGAATCCAACTGACCTTTCAATGCCTGGCTATAAATGCTCAAACTCTCTGTATAGCCCTGAGGAGCTCGACAGAGCCTAAAGCTCCTACCGCCTAGAGCGAACCCAAACAGATATCTGCTATCTGGATGGATAGGAATACTGAAGAATGCGTTTTTCAAATCAATGAGAGAAAAGAATTTGGCGGTGGAAGGAATCATTGTCAAAAGTGTGGTAATATCTGGAACCACTGGAAACTGGGGAACCACTATTTTATTAACTTCGCACAAGTCAATCAGAAAACGGTAAACATCCCCATGATCATCAGAGGAACCTGAGGGTGTCCGTTTAAGAATCGGAAGAATGGGACTATTACAAATATTGGCAGACATCTCTTCAATTACTCCTTTGCATATAAAATCCTGAATAATTTGTAGAAGGGCCCATTCTCCCACCTGGGGTATTTTATACTGAGGAATACGAGACAAAACAGCATTATCTTTAACCTGAATCGAAACCGGTGGTATATGCAGCAGCCCCACATCTGTATCATCCGCCGCCCATAGAGTGGATGGTATATCAGCAAATTCAGCGGGAATAGGTTGAGACGGACACTGTTTAGTACTCACATTTGGGCCCATCGTCATATAAACACCTTCCGGGGAACAATAAATAGTAGCAACAAATCTAAACCCATCAGATTCTCACCACAATTGGATGTCAACAAAAATGGAGAATCCACGGTAAAAGGAACAATAGTCAATGCAAGGGGTCATGAAATGGGGCTTACAACCGGTACACCTGAAAAACCTACCGAAACATTATTATGGCCAGACAGAGTCGCCCCAGGGACTAAAGAACGAGAAACAGAAGTCTTTGTTGCACCTGTATCCACCAAATATTCCTCAGTCGAGCCCTGCAAATCTGCAGTGACATAAGGACCACGTTGATCTACAGGTATCGGAACTGGTCCCTCACTCTGTCCCTGGCTGTCCTAGCTGTAAGACATCCCTGTCAACTCATCCGTATCATAATCATCATGATAATACTGTCCATCATGAGGGTCATCAAAGTAATTGTTATCAGAACGACCCTTTGAAACCGCAGCACCATGAGCTCTATCAGTCCCACGACCTCGTCCACGAGGACCTCGTCCTCTAGGGGCGCCACCTTTTGCAAAAGAACTGGACACTCGCTACGCCAATGGCCCTCACCTTACAATATGCACATTGATTCGGCCCCAAAGGTGTTGTGGTCGACTGTCTGCTAGTGCGAGGAAGCTGCCTGGCAGGACCCCCACGTCCTCTACCATTTCCTCTAAACGCTTGCTGCAACAGTACCTTCGTCTTTAAATCCTTTTTCTTTTTATCTATCTTTTGTTTCTCCTCCTGATCATGATGCTCATAGTATTGAGCCATATTCAGAATAACAGAGGGGGAAGAGGTGGTCCAGGTACTCTCAGATGCCTTCAAACGAGTCGCAATTTCAGGAAGTAAGTTAGAAACAAACCTTCAACAAACAACCGAAAACCTCCCTCAATAGAAATATCCTGCCCATTATAATCCAAAAATGTATATTCAAACCGAGTGAAAAAATCAGACGCACTTTCATCCTTCTTCTGTCGACAAGCCGTCAACTCGTCCCAACTTACTTTCTTCTGCGGAATAAGAGAAAGCATATATGTGATTATGCAACCTGGCAAGGCAAGTATCTCGGCTCGGGGCTTATCACCTGGCTTTCGTTCCTGATCCCATCCTTTAATCACATCCCATGTACCACCCAGCTGCACAACATGATTTTGAGAATGAACCCCTGTCTCCAAATGTCAACTGGAACAAGAAGACCTAAGAACAGTTCAATGTCAGCAAGAGTCATTACAGTAGAAGAGGCAGCCTCAGTCAATTCTTTATAATAAGCAGTAGGATTTTTCCTAGGGTCGGGCAAATGAGCTTTAAGGGATAAAACCTCACTCCTCTTCCACAGAGTATGCACCCATTGTTCCTGAAAACAGGCCGCTACACCCTGTCTGGTAACATTACCACGCTGGTCCGTTAACTCTGGTATATCTGGGTGATATATATGGTGAACCTCTCACATCGGAAACCGAGATACCGGGGTGGGATTCTTCTCATGCAACCTACCCCTAAAGGCAATTAATTGTCATGATACTCCCAAAAACTTGGCCAGGCTCCATACCACTAGCATATACGCGATCTTTATTATCAAATAGAATTTGTGGTGCATCATCCCCAAAATGTTGCTGCCAGAGATTAATTAATGTAGCAAACATATGCTAAGGGCGTGCTGCTGTACAAAGGGCTCATAATCTTTCATCACACTCCAAACATCCTCCACACTGTAAATGGGATTATGACCAGATTGCGCAGCCTGATTGGCTACTACCTTCTTCTCCTCATTCCTCACCTCAGATCGAACAAATGGACCCATGTGCTCCTTAAATTTAGTCAAATCTCTATCCTCAAATCCACGAACCAGCGTTTCACTACTTAAAGATTCACTACTTAAAAATATCGGGGGATGGAAAACCAGGGAAGGAGAAGTGTCAGAAGTAACAGGTACAATCGTCGCTGGCGCTTGTACTGGAGGGGAGAGAGCAGAAGAGGATATAGGAGTCGAAACAGCAGGTGTGCTAATAACCACGGTTGCCAAAGATGGCGAGAGCAAAGAAGAAGCAGGAGGTGCTGTGGCCAAAGCTGTCGAAGCAACAACTGTAGATACGGGAGCAGTTGGAACAGATGTGGCAGTCTGTGGTGACTGTGAGGGAACAGCAGGATATATCCTCTGTGTGGCATATGGAGGTGGGGGTCAAGTATCTAGCAATTCTTCCACAAAAGTATAATTTTCTTCTTGGGCCAAATAAGATCTGTCAATTTGCAACTGAAACCTCCTATCTGCACATTCGACCCCTGTCTCCTGCATATCCTTGTGATATGCTACAGCTTTCTGAGTCAATGTCTGCATCCTCCCTTTCCGTGCATCTTTTTCCATCTTCAACCGCCTCTGTCTAGCTACTTTCTGCCATTTTCTGAGAGAATCAAACATAGACTGTCTACTTCGTCTCTTAAATACCTGTTCCTGTAAGAACTCAATCTTTTGTTCATCAAATGTGCCCGTCAGCGGCCACTGTAACTCGGCATTGTCTCTCATATATTTGTGCCATAATGTACTAAACATAATAGGGCCAAGGCCATGCTTCACATACATATCAAAATTCGGAGTGCCTTCTGGAGGCGCCGGCTGAGCTTCTTCTAATCGAGCATCTATACAATAACAGCGACAACATAATAAAAAAATCTTACTGATGCCAGGCATTTTCAAAAAAGAAAACGAGTTCACTATTTATGCCTGACAAAGCAATTGAAAATACTTTTCACCCAAAAACGGTCTTCAGACCGTACCATATTCAAACCACAGCAGGTTTCATTTTAACAGATTCATCAGTACCATATCCACAAAGAACCAAAACAAACTCACGTGATATGAGTAGATCAAACGAACCAATTCTCCACTGCCGACTCTCCAGACCAAATGGTCAGATCCAAGGGTTTCACCTTTCAGGACTCGAGTCTGGATGACCACTGGGCGAGCCACCGTCCGGCAGGACAGAAGGGGCAGCTGCGAGTATCAGGAACTCTTCGTGCAGGGATCCCTGGTCCATCAGTCCAACCCGACGATTGCCTCGACCTCCCCTCCCGTCTGCGGGAAGGGGATGGGTCACTCACCCGAAGGAGTCCCTGTTTGGGTGCCAACTGAATGAAGTGGCCTGGTTCGGGTCACTCGGGTCACTAATGACCACCTCTCAGCCTTCCATACAAATGAAGAGTCGGTCAGACAGTAGAGAATACAAACCAATATTTGTTTATTCAGGTACACTAAGAGTGGATCCCAGTCTGCCCAGTTGCTAAGAGTGCTGCAGAGGGACTGAAATCGACAAGCATAAAGATACATTATGAACATTTCGTAACTGGGCTAGAACACGCCCATAATGAAATTTTCCAGGCAGGTGCTGCAAAGCAAAAAAATACAGGAAATACGTTTCGATTCTGAGGCCGGGCACACACTATCTACTACTCAAGGTCGCTCTGCCCGTGCCTGCCACTAGACTAGTGGGAGAAGGCCTTATCTAGTGGGAAAGGTATGCGCTAATAAAGACAGTGTATTCATTAGTGAAGCAAAACTCGGCCTTGGAGAAATGTAACTTAGCAGAGGCCTTTTCTCAGATATAGCAAAGGATCAGTTTCGATCATGATTCAAAATGGCGCCCAAAGAGAAAAATGGTGCAGCGAATGCTAACTTACATATGATAATACGTGAACAAGATAATTTCTATTCTAACAACTGGAAAAATGTGATGTGCCCACACTGCGTTTTGGGCCATTTCCTGTCGCGGGCACTAGGCTTACCCAGACAAGTGAGGTACCATTTTTATTTGGGGACGTAGGGAAATGCTCGGTGGGTGGAAGTTTGTGACTCCCCACAATTTGCAGAACTTTCCATTACAGAAACGTGAGGAAAATGTGTTTTTTTTACAAAGTTTGAGGTTTGCAAGGGATTCTGGGTAACATAACCTGGCGAGAGCCACAGACGTCAACCCATCCTGGATTCCCCTGGGTATCTAGTTTTCAGAAATGTATAGGTTTTCTAGGTTTTTCCTAGGTGCCGGCTGAGCTAGGGTTCAAAATTCACAGTTAGGCACATTACAAAAAATGCGTTGGTTTTCACTGGAAAAATGTGATGTGCCCATGTTGCGTTTTAAGCCGTTTCCTATCACGGGCACTAGGCCTAACCTCACAAGTGTGGTACCATTTTTTGGAGGAGACTTTGGGGGATGCTGGGTGAGTGGAAGTTTGTGGATCCGTGCAGGTTCCAGAACTTTCCATCACAGAAATGTGAGGCATATGTGTTTTTCTTTTTTTACAAAGTTTGAGGTTTGCAAGCGACTCTGGGTAACATAACCTGGTGAAAGCCACACTAGTCACCCTATCCTGGATTCCCCTGGGAGTCTAGTTTTAAAAAATGTATAGGTTTGCCAGGTTTGCTAGGTGCCGGCAGAGCTAGGGTTCAAAATTCACAGCTAGGCACATTGCAAAAAAAGGGTCAGGTTTCACTGGAAGAAATGTGATGTGCCCATGTTGCGTTTCGGGACATTTCCTGTTGCGTTCACTAGGCCTACCCACACAAGTGAGGTACCATTTTTATTGGGAGACTTAGGGAAATGCGGGGTGCATTGGAGTTTGTGACTCCCCACAGTTTCCAGAACTTTCCGTTACAGAAACTTGAGGAAAATGTGTTTTTGATTTTACAAAGTTTGAGGTTTGCAAGGGATTCTGGGTAATAGAACCTGGTGGGAGCCACAGAAGTCAACCCTTCCTGGATTCCCCTGGGTGCCTAGGTTTTAAAAATGTATAGGTTTGCTAGGTTTCCCTAGGTGCTGGCTGAGCTAGGGTTCAAAATCCACAGCTAGGCACATTACAAAAAAAAGGTCAGTTTTCAATGGAAAAATGTGATGTGCTCATGTTGCGTTTTGGGTCGTTTCATGTCGCGGGCACTACACCTACCCACACAAGTGAGGTACTATTTGTAGCGGGAGACTTAGGAGAACTTAGATTAGTAGAACAAGTGGCATTGCCAATTGATTTTCTATGCAATTCTGCCTTCCAAATGTAAGACAGTGTGTAAAAAAGAAGTAATTTTCAAAAATGCCCTCTAATTCGCATGCTAATATAGGTACCCACATATTCGGAGTTGTGCAAATAACCACTGCCTTTAAACTCCATATGTTGTTCTCATTTCAGAAATACATACTTTTCCTTGATACCTTTTTTTCACTCTTTATATTTTACCAAGTGAACTGCTGTATACCCGGTACACAATTAAAAACCATAGCCAGGCACAGCTCAGTTATTGGCTCTGGGCACTTCAGGTTCTTGGTGAACCTACAAGTCCTCTATACCCCTGCAACCATAAGGGTCCAGTGGGCATAAAGGTAAATTGCTTTTAAAAGTCTGCCTTGCTTAGAAGAAGTTACAAGTGAAAACACAGGCACAAATGGCTGTTTTTTTAACTCGTTTTCAATATGTTTTTATTTCAACTGCTACTTTCTATAGGAAAACCTTGAGGGATCTACACAAATGACCCCTTGCTGAATTCAGAATGTTGTCTACTTTACACAAATGTATAGCTTTCTGGGATCCATTATTGGTTTCACATAAATATCTACCACTAACTGAAAGGAAGTTGAAAGAACAAAAAATTGGAAAATAGGCTATGTCCCACTAAAATGCCAAAACTGTGTAGACAATTTTGGTTTTCTGACAAAAGTCTGCCTGTTCCTGAAAGCTGGGAGATTGGTGATTTTATCATCAAAAATGCTTTGTTGATACAATTTGCAGGGGAAAAAACCCAGATGCTTTCTTCTTAAGCACTTTTTTCCAATTTTCCCCCAAAAACCCAAAATGTAGTTGTATTTTGGCTATTTTCACGGTCCCCTCCAGGGGAATAAACAAACCCTGGGTACCTTTAAAATCCCCAGGCTGTTGAAAAAAATGATGCAAATTTGGCATGGACAGCTAATGTGGAAAAAAAGTTTTGAAGCCCTAAGCACAAATTACCCCAAGTAGCCAAAAAAGGGCTCAGCTCTGGGGGGGGAGGCCCAGCATTTAAGGGGGTAATTGAGCTGAAAAGCACAACAAACAAGTGCAGTTCTTATTCATAATAATCCTGGCCCGCTGATATATCTCCGTGAAAAAAATGCTGTCCAGAGATTTTCTTTTTTTGTTTGTATTTTTGGACCATTAGAGAAGTATTTTAGCTTTGGTAGACTTGCTGATCCGGCCAAATTTTTCTGAATGACATTTTTTAAAATGGCAGATGTGTTGCAGTGATGATGTAATATTTCAGGAACCATACCTCATTTGGTGTCAAAACATAGGTTTTGGGGATCAAATAGTCTAATAGAGACAGAAAATAACTCCTCAGAGCAACCATTCCGCCATTTTCCAAAATGGCAGCTATAATAGAGTAAGAAGAGACATATATAGAAAAGAAACAAATAATAATAGTTTTTATCATTTTATGTATACACCAAACAATGTTTATGATCTGAATATGAAAAAAACGTTTATCACTCCTGTTTTAGACACATTTTCATAGTTCACTTTATTTATTTGTTTCGGCAATTGCTCATGGTACATTTGCAGAATGTTGAGCATTTGAAAAGAGCATATTGACAGCGACATCTTTTTGTAGCATGGGTTTTGCAAGTACATGTACATGTAAGTTCTGTGGATAGAGGCTTTAGAAATTTTGTAGGTTTTAGCACCCCATCAATATCTTCCCCACCAAATTCAGATGGATATTTGAACACTCTTTTAATGTGTACACACACAGAATGTGACATCGATGGAAGGTCACATAGCGGGACTGATCTCTTGAACTCACTGTACCTAAGATCGTCAAATGTGTGACAGTCAGAACTTGTTTTCCACACACACATGAAATATTTTACTATGTCTTTAAAGTCCATATCTTCTTCTGTCTCAGCAAATTCTTTTAGAAACATCACAGGTTCAGTAGTTAAAGCTCCAAGGTTTGTTCCAATTTTGCTCATAGTGTCATCACCCATCACATATAACAATATGTGCTTTGATTAGAACACTGGGCATCTCTGAGTCAAGTTTCGTGTACAGAATATGAAGCCGGATTAAGTGTCTTTTCTCACCTGTTCCATAACGTATCCATAACTTTGACAATCCTTGACTTATGAACATTGCAACAAATCTAAGTAGCACAATAATAACATCTGTGTCATTTGACCGTACAATGACTTGATTTGAACATTTTCGAACAGCGCACTCAACATGTGCCACAACTCGAAAGTCAGCTTTCTGCAATTTGCTGTTAAGGTCTTGAACAATGTGGTCAGTATCTTTTGAATATATCTCTGCAGGCACAAACTACTTATTGACAATCATTCCACTTGCAATAATTGGAAATTCAGTGTTCACTGAAGCATCACCAAGGTTTTGGGAGTTAACATCTCCAAGTTTTCTTGTTCGATGTTGATGACCAGAACTTATTAAGTTGCACAGGTATAATTTTTGATGCAGGCAAAGTCAATTGTTCCCCTTGTAGACATTCATCTGATTCACTAACATTCTTTGACAGATAGGTCAAGATACCTGTCAAACACAATGTGCAGGTCTTGCAAGGTGCACACTGACTTTGACATCTGTACAACAATCTGAATGAGCGTCTCCAAAGTTTTTCAAGGATGAAATCTTGGCCATTCGCTATTGTGACATATATAGCTGTTTTCAACGAGGACACCTTTTTGAATTTACATTTTTCAGGTGACATACAGAATGTCCTTGATAAATTCATCCCTTTCTTTTGCTACATTCATGTGCTTGCATAAGTTGTTTTTTTTAGCCTGTTTTGTAGTGGCTAGTTGGACGAAACTATTATTATGACAATTAAAGCATGGAAATTTAGCTTTAGTGATTATGTCAAACAGTGTTTTTTTTTTCAATACAAATCTCTCCTGCTTCATTTCTGCGTATAGTTTTGATCCATGTTCCAGGACATCTAGTAGACATGTCTTTATATCGTTATCCACATATTGTTTGGTTACAAAGTTGTGTAGTCGCACAGGCTCAGTCATTTCAACATGTTTATTAAAATGTTCCACTCTCTTTCTCACAAGTTCGTTGTGAGGAACAGTTTCACGATGGTCCATTAATTTAGAATTTGTCATCTCTCTAAAAACATTGTAAATAGAAAGGACTTCATGGTAAACTAGCTGCCATTGAACAACATATTAACTTTTACATGTCTGACCAACAATTCCTTTGGAGATATTCTGTGATCTCTGGATCATCTATTCCAGTTTCATATCTGGAGACACATCATTGAACCTTCCCTCTCTGTCTTTCACCACAAAATGTCTTTGAATGAATTTTCTGTAGAGGTATGGTTTTTCTGCCTCTAGCTTCTTCACTCTTTCCAAATACCAGGACCCATATCTCAGGTATTTAATGCAATCAAATTCAAGAAACACAGTAATGATTGACTCCACAGTCTTCAGGCACAGCTCCCAATCACCTTCCTGATGAGCATGTACCAGGTTTTTCACTAGAGCTATCATGTGTAAAACATTTACCCAGTACTTGCAAAGTTTTGATTTTTCTTCACATTCTTTGACAAACTCTACGAACTTGGTTTGCAGGATTTCTGACTTTGAACTGAGTGTATTGAACATTGCGTGGCATTGCATTATGTCTTTTGAATGAAGTACACCCTGTGCTTTGTTTACTTCTGAAATAAGATATGCAAAACCTAAATTGTCATTCTTGTTCCAGAAAGCATTCTAATGCAATGTTTCTATAGCCTCAGATATGATGACCATACCTTATAATGAATTAACATAATGCGTTCCTCTCAATACTAACTGGACAGTTTTGCTTCCCATGATTTTAGCTTCAATAAGTGCATAGTCTATGCTACATTAACTGAGATAACTTCCTGCACACAGCAACACAACTTTTGTCATGTGGAAAACACCCATCCCTGGATGAAGATCATCAAATTCTACTGGATTGCTCATAAAAATGTCAGCTAAAATACTGAAAATGCCTTAATTGCAGAAAATTGACAGGATGGGGTGGTCTTCAAGATGAGCATGCCCATTTTGGAATTGTTTTAGGGCTGTGTATACTGTTGCTTAGTTTGTGACTGGAGATTGTATTACTGCTAAAAGCCTAACCTTCTTTAGTGGGATCGTATTCTGGGAGATCAGAGCATGAATTCCAGCACACGGAGGAACTGGCTTTTCTTCATTCTTCAGTGCTCACCAAATACGTGATATGATAAATTCAGTTAAATCAGCTTTGCAGACCGCAGCATCAGGTAGAAGAAGATCCCTGTCCTCAGCCACTTTGAAACCTTCTGGTAGACTGGGATGTGTTGATGGCTTGTGGTGATTTTGGACACATTGGCAAGACAGTTGGGTTATAAATTTCCAGCTTCATTTGTTTATGCCTACAGCTGACACAGCTTGTTTTCCAGCAGACACTTTATTGGTACAGTCTTGAAGAAGCACCATGACAGTATCATGTGTGCTGGATGTTCCAGACAAAGAAGAGCTGCCTTCAAAATCATAATTATCAAGAGCAGCAATTGTGAATCCTTTTCTGGTAAAGTGACTTAGAAGTGGTGCGCTGTCAGATTCTTTTACAGCATGAGCTGCTAACAAGTTCCTGCTCCATACTATGTCATTATAACTTGTTGGTACACCTATCCTATTCATTGAAGTGATTAGCTCTCTTCTTTTGCACTTGTCATAGATTGCGTGGGCAGTCATCATGTGTAGCGGAGTTTTCTTTTTGCAGTGATGTAATTCATATAACATGATTTGGAAAAGACAGTACATTTGCACAGCATAAGCCTATCAGTTCATAGGATTGTCTTCCACGTCTTCGCTCATATCTTCAAAGCTATCATCAATGTTGTTGGCTTCTGTTCCGAACTCAAGAACTTTAGTTTGTAACAGTTTTGCTTTGCTGATATTAAAGAATGTTGTAAAAAATGTTAAGACAGCATCAGGCATTCTTGTTGAATCCCATGATTTGTGGAGCTCTGGGACATCAGACAATTTGTTATTTAGCCCAAAATCTAAATCTTTAAGGACATTTCTTAATATGATTCCTTCTGATTTTACTGCCTCCTGTGACCTTATTTTGGCAGCAAGAACTTTAGGAGTCAAATCCGCTTAGAACATTATAAGTTGCTCATTCATTTTGTTAGACTGACAAAATCAAATTCTGTCATTGTACATTCTCACCAGAAGAATCTTAATATCATAATTATGGATCAATACAGCTTCATCAATGTTGACCAATATTTCTCTGATCTCCCTGAGTGTGAACCCGTAGCCAGCACTCAAGAGCGGCTTTAAAACTTTAATATGCTTTTTCAAAGAGTGCAAACTTAACTGAAGGCTGGCTGTTACGTTGCTGCTGGGAGCTCATTGTAAATTCATTTTTCGAATGTATTCATGAATGCAGTTTGGGTGGGCATACAAATCTGCTGCAAATACATTCATCTTATTGTTAAGATCAGCTTCTTGGCTGAAAACTTCATCTTGGTTGGAAGAAACTAGCTGCAGATAAAAACATGTTTGCCCTTTGAGACTCACATAATCTGTACTTTGTTCTTTCAGCAATCCATTTGTACCTTGTTCTAGCTAAACCACAGATAACACATGGTAGATCCTCTGCTTTCTGATCAGTTGTTGGAGATGGGCAAGGGAAAGCCATCAATCTTCTAAATGGATGGGCATTGGGTTTGGTTGTCGTCACTTTCTCAGAAGGCTCGGATTCTTGCTGTGATTTACTGGTTTCTGCTATTTTTTTATGAATCTTTTTCCAGGCTTTATTCCATTGTATACAACTTACAGCACTTGTTGTTACAATGATAAAATATTTGATCCTCCTCACCTAACAGGTTCAATCTTTTGTGAACTTCATCTTGCCATATTTCTGCAGCATCTTGAACTCTCTTCTATCCAGCCACAGTTGATGTTAGCTTTTCTTTCAGATTAGTTTGGCATATGACACATTTTTCTTTGTTGAAGGAGTCCTCAGATTTTGTAGTTAGCAACACTCTGTCAGGAGGTAAAGATCCTCTGCTACCACATGCTTTGCTCTTGTTTACTAATTTGAATCAACAGAAAACCTGAAACAAAACAATATTAAAATCAATTACCAATATGAAGGCTAAAACACATCATTGTAGAGCTGCCATTTTGGAAAATGGTGGAAGGGCTTCTCTGAGGAGTTATTTTGTGCCTCTATAAGACTACTTGTCCCACAAAACCTATGTTTTGACACTTCAATGAAGTGTATAGGTCTCATGGTTCCTGAAATATTACATCATCACTGCAACACATCCGCCACTTTAGAAATGTTGTCCAAAACAATTCGGCCCGGATAAGCAATGTCTTCCCAAGCTAAATTACTTCTCTATTGAGACAAAAACACAAATCAAACATGAAAATCCCTGGCCAACAATTTTTTTACAGATGTATATCAAGGGGCCAGGACTATAATGCATACAGCTCAAGTGAAGACCATCTCCAATCAGACAGTTTCTGGTGCAGATGGGCATGCCACCTCTTAATGGGTAATGATGTCAGGCATCCATTTAATTAAACATCCATTATCATTTGCAATGTTGGGTTAAAGTTGTTCACCTCAAATTGTACATCCTTAATCCTCCTCTATTTGACAATCATTGAATTCACAATTTTTTAAATCCACAATATCACTTTTTTTGCTGCCTCATTTATTTATTTATATATTTATTTACTGTCCTCTGATGCATAGTGGAATGGACAACATTTGCGGAGTGAAATCTTTCATTTTCTTTCACCAAAGAATGTTTCCCAAACTAAGCAACTCTGGTGTCATCCCGAAAGGAACATACCCAAATGTTCCATTTTCATGATAACATTTGTTATCCTGAAGTACTTCTGTCACGTGGCCCATATGGGCATTGTTGTCTTCCCTATATTAGCGTTAGCACATTTCTAACTGTCCGCTGCTTTGTGCACATCACTACATGAATTTATTTTGCTTGTGCCACCCTGAAACTTTCACATAGATCATGCTGTTGTTTTTGCACTTTGCATGTTCCTGGGATTTAGTCTGAACATTGTGAACAAGGTCGAACAACAATGCTCCTTGTTATTCTGTTCTGGTCAGGCCCTAGCACCTAGATAAAACATGCAGATGCAGCTGTTGTTTAGGAACACGTACTCTGGTCATATGAGGGTTCACGGATAGGTAACACACACACTTAGAGAGGGACCTTTCCATGGAGAAGAGTGTGACAGCACCTGTGATGTAAATCTACCATCTATAGACTGAGGTATGGGGTCTGCTGATAACACCCAGAGATCTTCTAATATATAATCATCTTGCTTCTATAGAAGGGGAGGGAGGTTAGGCTACTCTGTCGTATATCATGACAGCTCCTGTTATGATTTACGGACCACTTGCTATGCTGACCGTATTTGTGCATTTTTCTACTGGCTATGGCAGGTATACTGCATACTAAAGCACGTTAGATAAAATAAACATTTAAAACTTTTTCGTGTCTCTGTCAGATCTTATTGTGGACGAGTACAAGAGTGTGAGCAAAAGGGTGTGTCTTGCAACCGTGATTCCTGAGAGAGTCGGGATTGTTGTGTTCTGGGGTGTTTAATTACTTGTTCCTCTGTGAGTAAGTACGAGGGCAAGTGAGACACTATAGCTAGTTGGTCCCGGGCTCATGGGTACTAAGTTGGTAGAATAACTCAGTCCCTGCCTACTAAGGTCTCATAATCCCAAGCATAGTTTTGTGGGTACACAGAATCCCTGCAACACTTTTTATCTTGAAATAGAAACTAATGTGCTATCAATATTAGTTTTTAGTACTAGGCCATTACATTTTGTGGTATGTACCATCCTTGTCCATATTCCACTGATGTAGCAGAGGTTATGGTTGGGCGATAGCCTACAGCTTATGCGCTGTTGCCTCACTGAACGTTTTTTTTCCACCTCTTGGTCCAAGCCCTAAATCATTCTTCCTACACCTGTCATAATCATCATCATCAAAGATCTTCATTCAGATTCAACACTAATCCATAAAAAGAATAAAAACATCCAAAAACAATACATAATTTACGTAGCCTCATCATCATTATTAAAATCAACATCATTATTTTAAAGGACACGATAGTTTGCAATACAAACATTGATCTTTATAAATTGATATCATGATACATCCTTAAATTATATAAAATCTCGTAGTAAAAAGTGCATTAATTCTTGCGGTGTAAAAAAAACATTCTAAAGTGTAAACAAACATTTCCCTTTGAAGGACGACGTCATAATGAGTCTCCAATTGTATTGGATATTACAGTGGAAAGCTATTTCTTATACAGACTGCCACATTAAAAATAAGATTATAATGCAAAACTATATTTTATGCAGGCTGTTGATGGAAACATCATTGTAATAGATTTTCAGTTATGTATGGACAAATACTATTACTAAAAAAGCAACCAAATGTAATATTTAGGCATAATACAAGATGTTAAAAATAAGAAAAAACGCATATTGTTAGAGAGGTAGTCAAAAAACACTCTGTATCACCCTGCAATTATTACAATAATCCATTTCATTACTCTATCTCGTATGATAAACTTTCTAAGTATATGAGGGATTTCCATCTCTTAATCGTAGACTTAGGGGCCGATTCCGATTCGGGCCGGAAAACGTACCGACCGACTCGGAGCCGGAATTCATTCCGACCGACACGTACCGGTGCAGCCCGACCCGCAAAGTACGATGAGAAGCGTGCAAAATCCGACCGACTCGTACGAAACACAAGCCGAACGACCGAACCGCGCGGAAAACAGCTATCCGGCCGGAAAACCACGCGAATCGAACCGACCGACACGCACCAGGAAGAATCCCGAACGAAACGTACCCGCGAACTCCGACCCGCCAAGTACGATGCAACGCGTGGAAAACACGACCGAGTCGCACGGAGCCCAAGCCGTACGACCGACACGCATACAAAACTGCGAGCCGAAGCAACCCAATACACCGCGACCGACGCGTACGCAGCACAGAAAACAGCACAAACACAGCGTGAACGAATCTGAGAAGCTCGCACGAGACAACTGCAGGGTCCGACTCGGTCAGAAGAACGTCTCCTACATGCACAAAAAGTACTAAGGAAAAAACACACAAAAAAGGCCAAACAAGCAATTACAAAGCCAATAAATACTGGGTGGGGAAACAGGGAACAAAGACACACCCACAACTCCACCCATATAAAGGACACAAATCCCTACCATGATCCTTTGCAAATTCAAATTACCTGCCAGCACTCAACACCAACAGACAGCAACCACACACACACTCACAGCTCATCCATCACACAAGCCACACACCAGCAGCACCTCAACAAATAGCACCCTCACATACACCCAGCAAAACACACACTCACACACCCTCACTTGCACACCAACACACACATCACTCACCATCACCACCCATCACCATGCCCCCAAAGAAGAATCAAAAGTTCCTAGATAGTGAATTGGAAGTCCTGGTAGATGAGATCCTCAGGGTAGAGCCACAGCTGTTTGGTACACTGGTCCAACAGACACCCATGTCGCAGAAAACCAAGATGTGGGAGAGGATTGTCGACAGGGTGAACGCACAATCACCATGTTTGCGCACAAAGGGAGACATCCAGAACAGGTGGTATGACGTGCGCAGGAGGGTCAGGGAGCTGTTGAAGAAGGACTACCTCTTGAGCCAACACACCGGCAGTGGCCCTCCTGCCAAACCAGTATACCTCAGGCCCTGGGAGGAGAAGGTGCGGGCCATCCTACCACCAGTGAGCGTATATGGACTAGAAAACATCCCAGAGCCTGGTGAGTACACAACAAATGTACACAATATTGTGCGACAATACACACACATCACTGTCAAGGGGAGAGTCAAACCATGCACCCTTAGCAAATCCACAGCAACCAAAACAGAATCATCCCAAAATGTGTATGTCAGTCAGATAAACACAACACATGCCATCTCATAGTGATATGTAACTGTGTCATCACATGTACAAACACAACTACAACTACAGCTAGGCAGTGGCACAAATATAACTAACAAACACATCCAGACATGTAGCCACCACTACAACACCACCTCACAGTGAAGCCCACTGAAAGGAAGGAATCCTGTGTATGCTGGGCAAGTCAGTGTAGCCAATAGCATCATGGGAGTCGTAGTCACAGATATTGCCCACCCTCACAATGCGCACATCAACACCACCATGAACCATGCTCACATCACAGGGAGTGGAAAACAACTGACAAGATGGCTGACACTGGGTACTGCTGTGGGGAGCACAAGGTCCTGCTGGCAACTGTGCACCAACCAACAGCAGGACACCACTGACTGACATCCTGAAAGACAACTTGCACTCCCTGCAACGGAAGCACGTTCCATGGTGGAAAATCTGGCTGGGTGGGAAGGAGGACTGACAGCACTGACCATAGTTACCAGCAGCTCCACTCACACACACCCCTAACACAAACTCCACACAACTCACCTGGGAGAATGCATTGCCTCACACTCTAATCAAATATCCCACAAAGAACCACAACCCTGGGTCATGCTGTGTGAAGCACAGGGACACACATGGGACTTGTAGCAAAACTAACCCCAGGATAACACTGTCAGCCATCTTGTCAGCACAGGCACACAACCCCACAGGGAAGCAGAGTCAAAAGGAAGGAAGCATGGGCATGCTGGGAAGGGGGTGGAGGCAATAGCATGATGGGAGTGGCAGTCACAGATATTGGTCACCCCCACAACTGTCCCATCAACACCACCCTGAACCATGCGCACATCACAGGGAGTGGAAAAGAACTGACAAGATGGCTGACACTGGGTACTGCTGTGGGGAGCACAAGGCCCTGCTGGGAACTGGGCACCACCAACAGCAGGACACCACTCACTGACATCCTGAGAGTCAACCTGAACCCACTGCAAGGGTGGCATGCTTCATGGTGGGATAACTGGGCTGGGGGGAGAAGGAGGGCCGGATGTCAACCAAATACAACCAATGCAGACCATGTACACACCCCAACATTCAAATTGAAATGCTCAAAGTATGCAGGACAATGTGCTACACCAATATCAACCTCTGACTGTGACAACTTAGGACAATGCAATGTACAGGCCCGCATCCAGAGGTACAGTCACAACTGTCAGGTGTGTCAACCATTGATGCCTGCAGAAACATAACATACATTGTGTGTGTCTCCCAAAAACAGGTGATGATGGGGACACAGCAGCAGACGCTGAGGAGTCCCTGTCCCAGGATCCAGGGGAAACGGAGCTCACTGGTGTGGAACAGCCTCTGCCCTCCTCGGATGACGAAGACCTACCTGGCACCTCCGGAGCGAGTCATCATGCAGCACCAGCAGGACCACCAGCTGCACCCCCTGCACCCACCCCTCCAACGACTGACAACACACAAACCACCCCTGCCGACACGGACAGACCAAGGACCACCACCACCACCAGCACACGGACCCTTGCCCAACGTGGGGCTATGGACACCAACACCACCAACAACCCCCAAGGGGCCCAGGGTCACCTGTGCGTGCCACCTCAGGTACTGCACGTGTCGCCAGGGGTGGTGGGAGGGTGGTAGACATAGGTCGCTGCTCGCAGAGGGGTCTGGACTGCATGATGACCCACAACTGGTACGCATAGCCGATGCGTACCAGACCAGCACCGGAGAGCTCAGCCAGGTAGTGGGGATCCTCAGGGACATACGACAGCAGCAGGCTGCCCATCATGCACGCTTGGACTTACACATGTCCCGCATGGAGTCCAAGTGGGACACACTGCAAGAGATGACGGCGGTGCATAGGGACATATTACAATGCCTCCGCCAGATGAGCAGCAACACGTCAACACCTCCCTGTGTGCCCACAACATCTGGTGCTGAAACAACTGCAACTGCCACAGGGAGGGAGGATGACTCTGGCGGAGAGTCCCCTGCATCGCAGCAGCCTGCACTTGAGGGTCCCCCCCAAAGAAGAGGGGTCGTCCGAGGAAGGGCAACTGAGAGGCCGATGGCCATGCGCAACCCCCAGGAAGCCAAAACCTGTTCTGGATAATCACCTTTGTGCGCAAATTGTTCACCCTGTTGAATGCAACACAACTCCCCCACATGACATGGGGAGTACAAGTTGGACCAATGTATCAGATGACTGTGGACTTTACTCAGGACATTTCTGCTACCAGGACTTCCAAATCATCTAGGAACTTTGGATTACAATCACAATGTACAGCACCCACCATCCTGTGCACTATACTCACACATGTATGACAATAAACACACTAATACACCATACCTGCCTCTGTCGTGATTCCAACGTGGTTTCTGTCATGGAGATGATGACCTGCGAAATTACACTGTGCATGCTAACTGCTACAGCAAGTACAACACAGGCATGTGAGTCATGGCAACGTGACACATATGAGGGAGACACACCACCAGGGCTACACAACATATACACACCAAGGCCACCTGACTCATCGCCTACACTGATGTTGCCAGGAAATACGGTGCAATGCACAGACACAACACCTATTCACAGTCTTTGTCAACTAGCCCACTGGTGCAGTAAGCAAATGTCAGTCAGATGTGTGACCACAGACAACGCACATCACAAAGTGAAGCACAGGTTTATTACACATTTGCAACATGTTGTAACCACTACAGATGCAAGGTAATCCCACCTGGCAGTGGGCACACAGTCAACAAGTGTAGAAGGAAGGAAGTCCATGGGTGTGGCGCACATCACCTGTAGGGACACGACAGCTACCACCCTGGAAGTTTAATCACGGTGTTGGGGGATCACAGTTGACCAAACAACTCTGAAAGTACCCTGTGAAGGACAGAAATGACACACAGTCAAAAGCACTGAAGAACAGGACAGAACTGCAATACTCATGCCCAATACATGTCACAAGATACCCACCCAGAACCAAGTTAGCATGTCAACACTGTTGGGGAGTACAGACTACCTGTAAGGACACATCGCTACACGCATACAGTCATGTAGCACATGGCCACACTCAAACAGCACCAGAGCACCACCAACACATATCATGCATACTCACATCACTGACATGACATCTCCGGATACTCACATTCAGCTGAAGAAGTTGGTGATGAGCTGTGTGCGGACATCACCATCATCATCATCATCATCACTGGCATCGTGGTCCAGGCCAGGATCCTCCACAGGTGGCGGATGTTGATCATCGTCATCCAGGATGAGAGGCAACTCCTTCCGCACAGCCAGGTTGTGTAGCATGCAGCAGACGATGACAATCTTGCACACCTTTGCTGGGGCATATGGGAGGGCCCCTCCTGTCTTGTCCAGGCAGCGGAAGCGGCTCTTCAGGAGACCAAATGTCCGCTCAATGACTCTCCTGGTCCGACCATGTGCCTCATTGTAGCGCATCTGGGCTGGTGTCACAGGGTTCCTGAGGGGCGTCAGCAACCACGGCATGTTGGGGTATCCGGAGTCACCTACATATGGACAATTGCACATTAGCTGATTTGGAAAAGAGGGTGGAATACTACATCGCAGAACACACACAATGGTACAAAGTCAGTACACACCGACAAGCCAGGCACGCTGGTTCCGCATCTGTGACATCATCCTCGGGATGCGACTACTCCTCATCACGTAGGCATCGTGTGCAGAACCGGGGAAACGGGCACACACGTGTGAGATGCTCATATCAGCAAGACATACCACCAGTGCATTGACCGAATGGTAATGTTTGCGGTTCCTGTATGCCTGCTCATGTGCCTGTGGTGGTATCAAAGCCACATGTGTCCCATCAATGGAGCCAATGACATGCGGCATCCTCCCCAGGGCATAGAAGTCACTCTTCACGTCAGTGAGTTGTTGAGGTCTAGGGAAATAGATGTACTGGTTCAGGTATCTCAACATAGCCTCCAAAACATCGCGGAGCACACGGCTGAACATGGTCTGTGACATCCCACCAGCAGACGCCACAGTGTGTTGAAAGGTACCGGTGGCAAAGAAGTGTAGGGCTGCCATCACCTTCACCTTGGGGGTCAGCGCTGTGGGGTATGTCCGGCCAGGTTGCAAATGTGGGGCCAAGCGCACCGTCAATTCCTCAATCAGCGGCCTGGTGAAGCGGTACCGTCGGATGCAGTCCCGTTCCACCATGGATGCAAGGTCAGGGAATGGTCTATGGACAGCTGGTGCCCTGCAGTGCATAGGTGAAGAAAGAAAGAATGTCAGTCACCCCACATATGTGGCATTGACCATACACAATATCACATGATACATCATTATGAGACACAAGTACATGATGTGTGCAGTTCCGTAAGGACATGTATGGCACCTACATGGCCAACATCTAACATCACAGTTCAACAAGTGGCATCAACAAGTCCCATGTTGTGCCATGGGATATCATGAGGCCGTGTCACAGTTCCCATCTACTGCTGCCACGTTCCAAACACACCCCACAGTGACATGTGTGGACAGATGTGCCCCAGGCATCACAGCTCATCGACAGGTAGATTCCCAGGGACCCTGTATTGCCACATGGACACTGGCATGACATGGTGCATCATGAATACACCACAGCAAAACAACCATGACCCCCACAGGTAGTGGTCCCTGTTGCCTCGTCAGGACAGACATGGACGTCTGTGACACACACACGCACAACATCAAAGTTCATGCACAAACAACGTGGATGTGGAGACTGTCTCCCATTGTGCACATGGAATCAGAGACATTGTAAACACAACATGCACACAGACTGTGGAGGACCATCACTATTGTGCCAATGGGTCACCCTGGGACGTACATACCGTCCCACATGGGACTCAGGGGGTATGTGACATGACATACACATACACCACCGTGAAATGTGACCATGCCACATGCTCAGGAATGAACAGTTGCACATCACAGTGGTCATGTGCACGACACACCAAGGATCCTGTCCCCATGAACACGTGCACAGCCTGGGAGTGGCTGCCCCGAAGTGACACCCACAGAACAACATGTTCACCCCCATACACGGAATAGGTAATGCAGCCTTACATGCCTTAGGATACAGTGTGGACAGGCTGTGGTGTTGTAGGTGTGCCCCTCACTCCCTGGGAAGTATATGTGGCTGGCATATGTTCACCTGTGACAGGCATGGTGACATATGCCAGTGACTTGTCCAGGGACGCGTTGTACAGCAATGGACCGATCGGTGCGCACACATTGGCCATTGCATACAATGTGAGCGGGTACGCGTTGTATTCGCAATACGCGTTGTACAGCAATGGACCGATCGGTGTGCCCGGCCGGCCCATTGCATTCAATGTGAGCGGGTACGCGTTGTAACGCGGGTACGCGTTGAACAGCAATGGACCAATCGGTGTGCCCGGCCGGCCCATTGCATTCAATGTGAGTGGGTACGCGTTGAACAGCAATGGACCGATCGGTGTGCCCGGCCGGCCCATTGCATCGTATGTGAGCGGGTACACGTTGTATGCCTGGTACGCGTTGCACAGCAATGGACCGATCGGTGTGCCCGGCCGGCCCATTGCATCGTATGTGAGCGGGTACGCGTTGTATGCCTGGTACGCGTTGCACAGCAATGGACCGATCGGTGTGCCCGGCCGGCCCATTGCATCGTATGTGAGCGGGTACGCGTTGTATGCCTGGTACGCGTTGTACAGCAATGGACCGATCGGTGTGCCCGGCCGGCCCATTGCATTGTATGTGAGCGGGTACGCGTTGTACAGCAATGGACCGATCGGTGTGCCCGGCCGGCCCATTGCATCGTATGTGAGCGGGTACGCGTTGTATGCCTGGTACGCGTTGCACAGCAATGGACCGATCGGTGTGCCCGGCCGGCCCATTGCATTCAATGTGAGCGGGTACGCGTTGAACAGCAATGGACCGATCGGTGTGCCCGGCCGGCCCATTGCATCGTATGTGAGCGGGTATGCGTTGTATCGCGGGTACGCGTTGCACAGCAATGGACCGATCGGTGTGCCCGGCCGGCCCATTGCATCGTATGTGAGCGGGTATGCGTTGTATCGCGGGTACGCGTTGCACAGCAATGGACCGATCGGTGTGCCCGGCCGGCCCATTGCATCGTATGTGAGCGGGTACGCATTGTATGCCTGGTACACGTTTAACAGCAATGGACCGATCGGTGTGCCCGGCCGGCCCATTGCATCGTATGTGAGCGGGTATGCGTTGTATGCCTGGTACGCGTTGTACAGCAATGGACCGATCGGTGTGCCCGGCCGGCCCATTGCATCGTTTGTGAGCGGGTACACGTTGTATGCCTGGTACGCGTTGTACAGCAATGGACCGATCGGTGTGCCCGGCCGGCCCATTGCATTCAATGTGAGCAGGTACGCGTTGTATCGCGGGTACGCGTTGAACAGCAAGGACCGATCGGTGTGCCCAGCCGGCCCATTGCATTCAATGTGTGCGGGTACGCGTTGTTTCGCGGGTACGCGTTGTACAGCAATGGACCGATCGGTGCGCACACATTGACTGGGGCCTGGCATGGCAACGGACGCGTTTTCGAAGCTCTAACGAGTCTGATGCAGTGAATTCAGTTGGCCAGCCACAACAATGTTGCAAAATCATGGGTGTCATGAAGTTGAAGATTTGAAGGATGCTGTGGGCGTGTATTAGTGCTGCTATACCATGGATTGGTCAGATTTAGAAGATGCAAACGACTTGGACCTATCACTTTGGACACATGGGACAGTATCTGCCTCTGCAGCACACATATAATGCTGGCTGTTCCCCTGAGAGCTCACTTGCCTGCACTACATGCTCCAGGACGACATCTGCCACCAACACTGCTGCTGTTTATGCATCCTCTGGCTCCTGCAATGGCACGTACTGTGGAGAGAGCCCCAGCCTTCAGCCTTGAGGAGAACCAGGCCCTGCTGGACAGCCTCCTTCCACAGTACAGCAAGCTGTATGGGAAACCAGGGGAGCAGGTGAGTGTGCTGTCCACTGCATCACTAATTGTGCATGTTGTCTGACTAGCAGGACTTTCACTGTGCACACCACTGGCTAGCATGCCCACTGAGTAGTTGTCACACCCCAAAGTGTGTAGTTACATGCACTGAACTGGTACAGTGCAGTAACAGTGCATTCCAACTAGGTTTACTTCCCATGCAATGATACCATGTAGTGACTGCTGGCAAACTGTTCATAGCCATTGTTGCACTGCCTGTGTACATCATATGCCCCTGTAATTGAGACATGTATATCCAACTGTGTGATGCACGGATATGTTGCATGTGTAGTAATGGCCTTTTCACTTTGTCATCCTCACAGGTTGATGCCCACCAGAAGCAGGAAATTTGGCTGACCATCGCCCGGAAAGTAAGATCCGTGGGGGTCTACAGGCGCAGGATCCGCAACTGCCAAAAGAGGTGGCAGGACCTTCGTGGCTGGACCCGGAGGATCGCAAGGGTCCAGCTGAAGCTGTCGCCTCCTCGCAGGAGGGGCGGACACCGGACCCTGACCCCCACATGCTCCGGATCCTGGCGGTGGTCTTCCCTGACCTGGATGGGCAGCTGAGGGACAGACAGCAGCAAGGAGGGGGTGAGTCCATGACTGCACTGTGCACTTTGTCTGACATGCTATGTGCCCTCCTCTGGCCTGGTTAAACTTCCACAGTACATCAGTCATGTGGTCCAGGACCCATGTCCCTCATTTGTTACATGCCCACTTCTCCTCTGATACGCATATGTGTGGCCCTTATAGTCAGGAAACTGTGTCATTTGGGGACTGTGTCATTGCATTTTGCTTTGCTCAAGGTGGGGGACAGCATTTGTTCCCGTGACTATGTTGTGCGATTCATGGGTGGGTCAATTGCCTACACAGTGCCTAAGTTCTGACATGTGATCTGCGTGTAACTTTGATATGTGGTCCGCTTGCTGCTCTGACTCACCACATGTCCCTGGGGAATGTGGCACACACCCATGCTGCTGGTGTGAACAATATTTGGGCCTCAGGAGTATGTGTAGCCAGTGTGTCACACATGCTTAGCCACCTGCCTACTGTCCAGGACTCATCCCTCTTACAGGTGGAGCTGGACAGTCATGCCTACTCCAGTGCATACAATACACTCTGTACTCCCACTCCCGTGTATCATCTGGCATGTTGTGATCAGTGAAATGTACCCTCAGGTGTCTGCCTCTGTCTCATTGTGATGTGTCTTCGTTGTCAGGACTACTGGTATGTTCATCGTTTGGGGCTCAGCATGCCATCTGAGATGTGACCATGATAGACGATACTTCTGTGACTTATAGGTGTCTGATCACTTGACTGTGCACACAGGTGTTTGCGACTGTGACTTTCAGGAAGCTGTATTTTCATTCACAGCACACTGTGAGGTGCTCATGTTCAGGGAGTTGTGTTTCATGTCCCCCATATGTCCAGTTGGTATGACGTGGTCAAATAGTAGTACAGATGATGTGGTTTCTGGGGGATGGACATGTGCACTTGTCAGTCACATAACTTGCATTCCCCATGCCCTCGGATTGTGACACAGTGCAGACTGTTGTTGTCTGGCTGCCATGGCCATGTGACTTGAGACAGTAATGTATGACTTTGCATGCATTCCTGTGTCATGGCATTCAACTTCCTGGGACTGATCCTGCAGGGGAGGTACATGTGCAACATGCACCCCATTGTGGCATTGACTATCCGGACATGGGTGCATCATGGTGTCTGGTGCTGGTATGCATCACATGCATTTCTAATTAGAATCTGGCCATCCCTTTATCCGGACACCTGCACTGACTCAGTGGCAAGAGATGTGATGTGTGCATGTTCACATGCTTCACCGTGTTCCCTGCAATGTCCAACAACTGTGTAGGTGGTGCATGTGTCCACACTGGGGTCTTACCATCAGACAGGCACCAGACAGATGGGTGCAAGGGCAGGAGGGGTGTGAGTCCCATGGTTGACCATCAGACTGACAATTGGCTTCCCCGAATCTGTGCGAGGACTTTAGGCAATGTTCAACTAAGGATGCCAGGGCTTGCTCTGTAATGTGCTGTACTTACTGTGGTGTGTGCGGTCAGTGCAGGTGACTGATGTTTGTCTGTTTCCCTAATTGTTTGCAGATACATCCACGGCCACAGGAGGGGACAGCTCCACGGACCAGGAGGAGCAGCGGAGCCAGACTGGGTCAGCATCGGACGAGTGGTCAGAGGGACCCAGTGGCACGGAGGGCGAGGGGAGCCACACCGAGGAGTCCTCAGCACCATCCACCTCAGCTGGGGACCACAGCAGCTCGGAGGATGACTCCCTTGTGGAGGCGGGTCTCGGCAGCCACCAAAGGCCAGCTAGTCTGTCTGGCCCCGCCACCACCACCACCACCGCCCTCCCATCGGCTCCCATTCCTGAGGTCCGTGGAGGCTCCCGTGCTCGGGAGCGTGTCTCCTTCGTGCCAGGCACCGCAGCCCCTGCCCCTGTGTCCCATGCTGCCCTGAGTGAGGAGTCTGTGTACCTCCTTCGGCAGCTCCATGTAGGGCAGACAGCAATGCTGAGTGTCCTCCATGCACACACCACTCTGTTGACACAGCTGGTGTCGTTCATGGAGGGCATCTCGACGGGTATGTCTGCCCTACAGAGGAGCAATAGGTCCATGGACTCCTCCCTGACGGCAGCAGTGTCCCTCCTCCAACAGTCCCTCACCCCTCCCACCTCTGCCCCATCCACACTTCCTGCCCCCTACCTGTCCAAAGCACATGCACACCTGCACAGTCATCCATACACACAGACACAAGCAGCACAGACACACCCAAGAGTAAGGCAAGACGTGCACACAAGCATCCTCAGGGGACTGATACCACAGACACAGGTGATGGGGAACACACACACACACAGGCATCCACATTCACTCCGCAGTCCTCCAAATCCTCTCCCTCCAAGACCCCTTCCCTTGCCTCGCCTGCTACCACACATACACAGCAGGTCTTCCTGTGTGACCTCGGCCTCTTCCCCACCATTCCTGCTGACCCAGCACACCAGGGGAAGAGGAAGTCCACCCACACAGAGAGGAGTGCCCCTCGCCCCCGGACACCCTCCCCCAGGCGCAGGCAGACACAGGAGCCCATTCGGAAGTCCCCCGGAGCAGGAAGAGCAAGACCCCACCACCACCACCACGCAGCTCCAGCGCCCAGTCTCTCTCCTCCATCCCCCAGGCCACCACTGCACAGGTTCCCCCACCACACCCTGCCCCAGGTTCCCCGCACACACTGATACTGCATCCCCAGACTGCTTAGGCCCTCCCCCCCTGCCACTTGCTCTTCCACCCCCAACCCAGACGCTCTGCCTGTTAGTGGCACTGTTGTTGTGACCGGGTCCCCCCCTCTGTCCTGCCCACCTCATCTGCCCACCCTTCCACTTCCTTGGAGTCATGCACTGCAGTGGAGTCCACAACCACCACGTCTGACTCGGGCACTGCAGTGGGTACCCAGTCCACTACATCAGTCAAGCCCACTGCAGTGGTTGCCGCACCCACACCAACTGACTTGTGTACCACGGTGGTGCCAGCCCCCCTGAGTCAGACACCTCCACTGCAGTTGCCGTTGACACTCCTGCACCCTCCACCCCTTCACTGCCTCACTCTGCCATCCCCTGATCCTGTCCCTGCGGTGCCTGGCCTGCCCCTTGTATGCCCCTCCAAGGGGATGTCCCCCAACCGTACCAGTGCAGGCAAGCAATGTGTGACCAGTTGTCACTTCTCACCCCATTGGTACTGTTATTTTGGAATGGCCATTGGCCTTAGTTTCTTTTGGACTTCCGTTTTTACCCTGACATTTGCTGAATAAAGCCTCTTTTTGTTTACTTTTGGGTTTTCTTTTGATGTACATGATGTGGATGAGTAGCATCCTGCATTTGCAGTTGTAATAGTGTTCACATCAGGACAATGAAGTGTTGCAGTGATGGACTCCATGTGGTCCATGGAACATGTGTCCTGTTGTATTCTGGATCTATGGCATCCTTTGCTGCAGTCTGAGGGTGTAATGTTCAGCATTTGACACAGGGATGTCCTTTTTGCATTTGTAAATGAACATCTTTGTCTTACACTGATGCACATCTGGTGGGCTTAGCACTGTTCAATGTTCCTATTTCCCTGACTGTGTGCCCAGCTCCACCGGACATACAGTTTTGAACATCAATGTCGAAGGACTCAACTGTGCATACAGTGCAACTTGCTTGACACGTGTTTGGTGTGTGTGCAGATGACTGACGTGACACCCCCATACCCAGGCTGATGTGAGCAGAGCCTTCTGTGTGTTGTGGTTGTTGACTCACTGACGGAGTGTTCTGCTGACATGTTTGTGTCGTGCACAGACAAGGTTTGGCACAGCGGACCTTTCACAGGAGTGTTGTGCCCTCATGGCAGTGTGTAATCTGGTGACATTGCGTGGGCCTGTGTTGTGTAAGCATGTCTGTGCGTGTTCCCTTCCCTTTTCCTACACAGGCTGTGTCCCTAGGGATGTTCCTGTTTGTGATGCTTGCTGAGTTGTTCTGTGTTCATCCAGCATCTTGGACCTGGTTTCTCTGTGATGTGGGTGCATGGCAAACTAATGTTCATGAGGTTGTCATCCCAGGTTGTCTTTGTTGTCAGTGCTGGGGATGTGGGCAAACGCAGATGGGACACATTCAGGATTCCCCTTGGCACTTGTTGTTTACACGAGTAATGTGATTTACAGTTTGTGTTAGCTTACAGTGATTGTGACACGTTGTGTGTGTGACTGCTGCCACTCCTCAGGGTCAGAGCTGCAATGTTGGTAGTTGTGTACGTGTGTTCTTCGTGTGTCACCTTGGCTTCTTCATTGGTGTGTGACTATGGCCAGGATCCCATTGATTGTGGTGGATTTCACATCATGCCCATGTACAGCATACTGTGCTGTGTGTCAGACATTGACAAGCCTTGTTGACTGGCCATGTGTGATGGGTTTCTGCACCTTGGTTCCCACCACCACCCCTGGTATTGTCATGGGTGCATGTGCAATGCCACCTGTCCATGTGAGCTTCACTGCTGCACATTGGTGGAGATCAGGGTGTGTGGTGTTGAGTGTGTGCAGAAGTGAGTTGTTGCACGGCCAGACCCCTACCTCCATATTGGCCTTGGCTGGCAGGCCGTGCTGATTGGTTGGAGCTTGTGTAGGTGTGATAGTAGTTAGTTGCTCAGGACACATGGCTGGGTTTCACAGTGTGAACGACATCTGACATTGTCATCACAGTGGGATTATCATGCAGGCTAGTGTCAGCACAATATGGGGTCCCTGGGGGTAGTGCTGTGGTGGGTCTGTCTCTTGCTGTGTTAGTTGCAGTTCCTACATGCTTGTGTGACATGTGTAATTTGTGCTCCCTATCATCTAACAATGCCTGATTGCCCACATAGGGGATTTGGATCCATGAGTTACTTTTGTGTGGCACTGTATGTGCATCTGTGTAATTGGTATTCAGGCCTCATCATGTGTTGTGTGGTTGCCTGGGGACACTGGCACCCCCCCCTCACCTGTTGTGTTTGTTGTGCAGTGTGGGTCTGCCTGTTTGTGCATCTGCACCACTGCATTGGCATATCTTTAGTGTGCTATTGGCTGTATGTTGTTTGGGGGGTTTGACCTGCTGTCCCTGGGACTCCTAGGTCATCAGTCAGCACAATGATCATTGTTTGTGTGTCCCATTGCTGCCATGGTATGTTATTTGTTCACCTCACATCTACAGTCTCCACAGGGTATCTACATTTGTGTGCCCATTGGTACGAATATGTGGGTCTGCATTATGATGGTCACTTCTGTCATTGTGTCATTGATGGATGTTGACAGTGTCAGCCCCCATGGGTGATGTTTGTCTGCACATGGCCAAAGGTATGTCTTATTTCCACTGCACTGTTTGCCTCACCCAATCTATGTTGCTATGGGACACAGGCACTACTTTGCCACTGATGTGTTTGTTGTTCTGTGACCAGGAATCATCCATGCAGTTTGGCAGTTGCAGCTTTTTCTATGTCAACACTTACCTTTTGGTCACTGTGATGATGGGGGCTTAGACCCCATTGCCACAATGTTCAAAAGGTGCTTCAGCTATGGACCCCACACTTACCTTTTAGTCACTGTGATGATGGGGGCTTAGACCCCATTGCCACAATGTTCAAAAGGTGCTTCAGCTATGGACCCCACACTTACCTTTTGGTCACTGTGATGATGGGGGCTTAGACCCCATTGCCACAATGTGCAAAATGTGCTTCAGCTATGGATCCCACACTTACCTTTTGGTCACTGTGATGATGGGGGCTTAGACCCCATTGCCACAATGTGCAAAAATGTGCTTCAGCTATGGACCCCACACTTACCTTTTGGTCACTGTGATGATGGGGGCTTAGACCCCATTTCCACAATGTGCAAAATGTGCTTCAGCTATGGACCCCACACTTACCTTTTGGTCACTGTGATGATGGGGGCTTAGACCCCATTGCCACAGTGGTCATGGTCTGCTTGCATTGTGGGGGCCACACACATTTATGTGTGACACATGGGATAGGGGGTCACATTGTATGTTCAAAGTCATGTTCAGTGTTGTAGGCATTTGACACAGTCTACACACGCTTGTCATGGTGTTGGGGGGGATGTCTTTTTGTTGCATTCCTTATGTTGGTGTGTGCTTGTTGTGTCATGAATTAGCCATCCTGTGAGTGGGGGTGTTGTTGGTGGTAGGCATCCTGCCCCCCATGGGTAGAGGTGGAAGTAGTGACAGGCATCTGGCACCCCGTGAGTAGGGGTGGTAGTGGTGGTGGGCATCCAGCCCCCCATGGGTAGAGGTGGTAGGCATCTGGCACCCCCTGAGTAGGGGTGATAGTGGTGGTGGGCATCCAGCCCCCCAGGGGTAGAGGTGGTAGTAGTGACAGGCATCAAGCCCCCCTGGGGTAGAGGTGGTAGTAGTGACAGGCATCTGGCACCCCCTGAGTAGGGGTGGTAGTGGTGGTGGGCATCCAGCCCCCCATGGGTAGAGGTGGTAGGCATCTGGCACCCCCTGAGTAGGGGTGATAGTGGTGGTGGGCATCCAGCCCCCCAGGGGTAGAGGTGGTAGTAGTGACAGGCATCAAGCCCCCCTGGGGTAGAGGTGGTAGTAGTGACAGGCATCTGGCACCCCCTGAGTAGGGGTGGTAGTGGTGGTGGGCATCCAGACCCCATGGGTAGAGGTGGTAGTAGTGACAGGCATCTGGCACCCCCTGAGTAGGGGTGGTAGTGGTGGTGGGCATCCAGGCCCCCATGGGTAGAGGTGGTAGTAGTGGTAGGCATCTGGCACCCACTGAGTAGGGGTGGTACTGGTGGTGGGCATCCAGCCCCCCATGGGTAGGGGTGGTAGTAGTGGTAGGCATCTGGCACCCCCTGAGTAGGGGTGGTAGTGGTGGTGGGCATCCAGCCCCCCATGGGTAGAGGTGGTAGTAGTGGTAGGCATCTGGCACCTCCTGAGTAGGGGTGGTAGTGGTGGTGGGCATCCAGCCCCCCATGGGTAGAGGTGGTAGTAGTGACAGGCATCTAGCACCCCCTGGGTAGGGGTGGTGGTAGTGGTAGGCATCTGGCACCCCCTGAGTAGGGGTGGTAGTGGTGGTAGGCATCCAGCCCCCATGGGTAGAGGTGGTAGTAGTGACAGGCATCCAGCCCCCCATGGGTAGAGGTGGTAGTAGTGGTAGGCATCTGGCACCCCCTGAGTAGGGGTGGTAGTGGTGGTGGGCATCCAGCCCCCCATGGGTAGAGGTGGTAGTAGTGGTAGGCATCTGGCACCCCATGAGTAGGGGTGGTAGTGGTGGTGGGCATCCAGCCCCCCAGGGGTAGAGGTGGTAGTAGTGACAGGCATCCAGCCCCCCATGGGTAGAGGTGGTAGTAGTGACAGGCATCTGGCACCCCCTGAGTAGGGGTGGTAGTGGTGGTGGGCATCCAGCCCCCCACGGGTAGAGGTGGTAGTAGTGACAGGCATCTGGCACCCCCTGAGTAGGGGTGGTAGTGGTGGTGGGCATCCAGCCCCCCATGGGTAGAGGTGGTAGTAGTGACAGGCATCTGGCACCCCTGAGTAGGGGTGGTAGTGGTGGTGGGCATCCAGCCCCCATGGGTAGAGGTGGTAGTAGTGGTAGGCATCTGGCACCCCCTGAGTAGGGGTGGTAGTGGTGGTGGGCATCCAGGCCCCTATGTGTATATGTGGCATTGGTGATGGCCATCCCGCCCCTATGGTGCTGCTGTTGCTGGTGTAAGTAATTTCTGCATCCCTCTGTGTGTGTGTGATATGTCGGGTACGTGTAGTTTGTTTTTGTGGTTGGTGTCTGACTTACCTTCTGCGCCGTACGCGTCCGTGCCTGTTCCGGTAATAGATGTAGAATATTGGTAGGATCGGTACGATGGGATTCACGGTTGGTTCGTCTCGTTCGTCTTTCTCTTTGCTTCGCCTCGTCCTCGTCGCTGGCGTGTTCGTCTCGTAGCCGTGGATCGCCTTGTGGCGTGAATCGGAGCTTATGTGCGCCTCTCCCGGATGCTTTGACGTGCCGTGCGTAGCGACGGGTTCGGCGCGTACGGAAAGCGCATCGTACTTGTCCGGCCGGACGGGGCTGCATTTTGGCTTCCGTGCGACTCGATTCTGCATTTCCGGATCCGCCTCGGTCGGAGAACAGGACCTGTATTGGGTGAGTACGACTGGGTCGGGATTTGGGCAGTTGTGCGCATCGTACTTGCTAGTTCGGACGTATGTGCGAATCCGTCGGGAAACAGGCATTCGCCTGGCTTTTTTCCCGGCCGAATGGTCTTAGGTGCGCCTCCGACTGGGATCGGAATCGACCCCTTAATGTATGTCAATATTGTATAACTAATATGCAGCCTTTTCCCAATTTACATAAAAAATTGAAAGCATCCTGATAAATGAGTTTCTGCTCTAAAAACAACGGGTGCAAAACATGTGTTCTGATGTCCTTATAGAACTTGCCAAACAGCATAAAATGGAGAGTGGATTGGCTGGTTTTCCCTTCACATGGACATTTAGGTAGCTTTTCTGTCCATGGCTGCATTTTGGGAAAAGTCACCTGAAAGTGCAACAGACGTAATCAAATTCTAGTTCAATAAAATTTGTCTTGTTCTTTAGACAGTCAAATATCCTTGTACTCCCTGTTGTATAGGTCCTGAGCAGTATCTATTTACAATTGACTAAGTTCTCTCTCTATGAGCTCTATCAGTCTCCCTTTTCCCTATGAAAATCAATTTCAACAGCGAGCATCGCAGCCGTGAGGGGAATGGCCAACACTTTCCAGCCGTGAGGGGAACGGCCAACACTGCCCTTACCTGCTACCATCCTGCCGTGAGGGGAACGGCCAATATTTTCCAGCCGTGAGGGGAATGGCCAACACTGCCCTTACCTGCTACCATCTTGCCGTGAGGGGAATGGCCAATACTTTCCAGCCCTGAGGGGAACGGCCAACACTGCCCTTACCTGCTACCATCCTGCCGTGAGGGGAACGGCCAACGCGGGACTACAGTTCCCAGCAACCACGCATTGGCGCCTGCTGTGACGCTGCCTCCCACGCCCGGAGGCGCGATAAGATCTCTGCCGGCCTCCCGCAGCGCGGGACACGCGCGGGCGTGCCCGGGCCAAGGGCGGGCCCGTCCTTGCCCGTCATTGCCAGGAAGAGGCAGGGCAGGGCCACCCCCCTTACTACTATCCTCCAGATTGTTTTATCCAACGGTGACAGCATTGTAAGATACTGTGCTCTCTGATGTGTCCTCTTTATCGGCTGGCAACAAATAACTGTTAAATAACTGTTAAAGGGGACCCATCGCCGGACACTGGGGACATCTTGCTCTGACTCTTTATGTACCAGTTAGTGCAAGTTGCCTTTTTACTGTTTACCTGTCGTTCTCACTGCACGGGCGGTGTCCCTGCGCCTGCAACATGGGGAAGAGGAAACTAACAGAGGGCAGTGGAGTAGGTGGTGGCAGTCAAATCTCAAAGGGGAGAAAGGCTAGGAAAGCTTCTAAACACCCAGCCAGTAATTGTGTTCTTGATCGAATTGACACTCTGATCACAGAATGTGAGGACATTCTCGTTGAAAAGCAAACTAAGCGTACACACTGCGGCAGCTCGCCTGGTAGACCTCTATCTAGAGTCTCATGCCCAAGCCCAAACTGCACCACCATTATTCCATCAATGTTCCAAAAGGCACCCCTCCATAGAGAACCCATACGTCACAGAAACCATTATCAGACGACTTGGAGTCATCCCCACACTCTGCTACTTCACACACTGGCGCTGACATCAGAACCCAGCAGTCTGAACCGGCAGTACCCTGTACAAATAGGTTTCTGCCCCTTCAGGATTCAATTGAGGATCACACTGGAGATGTGCCCTTACTGCCACCCCCATGTGTAGACATTGCCACTCCAGGACAAAAAGCAGAGCCTCAGGACACCCATTCCATTATAAACGCACTTAGAGCAGATATAGGCATTATGAGATCAATGCTAGAGGGCCTAACCACCTTAGTTAAAACGCTATTGCAGACCAACTTACAGCATGGTTCTTTAGCACAATGCTGCTTCCCACAGCTCTCCCAAAACATGTGTGCGATACATGAACCACTTCATCGCAGAAATAGTAATAGTAATACTTCTAACGTTCCGATCAGGCACCATTCTGCTACCCCTACTGTACCTGCTAGAAGTCAATCTTCCTTTGATCATGCAGAAAGGAGAACAAGTAACCCTACTAACATCACACATAACAGTCATAGGAACCTAGCTCTAACACAAGTCCCTCAAAGGAATCACAGGGCTACACTCCCACGACATGCTGAACCTCCCTCTCCAGGCGGCCAACATCAGCTCCCCCCTTTGGCCCCTTTAGGTACCACATATCAAATGCAAGTTAAGAAAATCTATATGACCAACGTCCCAAAAATCAGTGTAAGAAGCGCGTATGAGAGCGAAGACTCACTGATTAATAAAGTGATCCATTGGATCCGCCATGTCAGGGGTTGTCGATCTGTAATCAGAGAGGACATCCTTAGGGTACGGAGGTGTACCTCGCCTACCAACTCACTAGATTGTATTGAGGTTATATTTAAGAGAAGCGACCTAGCGGAAAACATTCTTGCCCTGGAGTTTCGCACCTGTCCGCCAGATGGTTCCTCTATTCAATTTAGGCACACCCCAACATATGAGCATGATGAAACAGTAATTGTGCAACAATTAACGCATCCAGCAGGTGCCTCGACGCTTGAGGACAATGACTGACTACAGAATTCAGTTCCTCAGCGCCCTGACCTTTCTACCATTGCCCTTGGCCCCAATGATGCAGTCAGCTCCCTTGGAAATATGATTTCATGCAATACCCCATACCATAATGAGGATAGCCCCCAACGCAGGGCAAGTGTAAGTAGAACTCCTATCTCTCCTCAAGACGAGACTAGTAGTGGCTCTTACATGCACTCATCCTCGCACACACTAGTCCACTCATTAAACATCAATCCTATTTCAGCTGAACGCATTGCTTGTTGCCTCACACCACATCAACAACTAAAGATTTTATCATGGAATGTGGCAGGACTTAATAGTAAAATCGCACTCCCTCATTGGAACCAACTAGTGGAAGGATTTGACATCTGTATCTTTCAAGAGACGTGGAGTTTGGTCCCGCTGCATAAAGCTGGCTATACTTGTTTTTATATATCTGCAACTTCTAACGGGAGGGGTCGTCCTTCTGGGGGTTTGATTATATGGGTAAACATCACTCTCAACTGTCAAATCACTTCTCGAACTAGTTCAAGTCCTGACATTTTGTGGCTAAGCATCAAGGGGCCAAGGGGTGGAACTACAAACGAACTTATTAACGTCTATGCGAGAGGGACACAAGGTGGCAGGCCCTCACCCACCATCTCAATATTGGAGGACTGCCTAGCTAACTGCCCACCCCACTCCAGAGTGGTGGTTGCAGGTGACTTTAACTGCACCTTTGAGCCCCTGGCCAAAGAAGATCTAGTGGGAACAGAAGAATATGACAACAGATGGGCAGTTCCTCAGCTAGACCTCCCCCCAATCAAGAAATGGTCACAACAGGCGCTCCAACTTAATGCCATCACTATGGAGTATGGTCTGAGGGCAGCCAATGGTAGGTCAGCATCAGACAAACACGGTGCCAATACTTATAATAGAGTTGCTTGTCCATCTTGGATTGATTATATTCTCCTCAATTTTAAGCTGCGAGGGGAACTGGTCAATATGATTGTGGGCACCAGCATAGAGAGCGACCATAACCCCCTATGCTTAACTCTAAAACCCTTATGGGAGGCACCTTATTACCAGCCGAGCAACTTACCTTTAATAACCACCAGGGAGGTAGTTCCCTCAAACTGTAAAAAATTCCTGAAGTGGCAGAAGGTAATTTTGCATGACACAAAGATTGCTGGTATTAAATGTGATTTAGCCGTAGGAACACTCAAGCTTCAGGCCGCCATACATAGTGCATCTCAAGTAGTGGATGTTCCTAGGGCCCACTTGCACACTGTTAGCCAAATTGGTGCATATTTTCAAGTCCCCAACTCGAATAAAAAATTTAGTAACAATACCAAGGACCCATACTCTTGGTTTACCAAAAGCTGTAGGCAAAAAAGGTCCATTTTAGTTGCAGCAATCAAAGAGAAGAAACAGCTGTCCATAATAGCTGCTAGAAAATCGTATAGGGCAGCCCAGCATGAGGCCAAGATAGAATGGGACGAATCGTGCTGGCAAGATCTCAAAGATGCTTGCTCATCTAAAAATACTAACTTGTTCTGGAAGTTGGTCACCTGGGGAAGCAGATCAGGTGCAAGCCCACCTGTAAATTATATCCCTGGCCAGGCGTGGTGTGACCACTTTAGACAGGTCTATTCAGCACCAGAGGTCACCCAGTCTGTGGAACTAGATAGTTTGAACGAGCCCCTTGTAGAAAATGAGTGCTTTAACCTGGCTGAGATAGAAGCTGCAATTAGCAAAATAGTACCCTCCAAAGCAGCGGGCCCAGACAGCCTGCCAGGTGATCTTTTTTTGGCTGAACCAGCCAACTGGGCATGTTACATCTTACTTCTAGCAAATGCAATAGCTAATGGTGCTCCGGTCCCAGAGTCGTGGAAGGCTGCAGAGGTGGTCCATATTTATAAAAAGGGTGCTAGGGACGGCCCCTCCAATTATAGACCAATCAGCCTGATTGATGCTATGCAGAAGGTCTTTGGTCGAGTCCTTCTGCATAGGATACAGGCATGGACCGAGGACGAAGCTATCCTCTCCCAGTACCAGGCTGGGTTCAGATTCAAGACTGGGACGATGGACCAGGTGTTCAGACTCCTCCTTATCTACTGGAAGGTAGTGGTGATAGGCAAGGGCAGTCTTTACCTCGCGTTTATTGACCTGAAGACTGCCTTTTACCTGGTCCCTAAATCTAAGCTGTGGATGACACTTGGAGAGTTGTGTATTCCCCACCTCGTCCTCAAATTACTGATTCGACTACAAGAGGGCAACTATGCCCAGGTCAGATGGGGGCCGCAAGGACAACTCACAGAGCGCATCCCTGTCAACAGAGGAGTTCGACAGGGCTGCGTTCTACCTCAGATCCTATTTTCCCTATATGTGAATGGGGTGGTCAGCTTTCTCCAGGAGATTCCCTCAGACTCACCTACCCTGGGGGGAACCAAGGTACCAACCTTGCTGTTTGCAGACGATACCCTGCTGATGTCTAAGACACCAGCAGGGTTACAATGTCTACTTAACAGATTCCATCTTTTTTGTGATAATCGGGGGTTGGTCATAAATAGCACGAAAACAAAATTTATGGCCTTTAATTGTCACAAGTCATACAGGGGCACCCCCCAGCTGGGTGGGGCACCCTTGGAAAAGGTTTACACCTTTGACTACTTAGGTGTCGGACTTTCTGAAAAAATGTCCTGGAAGCCTCACCTAGCAAAGATGCTCCTGTGACATAAACGGGCGGCTGGAGTAATAGGAAAAGAACATCGCCTCTCGCATACCAGGCCGGTAGCCCCTGCCCTCCAAGTCTACGATGCTAAGGCAGTTAGCGCTGCTCTCTATGGAGCAGAAATCTGGGGATTCGATGAGCTCGATGACCTCTGTAGATCCGAGCACAAATTATTTAGAGACTTGGTGATGTTATCCGAAAATGTGCCCCTTACTCCCCTAATGTTGGATATGGGTAGGCGGTCTATTGGAGATATAGCAAGATTGCGCCCACTGCTATTTTGGGCCCGCATTAGACAGACCCCAGAGCTCCTCCCTTACGCCGAAGCGCTCACCGAAATAGTTCGTCTGGATGCTGGCGGCAAGATAGGATGGATCTTAAATGTCAAAAAAATGCTAACATCCATCGGCCTCCAAACTTACTGGGATAGCCAGGAACTCCTAGGGAGAGACAACCTCAAATGGCTTTATTGGGAATGGGTAGATCATCGGGAGAGTAGCAATTCTAATGTGGGCAGATTAACGAAAGAGTTTCTCATGCATAAACAAACTAGATACCTCAAGACTTTTCTTGATATAATCCAGGTACCGAGGGACAGGAAGACTGTACATACACTTCAGATATGGAACTCTCCCTGTTCGTGAGGTGACCGCTAAGTGGCACTCCTGCAATGAGACCTCAAAAGATTGTCCATGCCCAGATAGAAAGTGTTGCACACCTACTGTTTGCCTGTCCGGCATTTAAAAATCTGCGTGCAAAGTGGATAAGATCGATCTGTCAGCAAATAGGCACACGGGATTACCATGCAGCCCTGCGCATCCTTAGGTCCGATTCTAGACCTCTTTTTGCTTGCTGCGTAGCAAAGTTTCTAGGCCAAGCGTGGCTTACTAGGTGGAAGGTCCTCTCGAGAGTAGCACAGCCACAACTTGATTGAGGCTGCAACACACATGTGCAATAACCTTAAGTCTGCTTGGCCTACTCAATAACCCTCTTCCATGCACAAGCACTTTATTAGGTACTTTTAACGCCATCTTAGGGCAAATTTATAATGCCCGAGCATAATATTAAATGTCAATAACATTTGGATGGTTTGGTAACAAAATGAAATGTTATCAGTTTTTAACCTGTTGTTACTGCATGTTCCTATTTGCTTTATTAACTGCATGTTTTTATTTGACGAATTTATGTTTTAACACTTTGAATACAACAACTGTTTTAATATGGCCAGGACTAAATAGACTACTATGTTGTATTGTCCGTTTATATGTTATCCATGGCATTGAGTGATTGCACTTTTACTCTTTAAAAAAAATGTATTTAGTTAGCTTTTATGACATTACTTGTCGAATAAAGCTTTACAACAACAATTTCAATTCCA
This sequence comes from Calotriton arnoldi, assembly GCA_963921515.1. Classification (NCBI taxonomy): domain Eukaryota; kingdom Metazoa; phylum Chordata; class Amphibia; order Caudata; family Salamandridae; genus Calotriton; species Calotriton arnoldi. The sequence continues at coordinate 99,488 of CAWUFW010001951.1, forward strand.
TTTTGCTGTATTGCAAAATGCTTCCAGGTACCTTTGTGCTAAAATTTTCATCAATTTCTTGTAAGGCTTTATTTCTATATGTTTACCATGAAATTTTATCACAGTGCTCTAGTTTTAGAGAGTATTCTATTATGTCCCTTGGAAACTTTGTACCCCTCATCCTCCAAATACTATGCCAACAAATCACCAGACATAACTGTATGGAGCATCTAATTCTCTATGGGTAATAAAGACTGAACTACAGTGAGGGATTGCAAGCAACCTACAGAAATGCTCCTGCGCTTGTAGTATCATGCTATTTGTCGTAACCCAGATTGTCGCCCATATGTAACAGCTGGTAGGCATTTATTCCTGTAAAATTACAAGATTTCTCTGATGGGTTTGGTGTCTATCTTTTTTGCAAATCTAACCAGGGCTTCTGATGTCCTTGTAAAATTGAGTTTTGCTGTTCTTATCTGCGAGCCCCAATTGCCTCCCTCTGAGAATGAAATACCCAAATAGTAAATTTTTGTATTTCAGCTGATTTATAACCCTTCCCATATTGGGCCTTTACCCTCGTTTTCCCTTTTCCACAAAACATTGTAACGGTTTTTATTAGATTTATTTTTAAGTCTTTCTCCTCCATGATGGTGCCAAATTGTTAATCAAGTGTTAGAATGCAACACTGCATGATCTGCATAGAGGAGAATAGGGGTTGAACGGGTCCGACCCTGTTGTAAGACACTATCCACCCCGTTTATATATAATGAAAAAAGAAATGGGGCAAATACACATTCTTGCCTAAATCCTCTGGTCACCTTAAACTTCTGTGTACATTCCCTGTTTATGCCATACTGTACTTGTGCTGTGACAAATATGACATTATATCATCAGGAGCTCCAATTTCAACCATAGTCTGCCACAACTTTGTATGGTTTACAAGGTTGAACGCACTAATCAGGTCAGCAAAGCAGAGGTGGAGATGTCCTTGTTTGGCTACCTTGTGTTTAATAATTTGAAGATTCAGGTTAACACATTGCTCTACCATACCAATATCTTTCCTGAACCCATACTGTATATCAGTCAATACCTGATTCTCTAATGCCCAATTCACTAGCCTTTCCAAAATAACTCTACCCATTAGCTTAACGGATGAGTCCAGCAAAGATATTAGATAATAGCATTTTACATCCCCCACCCCCTTTCTTAAATATGGGGACTATTATGATATCTCTCCATGTAGGAGGTAAGTACCCCGTGCAGCAATGTTGCAGATTTGCATCAGAACTGGTGTCCAAAGCATTGTATGGGATTTAAAGCATCTATTGGGACCCCATCAAGGCCCGGTGTGTTCCCATTTGTGGATTGTTCAATGGCTAAGGAGACTTTTTCTATAGTGACTGATTCTAATGGTACAATTGCCAGTGATTGTAATTTGCTAGTAGTTGGTGCAATATCAGCATTAGTAGCACTAAAGATGCATCAAAAATGGGCAACCCAATCCTCGAACCTGCACACCTTCAGGAAGAACCTCAAGACCTGGCTCTTCGACTGATCCGGAGCTGCACCCCCCGCCTCCCCCCAGCGCCTTGAGACCCTCACGGGTGAGTCGCGCGCTTTATAAACCCCTGATTGATTGATTGATTGACCATGCGACTCTACTTTGAGTGAAAAATTGTTGCTGAGAAAAGGATTATTTATAGTTTTCCAAAATAGGCAGCAATCTCTTGTTTCAGCCACCTGTTCCAGGCTGACCCATGCCTGCTCTTGAATTTCTTTTTTCTTTGTGGCCACCACTTGCTTAGAAATCACCCTTAACCTTTTGACCTCCTCTCTATTTCTAGGGATTGACTGTAGTGCTTTCTTAAAATTTTGATTTGCCTTTAAGCATTGGTGATCAAACCAACCCAAATTATTTTTATTATTGACCTTATTGGTGACTCTCAGTTTACTGGCGTTTGCAAAGGTTACTTTGTCCAAAGTTGCCAACAGCCTACCGGGGGGGGAGGGGGGGATCCTCTTCAGTACATATAATAAAATCTGCAAAATGTTCATTAACTACTGTTTCCAAAAGCATTGATTAATTTACCTCTGCCCATTTAAGACTTATCCCATTTATACCTGTGGTTTCAATATGTGCTTCTAAGCAGTGCCCTACTCTCTGCTTGAGGTGAATTTTAAGAATGCGGGTTATCAGTGAGTGCTCACTAAAAACAGAAGGTACAGCTACAAATAATTTTAAAAAACTGCCTTCCTTGAACTGAGAGTAGTATATGATCAATGATTGAACAGTGGCCATTACCTTGAAAAGAGGGCATGGGGAGTTTATGTGTCTCATTACATTGCAAAAGCAATTCCAAAATATATTTAAATAATACCTTATATATACTTTCATCATATATATCATGCGGAAAGTGTACCTGTCCATTCCCGAAGACATCCATATAGCCACATACTGCACCTGATGTATATGAACATCTACTAATGTTAAAATCTCACATCCAAATGTAAACACAGTCAGCCTCTTTACTAGTTACACATTTTTCCAGTTCCTTATCAAGGTCCATCACAACCATATGTCTTGTAATGTTAAACCATTAGAACAGACATTAATTAAAATAATTTTCTATTTTAAATCGGTTTGTAGATGGACTATCTGGAAATAGAGGGATTGTGTATATTTTTTCTTTACAGATACTGATGCTAAGTTCGAGATGAGAAGTGCCAGTCCTCCCTTTGCCCGCCCAGTGGTTGAGGGGATTACTGGAGTAATTTAGTGGCAAAGCCATCAATATTAAATCTTTCCACTTGTCAAGTTTCCTGGAGACATTTTACCTGTCTAACATTTATCAAACTTAACCAATCTGTGTTCTCTAGTTTATTTTTAAGTCCAGCTACATTCCAGGATTTAATAATCAAAGTATTACTGGTATATTTATCTTTTATTCTCTCTCCCTGTTCATACTGTCGTTCATTTGTAACCACCAGGCACCCTTGTGTGTCATTTGGCCCACTTATCTCCTCCAGTCAATCCTGATGGCTAATGTTAGACAGAGGGGAAAATCTATAAGCAGTATTTACAGGCATATGTTGGTTCTATATACAAAGGGGTAGTACACAGGTTTGGGGCCTGGTATTGATGCTCAACTATAGTGGGTTTATAGAAGAAACCCAGGGATACCACTGTAATCTTCACTGATGGATTGTTCACATGCTGATAGCTTCGATGTAAATCATACAAAAGGGGCATTACAATCGCTGGGTGGCGAAAATGTACTGCAATGCAGTCACCACACACTGGGGCATATTAGCAAGACCGGCGATAAAATTATCGCCGTTTTAGCGGCAGGAAACTGCCGCTAAAACGGCGATAATGGGCTTGCTAATATGCGTTATAGAATTCCAATAGAAGCCCAGGTTAGATGTCCTGCACATCTAACCTGGGCTTCTATTGGAATTCTATAACGCATATTAGCAAGCCCATTATCGCCGTTTTAGCGGCAGTTTCCTGCCGCTAAAACGGCGATAATTTTATCGCCGGTCTTGCTAATATGCCCCACTTTTTTGTGAGTAGTCCGCCCAATTTACTCTCCTTACCATAATTATCTCATAAAACAAAAAATCGGTATTACAAATTTGAGCTGACATCCAGTGGACAACTTTAATTTTCATGTCCATCCAATTCTCAGTAGAGTGTGAGTCCAATTTAGGGACGCCCTTAAAAATAATGACATTGGGAGTTGAGTTGGGTAATAGATGAAAAATCCCAGGGGCGGGCTCCAGATCCCTAGTGTTATTGCTGCCCAGTTGATGTGCATCTGTTGCTTCTCTTCTTCTCGATTGACTGCTTTGAGGCCCTTCTTGCAGACCATTTGGGCGACGTATATAACTTGCCCTTACAGACCGAGACAAGTAACCTTGGTCTTCTGATGCAAGAGGATGTTTTTCAGAGGCTGTATTAACTGTGGTGGGCTAATGTTCGTTAACCAATTTAGGGGCATATTATCAAGGGCTGGCGATATAATTATCGCCGCTTTAGCGTCCGTTTTTGGGCGAAAAGCGGCGATAATTATATCGCAATATCATCAAGGACACGCTAGCGCGTGTTTCCTTGATGTAGAGCCCGTTTTTTCACAGCCTCGCCTTGCATCGCTAATGAGATGCAAAGAAGGCGTGGCTGTGAAAACAACACAAGTTAATATCGCGAAGGCAGCTTCGCGATATTAACAAGGAGGTGCAGCGATAAAAGAAATCGCGCTACCTCAGCTTTAACTCAGGAATTTAACGTCTGTTAAATTCCTGACTTAAGCATACTTTACATGGGAGATGGATTCTGCTGATACGACCACAGGGTCGTATCAGCAAGGTTATCGCCGTTTTCCATGGAACATCGCTGGAAAACCAGCGATGTTCCATGGAAAACAAGCTATCGCAGGAATAATTATCGCCATTGCGCTATGCGTTGTTAATACAGCGCTAGCATGGCGATAATTATCTGCGGTAGCCGGCGATAACTATTCTCACGCTGTGAACGGCCAGCGATAATTATCGCTGGCCGTTGATAATATGCACCTTACTTCGGTCTGGATAGTGCCAGGTAGATTTTTAACTGCATTCTCAAGTGTTTGCACCCTTACCTTTACTTCACTAATTTTGATCAAGAGCTTCTTCTCAATGATATCTAATTTTGCATGAACTCTTTTTAGCGCAGTTTTTTGATAAAGGGAATTCATTTTCCTTTTCAGGTCTCTCTGTGTTGCAGTCTTTATCCCTGTTGTTATCACCTATGGCCCTTGTTAGCTTCTTTGTGGTAAGGCTTAATGTTCCTTCCAGCTGCCTACTCTTTTTTGCTGGTGCTGATTGCAGCACTTGGTTTGGTGAGGATTTGATTGTGTCCAGGGGCATATTTGAGACACAGGGGGGCATATTTACGTTCCCTGGCGCATCCCTGCATATCAGCAGGGATGCGCCAGGGAAAATGCGTCACGCAAGTTTACCCTTGCGCCACGCCCGATGCGCCGCATTTACAATGCGGCGCATCGTGGCGCAAGGATAAGCAGATGCAAGCTCGACGCAAGCGCGACGCAACTCCAGCACTGTTCCAACCTTCCCTATCCCTAACATGGTGCGTCAATCCTTACGCCTGCAGGCGTAAGGATTTGACGCACCAGCGTCGGAAAAGTGACTGCGTGAAATCTTGCAGATTTCACTACGTCACTTTTCCGAGGCGTTCCTGTGCCGGAACGCCCCCCCCCAGCGCCGGTACGCCCACATGAAATCTGACGCAGGTTTCATGTGGCGCAGGGGTTTACTACGTGACGCATCTCCCTAGATGCGTCACGTTGTAAATATAGCGCAACGCGGCGCATGGTTTGCGTCGCCGCTGCGTCACATGCGTGACGCAACGCCGGCGCAAGGGGCTTGTAAATATGCCCCAGGGTGCCTGCCTAAAATTATTTGCGGTTGTGGTTGTTTTAACATTGTCCGGGAGGCGAAAGGTCTCGATAATAGACGGTGTCATTTCTCCTGTAGCTTCAGCCATAGCACTACACAAATCTTCGTTTGCTGCGTGTTTAGTCACTGCTAGTCTGACTTCTACATTAACATTTTCATTGTTTATTAACCCATTGCAGCTGTTAAATAGTTTGCTATAGCATTTGTTGTGGTTAAGCTCCCAATTGTTTAGCAGTAGAGTTTTAGGCCACTTTCCACTTTACCATGATCCTTTATTTTATTTTAAAAGGATGTCGAAAAGGCTATCACAAACTTTTTTTAAACTTAGCGCTTAAAAGAACGAAAAAGGTTTATCTTACCACATTCATAATAGGTCCTGGGTGCAAAAAGGCCTTGGGCCAAATGGGAGGCTCCGGGCTAGTCTCATTCGGATGTGGACGGGCGCAGACAGGCCTGCTCTTTGCCCAGGCACAAGCCCGGCCGTGTCCGCACTGCGGGACAGCAGCAATGTCGTTATGCCCCAGCAGGCTCCTCGCTGATTACAGGCGTGGCGAGGCAGCTCCTGCCACAAATAATACTGGAGCTGGAAGTCCTTGCTGGGCTGGTTCTGCACTCTCCTGCACTGTGGGACGACAGCAATGTCGTTATGCCCCAGCAGGCTCCTCGCTGATTACAGGCGTGGCGAGGCAGCTCCTGCCACAAATAATACTGGAGCTTGAAGTCCATGCTGGGCTGGTTCTGCACTCTCCTGCACTGTGGGACTACAGCAATGTCGTTATGCCCCAGCAGGCTCCTCGCTGATTACAGGCGTGGCGAGGCAGCTCCTGCCACAAATAATACTGGAGCTGGAAGTCCTTGCTGGGCTGGTTCTGCACTCTCCTGCACTGTGGGACGACAGCAATGTCGTTATGCCCCAGCAGGCTCCTCGCTGATTACAGGCGTGGCGAGGCAGCTCCTGCCACAAATAATACTGGAGCTTGAAGTCCATGCTGGGCTGGTTCTGCACTCTCCTGCACTGTGGGACGACAGCAATGTCGTTATGCCCCAGCAGGCTCCTCGCTGATTACAGGCGTGGCGAGGCAGCTCCTGCCACAAATAATACTGGAGCTTGAAGTCCATGCTGGGCTGGTTCTGCACTCTCCTGCACTGTGGGACGACAGCAATGTCGTTATGCCCCAGCAGGCTCCTCGCTGATTACAGGCGTGGCGAGGCAGCTCCTGCCACAAATAATACTGGAGCTGGAAGTCCTTGCTGGGCTGGTTCTGCACTCTCCTGCACTGTGGGACGACAGCAATGTCGTTATGCCCCAGCAGGCTCCTCGCTGATTACAGGCGTGGCGAGGCAGCTCCTGCCACAAATAATACTGGAGCTGGAAGTCCTTGCTGGGCTGGTTCTGCACTCTCCTGCACTGTGGGACGACAGCAATGTCGTTATGCCCCAGCAGGCTCCTCGCTGATTACAGGCGTGGCGAGGCAGCTCCTGCCACAAATAATACTGGAGCTTGAAGTCCATGCTGGGCTGGTTCTGCACTCTCCTGCACTGTGGGACGACAGCAATGTCGTTATGCCCCAGCAGGCTCCTCGCTGATTACAGGCGTGGCGAGGCAGCTCCTGGCACAAATAATACTGGAGCTGGAAGTCCTTGCTGGGCTGGTTCTGCACTCTCCTGCACTGTGGGACGACAGCAGTGTCGTTATGCCCCAGCAGGCTCCTCGCTGATTACAGGCGTGGCGAGGCAGCTCCTGCCACAAATAATACTGGAGCTGGAAGTCCTTGCTGGGCTGGTTCTGCACTCTCCCTGCACTGTGGGACGACAGCAATGTCGTTATGCCCCAGCAGGCTCCTCGCTGATTACAGGCGTGGCGAGGCAGCTCCTGCCACAAATAATACTGGAGCTTGAAGTCCATGCTGGGCTGGTTCTGCACTCTCCTGCACTGTGGGACGACAGCAATGTCGTTATGCCCCAGCAGGCTCCTCGCTGATTACAGGCGTGGCGAGGCAGCTCCTGGCACAAATAATACTGGAGCTGGAAGTCCTTGCTGGGCTGGTTCTGCACTCTCCTGCACTGTGGGACGACAGCAGTGTCTTAATGCACCATCAGGCTCTCGCTGATTATGGGTGTGGGGTGGCGGCTCCTGCTGCGTAGAATACTGGAACCCTGAGTCCTTGCTGGGCCGGTTCTGTGCTCCTACCACCGTCATTCTGACAAGAAGACTGGTAATGCTAATATTTTTATATTGCTATGGAATTCACCTATAGTACACAATATGCATCCTTCTAATTTATTGCATACAGCTTCAGCAGTTGGACTGTTATAAGGTTGTCATTTAATTATACTCCGATGTATACTGATTCTAGGTGTCCGTTTTTACCTACTGTACATCTTGAATGAAATATCTAATATAAACCTTGCAGTTAAAGATTGGTGCTTTTTTGTGTAGGTTATCCAACTGTCGGGCTTTTGTGGGTGAAAGTTCACAGAAGGGCACATAGGTTAAAATGCTGCTTTTCCTAAAGGTATGCTTGACTTGCCATTGGTAGTTTGGTCTGAGCAGCAAGGCAAAACTCCAGAAAATTATACATAAACTATTATTCACTAAACAAACAAATGTTAAAGTTAGGTTATAATTAGGTAAAAAATGTTAGCTAAAAATACAATTTCAAACTAGAAAAACACTGAAATTCACTTATGATATGCTCAATGACATCATTGATTACATCACTGATGACATTTCTGATGACATCATCCAATGAGTGTGACAGTTTGCTACATGTTTCTGACACTGAAAGATATTTAGTGAGCTACATCTAGAGGGAATATTCTATAGCTTCTGTATTGCTAATGAGTGCAAGCTTTTGCCCAATACTTAGCCTCCTAAGAGGGTGTTCATGTGTGAAGGATGCAGGCTCGCTTAAAGAGCTGTCCACAAGACAAAAGCTGTGTGTAGTAGCAGCATAAGTAGAAAATGTCAGTCAAGATGTTGTTTCCTAGCCTCCCCTAGGATTCACCTGTGCTTGGTCCTCCCACCAGGCTAGGGCCTTTCGGACCCCACTCCTGTGTATCAGAGGCTCCCGCCCCACTTCCTTTCCTCTGTTGCTCCTTCTGTCTCGCACTCTCACTCTCTCTCACCTGATTCTTCGCTCTTTCAGATTTATTCTTATTTTTGCCACTGGTTCTAGCCTTGTTGCCACTGCTTTCTTTGTTGCATCTTGCTCGCCTCTGCTTGTCTCTTTCTTTCCCACTGTCCTTACCTTGTTTCCCACTTCATCTGTGTCCTACTGTCCATGTGCCCCCTCCCAGCCTTGCCCACCATCTTCTGCTCTCCTCGCGCTCCCATGACCTACTTTATGGCAGCTGCAGTGGGGACCAGCCATTAAGCAGGTGCCTCCTAGCCCTCCCTTAGGACTTACCTGTGTTTGTTCCTCCAACCAGGTAAGACCCTTTTGGACCTCGCTAATGTGCGTAAGAGGGTCTTGCAACTCTCCTTCTCTCTCTTTCTCTCTCTCTCTCTCCTGATCCTTCTCTCTTTCAGCTTTCTTTGTTCCTTTGCCACTGGTTTTTGCCTGATTGTCAGTGCTTTCCTTATTTCATCTTGCTCACTTTTGCTTGTCTCTTTCATTCCCACTTTCCTTGTTTCACCTTGCTCACTTCCGCTTATCTCTCTCTTCGCCTCTATTGCTCATTTCTGCTTGTATGTCTTTGCCACTCTCACTCATTTCTGCTTGCCACTCACACTCATCATCAGTTCTCCTTGCGTTTTTTCCAATGCTCGCTTATTTCTGCTTGCCGCTCATGCTCATTTCTACCTGTGTTTTCTTTCACTGTTACTCATTTCTGTTTGTTTATACTTTCAAGACTTTATCTCATTTCTGCTTGCTTATATTTTTACCACTTTGCTCTTTTCTGCTTATTTCTATTTTGTTGCTTTTTTTGTCTCAACTCTTTTTTGGCCCCCCTTCTTTGGCCTTTTTCCCACTCTTTGATTCCCTCTGCCTCCTCGTGTACTCCTTACCTTAATTTCCCACCCCTCTTGCTCTCCCTATTCCTGACTCACACGCCCCCTCCTAGTCCACTGACATGCCATTGCCTTCCTTCCCCCCTTTCAAGATCTACTTAATGGTGGCCATAGTGTCGACGTGCTACCGGTGCGCCTGAAGCGCTTGAAAGCCAAGCATGTCTGCGCCCATTGGCGCATGACTGTGCCCCATCCGTGCCCAGTGCTAGAAACTCAGGTCCTCCTCTATACCGTCTCTGCCCTGCCGCAACTCTCCACACTTTTAACCCCGGCCCTGCTCACCCTGCTGCTGCCACACCATACAACACTGAAGGAGTGTTCTCCTGTGCCACCTGTAATTTCTCATGCACTCTCCAACACCTATTCCTCAATACCTCTGCACCGATAGCACTCAACACTAAATCTCTCACACCCACACTCACGAGTCACCAACTGTACCAACAGCCAACAGCACCTGACTCTCTCACACCCATACTCCCCAGTTACCAACTGCCACAACACTCTGTACTCTCGTGCATGTTCTTCAACACCCAGTCTCTCAACAAATACAGCACTCAGATTTGGGACCTGCTCCAAGACCAAGCACCAGACCTGCTGTTCTCCACAGATACAAGATTGCCAGGCAAAAAACAGACAACCAACACAAGCCCAGCAGCAGAATCACCATCATCTTCAAGGGGGCTATCTGCTGCACCACCTCCTCAGATAATACTCCCAGCAACATGGAACACCTGTCCTTCAGGCTCAGCAAACCAGTCAACTTCACCGTGAGTGGCACCCTCATCTAAAGACTTCCCAGATCGCGCACCAACTTTGCCAATTTCCATCTGGAAGACTGTGCTGACCCAATCATAACCACACTACTCAAAGACCTAGGAAACCTCAGCCTCATCTAGCATGTGAAATGGCCCACACATTCCACCTGACAATTCCTAGGCCCGATTTTCACCACCTTCGACAACATCGTTGTCAACAAACCTACGCCGGATACCTGGACCAACCATGCCCTCATTAAGTTCACTATTAGGTGCCACACCAACACAGAACAACAACCAGCAGGCCTGCCCCTCAAGACTGGAACAACATCCCAGAGGAAGACTGGATGACCAAACTCAGCCCAAACACAGCAGCAGCCTTCCCCACACCATCACTAATTTCAGCAACTGGGTCACTGTCTAGGGTGACTCTCCTCAAGCCCAAAAAAACCACAAGATCCAGGCCACAAGCCTGCTGGTACAAGGAGGAACTTAGGCTGATGAAGCGTCTTTGTAAACAACTGGCGGGCAGATGGAGAAAGAGCCAAGACAATATGTAGAGGAACACATTTAATTCCACCCTTATACGCTATGACCGGCAGAAGTGGGACACCAAACTCTCCATGCTTGTAGATCACATTGACGCCGACATGAACAGCAGCAAAGAGATCTTCTTCATTGCGAAAGATTTCACCTCCCCAGGAGCCACTTCCAACAGCATCACCCCCTCACAGGACCTCTGCAACAAGCTCTCACAAATCTTCTGCAGCTAAAACAACCATATATAAAAAGCTTGACCCTCAAACTGACCCGCCAGATCCAACAACACGACTTCTCATCTCTCCCAAGGGAAACCATTTTGTCCACACTACTTGCCATCTCCACGGACGAAACCACATCCACTATTCTGTCCATCCACTGCTGAGCCCTATCGGACCCATGCCCCCCCACCACACATTCACCAAAGGACTACAACCCATCAATGCAGCGCTCAGTCTGACCCTGACCCTGAACACCTCCCTCTCATCAGCCACCTTACCAGATACATAGAAACAAGTAAGATTCCTCACTCTGTTCACCAAGTGACAATCACCAACGACAGACACATCTGCCTGCTACAGTACCCAGCCAAAGCCCTGGAGAAAGTTATCAACATTTTCTTTACCATTGTGAGAAATTGGATTATTGGTTGAGGATGTCTTCTCAAGCAACAGTCACAATACTTGTCAGGGTGAGCCACATAAAGTTATTAAATTAACCTGTGCTTAACACTCTGGCAGCTTGGCATGTGCTTAACACTTTGGTATCTAGGCAAAAAAGCAGTCAGGCTTAATTTAAAAGCAATGTCTAAAGTATTTATGCAGCATTTAAACAGCAATTAAGTGAAAATACGACACAAGAAAAATCCCACTCTAATTTATAAAAATAGATTAACTTTTTACACTTTATTTTACACAAAAATGACAAAAACTCAATCAGTAGAACTAGAGTTTAAAATTTAAAGTGAAAAATATCACCTAAAAATTCAAAGCAACAACCGCGGACATTTAGTCGTGCAAGACAAGGGCAAAGTCGACAGCTATGGCTGACCGCACTGGAGCATGATTGAGATACATGAAGTGTGTTGGGCCTGGTCTCGGTTTACTGTCGGACTTAAAAGAAGGTTTGAGAAAAAATGTCTTAAAAAGGTAAAGTTCCGCGTGGCACAGCAGTCGGTGGTGTCTGAAGAGAAGCTGTCATCGTCGCGCCGAGGAGCTGCTGGACAAAGTTGCGCTGAAGATTTATTTTTTCAGGCTCAGTCTCTTTTTTGGGAAGTTAAAGGTCTCCAGTGGGACAAAGCTGCAGGCTGTAGCCAACAAGGCCCTCATGAGGTTGGATACCTCTTCTGTGAGGAGCTGCTGAAAAGGATTGCTGCTTTGTAGACGTACATAGCAGGATCTACCGTGAAGTCAGTCTGACCAGCTATGCACCTTTTGCGGCTCAGCAAGCAGGTATGTCCCCATCTCCTCTCGGTTATAAGGGCACATTTTGGATTTGAGCTATCTGGGCACATTTAGCACCACTTTCAATAGTCCATGACTTGAGAGGCACCACTTGGAGGGTCATAACTCATTCAGGCTTGGTCCATGTGCAGGTTCAAGATAGTTGGAGCCCTTTCTGTCTCTTAGGCTCTGATCAGAAGGCCAGCCAACATGCCCTTGTAGTCACTCTGGAATTTCTGGGTTCAAGCTAAGAAGAAGGTCTCAAGCAGCAGGGCAGTCACCTGAGGCACGGGGCAGGCTTCAGGCAGAAAGATGGTCCTCTTGGTGCAGCAGGGCAGTCCTCTGAAGTACACAGCAGGCCACAGGCCTCATGACAGTCCTCTGAGAGTTCTCCACAGGTCCAGAAGTGAACTTAATAGTGGATCTGATGTTCCTAATTTATGCCAGGTGCCATCTTTGAAATGAAGTGACTTCTAGAGTTTCCCACCACTGATGGTGAATTTTCTTTCCTCCCTGTCCTGGTCCCAGGATGTCTGGGGGCACAAACTTCTAGTGTGAAGTTCTTTGTGTGTTGACTGAGGCAGCTGCTTTGAAGTGCAAGTGAGGCTGAGCACATTTCTGCCCCTCCCATCTTGTCAAGATGGCTCATCCTGCCAAAACCCAATCTGTATATTGTGTGACTGTCTAGGAGGAATACACGAAGGCCAGCTGCCAACTACACATAGTCATGTGACCTAGGATAGAGACTGCAGGCAGCAAATGGTTAGTAATGCCAACTTTCTAAAAGTAACAAAATAAGGTGATGGATGGAATGCTTGATTTAATCTCAGCCACTGGCAATCAATTGGGCCACATCCCCATCCATTGTTTTTTGTCTACCTTGCCACCTCAGTTTGGACCTAGCCATATGCAAATCAGCCCCGACCCTGCTCCTCCTGGGAACAGTTCAGTCCAAACAGCCAAACAAGGTCATACCCTAAATCGGAAAACAAGCAACTGATAAGGGCTCATCAGCCAGGTATAGTGTTACACTCCAAAGAAAGTCCATAGGTAGCCATGAAGTAGGTTATAGGTAAGAGGTTTATTAAGCTTAATTACAGGATGGTAAGTAGGATAATGAGTTCAGCCACACCAGGAGCAGCATCCTTGCTGCTCAGCCCACACACTCCAACTGTCTCTCTCTCAAGCACACCAGGCACACCAGCATCCCACTACCTCATCAAGTATTCCAACATTCCACACACACACACCACATACATACTGGCTGAGCAGCAGGGAACAGGTAACTAAGGGAAGGGATGCATAATGAGGATACAAGTCAAAACACATAGCTTGATTTCAGTGGTACAGTGAGCACATGACCGACATCTGGGCATATACATTGCACTTGGGGCGTCAACAACAACAAGGTGGTGGATGGATGCTTGAATTAATCTCAGTCACTGGCAATCACGTGGGCCGCATCCCAATCCATCGTTTTTCGTCCACCATGCCAAAATTCAAGCACTCAATCCATTACTTTAGGGTGTCACCCTAAGTGGGACGGGTATGCCCAGACATGGGTCCTGTGCACACTGTGTCACTGGAACCAAGCTGTGCCAGGCTGATAAGCCCATAACAAGGGCGAAGCTGTTCTAGGTTGCTTGCGTTCTGGTTCATGAAGGACCTAGATTGACAGTTTGGACTGGGCTGAACCCATTGGCGCAGAGACACGACGTATTTGCACATAGCTGGCTCCAACCTGAGGTGGCATGGTGTGCAAAATAAGGACGGATTGGGATGCAGCCCGAGTAATTACCAGTGGCTATGATTAATTCAACCAATCCATCCATCACTTTTTGTATACTTTAGCGTGCTGCCTTTATTGAGATGGGAATGCCCAGATGTGGGTCCCGAGCACACTGTGTCACTGGAACCAAGATGTACCCAGCTGATGAGCAGATAACAAGGGTAAAACTGGTCCTGGGTTGCTTGTGTTCGGGTTCAGGGAGGACATGGCTTGGCAGGATTTGTGAGTTTTTAACTGCCAAGCCATGTAAAACTTAAAAGTGCATATCCAACTTTTTAAATACAATGCTTCCTCGGGGCTATTTATGGCCTACCTAAGTGGTGACATATGTATTAATAAGGAAGATTTAGACCGGGCAAGGGGTTTATTTTGCCAGGTCGAATTGGCACTTTAAAGCTGCACTCAGGCCTGAGACATGTTTTAAGAGGCTACTTAAATGGGTGGCACGATAACTGCTGCACGCCCACTAATAGTGTTTAATTTACTGGCCCTGGGTATATGGTATACCACTTTACTGGGGTCTTATAAGTAAATTAAATATGCCAATCAGGTGGACCATGTTTTAGGATTGAGCTCCAATACTTTAGCACTGGTGAGCAGAGATAAAGTGCACTAAGGCCAACAAAAATTAATTCAGTAAAACAGGAGGGAAGAGGGCAAGCATATGGGGGAACACCACTCTATGGCTGACAGTTCAGGCATGTGCCTACCTAGCTGAAAGTGGGGAGAACTACCCAATCTCCTTGGAGTTGTCATCACTGAGGCAGACAAACCTGGAAAGACCATTAGCATTGGAGTGGTCTGACCCAGGGTGGTGTTCCACTGTGAAGACCCTTCTCTGTAGAGAGATGGATCACCTTGACATTTTGAGAGTCTCACCCCTCATATGCATGAGCCATCTGAGGAGCATGTGGTCTGTCTGAACTCAGACGTGAGTTCAAAAGAGGTATGTCTTAGTTTCTTTAGTGCCCAGACTGTAGCAAAAGCTTTACTCTCAATAGTACTCCACCTCTGTAACCTGGGAAGTAACCTCCTACTGATGAAGACAACTGGTTTTTCTAGGCCCTCCTCTTTTAACTGTGACAGTACAGCCCCTATGCCATGCTCTGAAGCATCAGTCTGCATTATAAATTCATGGTAGAAGTCAGGGGCCATGGTACAGGTGCTGTTGACACATGGCCTCCTTGAGGGTGTCAATGGCTTTATGGCAGGCCTCTGTCCAGATCCCCTTCTCTGCCTTCTTCTTGGAAGTCAGCTCTGTCAAGGGGGCAAAAATGGTACCATACCCCTTGTAAAACCTCTTATAATATCCACTGAGGCACAGAAAATCCCTCAGTTCAGTCAGAGTTTGGGGATCCCCCAGGGCAGGATAGTCTTGACGTAGAGTAGCTGCACTTTGCACCCGCCCACCAGTTGTTCCAGATACACCACTGATCCCTTCCCTGTCTGGCCCTTGCTGGCGTTGATAGTCAAGCTGGACTGTTGCAGGCAGGAAGCACCTTCTGAAAGAGGTACAGGTGATCTACCAGCTGCTGTCATCAAGGTAGGTAGAACTGAAGGACTCCTTAACAGCCAGGACCCTGCTTAACAACCTCTGGACTGTGATACGGATATTCCTTAGTCCAAAGGACATCACCCTGAATTGGAAGTGGCCCTCTAGGGTAGGCACTGCTGAACTAATTTTTGCCCCATCAGCCAGTACAACCTGCCAATACTCTAATGTACAAACAAAAGTACTCAGGAACTTGGCAGCTCACAGCCAAGTCAATGAGCTCATCGGATCGGGGGATGGGGTGAGCATCAGCTCTGGTGACTCGTTTGAACCTCATGTAATCCACACAGCACCTGAGTTCTGGGGTGGCACCTATTGGGGTGGCTTTGGGTACCAGCACCACTGGGCTGGGCGAGGGGCAAGTGGAGTGTTCCATTACTCCTAATGCAAGCATTTTGGAGACTTCTTCCTGAATCCTAGCCCTCAATGTGTCCGATAGCCTGTACATTTTATTTTACACAGGGCTATCTCTCCAGTATCTATGTCATGTGTACACAGGTGTGTGACCCCAGGGGTGAGGGAGAACAGAGAGGCAGACTGACCCAACAACTTGTGAAAGTCTTTCTGTTGCTCTGGGGTCAGGGTAGGGAAGAGGTTGACACCCTCCACTGACCCATCTTGCTCTTTGCAGGTTAGGAGGTTGGGTAAAAGTTCACTCTCCTATTCCACCTCATTATCTATCACTAGGAGCATGGTGACTCAAGAGCTCTCATTGTGTGGTTTGGGATGATTTACATGGAGTATCTTTAAAGGGTTTCTGGGAGTCTTGATGTTCACCAGTTAGGTGGCCTTAATATTCCTCTCTTTCACCCCTAAGGTCCTGACCAACTGTCCTAGAGGGCCCTTGGCTCCACTGGCTCCATTACCTTGCATTTTCTGGCAGGCTGATACTCTACCAGAGTAGTCTTCTGGTCATATCAAGGTACCATGAATTCCAGGCTGGTTTCTAGATTCTCAGAAGCCTTCTTCCATAATTTTTGCATCTGGTTCCTGAGAGCCAGCATGTAGCTGACTACATCTTGGGGGTTCTTATTTGGAGCTTGCTCCCAACCCTCCTTCACCAGACTGAGAGGCCTGCTATCAGGATATACATAGAGGGGCTCAAATGGGCGAAATGTCATGGTCCTCAAATCCTCAGAGTCAGAGCGATGCTCAATAGGTCCACCTATAGGCAGCACCAAGTCTATATGCTAGCATAGCTCAGATCATTAGTGTAGCCAGGTGAGGGGAGGAAATTAGGAAGGAAATAGCATGGAAGGATACCTGTAAACAAAAAAATACTGTTTGAAGATTTTTTTTTTATCCAACCCACTCCTCCTATCTTCACCGGACTGATTTTCACCTGTAAAAAGTAGAAGGCTAGCTGGCTCTCTTCCTAATTCCAGCCACATCTGCAGTTAGGAGCACCTTGGACCACATCTAGTATATACATGTTTTCTTGTTTAATCAATCTCTTCTATGCAGTACAAATCTTTTAAAGTATTATTAATCTTCAAACAATTTACATAGACATACAAAAAACGCTGTTCCAAGGAGTGCCACAGTTCACAGCAGAGTACGGTGTTTTTATATTTAATAAATGAAAACAAACTATCCTTGAGTTTTATCTCTTTTTGTCCTTTGCTCAGTTCAAATTTACAAGAGGTAGGGCACATTGACCTGCTATAAATTAAAATTAAAATGTATTTTGTTTTATTTTTTTGTCTTTATTCAGACTCTCTGCAGAAGATAACCTTCCAGTGACCTTTGCTGAAGTTATTGGAATCTTCCTCTGGAGACTTTCTTTCAGATCTTTTTACATAATGGTCCTTTTTATTCAACAAAACCATTAATGAAACCTTGAACAATTATTTTCTTTATTCAAACTAATTAGTGTCAAACTGCAGCCTTTGATTTATCAGTATGCTGTCTACAAATACAAAGCCTTTCTAGAGCATCACCCCAACATACAGCACTGAAAGAGCTACTTTCTTTTTCAAAATATACTTGCCTTGAATATTCCTCAGATGTTGTAAAAGAAATGTGTAAAGCAGGTGCGCTCCTACCTGGAGACTAGTCCAGTCTTTGAATTCCACAGAAAGTCTTCCTTTGAAGACTGGCACGTGATCAGAGCTTGCGTAATGAGTCTAGGGCTAGGCAGCTTTTTATAGCAAGCCTCCACCCAAGATGACCGTGTACCAGGCCTCCTAGGATATATAGTCCTTTTTAGTGACATATGCCAAAAAAAGTCTAAAACATGTGAACAGGAACAAGTTAATGGAGGCATATTCAGTTGTCTTTGTTTAGGGCATGGAGCACTTGTTCTTATGTTCTTATGTCTTGTGCATCCTTTTACAAACTGGGCTTGTCGATACCATGAGAATTAGAAGGCGCTGCTGTTAAAACCTTTGACACTAAACCAATCTCCCTTCTGTGGTATCTCCCTGTAGACAAAGAGCTTGCATGGTGAGAGGATACCCCACTTCTACCTCATGGGCTCAGGTAGGCCCATAATCAAGCCTTTTAGGGTCTTGTTGAATATTTTAATCAGCCCGTTTGTCAGAGGATGATTGGGTGTGTAGAACTTGTAGGTTACCCCACTTATATCACACATGGACTTCAAAAAGACAGACATGAAGTTGGTGCCCCTGTCAGACACCACTTCTCTGGGGAACCTCACTCGGATAAAAATTCCCATCAGGGCCCTAGCTAATGCAGGAGCAGTCACAGATCTCCGAGGTATGGCCTCTGGGTATCTGGTGGCATGGTGCACCAAAACCAGGATAAACATGTTGCCTAAAACAATTTGGGGTCCAGGGGCCAGCAATGCTGATGCCCACCCTTTCAAAGGGGGGTGAAAAGCATCAGGTAGGGGAACTAGGGAAGCTGTGAACTTTTTCCCTATTTTCCCACTGGCATGGCAGATGGGATATGAACTGTTGAATGCATTTGAGGCTGTCTTCATCCGGGGCCAATAGAAGTGGGTGACAAGCCTGGCAAAGGTCTTGTCCTGTCCCAGATGTCCTGCCAGGGGTATATCATGAGCCAGCTCCAGTAAGAAGGCCCTGTAGCACAGAGGGACTACCAACAGATGGGTTGCCCTAGGCTCTGGAACCATAGGTTCACTAATAGAAGATCATTCTCCTAATAGATCAGGTGATCTCCGCAGGTCTCACCAGCTGACTGGACCTCAGCTTGCCACCTCAAGCCATTCAGAGTTGGGCACTCCTTCTGTGCTTTACACATTCCTGCTTGGTGGGCCTACCCTCAGCTTGCCATCCAGTGAGTTCAGGCAGGTCTCTCAGGGTAGCAATATCCTCCTTGCTAGGCTCTGGGGCAGCCTCCTTGGGCACTTCTTCATCCTGGAAAGTGGATGTTTTAGGGGCTGGTTTACCATGCCCTTCTGTCCTTACCTTTCTTATGTTATGTTATGATATGTTATGTTAGTATCACTTGGTATAGCACAGCCAATCCTACCCAAAGGAATATCTCAGTGATTGTCTGAAATACAAGGCAAGCTGAGCAAACTAAAACAATGATGTTTTTAGACGTTTTTAAAACTTTCCAAGCTCCGTACACAGACGGATATGTACAGGACGCTCGTTCCAGTGGAGGGGTGGTCAAGATAAGAGAAAACCTCCTACCAAATCTAGATGTACGGATCAGTGGAATCTGAAGTAAGGCTTTGACTGTGAGACTCAACCATCAGATTGGCCTGTGACCTATTTTCACTGTTTTAAAAATAACTTCTTGAAAAGTAAACCGTGTTTTAACTTTTTTTAAAACAACTTAAAAAAAAAAAGCAAACCGTGTTTTTCCTGCTGCTATATTGTATTTAGCATTTTCCTGGGTCCTGGTGTGTCCTGCCGGCCCCCTACGCCACTGCATGTTGCAGGTTGTAGGTGAGGCTTGTTGATCGGCCGGACGACGCACGACCGCCATTTTGGGGAGGTTGGCGGGCTAGTTGTTCAGGGGGAGGAACAATATTTAATGGGAGCCCTGTCACGGCCGCACAGCGGACGCGCGCAGTGGGCGCGCCAAAGGCGTGCCAAAGGCAAGCCCGTCAGCGCCCGTCCGCGCCCGACCTGGCCCAGGGGCAAGAACCCCTGCTAGCGGGAGGTCTCAACATAGGATTAAGTATACAGCATATGAGTTACTTAAACTATCACAGCCTATTGCCGAACGCTGTAAGCACAATATGAATGTAGACAACAAGATACTAAAATGTGGGCACTGTGATAAGATTTTAACATTCATAACCCATACCATGAATCATGTGGACAAGCTGTGACTGGCGCTATTAAACTGTAGGTCACTGACCAAAAATAAATATGAGATTTATGACTTATTGAGGGAAAAAAGACTTGACGCGCTATTTCTGACTGAGACCTGGCTTAGTGAGAGCTCCACTCCAGATGTCCTGGATGCGCTCCCAGATGACTATGTGATAGTAAGGCAGGATCAAGAGGGTCAAATAGGCGGAGGAATTGCAATAATCCTCAATGAAGTGCAATATTAAGGAAGCAAATTTAGAAAATTGTGAGGAGTTCTTATTTACATTGTCAGTTGCTGAACACAATACCATAGCGGGCTTTCTAATCTACCGCCCACCAGGTCCAGTAGCCCAATTTAAGGCGAGTCTGGAGGAGAAAGTATTTTACCCAGCCCTCCGATATAAAAATTTCCTTATCCTAGGTGACATGAACATACACTTTGATAATAAGCAGAACCGGGAAGCGCAATCCATATGCAAGGACCTGATGACACTGAACACCAAGGGGGACACATCTTAGATCCGATCTTCTCCAATTCAGCGGATACAGAGGTGGGAATACCATGGCCAATCCCCTGGTCAGACCATTACTTAGTCCCTTTCACTGTGCCCTCTCACAGACAGAGGGCAGAGAAACCGGAACAGAAAGTCACGAATAGGAAATGGAATACATTTAATCCTGATTCATTCACTCAGGCATTGATGAAAAATAATCTTACACTAGATAAAGATGTAAACTTAGCCAATAGCCAATTCGAGACATGGTTAACTGAGGCTTTAGATGAGACAGCACCATGGAGCATTAGGATCTCCAAGAGACATAACGCATCGGCACCATGGTTTAATGAGGTATTGATGAAAGCCAAAAAAGAGTGTAAGCAATACGAACGCGCATGGCGTAAAGACTATTGTAGCAAGGCCAAAGAGAACTATAAAAAGGAATTTAAAAAATATCATGTATTAATTAAGAAAACTAGATGTGACTTTTATACGGAAAAGATTGAAAGGGCCAGTAACTCCTCCAAGGAAATGTTCTCCATACTGAAGTCTCTCAAAGTATGTGAAAACACAAAGAATGATGCAGTCGCCTCTGTAGAGAGCTGCAATAAAGTGGCAGAATTTTTCGCTGACAAAGTGACACAAATCTATGACACTTTCCCAATGGAAGCGCGGCAAGAGATAAGCATAACAGGCAGACAAGGTACCCCATTTTCAGGTGAGATCCTGGACAAATTTAAGATTCAGGAGGCAGAAGAACTCAAAGTTACAGCAAAAGGGATTAAATCAGGCTCCCCACTAGACCCGCACGTCCGGAGATACTAATGCAAGGAGTGGACCTTATTATGCCATATATCTCTGAGCTCATTTCATGCTCCTTTCAGGCAGGAGAGGTCCCCATTAAATGGAAACAAGCGATAGTTCGGCCACTTAAAAATAAACCGGCAATAGATCAAGCAGTGCTAGAAAATCTACACCCCATTTCACTGCTACCGTTTTCGGCAAAGATTGCTGAGAAAGTAACTAATAAACAATGAGTAGACCATATTAATAAGAACGATCTATTGCACCCCTCTCAATCAGGTTTTAGAGCTGCACACTCTACGGAGTCAGCACTACTCCTGGCAACGGAAACAATGAGAAAATATGCGGACGAAGGGCAGACGGTTGCAATGATCCTGCTTGACCTCAGCGCGGCGTTTGACACCGTCTCCCATAAGTTACTCCTCCAGAGATTAGAGGCATGTGGTGTCAGGGGAAATGCACTGCGCTGGATGACATCTTTTCTATCTGCGTGGAGCTTCCAAGTGGCACAACAGTAATACCTATCTAAGAGCATCCCCCTACCCCAGGGTGTCCCACAGGGATCGATCCTGAGCCCCACTCTCTTTAATTTATATGTGGGACCACTGGTTGAGCGAATGGAAGAGCATAAGGTGGCCATTGTGTCATACGCTGATGACACACAGCTAATTGTGATGCTGTCTCAAGATAGGGAACAGGCAGCTATCCGTTTTTCCAAGTGTCTGGAAGAGGTGGCAGCATGGATGTCTAATCACTGCCTTAAGCTCAATGGAAATAAAACGGAGGTGATGATTGTGGGCAAGGTCCCAACTATTTGGTCGTCAGCTTGGTGGCCTGAGACGCTGGTCCAATTACCTACTCCGAAATTAGAAGTAAAAAATCTTGGAGTATGGTTTGATTCCGAACTGGCATTTGATAGCCAAATTCGGAAACTAGTGGGCAAATGCTACGGGACCATGAAAATTTTGAGAAAGATCCTTGACCTCTTGCCGTCTAAGGTCAGGAAAACTATAGTACATGCCGTGGTAACCTCCCAAATGGACTACGGCAATGTACTATATCTAGGTGCCACAAAAAAAAGGACTGGCCAAATTACAGACGGTGCAAAATGCGGCGGCTCGCTTGGTACTAAGCCTCCTGAGAAGAGCCTCCGCAAAGAAAGCTCTAGCAGAACTGCACTGGCTGCCAGTAGAGAAGAGGGTTGTGTTCAAGGCAATGTGCCATTGTCACCGTATTCTATCAAAAAAAGGCCCACAGTACTTACAACCACTATTAACACAGTACACACCATGCCGTAACCTAAGATCCAAGGGTAGGGCACTGGTGACCGTACCAAGAATATTTAAAGCTAGAATGGGGGCACGATCCTTCAGATACCTCGCGGCAAAAGCATGGAATACTTTACCGATGGCCCTAAGAATAGAACCATGTGAAACTAGATTTCGCAAACAACTGAAGACATGGCTATTCTTAACATCACACTAGATATAGCACACTGGTCCAATGTGAGTGACTAGGTGTGATATGCAAATAATGCCCTGTATCTTCCAGAGTGTCTGTTTTTAGCACGGGGACACACCGGTGGTGTAACCATGCGCTCTATAAATGGAAAAAAAGAAGGAGAAGAAAAAGAAAGATGGTAGTATCTGAGTCTATTTTGCAAGTAGGATGGAGCGTTACCACTAAGGGACTTGTGGGTGAGACAGCACAGCTTAAAAATGAGCCTTTTCCTGATAGGTAACAAGTGCAGAGAGTTTAACATTGGAGCAGAAGGAGAACCAGATGGAAGATTGCACACTAGTCTAGCAGCAGTGTTCTGCACCACCTGCAGTTTAGAAAACAAAGTCTCAATGACAGCTTCAAGTAAAGCATTTCTGTAGTCAAGACGACTAAAGATTAAGGCTTGGATTAGGGTTTTTCTAGAAATCAAGAAAAGCTAAGGAAATGCTTTTTTAGTAATTGAATAATGGAAAAGCAAAGTCCACAGAAGGTTGAGACATGTTCATAGACAAAGTAGTATCTGACTTAACAGAGAGGTTTTTTACTACTTGTTTCAGGGACCGGGATGGTCCCAGTTCGGTGGCCACCAATCTGGTTTCCAGAGGTACTGAGCTTTACCGAATAATAGTATCTAATTTTTTTCTCTGTTTAGTTCTAAACAGTTGCTGGACATCCAGAGAATTATTTTCCTCATTCAGTCGGAGAAGCAGGATTTCACCATCCCAGATCCTGACCAAAGGAGATGAAAGCGGAGTATCATTGGCATAGAATGTTGTCTCAAAGCTGCATGCCTCAACGATTTCTGCCAGAGGGGCAACACAGATGTGGAATAAGGTGGGGCTTAACATGGATCCCTGTGGTACCCTTTTCCTGCAAGGCATGGTGCATTACTTAAAGGGCTTCAAGGAGCTGGTTTGAGTATGATCTTTCAGAAAGTCAATAAACCATTAAAGCCCTTTGCCATAGACTCCCATGTCATGCAGCCTGCGAATTTGGATATCATGGGAAACCGTGCTGAAGGCCACAATCAGGGCCAGAAGCACAAGCATCCAGGGATAATATAATGGTATCAGTGACTGGGACTAGTGCAGTCTCTGTGCTGTGGAATACTATAAAGCCTGACTGAGAGGGATCAAGGAGCCTATGTTCTTCCAAAAATGCAGAAAACAGCTTGCTTATGACCCTCTCTCTTGGGTCATTTTTCCAGGCTCCAGGAATCTCCAAGCCTCCTTGACTCCCCTCTTGGTCAGCCATGGACTGTGTTCTAAGGCACACCTAATCAGGCAACCCTAACATCTGCAGGTGTGACCTGAGCTCCACTTCCCTTCAGACAGTGTACTCCAGATCATTGCATACCAGAAAATCTAGAGGTATGGCAGGGCTCACAACTACTTTTATAGAACCTGTGACTCCCCCACTCAAAGGTGACCAGAGCTACTGGTTGGTGATCCTCTCGATTGTCTGTCACTATAACCTGGTGAGATGTATTTGGTATTTCCTGCTCTAAGGACAAAAGGATTACACCTACAGTAATCATACTATTATTTTTATTTTTTCTCCTTCTCTTTTTTCTAGTGGGGACACTGACCATCCTTTTGGGAATCCTTCCAGATTCTTTTATGGACACTTTGGTGCTGACCCTCCTTACCATGTCCTCTGGGGTCAGTGAGCTTACTATCAACTAGGTGCTCGTGCATCTCTGTCAAATATGTATTGGTTATGTGCTCTCTCAATATCAGATTGTACAGCCCAGTAAAACCATCAACTTTGCTGCCTCTCACCCAACCATTCAGTGTCTTGCTGGAATAGTCCAAGAAATCTACCCAAGACTGGTTTAGGAACTCAGGCTATCCCAGAACCTAAGGCGGTACCTCTTGGGGGTCAGCCCACAAGTAAAATGGCTTTTATGTGGAGCATACTGCATTTGTTACCCTACCTCTAGTGATGAGAAGGGTGTCCTCCCCACTGTGGGCATGTGTTTCCCCAAGCTTGCTCCTGAATCCCCTTTGGGCGCTATTATAGGCAAAAAAAACATTTGTCTATGCCATCTCTTACCACATAGCTGAGGTATGCGGACTCTCACCTCTCCATAGGATACTGTGTGAATGCTGCCACCATTGTTACTGGACTCTGCTTGCTTTTCTCTGATATCCAGCTCCCTCAGGCTTCTCTCATGAGCCAGACTCTTTTTCTATATTTTAGTCTTGGCTAGCTTCAATCTGAACTCCCTTTCAGCCTTCCTGTCTGCCAACTCCTCAGAGAACAGGCTGTGGGAGGACACATTGTTCTTTGCTTTGGTAGGGGGTTTCTCCCGTTTATGCAAGTTATCCTCCTCTTCCTCAGGAAGCTCCACCTCAGGGTCTATGTCTAAGCCCAGACCCTCCTCCTCCTCATCCTCTAATTCAACTTCCTCCTCCTCAGGGTTGTAATCCTCTGACTCCTCTGAGGTGAACTGCATCCACTTGACCCCCTTATAGAAATGGTGATATATCTGGAGGTCCACCTTTGTGCCATTCTTTCCTGCTTTCAGCCCCCTCTTCTTGCAAAGCTTCTGAACTGCAGCCTAGCTGAAGTCAGCAGTCTTGATCAGCTCCATCTCCATGGATGCAAAAAGGAGCTGAAAAAGGGTGGACAAACAGCCTATCATAAGGAGGATTTAAAAAGAGGTCAAATCTGGTGTCAAATTATATTTTTGGGATTTTTGTGTTACACTAATCACTGTATGGTATTGCGCAAACACAAGTACTGAATCCCACCACTGAGCACCAATGTGAGAAATTGGGTTGTCCACCTGGATACGAGCAGGCCCCCTGTGGGAAGTTCAGATTTCAGAGATTTTAAAGCATTCTTTATGTTTGCTATGCTCAAAAGTGCTTTGCCACATGCTCTTTTTTTGTAGCATGCATATGAAATAAACAGACTATTACATACGTTGTGGGTGCAGGGGAGTATGAATATAAATCTTTTTTAATTGCTGTACTGCTGTGTGAAAGCCTATACTGTTTGAGCTGAGAGGGATTCAGGATCCTCGCTGAGACCAGGACCAAAACTACTAATTAGAAGTACTTCTCTTTTCAGAGCCATGGATGTTTGGGAGGAGGTCATTAGTTTCTACAGTTAAGTACACGAAGCCTGTAAGGAAAAGTAAAAGACAATCCAGAATTTTGACGACTGTAACAGGCTGGATCAGACTAAGGTTCCGATTACGATGTCGGTCGGAAACTCTTCCGACCGACTAGGTCTCGGAATCGTTTCCAACTGATTCAGTTTCGGGGAGTCCGACCAACAGATTATGATGTTTCAGAACATCATTCGGTCGGACTCGCATTGAGTTCAATAGGAGGAGCCTGTGTTCTGAACGAGAGCACAGGCTACTATTGAAAAAAGGGGTGGTTGGGGAAAACCGTTCACCCTGTGGCGGGCACATCATGGTGCCTGCCATACTGTGCATGGTTGGAAAGAGGGGTCCCTTGGGTACCCCCAAGGGCCCCAACCAGATGCCTGAGGGTGAAGGGGGGCCTGCTACGGGCTCCCAAATTCAGATTCTGACAGCCGTTTCGTGTCTGGTAGACCGATTCAGAACGGCTGTCAGAATCGGCCATCGTAATTGCTCGGTCGGAAACCGTGTCTATAGAGCTGTACGATTCAGCTCCGAAATGACTCGGCTGTCCGAATGCCGATCGGAAGCGATTCAGACAGCCCGAACGGTTTCCTTGCATTGTAATCGGTCAGTCAGAAATGTATTCGATTCTGTCGAAAAACATGGGTTCCGAATCGGATTTGGAGAATCTGAATCCTGTTTGGAGCCTTTCCTACCGACATGGTAATCGGCCCCTAAATCTGAATACTGGACAGAAACTGAACAATTCCTGTAGAAAACAAAACCAAGAAGAAGTCCTATATGAAGTACAATAACCAATGAAAGTAGAAATAGAATAAACAGGCGGGAAAGGCAAAGAAGATGTCAAATAAACTAACTGCCATAAATTTTGGTTTTTATGCTCACTGGAAACAATCTGACTGCATCTAAAATAAAGTCATAATAAGGCAAAGAAAAGTTTTTTTACAGAATCTTGGGCAACAATGAGCACCACATGTAGAAGAGCGAGAAGTAAGTCTCATGAAGCACCAATTCCCACAACCCACAGGCACCAAACACAAACAGAATAGAAGATGAAGATGAAGAGAAGAGAATTAGGGAACAGAAACAGGACTCAGGAAAGCCATGACTGGTGACCAATCAATAGGGAATGGTGCTAGAGACAATGCCGAAACAGGGTTCAGGAAAAGCAGGGCTAAATTCCAAGAAGCATGTAATGAGGAAATAATGACCAATACTTCTGGCCTGATTTAGAGTTCAGAGTTCGGACTGTCCTCCCAATTTAGAGATGTCTGCCCGCCCAGCGAACATCTCTTAACAATGGCAGGAACCTCCATCATGGCGGTTCCTGTCAATGTATTAAAACTTTGATGAACAGCTCCGTCAAAATTTGCATATTTTGAATTTTCAAAAATAAAATCCAAAAGCGGGATTTAGCTTTTGAAAATACAAAAACAAATGACCCCCACACCATGGGTGTTTTCTCCGATAGTGTGGGGGTAATTTTTAAGTTTTCACTGCCGCTTATTGCTAGGTTTTACGTGACGGTGATGGAAAGTGAAAACTGGCCATTTGACCAACCACTCTAATTTGGGCTGGCGACCGAATGGCCAAACCTCTGACTTCAATAGGCCACCTGAATAAAATGTAAGCAATGAAGACAGAGTAGCCACCATCACTGACATATTTAAAGTGCACCCATCTGCAAATCAATCGAACGGACCTTTAGTTTGGCGAAGAGGGTACCCTGCCGTCTTTGTGACAGAAAACAGGAACTTTGATGCATTAGCATCAAAGAAGAGGAACAGAGAAACTAGAGCAGCAAAGAATGGAGAACAGGCACAGAGGAGCTACAACAGCAAGACAGGAACCAGGGAAAAATAAACCTGCAAAATACAAAGAGTAGGCATTCAAGTACAGCAGCTAGTCAGCCCATCTTCAAGCACAGTCCTGCAAGGAAGACTTTTGTGAAAACTCTTAGCATTGAGCTTACAGTGATTCTATAGCTGTCAGCTCAAGGGAGAAGCAAAAGTGCAAGGAGCTAGTGCAAGGAGCTAGAGAGATATGAGTAATTAGCCTGGAGCTGATAATTATAGCTCCATCAAGAAAGTGAAGGCTTTTCTTGGACTTGGAGACAGAAAGGCTACAGAAGCTAGAAGGCTTACAAAGGAAAATGAGTAAATAAGGAATTGAATGCTCATTGGAATAGCGACAGAAGGATCCGACAGGAGCAAGATGGCGGCCGAGTGAGTTGAGTCGGCCGTAGGTGTCTCCCGATGTGATGGTGAAATTAAACTAGGAGACATACGATGAGAGGCTAAAAAAAGAAATGTCGAACCCCCAAGCAGGAAGCTTAAGAGTAAGCGGCTGTGCCGAAACCGGCCGAACTTTACCTGACTTGCAGTGCTGGGTTGCGGTGCTGGTGGAGGTCGCGGAGCAGCTGATCGCCGGCTGTAGAGGCTTCGAGCGGGAA
The DNA here is from genome assembly GCA_963921515.1 of Calotriton arnoldi. Lineage (NCBI taxonomy): Eukaryota > Metazoa > Chordata > Amphibia > Caudata > Salamandridae > Calotriton > Calotriton arnoldi. Next base: position 127,641 of record CAWUFW010001951.1, read on the forward strand.
CTGACCCAAATCCCGACGTGGTGCAGGGGATCCTCAACTTGTCCAGGAAGCATGGGTCCAAAAGCGGGCGCAAAAGGCAGAGGTGCAGCGCTCCATATTGGCCCCCAGGAATCCCCCCAAAGAAGCGCGGTGGAAACCGAGCCGGTTTCCGTCACAGCCCAGGGACGCAGACAGAGGATCAGAGAGGAGAATCCCTCTGACAGGAAGGGGAGGGGCGCCGGCGCGCAGCCCCAGCCGCATCGCACCGTCGTCTCAGTCATCGAGTTGCTCAGAGGAGCAGGGAACTGCTCCATAGCTCAAGGAGTGGAACAGGGGAGTGAGCAGCCTGAGACTATCGGCGAAGTAAGTGAGCAGGTCCCAACGCCGGCCGGTAAGGATTCAGGGGATGTCGGGGAGGGGTCTGGGGAGGCCGAGACACTGGATAACCATATCTAAGGGCGGATGGAAGTTGGAAGTGGGAATATGAACAATGAGCATCTACAGCAGGAGGAAGGGATGGGCCGAGATAAGGAAGTAGGGGTGGTAGTGCAGATTGAAGATCCTTCCGGCAATACAGATATTGAGGGAAAAGGCCAAGACACAGGGGTCCCCTTGACAGGCCTGGAGGGAATAGGCCAGCCGGCGGCTCGGTCAAGAGAAGAAAATCCTACCAAGAAACCTAAGACCTTTGGGGGAAAAAGGGGCTCAAAATGGGCCTGACAGATCTATCGGGGACAGCTGGAACGGAACCCCCCATACAAGAGCCTAGGGGAAGTTAAAACCCGAGGGTCTCTCTAGGATTCATAGAACCCCGCAGGATCGCAGGGAAAGAGATATTGACTCAGAGGCGAACGACTATTTCTCATTATCGGATGCCACATGGTCAGGCTTGTGGTCAGATTCTGGGTCCAACACAGAATCAAGTGAGGAGAGCGGCGCACTTGGCATGGGCATAGGAGGCAAGGGCACTATCGTAACGACACGGAAGACGCACTCCAGAGTGGGTAGAATCGATAACCAAAGGCAAAAGGATCTGAGATGGGATTACTCCCTTGGAGATCAATTGATGGGGGATAGCAATAAATCTCCCAGTGAAGAACTCTCTGTGGCACCCCCAACTCTGGAATCCATTCTGCAGTGTGTGGTAGCACACCGAGACGAATCTCGTTTGGAGAGTAAAAGATCTCAGAATGCTTCCCGTAAACTACAAGGGGCGATAAGGAAGGTCGCAAGAACCTGTAAGGATATAAGCGACCGGATGACTGAGATAGAGTCAAGAACGGCCTCTTTGGAGTCGGAGGTAGCAGGATCAAAGGGAGTAGAAGCCCATGAAGCACAACTCGTGGACATCCAGTGGAAGCTGGAAGAGAGTGAAAATCGTCAAAGGAGGAATAATTTGCGATTCCTGGGTATTCCGGAGGAAAAGGAGGGGTCGGATGCACGGTCATACATGGTCCAGATGCTGCAGAAATCCTTTCCAGAATTGGAAGGCTGGAACTGGCAGCAGGAAATACAAAGGGCGCATCGAGTACCGTTTACTATCCGACTGCCAGTTCGCCCAGATGCTAAACCAAGGGCATTTCTGGTCTATTTTGGAAATTATTTATTGAGGCAAAATGTGTTTGAAAAGGCAAGACCAGAAGCACAACGTACTGTGGATGGGTTCTCATTCGTCACTAGACCAGACTTTTGCCATATTACCATGGAACGACGTTGGCGTCTGCGTCAGATGATTGAGTATTTTCAGGACAAAGGCGCACAGGCCTTTCTTCTAAACCCGGCCCGACTAAAAATAATTTGGAATGATCAAACTAGATTCTTCACATCGGAGATCAAGGCGAAGGAGTTTTTAGACGCAGGGGGGAGATGACTTTTCTTTCTGATGGGGCCTTCTTTTTCTTTCCTCTTTCCCGTCAAGTGTGTCTAAGGCATAGAAATTACCCAAAGGGGTTCAAGAGGATTCTAGATTAGATTAGTTAGGGCTCTAAGTATATAGCGATAAGTAGCTGTTTTTTACATTTTGGGTGTCCTTTTTTTTGTATCTTTTCCCTTTCTTTTGAGTGAGGGGAATAGCGACAGAAGGAAGTCAGAAAAGAGTGCATGGATGCATCACTGAATATTTAAGGTAGAGGAACCATGATAACAAACAAGGCTTCACCTCCATGATAGTTCTGGCAAGGTATAAGGAAGAAAAGAACTACAAAAGCCAGAATTCATCACATCAGTATGATAGTGTGGAACTAGAAGTGCAATGAGTCTGGCAATCATTTGTTATAAACTGGGGTAAAGGCAGAAACTTAAAGAGCCTTTTTGCGGGCCACCTGGTAACAGGATTCGTTTATTTATTTCAGTTGTATATAGTGTATACAAGAACCAGGAAGTGTCAAAGCAATTTACAAGGGCAAGTTGAAGGATATGTATACCAGCAAGTTGAACAATATACATAAGAAGAAACATTGAGAGAAGAAAGAAAAGAACCTTATAAACTTGGAACCAGTTTACAGATTAACCAGAAAAAGGTAAGGACAGCAATTCTATTTACACATGACACATGTAGTGAAGGAAGTTCACCGTGGGATTATATCTGCATCAGTAGGTGTTTTAGCTCTTTCTTTAAGGTTTCAAAAGAGGGGTTAGTGTGTGTCTCTGGTAGATGGCAGAATTCTGATAGGATCCGAAATGGCCTGGCATCTTGGTTATCTCTAAGAAGAGTTTTCTTTACACAACGATTTTTATATTTGAAGGCCCACTGACCCTGACACACTGAATCTCTATGAAAGATTAGGCTGGTCATGCAAATTGCTTTTAATAAATTAATCAAACTAATGATAAAGTAAATTGCATAAAAAACTGACAGAAAAGAGCCCAAAAAGAAAACATGGTAACATTTATTTCCGAGATCATATGCATCCTAATCACGTCTCAGACACTGCTTGCGGCAGCCCCAATATAATTCATGATTAGGAGGCCTAGTTTACCACAAAAATATGATATTAACTTTGTATGGACTAACAGCCCAGCTAAACATTAGTTGCTTTGGGGCTTATTTATAAGAGGGTTGCGTCACGCTTGCACCACAAAACGTGGTGCATATGTGACACAAACCTCTAAGTCAGATTTTTAAAGCTGCTTTGCATGGCTTTGAGTGGCTTAAAAAATCTGGAGTAATGCAATGCATCACAAATCGCTGTGTTGTGTTACTCTGCCTTGGGAAGTCATTCCATGGGTGCTGCGTTGGTCTTCCCACGCAACTCCCATATGTTTTGACCCATCCCCAGATTTACAAGAACGAGTAAACCTAGGGATGTGCCAAAATCTTACACCCTCCCATGAGAGGAATAACAAAGAGAAATATCTCTGTCTCATTGTTTCTTCCTCTTTCTATGTGTGCTGCATTCTGTACAAAAACAATCCTGGAAGGCTTTTTCAACTTTATATGTGTGCTGCGAGCAGAACACTGTTGGCCTGATTTAAAGTGTTTCGAAAAGACTACTTCATGGCAACGGCAATGGAGTATCCTTTCCCCCATATTTAACATCCGCCTGACTCATTTAGAGTTGAGCAGACTTTCAGTATGTTAGCAGCAGAGACTACTTTGCCTCTGCCGCTGACATACACCTCCAATGGAGAAAGGGCCATTGGAGGTTTTGCCATTTGTCCTATTTTACTTTTACTTACCGACATCCAAAACATGGCAGGAAGTGAAAGTAAAAACATTTCAATTACTCCACTCCATAGGAGAAAACTCGCATGGCAAGGGGGTGACTGTTTTTTATTATTTTCAAAAATAAATCATCCTGCTTTGAGATTTTCTTTTTGAAAATAAAAAAAGAATTGAAAGTGTGCCATAGGAGTCCATCATGTTGATATAGCCATATGACACACTTGCAATGCATTGACAGGAAATGTTGTGATGGCAGTTCCTGCCAATGTAAGAGATGTCTGATGAGGCAGCTGACATCTCTAAAATTAGTGTGTGTTTACTCCATTAGGGCGACAGGGTATAATACTCCATCACCCTTTTGGAATATGAATCAGGCCCTGTATCTGTTATCACTTTTCAATAAAATAAACATTTTTTAATGCAGCCTGTATTCCCTACAGGAAATAAAAAAAGAAATTGAAAGTATGCCATATGGCTCCATCATGTTGACGTAGTCGCACAACACTCATGCAGTGCATTCTCAGGAACTGCTGGGAGGGTGGTTCCTGTCAAGCAATTCCTGACAATGTAAGAGATGTCCGTTGAAGAAGCGGACATCTCTAAATTCATGGTGCGGTTACTCTGGTACCATGACAAAGTAACTGCACTCTATATCAGGCCCTGTGTCTGTTATCGCTTTTGAATGAAATACACTTTTTTTTAATGCAGATTGTTTTCCTTAAAGGAAATGGTGGTGTGTTTAAAAAAACGTTTAAGTTTGTTTGAGAGTTGAAAATAGTCCCAATTGACCACTGTGTACTCCCCTACAAACTTTATTTTAATATTCACAAAAGGGAAGGAGTCCGCAGTTTACGAATGGGTTGGCACTCCATCGCAAGAATTGATAACTTTTCAGTGTTTTGCAATCAGATTTCGTTTGCAAAACACTGATACTTTGCATATCGAATCAGTATTGGGAAGGGATGTCTTCAACTCGCCCCTTCCAAATACTGAATCTGTGTGGGGTCCCACTTAGTGTTGGACTGGCATTTCAGGAAGTCTGGCAGAGCCAGGTGCGTCAATAAGTAAGGGCCAGTGAGTGGGCCATTTGTTTTGGTCCCGTGGGCCTTGACAGAACAAAAAGAACAGCCCACACACTGGCGCTTTGAAGCTTGCAAACCTAGCAGTGCCAGCCTGCTCAAAAGGCAAGTCCAACCCTGGTCACAGTCCTATTTAGGAGTCAGTATAAGTTTACCGACTCCTGGAACTGATTAACATATTTAAAAAAGCATTTTTTCAATCACTAACTCCGAATCGGAGTGTTTGAAAACCATACATTTACTATGTACATATGGCCTATGTTCTTTAAAATGCACTTGCTTCCAACAACAAGGTTTAGATTCAATATACACTGTTCTTGGCAATTTGCAGGACTAAATCCTTGCACTTTAGATATTTATTTCATTGCATTGATCTTAAGGCGCCGGACTGAGGCAGGTTACTTAAGTGAACAAAATCAAAAACCTACATATAACATGACGAGTCCAGGGAAAGGTCTGTTCACTGACACCCCTTGGCAGCTCCATTTTCCATGTCAGACAGACAGTCTAGATGCATACAAAGACATACTCTATTATCTCCTGACTCAGAGGCCATCCACAAGCACCGTAAAATCTCAGCAGAGAAAGTGAAAGAAATCTGCTGCTGGCACACATTGCACTCTGCTTGCAGGTGGGCTATTGTGTCTCATCCCCAACCAAACCAGCCGGGCCTCATACAGCAGGCTCTGCTGTGAGCAGCTACCCACTTTTTTTTTTTTTTTTTTTTTAAGAAAAAGATATTTGCGGGAAGCAGCTAGGTGTCAATGTTGTTTCCTTAAAAGTTACAGATAGTACACAGGGCTCTTCTGAATTCTGTTTACCTTTTGCACTTGGTTTTGCAAACTAAGACCAGGGGGTCACAGGAGAAATGCCAGTAGTCCAAAGGTGCAGGGCTGCGAGACCTGCTGTCCCCTAAAACAAATTGGGTTTCCATAGTAAGGTGAACATACAGTGGTGGGAAGATGATCAGAAGAGACTATGGCTCCACGCTTTTTATGATACTCTGCATAACAAAATATGATGGCCTTTTATTTCCCTAATGGTAGGAAAAAGTTATTGAGAATTTACTGCAAAATCCAAGCAAATGAATCACTCTCTTAGTGGGTCTGAGTTGTGATTCAATAGTAAGCCCCCTGTTTAATACTAAGGGGCTGATTAATATCTAGGCGGGTGGCCTGTTTTGCCGTCAGGGAGATGGAGTAAATTACTTTGTTGCCCCAATGGAAGTGCGCCTACCTAATTTAGAAATGACCGGCCTGCTGGCGGTCATTTCTAAAGCATTGTCAGAAACCCATGTTGCGGCGGTTCCTATCAATGCTGTTAACAGTTTGGTGCAGGGCTCCATCAACATGACAGGGACCCCCACCAAACTGTTTTCTTTTTTGTTTTCAAAAAGAACATCCTAAAGCTAGATTTCCTTTTTAAAAATAAAAAATAAAATTCTCCACTCACCATGGAAGCTCTCTCCCATGGCGAGGGAGAGCATTTAGCAGATTTCACTGCTCCATACTGCCAGGGTTTTCCTAGCGATGATGAGCAGTAAAACATGACCTCTAATTCTGCACATATAAACTAGGTGGCCAGAATTAGAGGTCTGCCTCTGATGGCCCTTACTCCCCAGGGCTGTCAGAGGGGTGTAATCATGGTTGAGACTGAGTAGCCTCAGCCATGATTAAACCTAAGGTCCGCCTGCATCGAACTTTAGCGGGCGGATGATCATCTCTTGGTAGTATAGATACTCCATTGCAGCTGCTAAGATATAAATCGGACCATAAGTCACATGTGCCCCCCATGATGTGTACACAGAGAATAGAGAAAGACCGATAGAATCAAAATGGTGTGTACAAATAAATAACTGTTTATGCCCTGACTGGACAGATCCAGGCTCAGCTTGCAAAATATATAAAATGATGAAAGCAGGAGCACAATGGAGTACACAGATGAGTTTAATAGTTAAAAACATTCAACCTGAGAGGGCTCCACCTGCTAACTGACCTGAATGTTAAATGAATTGAATAATACCTACAGAAACTTTGAAAGCATCAAATGTAGAATACCATGCATCTCTATACCTGTATGATGATACATATTGTAATAATATCCTATTTGTTCATCCCGCATACAAGCAAAACTATATGGAACTGTATTTACAATGATCCAGCGCGGCTAATATAAATTTCTCCTTATGACGCCAATGCAAGTAAAACACTTACGCAACCTATTGTTATTTACATCTTATGTCGGTGGGGCCCATGACACCGCATATATACATTCATTCAATCTCTGGATTATGCGCTAGGAGAATGTGCTGCTGGACGAACGGGATACCTTGTTAAATTCGACAGAATAATAATCTATACATTATATGTATTAACTCTGGATCCTGTCGGTTCTAAGCATCAAGGTACTCCGCTATTCGGTCGATGGACCAACTAGTAGAATAAGTTGATGGTGATTAAGACCAGCTGAATCACAATTAAAACCTTTAACATTTATAAATCATACATTTATAAAAGAACTACGGACTCATTTTAAAGTTAGAATATGATTTTATCTAAATTCTTCAATCAAATAAGTGAAATTCTTTATTAAACAAACACATTTAATATATCAATAAACATTTTAAGAAAGGTTTAGAAAGAATGAAAATTATGCTTTACCCTCGGCCATAGGGCGATGACAAGAATGGTTCACCAAAGAAAGATAAACCGCAGATCACAGAATAGGACTCCCAAACTGACTGACTGTCCCGCTAACCTCCTCGGACGCACCTCCCGGACAGAATTTCCCGCAACGATCTCGTTCCTTCCCCAGTCAAAGTTCATAGTCCAAAAATGACAGAGTCTTTTTCAGCATCAAAGTGGAAAAATGAAAAATAAAGAAATGGCATGGCAATAACACCAACAGCAGCAGCAGCAGCTTCAGCTCACAGCCCACAGCTAACCAACCCCCGTAAGAGCACACCCTCTTATACCCTATTCTCTGGCTTACTACACATAAAAGTTGCAATCCTTAGGGGCAAGAATCACGCTAATTGGTCCATTGGAGGGGTGGTGATGGTCACCTCATCGCCCTCCTTGTTCAAACTGGTTTGGGGACAATAAAACACACAATAAGTCTCATGACTCTGGGGTCAAAAGTAGTCCAATTTGTCCATTCATTTTGTAGCGATCTTTGATGGTCACATTTTGGTTCATCCATTGTCACTCGGTTCTTTCCCATCCATTCCCACGAATACATGCTGAATCTCTTGGCACAACCTTCTTTGTAGGTCAGATCGACCTTGACATCTCTCACTCCGGGCACAGGCCGCATTCATGTGACTTGAACTTCTGTATTGCTTCTGCGCAGAGGGCATCTTAATCCTCTCACGTGACCTCATCCTTTCCAGCAGCCATTTTCAAAGCATGGCCTAGCAGGCCCGAACGAACTATCATAAGAACAAACACAACCGAAATTAAAACAAAGAAAATAAGCCTTTCTGTTTACCACCCGCCATTCTAAAGACCCGTGTTAGGTGTTACCTCACAAAAGCGACATTTAAAGCCATTTTACTTACCATCTGCATTCTTTGCCACAATACAAATTTACTATGCAACACAAATCATGCAATTTCACTCTAATTAATACGCAAATCCCAATACTAATGTTAATTAACTTCATATTAATAAGTAAATTAGGTTTTGCACAAATTAGCATATTACCCACATGTAGTATTTACTAAAAAGAAAGGTGCATTTGTTGGTTAATATATATATTTCAAACTGTTAGTATTATTAATTATTAAGAGGTCATTAATTTCCAAAGGGGTACAAAATTATTTTGTTTACCCTGCTCCATCAACAACAATATAAAGGAAATGCAAGGAATAGCCACTTGGCAATCATCCATCCAACAAGGGATTTTGGACTCCTAAAACTCTTCCTGGTACCAGCATTATCTTTACACAAGTCATTTATGACATTTCTTTTCCCATCTTCAAAGGAAACACTCTGGCACCTTCCCAATTTTACTCTATTTCCAGACATTTCCATCAGTCAGTTTCAAAGCATGTTTCTTCCAAAATCTGAGACAGTCCTTTATTTATCAATGCAGACTTTTAACTATTACCGAATCACTCTCAGAAAATCTTTTATCACCTCACTCCAATATTACCAATTTCTTAATTAGGTTTCCAATCACATTTCAATATAGTGTGTAGTGTCCTTTTTCTCATTGGGCCACATGAGCTCTTTGTCTGAGTCTTAACATGATCACTTGCACTTGAAAAGAAAATGTGCCAAACAACAGGAAACAGTACAATAACCTGCACAGAAACACTGCAATGACCCACAAGGAACAACTGAACAGACTGGAAGCAAGCTTTACCTGAAGGCAAATGCATAGCTGCCAAGGTTTCAGATTGGTTATGTGTGACATTTTCATAATTTCAGTGTAATTATGAGTGACATTAAACGACTATGAGTGACACTTTCTTGCAAGCAAAAATAAAACCAATGAAGACAAGAGAAACATATAAATATCAGAAATTACACCCATTTGAGCAACTAGAAACTTTTAGAAATCTTAAAACTGCTGCAGAGCATCAGAAATGGAATGCCACTAACCCACATGACAAACAGACTGAACTTACAACAACAAACCAGGCCTATTGGCATTGCCAAACCTTACTAACAGTCCTCCCTACCACCAAAACAAAATGAAAGCTCTGAATGGCCACTTCACTTACTACTGGACTAGCCTTTAAAATGCTGCAGACACTGTCAAGTGCTTTATATATTTCTGCTTTGCTGCTGTCACGCAGACTTTTGATTTTGCCTCAGTTGTGCAGACAGCCTTTTTCTTTCAAGGACCCAGTTATCGATACTGGAGTCAGACCTCTGGCAGAGGAGCTCAAAAGTGGTCAACAGGGCTCCGACTGGACAAACACTGTGCCCCGGGCTCCCAAAACGAACACATGTGACCGGAAGACAGGTCAGTAATAGAGATTGGTTGTCACTCAACAACCTTAATTTGCGATGGGCCTTGGCCAATTGCAGGCCCGGCCACTGGCTTGGGGCCTGAGGAGGGCACCTGAGGACCGGCCGGCTTCAGAAATCAACAATACCGTGCAGTTTTTTGGGTTTTTTTGTGGAGTTTTATATAGCGCGTACTAGACCCGAAGGTATCAGAGCGCTTTACATGAGCACCAGTTACGTTAGAGATGGACACATTCAGTGCCACAACGACCTCCTCGCCACAGTAGAGAGCACTGCGAGGGGTCATGCATCGTGGTAGTTGCTACTTCTCTCCTAATGGCAGCTCAGAAAGGAAAACCACAAAGCTGCCGCCCGCCAGCACGTCTGCCAGTCTGTGCCGATCTGCATGTAGCCTGAGCCTAGCTCGCCGTCTGCACCAGCCTAAGGTAAGCAATGAGTTACAGGCTCAGGCTGTAAACTAAATATGCTCAACAATATTATTTGTAAATTTTAAAAACCCCGATTCACACAGACCTAAGTGAGCTGCGAGGGCCAGTCTTAAAACATGCACCAGAGGCAGTCAGATCCAGTATAATGATTATCTCATTATGATCCTGCCTCTGCGATGACTGTGCGCCCTTCACCGGGCAATGCATGCTGTCGTACATGTTAAGGCACCATATTTCTACAGCACGGCAGGCTGTGGCAGCGGTAAATATCTAAAGACACATAACAGCCGCGCTATACTCAAACAATCAACTTCACTTGCTGGCAAATGGAGACACACCTGCGGACTGTTGCAGTCACATGACACCATGTCACGTGAATGCTGCTGCGGCCGGCCCAGGCTGAGTCTCAGCGGCAGAACTGTGTTAGATGAATGCTGCAGCTGACCCACGAGGGTCGGGCCGTGCGACCAACACTCCTGAACTGATGAAGACATACACTTAGTGCTGCAGTCACACACTCTAGAGCAGCGCGGGGTACTCACTGCTTGCTCAATTATAAGTGCTTGGTGCTGCTCTCGTCCCGCTGGTGTCTGCCTGCCTCCATGCCGGTGGTGCAAGGAGGCACTATAAATTAGTGACTTCGCATTTTAGTGTGGTGATGCGGACCACCATGCTAAAATGTGTTGGTCTAACAACCTGATGCGTGGTACTTGGCAGGGCTGCAGATGAAAGGTCCAGGCCCATATGGTCTAGACCTGTTCTAGAGTCACACTCCGATGGTTCTGTTTCGCAGCATGTAAGCGTAAAGGGGAGAAAATCGTTAGTACAATTGTCAATTAGCCAATATTTCTCCTTTACACATAATAACTCACGGACTACTACTTAAGGTTAGTTGGTTTATTGCAAAGCCAAAAATAATAGGACATAGAGACACCTCAACATGAGGGTATAGAAAAGTAACAGAATTAGCATGAAGCCACATCGGGGCATCCAATTTAGATGGTGCAGCATAAAGAAAACAATTAATGCAAGGAGGAGAATACAGAAAATCAGGAAGCATGAGTCCAAATTTCCCTGCATCGAGGGTTGATCAATAAAGAGCATTACATCTATCCCTACTCTAGCTCTAAGATGACATCCCAACACAAGTGTTTTCAACGGATAAAGGAAAAAAGGTGTCAGTGCATGGAGTCGCTCCACCATCAATGGGTCAAGAAGCATAAAGCCACTATCACAAGAAAGAGCTTGTTCTAAGATGCTCTCTCTCCGAAAGCAAGGAAGAAGTGTGGCTCTTTCCTAATTCCAACAATCAATTATCCACAGTTAGCACTCTGAAGATGCATTTCGAGTCATGCCATCCACTCTGGGTACAGTCCTGAAGGTATTTTTCCATGATGTTGACGGTGTACTTTCCTTGCAACAATTTGTCCTTGGTTTCCAGGCTTTCTCCTGTGCGAAATGTAACGACCTTCCTTCATCAATTCAAGCCACAGGATTGTAACTTCTTCTCTCCTTGCTTAACTTACTAAAACAAAGACATTATTCTAACTAAAACAATGCTTCTTCACCTGCAACACAAAAGGTGAGAAAGAACAGAATCCTCAGCACACATGAAATTCAACTATTAATTCTATAGCAAGAGTTTTCAGGGACCAGCATTTCAGGCCTGCTACTTAAGCTAACATAAGAACATGTTACTTGTAGTAATACATTTCACATAACTGTTATAGCATTTCAATTAGTACATTTACCTATTAAAAAGGAATATCAATTGTCAAGCACATTTAATATGTGAGTAGTGTCAGCTTCACAGCACGAGTTTCACATGTTAACGTTTTCTACTAGTTACATTCATTTCCACGTTAATTTTCCATGACACTGATCAGTAACCTAAAGCACGTCACATAATAGCGTTAATACATTTCACAATTCTAACACCTCATGTTAACATAATTTGCAAGATTATATGTGGATACGTTCTACACATGATTATAATGCACCCCTACAAATAGAATGAAAGTTCCCTTCATCACAAACAAGAATATATTATATGCAGGTTCAGAATAGATTCAGCCTCAATCCAATCAGACCTAGCATTCAAAATTGAAGAGGACGTGAACGAGACTGAAGTACATCGCAATGCATCACTAGTAAACAAAGCTTGAAGACAAAGTAAAACACTGGTATTTGAAGTACGAAATCACAAGAGTGTAGAGCAATCTGAGATGGTGTGGTTTCTCTAAACTCACTTTCCAAGAGGTTGCAAATAGACTGAGGGACTGATTTAGAGTTGCGTTGTGATAGAAAACCTATGTTCAGATGTTTGAAGAGAGTGATAAATTCAGAGGAGAGTCATCTGGTGGAATGATCTCTTCAACAGTGATAATATTTCGGAGGAAATTTCGCTTGTGGTTTATCCTCCAGAAATTGCAGAAATCTGAGCAGTTTAGGTTGCTCGAACACTAAAGCAGGGTGTGAGAGCTTTATCATTATCTTTTCATCATTTAGTAATGTTAGCATTGCCTTCAGACAACCATTCAACATGTAAGCAGTTTTCAAAGCCATAGTAGGGCAGATTTGCCCTATTTGAATTTTTAACCGAAAAACCCCATCTTGCTCCTCCGACATGGGGCATTGAGGTGCCACATAGCAGGCACCTGGATCAAAGAGGTATGCTCACTGAATGTTTGGGTGCATGCACTGGCATAATGTGTCATAAGCTGAACATCACTGTTTCCAAAAAGAAGGAGAGTGTTGACACGTGAAAAAACACATCAACAGAATAAAGACTAACAGTAAAAAGAAAGATGCAAAACTGCTGGGAATAGTGAAACTCACTGCCTGAAAAGAAACGAAAATGCCGGAATTGAGTATGTTAACTGGATTTTCCATCTGCCACGCTGGCAAGACTAGGTACGTTTGCTAAAGCAAATGATGCAAATCTACCCTACGGTAGTAAGAGAAAGCAGCAATTATTGCTTCCCGAAAATGCTGTATGTGCCATGAGAGGAACTACCTTGGTAAAGGACCATTCGAGTGAAAACTCTACCAATATCTGTCGATTCAGGTGGAAATTCTACTAGCAAATGAGGTTACTGGGATTGTCACCCAAAGTAAAGGTACGTTGACAGTGCTAGATAGTACTTTTCATAAAATTGTGGGATGATATCAAAGAGTAAATCCATTACCTTACTAACCTATAAAATATTCAAAGGAAAAATGCGCAACATTAACAACTTCTTAAAAGAGGATAAAGATAGAAAAAAGCAAAAACACATTCAAAGCACAGAAAACCCAGCCATCTTTCAAATAGAAACACTTTATGAGATCAAAGTGGACCAAAATGGACTCAATTTGACATCCTCTTTACCAAGGACATCTCAAGCCTCTGGGTTCATCTCTAGCAACACCCTCTTCAAAATGTCTTTCACCCAAGGTTCTTCCTCACCATCCTCACGACCCCAATAGCCTGGCAAACTATTTAAAAGGCAGTTACCAGGGGCGTGGCTAGCGCCCACGGAGGATGGCGGCGTCTCCGTAGAGCTCCCGGTGCCGGCGGTGTGAACGAGGGTTTTGCGATGTCTCGCCAGTGAAGAGGAACGGTGAAATTGACAGCGCGTATGTCTGGACCCAAGCGGTAACCGGTGGAGTGATTTTCATCGCGGGAGGAATCGTCTTTGGTTTGACTTCCTCTTTCTTTTCCTGGCGCTTCATGGCGCCTGCCATTTTGTTTCCACCCGCGACCTGAGGAGACTTTCTTCCCCTCTGGAGCTACTTAATTCTGCCCTATTGTATTCCTAATCTCCCACGTACTGAGCTGCAAATAGCCTGCAAGCAGTTTCACTTCACTGTGCGTTTTATACAGAAATGTTTTGCCTCTCTCTTCAAGCTATTGCCAAGGATTCTTCCTTCTTTGTCTGGGATACCAACGGCCATTTTGTTTCCATTGAACCCCTCTATGACGGATTCTTCATGGAAATTAGCGCGCTTTATTCAACATCAAAAGTCACTTGTTTACCCTGACTAATCTTGCCTACTTATTTCTAGTTCCTTTTGTCACCATGTTATTTAAGCAGGTGTTATCAACTGTGGTACTGCTTGCTCTTTGGCATCTGTATTTTGTTATTATTGATATGTATACCACCATATATTTGCCACCCTGCTCTCTCTATGATAATTAATGTCTCTTCCTTACACCAGTGGCTTTCATGGTATCTTTTATATGTGTGAATCAATAACTTACTCCTGCATATCTTGTTATTGATATTTCCTCTGTGCTGTATGCTCTTTATGTTTCTGTGGGCATGACAATTCCTACAGATCATGACTATGCTTTACTTCATAATTAATGTCGCTGTAGTTTGAAGCGCCTGCTTATTTTTACTAGCGATAGAGACTTCGTTTGCTCAACTCATTTATGAGGTAATACTTTTTCTAATCGTCATTTTTATGGGTAGACTGAAAACAGTAAAATCGCTGGTGGCTCCTGCAAATCGCTCATCTATTTCTCGTGTACACTTTTTTACTCATCATACCAAAATGGATGATTCTTTCACTTCTTCTCCAAAAAGTGCCTCTGCCTCTTCCTCTACAGTCGCGAAGGTATCAACCAAGCGGCTGAAAAAAGACCCACCGTCTCCACCAAAGCAACCTTCGTCAGTCTCATTGGACCTTCTTCTAGAAGAAATACGTGCGCTTCGTCCATTTGTAGAGGAGACAAATTCGAAGATACAAGTTTTGACAGATGGCTGGGCAAAAATGGAAGAGAGAATTACTGCAGTAGAACAATGTGTGGACTCCCTGGGCTCGACCTGTGCTCAGGTTGTAGTTCTTCAATCACAGGTTGCATCTTGTCAGAAGCAATTGAAAACCTTGAAAATAGAAATAGGAGGAACAACCTACGCATTTATGGTTTGCCGGAGGGCTCAGAAGGGTCTGACCCTATATCCTTTTTCAAATCATTTTTGCCGACGGTGCTCAAGTTGCCGGAAACCACTGTCTTGAACATTTAACGTGCTCATAGGGTAGGTTCTCTACATTCTTCGCCATCTGCTCAACGCAGACCACGAGGTGTTATCCTCAATTTTCTAGAGTATACAGATCTTCTCAAGGTATTAGCTGCAGTCCGGTCCTTGAAGCGGATTTCATCTTCAGGAAATCAGCTTTTTTTCTTGCAGGACTATGCAAAGCCCACAGCAGACAGAAGAAAGGAATTTCTGGCCATGAGACCTGCTTGGTGCACAATTCAGCTTATTTCATCCATGCTTGTTTAAAGTAACTTTCAACAACAATACCGTTACTTACGATGACCCGATCAAGCTCAAAAGTTTCTTGAACTTGCATTGCCCGGAGAAGATGGATATTTCCAAATCTCATCCTTGAAGTTTTTCTCCTCATAGGATCTTTAGCTACAATTTCATATATCTACTCCGTTTGAATGCTCGTGTAGTTCATAGACTACTTAACAGCTTATATATGGTTTCGTTCTACCTATTGTAACTTAATGTTTGCTTTTTCAGGTTTATAACTATAAAGTTGTATTAGTTGCCTATATCTTTATAATGATGTAATTGCTGAAACCAACTTTTCTTCTCCTTACAGGTTCCTCTCTGTATTGTCTCTCCCTAATGTTTTGTGGTCGCTCTTCCCGAAGTTTTCCCCGTCTCACCTCGTGGAGTCCGGACGTGTCATCATTCCATGTGGCCTCCTCCCTCCCCACCCTCTTTATGTTTTGGACTTACTCTAGGTACAGTTTTTTTCTTTTTTTTCCTTTTTCTATTTTTAACAGTAACTTCTTTCTTTTCCACTCTTTCATTGTCTCTTGCTTCTAACTTGTTTTTGCACATCATCTCCTTTTTCCTATTCCTTTCCTTCACTCCTGTTCTTTCCTCTCATCTTTATTTCTTTGACTTATTCTTCTTTTTTCAATCTCGCGTATATTGTTCTCCCTTATTGCACTTTGCATTTGTCACATGTAAACTCATTCTTTCGTCATTGCCCCTACCTCTTTTTTGCAAAATTGGTTCTTGTTACAGTTAGTTGGTCTGTCTCCTGGTATACTCTTTCTTATTTGTTTTCTCATATGGATTATTGTTTCATACTCATGCTCTTACTTTATGTATGTCTTTAAATATTGTTTCTTGGAATGTGAGAGGTCTACACTCTCCCATTAAAAGGCAGAGAGTTCTGACTCATTTAGCCAAGCTAGGTGCAGATATAGCATGTTTACAGGAATCTCACTTAACAGCAGAGGAATCCATGAAATTGAGGAGAGGTTGGGTTGGAGAGGTCTTTTACTCACCAGGAGATGGCAAAAGGAATGGGGTTCTTACTTTATGTCGTAAATCACTTTCTGTTAAATTGTTGTCACAATGTTCTGCCGAAAATGGTCGATGGTTGCTTACTAAACTTCTGTTAGGTAGGGCTCCAGTTTCTTTGTTAAATGTATATGCGCCCACAGTTGGTGACCCCTCCTTTTGGTCGTCCTTAGCTCAGCAACTTGCGGACTGTATTGATGACAATTTTATACTTACAGGTGACTGTAATCAAGTTTATGACCCCTTTTTAGATCGTAACTCAATGGTCTCTTTTGATCCTCATAAGGCCCACAAATTATTTGTACAGACTATTAAACAATACAAGCTCATTGATGCCTGGAGACTTTGCAACCCCATTACCAAAGAATACACTTATTATTCTCCAGTTCACCACACTCAATCAAGATTGGACTATTTTTTCATTTCCCATAACATATCACAGTCATTAATGGCAGCAGGGATTGGATCCATTTTAATTTCTGATCACGCTCCTATTATTATGCGATTAGACATTTTACAGAAACCCTGTTCCCCACGTAAGTGGCGCTTCAACAATACTCTTCTTTTGGACCCGACTTTCAATTCCTTATTTACTTCCTTTTTCAATGAGTATTTTTTGTTTAATCAGACTGACGACCTACCTTTCCATGTGATTTGGGATGCTTTCAAAGCAGCAGCTAGAGATTTTATTATTGTTATGTCTTCAAAAAACGTAAAAAGCCAAAAGAGCTTACCACGTCTCTCCTAGCCCAGATAAGGAGACTTGAACATACTTTTTACTCCTCTAGATCAAAAGATTGTTTGTCAGAACTTATTAACGTTAAATTTCAATTTAATAGGGCGTCAACGAATAATGCTTCTACTTATTTGCTAAAATCCAGCGCAAAGTTTTATGGTGGGCAGAATAGGGCCGGCAAGGTTTAGCCAATTATTTAAAAGTCAAGCATAACAAGCTTAATATAGAATCTATCATGAATGAGCAGCAGGTATTGAAATATAAAGATGACGAAATCTTAAATGAATTTTTTCATTTCTATAAAATGCTCTACACATCAGAAGCCTTGCCTACAGAACAGCATATCTCTCAGTTTTTGTCTGACATCCGCCGACCTTCTTCTGCCCAACCTGACCGTTCTAATTTAGAATCTGACCTCTCACAAAGGGAACTCCATGCTGCACTTTTGGCACTTAAAAAAGATAAAGCCCCTGGCCCAGATGGCTTTACAGTTGAATTTTTCACACATTTTGCCTCTCTATTAATTCCCAAATTACATGTTTTATTAAATTCCTTTTTGTCCTCGGTTAAATCCTTTGGCTCTTTCTCTGAAGCTCTCATTTGTCTTATCCCCAAGGTGGGTAAAGACTTGAGATATTGTAAAAACTTTCGGCCCATATCTTTAGTTAATGTTGATTACAAAATCTTTTCAAAATCTTTGGACTTCCGATTGGATTCCCACTTGTCTGTCTTGTTGGGTCTGGAACAATCAGGTTTTGTTAAGGGACATTTTATCACAGATAATACCCGTTTGTTTTTTGATATTTTATCTAAATCCTCACATGTTACGCATCCTTTGGCCGCCATAGCACTGGACGCTGAAAAAGCGTTTGATCGAGTGGAGTGGGCGTACCTTTTCCAAACTCTCAAGTGGTTTGGCTTTGGACCTAAGATAGTTTCCTTGATCTCACTTTTATACTCTAACACAAAAGCAGCAGTGTGTTCTAATGGCGCTACATCCTCTTTTTTTAATTTGAGTAGGGGTGTTCGTCAAGGATGTCCAATGTCCCCGTTTCTTTTTAACCTAGCCTTAGAGCCATTTCTCTTGCGGATTCGTCAAAACAAGGACATTCATGGTTTTAACTTCAATGATACTCGCATTAAACTGGCAGCGTATGCTTATGATATGTTGTTATTCATCTCCCAACCCCAATCTTCTATTCCTGCATTTCTACATGAAGTTGATTCCTTTGCAGCCGTATCTGGGTATAAATTAAATAAAGATAAGTGTGAAATATTACCCCTAACAAAATATACTTCTAAAGATGATTTTGCTCTCTCAACCTTTGCAAGGTGTCCTCAATATATTAAATATTTGGGTCTCCATTTCACTCCCTCCATCTCAAACACAATTTCAAGATGTATGGATAATTGTGTACAGAGAATATCGTCTTTAACTGCTAAATGGCACCCTCTTTACTTATCCTGGTGGGGCCGTCTCAATACCATAAAAATGATGTTGTCCCCCATAGTTCTTTATACGATTTCTAATATCCCATTATCCATTCCTTTAAAATTCTTTAAAAAAATAAACACCTTGTTATCCTCTTTTTTATGGAGCAATAAAAAATCTCGTATGTCCTTATCAAAATTGACTCGTCCAAAGTCGGAAGGAGGTGTTAATTTTCCTATATACCAAAAATCTTTTTTGCTTCGGCAATCATCAAGATGGCTCTCACATTCCTCTGACAATCACCCTCTATGGGCTAAGCTTGAACTTTCCTTCCTCTCCCCTTTCTCCTTTCAAGAGTATCTTTCGTTCTCGCGTAAACCACAACACCTTTCGACCCCCATAATTAAATATACATCTACGAATCTGAAACCTGCACACTCAACGGATTCTATAAGTGGGACTCTCCTCTCTAATTCCACGATACGGCATAACAACATGATATTGATACGTGATAAATCTTTCTACTGGAAGTCATGGAGGCAAAATGGTCTAATATGGGTACATCAATTATATATACAAGACCAGATTATGTCTTTTGCGCAGGTTAAAAGAGTGTTTGATTTACAATCATCCTTTCAATCTAAATATACACTTTTAAAACAAGCTATTCTGAATGCTTACACCCGATGCATACCTCCAAACTCCTTCATTGCCCCTGTCACTTCTCCAATTGTTAAATTGCACTCCCTATTACATGTTAACCCCAAAGCTTCTGCCATTTACAATTATTTACAATTTTCATGCACTTCACGAGACAAATCTAAGATAGAACTCTCATGGGAACAGGATTTGGGTGTTGGCTGGTCCACTACTTTCTGGAACAAGATATGGAGTAAAATCAGAAAATCTTCGAGAGCTGCCAACATTACACAGATACTTTTTTTTTATATATAATAGGCTTTTACTTTCTCCAGTTGCTCTGCATAAAAGACATGCTGGTGTTTTGGACGATTGTTGGTCATGCTCTTCCCCTCATGCGGACCTCCATCACTTGCTTTTTACATGCCCACTTGTCCACGATTTTTGGAAAAAGGTGTGGGCCCAAATCAATTTAATTTTTCATTCCAGCTTTCCTTTTTATGTTTCCAATGTATTTTTGGGAAGTTTATCTCCGGTGTGGTCAGATCACACTTCTAACACAAAAATTGTAGACCTTTTATTGGCAGTTGCCTTTCAGCAGATTACTAAAAATTGGAAAGACTTTACCAAATTATCCTATCAAACTTGGTGGTATGCTATTTGTTATAATCATAGATTAGATACAGCTTTTGTGTACCCTATTACCATGGCCCCGAAACGTCTTTATTTATGGTTACCTGTTACAACATTCATTGAAGCTAGTGCTAGACGCTCCTCTTCTCTAACTCCTGTACAACAAGAAGTTTCCAAACCTCCAGGACTTTCTTTTATTGTACTTTTTACTTGCAAAATTACTCTCCTCTTGCCTTATAGTTTCTGTATTCTGTGATTTGAAATTTACCTGCCTTTTATTGATGTCTTTGCATATGTATATATATATTTTTTTATATATTAATTTTTTTCTTTTTTTTCTTATTATTAATCCTTTTCTTTCAGACAGACCAGTTTCAATTGTATTCACACTTATCTTCTCCTTGTATTCAAAAGGTGATTCATGTGACTATGTATTGTTATTTTGCTTTTGTAATGAGATTTGCATTTCCCATAATAAACTTATTTCTGAACTTTAAAAAAAAAAGGCAGTTACCAGCTTTGTTCTCTGGCATCATCAAGAATGAGCACTAAGAATTAAATTTCTATTGTTGGAGCAAGACAGCCACACTTAAACTGTTAAGAGGTTGGGCGTGCGCCAAGTGAAGAAGTCCAAGGAATCAGCACTTAGTTTTCAAGTAAGTCTTTATTTGTAATCAGATAATTCACTTGAAATTGGTGATTTTACGGTCATCGTGGCAGGAGGACAGCTTATTCAAGCCCTGACGAAGTTCTCACCTGAGAACGAAACGCGTTGGCTGACCGTAAAATCACCAATTTCAAGTGAATTATCTGATTACAAATAAAGACTTACTTGAAAACTAAGTACTGATTCCTTGGACTTCTTCACTTGGCGCACGCCCAACCTCTTAACTGCTTATGATCTGACTTACAGAGGCATCAATTGACGGCTGATGCCAGGGCTTGTTGCGCAAGAACATTTGATATAAATGAAACTAATGTGAGGTGCAGAAACAACAGTCCGCCGTCAAAGTATCTCTGCAGCCACACTTAAACTGTTCAAAGACAACATTCGGATCAATACAATAGTGAACTTACCTCCACATCCTACTGGATCTCACTGTGGTCGACTTTGACAACGCCGACTAACAAACCCTTTCAGTTTATCCCATTGTACCTAAAAAATGAATACCAGCTCAATTAGATGTCCCCTTACCTGTGACCCATGGAGTTACCCAATCATCTGACCTATTTCCTGAAATGTTCAACTTCTGCATGGAACCACGGGGAGTCATTCTGATCAACCATATGTTTAACAATAAGGGTTCGTGATTTTTGCATTATTTTCTTTGCGAAATTATGCAAAATGACACAAAAATCCACAAAACGCCAATCCAGCATTTTTATTGAAGAACGCATACTTATTTTTTGATGGAAGAATGCATTTTTCATAAATAAATACTGCAAAATCGTGAGCAACAACTGTCCCTGTTCTGCTTGTTTGCGTTGTTCATGTGCTCTTGCATTGTTAACTGAAACAGAAGGTCAATTATATGTGTTGGCATAATGGCATTAGTTTTAGCATTTTGAGTAACAAGCGTAATGCGAAATACTGGAAATTATTAAATATTACACTGCCATAACTAAAACTTCGTCTGGATCTAATCAAGATCCATCAGTAAGTGTTCATCCCCTAAATCTACCTAAAGGTCGCATCAAGAAATAAAGTCACCTTCAGGGTTTGATGTCTAAGAGATAGCTGAAGCCCAACCCTCTGAAGATGGAGTTTGAGCTAATCCTCAAGACAACCAACAGTAATGTGCACAGGACTGGCTTACAGGATTGACTATTGATGGCTTCACCCAACAACTAGGCCATAACTGGGCCAGATCTCTAGGAGTTCACATTGATACTGTAGACATATTAAAAACACACACTACTAAAAAAGACATAAACTCTCTGTAACCAACTAATTATGCTCCACAAAGTGAAGGCTTTTCTCGCTGACAAGGCTTCATAATATAAGACCTCAAATTAGTCATCCAAGCCATGGTCATAGCTCACAAAGGCTGTGGCTATGTCCTACCAGGCATTGTCCGAGAATCACTGGGGCACACCTTGAAGAACATCTTTCATGCTGATTACTGGTTGATCAAGTGATAGACAAATTTTGATAGAATCTCACCAAATGTCAAAAAAATGCACTGGCTCCATCTCTAGCGTACATCATCTACAAAGTTAAAAACCCAGGCTTTCCACCATATCAGGAGAGCAAGATCAAGATTTCTGGTGTGCAACGTCACACCTGCATAGTACATACTTCATGCCATAACCTGCATCAAGTCCCAACCTGAGTTCACTTTTGCAACATTTGGTGTTGTGGTTACCAACATACTCTGACCAGAAACTAGCATCAATATCTATCCAGTATCTATCATTGTACCTCCGGTCTGATCATTATCATTATGCTGGCCCAGGCCTGTTGATTACTTTTTAGGAGCCATTGGTCACCCTGCGGGACCTTATAGCAAATCCAGTGAGAATCGTTTTTCTACAGTGAGTCATCCGGTATATTGCTGGAGTTGCCCAAAGTCTAGGAAGAGGCAATGGTCATTTTGGGTATGGCTTTCCATATAGAAGTCACATCCAATTCATCAACCATGCCTGTTATTCATAACTTGTGTAATGTAAAGCGACTCTCAAGGTATGGTGACCAACCTTTTTTAGATTTCCAGCAGAAGCTGTGCTTCTCCATATCATCCAAGTCCTCATGCTTCAAGTGGTGGCAATGTCAACTGTGTCCTCATGCTGCCTAGTGCCGCATCAACAAAGTTTAGCGCAACAAGTTGTTACCAGGAACAATTAGATATTCTGACAGACCATAATGTAAAAGGTGTCTATATTCTATAATATTCAACAAGATAAATTCTCAACCAAAAGACATAACCAAGTGATCACTAATGAAAAGTGGAGTATCTCTTGCTTCCCAGCATTGGATAAGGCCACAAACTATAGGCACTGAAGCAGTTTGTCATTATTTAACTATCCATATGCTGTTTTCTTGCAGGTCCTGGTAGGAGTTCTTATTTCTTCCCGGCAAGGGTTGTTCAATTAAAAGTAACTCAGCTGATAAGGTAAGGGTATAAACAGCATGCAGTATATCACTAGTGTAAATGTAAGTGCGTCTAAAAAACTCAGCTCTAGCAGGATCCTAACTGGAGTAAATGTCATTGTATTAGTTTGTGTGCATCCCTGAAAGTCCTGGTGAGTCAAGTCAATGTTGTATAGATCTATCTTCAATAAAACATGCTACCCACCGACCAGTTAGAATATTACATAGACAAAGACCTCCTTCTCTTTTATCCTCATTTGGCCCTGGTCATCATGGAATTACAGCTCTATACTAGGCTTTGAACTTACATCTTTTCTGAGAGAATTTAAAGGTAGTAGTAATTGTATGCTCACCACATCATTGGGTTCAAGAAAAAATGCAAAGAATGAGTATGTGATGCCAGGCATTCTGCTAGTATTCTCTGAGGATCTGAAACTAGCTTGCCTTACTAACAACACCCACATCATCACTCCGTGTTGCCCTACATGTTGCCCTTTCAGTAATACAGACACCAGGGTTGAAACATCGACGTACTATCCACTCATGTCCTTAGTCACTGTAATTGCGAATAGTTGATATGGCGGGTTACTTTTGAACTTTATAACTGGACAGAGATCTTGCACTGTTTTATTTGTTTGTTTTTCATAAGTTTATGTAATGTTCGTCAGTTTACTATTGTCACATCATATATCACTATATGTCATACCAGTCACCGATAAATCGTTTGTTTTTGTTCATGTTGTGTATGACATCCATACTTACTGAATGAAATATATATATGACTTCAAGTATCATTTTGGTGTGTCCAATTCTATATTTAGACCAAAAAAAGAAATGTCTTTTTATTTATTGGTTATGGTATCAAAGGAATTGTTTTCACCCAATGGAATTTTTTTAACCATAACCAGGTTCTGAGCGACACAGGGTTACTCCTTTGACTTTAATAGCACTCATTATGGTCAGCAGAGAACTCTTGTGGGCAAGAAAGAGGAATTACGATACTGTCTGGTGTCAGAACGATGGCGGAATAAGGGCACTGGAGTACTTACCACGCATTTATATTAACCATGTTAATTTGCACCATTTCTGACCAGCCATGACACCTCCTCTGTGTAGATATCTTCAGGGCTGGCGGGTTGGTAAGTGCTCCCCAGAAGCTTGTTGGTACTTTAGTTTAGTGGTGGGTGCCGGTAAGCTCTGCTACGCGGTGTAGATGGAGTTTTTGCCAAACTCCCCCCCAAGTGGAGTGCGGAGTGACAAAAACTCAGTGAGCTCTGCCGTCAGAGCGGAGGTTACCACCCACCCTTAGTCCTGTCCATACACAAAGGACAGCATACCACTCTGTAGTGAGTCTGGAGCCAGGACAGGAAGCGAGGACCTCTGTGCTCTTCAAAAGCATGTCTTTGAAGTCTCCCCCACTTCAAAGCCACCATTGGGTATAAAGACTAGACCTTAGACACCAACACTTAAGTATACATTTGGACCTGTGGATGTTCAGCCAGGAAAAAGGACTGATGTGCTGCTGATGGACTGCCACTCTGCTGGACTGCATTCTGCTAGACTACTTCTTTGCTGACCTGCTGCCTTCTTGCCTGGGTGAAAAGAACTATACCTGCATCTCTTGACCCCAGAACCCAGAGTGACTACAAGGGCTGGTTGGTTGACATCCTGATATGAAGCCTCAGGGACATAACAGGCTTCCAACCCCTGCCACTGGACTCTGCCATATGTGAGTCTACCCTGCCAAGTGGTGCCACCCCAATCATGGGCCCTTGGAAGTTGGCCTAAGGTGCTTGGCAGCAGAACTGATGCATCTTTTCTACTGAGCAACGCATTTGCGAGCAGAACCAATACAACTCCATGGCTGAGTGGCACATACCTGAGTAGAACAGATGCTTCGCTGCTGCTGTGTGGATTAGACCAGTCGCAATAAAATTGCATTGCTGCCGCCTCCCGCATCTAGGGACCAATGCATCACCTTCAGAACCGCAGCTGTGCAACATTTTTCCCGGCACAAGCTCCTCGCATCCCTCATCAACAGCAGCCTTGATGACGATGATGAAACTCCGCAACGCAGCTTCACTGCTCATCGGAATCAACGCATTACCTCTGCTGCGCCTTGCATCCTCAACACCGGACTTCACATCGCAAGCCCCATCAACAGGGTCGTCGACGCAACAGGACCTTGCATGGCAGCCCTGCCACATCTCAGAACCAACGCGTCCTCTGCTGCGTGATGCATCTTCAACACAGATCCACGCAACGCTAAGTGAGTCTAACTGGTTCCCTGTAGCCTGCCTGCTTTCCATCGCGGTCAGCCTGAACTTGAAACTTTGTCCCACTCCGCCATGACAAGATATCTCCAATAGTGTTTGTTGGTGCTATCTTTCACTATAAACTTTAAAAATCAATATCACTGGTTCTACTAATTGGATTTTTGTTGTTTTGTTCTTATTTTAACTATTAATAACAGAGCTATTTTCTAAACTGGTGTGAATTCATTTTGTGTGGTGTTTTCACTGTTTCATTGTTTTAATGTTTGAGGTGTTGCACAAATAAATAACACACAGCCTCTAAGTTAAGACTGACTGCTCTGTGCCAAGCTACCGGAGGGTGAGCACAGGTTAATTTAGGGTTTGCCTGCCTCTTACCTTGACTAGAATTGTGGTTGCTGATTGATCAGGACTCATACCTCAGTCAGTCAGTAACCTAATTTCTAACAGGGGATCATAAATCATTCTGCATGGTGGGGGCCATATTCTCTGATTTCCTAGCACAGCAGTAATGATAATAAAATAGACATGGACTGCAATCTTGTGCATTTACAAGATCATATGATCTAAAGGAACAGTTTATTGTCATTAAACTTTTTGAAACTACCTACCTGTAAACTGCTTGTTAGCAGTATTAATGTAATTTCATGTGCAATCTTTTGAAAATGCTCATATGTAATCTACATAAATGAGGTATGATGCTGCTCTCATGCAATACGAGAACTAATTGCATAATATTTGTGCTGCATAAGATGCAAAATAAGTAAATAAATAAACAAATGCATAAACATCCTTGATAAAACTGCCATCGTTCTGCCAGGAATATCTTCCTACAAAACGCTTAGAAATGGTTAATTTTAGGGAAGTTTTTCTGGTTTGTTGGCTGTCTGTAGTTTTGTGGCATTACCTGTAGTGAGCACTGTCATTTACCAGTGGTGCTTGATAGCCTCAGATTGTTCTTCATACGGATAAACTAATACTCCATTTGTGCCATTGACTCTCCAATGGCAGTTAGTTTCAACAGTTAAGGCTTACTTGAGGTAATGGATTAAGTGCAGTGAAAGCTCACCAATGGGCATTGCCCTTTTAGGTTACAAGACATTCTCTTTTTTTTGATTGCAACATTTCTTCATTGGGGTTTTCAACACACAAGCATGTGATACAGTTTGCAAACCATAAGCATGTAAAACAATAGAACTAACTGTGGGTGGAATGGGAGAGGAGAAGCCGCCGGACGTATGCAGCGTCCAAACATGATGAAACCGTCCACACAGGGCACCTGGAGAGAGAGGAGTGAGGGCCCATAGCACAGGGCCTGGATGCGGGGACCAGCCACACCAGGACATAGTGGGCCAGCAGCATTGAGCACCCAGTGGCAGGAGGCTGGGGGGAGACAACAGTGGGCCACAGACCCAGGAGAAGGGAAAGGCACGTGGGTACCATGGGGGTGGAGAAGAGTCGTGAAGCACTCAGAGGCAGTGTCCAGGGGGAGAAGGGGCAGCAGACAAAGGGGCCATGACCTAAATGTGGCAGCGGCAGAGCAGGATACACCCATGATATGGGCCTTCATGGGGGCGGGCCCGGAAGTCAAGCCAGGCAGAGTCGAACCATCCACAGCAAAGAAGGGGCCCCAGATTGCCTCAAAGGTGTCCAGGTTGTCATTGACTTTCTAGGTTGTATGTTCATGAGTGGCTATTCTGTGTTGTTCTATGGTCCAATCATTGGAGGTGGGCATCATCAGCTGTCGCTAATGCCAAAGGATACAAAGATTCACAGCGGCAAGTGCAGCGACAACCCACCGATACTCACAGGATGGAATTCTGGAAGGTTCGAGGAGTCATGAAAGAGAGCGAGGTGAGACGAGGAGGAAACCGAAAAGGAACAGTGACGGCAGAGCTGAATCCATATGATCGGCGAGTAGGCTGCAAGAGACGCACTTGCCAAGAGCATGTTGAACAGATCACACTGGTCAGTGTCACACCTCCAGCATCGATCATGGGGAAGCAACTTAGCCCGCTTAAGTTTCCACAGTGACCAGGACCAATCATTGAAGTACAGAAATTTGAGGTGGGGAGTCCCAGAGGGCCCTGTCATGCCAGCCAGGAGGGATGCCCATGCCTTTGGTAGGCAGGCCTTGCCAAGCAGGGCCTGCCAAGACAGCAACTTTGCAGTATACAAGACATTCTTTACACCAGGTGATGCAGGTGTCATTCGGTCTGGGCTTTGTCAGCTGAGCTGAGATCTTCATTGCTCTTTGGCAGGCCATTTTTATTGAAGCATGTCCCAGACAGTTAGTGTGGATAGGTCCTTTCATGTTTCAGTCATGGCACAACACAGGGCTTTTCATGTGACCTAGGCATGTTCTAACCTTGAAGAGAGCAGCTAGATAACGTTCTGGTCCTAATTGAACATGCCTCCCATCTAATATTGTATATGTTGCAGAAAAGTCCTGGTGACTATAAGTGGTCAGTTCTTTTCCATTTTTGTGCAGGACTTTTCTGCAGCCAGGTCCAATTATTCTGTATATCACCTTCAAAAATCAGAATTCCAGATATCAAGTGAAGGACCTTTTTTCTGGATATTTCCCTTACTGAGTGACGGGAGAGCACCAAATGATCAGTAGCATGTGAACTGGAGGCATCTTCAGTTGAGTCTCTCAGGTTGTGGGCTGCTCACACACCAAAACAATAGTGTGAGGCACAGATGTCTATAATAATGGGCACTAGAGCAGCCAAAGGCCACTTTACCCAAGTAGGAGTAAGCCACCATTGGATAAGTCATGGTATAGGGTTGTATTGGTTGCTAAATCAATTTTTGTGAGTCCTTTGTTCCTACATCATATCTAACCTGGTAAAAGATTAATATAGATTCACTGGTCTCTATCAGATAAGTCACAGTGTTATGCAGGTAGCTTTACAATAGGTTGTCAAAGCCACCAGTTCAAAATATCTTGAAAAAGACATTTCCATCTTTTGGTGTAACCATCCTGTTCTCACAGAGAACGTGTCTTTGAAGGCTTATGTATGTCCAAGAATGTACTTACACATGACCTTCTACATGTCTCAGCCAGTAGCAAATTCTGACAGGGATCATGAAGGGCCACCATAATAGTGGATAGTGCATATTTTTCTTGAAGGATTTAGTCAATCCTATGACACTGGTTTAGGAAATAGATTGACATGTCTTCGGGAATTCAACTGTCATATACTTTTAGTCTCCTCATAACCTAGAGAAAAGGCTCAGTAGCCATTATCTTTGATTACATATCCATCCAAAACATGAATTATCTGAAAAATCCTCGATGGATATGAAGATGTTGGGGTCTATGAGTGAAAAGTTACATAGTAATCTAGAACAACAAAAACAAGGTTAGGGGCAATTTCCTAGCACTGTGGAATCTTTCCTCCCTACAGTAAATTAAGCGGTTAATTAGAGTGTGATAGTAACATGCATCTTCAAAAAAACTGGTGGATGTCCCATTCCAGGTCAAGTCTATAATTTCCTTTTGGTATCCCTATACAAACACATTCCACATACACTCACTTTTGTCCTACTCCACTTTGTAGACACAAACTTGAACCGGATACCGAGACACTTATAAAAGCATTTAATAAAAAGTAATCTGTATCATACATATATAAAAAATGTTAAAAACACAAGGAAATGCACATTATTATGTTTTTTTCAAACAAAAGCGGACAGGACTTTCCAAAAGACAATAACATTTGTCATAAAATACAATAATTTGCAATCATATATCAACTGGACATCCTGTAGCTCATCAATACTTTATCCAGGCGATGTTCAGTGCATTACGAATTTAATCACAACCAGTGCGTCGACGCGTTTCGGTGGATTAAAATAATGAAACCACCTTCCTCAGGACCCAAAAACTATTTTTCTCTTTTCCTCTAGTCAGTCAACAAACCTATTTGAAAGAGAAGCACATATTGTCTAATTTGTAAACTTTGTTCAAACAGGTCCAATAAACTGTACAATTACAAACAGATCGTGTCTTGTTATCATTTCTTGTTATCATTTGAATACTACTTCATGTTATATCATGTGTTCCTATATCCGTCAACTTAAATTTAACTAAACCAACACGAAAGGGCATTCATCCTCTTCACTGGACACACAGTCATACTACTCAATCTTCTCCATATATATCTATTTCAATTTTTATTTTATCTCTAAAACATCCCGGGGATGCACTCACCTATTTTAACTTGGTGATATGCTACTTTTAGTCAGACACGGCTTGGCTGCAGAGTCATCTCTGACCTGTATATAGAAATATGAGGATAATAGACCTAAGTTAACTCGTTGTATCCCTCATTCCTTCTACAGTAATTAGCCATTTTTAGATTTATATTTAAGAAAATATTTCAAAAGGGGCATACCTGTTTCTTGAATTACAAGGTGGATCCCAATTGGTCATAAAGTGCGTAGTGCATACGTATTAAAATGCATTTGACTCTTGTTCTGCCAAATTTAGTGGTCTGTAATGGTGAACAACCTATCATGCAAACACATATATAGGCTTTTATACCCCGTTGTGTTAATAAGAGCTCGATATTGTAAATTTCAATGCTACAATCAAGTTACCTGCAATATAATATAGCCTACTTTAATTTAGTTCGGGAGTTAGTCAACTTCCCTCAGTTCTGTATAAAAATTTGATGCTTGGCAGTATGGCCGTAACCTAGGGGGATATTAATGAAAAAAAGATGCTAAAATGTATCTCCCCTTCTTAAAATATATAACCATTAGATCCCGCAATGAGTATCTACATATACCTGTCTATGTGGTTGCAGCCTACTCAGGGATAATATGGGAGTTGAACAACTTCCCCTTTCTTGTATAGTTCATATTTAAAAAGATTTCGCCGGTAACGATAACCTGAAACGACAATGGTGCGACGAATTTTGAAATATCCCTTCAATTCTTGTAACGAGTAAAGACATAATTCTAAACTGTCCTAATGGCTTACCGGTTAGAAATGAATATCGCCCTTCGTTTCCGGGTCTGCTTCAGTATAGTAAACAGACCTCCAGTACGTGGACCTCTTTTTTGAGCTCACTCACGACCCAAGTGACGTAATTGTGTCCTGCATTACGGGGTCACGTACCGTGTTAATCGTGGCCATATTAGAATGGTCACGATTGGTACAGCGGCTGGGATAAAAAAAAAAAACGTATTTTTAACACGCGGAAGATAGGTACCTCAATTTTTCCTATGTTATATCCAGTGTATGTAGTGGCCATCTTTTGATTGTCTGATGATAATATAAAAGATAGTGATTTTTATCATAAGGGGTGTTGCCTTTATATAGCGGCAGTCACAAATCGACCTGACATTAGTGTTTTAACATTTACTCAGGCAGTGATTCGGCTGACAAATGCTGCTAGTGGGCTTGTAGCACTGATTGGTCCACCCACACAAGCAGCTTTGCAACAAGGTCTCAGGCCTGCCGTTGCAGTGCCTGTGTGAGGACTAATACAGCCATTTCGACCTGGCAAGTGCACCCACTTGCCAGGCCCTAATCTTCCCTTTTCTTACATGTGAGGCTCCCCTAAGGTAGGCCCAAGATACCCCTGTGGGCAGAGTGCAGTGTATGGGAAAGGTAGGACATGCCCTGATGTGTGTGGCATCTCCTGATAGTGAACTACTGCCAATTTCATTTTTCACTATTGTAAGGCTATCTGTCCCCATTGGATATAATGGGGAGTTTGCTCATAACATCTTATGAGTATTACTGCCCATTGGAGCAAGATGGGAAAATAAAGTTTGATATGCCTGAACTCAGAATGTTAAGATGTATCTTTTAGTGAGGGTGATTTTAAATACCACTTTTAGAAAGTAGGTATTTTCTTGCCTAACCATCCAGTGTGCTACTTCTAGGTTGTGTATTGACTGTCTGGCTTTGGAGTGACAGGGGCTGGGCATGTGCATTCTGTTCAGACAGCTACTTGTGGGGGTTAGGTGTGTCCTGCTTTTCCAGGGTGAGTCAGGGTTGGGCTAAATAGACCTGGGCTGCATTCAAAGTAGGGGCAGGAGATTTCTTTCACACCTGAATGGGCCTGGTTTGCCTTGGACTAGCTGTCTCCACCTCCTGCCATGAAGCTGCACCAGAGAGGACAGAACTGGTTTTGGCTGGGCAAAGAGCTTCTCTGCCACAGAAAACAAAGGATTTTGTATTATAAAAAGAGGGGCCCAGACCTCAGACTTTTAGATCACTTATGGGAATCAAGAGGAACCTTTGTCATGGAGAAGAGCTGGAGAAACTGAGGAGGAATACTGCCCCTGTTCTGTTTGCTGTCTGGGGTTGGCCTGCAGTGGCTACTTTCTGCCAAGGAAAGGGAAAAGGACTTTGCTGTTTGCTCTTTGCTGTGTCCCCTGCTTGAGGAAGATCTCCAGGGGCTTGAAAAAGAGCTTGCCCCCTGTTCTAAAGTCTCAGGGAAACAAAGATTAAACCCCCGGTTCCCCTGAACTTCCTTGCTGGGAGTTCTGACCTGCCAAGAGGTGCCTGTAGCTGGGCCTCTGGAGGTTGTTCTGGCTGTTGGGAGCTGGAGAAGCAACGCAACGATGAGAAACGCGACACATCCGTACTTGTTTCTGACGCATCACCAAAGAAACCGACGCAGTGCCTGCCCACGGCTCGAGAAATCACTGCACGCCGCATCGAGTTCAGCGGTCCGAGATCACCGCACCGATTCCGACGCAAGCCCTGCTGTGCGGCTGCAAGAATCCACGCATCGTCCCGGATCATCGCATCGAGGCGCCAGGTCTGTCGCATTGTTGGGGGACGCAGTAAGTAACCGACACATCACCTCCCCCACGCAGTAAGAAACCAATGCATCTACTCCTCTCCGGTAAGGAACCGACGCATCACCTCCCCTGGAGCAAGGAACCAACGCATCACCTTCCTTGAGTGTAAGGAACCAACGCATCACCTTCCCTGCGACCCTTTTTGTTTGTGTGCGCAACGCATCCAAGGTACTTTGATTGAAAAGTGTTGCATCTGCAATTTGCTTTGAACTGAACTATTTCTACCATTCGAAAGTCATATTTTTATTGCTGTATTGTGGATTTTTGTCATTTTGGTCTTGTTTTGATTTAGATAAAGATTACTTATTTTTCTAAACTGGTGTGGTGTCCATTTGTAGTGTTTTCACTGTATTACTGTATGTGTTCACACATGCTTTACACACTGCCTCTGAGATAAGCCTGTCTGCTTGTGCCAAGCTACAAAGGGTGTGAGCATGGGCTAATTTAGAAGTGTATCCCCCTTACCCTGACTAGGAAGAAGGGTCCCTACTTGGACAAAGGTACCTACCTCTGCCAACTAGAGACCCTCATTTCTAACAGTGATTATTGCCAATGCCTTCATCCCATCTATATTAGACTATGGCAAATCTATCAGTCTTGGCTTGCTTAAAATGGTACAGGATTCAAAGCAAAAACTTCATTCATTTTCAACAGTGCAACCAACGTCGTTGGTTATCTATCAATAATGGCATTCAATTGAAGGCTGCCTGCTTGAGCAAATGCATGAGTAGCCCCATTAAGTGTGTGCGGGGGACTAATCGAAGAACCAGGTTTTCAGCTTCTTGCAGATAAGAAAAGAAAAGAGCAGGAGACTGGTATGTAGCAGAAGGTCGTTCCATGCTTTGGGAGCAATGTAGGAGGTCCTCCGGATCTCTTTCTGTGTATATGTGGG
This sequence comes from Calotriton arnoldi, assembly GCA_963921515.1. Taxonomy (NCBI): domain Eukaryota; kingdom Metazoa; phylum Chordata; class Amphibia; order Caudata; family Salamandridae; genus Calotriton; species Calotriton arnoldi. The sequence continues at coordinate 160,614 of CAWUFW010001951.1, forward strand.
ATGTGTGTGAGTAGATGTTAAGTGGGGATATCTGGATGGTTTGTGGAAGGAGATGCTGCTGTTCAGGTAGGCGTGCGAGTGAGCAGTTTGAACTGCAGATTTTTGTGTACTGGGAGCCAGTGGAGCTCCCCGAGGTTTGGTGTAATACGGGACCTATTTGGAAGGTTGAGGGTGAGTCTAGCTGCTGAGTACCTGGATGGTCTGCTACTGCGGTTGCTTGAGTTGATGCGGTCAGCAAGTGCTGCAGGCTTCGTGTTCTGGTTGTGTTGGTGGTAGTTGCTCAGCGTGGATTTCAATGTTTCCTTGTCGGTGACTTCTTGGCTTGTTCTCCATTTGCGCTCCAGTTGCTTGCAGTGACTTTTCGTTAGCCTTAGTTCCTCTATGTACCAGCTGGCTTGTGGTCGATCTCTGCCCATTTTGCAGCGTTTGATGGGAGCTGGGGTGTCAGCACATGCAGTTATCCAGCTGTTGACATTTTTGATGGTTTCCGGCAGGCTGCTGGTGTGTTGAGGCTGGTGTGTGGAGAGTGGTGGTCTAGTCCTCTTCTGGGTCGTTTTTCAAATTCCTGATGGCGAGACCGGTAGTGGTAGGTCTGTAGTGGTATGGGATAGTGATGCTGATTCTGATGAAAGCGTGGTCTGACAAGGTCATCAGTGATGGCTTTTCAATAGTGATGTTGCTGAAGGAAGTGAAAATTGGGTCAAGAGGCATCCAGCAGCATCAGTGGGTTCTGTAACATGTTTCGAAAGGCCAAGGTTCCAGAGATTTTCTAGAAATGCCGGTAAGTTTGGGGCAGTGCAGTCTTCCAGGTGAAACTTCAGGTCTCTGTGGATGGATGAAATAGCTGTATTCGATGATGAGGGGTGCGAAGAAGTTCGTGATGTCATTGGCAAAGTTGGTGCTGGGTCCTGGTGGTCTGATTATGAGAGTTCTGCTCAAAGTGAAGTCGGCTGTGATGATTAGTTTGAAGGAGAGATGTTCCATGTATCAAGTGTGTTGCTCTTTGGTGGTAATGCATCTCATGGTGTCCTTGAATATGATGGCAACTCCACATCCAGGCTTGGCTGAAGGTCCTGTCTGGCAATATTGTAGTTGGTGGGGATGGCTGTTGGGATGTCCGGCACTGAGGCTGGGTTCATCCAAGTTTCTGTGAGGAATAGTAGACCCGGAACATGGTCGTGTAGCGAGTCCCATATCTCTGTGTTTTGTTTGGTGAGTGAGTGAGTGTTGACAAACATTCATGAGAGTACGGAGAGTTGTGCGGTGGCGGCTGGGTTCTGTGAGTTTCAGATTGTAAGGTGTTCATTGGTATTAATGCAGGGGTGGTGGGTGCAGGGTGTGGAAGAACTTACAGGAAGTGCAGGAGAATGATCCCTCTGTGTTGTAAAGTGTGGCAGAGGTGCAGGGAGCAGCATCCAGGGTTGAGAGCATGGAGAAACATTGCAAGTTATTGGTGGGTGTTGGGAGGATAAGGGTTCCTGGCACTGGGCATAGGTGGACCGTGGCTTGGTACAGACAGGATTGCCTTTGGCACATCAGCAGGTCATCCACTGTAGGTTTCAGCTGCGCACATCCACTGCACGTGTCTGGTGTGTGCGTCCATGCTGCCATTAAGTAAGTCCTGGGAGGAGTGACATGAGGCGAGGCGATGTGCAGGGGTGGGAGGAGGACAGAAGGCAGGCAGCGGGAGAGCGGGATATGGGAGAGTGGGAAGAGGATGGAAGAGGTGTAATGATGCGGAGCCTGGCTATTGTTAATAAAATATTTATTTGGAAGGACACAGAGCAGTCCGCTTGCTTCCTAACCTCTAATCTTGAGCAACTGACTAAACTAGAACTTTCATGCATTCTTCGTGGCCTTGGCTACATGGCCACTGTTCTATTTATGACATCACTACATCTTCCCCCTTCTTGACAACAAAAGAAAACAATGTTGTGTCTATACATAGCAAACAAAAAATAAAACAAATAAATGAAGAAAAAGGAAATAAATCACCAACATTGTTCAATCAGTCTTTGAGGTCTTTTTTGTGCCCTTCCTGTTCTTCTAAGAGGAATGCAAACATTGACATCATCCCCTTCTCTACACACTTCATTTGAATGGTTAATAATTTTCTTGAAATGTACCCTGTTCCTTATTATCACCTTATCCTCATTCTGAGCAGTAATAGCTGAGCCTTTCACCCTCGTCATTTCCAAAGGAGACTGGTGAAATCTGCTCATAGACTACCGTGTTTGATTTTGTCTTACCAATACCAGATCTCCTATTTCGTAGCTTCCTCTATGAACATACTTCCTTTGTTCCGCATTCTGCTTCATCTTTCCTTTGATCATCTCATCTCTTTTTGCAATTTCTGTATGCTCTTTAGGAGGTTTTAATGGCATTTGTGGTAAACGTGTTTGTCTAGACTGGCCAAACATCAGGCGTATTCCTGTAGTCACGCAAAACTTGACACACAGCTTGATTCACAGAAATGTCTGTCAGTTTTGCTCTTTGCACACTTTTCTTTAATGTAGCCATCAATCTTTCTGCTATAGCATTTGCTTGTGGCCAGAGTGGGGTAATTTTTCTATGTCTCACACCCATATATTCAAGAAATTTGGTAAATAATTTTCCCTTAAAAGGCGGACCATTATCTGTTTTTAAAACTTTGGGTATACCCCAAGCTGAAAAAATGTCATCAAGAACAGGTAGTATCACGGATGCAGAAGTGGATGGCACTGATTTTACAACTGGAAATCTAGAATATTCCTCAATGAGCACAAACAAATAGTGCCCTGAATCTAGAGGTCCATAGAAATCGCACGCTAGTTCAGACCACACAGCATCTAGCAGTTTAGACATCTGCAATTCTTCAACAGTTCTTTCTCTTGTGGTACACTGGCAGAAATGACAATACTGTACAATTTCTTCTTCTTGACTGTCAAGCCTCTAAAACCACACTTTTTATCTTAAAAGAGTTTATGTCGCTGATATTCATCTGTGACTTTCATGTGCAAGATTAATGACACGTCTTTGCAAATTGCTTGGAATCACTATTCTGTTCCCTATTATAAGAATGCCAGAAGTGGCTATTGTTAATTCTGCTTGAACATTTTTGAATGCAAGCACATCTCTTTTGCATATTCCTGGTTGAAATTTTGTTAAGGCATTGACATGCTTCCATCTATTTAAGCTTACTATTCTTTTCACTTCTGCTAGAGTATTGTCTTTATTAGATTAATGAATCAGTTCTTGTTCAGAGATCACTTCAGGAACTGTCGACTTAATTATGAAGTTTATATGATTTTCTGTATCATCCATTTCATTTTTGTCTCCATCTGTTGGGTGTCTAGACAACTAATCAGCTGGATTGTACTCCTTTCCTGGCTTATGAATTATTTTAAAATCATAGTCCATCAACCTCATACCCCATCTTTCAATCTGAAGAGGTCTTTTCGCTTGCGGATTTCCAAAAATAGTCGTGATCTGTTACTATCACAAATGGTTTTCCGAACAAAAAGTCATGATAATGCTCACATGCCCAGACTAGTGCCAAACTCTCCTTTTTCGGCTGAGAGTATTTCTTTTCTATATCCGCCAAGCTTCGGCTGGCATGTGAGACCACACACCTGGGGGTGTCTTTTCCAAACTTATGCTGAAGTAGAATAGCACCTAGTCCCACCGGACTTGCATCTACTAATATTTCTGTGCATAAATTTGGGTCAAAATATTTCAAATTTGCTGCTGTTGCTATGTCACTTTTTATCTTCTCAAATGCATTCTGGCATTCCTTACTCCAGAGAAATTTCCACTCCTTCTTTGTGAGCTCTCTAAGGGGTGAACTGACAATAGCATAATCCTTGATATAACGGGAACAATAACTAGCCATTCCCAAGAAAGAGCGAAACTCTGTTATATCTTTTGGATAAGACATTGCCATTAGTGACAATACCTTTTTTGGATCTGGTCTCATTCCTTTGCTTGAGAATATATGACCATAAAATGTTAGTTCCGGTTTAGCAATTTTACTCTTTTCAGGGTTCAACGTTAACCCAGCTTTCATAAATTCTTGACAAACTGCTCTTAGTGATTGATCATGTTCACTTTCTGTTTTTCCAAAAACAAGAATATCATCACTGAAATTCATCTAAGTTTTTACCGGTCTAATGACATTTTTTATAATCTCTTGAAAAATCTCTGCGGCTAAGCATATTTCCAAATTAAGTCTTTTGTAACGGAATAACCCCATATGTGTTGAAAAAGTTGTAATATATCTTGATTTTTCATCAATTTCCAATTGATGACACCCCTTACAGAGATCTAACTTCGAGAAAACTGTTGCCCCATTCAAAATACTAATCATGTCGTTCAAATGACGCCCAGGATGCCTCTCTCTCTCAATTGCAGTGTTTGGTATCCTCATGTCGACACAGATTCTAATCAGGCTCATGTCCTTTTTCGGCACCACTACAATCGGAGACACCCAAGGTGTTGGACCTGTAGCAGGCTCAATTATGTCCTGCTTAAGTAAAGAATTAATTTCCTCTTCAACTTTACCTTGCATGTGAATTGGGACTCTCCTATGCATTTGTGCTACTGGTTTCACTTTTTAATTTATGTGCAATGAAATGGTTTTTCCTTTTAATTTTCCAAGACCTTTTGTTAAAACAGGAAACTCTTTTAGTATATGTTGTTCCATTGTCACATGAAACGTCATGGCCAACAATACCATCAATTGAGCTGTGACATTACTTAGCAAACGAGGCTCAGCAGTTTCTCCTTTCAACACATGTATTTCCTCTTTAAGAGACACCTTTCCATAGGATAAATTCTTCAAACTTCCCTAAACAAATTACAGGGCTTTTTGCTCCCCATTGGAAAACTTCGACATTTGATGAAACAAGAGGAGGTCTATCTTTCATTTTGTCATATTCAGTCGTGCATATGATATTACATGTTGCTCCACTGTCTAACACAAAAGGAACTTTTTGAGCTCCCACTAATATGTCAACAGAAGCTGTTTTTTCAATGTCTTCTTTTGTTCAAATTCATCAGCGGAAGAATCATCAACACTTTCCATTTGTCTGATATGCTTTGTATTTCCTTTCACTGGACGTTTCCACTTCTTTCCGTTGTCTTTTCTTTTGAACCAGCATACAGTAGAGAAATTATTCATTCTTCCACATTCCTTGCACTGTTGTCCCATGGCTGGACATACATTTGTATGTGGAAATGGTTGTCCACATCTGTAACATGTTCTTTTCTCTTCTCTAAAAACTGTTGACTTTTTCATTTTACTATTACTTTTTTCATTCTTTTGATCCTTTTCTTCATTTTTGCTGTCTTTCTTAGTCATTTGGCAGACTTGTTCTAACGTTTTACTCTTCCTTGCTCCATGTTAGTTGCATGTTTTTTTGCTTGAGCATCAGTACGTGCCATGCGTAGAATCATTCTCAAGTCGTAGGTTTTCTCCAGAAGTTTTTTTCTGAACTCTACTGAATTGCATCCTTGAATGACCCTTAACCTGACAGCTTCCTCATTGTTAAACTTATCAAATTCATAAAACATGACTAACTTTTTTAACTTGGTCACAAATTCATCAATGGTTTCATTGTCTTGCTGGCATGTCATGTTAAAAGTGTATCTTTAAAAATCTTCATTTCTTTGCAGGTCAAATCTTTAATTCAAACCTTTCATGATGCCTTCATATGTATTTTTATATGCATCTGGAAACGTGACAATAATATCTTCCACTTTGTCACCCATTAAGTTGAGCAGTAGATCCTTTGCTTGCAAATCAGTATATTTTTTGCATGTTGCCTTTAGAAAATGTTCAAATCGTCTTGTCCACTTTTCCCACCATTGAACGATTGTTTGCTCATCTGTATTATCAAATGGTAGAGGTCTTCTATAGATCGTGCTTGACACATTTTCTTCCTCTTGTTCATTCATATTTGTGTGTGCTGACACACTTGTTGAACTTTCACCTTCTTCTATTGATATAGTATCCATTTTGTATTGTTTTATTTTTTTAACCTCTTTTTTTTTAATTTTAGGTGATAGAGCGAAATGTATTTGTGAATTGTAGGGGTGCATCATAATCACTGATAGGCCGCACCCACATGTATTCAGACATATATTCGTTTATATCCATTGTATACTCATGCATGTTTAGCAAAGAATGAATAGTTCACTGAGACGAAGTGAACTCAGCAGTGTAATGGTGTTAGGATAATGATGTAATGTAATGCTTTTTGAATTGTGTGAACATAATGCATAGAGGAATTAGTTCGTGTATGTAATGTAATTGCAGTAGTTTAAACGTGCACCATATTAAAGTTGCACATGTAATTCATTGTTTGCATAAAGAATCGTAATGAATATGCTTATAGGGAAAAGTAAGATGTGTGTTTAAAAGTTATATGTAAGGGCCTGACTACATATATGCTTAAGGAAGGCCTGGTATATTCTTATGTTAGCTTATAATGTAGGCCGAAAAGGGTTTCTCTTGGAAAGGCTCTCTGGGCACAAACGGTAGATTTAATTAGCACAGTAGAAGGTTTCTGTTGAACGTATCTTTTGTTGCAGGTGCAAGGACACATGTCTCGTTAGTAAAGACTAACTCTTTGTTTTCAAAAGTTAGAGAGATGGGAGGCATGGTACGGGGAGTGCAATGGAATTTAGGGATGATACTTTCAGCGGAGAAGGCGCCTGGGACTCAAGGTCAACGAAACCGTCCAGGGTGAAGTCACCGTTTCAATGGAAAAGCACAAGAAAGAAGACCTGGCCAAGAGGGCGTAAACAAGGCGTGTACCTTTGTAGTATGGTTTTGTATTAGGGATAGTGCCCTGAGGGAGGAGGCCAGAGAAGCGGTAGGGGAGACCTGAGAGAAGGACAGAGCTGAGCTTAGGTATATGGTGATTGCACTTCTTAGGAAGTCTTCACAGCTGACACCTTTTATTCTTTCTTGCCTGGGAAAATCGTTATGCAGGGATGTCACTTAGCGTTAGTGTAGGGACAGCAATTGATTTTAAGCTTGTTTAGGCCCATGAAGAGCAACTTAGAAATAGGAGCAATCATAGTCTGGTTGGTCCTCCTAGAACTTTCTATTCTTCTTATCCTGAGTCGGATGAGATTCCTGCGTAGATTATTATTTGTATTAGTGCCCATCTATTTCTTTAACCTCGTGTTGAGGTGCCTGCACGTTCAGTTATTTTTGGCGATAATAAATTCTCAAACTTGAATTCGGAGTCAGTGGTCCTTTCAGACAAAATGAATGCTGATATCTAACCTGATGAGATTCTCTCCTTTACACTATTCAACAGGTAAAAAGATCTTGGCGGCCAGAAGGTTCTTATAGATAATTAGATAAGAATCAGCGTTATCAGTTGGTAGCAGAGTAGGATGGTTACCTTTGATGGTAAGGGGAGATCTAGAGCAAGATAGGAGACTAAGTTGCCCCATAGAGCCCGAGTGACGCAGATCCAGAGGACCGCGGGAAAAGGATGTCGGAGGTCGTGGAAAACTGACGGAGAGTGACGGTGCGGCGGAAGTAGCAGTTCGTAGTAGAGTGAGTATGAAAAGAGTGATGTTTGGTAGATTGCGGTGTTATATTGTTGTGTGATGTCTTGCGGAGTTGGAACGAAAGTTGAGTGATTGAGAAACGGACCGTGAGCGCGCGCGGGACCGGGAGATTTATTGTGGTGTAGAATACACCCAGAGTTGAGAACGTTGACCAGAGTTGTGGGGGTCACGAGACGTCATTGACAGACCCACAGAAGATAGGGACACATGTGTGAGTGTGTGAATAACCAACGCAGGTCGTAGGTTATTGTGTGCAGAACATCGAGTGATTGAATCCTATCGAGTGTATTAGAGGCGATTGTCCGGTCGTTCGTGGACAGACGGTTGCCAGATTGAGGTCAACAAGCTCAAGAGACTGATCGGTCATTGGTAAGACTGACGGTCAGAGAGGTAATTGTTCGGTAGGACGGACATTATTTCAGAGTATAATTGGGACGGATGCGAGTGAGAACAAGTGAATTAGAAAGGAGGGGAACTGCTGCGAGCGGAGGAAAAGTGATGTCAGACAAGAGCCGCGCTGCGATAGGCCGGTTGGTGTGAACCGCGCTGGGATTGGAGGATTGGAATCAGGAAGTAAAAGCGGACATTTTGAGTGCAAATACAAAGTTGATTCATCATGAAATGTTTTAAAGCTTTAAGGGAACTTTGTAGAGGTGATAGACATGTGGTTGTTCGGGAGGGAGAGGAAGCTCCTCCCGAGGATACACCAGCACATTATATGGCAAAGAATGTAGGATTGCATACCATAATTTGGCTTGAGAATTGGCATAAAATGACAGAAGCAGAAGGAGAATTGTCGTTCCCTCGATATGGTACTTTCAGGTTAGAGGTGCTGTACCAGCTCAAGAGTGTAATGGCTTCATTACGACCACTACCTAGACCAACACAGTTTGAGGCACTACATGCGTGGATAAGGGCAGCGTATGATAGGAAGAAGGACAGATGCCAGGAAAGGGTGAAGAAATCGGTCAGGGCATTTCAAGATGCAAGGTGGGATGCCTTGGAGAAAAGGTGGAGAGCAGACACGATCGAAGGAGATAAGTTATACCCACTGCTGATACAAAATGGAAAGATTACAAGAATTGATGAGGACGACAGTGATCTAGATGACAGTTTGTTGGATAGGATGTTGGCAGAGAGGCCACCACCATTTAACCCAGATTCGGAAGAGGGAAAGACGACCCCAGCAGTGGCAATAGTTGATGAGAGCCAGAACCAGACTAGCATGAGAGTAGTGGGAAGAATTTCCACAGGAACGGAGGGGGCTACGGCTTCTATGATAACACAGCCTCCTGTGGGGAACACAAGATTACCGGACTCCTTGACAGTACCGGTTACCATCGGCCCTATAGTATCGGTATATGACCCAGACCGAGTGAGAGAAGGGAGCTCCGTGCCGATGAGAAGGGAAGAAGGAAACAGCGAGAGTGGGAATGGGTTCGGAGTACGAGTGGTTCATTTCCCAAGACCAATAGACACAAGTACGCCATTACCGGCTACAGCGGACTCTTCATGTGGGCGAGAAGAGGAGAGACCGGAAAGACCGAGGTCTTTACGGGAATCTAAGTCAGCTTTGAGGGAGTGGACACCAACAGTAACGAACCAAGAGGATAGGATGCAAAGAGATAGGGCACAAAATGTCTCGGAAGACAGACCAGGTTCCAGGAATATGGAAGGGAATAGGTCACAAGGACAGAATAGTGACTGTGATGAGCGGGACGGCTCAGGTTGTCGAGACGTACTGAGGAGTGCAGTACAGGCAAGGTTGCTAGACGTAGTGAGGCTGAAAGCAGAGGTAGACGAAATGATCAGTGGGGGTCTGCCTTTGGAAAGGATAGAAATTTATGGATCAGATGAGCTGCTGTTTGTAGCAAAAGATGTGACTCGAAAAGCTAGAATGGCACATGATAGATTGAAGGAATTGGCCAAAAGATATGAGGTGGACCTGAATAAAACTAAAGCGTTACAGGGACCACATAGATTGCATTACAGTGATCAGGAGTTGGAGGAGAAAAGAATCACAGGATTAAAGACGCACACCAGAGACCTGATCATAGGAATGAGAATATGGATTTTGTTGGACAAATGGGAAGAAAGGTGGTCCAAAAAGAAACCAGTAAAGAGAGCAGAAGGGGAAACGCCGCCGCCAGGAGGGGGGCGACGGGTGTTGGAAATTTTCCTTTACGGGAAGTACAGAATGGAGGGTACGTGCATGTGCCGTGGAATAGAGGTGATTTGGCTGCATTTACAAATGATTTTCCTCGGCTGAGGGAAAAACCGGTGGAGTGGTACAAGCAGGTTGAGCGGTTTGTGAAGATTTCAAAAGTATTGTGGATTGATTTGAACACTTTGTTTGACATAGTGGTACCAGGAGATTTGTGGACGGCATGTAAAGTCGCTATTGAGTGGCCGACTTCGGAACCGAAAAGAGAGGCGGTTACAAATGGTCCATCACCTGATGTCATGAAAAAGTATGAGCAGGTGATTACATGGTTGAAGTCGAAGATTTCACCTCAGGATATAGATTGGGTTAAGATAGATCGGACTGTACAGGAACCCAAGGAAACGGTGCATGAGTATTACGAAAGACTTCTGCAAGTTTTTAAACAGTATAGTGGGTTGGATGTTTTGGACCCTAAGGATATGGGACAGTTTGTCTCAAAGTTTGTAACGGGTCTGAGAGGGGAAATCAGCCTCATGATACAGCACCATTTGATCTGCTGGCAGAACAAGCCACTAGATGAAATTTTGCGGTACGCGAGATACTGTAGTGATGAGGTGGATTCGAAACACCGAAAGCTAAAAGACAAACTAATGCTTGTCCAGATGCAGACAGCACAGAGTCAGCCTAGTGGAGGGACCTTAGGGAGAAAGCAAGGAAATTTCCAGGGAAACCAGAATGGGCAGGTACAGGGAAAGGGAAAACCAGTAGACCCCAAGACAGGAGTGGACGTGGCCACACTAAAGAAGACCACTGCGTGTCATCTTTGTCGCCAGGTCGGACATTGGAAACGCGAGTGTCCTTTGAACCCAGCTAATCAGGTACAGGAAGAGGAAGAGGGGGCTCAGGCACCCGCGCAGGAGGTAGTTAACACAATAACGAGACCTAGGACGATGAAAGGGGGGGTTTACAATTCTCACGCTCAGATTCCCCAAGCTCCAAGGTTTTCACAAGGAACACGAACGTACCAACAGATGCCCCTGTTCGAACGCTATGATGAGGATAGCTCAGACCCTTTATCCTGACGGTGCCTGAGAGGGGAGGAAGACTGCACACTTGGAGCGGTCTTGGAGGTGGACCAGAGAGGACCTTTTGTGGAGGCAGAGATTGAGGGCAATCCTGCAACACTTTTGGTTGATACTGGAGCTACCCGGTCTACTGTAAGATCTGCAGTAGTCCCTAACCTACCCCTCTCGGGACAATCAATCCAGGTTGTCGGAGTAGCGAACAAGAAGATGAGCAGCCCATTGACAGAACCGATCCTAGTAAAGATAGGTTCTTTCCAAACTAGACATCAGTTTGTAGTGTGTGATACGAGTCCAGTTTGTCTTTTGGGAAGAGATCTGTTGTGCAAGTTGAACTGCACGATTTATTGCACACCACGGGGAGTGGAGGTCCAGACGATAGATGACGATGCGGACTTTAAAATTACCAATCAGCTTCTGTGTATAGATCTGTACCCAATGGTGACTGTGGAAGAACTTCCACATGATCTGAGAGACGCAGTGTCGCCTGTGGTGTGGGATTTCGCAGGCGATGAAATAGGTTTAATCAGAGGGGTTGAACCAGTGCGGATTGAGGTGAAACAGAATGTTGATTTCCCCAGAACACCTCAATACAACCTGTCGACAGAAACGATTGCAGGAATAAAACCTGTGATCGAGACTTTCATTGAGAAGGGTATTTTAAAAGAGATCAGAGGTAGTCCCTGTAATTCGCCCATAATGGGACTACAGAAACCGAGCGGAAAGTATAGGATTGTGCAAGATCTGCGAAAGGTCAACATGATAGTTGTCCCTTGTTGTCCAGTGGTACCGAATCCTTCAGTAATACTGTTCCAGATCCCATGTGAAGCCGAGTGGTTTACGGTTATCGATTTGTGTCAAGCCTTCTTTTCGATACCGCTCCACGAGGAAAGCCAATTTCTTTTTGCGTTTAGGCTAGAAAATCGCGTGTTAACATGGTGTCGTATCCCTCAAGGGTATACGGAAAGTCCATCGATCTTTAACCAGATCCTGAAGAAGAACCTTGAGAGTCTTGTGTTGCCGCAGAACTCAGTTCTCGTGCAATACATAGATGACTTGCTCATTGCCTCAGAAACAGAAGATGCTTGCAGAATTGATACTGTAGCACTGTTGAACCACTTAGGAGAGAACGGACATAAGGTGTCCCCGAACAAGCTGCAATACTGTTTGCAGGAAGTACAGTATTTGGGACACAGATTGGAAAAAGGCAAGAGGAAGGTGTCACCAGATCGAATTGAGGCAATAATGAGCATGGCAGTACCTACTACACAGAGGGAAGTTAGGATGTTTCTGGGAATGGTTGGCTATTGTCGACAGTGGATTCCTAGTTTCTCCTTGAGAGCAAAGCCTCTGCAGAGGCTTACACACAAGGATGTGAGTGATCCGGTACCATGGGACGAGGAGTGCTTGGTGTCATTCCTGAAGCTGAGAGATGATTTGTGCAGGGCTCCCGCACTGGGAATGCCTGATTACAACAAGGCCTTTTCATTGTTTTGTTACGAGAGAGAAGGATGTGCATTAGCAGTGTTAGCTCAGAACCATGGAGGTGTCCGTAGACCAGTTGCCTATTTTTCAGCTACTTTAGATCCAGTAGCTTCTGCGTTGCCCGGATGTCTAAGATCCGTTGCTGCAACAGGTGTCAGCATTGAAAGATGTGAAAGCATTGTAATGGGACATCCATTGACTGTACATGTGCCACATTCGGTTGAGTTATTAATGACCAGGACCAAGACCCAGCACCTAACGAACAATAGGTTAACGAGGTACGAGCAAGTCATACTTGCCGCAGAGAATGTGACTCTGAAAAGGTGCTCCATCTTGAACCCTGCGACATTGATGCCTATACCGAACACAGATGATGAAGATTGTGAGGACCATGATTGTCTCGATGTGACCGAACTTTGCACCAAACCGAGACCTGACATTGTCGATGAGCCATTGGCCGACCCAGATGAAATTTTCTTTGTCGATGGTTCATGCTTAAGAGACAGTGTGGGGCAATTGAGAGCAGCGTTTGCTGTATGTACTATTTCAGGAGTGGTCGACGCTGCTTGCCTAGAAGGAGTACGCTCCGCGCAGGTAGCTGAGATCATTGCCTTGACCCGTGCCTGTTTGGCCGCTGATCGAATTCGAATCACGATTTACACAGACAGCCAATACGGCTTTGGCGTGGTGCATGACTTCGGGCAGTTATGGTCTCAGAGGGGATTTTTGACATCATCTGGCTCACCCATTCGTAATGGAGAATATGTAAGACAATTGTTAGAAGCATTACAGCATCCGAAAGAAATTGCTGTTGTAAAGTGTTCAGCCCATGGGAAGGGGGAGGACTTTGTATCCTTGGGTAATAACTACGCAGATGAGGTAGCCCGCTTCTGCGCAGAACAAGGATGCATATTTACAGGAAGAGAGATAGAAGAGAGCCAAGAGGGAACCGATCTCAGCATAATGTTGGCCATGGCAGACACTTGGGAAGAGCTTAAGAGATTGCAAGATGAAGTCTCAACCAAGGAAAGAGAGGGCTGGATCAAAGCTGGGTGCGAGAGAGGAGAAGTGGATGTGTGGGTATCCAACGATGGGAGAGCTGTGTTGCCGGAAGAATTGTTGAGTCCGATGGCTAGATTGATACATGGACAGGCACACCTGGGTAGAGACGCAATGATGAGAGTGTTCAGACAGACGTGGTATAACCCACGGTTCCGAGCAATGGCTGAGACGGTATGTCAGAGGTGTGTTACATGTCAACAGATGAATGCTGGAAAGAAAACTGTAGTTACACTGAGTCATATTGGAAGGTCAGGAGGGCCCTTCAATAGACTACAGCTGGATTTCGTGGAGATGCCTAGGTGCAATGGCTTGAGGTACATTCTAGTGATAGTATGTATATTCTCACGGTGGGTGGAGGCATACCCCACACGAAGGTGTGACACTCTGACAGTGGCTAAATTACTGTTGAGGGAGCTCATCCCTAGATTCGGGATCCCGACCTCTTTGGAATCAGATAGAGGTGGGCACTTCCATAGCGAAATCATGAAGTTACTTTGTGCAGCATTGAACATTGACCAGAGACTCCACTGTAGTTACAGACCAGAGGCTTCTGGGATGGTGGAACAAGTTAATGGAACTTTGAAAGCCCGGATGGCAAAAATGTGTTCTTCAACATCCCTGAAATGGCCCGACGCCTTGCCACTGGTGCTCATGAGCATGCGAAGTGTCCCAGATAGAAAGACTGGGTTGTCCCCCCATGAAATAATAATGGGGAGGGCAATGAGATTGCCAGCAGTACCAACTACAGCCTTGATAAACATCACTGATGATTTGATTCTCGATTATTGTAAAGGACTCTCTGATGTGGTCCGTTCTGTATCCCAGCAGGTGCAAGCAGCAGTGGTACCAGCCTCGAGTGATCTGTGCCACGACTTGTGTCCCGGTGACTGGGTGCTCGTCCGGAAGCACGTGAGGAAGAGTTGCTTGGATGCCCGTTGGCGTGGCCCGTATCAGGTGATACTTATCACGAACACAGCAGTAAAGTGTGGAGGATTGCCGAACTGGGTGCATGCTTCCCATACCCGCAGAGTTCCAGCACCCTTGGAAGAAACAGCTCCTCTCGCAAATGAAAATCCAGCTGACGTGGCAGGGCCACATGAGAGGACAAGTCAAGCTGTAAGGGTCGCTGACACAGCTGGTGGTGCACTAGAGCAAGCTGAAGGGGGTTTCCACAGTTCGAACCCTGACTCAGGCACCGTAGAAAGAGAAGGTGCAGTGGGCGGAGAAGAGTCAAATGCAGCAGAAAGAGGAAGTAGTGCACTGGGTATAGAAGGGGAAGGCAGACGAACGAACAGAAGTGCTGAAAGTTGGCCTGAAAGACAGAGGCGACTGAACCTGAGGTTAGCACCTGAGAGAGACCTTGCTCCAGTGTCCGAAGTATCTGAAACCGAAGCAAGCGACGAAGACCAAGCACAAGACAGTCGGCGAAGGTCCAAGAGAACAAGAGTGCCTTGTCGCAGATACTCTACCCCTGAGTGGACTTACACTGTGTTTGATGCAGGGGGTGGTGAATACAGGGAGACTGAGGTCAGTGGAAGTGTTCAGTCGGAGCCCGAAACTGGTGGTGAAGGTGGTGCTGCGGATGCCAGGGTTCGAGATAGACGGAACACTGACACTCACGATTCCGAATCCCCCACTTCTGAGTGAAGTCCGAAACTTGCTTTTGCATCGGGTCGAATTCCCGCCTTTCGGAGCTGAGCCGTTTTCACACGAAGTGCTGGTTTTGCGTCTTGAACTTTTGTATCACGTTCTGGTCGTGCTCAATGAGGATCTCATTATGGATCAGTAATGAACTGTAAATAAAAGTCTAAAAGAAGAAGATAACCTAGGTCCGAGTGGAAGAAGAATAAACTTAGGGACTTTCCACAAGAAGAGGAACGAAAACTAGGGAAGTCTTTTTCTGGACTGTGTAAATAAGTTGTGATCGGAAAGGGAAAGCCCGGAGATTTCATGGTTGCTCGAGCTGGTTAAGCAAGTCATAAATAAAGGACAGAGACTTTTCTGAGTTCTTTGCGATAACCAAGACTTTTTGAGAACTTTCGAAATCATGGAACCGGGAAATCCCAATCGTAGAGCAAAGTGGATTATAGGCATTCTTATAAGTAGTGTGATAATTTCTATAATCATAGTAGTTGTAGTCTCATATACTGGTTCGCATGAGCCAGAAGTAGAGGCAGTGACAGGGACACCTACACCTATCACACCTAGTCAGAAGGGGGTAGACAGGGCAGCTGATAGAGCTATGATATTAGAAGAAAGTCGTAGATTACATGTAGATTTGTCTAAGGGTGATTTTAAGCTTAATGCGTATGCTAAGTTGTTGTATGAGTATGTTGACGTGATGGATGCGAAAGATTGTTATGTGTGTATGCAGTTGCCTACTTCGGTGGATGAGGGTATTAGGTATCATCATCTTCCACTGACTTATGGTATTTCTTGTAGTCTTTTGCTTAGTTTGTTTTATGAGAGAGAGCAGTTCGAGTATTTCTTTTCCAATTTCGACGCAGTGCTTCCTGAAGTCCCAGCTTACAAGCATTTGAATAAGTATGACTATTATAAGACCGAGGACAGACTGAGGAAGTACTTCATACCGAGTTTGGAATTGGATACAGCATTCGCACACAGACACAATCTGACTTGCTTGATGTCGGATGTAGAGAGAAAGTTTGTAGATCAGGTTGAAGATAGGTATAGAAAGCTGACTGAATCCCGAGATTTAGGGCATCACAGGACAGATTGGACGGAGGAAGAACGGTTGCATAAGACCAGGGGAAGCTATGGTCCTATAGCGTTAGATAAGGAGCAGAGGGGTAAGTTGTGTATAAGGCGTTATCAGACTTACTACGAAAAGGTTCCAGTGGGACAGAGTACTTGTGATCACGTTTTCACCATGGCAGATGTGGCAAAAGATTTTCTCCAAGGTCCCGTACAAGTGATACCAACGGTGTATTATGTATGTGGGAAGAATGCTTATGTGAGGTTGCCTGCAAATTGGTATGGAACATGTTATTTGTCAATAATATTTCCAAAGATTTACCATACAGAAGACTTAAATCTTCTGGAGGGTGGAGAGCATTCAAGAACGAGAAGAGCTGCAAGTGCAGGAATCGTTGTGGGGGATATCTTTGGAGCTATGATACCTAGTCTAGGAGTAGTCTTGAATGATGTGAAGATCCGGAGGTTAGCGACTGTGGTGGATGAATTTTCGATGAACACAGCAAAGTCGTTGGTGTTGGTGGAAGGGGAGATGTTGTCGATAAGGGGAATGGTTTTGCAGAATCGCCTTGCTTTGGATGTCCTATTGGCAAAAGAGGGCGGAGTCTGTAAAATGCTGAAGGTTCAAGAGTGCTGCACTTATATACCAGACCGTAGCAAGGATCTGGAGAAATATATAAGTAACATCACTATGATCCACACAAAGATAGCGGATTTGACCGAAGAAGGGGCCTGGGAAAAGGTCGGAAAGGGTTTTGGTCAAGTGGGAGGTTGGTTTGCGAACCTAGGAAAGGGATTCCTTGGGTACTTCCTGAGACCACTCCTTATTTTGGTGGTTTGTGTGGCTGGCTTGTGGATTGTGATCAAGGCCTACAAGTGGTATCGAGCAGGCAGAGTCAAGAGAGCTTTGAGGGAAAATGACATGAGATTGGCAAGACTGCAGGACAATCAGTATAAAAGGCTCAAGAGCATGGAGAACTTCAGATCAGGGAAGATGGGAACAAGTTCTGTTTAGGTCGGTTCCTTCTCCGAGGGAGTAGAATGAGATGTGATGACAGGAGTCATCAAAGGGGGAACTGATAGAGCGAAATGTATTTGTGAATTGTAGGGGTGCATCATAATCACTGATAGGCCGCACCCACATGTATTCAGACATATATTCGTTTATATCCATTGTATACTCATGCATGTTTAGCAAAGAATGAATAGTTCACTGAGACGAAGTGAACTCAGCAGTGTAATGGTGTTAGGATAATGATGTAATGTAATGCTTTTTGAATTGTGTGAACATAATGCATAGAGGAATTAGTTCGTGTATGTAATGTAATTGCAGTAGTTTAAACGTGCACCATATTAAAGTTGCACATGTAATTCATTGTTTGCATAAAGAATCGTAATGAATATGCTTATAGGGAAAAGTAAGATGTGTGTTTAAAAGTTATATGTAAGGGCCTGACTACATATATGCTTAAGGAAGGCCTGGTATATTCTTATGTTAGCTTATAATGTAGGCCGAAAAGGGTTTCTCTTGGAAAGGCTCTCTGGGCACAAACAGTAGATTTAATTAGCACAGTAGAAGGTTTCTGTTGAACGTATCTTTTGTTGCAGGTGCAAGGACACATGTCTCGTTAGTAAAGACTAACTCTTTGTTTTCAAAAGTTAGAGAGATGGGAGGCATGGTACGGGGAGTGCAATGGAATTTAGGGATGATACTTTCAGCGGAGAAGGCGCCTGGGACTCAAGGTCAACGAAACCGTCCAGGGTGAAGTCACCGTTTCAATGGAAAAGCACAAGAAAGAAGACCTGGCCAAGAGGGCGTAAACAAGGCGTGTACCTTTGTAGTATGGTTTTGTATTAGGGATAGTGCCCTGAGGGAGGAGGCCAGAGAAGCGGTAGGGGAGACCTGAGAGAAGGACAGAGCTGAGCTTAGGTATATGGTGATTGCACTTCTTAGGAAGTCTTCACAGCTGACACCTTTTATTCTTTCTTGCCTGGGAAAATCGTTATGCAGGGATGTCACTTAGCGTTAGTGTAGGGACAGCAATTGATTTTAAGCTTGTTTAGGCCCATGAAGAGCAACTTAGAAATAGGAGCAATCATAGTCTGGTTGGTCCTCCTAGAACTTTCTATTCTTCTTATCCTGAGTCGGATGAGATTCCTGCGTAGATTATTATTTGTATTAGTGCCCATCTATTTCTTTAACCTCGTGTTGAGGTGCCTGCACGTTCAGTTATTTTTGGCGATAATAAATTCTCAAACTTGAATTCGGAGTCAGTGGTCCTTTCAGACAAAATGAATGCTGATATCTAACCTGATGAGATTCTCTCCTTTACACTATTCAACAGGTAAAAAGATCTTGGCGGCCAGAAGGTTCTTATAGATAATTAGATAAGAATCGGCGTTATCATAGGCTTAGAATTGATTTAAAATTAAATTTGCCTGACCTTAATATGGACTTCTATGTTATCCTATTGTAATGTCCCAAAACTTGCCTGATTTCAAGATGACCGCTGAGATTTGTAAAGTCTCATGTGATATTCTTGCCTGCTTCTAAGATGGCCGCCGTTTATGACAGATCAGGCGAGCTGTTGTGTGATTTTCTTGCCTGATTCTAAGATGGCCACCGTTTGTGACAGACCAGGCAAGCTCACGCGAGATTTGCCACTCGCATGCTCGCGTTTCATATGAATCAAGCTGTTCCTTACGCAGGTAAGCAGTTTTCCTTACTTTTGGCAAAACTAGTTCAATTTATATGCCTGAGACACGCAGTGGCTCTAAGTTAGTTTTCTAAATGATCAAGTCATATTGCGCCGATTTTGCTCAGTTTAAATGACGCACAGCGAGCGCTCTTAGCACGATCAGTAGAACAGGCTGAGGGTAGGCAGACGTGGGTTCGCATCGGCGCTCGTCGCCAATCTGTAATGATGTGGAGCCTGGCTATTGTTAATAAAATATTTATTTGGACGGACACAGAGCAGTTCGCTTGCTTCCTAACCTCTAATCTTGAGCAACTGACTAAACTAGAACTTTCATGCATTCTTCGTAGCCATGGTACATGACCACAGTTCTATTTATGACATCACTACAGAGGAGAGGCGTTGTGCAGGGGTGGAAGGAGGACAGAAGGCAGGCAGCAGGAGAGCGGGATACGGGAGAGTGGGAAGAGGATGGATGAGGCATGTGGGGGGCTGTGGGGGAGCAGAAAGAATGGGAATCTGACCTAGAAGGGGTAGAGCACTGAAATGGACTGTAAAAAAGGACAACATTAGGTAAAATTAGGCAAAAAGGAACAAAAGCCAAAAGTGTTGTATATGGCAAAAGTTGAGAGATAAAGGTCATGAGAAAGAGAGAGAGGTGGAAAAGAGCAGAAGACAAATAGGCAACAGGCAGTCAGAAAGCTAAAGGCAAAGACTGTCAAAAGTGAAAAGAGCAAAAGACACTAGGCAGTCAGAAATCAGAGTAAAACAATGGCAAATAGGTCTGAAATAAACGCAATTCCAAAAAGACAAGGCAAGAACAGACCGAAATGGAATGCAGAAACTGATGAAAATGTTATGAAAACAAAAACAGAGGCAAGACCAAACCTCAGCACAGGAAGTGAAAGAGAGTGCAACAGGAGAGGTGCAAGGCAGGAGCCTCACGCACTGGAGTTGGATCCAAGAAAGCCTTGCATGGTCGGTAAACCCAGCACAGGTTTTGGGAGGCTATGCACCTGCTTATACTTCTCATAAATTGTGTCTTTTTTAAGCTTTACTATTCATCCTCAAACTTTGAGCAGTATTTAGCTGATACATTTTTACTTAGCTATTTTGCATAGTGCATTTCAAATCGGCTAGCTACCAAACTCAGCCACAAGAGATATAATTGGGAGCTTTTGAATAATTCCTGTTTTTAACTGACGGACAAAAATGTTCTGCGGCTTGGTACAAAGGATGAAGCCTCCAAATGTCTCACCATACTCACATCTCCAGTATTTGTGGTATCTGCAGAAAAAAACAGCATCTAGGCATCTAGTGAAAGATATGTTAAACCTTAAACATAAGACTTCTTGGGGTTCATACTGAGCATCAAATTACTTTCCCCCTCTTTTTGTCTGTGATTCCCACTTAGTTTCCAGTAAGGGGTGGATGAAATTCCGATTGATTCAAAGTATTTTGGCAATTTCTGGAATTTCTGATCTTGGTCAAACCTGCCAAACTTTTTCTGAGTATACACAAGTCTCTCCTTGTGCAGTTGGAACTATGGCGCACCTCTCCTCTTTCGATTTTCTGCTTCAGGATGTCGGAGGGTGGAACACCAAGAAGCAGGAATTTATGGAAAGAGCAGGTGACCACTGCACCCTTCATAAATCAATGGTAAGCGGGTTCAAAGTAGGAAGCATTAGGTGATGGTATGTGGTGGGGTTGGTGGCATGCAGAGTGTAAGAAATTGGGTTATTGGTTGAGGGGATGGCATCTCCACTCAGGCAACAACCACAATCCTTGTCAAGGTGAACCAAAAAAGTCACCAAATTAACCTGTGCTTTACCCTCTAATAGCTTGGCACAAAGCAGTCAGGCTTAATTTAGAGGAAAAGTGTAAAGTTTGCCTCTACTAGAAGTAGCCCAACGTCTGACTTGAATCTCTCCCTGCCTGCCTTTGCCGTTTTTTGGCCAAAACGGTGCATTAGCCTTCTTGGGGCGGCCAGGAGGAGCTTCTACCCCCTACTTGCCCTTTTGCCCCCCTTTTTCACCTGGATTACAGCTGGAGGAACAGACACCAGGACCTTCGTTATCGCCGATATAGCCCAAAGCCTACTAGGGATACTAGAAGTAGCCCAACATCTGACTTGGATCTCTCCCTGCCTGCCTTTGTAGTTTTTTTTTTTTGTGTACATTTTTTTACCAAAATGCTGCATTAGCCTTCCTGGGGTGGCCAGGGAGCTTCAACCCCCTACTTACCCCCATTTCCACCTGGCCTTATCACTATGGGAAAATGCACTGGGGCCTCTGTTGCCTCTGAGGTAGCCCAAATCCTACCAAATCTACGAGAGGAGCCCAGCACCCAATTCTAATGCTTCTTCCTGCCTCTGCCAGCCACTGATTACTTTTTGGCTTCTGCCTGCCTCTGATGTATATAAACGCAGGAGCATAGTTGCATTTGGGGTATTGTGGGAACCTTCCTTGAGAGACTGGGATGAATGCTTACCATCGCTTGCCCTACTGATTTACTGTCTGAACACTTCTTAATGTATATACTGGATTTAATTAATCTGCCCACAGCCAGATCGCACCGTCCTACTCACTGCGATCTCCCTGCTAGCTGGAGTTCCTGAACTGACCAGACTGCCAGCTGCCCGGCGGTAAACTTTTGGGCCAATGAGCTCTTGGGCTGCTCCCCGCCCTCCTCTGGTGATGACTCGTGGATTGCCTTAGCCAGGGTCAGCCTCGCAAGGTCAACCTTGTTGTTTACCTACTGGATTACAAAGGGCCGCTCACTGACTGAACCCTTCCCCTCCTCATGATCAATCAGCACCATGAATGGGTATCGCCCATGCTACCTGGGCTCAGAATCTAATGTAGGTTCTCCCTCTTCCTGACGCCCAGCAACTCAGCAGCCATGCCTCACTGTGCCCCGAAATAGGAATCTCTCCGAATTAATGCTTGAACCACTACTGCAGCCTATCAAAGTTCACCCTCCTGGCCTCACCGATCCCCTTCTCTCACCAGTATGGCAGGCTCTTGCCTGAATGCAACAGGGAGCAACTCCTACACCATCGTATACCCTCCTAACCTCTTCAGGACCGCTGCTAAAACCTTCAAACATACCCTCCTGAGAAGACACCCTGAGACTCTGATCTCTGACCTGTACTTCAACGCCAACAAGGGCACGATTATCAATGACCTTATATTCTGCTCAAGAAAAACAGCACTATGGCGCTCAGCCATATCTAACCTACTTAACGTACATGAATCCAGGAACATTCCGTACGGCGCCAAACTCACGATCGTGCCCTCCCATAATCTAAGAGCTGACCTTACCATCACCCTATACAAACACGGCACTGTTCTGATCCAAGCGCCAAACACAGATCTCAACAAATTTGCTGACTTTTTTACCTTCCTTAAAAAATATGTGCATGACTCCTATTCCTCTATGCTTCCCCAGCGCCTGCAGTCACCATCTGACTCTTCTCATAGCTCCGGTCAATGCAGCACTAAGGACAAGGCTAAGGGCTTCCCATTAATGTCCACCAAAGCTACAGCCACTCCCACTTGCACTCCCGCTCCTAAGGTTCAGACTGACCCGACTCTACCCATGGTGTTCCCCACGCAAGACGACACTCTGGGCAGCATCTCCCCTATATCTACTAGTGAACCTCCCTCCACTCCCCCCCAACCTCCATCATCTCTCAATAAGACAACGCCGCAGCCGCCCTCTTCGTACCCTCGCTTCTCTCCATCACAAATAGTGACTAACACTCTAGTAACTCACAGCGCAGTGGACACCCGCCCCAATAGCCCTATGTCCACCCTGCTGGGCGTGCCTAGCTCTTCGCACACCCCTCCTCTCAGAAACCTAGACACAGGGTGGTCGAGCTCCACTACCAGGCTACCCAACCATGCCAGCAGAACAAGTCCTGACCCACTGGTCGCCTTCCCGCAAGTTCAACCTTCACTTATGGACCTTGAAGCTCTGAACCTCAGTGCAACCAACATAGGTCAGAGCATTCATAACTCCGTTCTTGAACTGAAAAGCATCCTTAACCTCACAGAACAATCTATCTCGAATAACAAGCTCTCCCAGAACTCAGTTCTTACCTCACTCACCAAGCCCTTCCTTTAACCCTTGCCGCTATCCTTTAGACACCTTCGCCCTCGCAAGCATCCCAACTACCTCTCGGAGGACGAAATTCAAGCCCTCCTCTTCTCCTATAAGTCCTCTCCTGATGCCCCCAGTCCTCCAGACAAGAAAGATGAATTCTTAATTCACACAGTTGCAATCAACTCTAATAGAACATCAACTCTCCATAACAGAGGAGTAAACAGCAACAACTTAGCACAAGTCCCCTTATCCTCCCTAGCTCACAAGACACACACCGACCCTGCTCTCTCCGGCCTCCTAATTAACTGACGATCAGCAGCAAAGCATGCCTCCGACATCGCCGCTCTCATCCTGAGCCAAAAATCTGAAGTAGCAACCCTTACCGAATCATGGCTCAATGAATCATCGCCACCTTACCTAGATTTATTGGTCCCTCCAAATTATAGCATCATAAGGCTTGACAGGCAATTAAAAAAAAGGGGGAGGCATTGCTTGCATTTACCGCTTAGACCTCCTCGTCACTGAACTTCACAGTGACCCCACCGACTCCTGCGAATATCTTGCTCTCTCCATATGTAATGACGCTACCCAGTTGTGCAAACTGCACATCTTCTACCACCGCCCAGGCAAGAACGACACCTTCATCGACCACCTCATGGATATCATTACAGCTAAGGTTTCCCCCCACTCCAATGACATTTTCCTCGGAGACTTTAATCTGCACTGGAATGACCTCAATGACCCTCAGGTTAACGCCCTCAAAGACTTCCTTGCTGACCATTCACTTACTCAAGCCTGCACATTACCAACTCACATGACAGGTACCACACTGGATCATTGCTAAGGCAACGGCGGTCAGGCTTAACTCAATATATCCATGCGAATGGTCTGACCACCATGCTATTACCTTCCTATTGCCTGGCACCCACAAGACAAGGCCAGCGCAACCTGTGAAACCGAAACTCTGGCTCAGGGACACAAAGAGCCTAGATCTCAAGATACTGGCTGTACGCTGCGAGAATGACCTCCTCCACCCCCCAAATCTCTCAAAGGTCAACGACCTTACAGAACACTACAACTCGACTATGTCTGACATAATTGATGATCTTGCCCCGCTAAAGCTTAAAAGATCCAGAGTTAAAGACAAAAACCCCTGGTTCAATGGATCCCTCAACAATAAAAGGAGAACCCTCCGGCTAACAGAAAGAACCTGGAGACAGCACCCCTCAGCCTCCCAACTAAAACTTCTCCGACAGACCAGAAATGCTTACGACAGGAACATCCTCAAATCAAAAAAAGTGTTCTTTAGATCGGAACTGGAAAACGCTAAGAACAGACCTCGTAAGCTCTTTGAAATGGTCAAACACCAATCTAACAAACTGGCTAAAACTTCCAAAGAAACCTCAAAATCCCTAATAACCTGTGAGGAGTTCTCCTCCTTCTTTACAGCCAAAATTACCTCCCTAGGAAAAGAACTTAATTCCGGCACCAACATCCGACCTCTTCCTGCCGGGTCCCATCTCTCCTCTCTTCCCACCCAGACAACACCCAAGAACCAAGCGCACTGGTCCAACTTCAAGTTATATGACGACCATTCCATCTCGAAAATTCTATCCTCCTTAAATCCGAATAACCACTTTAATGACCCACTCTCCTCCAGCTACGTGACTGCGACGTCCCAATTTATCATTCCCATTTGGACTACAATAATCAACGCTTCTACTACAAGGGTCTATACCTGACTCTATAAAATCCGGTCAAGTCGTCCCCATCTTAAAAAAACCCACCTTGAATCCAGCTACTCCAGACAACTTCAGACCAATATCCAATATCCCACTTCTAGCGAAAGCTCTGGAGAAATGTGTGCAACTTCAACTGAGCCAACATATCACCAACTTTAATCTGCTAGACGAATTCCAATCCGGGTTCAGGCCTGGGCACAGCACGGAAACTACTATTCTCCATATTGTGGATGATGCTCTCCAAACCCTTGACCAAGGCAAAACATGTCTCCTAATTCTGCTGGATTTATCCTCGGCATTCGACACAGTCAACCACGAGAAACTACTTGAACGCCTCAAATTCAGGATGGGAGTAAGGGGAACCGTTCTCGAATGGTTTAGATCCTTTCTTCGGAACCGCACCCAGATATTCTTAGTCAACAGTAATCTATCTGTTCCTTCCCCGATAACGATCGGAGTTCCCCAAGGATCAACTCTTTCCCCAACCCTCTTCAAGCTCTACCTTGAACTGTTAGCTAAATCACTACGTACCGCCAACATCTCCTTCCACATGTATGCCGATGATACCCAGATCTACATCAAAATCTCATCTCTAGAGGAGATCTACTCTTTGAATGAGGCCCTAAAGCTGACTGTTCAATGGCTCGCCTGCAACAAGCTCAAACTAAATGCAAAAAAAACGGAGTTCCTTCTAATCTCCCCCCCCTAAAAGTAACACTGACATCCAGGAATGGACCAAGTCGATCACAGCACTAAACTGCACACCGACCATAGTGGAATCCACCAAATCTCTCGGCATAGCCCTGGACAGCAACCTGAATATGCGAGACTACATCAACTCGATGGCTAAAACTGCCAGGTTTCAAATTAGCTACCTGAGGAAACTAAAACCTTTCCTTGATGCCTCTGACCTAAAAATGGCAGTCCAGGCATTAGTTATCGCCAGAATCAAATACGGATGCTCAACCCTTTCAGGCCTGCCCAAGATCTCCACGGCCCCCCTAAAAGCTTGCCTCAACGCCGCCGCCAGACTCTTAACAGGCTCAAAACAATTCGACCACATCTCACCGCATCTGAAGGCACTGAACTGGCTTCCTCTTGAAGCCAGAATTCAAATCAAACTGGCATGTATCACCCACAAAGCACTACACACGAAATCCCCAGCATATCTCGCCCGGAAAATCATGGTTTCTGGAGGAGCCAGAAACTCCAGGTCCGCCAGAGACTTTGTGCTCCAGCCACCCCGCTTCTGAAAGGAAAAAACTTACAATTGTGCTTTCTCTGGGGTCGCACCAAGAATGTGGAACTCGCTGCCATCTGTCATCAGAAAAATTCCCTCTGTCAATATTTAAAAAGGAAGCCAAAACCTTCCTAATGGGCAAGTTTCTCCCATAAATCATGCATTGCACACACCGCTCAGTGGCTTTGCTTATTTTTATTGCCGTCTAGAGTTTGGACTGACTGGCTGCTATCCATCTTGTACTGACCCTGTACTCCCACAAATGTATTTGCTGGATTTCTCTGCATTATGATCTGAACATTGTATATACCCTGTTATTCCCAAATGTTTTTTCTTTTTCTTTGACTATTTTATACTTGTATACAACGGGTTATCCCTGTAAAGCGCTCTGATACCCTAACGGGTCACGTTCGCGCTCTATAAAACACTAAATAAAATAAAATAAAATAAAATAAAGTATTTATGCAGCACACAAAAAGTAATAAAGTGAAAACAGAACACAAGAAAAAACACAAACCAATTTAGAAAAAACAGAGTAAATTTTAATAAATAAAATAATACCAGAATGACAAAAATCCAATCAGTAGAATCGGAGATATGCAATTTTGTAGTTTTAAGTAATAGAGTGCCTAAAAGCACAAAGCGCCACTCAGGGCCATATGATCATGCTAGCCCTGAGGAAAGTCAGGAAGTTCAGGCTGAATGCAATGGAGCACAGGTTGGATAGAGGGACCAGGTTTACTTCTTTAAAGTATAACCACAAAAGAGCTACTCCCAGTATACTAGTCTATGTGCAATGTATCTAAATAGGTGAGTGAAGGTGTCTCACAAAAAGTGAAGGACTGGTCTCACACACCACCTGGTGTCATGCTTCATCATAGACCAGTCCTCGCCCTCTAAAAACTTGGTTTGATAGAGGGCGGGCATACACCTGACGACAGGGATGCACTTCTAAACTAAGTGGGGGCCCTTATAGAGAAAAGTGAATTTTAAAACCCATTCCAGATGTCAAATTAATTTATTATCTACCGGCATCTGCATGGTATTAAAAATGTAAAGTGATCGGTAAACTGGGGATTTTATTATCCCTTTACCGACATCAATATGGTCAATATGGTCAACATGTTTCTGCCAAGAGGCCCAAGAGGGTCCGCGGCATTCATCAGGACCTAAATAGTAATCTGGAGGGCTCCGCTCTTACCACAATTATGGTGAGAGGACATCCACTGTGTGGGGTGACGTGATCACAACCCACTGAGAAATGGCCTTTATATTTAGCACCTGAAAAAAGAAAACAAATGTGTAGAAAGACACAAAGCACAAGACATGATTTCCACTCAGCCTCATACACAGACACTAATAGTGAGTGGCTATTCGTGAAAAACTGAGTGTCAGTCATCTGTGACTATAACAAACATGGAGGCAAATACCTCCATATTGCTTACCCTAAACTTGGGAATCAGTGCCCCATAGGAGGGTGAGGGCGGAAGACCGCAATTGGTCCAGCACTACAGTAATTTAAAGAAAAGAAAGGAAAACGACAGAAATAACTCATATTAGTGCATAACAGTTATAAAAATGGTGCTTCTTGAAGTTCCATGATTACCAGGTTAAAATCCTGGAAGGAAAACAACATATAACTCATGTTCATTCACACATTCAATCACACTCTTACTGATCCACGATGCAGTCTCCGCTGTTACACCTATGTCTGTGCTCCTCCTCTCCTCGATGTGGAGGAGCTGAAGTGACCGTGGGCTATATATACGCGTGTGTTCACTTCTCAGCGCACCTAAATTAGTGCACACTGATTACTAATTGGCTGTACGTGTGTTTTCTTCTTAGCGCGTCTCAATTGGTTTACATTGATTACTAATAGGCTATCGGATCGGCTGATCCGGTGTCTCGAAATGCGCGCTATGAATGATCATGATCGCCGCCTGACCTGCCTCAAACAGGAACATCCGTTTAAAATGCCTGCATCGGTAAATCGCCCCGCCTACTAAGCGTGCGTGTCGCGGGAGTCTCTGATTTCTAGAGCATGCGCAGAAGAGCAAGTGAGAAACGACTATGTGCAGCAGCAAAGATAGTACGCATGCGTATAATGTGAAACGCTAGCGTTGTCATGTACAGAGTGCAAAGTTAACAACACAGGATGTTTAGAAGGTATGAATTTACGGCGCATATATATAGTGCGTCCACTCGTTACCTGAGACTGATATTTACAACTAGTGCAGTTCAATCGAACAGGGCAAAGATCTCTGGTATTTAAAGCTGAAGCTGTCGCATAAAGTTGGACATTGGTATTTGACCAATAGTGATACTCTAACCACAGAGCCATGAGCAACTAGTACGACTCAGGTTTTTTAAAACTAAAGGAACCCGACTCATCAAAAATGTGACTGCATGGTAGAGGGTGTTTAAAGGGATGTAATCACTATGTGTACCTTTCACCAATCAAGGAGGTTGAAGGTACCTGATTCATAAAGAGTGTTACTACATGGTGGACGATGTTTTAAAGGGGTGTAGTCACTATGTATATCTTTCACCAGTAAAGGTTGATTTTGAACTAAAGGACCCGGTTCATTAAAAATATTACTGCTTTGTAGAGGATGTTAAAAGAGATGTAATCACTATATATATATCTTTCATCAGTAAAAGGGGGGAGGAAAGAAAGAGAGAGAGAAAGAGAGGGGGCCTGAATGTCGGCAAGAGACACAATTCATGTATATTATTTGGCTAAATGTAGCCAAGGAATCTCATCATTTAGACCCTCTTTCCATGTTCGAAGACGGTACACCCATCTCTGCTCCCTGATATGTAGAGATCTGGTCAAGTCCACCATTCGTTTCTTCATTACTTCCAGGATCACCCATTTAAGATCTGTGTCTTTATGGTTATGTTCAATGAAGTGTCTAGTAAGTTTCGTGTTGGTCTTTTTGCACCGTATTGTACTGCGGTGCTCGTTGATGCGAATCTTGATTTTACGTGTGGTCATGCCCACGTATTTCAAGTTACAGGGGCATGTCAGAAGGTATACCACATTCTCGGTATTACAGTTCAAAAAATTATTCAGCACCCAAGGACGTGTTGTACCAATGTCGACCTCCTTAGTTGTCAACGTGAATGGGCATGCAACACAGTTGCCACAGGCGTAGTGACCTATTGGACGTTGTATATTCCAGAGAATCATTTGATTATCTGCCGCTGGTGGTGGGTCTTTAGTATGTACTAGCTCGTCCCGTAAATTCCTGTTTCTTTTAAAAGCAAACAGTGGGGGTTCCCAGCATTCTCCTGCACCATGTAAGATATGCCAGTTTCTCTTTATGATCTTTTGAACAGTATTGGAGGCTGGTGTGTATGTCGTAACGCACACAATCCGGTTGTTTTTCTCTTTCATGTTGTCTTCAAGCAAGGCATCACGGTTGTTGTTATTTGCTCTCTTTTTCGCTTTCCTGATCATTTTCCTAGGATAGTGCCGTTCAAGTAATTTCACCTCCAATTTCTCAGCTTGCTCATGAAAATTAGTGGTTTCAGAGCAATTACCACGCACCCGGAGAAATTGGCCAACATTGCATGATAGATATAATCCTCCTCAAATTGATGCACATACAGACATGCCAAACTCGGGGCGAAGGTGCTGCCCATGGATGTACTATCGGTCGACCAGGTGGAGGTATTTTCTCTTTATGAATTTTAGGAAGGATGTAAAATCTTGGTGTTCTGGGCGATTCATTCGCCCAGAACACCAAGATTTTACATCCTTCCTAAAATTCATAAAGAGAAAATACCTCCACCTGGTCGACCGATTGTATCCGGGATCGGATCTATCCTTGAGCCACTTTCTCAGTTTTGTGATTGGTTTTTAAAACCTATTGTGAAAAAATCAAGATCTTATTTACAAGACACAAAGGATGTACTCTGCCTTTTGAGAGATTTGGAAACAAACTATGCGGAAGATCTACTCATTACGATGGACATAGAGGCATTGTACACAAGTATTCCCCAGGCGCGTACACTAGAAGTTGTTGAACATATCCTACTGAATACAGAATGGAATTTCCTTACACCACAGCACTTCATTATGGATTGCGCTGAGGTAGCCCCAACTGAGAACTTTTTTGAATTCGAGGAAGTAGTGTACCATCAGATCTCTGGTACATCCATGGGCAGCACCTTCGCCCCGAGTTTGGCATGTCTGTATGTGCATCAATTTGAGGAGGATTATATCTATCATGCAATGTTGGCCAATTTCTCCGGGTGCGTGGTAATTGCTCTGAAACCACTAATTTTCATGAGCAAGCTGAGAAATTGGAGGTGAAATTACTTGAACGGCACTATCCTAGGAAAATGATCAGGAAAGCGAAAAAGAGAGCAAATAACAACAACCGTGATGCCTTGCTTGAAGACAACATGAAAGAGAAAAACAACCGGATTGTGTGCGTTACGACATACACACCAGCCTCCAATACTGTTCAAAAGATCATAAAGAGAAACTGGCATATCTTACATGGTGCAGGAGAATGCTGGGAACCCCCACTGTTTGCTTTTAAAAGAAACAGGAATTTACGGGACGAGCTAGTACATACTAAAGACCCACCACCAGCGGCAGATAATCAAATGATTCTCTGGAATATACAACGTCCAATAGGTCACTACGCCTGTGGCAACTGTGTTGCATGCCCATTCACGTTGACAACTAAGGAGGTCGATATTGGTACAACACGTCCTTGGGTGCTGAATAATTTTTCGAACTGTAATACCGAGAATGTGGTATACCTTTTGACATGCCCCTGTAACTTGAAATACGTGGGCATGACCACACGTAAAATCAAGATTCGCATCAACGAGCACCGCAGTACAATACGGTGCAAAAAGACCAACACGAAACTTACTAGACACTTCATTGAACATAACCATAAAGACACAGATCTTAAATGGGTGATCCTGGAAGTAATGAAGAAACGAATGGTGGACTTGACCAGATCTCTACATATCAGGGAGCAGAGATGGGTGTACCGTCTTCGAACATGGAAAGAGGGTCTAAATGATGAGATTCCTTGGCTACATTTAGCCAAATAATATACATGAATTGTGTCTCTTGCCGACATTCAGGCCCCCTCTCTTTCTCTCTCTTTCTTTCCCCCCCCTTCCCCCCCCCTTTTACTGATAAAAGATATATATATAGTGATTACATCTCTTTTAACATCCTCTACCATGCAGTAATATTTTTTATGAACCGGGTCCTTTAGTTCAAAATCAACCTTTACTGGTGAAAGATATACATAGTGACTACACCCCTTTAAAACATCGTCCACCATGTAGTAACACTCTTTATGAATCAGGTACCTTCAACCTCCTTGATTGGTGAAAGGTACACATAGTGATTACATCCCTTTAAACACCCTCTACCAGGCAGTCACATTTTTGATGAGTCGGGTTCCTTTAGTTTTAAAAAACCTGAGTCGTACTAGTTGCTCATGGCTCATGGCTCTGTGGTTAGAGTATCACTATTGGTCAAATACCAATGTCCAACTTTATGCGACAGCTTCAGCTTTAAATACCAGAGATCTTTGCCCTGTTCGATTGAACTGCACTAGTTGTAAATATCAGTCTCAGGTAACGAGTGGACGCACTATATATATGCGCCGTAAATTCATACCTTCTAAACATCCTGTGTTGTTAACTTTGCACTCTGTACATGACAACGCTAGCGTTTCACATTATACCCATGCGTACTATCTTTGCTGCTGCACATAGTCGTTTCTCACTTGCTCTTCTGCGCATGCTCTAGAAATCAGAGACTCCCGCGACACGCACGCTTAGTAGGCGGGGCGATTTACCGATGCAGGCATTTTAAACGGATGTTCCTGTTTGAGGCAGGTCAGGCGGCGATCATGATCATTCATAGCGCGCATTTCGAGACACCGGATCTGCCGATCCGATAGCCTATTAGTAATCAATGTAAACCAATTGAGACGCGCTAAGAAGAAAACACACGTACAGCCAATTAGTAATCAGTGTGCACTAATTTAGGCGCGCTGAGAAGTGAACACACGCGTATATATAGCCCACGGTCACTTCAGCTCCTCCACATCGAGGAGAGGAGGAGCACAGACATAGGTGTAACAGCGGAGACTGCATCGTGGATCAGTAAGAGTGTGATTGAATGTGTGAATGAACATGAGTTATATGTTGTTTTCCTTCCAGGATTTTAACCTGGTAATCATGGAACTTCAAGAAGCACCATTTTTATAACTGTTATGCACTAATATGAGTTATTTCTGTCGTTTTCCTTTCTTTAAATTACTGTAGCGCTGGACCAATTGCGGTCTTCCGCCCTCACCCTCCTATGGGGCACTGATTCCCAAGTTTAGGGTAAGCAATATGGAGGTATTTGCCTCCATGTTTGTTATAGTCACAGATGACTGACACTCAGTTTTTCACGAATAGCCACTCACTATTAGTGTCTGTGTAGGAGGCTGAGTGGAAATCATGTCTTGTGCTTTGTGTCTTTCTACACATTTGTTTTCTTTTTTTCAGGTGCTAAATATAAAGGCCATTTCTCAGTGGGTTGTGATCACGTCACCCCACACAGTGGATGTCCTCTCACCATAATTGTGGTAAGAGCGGAGCCCTCCAGATTACTATTTAGGTCCTGATGAATGCCGCGGACCCTCTTGGGCCTCTTGGCAGAAACATGTTGACCATATTGACCATATTGATGTCGGTAAAGGGATAATAAAATCCCCAGTTTACCGATCACTTTACATTTTTAATACCATGCAGATGCCGGTAGATAATAAATTAATTTGACATCTGGAATGGGTTTTAAAATTCACTTTTCTCTATAAGGGCCCCCACTTAGTTTAGAAGTGCATCCCTGTCGTCAGGTGTATGCCCGCCCTCTATCAAACCAAGTTTTTAGAGGGCGAGGACTGGTCTATGATGAAGCATGACACCAGGTGGTGTGTGAGACCAGTCCTTCACATTTTTGTGAGACACCTTCACTCACCTATTTAGATACATTGCACATAGACTAGTATACTGGGAGTAGCTCTTTTGTGGTTATACATTGTTGTTGGAGGCTGCTGACTCCCAGTACCCCGTGCCTCTTGTTCCCTTATCCCAGGTATATTCTGGGTACTGTGGTTACACATTACTTCTTTAAAGTCCAGTGCAAAGAGTTCCATTTATTGTGAAGGAGGCCGCAAGTTTCAGGGCGAGTGTCGCGGATGTTCCCTGCTGCAGCGTCAAGAGCAGGCTTGGTGGCTGTCATCATTGTAGCTCGAAGAGCCAGTCGGGTGTCATGGGCAGTCGCTGCTGGAGCTTTGTATTGGTAGTCACCAAAGACTGTCATTGCTATAGCGCTAAGTGCAGATTTTGCATTGCCGGTTGTCGCTGGTGGTCCCTGTAGCACGAAAAGCAAGTCTGAATCAGATCTTTGCGTTGCCACTCATTGCAGGTGGCAAGGTCTCGGCACAAAGGGCCCACTCCCAGTCACAAAGCCCAAACTTCAGCATTGCACCGTTTCTTCTGGGGAGCAGCTTAGACTGATGTCTGGGACCCCGGTCACCTCTTGAAGATCATGAACTTGCTCAGGCAGAGGCTAGCAGGCGTCAGGCAGGTCAAGTTGCAGATCCAGTTGCAGCAGGTCAGCTGGGCAGTTACAGGGAGGTCTCTGAAGCTTATTATGTCCCCTGTGGCTCCAACAGGTCAGCTAGCTGACCCTTGGAGTCACTCAAGTTAGCCTGGGATGAAGGTAAGCAGTCCAGTCTTCCTTCTCAGACAGCAAGACATCCTCAAGCAGCAGGGCAGTCTTCTGGCAGTAGGGCAGTCGTTTCTTCTGTAATGTACAGAGGTCCAGCAGTGTTCTGATGAGTGGCTCTGGAGGTCCAATATTTATACATGCTGCCAGCCTTCACGTGGGGAGATTACCTGCCCTAACCCCACATTTGGTTCTGGAATTTTCTTCCCCTGTGAGGGTTCCAAGAAGACTGGGCTAACAAAAGACTGGTGTCAGGCTCCTTTGTCTGTGCTACAGGCAAACCATTTGAAGTGCAAGTGTAGCAGGGTACAGCTCTGCCTCCAGCCATCCTACTAGGAGGGCCCATCCTGTCCAAACCTAATCCCCTTTGCGTCGCTGTCTTGGAGGAATACACAAACCCCAGCAGCAGAGCCGTTCATAGTCATGTGACCCAGGACACTTGCAGAATGCACAAAAGGTTAGGACAAAAAAATGCCAACCTTCTAAGTTGGCAGGGTATGCCCAGACGTGGGTCCCTTGCTCACTTTGCCACTGGCTTCAACCTAGCCTGGCTGATGAGGGGTGTTACCCCGAAACCGGTCCCAGGATGCTTGTTTCCAGTCCATAGATGACCTGGCTTGGCAGTTCGGTCTAGACTGTTCCCATAAGGCACAGGGTCAAGACTGATTTGCATATGGCTGGGTCTGAACTGGGGTGGTGACGTGAGCTAAAGAACGATGATGGATTCAACCCAGATCTGTGACTGGGGGTGAGTGTCTGTAAAGTTTCAGCGCTCCGTCCATCATCTCCCTGTGTCAACTTTCTAAAAGTGGCATTTTCAGAGTTGTGACCTAAACTATAACTTTACCATTAAAGATTTAAAATTACAATTCATTTGAGTGTAAACAAAGTATTTCTATTTGCTCCTAATCCAACATTAGCACTCATTAAATGTAATAAGGTGACCCAGTGTTAGTCAATGAAACTCTAAAGTCAGTATTGATATGCGATAGGCCTTACAGTGATAAACGACTTTAGGAGTTTTTCACTGCCAGGACATGTAAAAAATGTTTACTTTCTAAATACAATGCACCCTGCCCTAATATCCTTTAATGCCTATTATAAAGGATTGTTTAGGCTTGGCAAAAGGTTAATTGTGCTAGGTGAAAAGGGAGTTTGAAACTACACCACAGGCTGCAGTGACAGGCCTGAGACACGTTTAAAAATGCTACTTTAGTGGGTAACACAGTGAGTGCTGCAGGCCCACTAGTAGCATGGAATTTACAGGTCCTTGGTGCATATAGTACCATTTGCTAGGGACATACAAGTAAATTAAATGTGCTAATTAGGTGTAGTGCAAAGAGTACTAATGCCAACAAAAAAATTCAGCAAAAAAGGAAGAGTTAAGGAAAAACTTTTGGTGGAATACCATACCAGGATTGTCAGGACTAACATAGGATGTGGGAGGATTGGGTAGAAGCATTAATTCCTGCAACAGATGGTCAGGTCGGGAACAGCCTAGGAACTGCGCTTTGAGATGAAGCTCAGAGCAGGTGACCATAGGTTGCCTGACGACTGGCACAACTCCCCATTGTCTAAGCAGCTCTTGAGCACAGCAATAGTTTACAATTTCTGCAACAGGCCGTTCATGGACGTCGATTCTTCAAAATGACTGGGGTAGCGGAAGTGACATCACATGCCATGTGACTCCTGCCTAATGTCACAGAAAGTGAAATCACGCAAACCTCAACCTGGTGACATAACATGAAGTGACATCACCTGCCCTTTGACGTGCCCTGATGATGTCACAGGAAGCGATATTGCATAACCTTTGGCTTGGTGCTATCGCAGGAAGAGATGCATTTAACTTTTGTTTACTTACATCACACACAGAGGCTGGAAAATCTCTACAGATACAAAAGAAGTACCCAATAAGCAGACATACTTCAAATCCTATTGAAAATGCAGCTACATACAGTGTTACAGGTAGTATCTTTAGATATACAATCAAGATAATGTAGCATTGATTAAGAACCTATCAAATAGTGTACAACAATAGAAAATACACTAGTCAAGTTGAAATCAGCCATTATCAATATCAAATAACTTATAAAAAAGTTTGATGGGCGTATAATGTTCAAAATAAGTTCACTTTATCATTTGTTTTAGAAACTAAGTGTACCATGTAATTAAATCTCATACTTGGAACGTAGATATCAGTGCTATTTTATGCAGTTAAAGGTCTCCCAGCAACCTTCCTTTCCATAACATGGTATTCATACTTCTAAACCTGTGGAGTCATTGAACCTTTCCAGGTTTACTATCATTACCTTCTTCTACAGAAAACATGCACATCGCTGGTACAGTACTTGTGTTGATCAATAATGTGCCTGTTCTGCATTAGCATCCCTTACCAGCAATAAACATCTTATCTAACAGCAAGAATGCCCAAAGGCATGAATGATTGCTTTACAAATGTAGATGTTACAGACTGCATTTAAAAATAACTCCATTAATCACTGCCCCCAAAGCAAAACTGTCCACATTTTCAAAATCCATTACACACACATACAGAGACAATGAATCATATGTATGTAAATCAGTGTATAAAAATGTTACAAAAGGCAAAGGAGACTACAAGGTGTAGGATTCACATGCCATGCATACTGGTAGGCACTTTTTAAGAGTGCTTGGTCTGGAGAAGCCTAAACTCAGAATTCAGAACGTAACAGAGTGATTAGGCTTGATTTTAATAATAAGAATTGATTTCTTTCCAAATAAGCCTTTCTTAGCAACATCAGGATGGAAAGACTGGGGGAGAAAAACCTAATTATTTTACCTGTACCGTGCAGCTTCCATGCAGGGCTTAGATGGCAGTTCATAGCTCACTGTGCAAGATTACGAATGTAACTTATGAACTGCACAGTAACAACAGAATCTCTGTGACAAAAACAATAACCCATTGACCTATCCACATAAAATATTGTCTTTGATATACATGGTGCACGTTCTTTGCAGCAGACATATTAACCCTCTACGCTACCTTAGATAAGTGAAAACTGCCACTAGACAGAACTCCCCTCTCTCTTTAGCAGGTACATTAATAAATCACCAGAGTTAACTTGACACTTTTATTTTGCCCAAAAACTGCTGAATATAAAAGGAACCTCTGCAGTGCTTTTACAACTGCTGTACAGCTACAAAACTGGCCCCACTAACAAAGTCTTCCCCCCACCCTTCCAGCCTCCCAGGGAAATGCCCACCCATCACCCCATGTCCTGTATGGCTATTCTGGCCTTGGTGGTTTTCAAAACAGACAGTTTCTTGTTGGCTAGTTTACCAGCACTCATTGACTGGCATGCACATGCTGTGGCTACACAGATGCAGTGTTCGACATAAAACAATGGCAATTAATGTGTTATTCGCATTACCTAAATTACCTAAATGATGGCTAGATCGCTAGAAGGGTTAAACCTGAAATATGTGCTCTTTAACAATAATTTCTGAAGTTTTGCAGGGCATCTGAAAATCTTGTGTCAACTCCAAAAACCGATAATCTTATCTTACTTTACTTGTTGCTTCTGTAAGAGGTTTGCCCAGGGCCTGCAGCTCACAGGAGTCATAACGACCGGCACCACCACAAGGGGAGTTGGAGAGTCGGGACTCTAGTTGAGTCGATGTGATGACTCAGTCAGTCTCACTCTCACACGACCTCACCTGCACCACGGCCTGCCCAAGGTCCGACCGTCCGACTCAGTCAGAGAGTGACAGTTAAGTGAAGCAAGTCACTCACGGCCCGGTACCAAACTTGGCTTGATTCTAGTAAGTCACTCTAGAGTCTTGACACCAAGCACCCACACAGTAGGCACAAGTCCGACTTGACTCCAAGGCCGCACCACGTCACCGTGGCTTTTACTGCTGCGCTGTGGCTGGCTAATAATTTTTGTCAGGGCCATCATCATTGGTAACGCTGTCGCATGCTACCAGATTGATGGCCCTGGGAGCCGGTCGGCAGTCCCAAACCTGGTCGTACACATACCAGACCAGGTACACGTCCTCAGCTAGGGTAGGGTGCAGCAGGTGTGCACTTGCACTTACACACACGTGCTCATACCTGCAGCACGTGTAGTTAGTCACTGTCCAATCATGCTCAGCCATGCTGCACGCGGTTCTTGCTCATTCGCTCAGATTCCTGGCCCAGGTTCACAGCAGATACATACTATGTATAAAATCAAGGACTGCACCGGCCGCCCTGGACCCGGGTCACCATAGCAACAAGTCAAGTTCTTTCCCCTACCCAGGCCCAGCTTGCAGGCCATCATGATATCTCTGCAGACAGAGCTTCAGCACAGCAGTCCAATCAAGCTCTGTACACACACTACAGCTGATTTTATGCCACCAGAGCGCTTGCCAAGGCTGACAAACAGCCTGGGGTCGCAAGCAAGGTGGCAGGGGTCGCAACTGGTACCCAGATGTGGTACCTGGTGACCCCTAATTAGCGGCCATAATGCTTTTACTTTTCGTATCTTTCAAACTGTGCTCCACTAATCTCTCTGTGTGCGTGTACCTTCTCTGACATTTGTTTTGCATGTATGTAGTTTATTATTTGTTTTTTGAATTTATTAAAATTTAATAGCCACTCTAACAGATGTGATACGCATAGCAAACAACAGTAAATGAGACCAATTTTAAACATTTGTGTTTAAGCATAAGAGTGGATGGCCGAAGAGGACTTTATGAGAGTGACAGACTCATACGATTTAAGACAAACAATAATAATGGGTATTTACATACATTTGCATTTTTACAAGAGTGGAAATTGAGTTGGAATGATATTGGCCTGGGGTAAAAAAGATGTGATTTAGGTTAGGGACTAACTTCAACAATGGAAGGTGGGTTACCAATCTGCTAGTGTGGTGGCTCACACCCCTTTCATATCTAGAGTTCCCTATAGGCCTGTTTTTCTGCCTAACGCCCTTCTGCTGATACTGTAGGGGCACATTTTGTGAAATTTGACAATCAAAATTGCTAGTTTTGCATCAAAATACACTGCAAAGTTACACATACAAAGTTGGAGTCGCCATACATACCACCTAACCAATCACACTGGCAAACATAATGTGCCGTTACACAGGCCAGTGATTTTTCTTTCAAATGCTCAGTACATCCGATCTGCTTTCCTATTTACAGCAGTGCACTACTTTTTGAAGAAGAAGAAGAGAAGTAGGGTTATCCTGCATCCAGCAGTCCTCTTGGATTGCATTCTAATTACCAGACTAGGACACAACCTGTTAATCAGTTCCCACCTGGGACCTGTTGGGTTGACCTACTTGATGCTAAATTTTGCTTGTATGCTATGGGAGTTTTAAGTGCCTTGAGATTCTGGGGCAGGACTTCAAAAGTGGCCAGGGTGATATCAATTTGCATTGAAATACTGTTGCAAGATGGAATACTATGTGGCATGGCTGTGAGGCCTTACAGTGCAATATTCTCACAATACACAGAGATGATCCTTGGATTCAACAACAATAATCCTTAGATCAGTCCAGGTAGTGTGGCAAAGAGCAGTAAAGCATTACTGGCAGAACATGTGCCAAGCATTTTACAGGACCATTATGGTGCTTAAGTAGATGAGACGACTCGAAAAAAATCCAACACCAATTTATAAAGATAGAGTGTATTTTACATAAATATAGACACTAAAACAAACTTTGTATCATACATACAACGAGAGTTGTGAATTTTTAAAGCGTTCAAAAATAGAGGCACTTTAAGTTGTCAAACTGGTCTCATTGAAGACAATGGGGGAAAACACAGGTGACACTCGGTCACTTGCAGGGTGAGTTCAAATGAACCCTCTTGTGGATAAGGTCATGGGGGTCCCTAGATCAAGCTCCAACAGTTTTTACTTCATTACCTTGCCTGTGAGTCCGGGTGCAGAGGTAGCTGGTACTGCGTAGGTTCTGAACGGGATCCGTGGGAACTGTCAAACGTGCAGTACTTGCCAAAACCACATTTGGAGATGGAGTTCCATTTGACCCACAGGGAGTAGAGGCCTTTGGTGTCCTAGAACCCGGGTACAACAGCTGGATTAATTCTACCTTGCTCAGCAGCTTTGGGTGAAGAGGTAGCTGGCAGCTGGCAATCACTGGGGCAGGGCACACCAAAGATGCATTATCACACACTCGACAACTCCAACTTCAGGATGCAGGAACGCAGCAGGGCTGTTGCCGATGTCAGTCTCTGTCACTGTGAGGGGCTCTTTCGTTGGAGATGCCATTCAAGGTATCGATCACCAAGCCTTGGCTGTGGCAAATGTAGTCCACAGTTACTTCGTCAGCCAAAGGTTGACTGGAGTGGAGTAGTGCCTTATAACTTGGTGAAAGCTTAGCTACCACTCTGGGTGCTGCAGCAAATGTATTCCATGGTTACTTCGTGGGCTGGAGGTTGACAGGAGTGGAGTAGCGCTTGAAACTTAGTAAAAGCTTAGCTACCATTCAGGGCTTGCACAACACTACTGCTCTTTGGGCTCACTCTTGACAGACCCAGCGGGTCGCAATTCTTGTCACGCAGCACTTCTATTTTTCTGCACCTTGCAGGGGACAGGTCCCACCAGTCCAGAGGAGGCTGCTTCAGTTTCTGGCATCCACTGGAGTCTCTCTTGCTGGGAGAAATTAGCTTTTGCCACAGACACATGTCAAACACATGGTTCCAGTATATGATCTCTTCAGTGCACTTAAGTGTCTTATCTTCGCACTGCGGCAGAGTCCAAAGTCCTGTTGTCGGTGGCCACCAGTCACTTACAGTAAAACCTTTACAGGGTTGCTGAAAGAATATGTCTGTATCAACATATATATTCACATCTTTATTATAATGCACTCTACTTCCTTGGCTTAGGAGGACAACCGTAAGAGTGACTTACTTATATAAAGGCAGTGGTGTGGCTATGCAGCACATAATGTGTACAAAGTCACTCTCGAGCAGACAGGCTGTCTGTGCAAGGGTGCAATGGCAGACCTGCATACATACTTTTTCTTGGGTCACACAGGGTGGCACAATATAGTGCTGCAGCCCTGGTGACCCCTTTACCACACTTGTCCTGGGTACCACTGGTACCATATACTAGGGACTTATAAGGGGGCAAAATATACCTTGCCAATTGGGTGTACCAATTCACATCACCTTTTTATGGGAAAGAGCAAGATCACTGGGACCTGGTTAGCAGGTTCCAGTGCACTATCAGAGTCAGAAACCAGCATCTGGCAGTCTAATATGGGAACAAAATGTGGGGAGGGCATCTGCAAAGAAGCCCAGTTTCCAACATGACCCCCTCCCAGCCAACACGCGTAAGTGACTCAACCCATCCCTTGGAGAGTATACCTGGCTTGGTAGGTGAGGAAGCAGGAAGAAAACTAGCTATGTTATTGCAGGGCCGACTCCACCTCACATCCTCTCTGTAAGGTCGGTCCCTCTAGGAGGCCGACCAATCTCAACAGTGATAGGGCCCATTTTAAAACTAACCTTTGCTATAGCTGTTTATTTTCCTCCTCTCCTTTTACCTTGAATAGTGAGGTGCCCACTTCACTTATCCCTATCTTAGTTGAGACGGCACATAGCTTATCCATTGAGGTTACTTGAGTAACCCCATCATGACCAGCATGGTCAGTGGGTCGAACTTGCTTTTGACTATGGAGTCTGCCTCCCACGCCAAGGACAGTGCAGCCATGAAGGCCAGCATGCAGCAGAGACTACTGACAGCTGTCAGTATCCAAAACCAAACCCTGAGCTCTCCACTTACAAGTGGCTGAGCTGCCTCAGGGGCAACTGTGGGTTCATGGAACCCCTCTTGCTGTTCTGAGTGGGGGGGCTACCACATCTTGTGGCAGACACCCTTCTTCCACTCTCCCTTCTGTCATAGCAAGACAACACTCTTTTTCTACATAGCTGCCTGACTGTTCAGGACTTCTTCAGGAACAGGCAAAACCTCACCAGTGCAAAACTCTGGTAGGTCATTACCCAGGTGGCAATCCAAGAGGAGGTCAGCACTGACAAACACTTTGAGCCAACTAATGTACCCTCCCTCTCCAAGGACACTATGGCTACAGGCCTAACTGAAACCTTCGCAGAGGCTACCCTTATCTTCTTGATTTCTCCCTTCACATACTAATCTGGGGTCACTAACCGGTCCACCACTATGGCGTGACTGGCACATGTGTCTCTCAGGACAATGGCAGGGCTCCCATTCACCTGAATGGAGTGAGCGTGCCTATTCCCACCCTAACGGATCAAAAGCTTACCATCTGGTCCTGATTTCCAGCTTAATGCTAAGAGGACATCCTCATCTGAGGAGTCCTCCCCTATGGCTACACTGGACAGCCCAGTGATAGTCACTGTCTTGGAACAGGCTGGGTCACCTCTGTAGTGACCTGACTGTTGGCAGTCCAAAAAACAGTCTGCTGTCCAAAAACCTTTTAAGTCCTAGACCCCTGCCTCTGCATGTAAGAGTTTGGGTGATTTACTCTCCTCTTCTTTAGGGTTCTGGGGTCCTGAGGGAGTTCTTTGGTGGGCCCACCACCCCCCTCCATTGATGTTTCTGGGCCTAGCTCCCATGTTTGGAGTCACCCTCCTGGAACTTCTTGGGTATTCTAGACTTTACCCACTTATTTACTTTCTTCCCCAACTCAGTAGGGGAAGTCAAATCAGAATCTACCAGATGCTGTTTCAATAAATCTGCGGTACAGTTGCTCAAAATGTGCTCCTTCATAATCAAATTACACAGCCACTCATAAGTGTCCCCTTTGTCACCTACTATACAGCCATCCACTGCTTTGACTGAGGAGTCAACAAAGTCTACCCAAGTTTGGTCTTACCTCTTTTGGGTCTCTCTGAACTTTATTGAACTTTATTCTCTACTCCTCTGCAGTGAATCCAAACCTCTCAATCAGTGTCTCCTTCATGTGTGAATCGGACTCAGCCACACTCTTATCAAGGGTCAAAAGTCTATCTCTGTCCTTCACTGAGAATAAAGTAGAGAGCCCAATTGTTGGTGACCTAACTACCTCATGCTGCAAGCTCTCTCAAAAGCTGCAAACCACTTGGTTATGTCATCTCTATCACTAAACCTAGCGACAATCCCTTGGGGATCTTGGGGTCAAAAGACTCCTCTTTACATTTGTTGCTGCCACCATCCTTGTGGACTAGGCCCCATCTAAAACTCTTTTCCTCCAGGGCTAGTCTCCTCTCTTCCAATTACAGTCTTTTCTCCTCCAAGGAGTTCATCAAGCTGGTCATGGAGAGTTCCTACCACTCTACCAGTGGAGGGGTACCTAGAGTGACCTCTGTCACTTTCCACTGGTGAAGAGGGTCTGGGGACGTTCTGTGATTCTGGATCAGGGACTTCTCCCTCATTAATTTGGGCTGTGACCACATCCTCTCCTTCTTCTGCTGGCTGACCTCTAGAGAAGCAGCCATCCCTATCTAGGTGTTACACCTCATAGTCTCTGAGGGCCTGTTTCATGTCCTCTCTCTTAGAGGTTGCTCTAAAACTGATGCCCTAAGCTTGCTTAATGCCCTCAGATCCTTGATCTTGAGGATAGAGAGAATGGACTGATTGAGGCTCAGGACATGCTCTATTATGCCCTTCTTGTTTTACAAAATTATGGGCTCTTATTAAAAATCCTAAGAACTTTTTTAAATGTTTTCCCTAACTTTCCTAAAACACTTTTAACTTTTGATGTAATTTGAACAGGGATGTAACACATGGCATTAACAAATTATAATTAAATCAAATTAAAAAAAAAAAAAATGTACAAAATACTTTTGATGCTAAAGTCAATTGAGGATTTCTCATGCGCAATTAACTTATGACCGGTGGTACCAGAAAACACAGGTTCAGGATCCACATCGCTAGGCACCAAAGTTGCAAGGTGAAATATTATGTGCTATCGCTGTGAGGCCTTACCATGCAATATTCTCACAATACACACAGATGACCCTTGGATTCAATAACAATAAACCTTATCTCAATCCTGGTAGTGTGGTGAAGAGCAGTCATGCATTACTGGAGGAACGTAGGTTAAGCATTTTACAATACCATTTTGGTGCATAAGTAATTGAGATGACTCGAAAGAAATCCAACACCAATTTATAAACATAGAGTACATTTTATATAAATATAGACACCAAAATGAACTTTGTATCATAAATACAAACAGAGCTGTGGATTTTTAAAGCATTCAAAAATAGAGGCACTTTAAGTTGTCAAACTGTTCTCGTTGAAGTCAATATGGGAAAATACAGGCGACACGCAGTCACTTGCAGGGTGAGTTCAAAGGAGCCCTCTTGTGGATAAAGACATGCGGGTCCATAGATCAAGCTTCAACAGTCGTTACTTTGTGACCTTGCCTAGGGAATCTGGGTGCAGAGGTAGCTGGCTGTCTTTGGTACTGAACGGGATCCGAGTGAGCTATCTTGCAACACTTGACAAAACCACACTAGGAGGTGGAGTTCCACTCTACCCAGGGAAGTAGAGGCTTTTGGGGTCCTAGGTCCTGTGTTTTACAGCTGGATTTCTTCTACCTTGCTCGGTGACACCGGATGTAGAGGTAACTGACAGCTGTCAATCACCTGGGCAGGTTGCGCCAAAGGTGTTTTACCACACATTTGACGACTTCAATATTAGGATCCAGGAACACAGCAACAGGGTTGTTGCTGATGTCGGTCGCTGTGAGGTGCTCTTGGGTTGGAGATTCCATTCAAAGTGTCG
Source organism: Calotriton arnoldi (assembly GCA_963921515.1). Lineage (NCBI taxonomy): Eukaryota > Metazoa > Chordata > Amphibia > Caudata > Salamandridae > Calotriton > Calotriton arnoldi. Next base: position 204,985 of record CAWUFW010001951.1, read on the forward strand.
ATCACCCAGCTGGCAATCACCAAGCCTTGGCTGCGGCAAATGTATTCCACAGCTACTTCGGCAGCTGGAGGTTGACTGGAGTGGAGTAGTGGCCTGTAACTTGGTGAAAGCTTAGCTGCCACTCTGGGCTTGCAAGACACCACTTCTCTTTAGGCTCACTCTTGACAGGCCCAGCAGGTTGCACTTCATGTCACTTAGCACATTGATTTTTCCGCAGCTTGCAGGGGACTGGTCCCACCAGTCCAGGGAGTCTGCTTAGGTTTCTGGCATCCAATGAAGTCCCTTTTACTGGGAGAAATACATTTTTGCCACGGACACACGTCGAACACGCGGTTCAGTATATGGTCTCTTTAGGGTACTTGAGAATCCTACCTTTGCACTGCAGCAGAGTCCAAAGCACTGTTGTTGGCGTCATTCCTGTGCCTCTTCTCGGATTCAAAGTCAGAACTGAGGTTCTAGTATCAGGGGATTCCCATAAATCCTAGTTTAGAGGGCGTTAGGGGCGTGAGGGACAGTGGCCAATGGGCTACTGGGACCTGTGGCTAACCCTCCGCTGTTGAGACAGCATCCTGTAGGTGTACGTCACTGTGTTACCCAAAATACTCTAATTTAGATTCTTCAAGTATGGCAGAACCCTTCCTTAACTATACAGACCACCTACACCACCCCAAGGGTGTGGCTAGCCTTTTGGAGGTGTATGCCCCATGAATTACTATTTTTCCCACCTGTTGGGCTGGTCAGGGCAGGAGGGATTCGTCTTCGACTGGGGGACATGTAATTAAACATCAAGAGTGGTGAAAGCCTTTGAGGCTCACCGCCTTGATGACTGTCAACACTAGCCATCCTGGGAGAGAGGAGGTGTGACCTCCTTCCTGCCCAGGTCTTTGTCTCTATCTTTGGGAAGTGCTAGCACATCCCACCAGGTGGGCAGACTCTTGCCTTGGTGGCAAATGGTTCAAGGAAGCACACCGAAGCACTAGATTGTTAAACCTCAGGTGGGCACCCACTTAGGGTGCCACCTACGTGCATGACAGCACTTCCTTGACATGAGAATCGTATTGGGGTGAAAAAGCATGGTTTTGACACCAAACATGACACAATTCAGTCATTCCATAAGAGAGCTGGCTATCTCGAGTTTTCTTGGTAGCCAGCCCAAGTTACACTATGGCCTGCCGGTCACTTACAGAAAAACCTTGCTTTACAAGGTAACTGTAGGGATATATATGTATAAACATATATATTACATCATTCATGACATGGTCAGTGACATCACTGATGACATCACTGATGACATCTCAAATGTCATCACTGATGACATCATCCAGTGAATGTGTGTTTCTATAAAGTTTAAATATGTATTATATATATGCCAAGGTGTATTGAAGAATGAATGGGTGTATAAGTGTCTGGATGGAGGATTTAGTAGGTGTGTGACTGACTGTTTAAGTGAGTGATTACATGTGTCTTACTGAATGCATGGGTTAGTGACTGATACAGACATTCACACAGTTTAGTTTGTCAGTTGGTGTGTAAGCGGTTGCATGGGTTGGTGAGTAGCTAAATGAGGATCTATATGGGTTATTCATTGGTTGTCTAAGTATCTGTATGGGTGCCTGGGTGTGTGTGTAGGTGAGTGGGAGGTGTGTGAGTCTGTGCATATATGTTTGAGTGGTTGATTCACTGTGTACGGGATCAAGAGTGCATGTGGAAACAGCTGTATGAGTGTGAGTGTGTGTATGGTGTGTTGGTGAGAGAATGGATGTCTCAATGTTACATGTCCAAGTAACTACATATATAAAAGGCAGTGTATGTGAAAGTTGAAGTATATAAATGACTATACATGAGAGTCAGTGATTGTGAGAGTGGCTGCATGGATGAGTGTGTACTTGTATCAGTGATTGTAGAAAAGAGTAAGTATGCATTTGTTTCTGTTTGAATAACTGATGTGGTGTGTGTATAACTGTATAGGTCAGTAAATGGAAGTGTGATTGATTCTTTGCATGACTGACTAGGTGTGTGAGTGTCTGTATAGATGTATGAGTGCTTATGATAGTGTTGTATTGATCAGTGACTACATCTATGAGTGATTCTATGGGTGAATGAGTGGATGTGTATGTAGACTTAGGAATCAGTGAGTGTGTATGTAGTAACTGGTACAGTGGGTGTATCAATCAATCAATCAATCACAGAATTTGTAGAGCGCACTACTTGCCCGCGAGGGTCTCAAGGCGCTGGGGAGAGAGAAGGGGGGGGGTGCTGCTACTGGTCGAACAGCCAGGTCTTGAGTAGCCTCCTGAAGGTCAGCAGGTCTTGGGTCTGTCGTAGGCTTAGTGGAAGGGTGTTCCAGGTCTTGGCGGCGAGGTGTGAGAAGGATCTGCCGCCGGTGGTTGTTCTTCGAATGCGAGGGACAGTGGCGAGGGAGAGGTCGGCGGAGGGGAGCTGGCGGTTGGGGACGTAGAAGAAGAGTCGTCTGTTGAGGTAGGCTGGGCCAGTCTTGTGGAGTGCCTTGTGTGCGTGGATGAGGAGTTTGAAGGAGATTCTCCTGTCGATGGGGAGCCAGTGCAGGTTCCTCAGGTGGGGGGTGATGTGGCTGTGGCGTGGTACGTCGAGGATCAGGCGTGCGGAGGCGTTTTGTATGCGTTGCAGTCGCTTGATGAGCTTGGCCGGGGCTCCCGCGTAGAGGGCGTTCCCATAGTCAAGTCTGCTACTGACGAGGGCCTGGGTGACTGTTCTTCTTGTATCTGTCGGGATCCACCTGTAGATCTTGCGAAGCATGCGGAGGGTGTTGAAGCAGGAGGAGGAGACTGCGTTGACTTGCTTGGCTATGGAGAGCGTTGAGTCGAGGATGACTCCCAGGTTGCGTGCGTGGTCGGTGGGTGTCGGGGCTGCTCCCAGCATCGTTGGCCACCAGGAGTTGTCCCAGGCTGAGGGGTTGGAGCCGAGGATGAGGACCTCTGTCTTGTCCGTGTTCAGCTTTAGTCGGCTGATCTTCATCCAATCGGCAACGGCCTTCATTCCTTCATGGAGATTGGATTTGGCGGCGAGGGGGTCCTTGGTGAGGGAGAGGATCAGTTGAGTGTCGTTGGCGTAGGAGATAATGTTGAGGTCGTGCTGTCTGGCGATGCGTGCGAGCGGGGCCATGTAGATGTTGAACAGTGTTGGGCTGAGGGAAGATCCCTGGGGTACGCCGCAGATGATCTTGGAGGCTTCGGATCGGAAAGGTGGGAGGCGGACTCTCTGGGTTCTGCCGTCGAGGAAGGAGGTGGTCCATTCCAGGGCCTTGTCTCGGATCCCTGCGTCGTGGAGGCGTGCGCGTAGAGTGCGGTGGCAGACAGTGTCGAAGGCGGCGGAGAGGTCCAGCAGGATGAGGGCTGCGGTCTCACCGTTGTGCAGCAGGGTCCTGATGTCGTCGGTGGCGCGATGAGGGCAGTCTCAGTGCTGTGGTTGCTGCGGAACCCTGATTGGGATGGGTCCAGGATGCTGTTTTCTTCGAGGTATCGGGTTAGCTGTTTGTTGACGATCTTCTCGATGACCTTGGCTGGGAACGGAAGCAGGGAGATGGGCCGGAAGTTCTTGAGGTCTCTCGGGTCCGCCTTGGGTTTTTGAGTAGGGCGTTGATCTCTGCGTGTTTCCAGCTCTCTGGGAAGGTCGCAGTCTCGAAGGAGAGATTGATAACGTTGCACAGGTGGGGTGCGATGGAGCTGCTGGCTTTGTTGAAGATATGGTGCGGGAAAGGGTCTGACGGGGAGCCGGAGTGTATTGTGCTCATGGTCTTGATGGTGTTATCGATGTTCACGCTGGCCCAGGCTGGCAAGGGGTCATGGTCGATGGTGTGCGGCGGGTCTGGTGTATCTATCTTAGTAGGGGCTGTCTGGGTGTTGAAGCTGTCGTGGATGTCGGCGATCTTGCGGTGGAAGAAGGTGGCGAGGGAATCGCACAGGGCTTGCGACGGCGGGATGTCGTTGGTGTTGGAGCTGGGGTTGGAGAGTTCCTTCACGATGTTGAAGAGCTCCTTGCTGTTGTGTGCGTTGTTGTCGAGGCGGTCTTTGAAGGAGATTCTCTTGGCGGACCTGATGAGGTGGTGGTGGTTACGGATGGCATCTTTGTGGGCTGCGTGGCTGTCCGGTGTCTTATCACTGTGCCATTTCTTCTCTAGTTTCCGGCAGGTACGCTTGGAAGCTAGGAGTTCCGGGTGAACCAGCTGGCTCTTTTGGTGGTGTCGCTGTAGGTGAGTTTTTCAGCGGGGCGAGGGAGTTGGCACAGTCGTCTATCCATCGTCTGAGGTTGCAGGCAGCGTCGTCGGTGTTGGATGGGTCGGAGGGAGGGCTGAGAGCGAGGTTTGCCCGTAGTTGGTCTTCGGTGACTTTGCTCCAGCAGCGGCGTGGGATCTGTTGGGTGCGGTGGTGTGTGGTGGGTTTCTGGAAGATGAAGTGGATGCAGCGGTGGTCGGTCCAGAGGAGTTCCGTGGTGTGGCTGAAGGAGACGTGGGAGCTTGAGGAGAAGACGGGGTCGAGCGTGTGGCCGGCGGAATGAGTCGGTGTTGTGACGAGCTGTCTCAGTCCGAGGTTGGCGAGGTTGTCGATCAGGGTGGTGGAGTTGCTGTCGTTGTTGTTCTCCAGGTGAAAGTTCAGGTCTCCGAGGAGGATGTAGTCGGTAGAGGTCAGGGCGTGCGTGCTGATGAAGTCGGCGATGGAGTCGCTGAACTGGGGTCGGGGCCCAGGGGGTCTGTAGACAAGGGTGCCTCTAAGGGTGGTGTTGGGGTCCGTGTGGATCTGGAAGTGCATGTGTTCGGCGGTGCAGAGAAGGTCGTCGGTGCTGGTCGAGACCCTGATGGAGTTCTTGTGGACGATGGCGATTCCTCCTCCTACTCCGTTGACGCGGTCTCTGCGGGTGATCTTATAGCCGTCTGGGATGGCTATGGCGATGTCGGGTGCGGAGGAGTCGTTTATCCAGGTCTCTGTCAGGAAGGCGACGTCTGGTGATAATGTGTCGAGCAGGTCCCAGAGCTCGACGGCGTGTTTGCGTGCGGTGCGGATGTTCAGTAGGATGCATCGGAGGTGGTTGAGGTCCTTCTTGGCGGGCGCTTCTGTGGCTCTGAGGCTGGTGTAGCTGCAGTTCCGGCAGGTGAAGGGGCCATGAGTGCGTTTCGGGGCGGCCTTGAAGCAGTTGTGTGTCCGTCCGGGGTTGAGAGCGTGGAGTGTGGTGGCATCGTAACGGCGTCGGTCCTCGAGGCTGGAGCGGGGACGCGCGGCCCAGGGGTTCTGGCAGTGGGCGCAGTCCAGGCGCGGACGGGCGCAGACGGGTTTGCCTTAGGCGCGCCTTTGGCGCGCCAGCGGCGCGGCCGCACAGTGGCCGCCATATATGGGGAGGTGGGAGGGAGGAGCAGCTGGGAGGCGCGAGGCAGGGGCAGCGAATGAGCAGTCAGGGGGGCGGGGCCGCAGGGGACGCAGCGGCGGGAGTGGAGAGAGGCAACGGGGGTACAGAAGGCAAAATCGGGCACAAAAAATGGGGGCACGAGGGGAAACAGAAAGCAAAATGGACACACAGAATGGGGGCACGAGGGGAAACAGAAGGCAAAATCGGGCACAAAAAATGGGGGCACGAGGGGAAACAGAAAGCAAAATGGACACACAGAATGGGGGCACGAGGGGAAACAGAAGGCAAAATCGGGCACAAAAAATGGGGGCACGAGGGGAAACAGAAAGCAAAATGGACACACAGAATGGGGGCACGAGGGGAAACAGAAGGCAAAATTGGGCACAGGAGATGGGGGCACGAGGGGAAACAGAAGGCAAAACGGGCACAAGAAATGGGGCAACGAGGGGAAACAGAAGGCAAAAATGGACACACAGAATGGGGGCACGAGGGGAAACAGAAAGCTAAATGGACACAGGAGATGGGGGCATGAGGGGAAACAGAAGGCAAAACGGGCACCGAGGCAGCAGCAGATGGGCGAGCTTACCAGCAGCAGCAGCGGGCAGGACAACACAGGCGGAGCTGTGTGGCGGGGGAGCGACCTACCTGGCAAGGTCAAGGTCAAAGGTTATATTAGTGTGAGGACGTGGATCAGATTTTCAAGTGGATGATGTCATCAGTGATGTCATTTGAGATGTCATCAGTGATGTCATCAGTGATGTCACTGACCATGTCATGAATGATGTAATATGTGACATCATCAGCAGTGCATTGCGGGGGCGCGAGTTATAGTTAGCTGAACTAACTATAACGGGGGAATTTCTATGGATTTGTACGAGTGATATGTCCAACTAACTATAACGTCCCTGAAACCTATGGTTTTTTCAGTGAATTTGTAAGGTTTTTTAAATGCTAATTTCTAACTATAACATGCCTGAAACCTATGGTTTTTTCAGTGAATTTCAATGGTTTTTTAAATGCTAATTTCTAACTATAACGTGCTTGAAACCTATGGTTTTTTCAGTGAATTTCAATGGTTTTTTAAATGCTAATTTCTAACTATGCCTACAAAGTTAGGATATGTGAAGAAAGAGGAAGAAAAGCGTAGCAAGAAGCAAGACAAATGCAGAAAGAGGCAACAGAAGTCCAGAAAGACGAAGAAAAGTGCAGGAAGAAGCAACAGATGTGCAGAAAGAACCAACAGAGGAGCAGAAAGTCCTCCTGTGCCCCCAACTTTTTAGTGAGGGGTACTGGTGGTAACTGACTCTGACTAACCAGGACCGGAGCCAGTGCTATGCTAAAAGACACTTAGAATACAGTGAAAACACCTACATACACTAGGGAACACTATGCGTTGGGGTACCCCTGTAATGAGCATGACCTCCTCTGTATTTGCCATGAGTTAGTGCCTGGGTCATTGCATGAGTACATGGGTAGTGACTGGATGATCAGAGTGCTGCAAGGACAGTGCATGGTGATTTTATAACTGCTTGGGTTTTGGCAGAGTGATTGGATAAGTACATGGTGCTGGATGGGTGATTGGAGGAGTCCATGGGTAGTGATAGATGGATTTCTGGAGTGCATGGGTACAACCTGGGTAATTGGAGGAGTGAATCAGTACTGTGTAGGTGGTTAGAGGTCTGCATGGGTAGTGCACAGGGGATTGTAGCAGTGCATGTGTTAGTGCCTGGGTCACTCCATGAGTACATGGGTACTGACTGGAAGATTAGAGTACTGCAAGGAGAGTGCATGGTGAATTTATAAGTGCCAGGGTTTTGTCGGAGTGATTGGATAAGTACATGGTGCTCGCTGGGTGATTGGAGGAGTGCATGGGTAGTGACAGGGCAATGGCTGGACTGCATGGGTACTGCTCAGGGTATTGTAGCAGTGCATGAGTTAGTGCATGGGTCATTGCATGAGTGCATGGGTAGTGACTGGATGATTAGAGTGCTGCAAGGAGAGTGCATGGTGAATTTATAAGTGCTTGGGTTTTGGTGGAGTGATTGCATAAGTATACTCATGTCACACCAGGCCCCGCCCCTACCTTCACCACTGTGCAAACGCGCCCCTGGCGGGTTTAATTTGGGGAATTAATTCCCCTTGAATCCTGAGGGTCCCTGGGGCCAACTAGCCCACCATGTACCTCCAGTAAGCGCCACAGAGCTGTGTTGCAGAGAGGTGGTGCGAGGCCACGCCCCTTTTTACACCTCTCTGCAACGCAACTCTGTGGCGCTTACTGGACGTACCTGGTGGGCTAGTTGGCCCCCAGGGACCCTCAGGATTGACGGGGAATTAATACCCCAACTTAAAACGCGCCACAGGGCCTGTTTGCACACATGTCACATCAGGCCTCGCCCCCTCCCTTCACCACTGTGCAAACGCGCCCCGTGGTGCGTTTTAAGTTGGGGGATTAAGTCCCCTTCAATACTGAGGGTCCCTGGGGTCCAACTAGCCCACCCGGTACCTCCAGTAAGCGCCACACAGCTGCGTTGCAGAGAGGTGTAAAAAGGGGCGTGGCCTCGGACCACCTCTCTGCAATGCAGCCCTGTGGTGCTTACTGGCAGTACCTGGTGGGCTAGTTGGCCCCCAGGGACCCTCAGAATTGAAGGGGAATTAATTCCCCAACTTAAAACGCACCACAGGGTGCGTTTGCATAGTGTTGCTGGGAGGGGGAAGGGCCTCCGGCGCAATGCCAGCTTTTTTAAAAATTTTGTTTTTTAGAAGGGGGGCTGTGTGGCCCCCCTTCCTTTCCTATTTTTGGGGCCCTGGGGACCCCATCCCCCACCGCCTGACCCCTAATTTGTTAATTTAATTTTTTTTAAACGGAAGGGGGCCGTGCAACCCCCCTCTGAGGGCATTTTCTGCCCCGGGGACCCCCTCCCCCGGGCATGGCCACTATATATTTTTTTTATATATATTTTCAAAGGAGGGGGGCTGTGAGGCCCCCCTCCTGAGGATTCTGTTAGCCCCGGGACCCCATCCCCCGGGGCTCTGCCTCGTTATATTTTTTATTTTACTGCGGAGGGGGGCAGGCTTCTGTTAGCCCCGGGACCCCATCCCCCGGGGCCGGCCCTCTCCTTTGGGGACCGTGGGGGGGAGCCCCGTTGCCCCCACGGTCCCTGCCGGCTCCCCGCCTCCTGCGGGAGCCGGCATTGCTTTTCCACATGGGGAGCTGCTAACATGCAGCTCCCCGTGTGGAAAAGCAATCTGCTTTGGTTCATTGAAGCGAGAGCAGGTTTCCCTGCTCTCACTTCAATGAAGCAAAGCAGAGTTTGCTGTGGTAGGGCGGGAGCCGTGCTCCCGCTGTACCATAGCAAACAGCTGTGTCCCGGGGGTGGGCACCCCAGGACAATGCATGAGCCGGCCCTGGGGGGTGGCGGTCCCCAGGGCCATCAATTACAAAGCCCCGGGGAGGTGGTGGTCCCCGGGGCTCGGGGTCCGTAACCGACCCCCAAAGTGGCATTTTAGGGCCCCGGGGAGGTGGCAGTCCCTGGGGCGTGTGGGGGTGCTCGAGCCTCCCCACACAGGTTTATCTTTTTTTTTTAAAACAAGCCCCGGGGGGTGGCGGTCCCCGGGGCTGTGGGGGGGCCATGTGCCCCCCACAAATAATTAATGAAAGCCCCGGGGTGGCGGTCCCCAGGGCTTGGGGGGGCCTTGGAGACCCCCATACATTTAAAAATTAGCCCCGGGGGGTGGCGGTCCCCGGGTCTGCGGGGGGGCTGCGTGCCCCCCGCAACTCATAAATCAAGCCCCGGGGAGGTGGCGGTCCCTGGGGCAGTGTGGGGGGGATTGGGGTCCCCCCACACATTTTTTCAGTGCCCCCGGGACCTGGCCCACCCGGGGGCTTCAATACAACGAAGCAAGGGAGCCCGCGCTTCGTTCTTTTTTTATTTTCTCATCCGGATTTGCGCACCCAGCGCGAATTCGCCCGATTTTTGTTTAAAAAAAATGCTTTTTATGGGACCCCCTGAGCAGGCCTAGGGGGTCAGGGTGTTTCTACCCTGCCCCCTTTTCTTGTTTTTCGCGTTTGTTTTTCTCTTTTCTTGTGACTCGGTTCTACCGAGTCACAAGATGGCTGCCAACACTTCCTGGTTTGGAGTGTTGACAGCCAATTAGAATAAAGCTCGTGGTCGGGAGGGTCCGCGGATCCACCGCGCCTCTAAATATCGAAACTTTTATTTTTTGATTTTCTCAGCAACTACTGAACAGATTTACACCATTTAAAAAAAGGGCGCTTTCTGAACCAAGCACTACCTTTTTGCCAAATTTGGTGTAATTCCGTTCAGCAGTTCGAGCAGTAGCCGTGTCTAAAGTTTCCTATGGGAAATTCATTTTCCGACCACTTCTTTTTGAATTTCTCAGGAATTACTGAACGGTTTACACCATTTAACAAAAAGGGCTCTTTCTGAACCAAGGGCTACCTTTTTGCCAAATTTGGTGTAATTCCGTTCAGCAGTTCGGGCTGTAGCCGTATCTAAAGTTTCCTATGGAAAATAACATGGAGAAAACACGTTTTGGGACCCCCCTTTTTTCTCGGCCCCCGCTTGGCGAATCACCCCGAAACTTTCAGGATAGGAACTGACCGGAGCGGGCCAAAAGTTTTATAAATATGGCGAAGATTCGTCAACCGGCGCCAAAGTTATTGGGAAAAGTAAAAACTCTTTTCCTATGGAAACTAGGTCCTAACTATAACTATCTACTGGCGACCGCCAGTAGATAATATATATATATATATATATATATATATATATATACACCTTTAATATAATGCACTCTACCTCCTGGGCTTAGGAGGACAACCGTAAGAGTGACTTACTCATATTAAGGCAGTGTTGTGGCTCTGAAGCACATGGTGTGTGCAGCGTCACTCTTGAGCAGGCAGGCTGTCTGTGCAAACCTGCAATGGCAGACCTTCATACATACTTTTACTTGGGTCACACAGGGTGGCACAATATAGTGCTGCAGCCCTGGTGACCCCTTTACCACCCATGTCCTGGGTACCACTGGTACCATATACTAGGGACCTATAAGAGGGCAAAATATACCTTGCCAATTGGGTGTACCTATACACATCACCATATAGGGGAAATAGCACAGGCAATGGAGCCTGGTTAGCAGGTCCCAGTGCACTATCAGAGTAAAAAAAACGTCTCAAGCAGTCTAAAATGGGGAAAAAAGTGGGGGGGGGGCATCTGCAAAGAATCCCAGTTTCCAACATGACCCCCTCCCAGCCAACATGCCCAGGTGGCTCAATCTATCCCTGGGAGAGTATACCTGGCTTGATAGGTGAGAAACAGGAAGGAATCTGGTTATTTATTGCAGGGCCTACTCTGCCTCACATCCTCTCTGTAAGGTCGTGCCCTCAGGGAGGTCGGCCCATCTCAACAGTGGTAGGACCCATTCTAAAACTAACCTTTGCTATAGCTGTTTTATTTTCCTTCTCTCCTTTTACCTTGAATAGTGAGTGGTCTACCTCACTTATCCCTATCTTACTAAGGCACACCTAGCTTACCTACTGAGGTTACCCAACTCTTGAGTAACCCCACCATGACCAGCAGGGTCAGTGGGCCTAACTTGCTTTTGGCTATGGGGTCTGCCTCCCATACCAAGGACTGTGCAGCCAAGAAGACCAGCACCCAGCAAAGACTACTGACAGTTGTCAGTATCCAGAAGCACACCATGAGCTCTCCACTGACAAGTGGCTGAGCTGCCTCAGGGGCAATTGTGGGTTCATGGAACCTCTCTTGCTGTTCTGAGTGGGGGCTACCATATCTTGTGGCAGTCACCCTTCTTCCACTCTCCCTTCTGTCAGAGCAGGGACAACACCCTTTTTCTTCACAGCTGCCTGACTGTTCAGGACTTCTTCAGGAACAGGCGAAGCCTCACCAGTGCAAGACTTCGGGATTTAGCCCTACTGAGTCAGAAGGCCCTTGGCTTACTGGTTCCTTCTTTAGAAGTTGCTACCTTTTCATTGTCTTTTTTCCTTTCTTTTGGGATACCTGTCTCTCAACTGCAGGGACTGGATCCCTAGGTACTTAGGGTTGGGGGGTGCACTGGGAAACCACCCCACTTGGGTGCTGACCAACCTCTGGTAAGTCATTACCCAGGAGGCTATCCAAGAGCAGGTCAGCACTGACCACCACTTTGTGCCAACTACGGATACCCTCCCTCTTCAGGGACAATATGGCTCCAGGCCTAACCGAAACCATCCTAGAGGCTTCCCATTTCTTCTTGGTTTCTCCCTTCACATACTTCTTTGGGGTCACCAACTGGTCCACCACTATGGTGTGACTGGCACATGTGTCTCTCAGGACAATGGCAGGGCTCCCATTCACCTGAATGGAGTGAGCGTGCCTATTCCCACCCTAACGGATCAAAAGCTTACCATCTGGTCCTGATTTCCAGCTTAATGCTAAGAAAACATCCTCATCTGAGGAGTCCTACCCTATGGCTACACTGGACAGCCCAGTGCTAGTCACCTTCTTGAAACAGGCCGGGTCAACTCTGTAGTGATCTTACTGTTGGCAGTCAAAACACAGTCTGTTGTCCAAACACATTTTAAGTCCTAGGTCTCCCTGCCTCTGCTTGTCAAATCTTGGGTAGGATTTACTCTCCTCCTTTTTAGGGTTCAGGGGTCCTAAGGGAGTCTCTTAGGTGGGCTTACCACCTTCCCCTTTGACTTTTGTGGACCTAACCACCTATTTGGAGTCAACCCCTGGAACATCTAGGGTATACTTGACCTTACCCCCTTACCTGGTTTCTTCCCCAACTTGGTAGGGGCAGTCAAATCTGAATCAACCAGATGCTGTTTCAATAACTCTGTGGTACAGTTACTCAAAATGTCCTCATTCACAATCAAATTATACAGCCCATCATGAGTGTCCACTTTACTACCTACTATCCAGCCATCCAGTGCTTTGAGTGAGGAGTCAACTAAGTCCACCCAAGTTAGGTCTTGCCTCTTTTGGGTCTCTCTGAACTTTATTCTGTACTCCTCTGTAGAGAGTCCAAACCTATCAGGCGGTGTCTCCTTCATGTGTGAATCAGACTCAGCCACACTCTCATCAAGGGTCAGAAGTCTATCTCTGCCCTTCACTGAGAATAACTCTCAAAGTAGAGCGCCCCAGTGTTGGTGACCTAACTTCCTCATGCTGCAAGCTCTCTCAAAAGCTGCAAACCACTTGGTTATTTCATGTCCCTTTCTAAACCTAGCAACAATCCCTTTTGCGATCGTAGAGTCAAAATACTCCTCTTTACCTTTGTTGCTGCCACCATCATTGGGAACTAAGCACCATGTAACCCTCTTTTCCTCCAGGGCTAGTTTCATCAAGCTGGTCATTGAGAGTTCCTACCACCATACCAGACGAGGGGTACCTAGAGTGAGCGCTGTCACTTTCCACTGGTAAATGGGGTCTGGGGAAGTTCTGTGATTAAAGATCATCAGAGACTTCTCCCTCATTATTTTGGGCTGTGAGCACATCCTCTCCATCTGCTGGTTGACCAACAGAGGAGCGGTCATCCCGATCTAGGTGTTCTACATCATAGTCTCTGAGGGCCTGTTCCAGATCCTGTCTCTAAGAAGTTGCTCTAAAGCTAATGCCTCTAAGCTTGCATAATGCCCTCAGATCATTAATTGTTTCACTATGATCAAAACAAAAAGGCATAGGCAAACATTTTAAGAAGTGACTGACCACAATCAAAGACTAACAGCCGATTATGAGCTTGACGGTCCTGGAGCAGGCCGCCAAGCCAGCACCCTGCTCCAGGACTGCCAAACCTGACCGCTGTCCGCCCGCTAGATTACAAGTAATCTCGTGGTCTGGAAGGTGGTCCTTTGGCGTCCCCACAGCGGTGCCTATTAAAAGAGCACCGCAATGGGAACACCAAAGCCCGTTCCTGCACGGCATGGAAAGTAAAGTCCATGCCGTGCAGGAATGGGAGTGACTGCACACAAGCACACCATGGCCCTGAGACAACATGGTGTCCTGTAGGTCCCCCTTTGTTTCCTCACTGGCACAATTTTCATGGCAGCCCCATCACTATGAAAACTGTGGCAGTGTGGAAACCTCTATTATGCTCTGTGGTGCGGAAGCTGCACCACCTGCATATTAAAGCTTCTCTCCGCTGTGCCGCCACTGTGGGATCCATGATCCCAAACAGTTGCTGGGGGCCTGTGGCGGTCCCACCGCCGTATTCGTAATATTGTGGGTGGACCGCCAGTCTGGCGGTCAAGGGTCCGCCACCCTGGGTTCAGCGGTCCGATTGACCGCCAAACTCATTATCAGGCCCTAAGCCCTTGTGGCCAACATAAACTGTGCATGTTGAAGGGGTACACTCTGGGGTAGGCTGCAGACTGTGTGAAGGGCGCAGGGCCTGGCTGAAGAAAAGGCCCTGATAGAATGTTCTAAAATTTGCACCTCACTTTGATATGTAATTTTATTTTTTGTAATGACTGAATTCCATATGTTAAATACACGTAACACATAATCAAGGTGATGTTTTTCAAGTCATACACATCTTAGACAGTGTGTTTGACACATTTGTAATTTTTTTCCAATTCACACATATACAATTGTAATTGTTATGTAAGGTACAGAAAATGCACTATTTCAAGTAACAGCCATCACATGTCCACATAATGCACATGTGTGCTGTATCAATGTACAAACAATTTTAGACTGTCTAATCATGCTTCTGTTCCTTTTTTCCATTAAAAGCGAATGTTATGCTGACAGTCTTATCTTATTTCTGGTGATCCCTTATGCTTATGTTACTTTTCTATTTACTTATCTTACATAAAACATCTTTTAACAATGTGAAAAATTGATTCATGATTTATTTTCCTTTTTTACTTTCCTTTTCAGTGGGCAGCCAAGATGAAAGTGTTGAACAGTGGTCAAAAGGCTGAACTAGAAGGAGGGCATAGGGCAATAGATGGGTACAAGAGGAAGACCATATCACCACCACTAAAAAGGAGGGAGCATCTACCAGCAGGAAGAGTGCACCCACCCAGAGAATATCTCCTTGAAAAGCCTGGAAAATCCAGAGAGAGCCTGCTGAAACCACAGAGAGAGTGGTTGACTTGAACACTACATGCTAGGTGAAAGTAAGCAATGGGTCTTCTCCTGGCCAACAAAAACTAACAATGCTGTTACCCCAGGAGCGGGCCCTTCCATCGAAGTTTAAAACCACCTCCTCCATAACTCAAGAAGCCTCTATAGCAATGGTGCCTCCAGATAAACCCAGTTAACGTTTCTCCTAGTGCCAATGTCCACCTAGAAGGCCAGTGGCAGAAGGAGAGATTTGCTCCTAACACCCCTGAGCCCTCACATGGTGTTTCACCTAACCCTTCTGAGAATATGATCATGGTGGCTTTCGTGGGCGGCATGAAGCGAGTGATTACTTTTCAGCATGTGATCTCATGGGGCCTTCAAAGGTGGGCCGACAGCGTTGAAGGCACACTGAAAGAGGCACATGATGGCCAGCACAGATGTCTCTGCTGTCCCCTAGCTCCTGGGCTGCAGCTATTTCCAGCTATTTTGTCTCCCAACACTGCCCTACTGGTTTGTTGTACCCCCCAGTATCTCCTCATCTACTATCCCCAAAATCTACCACTCGGTGTAAAGAACCTCAGCTGCCTATCACTAAATCTATCCTAGTCTGTGAAGACTCTTAGTCGGTGTAGGAAAGTAGGATCTGCTTCTTATGGTTACCCCTACTTTTTACTTGTCGTGATGCTGTTTTTGACTAGTCTGACTGGGATCCTGCTAATCAGGACCCCAGTCTATCTGCTTTCTCCCTAAACTGTTGTGTTCAGTACCTAGGTACATTCAAGATTGGATACTGGGGTACCCTTGTCAGTCCCTAGTATATGGTATCCATGTACCCAGGACATAGGTCCCCCAGAGGCCTCCCATGGGCTGAAGCATGCACCATGCCACCCATAAGAGACCATTCAAAATGGAACTACAGGCCTGCCATTGCAGCCTGTGTAAGTCGGTGCATGCACCACTTACTAAAGTTATAGGTTTAAAATATCTAAGGGTCACTGCACTTAAAACCTATAAGTCACCCCTATAGCAGGCCTTCACAATCCTGAAGACAGGGTGCTTGGTTCTAAGTGAGAGGGTGCCCCTGCATGAGCAGGACACCCCCGCAGCCTATGGAGTCCATTCTCCCGGGTTGTCAGTGAAGGGATGTATGACGATATCACGCATGCATTACATCGCATGCCATTAGATCGCGGTTTTAACAACGCAAGTTGTTACAACGACTTGCGTTGGAGGGCGCTGGACTTAGGAGTAGTTTAATTTACTATTCCAACTCCAGCCTACGTACAGTAGGGAAGGTGTTGAATAGTAAATTAAACTACTCCTGTCCTATAGCGCCCTTCAGTGCAAGTCGTTGTAACGACTTGCGTTGTAAAAACCTCGATCTAATGGCATGCGATGTAATGCATGCGTTCTAAAGGTTGTTTCCCCAGTGAAGTAGCCATATACTATATAGAGGGGCATCGCGTAATAGCCCGATGACCATCTTGAAAACGGCTGCAACAAATCCTATCATGTTTGGTATCAAACATGTTGGAATCAAACCCCTACACCTTAAATGGTGTGGGGGGGTATGATTCCAAGCACCGGGAGAGCCCTCTTTTAGGCACTCAGTGTTCCCGGTACCAGCCTTCTGGTCCCGGACATCACAAAATGGTTGCCCCCGACCAGAGACACATTTCTGCCCTCCTGCTCCTGAGCCAAGATCGAGCAGGGGTAGGCAGAACAACAGGCATCCTGTCACAGGGAGGTGTAACCACCTCCCAGACTTGATTTAGTGTATTAGGGCTGGGTGGGTGCGCTTGCCAGCGCCTGAAAGTCTGCATGAGGGGCACATTTGGTGTCCCTGTGCATAGTCCAGTTCAAACCAGTCCTGGGAGTCGTTGGCTCCCGCTCTAGCGACAAACAGGCAAAGGACATGGGAGTAATCTCCCCCTGTCCAGACCCTCCCCTGGGAGGGTCCCCTGAATCTTCCCAACCCCTTCCTTAGGATACTTAAGGGCTTACCTGGGTGTAGGTCCCTAGATTCGTCGTGGGATAAGATTCAGAACTGAAACCACTGCACTTCTACCATCTGGGCACTCTGGATTTCATTTGGACCTGACTTTGTCTCCCTTCCAGTCTACTGCATTGTCTGTGCCTGTGCATCATACAGGAACCTTCCAAGGCCTGTGAAGCATCAAGGACAACTGAAGTAATCTCCCTTGGAGTGAAGGAGTTACTCCCCTGCATTCGAAGGCACTGCAACAAAGATGCTCGGTCTTCAGATCTCAAGCTCCTCTGGACTCCATGGGCTCTGCAACACAGGTGGTAGTTTTCCTCAGCTTCCAAGGCCTGCTCTACCCTCTCACCAAGTTTGAGACCAGTAGCCCTTGTGGGGGTTGCAATAACTGAACCCCTGGGTACAAAGTCCCTTTGCAGTTGCAAAGGCTTGTTGACATCTTTGCAAGGAGATCTTCGGGCTCCAAGTAGCCCCAACCTCGAGCACCTCCAGTGACTAGAATCTTCAGCCACACCACATCGTGTGCATCGTGGCCTGCATTTTTTGGTGAGCTGCTTGAGGTCCTCTAGTGACTCCTGTGCCTCCGGGCTGTGGGTCTACTTGAGGGTCACCTTTTGATTTTCTTGGGCCTTCCTGTTTGCACAGGGCCTGCCCTGACTCCCCTGCTTGTGGTGAGTCACCTGGATCTTGCTGGTCCCAACCGTGTACCTTCTTGATTTCCTGCATGGGTTGCATTTGCCAAGGCTTGTTGGTGCTCCCGCTGGACACCGACCCCTCAGCACTCAACGTCCTTCGTGGGACAGCACGTATCCGGGTCCTGGTTATCCTCAGCATCGCCTGGTTCTCGCAGCTGCAGAGTCAAGGTCACTGTCATCCTTCCTGAAGCACCCGACATCGGAGGGCATTTGTCTTCCAAGTCTCCTGGTCACCCCTGAGTGACATAGACTCTGCCCCCTCTGCTTTCAGGTAATCCTCTTCAAGAATCCATGTTTGGATTCATCTGGACACTTTCTCCTCTTCCAGCAGCGGGACTTTCCTGAGGTCCTCCATTGGGTTCGACAGCGGTTTCCGACGCCACTTCACACCTATGCACTCGGCTTCCCTGGGATAGGTAACTTGGGTACCACGGTATCCACGGGTGGGGTGGCTCTCTAACCTTCTGTCTGCCATGGCTTTTTTTCAGGGTCCACTGGGAAGCGTTCCTAATCTTTAAAATTCCAACTGTGACTTACACATAGACTTGTACGGAGCGCGCGGTCGTGTTCACACACTGCACACGCTCTCCGTGGGGTCTCTATCCACTTACCTTGGGTGGTTCTGTGGGTCCCCAGCAGTTCTACGTCCTCTCGACATTGTCCTGACTTGAGTTGTGGTTCTTCTATCACGTTCTTAGTATATGGTTTGGTCCCCCCCTTGGGCCCACTGTATATCAGTGCTATTTACTGTGATTTCTTTGCCAAAGTATTGTGTGCTTTGTGTCTATCTCCATGTAGGAGATACTGTAATGTAATAGAGAGTGTTTTATAATAAATACATATTTTTATACATACTTTGTGTGGTTCCTTTTCATTTAATCTATACTATAAGATTGCATTCTGGTAAAATAAGCTGCTTTACACTCCTTCAAGACTAAGCCTGAAGGCTGCTCGCCACAGCTACCACTTGGATAGATTTCTAAGGTTGTCTGAGACCTCCTAAATCACCATAAGGGATATCTTGTGCCCACTTACATTAGTGCAAAAACAACAGTTGATGGACAGAATGCAGAACAATGTCATACATTCACCCCAGTACAGAGATCTGGGCCTAAATCCATCGTTTTTTTGCTCACCATGCCATTCCAGTTTGAACCCAGCCATACGCAAATCAGTCTTGACCCTGTGCCTCATGGGAACAGTCCAGCCCGAACTGCCAAGCCAGGTCCTCCCTGGACTGGAAACAAGCATCCTAGGACCGGTTTCAGGGTTTCACACCTCTTCAGCCAGGATAGCTTGATTCCAGTGGCATGGAGAGCACGGGACCCACGTCTGGGCATACCCGTTCCCACTCGGGGTGACAAATGCAAAAACAACAGTTGATGGACAGAATGCAGAACAATGTCATACATTCACCCCAGTACAGAGATCTGGGCCTAAATCCATCGTTTTTTGCTCACCATGCCATTCCAGTTTGAACCCAGCCATACGCAAATCAGTCTTGACCCTGTGCCTCATGGGAACAGTCCAGCCCGAACTGCCAAGCCAGGTCCTCCCTGGACTGGAAACAAGCATCCTAGGACCGGTTTCAGGGTTTCACCCTCTTCAGCCAGGATAGCTTGATTCCAGTGGCATGGAGAGCACGGGACCCACGTCTGGGCATACCCGTCCCACTCGGGGTGACAAATGCAAAAACAACAGTTGATGGACAGAATGCAGAACAATGTCATACATTCACCCCAGTACAGAGATCTGGGCCTAAATCCATCGTTTTTTGCTCACCATGCCATTCCAGTTTGAACCCAGCCATACGCAAATCAGTCTTGACCCTGTGCCTCATGGGAACAGTCCAGCCCGAACTGCCAAGCCAGGTCCTCCCTGGACTGGAAACAAGCATCCTAGGACCGGTTTCAGGGTTTCACCCCTCTTCAGCCAGGATAGCTTGATTCCAGTGGCATGGAGAGCACGGGACCCACGTCTGGGCATACCCGTCCCACTCGGGGTGACAAATGCAAAAACAACAGTTGATGGACAGAATGCAGAACAATGTCATACATTCACCCCAGTACAGAGATCTGGGCCTAAATCCATCGTTTTTTGCTCACCATGCCATTCCAGTTTGAACCCAGCCATACGCAAATCAGTCTTGACCCTGTGCCTCATGGGAACAGTCCAGCCCGAACTGCCAAGCCAGGTCATCCCTGGACTGGAAACAAGCATCCTAGGACCGGTTTCAGGGTTTCACCCCTCTTCAGCCAGGATAGCTTGATTCCAGTGGCATGGAGAGCACGGGACCCACGTCTGGGCATACCCGTCCCACTCGGGGTGACAAATGCAAAAACAACAGTTGATGGACAGAATGCAGAACAATGTCATACATTCACCCCAGTACAGAGATCTGGGCCTAAATCCATCGTTTTTTTGCTCACCATGCCATTCCAGTTTGAACCCAGCCATACGCAAATCAGTCTTGACCCTGTGCCTCATGGGAACAGTCCAGCCCGAACTGCCAAGCCAGGTCCTCCCTGGACTGGAAACAAGCATCCTAGGACCGGTTTCAGGGTTTCACCCCTCTTCAGCCAGGATAGCTTGATTCCAGTGGCATGGAGAGCACGGGACCCACGTCTGGGCATACCCGTCCCACTCGGGGTGACAAATGCAAAAACAACAGTTGATGGACAGAATGCAGAACAATGTCATACATTCACCCCAGTACAGAGATCTGGGCCTAAATCCATCGTTTTTTGCTCACCATGCCATTCCAGTTTGAACCCAGCCATACGCAAATCAGTCTTGACCCTGTGCCTCATGGGAACAGTCCAGCCCGAACTGCCAAGCCAGGTCCTCCCTGGACTGGAAACAAGCATCCTAGGACCGGTTTCAGGGTTTCACCCTCTTCAGCCAGGATAGCTTGATTCCAGTGGCATGGAGAGCACGGGACCCACGTCTGGGCATACCCATCCCACTCGGGGTGACAAATGCAAAAACAACAGTTGATGGACAGAATGCAGAACAATGTCATACATTCACCCCAGTACAGAGATCTGGGTCTAAATCCATCGTTTTTTTGCTCACCATGCCATTCCAGTTTGAACCCAGCCATACGCAAATCAGTCTTGACCCTGTGCCTCATGGGAACAGTCCAGCCCGAACTGCCAAGCCAGGTCCTCCCTGGACTGGAAACAAGCATCCTAGGACCGGTTTCAGGGTTTCACCCTCTTCAGCCAGGATAGCTTGATTCCAGTGGCATGGAGAGCACGGGACCCACGTCTGGGCATACCCGTCCCACTCGGGGTGACAAATGCAAAAACAACAGTTGATGGACAGAATGCAGAACAATGTCATACATTCACCCCAGTACAGAGATATGGGCCTAAATCCATCGTTTTTTTGCTCACCATGCCATTCCAGTTTGAACCCAGCCATACGCAAATCAGTCTTGACCCTGTGCCTCATGGGAACAGTCCAGCCCGAACTGCCAAGCCAGGTCCTCCCTGGACTGGAAACAAGCATCCTAGGACCGGTTTCAGGGTTTCACCCTCTTCAGCCAGGATAGCTTGATTCCAGTGGCATGGAAAGCACGGGACCCACGTCTGGGCATACCCGTCCCACTCGGGGTGACAAATGCAAAAACAACAGTTGATGGACAGAATGCAGAACAATGTCATACATTCACCCCAGTACAGAGATCTGGGCCTAAATCCATCGTTTTTTGCTCACCATGCCATTCCAGTTTGAACCCAGCCATACGCAAATCAGTCTTGACCCTGTGCCTCATGGGAACAGTCCAGCCCGAACTGCCAAGCCAGGTCCTCCCTGGACTGGAAACAAGCATCCTAGGACCGGTTTCAGGGTTTCACCCCTCTTCAGCCAGGATAGCTTGATTCCAGTGGCATGGAGAGCACGGGACCCACGTCTGGGCATACCCGTCCCACTCGGGGTGACAAATGCAAAAACAACAGTTGATGGACAGAATGCAGAACAATGTCATACATTCACCCCAGTACAGAGATCTGGGCCTAAATCCATCGTTTTTTGCTCACCATGCCATTCCAGTTTGAACCCAGCCATACGCAAATCAGTCTTGACCCTGTGCCTCATGGGAACAGTCCAGCCCGAACTGCCAAGCCAGGTCCTCCCTGGACTGGAAACAAGCATCCTAGGACCGGTTTCAGGGTTTCACCCTCTTCAGCCAGGATAGCTTGATTCCAGTGGCATGGAGAGCACAGGACCCACGTCTGGGCATACCCGTCCCACTCGGGGTGACAAATGCAAAAACAACAGTTGATGGACAGAATGCAGAACAATGTCATACATTCACCCCAGTACAGAGATCTGGGCCTAAATCCATCGTTTTTTTGCTCACCATGCCATTCCAGTTTGAACCCAGCCATACGCAAATCAGTCTTGACCCTGTGCCTCATGGGAACAGTCCAGCCCGAACTGCCAAGCCAGGTCCTCCCTGGACTGGAAACAAGCATCCTAGGACCGGTTTCAGGGTTCCACCCCTCTTCAGCCAGGATAGCTTGATTCCAGTGGCATGGAAAGCACGGGACCCACGTCTGGGCATACCCGTCCCACTCGGGGTGACAAATGCAAAAACAACAGTTGATGGACAGAATGCAGAACAATGTCATACATTCACCCCAGTACAGAGATCTGGGCCTAAATCCATCGTTTTTTGCTCACCATGCCATTCCAGTTTGAACCCAGCCATACGCAAATCAGTCTTGACCCTGTGCCTCATGGGAACAGTCCAGCCCGAACTGCCAAGCCAGGTCCTCCCTGGACTGGAAACAAGCATCCTAGGACCGGTTTCAGGGTTTCACCCCTCTTCAGCCAGGATAGCTTGATTCCAGTGGCATGGAGAGCACGGGACCCACGTCTGGGCATACCCGTCCCACTCGGGGTGAAAAATGCAAAAACAACAGTTGATGGACAGAATGCAGAACAATGTCATACATTCACCCCAGTACAGAGATCTGGGCCTAAATCCATCGTTTTTTGCTCACCATGCCATTCCAGTTTG
Source organism: Calotriton arnoldi (assembly GCA_963921515.1). NCBI lineage: Eukaryota > Metazoa > Chordata > Amphibia > Caudata > Salamandridae > Calotriton > Calotriton arnoldi. The sequence continues at coordinate 227,176 of CAWUFW010001951.1, forward strand.
AACCCAGCCATACGCAAATCAGTCTTGACCCTGTGCCTCATGGGAACAGTCCAGCCCGAACTGCCAAGCCAGGTCCTCCCTGGACTGGAAACAAGCATCCTAGGACCGGTTTCAGGGTTTCACCCCTCTTCAGCCAGGATAGCTTGATTCCAGTGGCATGGAGAGCACGGGACCCACGTCTGGGCATACCCGTCCCACTCGGGGTGACAAATGCAAAAACAACAGTTGATGGACAGAATGCAGAACAATGTCATACATTCACCCCAGTACAGAGATCTGGGCCTAAATCCATCGTTTTTTTGCTCACCATGCCATTCCAGTTTGAACCCAGCCATACGCAAATCAGTCTTGACCCTGTGCCTCATGGGAACAGTCCAGCCCGAACTGCCAAGCCAGGTCCTCCCTGGACTGGAAACAAGCATCCTAGGACCGGTTTCAGGGTTTCACCCCTCTTCAGCCAGGATAGCTTGATTCCAGTGGCATGGAGAGCACGGGACCCACGTCTGGGCATACCCGTCCCACTCGGGTGACAAATGCAAAAGCAACAGTTGATGGACAGAATGCAGAACAATGTCATACATTCACCCCAGTACAGAGATCTGGGCCTAAATCCATCGTTTTTTTGCTCACCATGCCATTCCAGTTTGAACCCAGCCATACGCAAATCAGTCTTGACCCTGTGCCTCATGGGAACAGTCCAGCCCGAACTGCCAAGCCAGGTCCTCCCTGGACTGGAAACAAGCATCCTAGGACCGGTTTCAGGGTTTCACCCCTCTTCAGCCAGGATAGCTTGATTCCAGTGGCATGGAGAGCACGGGACCCACGTCTGGGCATACCCGTCCCACTCGGGGTGACAAATGCAAAAACAACAGTTGATGGACAGAATGCAGAACAATGTCATACATTCACCCCAGTACAGAGATCTGGGCCTAAATCCATCGTTTTTTGCTCACCATGCCATTCCAGTTTGAACCCAGCCATACGCAAATCAGTCTTGACCCTGTGCCTCATGGGAACAGTCCAGCCCGAACTGCCAAGCCAGGTCCTCCCTGGACTGGAAACAAGCATCCTAGGACCGGTTTCAGGGTTTCACCCTCTTCAGCCAGGATAGCTTGATTCCAGTGGCATGGAGAGCACGGGACCCACGTCTGGGCATACCCGTCCCACTCGGGGTGACAAATGCAAAAACAACAGTTGATGGACAGAATGCAGAACAATGTCATACATTCACCCCAGTACAGAGATCTGGGCCTAAATCCATCGTTTTTTTGCTCACCATGCCATTCCAGTTTGAACCCAGCCATACGCAAATCAGTCTTGACCCTGTGCCTCATGGGAACAGTCCAGCCCGAACTGCCAAGCCAGGTCCTCCCTGGACTGGAAACAAGCATCCTAGGACCGGTTTCAGGGTTTCACCCCTCTTCAGCCAGGATAGCTTGATTCCAGTGGCATGGAGAGCACGGGACCCACGTCTGGGCATACCCATCCCACTCGGGGTGACAAATGCAAAAACAACAGTTGATGGACAGAATGCAGAACAATGTCATACATTCACCCCAGTACAGAGATCTGGGCCTAAATCCATCGTTTTTTGCTCACCATGCCATTCCAGTTTGAACCCAGCCATACGCAAATCAGTCTTGACCCTGTGCCTCATGGGAACAGTCCAGCCCGAACTGCCAAGCCAGGTCCTCCCTGGACTGGAAACAAGCATCCTAGGACCGGTTTCAGGGTTTCACCCCTCTTCAGCCAGGATAGCTTGATTCCAGTGGCATGGAAAGCACGGGACCCACGTCTGGGCATACCCGTCCCACTCGGGGTGACAAATGCAAAAACAACAGTTGATGGACAGAATGCAGAACAATGTCATACATTCACCCCAGTACAGAGATCTGGGCCTAAATCCATCGTTTTTTTGCTCACCATGCCATTCCAGTTTGAACCCAGCCATACGCAAATCAGTCTTGACCCTGTGCCTCATGGGAACAGTCCAGCCCGAACTGCCAAGCCAGGTCCTCCCTGGACTGGAAACAAGCATCCTAGGACCGGTTTCAGGGTTTCACCCCTCTTCAGCCAGGATAGCTTGATTCCAGTGGCATGGAGAGCACGGGACCCACGTCTGGGCATACCCGTCCCACTCGGGGTGACAAATGCAAAAACAACAGTTGATGGACAGAATGCAGAACAATGTCATACATTCACCCCAGTACAGAGATCTGGGCCTAAATCCATCGTTTTTTTGCTCACCATGCCATTCCAGTTTGAACCCAGCCATACGCAAATCAGTCTTGACCCTGTGCCTCATGGGAACAGTCCAGCCCGAACTGCCAAGCCAGGTCCTCCCTGGACTGGAAACAAGCATCCTAGGACCGGTTTCAGGGTTTCACCCCTCTTCAGCCAGGATAGCTTGATTCCAGTGGCATGGAGAGCACGGGACCCACGTCTGGGCATACCCGTCCCACTCGGGGTGACAAATGCAAAAACAACAGTTGATGGACAGAATGCAGAACAATGTCATACATTCACCCCAGTACAGAGATCTGGGCCTAAATCCATCGTTTTTTGCTCACCATGCCATTCCAGTTTGAACCCAGCCATACGCAAATCAGTCTTGACCCTGTGCCTCATGGGAACAGTCCAGCCCGAACTGCCAAGCCAGGTCCTCCCTGGACTGGAAACAAGCATCCTAGGACCGGTTTCAGGGTTTCACCCTCTTCAGCCAGGATAGCTTGATTCCAGTGGCATGGAGAGCACAGGACCCACGTCTGGGCATACCCGTCCCACTCGGGGTGACAAATGCAAAAACAACAGTTGATGGACAGAATGCAGAACAATGTCATACATTCACCCCAGTACAGAGATCTGGGCCTAAATCCATCGTTTTTTTGCTCACCATGCCATTCCAGTTTGAACCCAGCCATACGCAAATCAGTCTTGACCCTGTGCCTCATGGGAACAGTCCAGCCCGAACTGCCAAGCCAGGTCCTCCCTGGACTGGAAACAAGCATCCTAGGACCGGTTTCAGGGTTCCACCCTCTTCAGCCAGGATAGCTTGATTCCAGTGGCATGGAGAGCACGGGACCCACGTCTGGGCATACCCGTCCCACTCGGGGTGACAAATGCAAAAGCAACAGTTGATGGACAGAATGCAGAACAATGTCATACATTCACCCCAGTACAGAGATCTGGGCCTAAATCCATCGTTTTTTTGCTCACCATGCCATTCCAGTTTGAACCCAGCCATACGCAAATCAGTCTTGACCCTGTGCCTCATGGGAACAGTCCAGCCCGAACTGCCAAGCCAGGTCCTCCCTGGACTGGAAACAAGCATCCTAGGACCGGTTTCAGGGTTTCACCCCTCTTCAGCCAGGATAGCTTGATTCCAGTGGCATGGAGAGCACGGGACCCACGTCTGGGCATACCCGTCCCACTCGGGTGAAAAATGCAAAAACAACAGTTGATGGACAGAATGCAGAACAATGTCATACATTCACCCCAGTACAGAGATCTGGGCCTAAATCCATCGTTTTTTTGCTCACCATGCCATTCCAGTTTGAACCCAGCCATACGCAAATCAGTCTTGACCCTGTGCCTCATGGGAACAGTCCAGCCCGAACTGCCAAGCCAGGTCCTCCCTGGACTGGAAACAAGCATCCTAGGACCGGTTTCAGGGTTTCACCCTCTTCAGCCAGGATAGCTTGATTCCAGTGGCATGGAAAGCACGGGACCCACGTCTGGGCATACCCGTCCCACTCGGGGTGACAAATGCAAAAACAACAGTTGATGGACAGAATGCAGAACAATGTCATACATTCACCCCAGTACAGAGATCTGGGCCTAAATCCATCGTTTTTTGCTCACCATGCCATTCCAGTTTGAACCCAGCCATACGCAAATCAGTCTTGACCCTGTGCCTCATGGGAACAGTCCAGCCCGAACTGCCAAGCCAGGTCCTCCCTGGACTGGAAACAAGCATCCTAGGACCGGTTTCAGGGTTTCACCTCTCTTCAGCCAGGATAGCTTGATTCCAGTGGCATGGAGAGCACGGGACCCACGTCTGGGCATACCCGTCCCATTCGGGGTGACAAATGCAAAAACAACAGTTGATGGACAGAATGCAGAACAATGTCATACATTCACCCCAGTACAGAGATCTGGGCCTAAATCCATCGTTTTTTTGCTCACCATGCCATTCCAGTTTGAACCCAGCCATACGCAAATCAGTCTTGACCCTGTGCCTCATGGGAACAGTCCAGCCCGAACTGCCACATACATTAGTGGACATCATATAGCAGGCCAGCCTCTCACAGTCTGTCTCACCAATTAACCCAAGTGCCTGTGAGCATGCAGGAGGTAGTGGTGATTCTACTCCCTGAAAAGGAAGATGGCCGGGAATTTTGTGCCTAAAACCAGGAAAGCCTTTCAGCCATTCCATCTGGGTTGGGGGTTTGACTTTAAGTCTTTTTGTTATATTGGACTTTTATTTCTCAATTGAAATTGTATTTAGGACTTTGAACTTTCTTTCGGGCTATGAATTTTTTGACCATTTTTAACTATTTTGAGAGCATTATACCCATTTGAGCTATGTTAGACCTGTGAGCCTTGGGGGGTGGAGGGGGGGGGATCTTCCCCCAAAATGTTTGCCTGCTTGGCTCCAATTTTGCTAAATTCTTTTTGTTGGGTTTATGACTCTTGGCACTTTACCACTGCCATCCAGTGCTAAAGTGTTTTTGCTTCTCCCCTAAAACATGGTTTGATTGACTATCCACAATTGGCATAGTTAATTTATCTATAATTACCAAGTAGAGTGCACTACATGGGCTTGTATATTAAATGCTACTAGTGGGCCTGCAGCAATGATTGCACCACCCACACAAGTAGCACTTTAAACATGTTTCAGGCCTGTCATTGCAGAGCCTCTGTATGTAGTTTACACTGCCATGTCGGGATTGGCTTTTAAAACACCTTGCCATGCCTTAAACTCCCTTTTCATTACATATAACGCATCTCTATAGTAGGCCCAAGGAATCCTATAGGGAAGGGTGCTGTGTAATCAAAAGGTTGGACGTGCACTTTTAAGTTTTGATTGTCCTTGTAGTGAAAACATCCAAATTCATTTTTTACTACTGTGAGGCCTATCCCTCTCATAGGTTAACATTGGAAATTCCCCATTACACCTATAAGCTGTAATTCCTGATTGAGAAGGAGTAGATCTGTAATGTTTCATATCATTGGAATGATGATGATAAATTCTCTTTACTGGTAAATTTGAATTTATCATTACCCTTTTAAAAATGCTACTTTTAAAAAGATGGCATTTTTCTGCTCTTAGCCGTGTGCCTGCAGCCTGTCTCCAATACAATCCTGTGGTGGGTGACAGTTGGACTTTGTACATTCCCTCCAGGCAGCCACATAAAAAGGGAGCTTAGGTGTGACTGATTGGCCATCCGTCGTCCTGGGCAGGATGGGAGGGAGGAGCTGACACTTACACCTGAATAGGCTGTGTCCCGTCTCCACACAAAAGGCTGCATACCCTCCAGGAATGAGTCGGGAGCCAGAGCTGGGAGGGAGGACCTCTGTGTACTTCAAAGCCCCTCTTTGATGTCACCCCCACTTCAAAGGCACAACTGGATATAAGTACTGGGTCTCTGACCCCACCAAATTAGTACATTGCTGGACCTGTCAAGAACTCTGTCAGAAAGAAGGACTGCTGTGCACAAGAACTGCCACTCAGCTGAACTGCTGATCTGGAAGAACTGCTTTTCTGCTGTGCTGTCCTGCTGCCTGCTACCCTGCTGAGGGAGGACTGGACCAATCTCACTTGAACCCAGAGTGACTCCAAGGGCATGCTCGCTTGCCCTTTATCCTAAATCTCAGGGAAACAAAGAATTTTCATCCATCTGCAACATCACCTGGACTTTGCTTGCTGAAAGTCCTACCCTGCCAAGTAGTGCCAATCTAGTCCTGGGCCCTTGGAATTGGGTATAAAGTGATGCAACTGCTAAAATCAGCAAATCCACTCCATTGCACCGATTGGAGCCGATGCATGTCCATCGAAGCCGAAGCATCTCAGCAGATGCGAGGATCAAGTACTTCGCTTCGACAACTAATCGACTCTGTTGCGCACCTCCAGCAATGACAATGCAGTGCTACAGCTTCAAGGATCGATGACATTGCTTTGCAGACTGGTCGATGCATTGCCTCCATTCCTACGCATCCACGACTTTGTGCAGCTCGGAACCAACACATCACCTCTATTGTAAGGATTGTCGATGACGCATTGCCTTCTCTGCTCCCCGCATTGTCCTTGACGTTGATGCATTCAAGGTACTTTGCAGTGAAATTTTAGATTTACCCCAGTCTAGTGCGACCAGATATCCCCACTTGGCGCTTTAAGTTTCTAAGCACTACATTTGAATGTATTCTTTAACCCCTTCGATGCTCATGACAGAGCGGTTCCGTCATGAGCATCGGTTGGGCTGTGCTCATGACGGAACCGCTCCGTCATGGCACCCACCCATGGGTGAAGCGCTGGCGCGCCCCCCATGGGCACCCCAACATGTTGCCACAAAGGGGGATGGCAGCGGAAGAGTTTCCGCTGCCACCCCAACCCCCCCTCGGCGATCCTGTGACGTCAGCGCGCACAGGAAGCGCAGGGACGCCTGGAAGCCATTTGCTTCCAGGTGTCCCAAGGAGGAGGGTGAGTGCAGTGTGCTCCGGTGGGGCGGTGGGGGCCTTCTGCAGTGTATTGAGGCATCGGGGGAGAGGAAAGAGTATTTCCTCTCCCCTGATGTCTCAATGCAGGGCATTCCTGCTGCACGATCGTGCACAGCGTCGCGATCGTGCAGCAGGAATGCCCCACTAGACACCAGGGATGTCTTTTTGGGTGAAAAGGAAGCATCCCCTTGGGCAAGGGTCGCTTCCTATGGGGGCCAATTAATTTTAAGACTTTTCTGCCCCCCCTGGGGACAGATCGGCCATTTTTTGGGCCGTTTCTGGGGGGAACAGCCATCACAACGCGGATTTTACTCCGCGTACCATTACATCGCATGTGTTACAACGCATGCGATGTAACTACGCGTAGCCATTACTACGCGTACCATTACATTGCATGCGCTTTTACAACGCATGCGATGTAATGGCTATCCACGTCGTTGTGAGGAAACTGAGGCTGTTTCCTCACAACGACGTGCACCGCCCCTGGAAGCAGGAAGCAGGAACCGGGAGCAGAGATGGCGAGGAAAGAGGTAAGGCTGATTGTGCTTGGGGTGGGGGTAGTGGTTTAGGGTAGTGTCGTAGTGTTTTAGGGTTAGGGGTAAGGTAGGGGTGGGGTGGGAGTAGTGTGGGTAGTGTTGTAGTGTCTTAGGTTTTAGGGTAGTGTAGGGGTGGGAGTAGTGTGGGTAGTGGTTTAGGGTAGGGTAGTGTCGTAGTGTTTTAGGGTTAGGGGTAGTGTAGGGGTGGGAGTATTGTGGGTAGTGTTGTAGTGTCTTAGGTTGTAGGGTATTGTAGGGGTGGGAGTAGTGTGGGTAGTGGTTTAGGGTAGGGTAGTGTCGTAGTGTTTTATGGTTTAGGGTAGTGTAGTGGTGGGGGTAGTGTGGGTAGTGTTGTAGTGTTTGTGTAGTGTAGTGTTTTAGGGTTTAGGGTAGTGTTGTAGTGTTTGTGTAGTGTAGTGTTTTAGGGTTTAGGGTAGTGTTGTAGTGTTTGTGTAGTGTAGTGTGTTAGGCTTTAGGGTAGTGTTGTAGTGTAGTGTTTTAGGGTTTAGGGTACTGTTGTAGTGTTTGTGTAGTGTAGTGTTTTAGGCTTTAGGGTAGTGTAGTAGTGTAGTGTTTTAGGGTAGTGTTGTAGTGTTTGTGTAGTGTTGTGTTTTAGGGTTTAGGGTAGTGTTGTAGCGTTTGAGTAGTGTAGTGCATTAGGGTTTAGGGTAGTGTTGTAGTGTTTGTGTAGTGTAGTGTTTTAGGGTTTAGGGTGGTGTTGTAGTTTTGTGTAGTGTAGTGTTTTAGGGTTTAGGGTAGTGTTGTAGTGTAGTGTTTTAGGGTAGTGTCGGGGGGGGTCGTGCAGGGTAGTGTAGTGTTATGGTAGGGAGAGGACTGGGGGTCAGGGGAGGGTTGTGTAGGGGTAGGGTTGTCACTTACCTTGCAAAATATAACCACGAGTATAGCTTTACCACGCATGCCTTTGCGTTGTAATGGCATGCGTGGTAAAGGCATACTCGTGGTAAAATTTTGCGATGTAATGGCATGTCGTTGTCATTGACATCGCGTAGTAATACCCGCGTTGTAATGGCATGCGTGGTATTAGTATGCGATGTAATGACATACAACCGTTTCTGGCCCCAGGGATTATTTGAAAATTAAAATGGAAGCGACCCCTTGGGCAAGGGTCGCTTCCAGGGGGCCAATTTTTTTAGTATTGGAATTCTGCCCCCCTAGGGGCAGATCAGCCCGTTTTTTGGCCTTTCTGCCCAAACCCCCACTAGACACCAGGGAATTATTTTAAATTGAAATGGAAGCGACCCCTTGGGCAAGGGTCACTTCCAGGGGGCCAATTTTTTTGTAATGGGAATTCTGCCCCCCCTGGGGGCAGATCGGCCCGTTTTTTGGCCGGGCAGAAACCCATACTAGACACCAGGGTGTTATGTAAAATTTAAATGGAAGCGACCCCTTGGGCAAGGGTCGCTTCCAGGGGGCAATTTCTTTTTTTAATGTGTATTCTGCCCCCCCTGGGGGCAGATTGGCATTTTTATTGGGCCTTTCTGCCCCCATGGGGGCAGAAAACCCCACTAGACACCAGGGACTAATTTTTAAATTAAAATGGAAGTGACCCCTTGGGCAAGGGTCGCTTCCAGGGGGCATATTGTTTTTGTATGCGTATTCTGCCCCCCCTGGCCCATTTTTTTGCCCTTTCTGCCCCCTGGGCGGGGGGTAGAAAACCCCACTAGGCACCAGGGATTTTGTTTTGTGTGTAATGGAAGCGACATGGTTGCTTCCAAGGGGGTAACATTTGGATAATGTTTTTTCTGCCCCTCCTGGGGACAGATCTGCCCCTTTTTTGGCCTTTCTGCCCTAGGCGGGAAGGGGAGGCAGAAAACCCTACTAGGCACCAGGGATTTATTACTTTTGCAAGGGGGGCACATTTCTGTCTGCTGTCTTCTGCCCCACCTGGGGGACAGATTGGCCTGGCAGACAACCTCACCCGATCCCTTGGGCAAGATCACCCCCATTTTTCTCAGCCCTATTTGAAGGCCCATCTGGCCGATTGACCATTTGGGTAGTGACATAGCGTGTTATAATGTTAATTGTTTTATTTCTTGTGAATTGTAATTGTAATGCTTTATTTCTCCCTTTTTGTTCTAGTTCAAGGCTTTTGCTCTTTAGACTGTTCCAGGTTGCGATTTCGTTACTGGTGGTTCTGCTGTTTGTGTAGTTGCATGTGTTTGGTAAGAGACTTTTTTTGTACAATGTAAATGAGTTTCATTTCTCTGCATGAATGTGTTTTTTGCAAATGGTGTAATAATAGCAGTATGTTTGGCTTCTGTTTTTTGAGTGTCAAAAACTTTTTGCATTTGTGCTCGATGTGTATTTTGTTGTCTTGTGAGTAATTGGTTTTGTTTTTTTCTTTCTAGTGGGATATTGTTGGTTTTTGCTGTGTCTCTGCAGAGTAGGTGCTGGTGAGTGTAGCTGTCTCTTGCAAGTGAATCATATAGTTTTTGAGTATATAGATCTTTGTGATAAAGGCACACATTGTTTTACTTACATATTTGGCACAGTGTTGGTTGTTGTTGACTTGTTTGTGCAGTCTCCTTTGTTAGTAAGGATAATGGCTAGCCACAGGATTACTGCTCAGCAGGTTGTTGGTATGCTTTTTGAGTCTTCCTCTGACCATGGTTCAGAGACTGACTCTGCATCTGAGGCAGAGGAGGGAGGGGAAGATTCTGGCAGTGAGTTTTCTCTCCACATGGAATCATCGGATGATGAAGCTACTCTCAGTGCGGATGAAGCTACTCTTAGTGCGGATGAAGTGCCTGTGTTAGAGGAGGACATTGATGTGCCGATAGTGCGGCAAGAGGCATCTGGGCTGCAGCCTGGGGCTGCAAGGCTTCCCGTTAGTATAGTGCGGCAAGAGGCATCTGGGCTGCAGCCTGGGCTGCAAGGCTTCCCGTTGAAAGTGCTGACCTCTGGGTTGCCGCTGGCATGGTGCAGCCAGCATTGCCAGACTTTACTGGTGTTCCAGGGTGTAGAGTGAATACTGAAAACTTTTTGCTGATACATTTTTTTCAGTTGTTTATGGACGATGTATTTTTGGCAGAGATTGTTGAGCAGACTAATTTGTATGCCGAACAGTTTTTGAGGGACAACAGTGCCAGCCTTAAGCCCCACTCTAGAGCTACCCGGTGGACTCCCACAAATCTGGAAGAGATGAAGAAGTTCTTGGGTTTAACTTTTTTGATGGGCTTGCTAAGGAAGCCATCAATGTCTTCATATTGGTCTACTAGTCCCTTGATGGCAACAGCTATATTTCCGGCAGTCATGAGTCGTGATAGGTATTTGCTTCTGCTTCGGATGCTGCATTTTGTCGATAATGGTTTAGCGTTGGCACAAGATCACCCTGATTGTGACCGTCTTTTTAAGATTCGGCCTGTCATTGATCACTTTGTTGATCGATTTTCTGAGATCTATGCTCCAGGGAAAGAAATAGCAGTGGATGAGTCTTTGGTGTTGTTCAAGGGCCGCTTGGTTTTTAGGCAATACATTCCTAGTAAGAGGGCACGCTATGGAATTAAGCTGTATATGCTGTGTGACAGTAGGACTGGATATGTCTCTAATTTCAGGGTGTACGGATTAACCCCCCTGGTTGTCCGTCCACTTTTGGAGTGACTGAGAAAATTGTGTGGGAACTTCGTAGAGGACTTTTTAACAAAGGCCACCATTTATATGTAGATAACTTCTACACTGGTGTGCAGTTGTTCAGGGAATTTGCCAAAGTGGACACGGTTGCTTGTGGCAAAATCCGCTCTAACCGTAAAGGTTTCCCAAAAGAACTTGTTTGCCAAAAGCTTGTGCGGGGACAGTGCAGTGCGTTGCGTTGCGAGGAGCTTCTAGCTGTGAAGTTTTCAGACAGGAGAGATGTCTACATGCTGACTACCATCCATGATGAAAGCACTTCACCTGTGACTGTTTGGGGTCAGGTTGCTGAAGCGCGCAAACCTGTGTGCATTTTAGACTATAATAGGCACATGGGTGGTGTTGACAGAGTAGATCAGAGGTTGGAACCTTACGCTGCTCTTCGTAAGGCTTACATTTGGTATAAGAAGTTGGCTATCCATCTTTTCCACTTGGCAACCTTTAATCGTTTTGTTGTATTCAAGGATTCTTGTCCTGAGTCAAAGATGACTTTTGCTAAGTTTCAGGAGTCTGTAATACGCAGCCTTGTTTTAGTGGAACAGGCAAGTGTTCCTAGAGTTGGAGTGGTGAAGGATGTGGCTAGATTGAAAGATTGCCACTTTCCTGATCACATTCCTCCCACACCCTCAAAAGACTTTCCCAGTAGGAGATGTAGAGTCTGTTGGCGAAGAGGTACACGGAAGGAGACTCGTATGTACTGCCCCGAGTGTCTTTCTAATCCTGGGCTGTGTGTGCCTGCTTGTTTTAGAATGTACCACATGCAAAATAATTTTTGGGAGCATCTATGAGTGGTAAAGTGAACTGCTGGCCTCTATTGTTTAATATTTTTTGTTCAGTTTCAAGGTTGGCATTTGTGTAGTGTATTTAGTTTCAGATTTTGTGTTAGTAGATTTGTATCTATTTGCAAATTTTTTGTGTTTTCTTATTTGTATAAAAAAATCCTAAATGTGATGGCGGTGTGCGTGGAGTGGCGCTTGTCTGGCGGTGTGCGTGGACTGGCGCTTGGCTGCCGGTGTGTTTGGATTGGTGCTTGGCTGGCGGTGTGCGTGGACTGGCGCTTGGCTGGCGGTGTGTTTGTACTTGCGCTTGGCTGGCGGTGTGTTTGGACTGGCGCTTGGCTGGTGGTGTGGGTGGACTGGTGCTTGGATGGCGGTGTGCGTGGACTTGCGCTTGGTTGGTGGTGTGCGTGGACTGGCGCTTGACTGGCTGTGTGCGTGGACTGGCGCTTGGCTGGCGGTGTGCATGGACTGGCACTTGGCTGGCGGTGTGCGTGGACTGGTGCTTGGCTGACGTGTGCGTGGACTGGCGCTTGGCTGGCGGTGTGTGTGGACTGGAGTTTGGCTGACGGTGTGCGTGGACTGGCGCTCGGCTGGCGGTGTACGTGGACTGGCGCTTGGCTGGCGGTGTGTGAGTAGTGACTAGCTGCTGGTCACTACACACACTGCTAGCCAAACGCCACTCCACGCAATCCGTGAGTTGGGTGTGGTTGCTGTGTCAGGAATGTGGGCGTGTGAAAGTGATGGGCCCTTGAATGGCGCTGTCTGCTGGTGTGAGTGTTGTAATGTGCTGGGCTCGCGGCTGGCGGTGTGAATGGTTTTGTATGTGTCACATGTATGAAAGGTGTATGAATGGCCTGTAAAGAGGTTGGTGCCTTGTCGTGGCTTTACAGCTCACGAGCTGTGAGTCAATGGTTCAGTTTCTCGTCCTTTCAATTATTAACAGTGAATTTCATTTTTGTGAAATCTCTGGTTAATACAACTGTATATACTAAACCCACACTCACCCTCGTGCAAAATCCAACCAGTATGTATGTGTGCTTGAGGAATAGGTGGTTGTGCAGAAAAATGTGTCTTTTCTGTTTTTGTCAAGCAGGGTGTACCTTGTCCCTTTTTGTGAATGTTGTAATGTGTTGGTTTTGTGCCTGGTGGTGTGAATGGTCTTGTGTGTATCATGTATGAAAGGTGTGTGAATGGCCTGTAAAGCGGTTGGTGCCTTGACGTGGCTTTACAGCTCATGAGCTACGAGTCACTGGTTCAGTTTTTTGTGCTTTCAATTATTGACAGTGCATTTCATTTTTGTGAAATCTCTTGTTAATAAAATTTTATATACTGAACCATCACTCGCCCTCGTGCCAAATCCAACCAGTATGTGTGTGTGCTTGAGGAATAGATGGCTGTGCAGTAATCTTTGTCTTTTTTGTCTCTCTGCCAAGGTGTACATTTCATCTAAGAATAACCTACCAACTGTAGATTTTGTCGTAAACTAAACACCCATGGGATTAGATGGTGATGTCTCTCTTGTGGATCCCAACAAGTTTTCTTACCCACAATGTCCTGCAAACCCCAAAATGTGACTGTGACATTTTCCTTGCATTATTGTGCTCAAATTTTCACGCTGCAGAAAGTAACAACAAATTTCCAACCCCCCAGCATTTCTCCAAGTATCCCAATAGAAATGGTACCTCACTTGTATGGGTGGGCCAAGTACCCGCGGCAGGGAAGCGCCAAAAACCTATTGATGCGACGTCAAAATTACCTATCACAAACCAACCTGGTTTTGCAAGGGGGGTCCCAAGAGTCTTTGGCCCGGGGCTCGGCGGCCATCTAGGGAAACCTACCAAACCCACACATTTCTGGAAACTAGACACCCGGGGGAGTCCAGCGAGGTATGGCTTGCGTGGGTCCCCCAAAATTCTCCTACCCAGAATCCCCTGCAAACCTCAAATTTCGCTGAAAAAATCACTTTTTTCTCAAATTTCTGTGTGGAAAAGTTCTGGAATCTGCATTGATCCACAAATTTCCTCCCACCCAGCATTTCCCCAGGTCTCCCAATAAAAATGGTACCTCACTTGCGTGGGTGGGTCAAGCACCTGCGACAGGCAAGGGCCCAAAACCTATTGAGGCGACATCAAAATTACCTATCACAAACCAACATGGTTTTGGAAGGGGGTCCCATGAGTTTTTGGCCCTGGGCTCGGCGGCCATCTAGGGAAACCTACCAGAACCCCACATTTCTAAAAACTAGACACCCGGGGGAGTCCAGGGAGGATTGGCTTGCGTGGGTCCCCCAACATTCTCCTACCCAGAATCCCCTGCAAACCTCAAATTTTGCTGAAAAAATCACTTTTTTTTCAAATTTCTGTGTGGGAAAGTTCTGGAATCTGCGTGGATCCACAAATTTCCTCCCACCCAGCGTTCCCCCATGTCTCCCAATAAAAATGGTACCTCACTTGCGTGGGTGGGTCAAGGACCCACGACAGGCAAGGGCCCAAAACCTTTTGAGGCGACATCAAAATTACCTATCACAAACCAACCTGGTTTTGCAAGGGGGGTCCCATGAGTTTTTGGCCCGGGGCTCGGCGGCCATCTAGGGAAACCTATCAAGCCCACACATTTCTGGAAACTAGACACCCGGCTGAGTCCAGCGAGGTATGGCATGCGTGGGTCCCCCAACATTCTCCTACCCAGAATCCCCTGCAAACCTCAAATTTCACTGAAAAAATCACTTTTTTCTCAAATTTCTGGGTGGGAAAGTTCTGGAATCTGCGTGGAACCACAAATTTCCTCCCACCCAGCGTTCCCCCAGGTCTCTCGATAAAAATGGTACCTCACTTGTGTGGGTAGGCATAGTGGCTGCAACAGGAAATGGCCCAAATCGTACTGTGGAGACTTCAAAATTACGTATAAGAAAACTACCTGGTTTGGGGGGGGGCACCTGAGATTTTGGCCCCGGTCTCGGCGGCCATCTTGGGAAAGTACCAAACCCAAACATTTCTGAAAACTAGACACCCAGGGGAGTCCAATGAGGTATGGCTTGCGTGGATCCCCCAACGTTTTCCTACCCAGAATGCCATGCAAACCTCAAATTTAGCTGAAAAAAACACATTTTCCACATATTTTTGTGTGGAATAACCGTGCCGGCACAAATGTCCTACCCCACAGCGTTCTCCTTAGTGTCCCGAATAAAATGATACCTCACTTGTGTGGCTAAAACCTTATTTTTAAAAAAATGTAGCGCTTAGAATTCTCAGTGCTATACCCTTATTCCCTATGTTTTGGGCTCTTCCCAGTCACAGGCCCTTGCCCCACCCACACATGTGAGGTATCATTTTACTCGGGAGACTCAGGGGAACGCTGTGGGGTAGGACATTTGTGCCGGCACAGTGATTCCACACAAAAATATGTGGAAAATGTGGTTTTTCCAGCTAAATTTGAGGTTTGCATGGCATTCTGGGTAGGAAAACGTTTGGGGATCCACGCAAGCCATACCTCATTGGACTCCCCCGGGTGTCTAGTTTTCAGAAATGTTTGGCTTTGGTACTTTCCCAAGATGGCTGCCAAGCCCGGGGCCAAAATCTCAGGTGCCCCCCCCAAACAAGGTAGTTTTCTTATACGTAATTTTGAAGTCTCCACAGTAAGATTTGGGCCATTTCCTGTTGCAGCCACTATGCCTACCCACACAAGTGAGGTACCATTTTTATCGAGAGACCTGGGGGAACACTGGGTGGGAGGAAATTTGTGGTTCCACGCAGATTCCAGAACTTTCCCACACAGAAATTTGAGAAAAAAGTAATTTTTTTAGTGAAATTTGAGGTTTGCAGGGGATTCTGGGTAGGAGAATGTTGGGGGACCCATGCAAGCCATACCTCTCTGGACTCCCGTGCGTGTCTAGTTTCCAGAAATGTGTGGGTTTGGTAGGTTTCCCTAGATGGCCGCCGAGCCCCGGGCCAAAACTCATGGGACCCCTTGCAAAACCAGGTTGGTTTGTGATAGGTAATTTTGATGTCGCCTCAATAGGTTTTGGGCCCTTGCCTGTCGCGGGTCCTTGACCCACCCACGCAAGTGAGGTACCATTTTTATCCGGAGACCTGGGGGAATGCTGGGTGGTAGGAAATTTGTGGATCCACGCAGATTCCAGAACTTTCCCACACAGAAATTTGAGGAAAAGTGATTTTTCAGCAAAATTTGAGGTTTGCAGGGATTCTGGGTAGGAGAATGTTGGGGATCCACGCAAGCCATACCTCGCTGGACTCCCCAGGTGTCTAGTTTCCAGAAATGTGTGGGTTTGGTAGGTTTCCCTAGATGGCCGCCGAGCCCAGGGCCAAAAACTCATGGGACCACCCTTGCAAAACCAGGTTGGTTTGTGATAGGTAATTTTGATGTCGCCTCAAAAGGTTTTGGGCTTTTGCCTGTCGCGGGTCCTTGACCCACCCACGCAAGTGAGGTACCATTTTTCTCGGAAGACTTTGGGGAATGCGGGGTGTGTGGAAATTTGTGGATCGACGCGGATTCCAGAACTTTCCACCACAGAAATGTGAGGAAAATGTGGGTTTTTTGAATTTTTTTAGGTTTGCAAGGGATTCTGGGTAACAGAACCTGGTGAGAGGCAGTCAAGTCACCCCATCCTGGATTCCCCTGGGTGTCTAGTTTTCAAAAATGTATAGGTTTGCTAGGTTTCCCTAGGTGCCGGCAGAGCTAGGGTTAAAAAATTACAGATAGGCACTTTGCCAAAAAAGGGTCATTTTTCACTGTGAAACTGTGGTGTGTCCACATGGCGTTTTGCGCCGTTTCCTGTCGCGGGCACTAGGCCTACCCACAAAAGTGAGGTACCATTTTTCTCAGAAGACTTTGAGGAACGCGGGGTGGGTGGAAATTTGTGGATCCACGCAGATTCCAGAACTTTCCACCACAGAAATGTGAGGAAAATGTGTTTTTTTTGGACAATTTATTAGGTTTGCAAGGGATTCTGGGTAACAGAACCTGGTAAGAGGCAGTCAAGTCACCCCATCCTGAATTCCCCTGGGTGTCTAGTTTTCAAAAATGTATAGGTTTGCTAGGTTTACCTAGGTGCCGGCAGAGCTAGGGTTAAAAAACTACAGCTAGGCACTTTGCCAAAAAAGGGTCATTTTTTTTTTTTAACATGTTTTTATTGGTTTTTCCATAAAAGTGAGATATTACAGTTACAGCGTTTACCACACAGAAGCACATACATTGTAATCAGTATACAAATGTTGTTTTTCCCCTACGAGTTCAACCCATGACGTAGTAAGGTGTTCTCAGAGTCCATTTTGTCTTCCTTGCCCATAAAAAAATTAATAGAGTGTAGTCTACAACAGTAATTCGCCAGTACATTTTTTCCAGTTGTACAGGTGTCGAGAGGGTTGGCTGTGGTGTTTGTTAGAGCAGAGGCCCCGGAGCAATTTGAGCAATCCCTGTGGGGCACGGCTCCCAGGAGAGCGGAGTACAAGGGAGTGGGGGGGAGGAGAGAAGGTGATGTAGGATGCTGGAAGCGCGGTGCGCGTGAGCGTTTCATGATAATGTCACTGATCTTCTAGTGTCTCTGTGGCAGTCGCAGGGGCATCCGCTGGAAGCGTGAGGAGGTAAGTTCTGAGAGGGTCCCAGATGTCTCAGGGTTGCAAAGCCAGCGGGAGCAGTTCAGCATAGTTAGTCAGTTGCTCTTGGCAGTAGATTAAGTCAGTAAGCCAGTCCTTAAACTTTGGCGCACGCCCTCTGCCCCATCTACAGGCAACGCGGCGTTTAGCCATTAACAAGGCAGTAGCGATGTACCGGCGGTGTGACTTGGCAATGAGTGCAGTGTATCCTAGTAAGGCGACCAGCGGAGTGCGGTCCAGTGATAGCAGTGTCATCTGCTCTAGGGCAGTAAAAACCTGTTCCCAATAGTCGCGTACACCCGGGCACCCCCAGGCCAAGTGAAGAAAATCCGCCTCCGGGGCTCTGCATCTATCACAGCGGTCTGTGTCCTTCAGTTTGTACTTATGCATTTTGACTGGGGTGTAATGGAGACAGTGCTGGAATTTAAAATGCGTGATACGCAATCTGCTACTCGTTGAAATTTGTTGTGTTTGTAGGCAGCAGTGTGTCCATTGTTCGTCGGTAAGCTCCCAGTTCGCGCGAGATGGGCAAGGTGGTACAGTCTGTAGCGCATGTATGGTGTGGTATAGCGTGGACACCAGATGACCCGGGGATGCTGCGCAGAGCATTAGGTGTAGTGGGGTCAGCGGAGGTGGCTCTTGGGGGAAGTCCGGGGTAATGGATCTGATGCCTTGGCGAAGCCTGACGTAGAGAAATACGTCCAAGGGGGAGAGCGGGGTGTCAGAGAAGATTTGATCAAGTGTCCTGAATTGCCCGTTACAGTAGAGGTCCCCCCATGTTTTAATATGTGGCCGCTCTAAGAGCCTGTGAAATCCCATTTCCTGGATCAATTGCATGCAGGGATGATATGATAGAGGGAGCAGTGGTGAGTAAAGGATGGGGCACTGCAGTAGGGCCGATATGCGGTTCCAGGCTGCAATAGTGCAAGAGACCGTGGTGGGTGTCCTATCCCGTGGCTGGGGGGTTATGTATAATGCGCCTTCTAGAGGCACAGGATCGGCCAACCAGTGTTCTGCAGCAACCTGCGGCATATATCGGGGGGATTAACCCAATAGTAGGCGTAGTGTGCTTGAGCGCATATGTAATATAGTTCGAAATTCGGGATATCAAAACCCCCGAGAGAGTAGGGTCTAAAGTATGTTCTATTGTAGTCGAGGTTGCTTGCCTCCCCATACCAACCTAATCATTTCCGACCGCAGCGTCCTGAAGAAGTGCCTCCCTGGGTGATATGGGACATTGAGAAACAAATACAGCAATTGTGGGAGAACCACCATCTTAATCAAGGAGGCGCGACCCGCCAGGGAGAGAGGTAGGGCAATCCAATGGGTAACACTGTCTATGATGCAGTCTAAGGCAGTACCGTAATTGAGGCGCATCAATTCCTCCCTGTCTCTGGTGATGCGAATTCCTAGGTACCGCATATCCGAGAGACACCATTCCAGTAGGAAATCTAGGGGGAACTGCTGGGCCGCGGGAGTGAGGGGGAATATTTGCGACTTGCCCCAGTTTATTTGAATCCCGGAGAGTTTCCCAAATACAATGAATTCGCGTAGGATTGGGTTTATGTTGGCCTGTGGGTCCCTAACATACAGAGTAATATTATCCGCATAGAGCGATAGCAATATGTGGCGCAGTTGACAGCGGAGTGCCTTATCCTGATGATGTTGGCGTAGTTTTGCCGCCAGAGGTTCTACCGTTATGGCAAAAAGCAGTGGAGAGAGTGGGCACCCCTGCCTGGTACCCCTGGTGATGGGGAAGGCGGCAGATAGGTGACCATTGATGAGGACTTTAGCTGTGGGGAGTTGGTATAGTAATCTGATCCAGGAGAGAAACAATGGAGGGACGCCCATCCGCTGTAGGATGCCCAATAGGTAATCCCATTCAACTGAATCAAACGCCTTTGTGTCGTCTAGGAAGACCGCCGCCAAGGGTAAATCAGGATCAACATTATGAAGGATGGAAAAAAAGGTGCGGAGGTTGTGTGTTGTCGCCCGCCCGGGAATAAAACCCGCTTGGTCTGGAGGAACCAGCTTCTCCATTAGCAAATTTAAGCGGTTAGCTATGACTTTGGCTAAAATTTTAGTGTCGCAGTTGATAAGAGACAGCGGTCTGTAGGAGTCGCAGTGTGTGGCTGGTTTTCCGGGTTTGAGTAGAGAGGTGATGAGAGCTTCCCTCATGGAAGGGGGGAGTATGCCAGCATCAAGGGCATCTTCGTACACTTCTTTAAGGATAGGGGCTAACAGATCTATGTATATTTTATAGAATTCGATGGGGAGTCCATCCAGGCCGGGGGCCTTGCCTGATTGCATTTACATTATGGCTTCACGTATCTCATCGAGCTCGAAGGGGGCGCAAAGGAACTCCCATTGTGAATCGCCCAGCCAGGCCAGCACCACATCGTTCAGATAATTGTCCAGGTCTAGGGGGTCGTGCCTATGGGATGTGTACAGCGAGTAGTAGTGCGCGGAGAATGCGTGAAGAATATCAGTGGTATCCCTGTAGAGTACCTCTCCCGGACCAGCTATTTCAAGGATGTAATTGGAAAAACGGGGTTTCCGTATTGTTTTGGCCAAGATCCGCCCCGGGCGCTCTCCCTCACCGTATCTACGGGCCACCCAATGTTTGCCTCGGAATCTTGCCTCGCGGTCTGCGGTGTCAGTATACTCTGTGAGCTTGTCTCGGAACAGGCGTTGCGTTGGCCCGTCAGGGGCAACCGCGAGACTAGTCTCTAATGCCTTGAGCTCTACGTCCAGCTTTTTGAGTGTGCCCTGTATGTCACGTAGAACACCCGAGCCCTTTGAGATGTAGAAACCCCGGATCGTGACCTTGAATGCCTCCCAAACTGTTTTGACACTATCTACAGACCCCTTGTTGTTCCGTAAAAACTCCTGAATTTCTTGCCCCAGCTCGTCCTGAAACACCGCGTCTAGCAGCGTTAAGGGGGGCAGCCTCCAGTTGCTACGTGGTAGGTCATGACCCGGAGGTGTGAGCACCATTCTGACAGGGGCATGGTCGGAATATGTGCGCGCTAAGTGCGCCGCGGCATTCAGCTGGGGGCCTAACCCCCGTGTAAGTAGTAAGTAGTCAAGTCGTGCCCATGACGCATACTGAGCGGAGAAATGTGTGCCTTCTGTAGTGTGCGGGTGGAGGTGGCGCCATGCATCCAGTAGGCCGTTTTCTGCCACTATTCCGTGCATAACTTTATATGAGCTGTTGTAGTGGTGCGACGAGGGGTTGGATCTATCTACTGCTGGGTTAAGGGCGACATTAAAGTCTCCACCCATATTACGCGAGTAGACCCTATTGCCATGATCTTACCCCAAAGGAGTGTGAAGAAATCAGGGGAGTCGGTGTTGGGGCCATAACAGCAGGCCAGGGTGATTGAGTCTGTGCCTAATCTGCCCCATACGAGACAGTAGCGGCCATGGGGATCGCGCTCCGACCCGATCAGGGCGAAGGGAGTGCGCTTTTTGATGAGTATAGCCGTCCCTCTGGAATATGAGGAATAAGAGGAAAAGATTCTGTGGTCAGCCCAGTTATGCACAAAGGTGTTCTTATGGTGAGGATGGATGTGGGTCTCTTGGAGCAGCGCTATATGTCCTTCCCCATCACTGCGATCCTATAGGCGACTCCCATTTCCATGCGGGTTTCCACACTGGGAGGTCCCAATCCCGGGTGGTAGGGTTTTGCCCCGGTATGATCCCACACCCTCTCCACTGCTGGAGACAAGCCAGCCTTCTATCCCACCGGTATGATGTCTTATTAGGGAGTTAGACCAGAGGCCCTGGCCCTGCATGTCTAGTAGCCTCCTGACCGCTATCTCATTGGATTATCCTCACTCGTCTTCCGGCTTATGTGCCCTCCTCTTCATATTATTCTTTTTGATCTATCGCTACCCTAGTGGCCCTCCTCTCCCTACCATAGCTTCCATTCGAATTAAGTCGGGAGTTAACTGCTTCAAAGTCATCTATCCCCCAATCTGTCCAAAGCAGCAGCAAAACGGTTCAAGCACAACACCATTGAACACTTCCTGATTCCCTCTTTGTTGATCAATTCCATAATGGGCACCTAGGGAAGCTAAAAAATGACTTAATTTTTTTCACCCATGACATCCCTTCCTGGTCCACCAGCTTCTTCAATTTCTTCAACGTCTCCTCCTCCTCATCTATCCCGCATGGACAGTGGCTAAAAATTTCCCCCTCCACGAGCTTTAAGGGCTCGCTCACCATAACACTCTACAACAATGGCACCGTCATGATTCAAGCGACAGACTCCTGTCTCTCCCTCTTCGACCATCTCTTCCACTCCCTTCGTCCAACCCACACAACTATGATCTCCCACAACTCTTCTTTGAACTCCTCTCCTTTCTCCCTTTCTCCCCCCCAGATCCCCCGATACTCTAGCAGGCCGCTATCCCGGGAGGCGCAGGTCTACCCTTTGTTCCCCCCAGCCACTGCTCCCTCATCTCCCTCTCTTCCCCCTTCCCAAAATGCCCCTCCCCCTATCTTATCTTTCCGGCCTCTGGCCTCCACCCCCCTCCCCACCCTACACCTGCTCGATTCTCCAACATTTTCACCGCCCCCTAATCCCACTAAATCTGCCCTCCGCCCCCTCTTAATTCACCTCTCTTACAACCTGGTCTTCCCATCAACTGTCCTTACCTTCCCCCTTCCCTCCCCCTTTCGCCTCATCCCTTTCCGCTCTTCCCCGTCCCCCGTACCCTAAATTCTCCTCTTCCACCTCCCATCTATCCTCAACCCCACCTTCCTCTTCCCTTGCTTCCCAACCTTGTCTCCCTCCCTGACAATTCCTTCTTCGTCTCTCCCTCCGACCTTGCAGTCCCTTGCTTCTCCCTCAGTTTCCCTCTAGTCAATTGCCCCCCACTCCACCTGTTACCTGTCCCCCTACATTCGCCTTGCATAGCCTACAGTACCTATCTTGCACCATCCTCTCCTTTTTCCCCATTCCTCTGGCCCTCCTCGGACCCCCTACCCTCCCCTCCTTTACAGCCCCCTTTTCTTTCGGATCCACGCACATTCGGACCTCATCTGTCCCCCGCCCGGGTCAGTCTCGTCTCCCCTCTTCTCCCCTTACCTCCGGCCTTCTTTATCCCCCTCCTACTCCTCAACTTCCTCCTCGGACGTATGCCCCCTTCTCTTCCCCTCTGTTCAACTCCAGTAAAAATATTTCTCTTCCCACCACTGTTTCACCTTCCACTCCCTCTGTTCACCATCGTTCCTCACCCTCTTCCCTTGCTCCCCAACCCCCACCCATTCCCCCACCCCTCCCCTCCCTCCTTCACCCTCTGCACTCCCTCACTTATCCCATTCCACCACCCCGCCCCGTCCTCCCTCACCCTCTGCACTCCCTCTCATATCCTGCTCCTCCAGCCCGCCCTGTCCTCCCTTACCTTCTGCACCACCGCCCTCTACTCGTTCCCCCACCCCTCCCTGTCCTCCCTCACCCTCTGCACTCCCTTCTTTATCCATCGAGCCACCTAACACTCCATGCTCAGCTCTCCTCTCTCTGGAAAATAAACTGGATTCTCTCATCTATTCCATCTCCCAGCTGGTAGCGTCCATCTCACGTTTAAGCGCCAAGTTATCCCCTGTCCCTAACACCCTCCCGAGGAGTCCCTTGCTCCCGCGCCCCAATAAAACCAATCACAGTCTGCCCTCTGCAGACATCACCAACTTACGGGCCAGCCTCAAGACCACCAACGTCACTCCCTCTCCGCCCTCCTCTCCTAAGAATTTTACGCAGTTTCCTATTCAGGTCATCTCCTCTGTCAGACCTCACCAACCTCCCTCTTGCCGGGCTCCCTCATTCAAGAATCTTATCCCTATCTCCCTGAACAACCCTAACACCCCCTTCACCAAAACATCTGCGTCAGAGCTGCACTGTTTGCTCCACAACTGCAGATCTGCAGTCAAACACAAAGTGGAAATCTCTGATACTATCACTCACCAAAATCTTGACATGATCTTCCTCACTGAGACCTGGTTTAATGACTCCTCTCATACTTTGTTTGATCTGTTGGTACCCACTGACTATTCTATCCTCAGAAATGACAGGGCAGGCAAAATTGGAGGAGGTGTCGCTATCATCTTCAGAAACTCCCTTCAAATTAAAGCGGTCCCAACCACCCTCTTCCGTACATTCGAATGCCTTTCCCTAGAACTTCAAATACATCACGGCTCACCCTTTAGATTCCATGCCATCTACCTCCCGCCTGGTTACTGCTCTTCCTTTGTGGAGGAACTGACTGACTTCATCAGTGACCAACTCTCTCAAAGTGACAGACAGATCTTCCTGGGTGACTTTAATCTCCACTGGGGCTCCTTGGAAGACTCGGCTGCCAACAAGCTTGCCTCCTTTCTCTCAGCCAATGATCTCCTCCAACATTGCTCGGAAACCACACATTCTAAGGGCTCTATTCTGGACCTTGTCATATCCAAAGAAGACCTGCTGACCACTGCTCCCCCATCCATGTAGACTGGTCTGACCACCTCCTCATTCCCTTCCGCTTTCACCTATCGCACGTTATAACTCTCGGCCAACCTAAAAGAGCTACTACCTGGTTCCGTAACACTAAGAACATTGATCTTGACACTTTTTGTGATTCCGCTATGCGGGCACTTCCTAGACTAGACCCTAGCGTGGATGTCAACGTTCTCACTTCTCAGTGCCTCTCAGTACTAGCAGTCGAAATCGACATTGTTGCTCCTCTCCAAAGCAAAAGGAAAAGACCCACCCCTCAGCACCTTGGTTCAATAAAGCGCTCTACGATGAAAGGAAAAACCTTAGATTCCTGGAGAAGCATTGGAGAAGATCTCCTTCCACCTCCAATCTCTCTCTTTACGCTCAGCAAGATCCAAATATCACAATCACATCTTCCTTGAAAAAGCATCACATTTCAGATCCCTCCTTGACTCAGCTAAAAACAGACCCAAAAACTTTTGACCTCTTCAAAAACCCAAACTGTTCTCCTCCAACCATTAAGCCTGAGGATTCCTCAAAGAAAGCAGCAGATTTCGCTATATTCTTCGATGAAAAGGTCAAAGCTCTGGTGGATCAGGTCGCCCACCCCCCCATGGAGGAGCGGAAATCCTTGGTCACCTGGTAGAACTTTGACGTCATCTCGGAAGATGACCTCCTCAAATGCATCCGCGGAACTAAACCCTCCAACCATTCCTCCGACCCCATCCCTAGCGACATCGCCATCGATTTCTATACCTATACTCTCTCTTACTGGACCAGGCTAGTCAATCTCTTCCTCAGTCAAGGCTCCCTCCCGGTTGCCCTCAAATCAGGTCAGGTCACCCCTCTTCTAAAAAAACCCGCCGCGGATGCGAACGACCTCAACAACTTCCGCCCTATCTCCAACCTCCCTTTTCTGTCGAAAATCACCGAAAAATGTGTCGCGAAACAACTTTCCTCACATATTATGGACAATAACCTCCTCGACGTCTTCCAGTCGGGCTTCATCCAAAATTGCAGCACTGAAACAGCCCTGCTGCAAGTGATTGACGATGCGCTGCATATACTCGACGCTGGGGAATCATGTCTTCTGATTCTTCTAGACCTCTCTGCTGCCTTTGACACAGTTAATCATAGCACCCTCCTCAACACTCTTCAACAGAGAATGGGACTGGATGGCACAGTGCTCAAATGGTTTGCCTCTTTCCTCTCGGACAGATCCCAAATGATCAAGATAGGGAACAGTCTTTCATCTCCTGTGGCCGTAGGTCAAGGCGTCCCTCAAGGTTCTATCCTGGCACCCACCTTGTTTAATCTCTACCTGGAACCTTTAGGGAACCTCCTAAGCAAATCTGGGATCCTTTACCATCTGTATGCGGACGACACGCAAATCTACCTTAAGGTGTCCTCCGCACACAATCTCTCCCTACTCAATTCTACCCTCAACTCTATTCACAACTGGATGTCAGCTCACCAACTCATTCTGAATCCCGCCAAAACTGAATTCCTCCTCCTCTCTACCTCTCTCTCACCTCCTCCTGTTCAATCTTGGATGGATCAGCTGAACCTTCTCAACAACAAACCCATCATTGTTGACAGCGCTAAATCCCTAGGTGTCATTCTTGACAAAAGACTCAACCTAATCGCCCACATCAACTCTATTGCTAAGAATGCACGGTACCAGCTGCGCCTTCTGTGGGGGATCCGTCGGTTCTTCCCGGAGAAAGACTTAAAAACCTTGGTACAATCTCTGGTTCTCTCAAGACTGGATTACTGCATTTCTCTTCTGACTGGCCTACCCAAATCCCACCTCTCCCCTCTCAAATCCATCCTCCATTCAGCAGCTCGCTTCATTTCAGGGTCTAAACGAAGCGACCACATCACTCCTATCCTGTCCTCTCTGCGATGGCTTCCGATCGAGGCAAGATCTATTTACAAAACTGCCTGCATCACACACAAAGCCTTACACACGTCCTCCCCTCATTACCTGGCGAATAAATTGAAATTGTCCGGTGGCTCTCGCCCTTCTCGCAATGCGGAAAAGCTTCTGCTTGAGCCCCCGTCTTCAAAAGGGAAAGATCGATGGCTCAATCCTTCTCGGGCAATGCGGTGAGAATCTGGAACTCGCTTCCCCACTGCTCCGTGCCACCTCCTCTACCCGGATCTTCAAAGCTGACCTCAAGTCTCTTCTATTCCAAAGACACTTCCAGAACTAATACGTTCGGTCTTAGGCCCCTCTAGGAAGTTCGCTCGTCAGTATAAAGTTGTACTTTTGTCTGTTCATTCCTTATTTTATGTGTTGTGTTGGTTTTTATGTGCGTGTTCCCCTCATTATAAGTCCCCTGTGAAGTCACGCCCTCTCTACTACCTCAAGGAAGCTCTTCCACGATAGGAATTCTGTATTCCAAGCCTATAGAAGGGCCTTCTCAGTGTGCTTTGAGTTACTGCCACTTATTACAGTATTATGCCTTTAGTGGTATTTTGTACCCCATGTATCATATATTTTGTACCCCATGTACCCCCTGCTGAATTCACGCCCTCTCTACTACCTCAAGGAAGTTCTTCCACTATAGGAAATTCTGTACTCCAAGCCTATAGAAGTGCCTTCCCAGTGTGTCATGTGTGACTGCCACTTATTGCAGTATTATACCTCCATTTGTATTTGGTACTCCATGTTTCATGCACATCTGTCACTTTTTCCTATTGGAACTTATTCCTCTTTTTGTATTTGGTTTGTTTGTTTTTGCACAATTGTCACTTTTTCCTCATGCAATGTAACGCTTGCCTTTGTATTATGCTCATTTGTATCCTCCTCCTTATGTAATGTTGCTGATCCTGTTGTGAAGCGCTCTGACACCCTCGGGTAAAGTCCGCGCTATATAAAAATGCATAAATAAATAAATAAATAAATAAATATATGGATCTGGTGCCTATCTAGATATGCCAATATATGGCGGCGTTTCCTAGGGGCTCCCAGCCCACTGACATTCCATATGAGGATCTGTAGAGTGCGGGGAGTGGTCAGGCTAGGCATTGTCTAGAGCGGGTTACGAAAGACGAAAGACAAAAATGTGTATACGCCATATGCATGAAGTAAGTAAGAGGGAAAACGGCATTTATACCACTGCTGGTCATGTGTGTTACGTGCCCTGTGGAAATTTGACAAGAACAATCCCAATCCCACCCCCTCCCACTGAAGCATCCCAAACATGCCAGTAAGGTGCAACCCACCCCCCTCCCTGAACCCCAGTAACAAGATGAACTCACTGCCCACAACTATGCAGTGTGTAAAGCGAACTGTGGGGGGAGCACCCTCGAGGGGGACTCCTAGGTGCATGCACTGTTTCACCCCACCCTCTGAAGCGATGGTGCGGTCAGAGCTCCAAGAGGGCCAGGGTGCTCGGTGTTGAGCATCATAGAGGTCCAGAGTACCACTTATCTGATTAACGGCAGCGCATGAGCGGGTTTGGGTGAGATCCGCTCCCAGCCGCTGAAGGCGCGCTGTCGCCGTGCTGCCCCAGAACGCCCGGGGCACGCCCGCAGCAAGGTGCCGGCATCAGTCATTCAAGATCCGGAGTACGTGATCTGGATGAGGAGGCTGGGGAGGCAGTTGATCTGTTGTTCCGCTTGAGGCTTTTCAGGAATTCATCTACCTGGTGCGGCTTGGTGAAAAAGGTTTGTGTGCCTTGGTGCGTGACACGCAAGCAAGCCGGATAAAGCAGAGCGTAATCAATTTGAGCCTCTCGTAGCTTTTTCTTGACGGGCATGAACTTGCGTCTTTCTTCCTGAACATTTGCGGTGAAGTCCGGGTAGATGGTAAAGTTATTCCCTTCAAAGGTGAGCTGGCGTTTTTCACGGGCTACTTTGAGGGCAACATCTCGATCCCGGTAGTTGAGGAGCCGGGCTATGATGGGGCGAGGTGTACTGCCCGGAGGAGGTCTGGGGCCAAGGGATCTGTGCGCCCTTTCGACGATGAATTGGGACGAGAAGGATTCCGCACCAATTGTAGCGCATAGCATTCGCTCTATGTACTCCTCCATCTTGCCCGTGCTGGTGCTCTCGGGAATTCCAAGGACGCGGATATTATTCCGCCTACTGCGCGCTTCGAGAGCTTCGTTTTTTGCCGCAATGATTTTTAGCAGTTTGTCCATTTGCGCCATATTGGTCTGAAGATGAGCAGTGGAGTCCTCAGTGTCAGAGATACGGCGCTACGTTTCTTTGATGCGCTCCTCGTGTCCTTCCAGTTTGTGCACTATGGCGTCCAGCCGGTTATGCAGGGTATCCATTTTGTCTGCCAGAGATGTGAGGCTTTGGCGCATCTCCAGGAGTAAGACTTTCATGTCATCCTCAGGTGCAGATGACGACCGGCCCGCAGATTCAGCTCCGGCCTGGTCTGAGTCTTCCTGCAGAGTTCGGGTACCCTTCTTGGCCTCGAAGGTCAGCTTTGGTTGGCGAGTGTCAGGCTTCCCCATATTCAATGGAGTGATGGCTCCCGGGTAGTTCCTGCTGATGTGCCCTTGATGCGTGCAGTCTCTCAACGTGGTGGGTTAGACGGATGCTGCGTACCTGGCCCCGTTGTTTGTGTTAAGCAAGTCAGTAGTAGCGACGGCGCTAGTTGTCTCTTCCAGTTTGGGGGTCAGGGGGCAGGTAAGGGAGAGGCGGGATGTCTTAGGAGCCACAGGAGCTGCAGGCGTGAGGAAGGAGTGCGGAGCGGTAGAAGCGGCAAGGGGGCGACCTGGCCTGCAGGCTGCCACCGTCAGGAGAATGAGGATACCGGACACTCGCAGCGCTGGTCCCCGTGCCTGCACAATAGGTTCTCAGTGTGACTGAGCGCCAACGTGGGGCCCTCTGCGGGCTGCGGGGGGCTCGCTCCGCTGCTGGGATGCTCTGCAACGCTGGGTCGTTAACTCTCCCTCGGGGTGCAGCAATGCCGGATTGTATGTACTGGCCCCGGTGGACCCAAATTCCTCCCAATTCCCTGGACGCTGAGAGTCACTCAGGTCGCTCCGTGAGGTGAGAGGGACGGCAGCTGTCTTGATGCCGCGGGAATGTGGGATCCTCCAGCCACTATATCGAACAGCCAGACAGTCTTGGTTACCTACAGGTGATGAGATGGGGGACCCACTCACCGCAGCTGCCGATTGCTCTGGGCGCAGGGCTCAGTCGTCTGGTGGGCACCGCTGACGCACTCCGCACTAGGATCCAGATAGCGCTACAGAAACAGCACGTAACACGCCTCCAGTACCGGCGTGCCACCCCACTGCGCCAAGGGGTAAGCACCGTAATGGGTGGGCGAGTGCAGTCTCCTGAGCGGGGGTGTTGGACCAGGCGGGGGAGAGGTACAGCAGGAGTAGTAGCGAGGGGGCGCTTTATGAGGGATCAGTGCCAGGAGCCGTTCGTGGGGTTCAGGGGTGGCAGTCCTGCTGGTGCAAGGGATTCTGGGTAGCAGAACCTGGTGAGAGGCAGTCAAGTCACCCCATCCTGGATTCCCCTGGGTGTCTAGTTTTCAAAAATGTATAGGTTTGCTAGTTTCCCTAGGTGCCAGCAGAGCTAGGGTTCAAAAAGTACAGTTAGGCACTTTGCCAAAAAAGGGTAATTTTTCACTGTGAAATTGAGGTGTGTTCACGTTGCGTTTTGCGCCGTTTCCTGTTGCGGGCAATAAGCCTACCCACACAAGTGAGGTACCATTTTTCTCTGAAGACTTTGGGAAACGCGGGGTGGGTGGAAATTTGTGGATCCACACAGATTCCAGAACTTCCCACCACAGAAATGTGAGGAAAATGTGTTTTTTTTTACACTTTTTTAGGTTTGCAAGGGATTCTGGGTAACAGAACCTGGTGAGAGGCAGTCAAGTCACCCGTTCCTGGATTCCCCTGGGTGTCTAGTTTTCAAAAATGTATAGGTTTGCTAGGTTTCCCTATGTGCCGGCAGAGCTAGGGTTCAAAAACTACAGCTAGACACTTTGCCAAAAAAGGGTCATTTTTCACTGTGAAATTGTGGTGTGTCCACGTTGCGTTTTGCGCCGTTTCCTGTCGCGGGCACTTGGCCTACCCACACAAGTGAGGTACCATTTTTCTCGTAAGACTTTGGGGAACGTGGGGTCGGTGGAAATGTGTGGATCCACGCAGATTCCAGAACTTTCCACCACATAAATGTGAGGAAAATGTGTTTTTTTTTGACAATTTTTTTAGGTTTGAAAGGGATTCTGGGTAACAGAACCTGGTGAGAGGCAGTCAAGTCACCCCATACTGGATTCCCCTGGGTGTCTAGTTTTAAAAAATGTATAGGTTTGCTAGTTTCCCTAGGTGCCGGCAGAGCTAGGGTTCAAAAACTACAGCTAGGCACTTTGCCAAAAAAGTATCATTTTTCACTGTGAAATTGTGGTGTGTCCACGTTGCGTTTTGTGCCGTTTCCTGTCGCGGGCACTAGGCCTACCCACACAAGTGAGGTACCATTTTTCTCGGAGGACTTTGGGGAACGAGGGGTGTGTGGAAATTTGTGGATCCACGCAGATTCCAAAACTTTCCACCACAGAAATGTGAGGAAAATGTGGTTTTTTTGACATATTTTTAGGTTTGCAAGGGATTCTTGGTAACAGAACCTGGTGAGAGGCAGTCAAGTCACCCCATCCTGGATTCCCCTGGGTGTCTAGTTTTAAAAAATGTATAGGTTTGCTAGTTTCCCTAGGTGCCGGCAGAGCTAGGGTTCAAAAACTACAGCTAGGCACTTTGCCAAAAAAGGGTCATTTTTCACTATGAAATTGAGGTGTGTCCACGTTGCGATTTGCGCCGTTTCCTGTCGCGGGCACTAGGCCTACCCACACAAGTGAGGTACCATTTTTCTCAGAAGACTTTGGGGAACGCGTGGTGGGTGGAAATTTGTGGATCCACGCAGATTCCAGAACTTTCCACCACAGAAATGTGAGGAAAATGTGGTTTTTTTGACAATTTTTTAGGTTTGCAAGGGATTCTGGGTAACAGAACCTGGTGGGAGCCAGTCAAGTCACCCCATCCTGGATTCCCCTGGGTGTCTAGTTTTCAAAAATGTATAGGTTTGCTAGGTTTCCCTAGGTGCCAGCAGAGCTAGGGTTAAAAAACTACAGCTAGGCACTTTGCCAAAAAAGGGTCATTTTTCACTGTGAAATTGTGGTATGTCCACGTTGCGTTTTGCGCCGTTTCCTGTCGCGGGCACTAAGCCTACCTACACAAGTGAGGTACCATTTTTCTCGGAAGACTTTGGGGAACGCGGGGTGGGTGAAAATTTGTGGATCGACGCAGATTCCAGAACTTTCCACCACAGAAATGTGAGGAAAATGTGTTTTTTTGGACAATTTTTTAGGTTTGCAAGGGGTTCTGGGTAACAGAACCTGGTGAGAGGCAGTCAAGTCACCCCATCCTGGATTCCCCTGAGTATCTAGTTTTCAAAAATGTATAGGCTTGCTAGGTTGCCCTAGGTGCCGGCAGAGCTAGGGTTAAAAAACTATAGATAGGCACTTTGCCAAAAAAGGGTCATTTTTTACTGTGAAATTGAGGTGTGTCCACGTTGTGTTTTGCGCCGTTTCCTGTCGCGGGCACTAGGCCTACCCACACAAGCAAGGTACCATTTTTCTCAGAAGACTTTGGGGAACGCGGGGTGCATGGAAATTTGGGGATCCATGCAGATTCCAGAACTTTCCACCACAGAAATGTGAGGAATATGTTTTTTTTTTTTTACAATTCTTTAGGTTTGCACGGGATTCTGGGTAACAGAACCTGGTGAGAGGCAGTCAAGTCACCCCATCCTGGATTCCCCTGAGTATCTAGTTTTCAAAAATGTATAGGTTTGCTAGGTTTCCCTAGGTGCCGGTAGAGCTAGGGTTAAAAAACTACAGCTAGGCACTTTGCCAAAAAAGGGTCATTTTTCACTGTGAAATTGTGGTGTGTCCACGTTGCGCTTTGCGCCGTTTCCTGTCGCGGGCACTAGGCCTAACCACACAAGTGAGGTACCATTTTTCTCGGAAGACTTTGGGGAACGCGGGGTGGGTGGAAATTTGTGGATCCACGCAGATTCCAGAACTTTCCACCACAGAAATGTGAGGAAAATGTGTTTTTTTTGATAATTTTATAGGTTTGCAAGGGATTATGGGTAACAGAACCTGAGAGCCAGTCAAGTCACCCCATCCTGGATTCCCCTGGGTGTCTAGTTTTCAAAAATGTATAGGTTTGCTAGGTTTCCCTAGGTGCCGGCAGAGCTAGTGATGGAGCAAGGTAAATAAAATTAATTTGGAACCCCCTTGATAAGAATAATAAATTAACGGTACTAATTGTTTGATGAAGCATGCATTAACCAACGAAATGTAACTTTAGTAAACATTACAAAGAGGGTAACTTGCAATTTGTGCAAAATCTAATTTATTTACAATTGTAAAGTGAATTAACACTAATATTGTGATTTGCGTACTAATTAAGAGTTAAATCGCATGATTTATGCTACATAGTAGATTTGTATTGTGGCAAAGAATGCGGATGGTAAGTAAAATGGCTTTAAATGTCGCTTCTGCTAGGTAACACCTAACATGGGTTTTTAGAATGACGGGTGGGAAATAGAAAGGCTTGTTTTCTTTATTATTAATTTTGATTATGTTTGTTCTTATGATAGTTCGTACGGGCCTGTTAGGCCATGCTGCGAAAATGGCTGCCGAGACAGATGAGGTCATGCAAGAAATCAAAGATGGCCTCTAAGCGGAAGAAAAAGAAGAGCTAAACCACGTGGGTACGGCTCAAGCACGGAGTGAGAGATGTCAAGGTCACATTGACCTATCATGAGGAGAGTGCCAAGAAAGACTCAGCACGTATCCGTGAGAATGGGAAAAAGAAAGTATTGAGCAGCAATGGACTGACCAAATTGTGACCGTCAAAATAGCAACATTATGAATGGACAAATTGGATTAATTTTACCCAAAGGTCATGAGAAAGCATAATACTTTTAACCATCCCAAAAACCAGTTTGAACAAGGAAGGCGATGAGGTGATTTTCGCCACCCCTCAAATGGACCAATTAGCGTGATTCTCGCCCCTAAGGATTGCAACTTTTTGTTTAGTAAGCTAGAAGTAGGGTATAAGAGGGACTACTCTTAAGTAGGACGAGTTCTATGGTCTATGCGGCTGCTGCTGTTATTTCTATAGGCCGTTTCTTTGGCTATTATTGGACTTTAAATTTGACTGGGAAAGGAACGAGACCGTTGCGGGAAAAATCTGTACGGGAGGTCCGGTCGAGGAGGCCTTTAGCGGGACAGTCAGTCAGTTTGGGAGTTCTATGCTGTGATCTACGGTTTATCTGCTTTTTGGTGAACCATTCCTATCTGCATCTTAATGGGTAATGCATAATTTTGATTATTTATTAGAACTTATTTCATAAATGTTATTAAAATGTATTAAAGTGATTAATAAACTTAGAATCTCACTCGTGCAATTGAGAAACTAGATAAAATTTTATTCTAACTAAATAATGAGTTTGTGGTTCTTTAGACCATTAATAAGTTTAAAGATTAACAGGTTTTAAGTGTGATTGAGCTGGTCTTAATCACCGTCAACTTATTCTACTAGTTGGTCCATCGACCAAAGAGCAGAATACCTTGATGTTTAGAACCGACAGGATTAAAAGCTAATGTATATGATGTTTAAGGTATTAATTTGTCGAATTTAACAAGGTATCCCGTTCCTCCAGCAACTCATTTTTCTCCTAGGTGTGAAATCCAGTGAACAAATGAGTGTATGATATGCGGTGTTATGGGCCCCACCGTCATATGGTATAGTTGATGTGAATGATTTACCTGGATTCGTGTCCAAAGGAGAAATTTATATTAGCCGCGCTGGATCAGATTTCTTGGTAGCAGAGTTATGGTTTCTATAGATTAGTTCGGTGATTATTGATTATTGATTTATTGATTATTCGTGTCTAACACTTTGTGTCGAATTGTATTATGTTATGTGTAAGTCAAAACTTTGAAGCTTCCGGGAAGTAGGAAGTGGACACGTGTGGCAAGAGAAGTCACATGGAATTGTGCATTGTCTGATTTTCAAATTGGTGATAACACAGGATTGTGTTATAATAGGGACATTTCACGTATGAAAACGCGTGTGAGTGAAATAGCAACCGGTTTTCTTGTGAAACTCTGGCCTTAATTCTTAGGAGCAATGTAGTCTTCACATGTGTTTTATCCCCAGAGAAACGGGTTTACCCCTTGCTTGAGAGAAGGGTAAGGTAGAGGGAAGTACTACACTTATCGAACAAAACAGTAATCTTGCAAGATAGAGTAAACTATCTCTTTTGTTTAGCGAAAACAGACAATGGTAATGTGTTTTACTTTGTATCTAATAAAATTCAGTCAAGAAAAGAAGATAAGAAAAACTGCTGATAATTTTTGTAAAGGAGGGGTCAGGAGTAGAACTGACGTTGACAAAGACTGCGCTGGTATTGGCCAGTGGTGGGAAAACGAAGAGCTTTCTGATTGTGTATTAGTGTGAAGACGCGCTGGTATTGGCCAGTTGAGAGTGACGTAGAGCTTTTGGATTGGTGCGTTGGTGTGAGACATGCTGGGATAGGTTCAAATAGTCATAACGTAGAAAGAACTGAGTAGCGAAGAATTTTCGTAAGCTAGTTGGAAAGAAAGAATCGTGCAAAATGGCTTATTATGAGTATGGTAGAAAGAAATCGTCATGGATGGCGAAGATTAAAAACTTTTTCAAAAAGGACAAGAAGGTAGTGACTAGGGAAGGAGAAGTACTTCCTCCGCCGAAAACGCCAGCTTCTCATATGATGTTGAAATATGGTTATCATACTTGCATTTGGTTGGAAAATTGGACAAAATATACTCAGAACGATGGAGTATCGGCATTTCCAGAAAACGGTTAGTTTAGCACAGCTGTACTTCGGAATTTGAGAGAGAAAATGATGAAACTTGAACCAAGACCCACACCAAGGCAGTTTGAAGCGTTAGGTGAATGGGAAGATGAGATGTATGAAAGAGAAAGACACAGAGGTGCAAAGAATTATAGTTTAGTTCATGGAAGAGTATGGGGAGTGAATCATGAAGATAGGATGAGACCATGGAGATATGCTAATATGACGGATGGTTTGTTTCCAGCCAGAACAGTTGAAGAAGTTACAGGGAGAAAGTGTACAGAGAAAAAGAAACATACAGTAACAGAAAGGTATGGGTATGGAGGTAGCGAAACTGAGGATGAGTTGCTGAAAGATATATTACATAGAAAACCACCTCCATATCAACAGAATTCTGCGGTGGTGACTCCAAATGCACCACCAATGGAAACTGTAAGGAATCAAAGCCCTGAAAGAAATTATTAAATAAATAGGTCTTATGAAAAATCAGAAACCCCACCGAATGCAAAGTCTGATAGTGGTAATACTGCTGAGTTTGCAAGAACTACAAAAGAATTAACTGAGAAAATAAGAGAGTTAACCATGAACATGGAAGCTGTGACTGTACCAGTGACAATAGGACCAGTGATACCGGTATTTGAAAACCAAAGAATAGATGAACATTCCTTGGCAATTCCAATGCACTCGAATATGCAAAGGGTGAGAGAAGGGATAATTCCAGAAACTAGAGAGACAAGAGATCTGGTTGGCTCGTATAGATCGAGTCCACCCACTAATCTGACAGTTAATGAGAGTCAGATAAATAGGATTCCTATGGGAACTGAGTCAGCGACTGAGACCCCAGAGCGAAGTACGAATTGGATAGAAATGAATAATATCCCTGTAGGTCCGACTCCAGAAGAATTAAATGAATGGATGAGGAATTTGCAGAAGAAAGATGCAGAACCGCAACCGTTGGATGTAATTAGGCTAAAAATAGACATGGAAGAATTGATCTTAGGGACGATTGGTACAGAGAGATTGAAATCCTATCAGGATGAAGAGCTTATGTTCATGTGTAAGAGTATTACTTGGAGAGCTAGAAATTTGCATGAAAAATTGGAAGAAACAGCAAATGAACTGGGAGTAGAGTTTGGAAAAATCAGAGGATTGCAGAAACCATATAGGGTAGATTTTAGTGAAAAGGATATAGAAAATCTGAACACATCAGGACGATTAACACAGATAAAGGAACTGATTGTGTTATTGAGAAAATGGGGAGATGTGGACAGATGGAGGAGTAGGTGGATAAGAAGAAAGGAGGGAACGACTGATGAAGCATCTTTGGCTTTTACGGTGAAAGAAAAGGAACCAATAGTACTGGAATATCCAATGAGGGAAACTCCAGGAGGTAGCTATGTACATGTTCCATGGTCCAGACAAGATATATTGTCATTTACAAATGATTTCCCGAAATTGAGAGAGAAACCTGTAGAATGGTATAGACAAGTGGAAAGATTTGTCAAAGTTTCAAAGGTGTTGTGGGAAGATCTAGATGGATTGTTTGACATTGTAGTACCAGCAGATTTATGGACAGAATGTAAGATTACAATTGATTGGCCAACGGAAGAATATCCTAGGGATGCAAAAACTGGAGCGCCAGGTCCAGAAGTGATGAGAAAGTATGAGCAGGCTATCACGTTTTTGAAAAATAAAATTCCACCAAAAGAGACAGATTGGGTAAAGATTGATAGAATGACTCAGGAGAGTAAGGAATCTGTACACGCCTAATATGAAAGGTTACTTTTGGTTTTCAAACAGTATAATGGTTATGAAAGGTTGAGTGAAAAGGACATGAGTCATTTCGTATATAGATTTGTATATGGATTGAAGCCCGAGATAAGTGAAATGATTAAACAGCATATGTTGTGTTGGCAGAATAGCACTGTAGATGAAGTATTAAGGTATGCCAAATACTGTAGTGATGACATCGAGTGTAGACACCGTAAACTAAAAGAAAAAGCGATGTGGGCACAAGTAAAAGTTGCAGAAAAACAAGAAGCTCAAATGAATAATCAGACTGGTGATGCAGGACTGACTAAATCCAAACCAAATATAGGTAAGGGAAAGGGTCAAACGAGTATAGAAGAGGCTAAATAGAAATGGCCATGCCATAATTGCGGAAAGTTAGGGCATTGGAGAAACGAGTGTAAATTTCCTCCAAAAGCTAATACGGAACATCAACCATTAAATCCACAGGTGCAGAGTGAGGTGAGTTACCAACAGCTGCAACCACCGCAGGTAGTTACACAACAGAGTCAGGTGCCACAACCACCTCTTCCAAAGAGTGTAAACCCCCAGAGATACAGTGCAGAGGCAGGATTCTACGGAGGAGAGCAGGTAACAAAATTGCCGCGCGCAGCTGCAGGTTGCAGTATTGGTTACGGCAGGATGGAAATGAATCGGATGAAAGTTTATGACGGTGCCTAAGAGAGGAGGAAGAGTGCGTGCTTGGCGCAACTCTAGAGGTAGATTAATCAGGTGCATTTGTGGATGGAGAAGTGAATGGTGTAAATGTTACATTTCTTGTGGACACTGGAGTAGGCCTGGACGGTAAATTCCGTTCCGCTCGCGGAATTTGCGGAATTTGGGTAATTTCGCGTTCCGCGGAGAACGCGGAATTACCAAAAATTCTGCGATCCGCGGCTTCGCGGAATTTTTTGCTTGTTCGCGCTTTCAAAATGCGTGTTCGCAAGATATTTCTCCCCGAGCACGCAAACAGCGTTCGCGAACAGGAAAAAAGCATCCCAAACGTGCGAAACAAGCAATTCCGCGTGTTCGCAGAACTTTTGCGTGCTCGCGGAGATTTTTTACCGTTTCGCTGAGCTTTGCGTAGCGCGACTACGCAAATTCCGCCCACCCCTACACTGGAGCTACCCATTCTACTGTTAGATCAGTGGAAATTTCAAACCTTCCTCTCTCAGGAGAATATATCCAAGTTGTAGGTGTTTCAAACCAACAGATTAAAGCGCCTCTTACCAAACCGGTAGAGGTGAAAGTTGGACCATTCAAAGAGATGCATCGGTTTGTGGTATGTGATTGCAGTCCTGTAAACCTGCTAGGACGTGATCTGCTTTGTAAAATGAATTGCACCATCTATTGTACCCCAGATGGTATTGCTTTTCAGACACCAGATGAAGATGTTCTGTATAAAATGACAATGCCAGAACTAGAACCAGGAGTAAATGACATGTTTCCTGTGTTTGATGCAGAGAAAATCCCAATTGAATTGAAAGAAGTAGTTAGATCTGATGTATGGGATCTCACAGGCGAAGACATTGGGTTAATGAGAGGAGTAGACCCTGTAAAAATTACTGTAAAAGAAGGAACAAATTACTCGAATACTCCACAGTACAAATTAACGCCAGAAATTATTGAAGGAATAACACCCGTAGTTAATAAAATGACCGAACAAGGAATTTTGAAAGAGTTAATGAGTAGTCCATGTAATTCACCTATAATGGGACTGAAAAGGCCGAATGGGACATATAGGATAGTGCAGGATTTGAGAAAGGTAAATAAAATCGTTATTCCTTGTTGTCCAATTGTGCCAAACCCCACTGTAATACTGTATCAAATTCCACATGATGTAGAATGGTACACAGTCATTGATTTGTGCCATGCATTTTTCTCTATTCCGTTACACCCAGACAGCCAGCCATTATTTGCGTTCCGGTTCGGAGAGCGTATTTTGGCATGGTGCCGAATTCCTCAAGGGTATACAGAAAGCCCCTCAATCTTTAATCAGATTCTAAAGAAATCATTAGAGGATTTGAAAATGCCAG
The DNA here is from genome assembly GCA_963921515.1 of Calotriton arnoldi. NCBI lineage: Eukaryota > Metazoa > Chordata > Amphibia > Caudata > Salamandridae > Calotriton > Calotriton arnoldi. The sequence continues at coordinate 265,654 of CAWUFW010001951.1, forward strand.
GAAAATCCGTAATGGTCCAATATATTGACGACCTATTAGTGGCGTCAAAAACCAAAGAAGCATGTGTTACAGACACAATTGCTTTATTAAACCATTTGGCAGAAGGAGGGCACAAAGTGTCTCCGTCAAAACTGCAATTTTGTCAACAGGAAGTACAATACTTAGGTCACAAGATTGAAAAAGGGATGCGGAAGGTAACGACAGAAAGAATAAGGATTATCCGAGGAATGAGAGCCCCGATGACACAGAGAGAGGTGAGAATGTTCCTTGGAATGGTTGGATATTGCCGACAGTGGATAAGTGGATTTTCATTAATTGCAAAACCTTTACAGCGATTGACAAAAAGAGATGTCAGAGATCCGTTTGAGTTGAATGAGGAGGAAATGAAAGCTTTCAAAGAACTGAAAACAAAGTTGTGTGAAGCACCTGCATTGGGAATGCCTGATTATGAAAAGGAATTTGAGCTGTATTGTAGTGAAAGAGATGGATGTGCATTTTCAGTGTTAGTGCAAAGGCATGGAAAAATGAAAAGACCCATTGCTTATTTTTCAGCTGTTTTAGACCCAGTAGCAAAGGCGTTGCCTGGATGTCTGAAAGCAGTAGCTGCTACTTGTGTGAGTCTGGAACAGAGTGAAGGCATTGTGATGGGATATCCATTGAGAGTATATGTTCCACATTCTGTTGAAATTCTTCTAACTAGAAACAAAACCCAATTCATGACACATAGTCGGCTGACTAGGTATGAAAAGGTGATTTTGAGTGCAGACAATGTAACCATTGATAGATGCACAAGTGTGAATCCTTCAACTTCACTGCCAGATGAAGAAAATGTAGGAGTCCAGGATGAAGTTGATCACAAGTGTCTGGATGTGCTTGAATTTTGCACAAAGCCTCGCCCAGATATTAAAGATGAACCTTTAAAAGAATCAGATTATGTAATGTTTGTGGATGGGTCATGTCTGAGGACGAGTGAAGGAGTTTTAAGTGCTGCATATGCTGTGTGTACAGTAGCTGCTATAATGGAAGCATCTTGTTTGAGAGGGATACGTTCAGCCCAAGTGGCTGAGCTGATTGCTCTGATTCAGGCGTGCAAACTGGGAAAGAATGTCCGAATTACGGTGATCACAGATAGCCAGTATGGCTTCGGAGTGGTCCACGATTTTGGACAGATCTGGTCTCAGAGAGGTTTCTTGACGTCTGCAGGAACTCCAATTAGGAACGGTGAGTTTGTGAAGAAATTGCTTGATGCGATACAGCTGCCTAAACAGATTGCATTGGTAAAGTGCGCTGCACATAAAAATGGGACGGACTATATTACTATGGGAAATCAATTTGCAGACGAAATAGCTCAATATTGTGCCAGAAATATGGTCTCACTGAATAGGAGAAGAGAAAAAGAGAATGTTTCCTGTCCCTTGCTGTTTACTAACATAGTCGAAACCTGGGATGAGGTAAGACAATTGCAGGAAGAAGCAAATGAAGAGGAGAAAGATGGTTGGATAAAAGCAGGATGCAGACAAAGAGAGGAAGATGACGTTTGGGTTTATAGAGATGAAAGACCAGTTATGCCTGATAGCATGATTTCTAACATGGCACAGATGTACCATGGACAAGCTCATATTGGTAGGGATGCCATGATCAGACTTTTCAGACAAACCTGGTACAACCCAAAATTTAGAGCTAAAGCTGAAAGTTTCTGTCAAAGATGTCTTACATGCCAACAGATAAATCCAGGAAGGAAGACAGTAGTGAGTCTAGGAACAACAGGACGCAAAGGAGGTCCTTTTACCAGAATGCAACTAGATTTTATTGAAATGTCCCCGAGTAATAGGTTAAAATATGTTCTTGTGGTCATTTGTTTGTTTTCTCGTTGGGTGGAAGCCTATCCGACAAGGAGGAATGATGGAGTTACTGTGGCTAAGCTCCTACTGAGAAAATTCATTCCGAGATATGGTTTTCCAGTAACGATCGAAACAGATAGAGGAACACATTTCCAGAATGAACTGATCCAATTGATATGTGAGGCTCTTGACATTCAACAGAAATTGCACTGTGCTTACAGACCAGAGGCTTCTGGAGTGGTAGAACAGGTAAATGGAACAATAAAGAATAGATTAGGGAAAATTTGTCAAGCCACAGGACTCAAATGGCCTGATGCCCTGCCATTGGTGCTGATGACTATCAGAAGCATACCTGACAGAAAAACAGGTCTGAGTCCTCATGAGATAATCATGGGACGAGCAATGAGACAAGCACATGTACCTGTCAACAAACTACTGACTATAACTGATGATCTCGTATTGGACTATTGCAAAGGATTGGCTGATGTGGTACATTCTGTGTTTCAACAGGTTGGACCGGATGCGACCACTCTGGAAAGAAAACCAGCTCATGATTTGAGTCCAGGAGATTGGGTCCACATAAAAGTCCACAGAAGAAGAAACTGTTTGGTTCCTCGCTGGGATAAGCCACGTCAAGTGATCCTGGTGACAACAACTGCTGTCAAATGTGCAGGAGTGAAAAATTGGGTGCATGCCAGTCACACTATCAGAGTTCCAGATCCTGAAGCTCGACCTGTAAGTCGACATCTGGAGATATCTGATACCAGCTCAGCATCCGAAGCAGAAGCTGAAACAAGCAGAGTTCCAGATCCTGAAGCTCGACCTGTAAGTCGACATCTGGAAGAACCAGGTACAAGTTTGACAACTGAAGAAGAAACTGAAACAATCAAAGTTCCAGATTTTGAAGCTCGACCTGTAAGTCGACATCTGGAAATATCAGATACCAGTTCAGCATCTGAAACAGACCAACCTGAATTTGATGGAAGACAAAAGAGAAAAACAAGAACTGACATTATAAACGAAGAAATTGAACCAAGAGACATTGACAGCGAACAGCCAAGTACAAGTTATGGTAGATTTCCTTCAGAGATAGTTGAGTTAATTGAGGGAGACTTAGATTCAGATAGAGAGATAGGGGAAGAAACGGAAGAAACCCGAGGAGTAATAGGGACAGACTAACAAATAGAAGAAATACAGGGAAATTTAGATTCAAATAGAAAGATTATTATAAATTCGGAAGAAAATCGAGGAGGGATAGAAACAAGTGTCCCAAGAGAAAAGACACAAGAAGGTTCAGATTTAGACAACGAAACTGAGATCATAAGGTTCAAGGTAAAAGGAAGTGAAATAAGGTCCGAGACGGAATCAGAAGAAAGTGAAGAAGAAAGGAAACAAAGACTAGGACCAAGAAAGAGAACTTGGAGAGCTGAACGAGAGGAAAAGGAAAGCGAACTAAAAAGGCCAAGAAAAGGAGACAATTGGCCCCATGAAGTTAAAAGACTGAGATATAAGATAATACATTTAACAGAGATGATGCGGAACAAGTAAATGAAATAACAAGTCAAAAGGAACAAGAAAAACAAAGTGGAAAACAATTGCAGAAAACAAAAAGAGTGAAGAAACCTAATTTGAAATATAAGTCACCTGAGTGGCTATACATCGCATTGACTGACATTAAAGAAGAAGATAACACTCACGAGAGCCCAGAAGAAAGCTGCAAACCAATGGGTGAAAGTGAAGTGCACCAAACCTGAAAAGACAAAGAAAGAAACCGGACTGGACACAAAAACCTGAACGAGACAAGAAAGAGTTCTTCAAAGAGCTAAAAGAAAGCACCGAAATAAGACAAAGTAAAGGGTCGTGTGGCTGAAAAGTCATTCTGAGGTGTGGTGACACATTTTCTGTACAAATATATATAGTTAAGTAATAGAACAAAATGGTAGACACTGAGAATAGAAAATCTAGATGTGAGTTTTTACGTAGATGGTGTAGAATGTGTTTCTTTTGTACAGGTTTGCTAATGTTTATTTGGTTTATTTTAGCAATAATAATACCAATTAGGTTAGTTGTAGAAGAAACATCCATATTAGGGAATAACACGAAAAAGGACAAAGAAGCTAACACACAGAACATTGCGGCATTGGTAGATAGTACTGATTTACATAAGGATAGGTCCATAACCGATTTTTCCAAGAATGTCTTCACTAAATTGTTGTATGAGTATGTGGAGACAGTGGATGTAAGGGATTGTTATGTCTGTATGCAGTTACCTTCGTCTGTCACAGAAGGTGTGACCTATCATCACCTTCCCTTGACGTATGGGATAACTTGTAGTGTTCTAGCTAGTTTATTTTATAAAACAGGTAGATTAGAGTATTATTACACTGACATAAACACTGTTTTTGCGAAAGTTCCCATAATCCCTGAACTAAATAAGGTGAAAGAAGAAAAATGTTTGGTGAATTTTTCTTAGAAAATAAAGATTTAACATTAGAGTATGTAGTTAGACACAATCTTACCTGTGAATTAAAGAAAGAGGAAAAGGTCTTCTTGGAGATGGTAGAAAACAGAAGAGTTAAGTTTCAAAGAAAGGTAATAGAAGAAAAGACAAAAACACCACTTTGGGCGTTTGAGGAGAAAAATCATGATAAAGGAGAAACAAATGCAGCAATGGATTTGTATTGGCCCCAACAGGGAAAATTGTGTATTAATAGACATAAGACTATGTATGATAACTATTTCGTGGGTTCCAGTGAATGCCGAGATACATATAAAATTTTAGGAGGATGGGGATTTAAAGGAGGAAAAGATCCAATATTTCCAGGGATCTATTATATTTGTGGAAATAGAGCTTATTACAGGTTGCCGGACCACTGGTATGGGTCATGTTATTTAGGCCTGGTCTTTCCAAAGATTTTTCATGTGGAGAGAGGAGAAAAAGGAATACACGAGATGGGTAAAACATTAACACGTAGGAGAAGGGAAAGTTTTTCAGAGATAGTAGGTGACATTTTTGGAGCTTTGATACCAGCAGTGGGTATATCTTTGAATGCATTTAAGATTCGGAAATTGTCTACAGTGGTAGATCGTTTATCAACGAATACTGCTGGAGGGTTCTTGATGGTAAATACCGAAATGGTTGCCATGAGAGCTATGGTAATGCAAAATCGACTTGCCCTTGACATTCTTTTGGCAAAAGAGGGTGGAGTCTGTGGAATGCTGAAAGTCCAACATTGTTGCACTTACATTCCAGATAAAAGTGAGAATATACAGAAGTATTTAAAGAATATTACTGATTTGCACAAAGAAATTGCTCCACTGGAGGTTGAAGGTGCCGCCTGGGAGAAACTTGGTAAGAGTTTTTCCTCAATACAGAAATGGTTCACAGAAATAGGTGGTTCTCTTATAGGGAAAATTCTAATATCAATAACAGTAATAATATTAGTAATGTTATCAGTAAAATTAGCATATGTGTGTATTAATAGGAGAAAAAGACAAAATAAAATAAAAAGAGAAAATGAGAAAAATAAAGAAAGAGAACGGGAAATGGGAGAAATAGAATTAGAAGAATTGAAATAGAACATATACAAAAGGTCAAAAAGACAAGATGAGAAAAACACTGTTGTATGAACTAACAAAAGCAAGTGGACAAGAAAACATTTATCTAAAAATTTGTATAACAAGGTTTTTGTGGTGATATTAAAAATCACCAAAGGGGGAATTGATGGAGCAAGGTAAATAAAATAAATGTGGAACCACCTTGATAAGAATAATAAATTAACGGTACTAATTGTTTGATGAAGCATGCATTAACCAACGAAATGTAACTTTAGTAAACATTACAAAGAGGGTAACTTGCAATTTGTGCAAAATCTAATTTATTTACAATTGTAAAGTGAATTAACACTAATATTGTGATTTGCGTACTAATTAAGAGTTAAATCGCATGATTTATGCTACATAGTAGATTTGTATTGTGGCAAAGAATGCGGATGGTAAGTAAAATGGCTTTAAATGTCGCTTCTGCTAGGTAACACCTAACATGGGTTTTTAGAATGACGGGTGGGAAATAGAAAGGCTTGTTTTCTTTATTATTAATTTTGATTATGTTTGTTCTTATGATATTTCGTATGGGCCTGTTAGGCCATGCTGCGAAAATGGCTGCCGAGACAGATGAGGTCATGCAAGAAATCAAAGATGGCCTCTAAGCGGAAGAAAAAGAAGAGCTAAACCACGTGGGTACGGCTCAAGCACGGAGTGAGAGATGTCAAGGTCACATTGACCTATCATGAGGAGAGTGCCAAGAAAGACTCAGCACGTATCTGTGAGAATGGGAAAAAGAAAGTATTGAGCAACAATGGACTGACCAAATTGTGACCATCAAAATAGCAACATTATGAATGGACAAATTGGACTACTTTTACCCAAAGGTCATGAGAAAGCATAATACTTTTAACCATCCCAAAAACCAGTTTGAACAAGGAAGGCGATGAGGTGATTTTTGCCACCCCTCAAATGGACCAATTAGCGTGATTCTCGCCCCTAAGGATTGCAACTTTTTGTTAAGTAAGCTAGAAGTAGGGTATAAGAGGGACTACTCTTAAGTAGGAGGAGTTCTATGTTCTATGCGGCTGCTGCTGTTATTTCTATAGGCCGTTTCTTTGGCTATTATTGGACTTTAAATTTGACTGGGAAAGGAACGAGACCGTTGCGGGAAAAATCTGTACGGGAGGTCCGGTCGAGGAGGCCTTTAGCTGGACAGTCAGTCAGTTTGGGAGTTCTATGCTGTGATCTACGGTTTATCTGCTTTTTGGTGAACCATTCCTATCTGCATCTAAATGGGTAATGCATAATTTTGATTCTTTATTAGAACTTATTTCATAAATGTTATTTAAATGTATTAAAGTGATTAATAAACTTAGAATCTCACTCGTGCAATTGAGAAACTAGATAAAATGTTATTCTAACTAAATAATGAGTTTGTGGTTCTTTAGACCATTAATAAGTTTAAAGATTAACAGGTTTTAAGTGTGATTGAGCTGGTCTTAATCACCGTCAACTTATTCTACTAGTTGGTCCATCGACCAAAGAGCGGAATACCTTGATGTTTAGAACCGACAGGATTAAAAGCTAATGTATATGATGTTTAAGGTATTAATTTGTCGAATTTAACAAGGTATCCCGTTCCTCCAGCAACTCATTTTTCTCCTATGTGTGAAATCCAGTGAATGAATGAGTGTATGATATGCAGTGTTATGGGCCCCACCGTCATATGGTATAGTTGATGTGAATGATTTACCTGGATTCGTGTCCAAAGGAGAAATTTATATAAGCCGCGCTGGATCACTAGCATTAAAAAACTACAGCTAGGCACTTTGCAAAAAAAGGGTAATTTTTCATTGTGAAAATGTGGTGTGTTCATGTTGCGTTTTGAGCCGTTTCCTGTCGTGGGCACTATGCCTACCCACACAAGTGAGGTACCATTTTTATCGGGAGACTTAGGGTAATTCAGATTTGTAAAGCAACTGTTATTACCTATTGACTTTCGATGCATTTCTGCCTTCCAAATGAAAGACAATGTGTAAAAAAGATGTCATTTTGAAATGCTAGTATGAGTATTCCCAATTTCGGAAATGTGCAAATAACTACTGTTTCTAAACTCTATATTTTGTTCCCATTTCAGAAATACATAGGTGTCTTTCATACCGATTTTTCCATGTATACATTTTCCCAGAATAATTGCTATATACCCGGTACATAATAAAAAACCATTGCAAGACGCTGCTCAGTTTTTGGCTCTGGGTTCGTCGGGTTCTTGGTGAACCTACAAGTCCTATATATCCCCACAACCAGTAAGGTCCAGCGGATGTAACGGTATATTGCTTTTAAAGAGCTGTCATAATTAGAAGAAGTTACAGGTGAAAACGTTGACACAAAAGGCTGTTTTTTTCAACTAATTTTCAATTTTTCCTATATTTAACTGTTAGTGTCTATAAAGAAACCTTGATGGATTTGCACAAATGACCCCTTGCTGAATTCAGAATGTTGTCTACTTTTCTAAACTGTATAGCTTATCAGGATCCATTATTGCTTTCATACCCATTTCTACCATTGACTGGAAGGAGGTTGAAAGCACAAAAAATAGCAAAAATAGGCTATGTCCCAGAAAAATGCTAAAACTGTGTAAAAAAGTTTGGTTTTCTGACAAAAGTCTGTCATTCCCTAAAAGCTGGGAAAATGGTGATTTCAGCCCCACAAACCCTTTTTTGATACCATTTACAGGGAAAAACCCAGATGCTTTCATTTGCAGCACTTCTTTCCCATTTTTCCCAAAAAAAACAAAATTTAGCTGTATTTTGGCAAATTTCTGGGCCCCCTCCAAGGGAATCCACAAACCCTGGGTACCCTTAGAATCCCCATGATGTTGGAAGAAAAGGACGCAAATTTGGCGTGGATACCTTATGTGGTCAAAAAGTTACAGGGGCCTAAGCGCGAACTACCCCAAATAGCCCAAAAAAGGCTTAGCACAGGCGGGGAAAAGGCCTAGCAGCGAAGGGGTTAAAAATTCATAACTCCAGCTATACTTATTGACAGTTGGTTGCTTTTGTCTTGTTTTGCTCATAAAAATATAATCTATTTTTCTAACCTGGTATGGAGTCTTTTTGTGGTGTTTTCACTATGTAACTGTTTGAAGTGTTGTACAAATACTTTACACATTGCGCCCTTAAGTTAAGCCTGTCTTCTCTGTTCCAATCTACCAGAGGGTGGGCCAGGTTCATTTATAGGATAGGATAGGATAGTATTTATAAAGCGCACTTATACCAAATGGTGTCAAGGTGCTAAGCGAACGGGGAGGAGTGAGAACACCATCAACCAGCTAGGAGGCAAAAAAACAGGTCTTCAAGAGTTTCCTGAAGACCGGAAGTGAGTCCGCCTTGGAAATGGGAAGGGGCAAAGAGTTACAGAGTTTTGCGGCTGCCACAGAGAACAAGCGGCCACCCCACTTGGACCTGCGAAATCTGAGAGAAACCAGTTTTTTTAGGGAAGAGGCTCTCAAGGTCCTCCCTGGAGTTTACCACTGAAACATGGTTTTAAGATAAGATGAGCCATTGCTATGCATTGCCTTGTACACCAAATTCAGAACCTTGAAGGAGATGCGCTTCCAGATGGGAAGCCAGTGCAGGGCTCGGATTCCTTCCCTGGCTGACTGATACTTCAGGGTGGTAAGTATCAGCCTTGCCGCAGCGTTCTTACCACCTGAAGCTTGTTCAGGGAGCCTGTGCTGATGTTAAGGTACAGAGCGTTGCAGTAGTCCAGCCGGGAGGTGACTAGTGTAATGATAGTGGACCGGTGTAGTTCCAATGGGATATATGGCAGTACTTTCCTCAAGATTCTGAGGATGTGGAAGCAGGTGCTGACTGTACGGTTCACCTGGGCATCAAAGGACAGGCCCACGTCGAAGAGGACCCCAAGATTTTTAGCAGTATTGACTGGAACAGGAAGGGGACCGCAATCTGCGGGCCACCAGGCAGTAGACCAGATGGAATTCTATGGTCCAAAGACTAGCACCTCGGTTTTGTCTGCATTGATTTTTAATGAAGTGTCCTTCATCCAGCGTATGATGCTGGACATACATTGATTGAACTTTTGGGCAACCGATGGCAAATCATTAGATATGGAGGCAATTATTTGTGTGTCATCCGCGTAGGAGAGCACCTGGAACCTGAACGATCTCACCAGTTTTGCCAGGGGGATCACATAAAGGTTGAAAAGAGTGGGGCTGAGCGAAGATCCCTGGGGGACACCACCAGGAAGGGCAAAGGCCTTTGCTTTAAAGCCTCCACAACTGACGGCGTGGGTTCTACCAATAATAAAAGAGTGGAGAAGCTGCAGGACCCTCCCAGTGACTCCTGCTTTCCACAGTCGCTGAGTTATGCATACTGGGGAGATGGTTTTGAATGCTGCCAAGAGGTAGAGCAGAATCAACATCGCAGATCCGCCTTGGTCGATCTGCATGCGGATACAGTCAAGGACCGCTACCAAGGCGGATTCAGTGCTGTGACCGGCCCAAAATCAGTTCTGAGAGCTTCCAGGATTTCCTGGGATTCATTATGTTTCATCAGCTCAACATTGATGAATTTTTCCAGGATTTTGGCCGGGGCGGGGAGAAGGGACATAGGTTGAAAGTTCTTCAGCTCTGAGGGATCGGCATTGGGTTTTTTAAGGAGTGGTGAGACAATTGCTTCCTTCCCGGTGGCAGGATAGTGCCCGGACATGAGTGCGTTATTAAAGACCTTGCACAGGAAGTTAGCTATTGGGTCGGGGGCAAGTCTGAGTGTGGACAGCATGCAAGGATCAGAGGGTGCTCCGGACTTTAGGCCAAGTAAAAGTTCCTTGGTTCATGGAGCTGTGATTAGAGGAAAAGAGGACAGAGAAGGTTTCCCAGGAACCTGGCTAGGCTTCACCTTTGGTGGGTCTGCGTTTTTGCCTTCAGCTACCTCTGTGATAGGTTCATCCTCTACAGTCAGGGAGAACTCATGAAAGATCTTAAGGACTTTCTCCTGGAAGTAGAGTGCTATCCTGTCACAGAAGTCTTGAGAAGGGTTCAGGAGCTGTGTCCCTGGGGGCTCAGCAATCTCCTATATGACTTTGAAAAGCATGCTGGAGGAGTTGTCTGCCGACACTATCTTATACGTGAGAAAACGTGATTTGGCCTGAAAGATGGTATGTTTGGAGTCCCGCAGGAGAGATTTCTGCTTGGCTTTTTCCCAAGGGTAGGGGTCTGCACGCCATTTCCGTTCTTGCCTACGGCATAGGCGCCTGAGAGCCATGAGCTCTTCCGAAAACCATGGAGCCGAGGGTTTAGCTCTTTTAATGACACAGTTTTTTAATGGAGGGATTATGTCCAATGCCTCAGTAATCCAATTGCGAAAACCCTCTTCCGTGGGGGGGTGAGCGATGTGATTCTCATCCGAGACGGAGACCAGGGCGGCCATCCAGTTGATGGCTGTAACCTTGTTCAGTCTCCTACACTGTATATGTTTGGGGGGAAACCTAGGTTGGCTTTAGTGGGATGAGGGAGAGTGATGTTAATCTCGATCAGCCAGTGATCAACCCAGCTGAGAGGCTGAACTGCCTCGATCTCAAGACTGTTGTGGTTAGCAAAAATGCCATCCAGGGTATGGCCAGCCCTATGGGTGGGAGAATGGACAAGTTCCTCAAATCCCATGGAAGTCATGAGGTGAAGAAGGTGAGCAGAGTCCATGTCTTGTTTGTTTTCAAGATGGAAATTAAAATCCCCTAGGATAGTGTAGTGAGCCATGGTGACAAAGGGTTCAAGAGTTTGGCCCAATGTCTCAAGAAACCTGGCCCTGGGCCCAGGAGGACAGTATACCAGAAGGCCTGAGAAGTTGTGGTTTTCAGATAGCTTAATTCCGAACATGGCTGTTTCCAGAAGAGAGCCAGGGGAACCTTCCAAAAGGCTGAGGGTGCATCTAAGGGAGTCCCTATCCACCAGAGCTAGGCCGCCCCCTCTTCTGTCAGGGCGGTCGCATCTAAGAATGATGTTGCCTGGGGGACGGCGTATGCCAGGTCAGGACCCGAGTGATCCTTAGCCCAAGTTTCAGTGATAAAAAGGCAGTCCAGATTGAGTGTCTGGATGGTTAGGGCAATTTTGGTCTTGTGTTTGATCATTGAGCGAGCGTTAATCAGTGCTTCTTTAAAAGGGCTGAGTCCGTGTCCTCCCAGGGTTTTATGCTTGTGTGGCTTTCCTGCCCCTGGCCCCTGGGGCCATACCAGGGATCCCGGGATGGAGGCACGACCATTAATGGGGCAGAAGTTACATTCCCGGCAATGGTCTGCCTCCCCTGTGCTAAAATTAATCCTGTCTACACACCGCCGTTGCTGAGATTTAGGACAAAGCTCAAGAAGGTGCATCCTAGAGTAACTTATTTCTGGGGAAATTTTTGTTGTCTGAGAGAAAGTGGGCAGCATACCTGGCTGCTGGCGCCATCCAGGCGTGGACGGGCACAGATGGGCTTGACTTTGACTCGCCCACTGCATTTATACGCTGCACGTTCGGGGATTCATCCTGTTAATATGCCCCCGGAACCAGAAATGTGGGACCGGAAGTGTGGAAAAGAGCTGAACCGCCAACTGCTAAGATGGCGGCCGGCTCGGGGGAAAGGAGAGAGTGCAAAAGAGGAGCTCTTTCCGCTCAAATGGGGAGACCCCGCTGCAGACCGAAGAGTCCAGAAAAGAGGTAAGAAGAAGCTGGGAGTGCTCACCCGAACACTCCCTTGATGTTAAAATAGAATAAAATGATGCTAAAAGCAAAATTTAAAATCAGTAAGACAAAATGCTATGTTCAAACAAGTGCCACGTACACAGAAGCGAGTAGGGTATGGTGCGCGTCTTACATCTACATATGTCCGCTGCGCGCTCGGGGATGCATCCTGGTAATATGCACCCGTAACCGGAACCGGATATGCGAGACTGGAAGTGCGGAAAAGAGCTGAACCGCCAACTGCTCAGATGGTGGCCGGCTCGGGAGAAAGGAGAGAGTGCCAAAGAGGAGCTCTTTCCGCTCAAATGGGGAGACCCCGCTGCGGACCGAAGAGTCCACAAAAGAGGTAAGAAGAAGCTGGGAGTGCTCACCCGAACACTCCCTCGAAGTTAAAATAGAATAAAATGATGCTAAAAGCAAAATTAAAAATAAGTAAGACAAAATGCTATGTTCAGACAAGTGCCACGTACACAGAAGCGAGTAGGGTATGGTGCGCGTCTTACTTCTCCATATGTCAGCTTGTGTGTATCTTACTTAGCCTGACTAGGGCTGTGGTTCCTGCTTGGACAGGGTGCATACCTTTGTCACCCATAAACCCAGTTTCTAACAGGCTTGAATACTGACTGTACTCCTGACTTTCCAGACATGCTTCCTAAGTTGCCCATCCCCACCCACTTCAAGTTCAAATTATCTTCATGAACTAATACTCTGTTTTTGTGATGTGTGTAACTTCAGAATGACTTGGAAAGAATTTTCGATGTCTTCCAAGACATGGGTCTGTCTCTCAATGAACCTGGGTATCTCTTTCTGATGGGATTTGATATTGTGAAGGGTGTCCCCATTTCACAAACATGCTCCACACAGAGGATTGGTGGTTCAAAAACTGATTCTTCCTGAGGACTCTGTTTGCTCATGCCAACGCTTCCTGTATGCTTGCATATCTAACCACCATGCCTGCAGGTTATCCATTATGGAGAGGGCTGATATCTGTGAGATTTCTTGAGGTCCTTTACACCAAGGGCTCTTACTCCTTCAGAAGTTTGAGGGAAGACTGGAATTGCACCTGAAGTAGCACTTGTATTGGAGGGTTTAGCATGGGATTAAACTGGGGTACCTGTAGGCTGAGGTGTGGGTTCGGGAGAGTCCTTGAACCCCAGATTGAGCATCTGTGGCATTTTAGCTAATGTCTGGAGAATTTCAATCCCTAGGAATTGCCTTGAGGGGGGGCACTGCTGGAGGTCATTTTGGACAGGTGGGACCATTAATTTCCTCCTCATCCTGCTCGTCCTCCTCCCACTCGTTTGTCTGCCACAGACATGAGAGCTTTGAGGAAGATATTGTTTTCGTCTGGAATTGTATGCCGTCCTCTGCTCATAGATGGTGTGGCATCATTGTCAGACCAGGGAGCTAAAAGACGATGGGCCCGATTCACAGAACTATTCTGAGACAAAATCCTAAACTTACTACTTTTGGTATTCACAGAAGGCATTTAGTAGTAGTAAAGTTAGGATTTTGTCTTAAGTTTGTCTTAAATTTGTCTTAAGTCTGTCTTAAGTCTGTCTTAAGTCTGTCTTAAGTCTGTCTTAAGTTTATCTTAAGTCAAACTTAAGACAACATCCTAACTTTACTACTACTAAATGCCTTCTGTGAATACCAAAAGTAGTAAGTTTAGGATTTTGTCTCAGATTAGTTCTGTGAATCGGGCCCTAATACATTTAATGTGCTTGATGTTACCAAATGTATATATGCCTTAAGTTGAAATATTGTACATTGAAAAGAACAACTTATGCTACAGAATAGAAAATTAATATATCAAAATATTATTCAATGCTAGATGTTGGCTAATACGTGACCAAAGGAAAGTTATATGTAATAGAGTCTTGGGTCCTTATCATGAGTTTGGCAAACCGACGGTGGCGGTGCGGCTACTGCAGCACCGCTGGTCCGACCGCCCTATTACAGGTAGGGTGGTCGGACTGCCATGGGATCGCCACCAGGGATCCATGATCCCTGGCAGTCTTGCAGTGGTCTGAGGTCCCTAATATGCTGATGGTACCACTGTGGCACTGCCAAGCATATTGGGAATTTCCTCACTGCCACAGTTTTCATGTCGGTCAGCCCGCCATGAAAAGTGTGTTGGTGAGGAAACAAAGTGGATCCTACAGGGCACTCTGTTGCCTCTGCTCAAGGGGATGCATGCAGTGGGGCACATGATGAGCCCCCTTGTATGCATGCACCCCCAGTTTCTGCAGGGCATAGACTTGACTGTCCATGCCCTGCAGAAACTGCCTTTGGCGCTCCCATTGCGGTGCCTTTTTCATAGCCACCACAGTGAGACCGCCAATGAACCGCCTGCCAGAGATAAAAAAAAGTGTTGTAATCTGGTGGCCAGTTTCTTATGGTTTTGCCTGTCTTGGAGCAGAGCAGCAGAGCAGCAGTGTGACGACCCCACTCCAAGACACCCAAAGTCATAATAAGGCCCTAAATTACTGTTGGCACATATGCTTAATTTTTGGACAGAGCCTTTGATGTCAACACCTGAATTTTTGTTATAGAAGAAGGTGGTGGAAATGTTTTCCGAGTTGGTAAATAAACAATACACAATTGTTTTCAATGCACAGAAATAAATATATATTTGACATTCTGGAATCAGAAATAAATATTGAACACTAGCCATACATTTTTAAGACTCGATAAAAGTTGAAAATAAGGTAACAATACCTTTATGTAGTAACACAAGTATTGATGTCACAGACTTACAGAACTGACTAATAGCAGAGGGCTGAATTTCAGCTAGTAGTATGTCTGCTGATATTGTATGTTGTTATGGACATATTGTAACAATGAAGCTAAGAAAAGACACATGTGCAGAGTTAATCAGTATGTCTACACAAATTGAATCAGTTTAAGGTCACATGGCACCGATAGACATGGCATATACCAGCACATTAACATATCCTGGTTCAAAGATATAGGGATATAAAGTTTTCTTTGTAGGAAGATGCTGACATGATGTAAGAGACTGTTAAGTATTATAACATAAGAAATTTGATTCATGGAGTGTATGCAATGTAGACATAAGTGGGTGAGGATGTCGTGTAACGGGTTCACTTACAAAATATCAAAACAACAAATATCGTGGGACATAAATATCGAGTCAAAAATATAGATCACATAAACATTGTTATCCTATACTTATAATGAAAATATATTGTTATGCACTATCGAAAACAAAAATATTGTTTTTTAATATAAACGTAGTTAAACATAGTAAACATTTAATATATTATAATTAAACAATAATATAATGTAAATAAATATATTTAAATAATTTAAAATTATGTATCCATTTTAAACTTATTTTTTAAAAACTCATATATGTGTATGTTTATATAAACATATATAATTTAAAACTATTATTTGAATAATAATTATAATTTATGGTACAATTTAAAAACATTTTGTAAACTTTAAAGCAAAACAAATAGATATATATATATCTATATATCTATCTATCTCTCTCTGTCTCTCTCTCTCCCTCTGTCTCTCTCTATATATATATAAGGCGTCATGTGATCAAGGCCCCGCAGGGGTCGAAACGCGTAATGGCTGCCGGTTTGTAGAGCGGAACAGTAAACAGCTCACCTGCACAGAATCGTGGTCCGTGCTCCATTTCTTGTTGGCAAACTGAGTGATGGTGGAGTACTCTTGATATATATATAATGTGTGTAAACTGTAACGTATAAACTGGAAGACATTCTGAAAAACATACCAGTGTAATTACTCATAAAAAATAAACAAAATAGAAAATTGCATTTTCCTAAAAATATATTGCATATTACAAATATTAATAAATAAAATAATATAATCTTAAATACACAAAAGCATCACCATAATATAAATTGAAACAATATAAACAAAACTATAAAAACTATAAAATTTTAAGAATAATACAAATACTACTCCCACTCCAATCTCTGCAACAGCAGGGAAATTGTTGGACTCAGGAGAGGTAAAATGTACTATTCCCACTCCAGTCTGTGCAACAGTAGGGAAAGCATTTGACTCAGGAGGGGTAAAATGTACTATTCCCACTCCAGTCTCTGCATCAATAGGGAAACTGTTTAGCCAACTTCTTAGAGGACCGCAACTTCCAAATCACCCTTCAATCTTTTGCTTCTTCCACTCAACAGTTGAAAAAGGGCGTACCTCAAGGATCAGCTTTGAGCCCGACCCTGTTCAACCTCTACATGCGTCCGCTCGCGGACCTCTTGGTAAAGCATGGAGTGCAGACTGTGTCATACGCAGAAGAAACGCAGTTGATCATTACCTTGGCCCAGGACAACGGCCAAGCAGCAGAGGACTTCAAGCTATGCCTGACCGACCTGGCTAACTGGATGACAAATAGCTTCCTTAGATTAAATGCCAGCAAAACTGACATCTTAGTTGTAGGCAAGCAGCCATCCATCTGGTCCTCGAGCTGGTGGCCCAGTGAGTTGGAGTCTCCTCCAACTCCAAGCCGCAAGCTTAAGAACCTGGGAGTCTGGCTTGGCTCTACTCTATCCCTCTCAAACCAAATTTCCACCCTCACAGGTTCATGCTTCGGACAAATGATCAGACAAATCCTCGCTCTTATTTTAGAATGCACAAAAAAAACAGCAGTCCAGACCCTTGTGACTTCTAGATTAGATTATTGCAACGTCCTGTCCCGGCGTGCGTCCAGGAAGAGCATACACAGGTTACAAAAAGCAGCAGCTCGTATGCTGCTAAATATCCCTAAATTTGCCCCCACAGGGCGGGCCTTGGAAACTCTCCATTGGCTCCCCATGGAGGAAAGGATATCCTTTAAAGCCCTATGTTATGCTCACACAATACTACAGGGCAAAGGCCCGCAATACCTGCTCCCGATGATCCAACCTTACCATCCTAGGCGCTGCCTGAGATCTGCTGGTACTTGATTGGTTAGGGTCCCCTCATACAACAGAAAACACTTTGGCGGCACCTCCTTCAGATTCTTGGCAGCCAAACAATGGAATTCTCTCCCTCTACATCTCAGATAAGAGCCTTCTGAACTGTCCTTCCGTAAACATCTCAAAACCTGGCTGTTTCAGAAACAACTTAACCAACAGTAGGCTTTGCCCAGTCACCCAGTCTCTCTCACTCTGGCTCAGTCGGTTTCCAGCACGGGGACACTCCGAATTGGAGTAACCAGGTGCTTTACAAGCTGCAAATAAATAAATAAATAGTTTGTTATATATATCTGCCACTTAAGGAGAGAGAAATAGGCTTATGTAGATTGTTATTGATGATATTTAGCAGACATTGCCATCTGTGGAGTATGTAATTTCATTGATTTGCACACAAGAGGAGGTGGTGGCATGTGGCAGAAGGGCAGCAACACAGGAGCTTAAAAGAAAGGAATATAATTTAATGTATGAGCACATTAGAGGTCTATTCAATTAAATTATAGGTATGTGCCTAAGTATATTTTGTATCAATATATACTAAAGATACTTTGTGGCCAGTGACATGGTACAACAAAGACATACAACTCCCTTGAGTGTGTAAGTCACGTTGTTATCAGTGTGTCACATCTGTATGAGGTCATGTATACATGGGACCTGGGTGTCGCGTTTCCATACTAGAGGCCACTCCTGCCCAAGCTGTTGTTATAAATGCAGTCAATATGGGGCCTCTCTAAAGGAAAATAAAGGGCATTTAGACTAATTTGAAATATATACACTATAAAGGGGAAGATAAAACTCAGTGTAGATGGGATATGTGAAGTGTACCTATCTTTTGGGAGGAGGATAGTGTGACATTACTGGGTAGGTAGCAGGGCTTATTTTGTTACCTAGTCTGAAGTTAGGGTTCTCCAGAACAAGCAGACAGTATAGCAGATCTGATGAGATACGTTTATAGAGAGGGGTGAGACTGAGACTGGATTCAGGAAGAGTATTTGGCACCTAAATCCTGGAGAACTTTTCCTTAACTCACCTTCTCTCATCCTGAAACTTTTTTCAGATCCCCCAAGGAGCATACATTCATCCACAATGCACTGACAGAGTCTGCTAACTCCTGCCACAAGACCACCTTCTCCACTGCACTGAAGATATATGTAGGTAGAACATGTAGTTCCTTGTAATGATTTACAACAGTGAAAACTACACGCTGTCTCTTCAGTGAAGCTTGGCTTACTTAAAGACATGCAACCCAAGAGGAAGAGAGCAGAGCCTCCTGTGTGGGCTATATTTATGTAATGCTGGATTAATATGTGTCAGGTTTGTCTAATTTAGGCAAGATGAATGCTGCTTGCCTATCCTTTCCTACTTGGTATATTCAATGGTGAAGCTCAAACGTCATGGGTTTGACTTGTTCCTATACGCTTAACCCACATTAATTCTTTAATCGACACCTGTCCTGAAGAATTGGTTGATCGCATTATAAAATAATATAATAATGCATTCTAATCAAATAGTTTGACAGTGAACACATGATCGAACTCAAATCAAATCAGCTTACTTTTCTAAATAAAAATATTAACCTGTGTGTATTGGCTTTAAACAAATAGAGGCATTCGTTACAGATTCCACTCAATGCAATCGAGCATTACCATGAAATAGAATACAATTTTTCTTAATAACTTGAGCGCATGGGTCAGGAAAATATCCCACTAAGACAATACAACGTATGTATGCCATCTCTTGCCATCAGCTATTTCTGTTTCAAGGGTGTTCAAGGGGTCAAAAGTTAAAATCAGGTGCTCAGACTGCTTTGCTCGTTATATACGTCATCATGTGATGCACCAAACAATCATTTTATTACACTTTCAGAAAAAGGTAGAGGGTACTTTAGATGTTTAGGGATGCATGGAATTTGACAAAACATGGCTGGCAGACAGCCTGCATGCCTGCTAACATTGTACATCCCCCATTCCATGTAGAGGTGAGATATCTCTGCTGGTGGTTCTTTAGCCAACTCTGCCAGCAGAAACTATTGACCCAGCAGTGCATCCACTGCAGGATTGCCAGGTCACAGTTGTAGTGATGTTTTTTATGTAGCACTTTCTGCAAGTATTGCAGGCTAGTGGGCATTTGATCACTCAGGAGGAGATCATCCACATTGGCAGGCATAGTGATGTGGAAACCACCAAGTGTTGATGGAAAACAGATAAGTGTCTGTAACCTGATGCTGTAATGCATCCTTTTCTAAGTCCTTTATTCAGGCATACCCCATTAGACAACATGCTTCCATGAGTCAACTGTATCTTACCCAGGCAGATGGCTTTTGATCAACTGAAGCATGTTAAAATACATATCAGAGGAGTGAGAAATTGGGTTACTGGTTGAGGAGGCTGAAACCCTATTCAAGCAGGAACAACAATCCTTTTCAGGGTGAGGCACAAGCAAACTCCAAATGAACGTGTGCTCAAGCCTCTGGTAGCTTGACACAGAGCAGTCAGGCTTAACTTAAAGGCAATGTGTAAAGAATATAGGCAGCACTTCATTCCTTAATAAAGTGAAATAACAACACAAGGAAAATCCCACACCAATTTAGAAAAATAGAGTAAATGTTAATAAATAAAACAAACCATAATGACAAAAATCCAATCAGTAGATCCGGAGATATGCAATTTTAAAGATTTATGTGAAAATAGTGCCAAAAAGCTCAAAGCACCAACTGTGGATGTCTGGTCATGCCGGACCGGGAAAAAGTCACAAGTTCAGGCGGACCGCGATGGAGTGCGGGTCAGCTACAGTGACCCAGGTAGGCCCACTGAAGAAGAGCAATTTAAATCCTGGTTGCAGAGCGTTGCAAGGTCCCGCTTCAATAATACATCATGCTGCTGGGGCAATGCGTGAGTTCTGAGGAGCTGCTAAGTTGAGATATGAGGCCCTGGATCATCGTTGAGGATCCCATCAACAAGGGCTTGCAATGTGAAGTCCGGCGTCGAGAATGCGTCGCACAGATGAGGCAATACTTTGGTTCCGAAGAGCTGCGAGGCTACGATGCGAGAACCAACATAATCGTTGAGGCTGCCATCGACAAGAGATTTGCAGTGTGATGTCCTGAATTGGTGAAGCTTCGCACAGCAGCGGTTCTGATGCAGGATGCAAAGTTGATGCAAAGTCCTTGCACTGGGAGAACCTCACAGCAGAAGTGATGCTTCGGTTATGGTCAGGATTGCACCACGCAGCAGAGGTGATGTGTCGGATCTGCTGGATCAACATCCTGAGAAGTGGCGTCATTTCGCCACAAACCAATTGCACAACCCAACTGCGCCATCCTGGCAATCATTGTTCCCAAACATTCATCAGTCTATTCCATTGTATTCTATTAACTGATTTTCCTCTTCTCCTTCGCTTCCTTCTTGTTTTAATCCTTCCACACGTGGACTTGTGTTGCATTTTTCCAAATTTCTAATGTTCAGGATGTGTCCATCCGGACCTCTTTACATGAACACGACATAGGTAAAGTTCATAAAAGGCAGTGTTTATTCACAAATACCCAATGCATTTCGGGCTGCAATCGCCCTTCATCAGGGATCACTGAAATCACAATAAAAAAGTAATCAATTTTAATTGCTTAATTTTAACATTCTAACATTTTACGTTGTTCGTCATCACAGATTACTGAATACATTCTCATGTAACCACTTTGCATCACGTGCAACCACTTTACAGCAAGTTGTGCTCAAGTGTTCCCTCAATGAAACACTGTATAAAAAATATATAAATATATATATAGTCGCCCCCTATTCACTTGACAAACCAGTATTTTCCAATTCTTTAAACCCAATATTCCCTCTACTTATGCAGACACAATCATCTTTACCCTTCTCAAAACCACCTACCCATTCACATTACCCTCAATTACTTTCCCCCTTCCCCACCATCCTTCAGCCTTATTTGCAACAACATTCCTACCCACCAACTTTTTCACGAACCAACTCTCTCCCACAACCTTACCCTCTGACTACCTGCTTAAATGCGTTTATATCCTCAAGTTCATACATTCACACGCTGTACTTAAAACATCCGCTCTTCCTCTGACCATCAGCAAACTGTCAACCGCGCATGCCTTTCCATACCTGAAACGAGCGTTTAAAATCAACCATCCGCATCTCTATTCCGGCAAGAAGTCATTCACGTTCTACCCCCTCCCTACTTTAACCAAATTTTCCCGCCATCTTCCTTCCCAATTAACCCTTAAAGTGAACCACTTTCCTCTGTTCCTACGAGAAGTCATTAACATACTTCCCCCTCCCTACTATAACCAAATTTTGCCACCCTCTTCCTTCCCAATTCCCCCTTGGGTTTAACCACTTTCCTACTGTTGGTGATACTGTCAAGGTTACTACGCTAAAATACTAAACACTTCATTTCCCATAATGCAGTAAAATAAAGAGGTAATACTCAAGCTCATCATTCATGATATTGTTGCACGAAAATCTTCCTGAGAAAAATGGTAATCATCGTGATGAGAACACCATTGCCATCTTAACACCATAAATATTTTAAGAAACAATTCCAACTGAAAATCCAGCACCGACTTTATATACGAACTCAGGTCTTCCACCGACCGTATGGAACGAAGCACAATCAGTGTTTCTTCTATTGTATTTCCTTATACTTAGGCGGGTGCTATCCCAAAAATGGGCTCTTTGCTTAAACATCATTAATGGGAATGGGAGGCACACCTTAGTTTATCTGCTTTACAAACTTGTAGTGTTTATTATTTGATTGGCGTGCTAACTGGTACGGTGCCAGCCCATGTGACACCCAATCGAAGACAACATCCTGAGAAGTGGCGTCATTTCGCCACAAACCAATTGCACAACCCAACTGCGCCATCCTGGCAATCATTGTTCCCAAACATTCATCAGTCTATTCCATTGTATTCTATTAACTGCTTTTCCTCTTCTCCTTCGCTTCCTTCTTGTTTTAATCCTTCCACACGTGGACTTGTGTTGCATTTTTCCAAATTTCTAATGTTCAGGATGTGTCCATCCGGACCTCTTTAAATGAACACGAGATAGGCAAAGTTCATAAAAGGCAGTGTTTATTCACAAATACCCAATGCATTTCGGGCTGCAATCGCCCTTCATCAGGGGTCACTGAAATCACAATAAAAAAGTAATCAATTTTAATTGCTTAATTTTAACATTCTAACATTTTACGTTGTTCGTCATCACAGATTACTGAATACATTCTCATGTAACCACTTTGCATCACGTGTAACCACTTTACATCAAGTTGTGCCTCGAGTGTTCCCTCAATGAAACACTGTATCAAAAATATATAAATATATATATAGTCGCCCCCTATTCACTTGACAAACCAGTATTTTCCAATTCTTTAAACCCAATATTCCCTCTACTTATGCAGACACAATTGTCTTTACCCTTCTCAAAACCACCTACCCATTCACATTACCCTCAATTACTTTCCCCCTTCCCCACCATCCTTCAGCCTTATTTGCAACAACATTCCTACCCACCAACTTTTTCACGAACCAACTCTCTCCCACAACCTTACCCTCTGACTACCTGCTTAAATGCGTTTATATCCTCAAGTTCATACATTCACACGCTGTACTTAAAACATCCGCTCTTCCTCTGACCATCAGCAAACTGTCAACCGCACATGCCTTTCCATACCTGCCACGAGCGTTTAAAATCAACCATCCGCATCTCTATTCCGGCAAGAAGTCATTCACGTTCTACCCCTCCCTACTTTAACCAAATTTTCCCGCCATCTTCCTTCCCAATTAACCCTTAAAGTGAACCACTTTCCTCTGTTCCTACGAGAAGTCATTAACATACTTCCCCTCCCTACTATAACCAAATTTTGCCACCCTCTTCCTTCCCAATTCCCCTTGGGTTTAACCACTTTCCTACTGTTGGTGATACTGTCAAGGTTACTACGCTAAAATACTAAACACTTCATTTCCCATAATGCAGTAAAATAAAGAGGTAAATACTCAAGCTCATCATTCATGATATTGTTGCACGAAAATCTTCCTGAGAAAAATGGTAATCATCGTGATGAGAACACCATTGCCATCTTATCACCATAAATATTTTAAGAAACAATTCCAACTAAAAATCCAGCACCGACTTTATATACGAACTCAGGTCTTCCACCGACCGTGTGGAACGAAGCATAATCTGTGTTTCTTCTATTGTATTTCCTTATACTTAGGCGGGTGCTATCCCAAAAACGGGCTCTTTGCTTAAACATCACTAATGGGAATGGGATGCACACCTTAGTTTATCTGCTTTACAAACTTGTAGTGTTTATTATTTGATTGGCGTGCTAACTGGTATGGTGCCAGCCCATGTGACACCCAATCGAAGACAACATCCTGAGAAGTGGCGTCATTTCGCCACAAACCAATTGCACAACCCAACTACGCCATCCTGGCAATCATTGTTCCCAAACATTCATCAGTCTATTCCATTGTATTCTATTAACTGCTTTTCCTCTTCTCCTTCGCTTCCTTCTTGTTTTAATCCTTCCACACGTGGACTTGTGTTGCATTTTTCCAAATTTCTAATGTTCAGGATGTGTCCATCCGGACCTCTTTACATGAACACGACATAGGCAAAGTTCATAAAAGGCAGTGTTTATTCACAAATACCCAATGCATTTCGGGCTGCAATCGCCCTTCATCAGGGGTCACTGAAATCACAATAAAAAAGTAATCAATTTTAATTGCTTAATTTTAACATTCTAACATTTTACGTTGTTCGTCATCACAGATTACTGAATACATTCTCATGTAACCACTTTGCATCACGTGTAACCACTTTACATCAAGTTGTGCTCGAGTGTTCCCTCAATGAAACACTGTATCAAAAATATATAAATATATATATAGTCGCCCCCTATTCACTTGACAAACCAGTATTTTCCAATTCTTTAAACCCAATATTCCCTCTACTTATGCAGACACAATCGTCTTTACCCTTCTCAAAACCACCTACCCATTCACATTACCCTCAATTACTTTCCCCCTTCCCCACCATCCTTCTGCCTTATTTGCAACAACATTCCTACCCACCAACTTTTTCACGAACTAACTCTCTCCCACAACCTTACCCTCTGACTACCTGCTTAAATGCGTTTATATCCTCAAGTTCATACCTTCACACGCTGTACTTAAAACATCCGCTCTTCCTCTGACCATCAGTACTGTCAACCGCGCATGCCTTTCCATACCTGCCACGAGCGTTTAAAATCAACCATCCGCATCTCTATTCCGGCAAGAAGTCATTCACGTTCTACCCCCTCCCTACTTTAACAAAATTTTCCCGCCATCTTCCTTCCCAATTAACCCTTAAAGTGAACCACTTTCCTCTGTTCCTACGAGAAGTCATTAACATACTTCCCCTCCCTACTATAACCAAATTTTGCCACCCTCTTCCTTCCCAATTCCCCTTTGGGTTTAACCACTTTCCTACTGTTGGTGATACTGTCAAGGTTACTACGCTAAAATACTAAACACTTCATTTCCCATAATGCAGTAAAATAAAGAGGTAAATACTCAAGCTCATCATTCATGATATTGTTGCACGAAAATCTTCCTGAGAAAAATGGTAATCATCGTGATGAGAACACCATTGCCATCTTAACACCATAAATATTTTAAGAAACAATTCCAACTAAAAATCCAGCACCGACTTTATATACGAACTCAGGTCTTCCACCGACCGTGTGGAACGAAGCACAATCTGTGTTTCTTCTATTGTATTTCCTTATACTTAGGCGGGTGCTATCCCAAAAACGGGCTCTTTGCTTAAACAAGCAAGGGGCAAGATGGCCGCTGACCAGTCGTAGTGAGAGGTCGCATATCACTCCCTCTCCCTGAAGGATGTAAAGAAAGGCGAGGATGCTGACGACCCCTTTCGGGCTAGAACGAACTTTGTGCTGGGCAAAGGAATGTTTTTGGTTCTGGTATTCGTTATATAAAGGGGTCTCTATATTTGCTGTTGTAGCTCGAAAGAGTACTGAGACACTAAGGCTACCCTTTTGCTGGGTTACAAAGCACGCAATTATGGCACCTAAATTGCCAAAGCAGCAGAAGGAGAAAGAGAAGGACGCGGCGTTGCCTCCTTCGGGGATCCAGTCGATACGTGGGCAGCCTCGCAGAGTTGGAGCAGGACTAGCGGAGAAAAAACCAGAGGATGCCGAAGAGGCGCTGGGTGGAACTAATCTTATCAGCGGCGGTGGCGGCGGTGGTGACGACGGCAGGCTGACCAGCTCAAGTACCGTCACGGATGCTAACAAGGAAGGTAACAAAGATCCCGGAATGAAAGCGGTAAAGGCTGGGCAAGAAGGGAGCAGCAAAAGTAAAGAGAGCGCCCTACGGCAGCCTACCTTGATGGAGTCTTTCGCAGTAACCGGTCCAAGTTCTTCGAAGGCGCCGATAAGTGCGGACGTGGCAAACGCTGACAGACTGCAGAATGCAACCCGGAAGGAGATTGACTTAACCTGTCAGGATGAGGATACAGACAGGCATGGGGAGCAGAGCAGCGGAAATAAGGATGAGTCAGGTAGGCTGCCAGTGCATGTAGGGGACGCTGGTGAAACTAGATGCGCTAGTACTAGTCTTGACAGTACGGACGCGAACAACGAAAATGCGCAAAGCAGGACGGCGGAAAGAAATATGGACAGTAAAAGAGAGGGGAAGCATGCTAGTAACCCAGGAAAGCTGAAGGAGGCAGTACAAGCAATAACCCCTCACACAGAAGGGGCTTTGGAGATAACAGGCATTAATCTGAAGCACAGACAGGGAGCTCCTCAGCAGAATGTCCTTAATCGATCATTGGAAGGAGATTGTTTTTTCTCCCTTAACGATGAGTCAGACTCTTCTTGCATGTCTGATGGTACTACTGTGAGTGATACAGACTCGGCAGATGAATTATCAGCATTAAGAGCATCAGGTGTCTATAGGTATGTGCAACATAAGCGCAGATCTAAATTAAGATCTAAATCAAATTTAAGCCCTCATCGGGTGGAAGCTACAAAAAAATTATTATGGGATTACTCTGCTACCTCACAACTTTATCAAGAAGAGATCTCAGCAGCTGGACCAGAGGGGGACGTAACAGCAGAGAAAGCGCCTCAGTCTCCTTCAATGGATTTGCTCTATATTACTCTTAAGCAGATGCAGGCAGAAGCCAGGACAGAAAGCCGCAGAGCAAAACAAGCTACCAAAAAAATACAAGGCTCACTCAGGAAAATGAATAAACTTTATGAGGATATGGCAGATAGAGTTACTCAGGTGGAAGAGAGGACTGGGAGATTGGAAGATGACGTTAATAAATGGCAGGCATTTAAAGAAATGCACGAAAAACGACGGAGGATGTTCAATGGAAACTTGAGGACTACGAGAACCGTCAGAGACGGAATAATATTAGACTTTTGGGAGTTGCTGAAGGGGCTGAAGGGCAGGATGTCAGGGCATTTGTTGTCTCTCTCTTACGGGGGGCTTTTCCCGAACTTAGCTCCTGGAAATGGGAATAGGAAGTGCAGAGAGCACATTGATATCCTCTGACTCAGAAAAAGGGCTATCAGGCATCACAATCTAACAATCCTAGGGCGATCCTTGTCTATGTGGGTAATTTTTTGCTTAGGCAGGAAATAATGGATAAGGCTAGCCCACAGGCTAAGCGATCATATGAAGGCATATCATTTTTTGTGCGTCCTGATTTCTGCCATGCTACTGTGGAAAGGAGATGGAGATTAAGGGAGATGATCTCACCTTTTCAGGGGCTAGGCTGTGAGGCATATTTGTTGTACCCAGCTCGTTTGAAAGTAATTGTAAAGGGGCAAGTTAGAATGTTTTTTTCTGAAATTAAGGCTCAATCATTCTTAAATGAATTAAAGGAACAGAAGGGTGGGTAATTGGGGGGCTCGCTTGGGAGTATTATGGTTTTGAAGGGTAAAAAAAAAAAAAAAAAGGGAGAGGGGGTGAGGTGACCTAACTGCGGGTAAGCTGTCACACATAGGTCATGAATGACCTAATAGCCTGTAAGGGGGGGTTTTCAGGGGAGGGTTCTGAGGGAGGGGGATGGAGGGGTACACGGGGGAGTAGGGGACAGCACAGCACAGCATATTGAGTGTTTTTTGGAGATGCAGGGAAGGCAGCATTTGGATGGAAATAAAGACAGAGGGAGCTTACCAGTTAGACTTGATGAATTTGTATATAAGTATGCAACATTATTGGTGGGGAAATCTTAGTTTAAAGGATTAATGAGTATAAGAATAGCAACAATTAATGTGTGCGGATTGAATGATCCGGCTAAAAGACAACGGCTAGCAATAATATTGAGGGCAATGAAATTAGATTTTGTGTGCCTACAAGAGACCCATCTCGAAGGATCTAGGGGGGGTATAATGGAGCAGAGGGGGTTTCACCTATTAGCATATACAAAACAAGGGGTAAGAACTAGGGGGGTCGCTATACTAGCCAAAAGAAACGACATTAATGTTGTAAGGAAGATGGAAGATCAGTGGGGAAGGTGGGTGTTGGTACAATGTATGATAAATAATGAAATGGTCACCCTATGTTCTGTGTATGGATCCACGGAGGATGATCCTGATATATTTGAGTATCTAGATCTAGAAATGACTTCATGGCCCACGCCTATAATTCTGTGCGGGGACCTTAATATAAATGGTATGGGGGTTTGTGGACCAAAAAAGGGCCGCAATATCAGGGTCGGAAAAAAAAAAACATTCCGTGCGCTTACCAATTTAGTTTTTAATAATGGACTAACCGATGTTTGGACACATTTAAAGCCACTTGATTCTGGTAGCACATATTATTCAGCACCACACAGAGTTTCGGTTAGGCTTGATTATTTTTTAGTAACACATGGCTTAGTGCCAAGATGTAAGATTGAGAAATTACCTAGGATTATCTCAGATCATAATCCTATAATTTTAACATTAGAAATGACGGGTACTGCTAGGCGTCAACGTGAATGGACTTTTGAGAGAGGATTATTAAAAGATATAGAATATATCCAACATATGAAGGTTTGGATAACAGACTTTTGGGACATTAACAGGGGCAGTACTACTTCAGGTATGATCTGGGATGCCTTTAAAGCGGGTGTCCGTGGGGAAACCTTGAGCTTTAGCCTCTATAGACAAAGACAGGAAGCTTTAAGATCAGAGAAATTGACTAAAGTAGTGTTGGAGGCAGAAGAGGAACTAAATAGTGCTATTGCTATGGGAGGAAGTCTGGATCATGCACTCCTTAAAGTTGCATTAGCAAAGGCAGATGCAGAGGAGGCTATCGCATCAAAGGCAGCAGCAATGTTTTTAGCAAAGAAGGAACAATGTTATGAGCTGAGTGAACGTGTAGGGCGTACTCTGGCGGCTCGTACAAGATGGAGAGAGGCCATAGGGGAAATTAAAGGGATCTTGGATGGCAAGGGTGGGATAGTTAGTGATCCAGCGGGGATTCGGGAGGTTTTTAGGCAATTTTATGATTCCTTATATAAGGAAGAACAAGTTAGAGATCCGCTAGAAACCCGAAGGTATCTGGGGGATATTCCTGTATCACCTCTTAGTGAGGAAGAGCGAGAGGTTCTAGATGAGCTCTTGGTTGAGGAAGAAGTTGTAACTGCTATGAATAGTCTTCCATCAGGTAAAGCGGCTGGACCGGACCAAATCCCAATTGAATTCTATAAAATTTTCCAGGAAGTAATAAAACTGGATTTGGTCGAAACAATTAAACAGGCTCAGATGAGATTATCAGTTCCTGATTCTTGGGCAGCGGCTGACATAGTGGTTATTTTAAGAAAAGGGAAATCATCTGTAGAGCCGGGATCATATAGACCAATTACCCTGATGAATTCAGATGCAAAGATATTTTCTAAAGCTATGGCCCTTAGGCTTTGTAAGGTTATTGATAGAGTAGTTAGCCCAGTTCAGCATGGCTTTATCCCAGGGAGAGGTACCACACAGCATGTCCGAAGGGTAGTTACTTTGTTTGATCTTACTGAAGTCTCAGGAGATCCTATGGCGGTTATATTATTGGACGCCGAGAAAGCGTTTGACCGGGTCTCCTGGGACTACCTTTGGCAGACATGTGAGAGGTGTGGTATAGGGGGAGGGTTTTCTCAAGCAATACAGGCTTTGTATCAGGCACCTATTGCCCGTCTCAGAATTAATGGGGGATACACAGCACCCGTGAAAATTAGGCGAGGGACGCGCCAGGGATGTCCATGCTCCCCCTTGCTATTCGCAATATATATCGATCCATTTATTCGTAGGCTGGAAATAAATGGTGCGATCTCTCCAATAAGGGTTTACGGAACAGAATATAAGACTCTGGCATATGCAGATGACATTGCCTTAGTGACATCATTACCAGGAACTGCTATCCCTATAGTTGAACAAGAGGCTTTGGTTTTCGGGCAGGTGTCAGGGTATGTGTTAAATAAATCAAAAACGCAGATAATTAAGAATGAAGGAGCTGTCTGTAATGATATCCGGGTGGTTGAAGCAGCAACTTATCTCGGGATTAATATCTCGCCAAACTTAGATAATATAGTGGAAAGTAATATTAACCCGATAATATCAAAAGTTAAGAAAGAGCTCGATAGAATGCACAATCTCCACCTCTCTCTTGTAGGACGTTGTAACGTGATAAAAATGATAGTATTGCCAAAAATTCTTTACCTCTTCCGGGCAATCCCACTGGAATTTGAGGCAAAATGGTTTACAATATTAGAACAGCTGGTAAACAGATTTATATGGGCCCACGGGAAAACTAGGAGGGCTCTCCGCTTTATGGCTCTACCTAGGGCAAAGGGTGGTTGGGCGGTTCCTGATTTTAAATTATATTATTGGGCGGCAGTTTTTCAACACATACGAGGTCTCCTGGGAGGGGATCCATCGGATCCACAGGTTCAAATAGGATCTATAGATATGTATTCTATGTTGGTTGGAGTGGAGGCGGAGAACTGCTTTTTGAAATACACTGACTCTTCATATTATAAAAGAACTAGCTTTAAGACTCTTTCAGCGGCTTTTAAGGTTTGGGCATCTTTTCGAAAGAAAACTGGATTGGGTAGACTGAATGCTTATACTCGACTGTCTAGAAACCCAACTCTCCCTAAGGAAATATTTGCAGATTCTGTATTCTCCAGAGTGGGGTTGTCGTGGAATTCGGAAAATAGGAGATTTGTTTGGAGTAAATGGTGTTAAGCAATTTGTGGAAATACAGTCTATTTTTGGTATTGATAAAAGGAATTTCTATAAGTATTTGCAAATTAGGAGTTTTTTAGGAAATAAGAAAGGGGGTCCAACAGGCTTTGATAAAAATAAAATATTGGATATCATAGAGGGTGGTGAAGATTGCACTATACGTAGATTTTATGCAGAGCTGTTAGCATTAAAAAGCGATGATCTTGAAAAATATGGAGAGAAGTG
Source organism: Calotriton arnoldi (assembly GCA_963921515.1). Classification (NCBI taxonomy): domain Eukaryota; kingdom Metazoa; phylum Chordata; class Amphibia; order Caudata; family Salamandridae; genus Calotriton; species Calotriton arnoldi. The sequence continues at coordinate 296,235 of CAWUFW010001951.1, forward strand.
GGCAGGTAAATTAGGGATTGATCAAGAGTGTTTCCACCTCTCCTTAGAACTAGGACAAACTGCTCTGTGTTCTGCTGGGCTTCAAGCCCAGCATTATAAAACAATCTACTCTTTGTATTATACCCCCGCAAGGATAGCTCAATGGGGGCGGTGCAGATATAAGATGCCCGCGGTGTGACAGTACAGAGGCTGAAATAATACACATATTTGCATCTTGTCCCTGTTTACAGGGTCTCCGGAGTGCTATAGAAATCTTTTTAGATAGAACATTGGGGGTTAAGATTGTTCTGACACCATCATTAATAATATTAGGGATAGATAACAATGATAGGCAATCCCCCTTTCAGTTGTTTATATTTATGGCTATGTCAGTTTTACGTATTTGTGTAGCATCAGCATGGCGGGACAAACTACCACCAACGTTCCAACAATGGTTGGCTAGGTTACTTGCTGCTTATAATCTCGAAAAAGGGATTTACGGGAGGAAGGGGAAAAGGGGGAGAAAATTTGGGGAACGGATTTGGGAACCCATTTCGAGGTGGAAATTGGGTAGTAAAGATTGTTGAAATATATGGTTTAGAAATGTATTGCTATGAAATGCTTTTTAGTTTTATATATTTTCCTTTTTTTTTCTCTCTTAAGTTGTTAAAAAATTCCAGTATGACTTTTTATGGTGGGCTATCCTCTGTCGGTATATTATTCTTTTTTTCTTCCTCTTCTCTTCCTTTTTTTTTTCTTATTTAACGGTTATGTTTATCTATAATTATAATTATTATGATTGTTGCTCTGCTGTGCTGTAACAATAAATCGGAAAAATCTTTTAAATAAAATAAAAAATAAAAATAAAAAGTTTGTAAAGCAGATAAACTAAGGTGTGCATCCCATTCCCATGATGGATCTGCTGGATCGACAGATGGGCTGGCAGAGCACCTTCAGGCCCACTTCCAAGGGTCCAGGACTGGGGAAGCACCACCTGGCTAGGTAGGACTCACAGTTGGCAGACTCCAGGAGCTGGGTTCAAGGTTATTAGAGCTTTCTGTCCCTGGTGCTCTAGTCAGGAAGTAAGCCAACTAGCCCTTGGAGCCACTCTGGAGTCCTTGGTTCAACTGATGCAGGTCCAGTTCTTCTGATCCAGACAAGAGGGCAGCAGGCAGCAGGTCAGCCCAGCAGGGCAGCAGTCCTTCAGAGCAGCAGTCCGGCAGAGAGCCAGTCCTTTCAGCAGCACAGCAGCCCTTCTCCCTGGCAGAGTATCCACAGGTCCGGATTGGAAGGAGGTTAATTAACTGTCTGAATGTGCTCTGCCATACAAGACAGGGGGTTTCCCTTTTCAGGACGGTTCCCCTCACACACCAGAGGTGTCATGCTTCATGGGGTGCCTCCTCATGCGAAAGACCTAGTCTTTGCGTGGGCTACAACCCCCTCTCTACGAGGGAGGAGCTCAGGGATGTTTTATTGAGTTAGGCGGGGTGTACTAAACCCCTATGTGAGCTTGGCGTGTGTATAAAAAAGAGAGGGTGCAGTGCTGTGATGTGAAAATTTAAAACCCACTACTGGGTTAGCTATATTGTAACTTTATTCAGTTACTCGGTGACAGGATTAAAAACAGTGAGGAGCTGATAACACAAATGCCGACATTAGAGACATATGTGTAGATCACTAGACCAACATGTTTCGGCCAGAAAGACCTAAGTAGTATCGCGGCCTTCTTCAGGGTCAGTTAGTTCAGCTACTGCAGAGGTTAAGTGCAAATACGTGAAAAAGACTTTAAAAACACGTGAATAAATCAAAAGTATGATACTGAACCAGTAATATTGACTGTTCAGTTTATACTGCATACAACCTAAATTAGAGACAAAAGACAAATTGTCACCATATGCATATCCTGTGTATACATAGAGCATGAGTAAAACATTAATTTGATGGGGAGTTAGCTCACGCAGGTCCTTAAAACTCCTCAAGCCCCCAAGTGTATTGAGAGTATCCACAGGTCCATAAGTGTACTGAAGAGTTGTGTCTGGGGTCCAGTATTTATACCTGGGCCTTCCTTTGAAGTGGGAGAAGCTTCTAGCGATTCTCCCTTTGAAGTCCCAATCTATCCTGCCTTCCCTGTCTTGGATCCAGACTATCTACAAGGGGTATGCAGCCCTGTGTGTGGAGGTAGGACACAGCCTATTCACAGTGGCATAGCTAGACCTGTTGCCGCCCGTGGCGGTCCCTGAGTTTGCTGCCTCGCGATGGCAATGGGTAAGGGGGTGATTCCTGCATTTGCAGCCCTGTGACGGTTGCAGGTAAGATGGAGTCCACCATCCCCAAAACTCATGCTGCCCGAGGCAGACCGCCCCCGCCCCCTCTTGCTATGCCGCTGCCTATTCAAGCATAAGTAGGGCTGTTTCCAGCTCCGCCCTTCCATCCTATCTGAGATGGCTCATCCAGGCATGCCCACACTCTGTATTGTTTGTGCTTGCCTAGGAGGAATACACAAAGACCAACTGTCAGCTACGCCCAGTCATGTGATACAGAGACAGGCTGCATGCACTAAATGGCTAAGGCAGGAAATATCAAAAACATGCCAACTTTCTAAAAGTGGCTTTTTCAAAATTGTAATTTAAAATCCGTCTTCACCAGAAGAGAGGATTCTTCAGTACATTTCCAAAGACATCAAACATGAACTAGTCACCTGCTCCTTTTGGAAATTATCACTTATTAGATGTAATAAGGTAACTCCTATGTTAGCATGTGGGAGAGGTAGGTATTGCAGTAGTAAAAACGATTTTTACTGTTTTGGACTATCAGGACACATAAAGCTAAAGAGTACATATTCAACTTTTCAAATACACTGCACCCTGCCCTTTAGGCTGTCCATGGCATACTCTAGAGGTGACTTACATGCATTAAGGTTTGGACCTGGCAAAAGGTTTATGTTGCCGGGTTGAAATTGCAGTTTAAAAACTGCATGCACTTAGGCTGTAATGGCAGACCTGAGACATGGTTATGGTGCTACTAAAGTGGGTGGCACAATCAGGGGGGGCGTGGCCAAGCCATCAACCAAGATGACTGTCCAGCTTTGAAGCTCCGGCAAGCATCGTCCAACCATCCACTCCATCAAGCATCTACCAGATCTGATATGACCATTTAATGCTAACGGATCTTCTTTACCTGCATTTAGGGCAAAAATCGCTGACATTGGCATCCAAGCATCCTCTACCAGGCCCACTTCAGATACGCAGCCAGCCATGGCCAGACATGGCCTTTGGAGGCCCTGCGGGGACAGAGTCCATGGGTGAGCCTGAGGGCAGGGTCATGGCAAGACTGCTGGTGGTGGCAGGTTATTCCCCTGCTGCACTCTCGCCTGGGTGTGGCTGGACTAACTAGGAAACACCCAGTCCGGGTGCCACTCTTCAACATGGCAGATAGGGATGCTGCTGAATTGGACCCAGACCACTGCGCAGTGAGTTCTGGGTGTGCGGCCTATGTCTAGGCTCGCTACTCGCCTGTCGCTGTTTTAGTGACCCTTTCCGGATCCCACTCCACCTAGGAGTCCCAATGGGACTGCCTATGCCCCAGTGATGGTGTTTGTGGCTGCTGATTGTTGCGGCGGCGGCCTGGGCAAGGGACCGTGGATGTCCTGGTGATGCACCTGGGTCTTTTGATTCTCTTTGGGGCCTAGTCCAAATGCCCCATGCATCGCCACTATAGCAGTAGGGGGGGGAGGCTTTTGCACACCCGGCGACTGGCACTGGCACTGTGCACTTTGTGCCGCCACTCTGTGCTACATTGTCCTGCCTATTTGTGCTGCTTTTGGGTCTGCAGTAGAAGGGCCTGCCCCTGCTGCCCCTGGACGGCCTACTTCATATTCCACATCTTCAGTTCACCTGCCTCTGTTATCCTGCTAACCGGGTTGCTTTGGGGTACTCCCATCTTTTCTATGCCACTGGAGTGACTGGCTTGGAGTCTCTGGTCCGGGGCGGTTTACTCCTCCCTCCTTTGCCTACAATCAACCAGAGTGCTGCATAGAAATTATCCTACTCTAGTGACTTCCATGACTTTTTCACCCTTTGCTACATTGAAAGATGCCGCCTCATCACTGGAGCTATCCCGCATTGCTTAATGGTGCTGGATGCAATAACCTAAGTTTGGGCTAGTCCTGCCTATTGACATTAAGAAAACATTATCTTCATCACTGTCTCCACTTTCCTGACTTGTTTTTTTCCCTCTGGCACTGTGACCTGGATTACTGCTGACCTGCATCGCTGTGCATTGTGCCTTCCTCTATCATTTCAGTTCATAAAGTAATCTTCATTTGGCCTCCCCTACTCACTTACTTTTGTGAATACTGTGTCTAATATCATGGAAAACCTCTCTGCTGCAATGGGGTGCAGCGATCCTTAACAGAAACAGCTCACCTTCAAACAAGCCAGAACCCTGCCCTGCCAACATTCGTCCTCTGGTTTCAACTGCACTTTAGAGCACACAATGGCAGACCTCCCCCCTTGATGACCCTACTGCGATCATGTTAGAACTCTGAGCCACTCTCAGGGCAATTGACTCTAGATTTGATACCCTAACACATCGCCTAGACACCATGGCTGAGCATCTTGAATGTCACAATGCTAGGATTCAGGGTGCGGAGCACAGAATCTCGGAGATAGAGGACGGCAATGTCGAGGTAATGAAGCTTTACAGATGTGTTGAAAACACATTCTTAAAACCACAGCTGCAAAGAAGAAGATTTGGAGGCACGATCTTGCCACAATAACATCCGCAAAGCTGGCATACCAGAATCCCCCAGTATTTTTGTGGAACATCTCCTAATTGAACTTTATGACAGGCAGTCCTTTACTGATGCCTTTGTGGTTAAAAGTAAGAGCAAGAAGTGTCCTAGCCGTCACCTTTCAATTGCTGCTACATCAATTTAACAGACTATGAACCAACAATTCAATTGATATTGGCTTGAGGCATTTATTTTCTGCTCATTTCTATGTACTTTACTCCACATTTGAATCATGGGTCAGAGAAGTTAGATATGTTTCAGTCTAGAACAAATTACACTTATTTATGCCACAGATCAAACAAAAACATACAAACTTCGTGGTGAAGTAGTGTGATGTAAAACACAATACATGAACAAGTGATACAAAACAACAAATTATACAAACATTATGTCACCAGTCTTAATTCACAAACAAAGCAGCTACTTGGATATCCTTTAACATCCACATTGTGTAACTGAGTTAAGTAGCTGCTATCACGGGGAGCAAAACAATCAAACCCAGTAGTGAGACAATTCAAAAAGCATTTCCACTGGGCGGAAAAATTTAATCAAATACAACAGTCCCCGTGTTGTGTAATGCCGACGCGAAGACTCGCTTAGCTGAATACAAAGAGACGCGATGCAGTCCATTTTTTTTGTGCCCTCTAAAGCAATCTGAGCCACCGCTGACAAAACAAGCTGCGGAACAGCCTCTAACAAAATATCCGACATCGCCGGCATGGCAAAAATCGCCCTATGAAAGCTCAACTAAGCTTCCATTTACCGCCAACAAGCATAACTACTGCAATGGTAGAAGTATCGCCCGTTGGCGCAAGTCGTGATACTTGCATTTAAACTTGCATCTTTTCGCCTGCAACACGCGAATTGCTTACTCAAATCGATCAGATAAACCAGTCCACGCCCTGAAGAGAATCCCATAAGTCACCCTGGGAATCGAAACGCGTCGGCATTACACAACACGGCTACTGTTGTATTTGATTAAATTTTTCCGCCCAGTGGAAATGCTTTTTGATAGTTTAATACGGCCCCATCCAGCCGCCTAGGGCCAAACCCCTTGTTGCTATTACGTTGTGGTTAAAAGGGCTCACCAAATGCTGAGACCCCGGCTGAATCCTGGGGCACCTCCGCTGCAGTTCATCGCTAGGATTCTTAATTTTAGAGACTGAGACACTGCGCTGCGCATGGCCCGTGACAAAGGCCTATTACAATACCAGGGCTCCGCTGTTTCACTCTTTCAAGATCATGCACCAATGGTTTAGAGGCCCATCGCAAGTTTGCTGATGTTAAACAAACTCTTCAGAAACTTGGGCTGAAACATTGGATGCTTTAGCCGGCATGCCTCTAGTGTGGAACTGGACGGCTGTCATCACATTTTCAACACCACTGCGGATGCTGTGTAGTTTTGCAAGAAACAATCATTGGGCATATCCCCCTCTGCTGGCAGTCCTAATGCTGCTGACCGTGCTGACTTGCTGCCAGCCTCACCTGGTGCGCACTCATTTTAGTGTGTTCCTCGCATTTATGATACATACATATGGTCGCCCTCTCATGGTTCTTCAGCTATATATTTTCTCACCTACAATGTACATGCCTTTTGGCCCACATTGCAATCATTTTTTATTTCTTTTTTCCTATTGTTGGTGATTTCCTTGATACCTTATTTCTTTACTATATTCATTGCTTATTGGGCCTTGCTCCCCAGGGTGTTTTCACCCCACTGACGCGTATACCACTATGTTTGTGTTTTTGTTTTCTATTGGGGTTGCTTGGGTTCTCCAGCTACTATTCTGACTGGAGTGGCTGGGGGGAGGATGTTTGTGATTTTGTGATTTGTTCAATAATGCCCATTCTCTGCTGTGGTGCCTTCCAGGTCTATCTTAAACATTCTTTTTTTTTTTTTCAAAAGTTTTATTAAACATAAGCCCAGAACAGCGTATACATTACTTGGGTAGATACATGCTGATACATTTTATATGACAACATGAAAATACAGAGCAGCGTCCGAAACCTCATTGAGGGCATTAATCAATTTAACATTGGTCTCGTATAGTAATCTTCCAATTACAATCAAATAACATGTCCGGTAGAACTGAAATTGCAACCTCTGATCCACTATGTGCGTGAAGTGTAGACTAGTAATCTTGGGCCATACATGCCTTGTTTGCATCAGGGCGCGTGTGTAGTGCACGTGGCATCTATAGGGTGTGCGAGTAAATATGCTTTAAGGGGGTCCCTTATATCCCTAGAGCGCGAAGTTAAGGGGAGGAGCTCAGCATATGTGAATGTTTGTTCCTGCCAAAATAAAATATCACTGATCCATTCCTTAAACTTGGGTGCCCTCCCCCGTCCCCATCTACATGCTATTCTCCTTTTGGCCAACATAAGACCAAATGACACAAATCGGCGATGTGCCACAGCTAAATTCTCTGTGTACCCTAGTAGAGCTATCAAGGGGGAAGCCTGAAGCTGTAGTGATGTCATCTGTTCTAATGCTAAAAACACCTGTCGCCAGTATACCTGTATAGTGCTGCATTCCCAAGCAAGGTGCAGAACGTCCACAGCCTCCATACCACATCTCAAAACCAAAGGGGATGATGGACGGAGTGTTGAACATTGCAAGCACTCACCCCCAGTCAACTGATCTGGGTTTAATCCATCATCATTCTTTAGCTCACTCCGCCACCCCAGTTCAGACATGGCCATGTGCAAATCAGTCTGACCCTGTGCCTCATGGGAACAGTCCAGCCCGAACTGCCAAGCCATGTCTTCCCTGGACCGGAAACAAGCATCCTGGGACCGGTTTCTGGCTTACAGCCGTCATCAGCCAGGCTATCTTGAATCCAGTGGCAAAGTGAGCAAGGGACCCACGTCTGGGCATACCCTGCCAACTTAGGGCGAACATAGCAAAACCAAAGGGGATGATGGACGGAGTGTTGAACATTGCAAGCACTCACTCCCAGTCAACTGATCTGGGTTTAATCCATCATCATTCTTTAGCTCACTCCGCCACCCCAGTTCAGACATGGCCATATGCAAATCAGTCTGACCCTGTGCCTCATGGGAACAGTCCAGCCCGAACTGCCAAGCCATGTCTTCCCTGGACCGGAAACAAGCATCCTGGGACCGGTTTCTGGCTTACAGCCGTCATCAGCCAGGCTATCTTGAATCCAGTGGCAAAGTGAGCAAGGGACCCACGTCTGGGCATACCCTGCCAACTTAGGGCGAACATAGCAAAACCAAAGGGGATGATGGACGGAGTGTTGAACATTGCAAGCACTCACCCCCAGTCAACTGATCTGGGTTTAATCCATCATTATTCTTTAGCTCACTCCGCCACCCCAGTTCAGACATGGCCATATGCAAATCAGTCTGACCCTGTGCCTCATGGGAACAGTCCAGCCCGAACTGCCAAGCCATGTCTTTCCTGGACCGGAAACAAGCATCCTGGGACCGGTTTCTGGCTTACAGCCGTCATCAGCCAGGCTATCTTGAATCCAGTGGCCAGTGAGCAAGGGACCCACGTCTGGGCATACCCTGCCAACTTAGGGCGAACATAGCAAAACCAAAGGGGATGATGGACGGAGTGTTGAACATTGCAAGCACTCACCCCCAGTCAACTGATCTGGGTTTAATCCATCATCATTCTTTAGCTCACTCCGCCACCCCAGTTTAGACATGGCCATATGCAAATCAGTCTGACCCTGTGCCTCATGGGAACAGTCCAGCACGAACTGCCAAGCCATGTCTTCCCTGGACCGGAAACAAGCATCCTGGGACCGGTTTCTGGCTTACAGCCGTCATCAGCCAGGCTATCTTGAATCCAGTGGCAAAGTGAGCAAGGGACCCACGTCTGGGCATATCCTGCCAACTTAGGGCGAACATAGCAAAACCAAAGGGGATGATGGATGGAGTGTTGAACATTGCAAGCACTCACCCCCAGTCAACTGATCTGGGTTTAATCCATCATCATTCTTTAGCTCACTCCGCCACCCCAGTTCAGACATGGCCATATGCAAATCAGTCTGACCCTGTGCCTCATGGGAACAGTCCAGCCCGAACTGCCAAGCCATGTCTTCCCTGGACCAGAAACAAGCATCCTGGGACCGGTTTCTGGCTTACAGCCGTCATCAGCCAGGCTATCTTGAATCCAGTGGCAAAGTGAGCAAGGGACCCACGTCTGGGCATACCCTGCCAACTTAGAGGCGAACATAGCAAAACCAAAGGGGATGATGGACGGAGTGTTGAACATTGCAAGTCTGGGTTTAATTCATCATCATTCTTTAGCTCACTCCGCCACCCCAGTTCAGACATGGCCATATGCAAATCAGTCTGACCCTGTGCCTCATGGGAACAGTCCAGCCCGAACTGCCAAGCCATTTCTTCCCTGGACCGGAAACAAGCATCCTGGGACCAGTTTCTGGCTTACAGCCGTCATCAGCCAGGCTATCTTGAATCCAGTGGCAAAGTGAGCAAGGGACCCACGTCTGGGCATACCCTGCCAACTTAGGGCGAACATAGCAAAACCAAAGGGGATGATGGACGGAGTGTTGAACATTGCAAGCACTCACCCCCAGTCAACTGATCTGGGTTTAATCCATCATCATTCTTTAGCTCACTCCGCCACCCCAGTTCAGACATGGCCATATGCAAATCAGTCTGACCCTGTGCCTCATGGGAACAGTCCAGCCCGAACTGCCAAGCCATGTCTTCCCTGGACCGGGAACAAGCATCCTGGGACCGGTTTCGGGTTCAAAACCCTCATCAGCCAGGCTATCTTGAATCCAGTGGCAAAGTGAGCAAGGGACCCACGTCTGGGCATACCCTGCCAACTTAGGGCGAACAAAGCGATACCAAAGGGGATGATGAACGGAGCGCTAGAGCAAATCAAACACTCACCCCCAGTCAAATGATCTGGGTTTAATCCATCATCATTCTTTAGCTCACTTCACCACCCCAGTTCAGACATGGCCATATGCAAATCAGTCTGACCCTGTGCCTCATGGGAACAGTCCAGCCCGAACTGCAAGCCATGTCTTCCCTGGACCGGAAACAAGCATCCTGGGACCGGTTTCGGGTTCAAAACCCTCATCAGCCAGGCTATCTTGAATCCAGTGGCAAAGTGAGCAAGGGACCCACGTCTGGGCATACCCTGCCAACTTAGGGCGAACAAAGCGATACCAAAGGGGATGATGAACGGAGCGCTAGAGCAAATCAAACACTCACCCCCAGTCATGTCTGAACTGGGGTGGCGGAGTGAGCTAAAGAATGATGATGGATTAAACCCAGATCAGTTGACTGGGGGTGAGTGCTTGCAATGTTCAACACTCGTCCATCATCCCCTTTGGTTTTGCTATGTTCGCCCTAAGTTGGCAGGGTATGCCCAGACGTGGGTCCCTTGCTCACTTTGCCACTGGATTCAAGATAGACTGGCTGATGACGGCTGTAAGCCAGAAACCGTTCCCAGGATGCTTGTTTCCGGTCCAGGGAAGACATGGTTTGGCAGTTCGGGCTGGACTGTTCCCATGAGGCACAGGGTCAGACTGATTTGCATATGGCCATGTCTGAACTGGGGTGGCGGAGTGAGCTAAAGAATGAGTATGGATTAAACCCAGATCAGTTGACTGGGGGTGAGTGCTTGCAATGTTCAACACTCCATCCATCATCCCCTTTGGTTTTGCTATGTTCGCCCTAAGTTGGCAGGGTATGCCCAGACGTGGGTCCCTTGCTCACTTTGCCACTGGATTCAAGATAGCCTGGCTGATGACGGCTGTAAGCCAGAAACCGGTCCCAGGATGCTTGTTTCCGGTCCAGGGAAGACATGGCTTGGCAGTTCGGGCTGGACTGTTCCCATGAGGCACAGGGTCAGACTGATTTGCATATAGCCATGTCTGAACTGGGGTGGTGAAGTGAGCTAAAGAATGATGATGGATTAAACCCAGATCATTTGACTGGGGGTGAGTGTTTGATTTGCTCTAGCGCTCCGTTCATCATCCCCTTTGGCATCGCTCCATACCACATCTGTCACATTTATCGTTATCGCGCAGTTTGTACCTGCACATTTTGACCGGGGTGTAGTAAGTGCGGTGCAAGAATTTGTAATGTGTGATGCGTAAGCGACTATTAGAGGAAATTTGTTCTGTCTGAGTGCAACAGTAGACCCATTGTTTGTCAGTTATTTCCCGTCCCATATCGGTAGCCCACCTGTCTCTAGCAGTGCACCGAGCTGAAGCCGGACTGGTATAAAAACTATGATATAATGTAGATACCAAATGTGAGGCAGTGTCACTGCGCAATATTGTATGTAGTGGGGTGACATCCTGTGGCTCTTGTGGATATGCAGGAGTGTATTCTTTTATACCTTGTCGCAATCGGACATATAGAAAAATATCCATGGGAGAGGGCGTCTGTTTAGAAAACAACTGCTGCAAGGTGCGGAACTTGCCATTTAAATACAGATCCCCCCAGCAGGTAATATTGAACTTAGCTTTAGTTTTTTTGAAAGCTCCTTCTTGTAATACTGGCATCTTAGGGTGATACGCCAAGGGAAGTAAAGGTGAGTACAGCATAGGTGCTTGCATACGTCTGGCAATACGCTGCCATGCTTTCACGGTACATGTAACCGATGTCGGGTCAGCCTCTCGAGGTGTGGTTGCGCTCATTATGGCGCCCTCCGGTAGAATGGGATCCGCCAGCCAGTACTCTGTTGCCACTTGCGGCATGTATTTAGGAGGATGAAACCAATAGTGGGCATAATGAGCCTGTGCGCAGAGATAATACAGCTCTAGATTAGGGATATCAAACCCTCCCTGGGAGTAGGGACTAGTGAGCGTTTCCCATTTCAACCATGGTTGCTTGCAACCCCAAGTCAGCCGTATCAGCTCCGTGCGTAGTTCGGAGAAGAAGCGTCTACCCGGGCCATATGGGATGTTTAAAAAAAGGTTCAAGAGTTTTGGGAGAATGATCATCTTAATGAGTGAAGTTCGCCCTGCCATAGATAGTGGGAGTGCAATCCATCTCGTGATACTGCTTGTGATGCTCTCCAATGCCCTGCCATAGTTAAGACGCATCAGCTCATCACGATCAGTAGTGATGTATACCCCTAGGTATTTTACCTCCGTAGCACACCACTCTACTGGGAAGTCCGGTGTGAACGCCATCACCGAGGTAGTGAGAGGAAAGATCTGAGACTTCGTCCAATTTATATGTATTCCAGAGAGCCCCCCTGTTGCAAAGTCATCCTGTGCCCTGGGCACCCCCCAACTTTTTGCTGACTGGTACTAGTGGTAACTGACTCTGACTGACCCTGGGCTCTGCCTAACCAGGCCCAGGGCCAGTGCCAAGCTGAAAGGAACACATTAGAATACAGTTAAAACACCTAACATACACTAGGGTACACTATGGTATGGTGGGGTACCCCTGTAATTGGCATGACCTACCCCATAAGCCCCTAGTATATAATAGGGCAGGGGATTGAAACTACATAGAAGTCCCCAGTACCCTGGGGCAGGGCAGTTTAGGGGCCAGCAGCCTTTTTCTGCACTTGCATGTGTGCACTGCTGAAGCCTGAGGTCAGTTTAAAAGAAGCACTGGGTGCCAGGACTGCTTTTAAAAAGTAAATTGTGCCCAAACTCGACTTTGGTGGTAGGGGCACTTAAAAATGGATAACCTACAATGTTGTGGCATATTAGGGACCTCAGTGTCTCCCCTAGGTATCCCAGGGTGGGGGTCAGATATTTCTAAGGTGCACCCTTATAAAATGAGTTTTTATATGCCTGGGTAAAATTTCACATTTCACTCCCACATTGTGGTAAAGTGCTGCCCAAATTCGACTTTGATACCAGGAGCAGTGTGAAGTGAGGATCTGCAATATGTTTTCAGATTCAGAACCCCTTAAGTCTCCCCTAGTTGCACATTGGGTGGGGTTCCTGTAGATATTAGGCAAGTACTTATAAAATGTGTTTTTGTAAGTCCTGGTGCTGGACAAATGGCCCAAGTCATTTTTCCCATTGCAAATCCCCAGTTACATAGGTTAACATTGCAGGAAGTTATTAAATAATGACTCCTGATAGGAAGGAGCTAGAGCTACCGTTCAAAGACTTCTCAGAATAGTAATGCTAAATCCAACAATATCATATTGTTGAATTTCTCCTAAAGTGTACATACAAGAAGTTATAAGACTTTCTTGTTTGTAAGTCCAAATCCAGCTTTCCAGTGGTCTGCCCTGATTGGTCAGAGTTAAGTGGATTAGCCAGGCTGCCTTGAAGAGGTAATAAAGAGCCCCCGGGGTTAACCAGCTCTGCTGGGAGGGCAGTGTGCTGTTCCATAGGAGTGCCAGGCCAGGGGGAGGAGTCGTAAACCATGGGCTTCAAAGGCAGAGGGATGGTCACAGTGTCAGTTTCCACTTTACACTTTTGACCCCCACCAGACCTAGGATTAGGGAAGGTATGTGCAGATGGTAGGGGAGAGTCTATGGAAATAAGCCATCCTAGGGGTGTGTTTAGCCAGCTCTTACCTCCTTGCTGGAAAATCAGCCATTATGGATTTGGAAGATTTGATGCACTCTGGGACAAAATAATGCCACACTCTACAGGATGTGGTCATAACTATGAGCAGTTACCCTGCTCCCATTGGTCAGGAGTGACCTGCTGCTTGACCCAGAGAATTTTGAATAAGTATCTGAGAGGGGCAGAGCCCTCCAGATCTGCTGCTTGAAACTTACTGAAGCAAGACATTGCCAAGCTGAGAAGATTTTGCTGTGAAAAGATTTCTAAGGCCTGACCTCTGAAAACTGCACCATCTGAAACTACAGCCCTGTGGATTATTTTGCTGAAAAGGAACTAAAGAGTGGACTCCCTGAAAGCTACAGGTTAAAAGAGCTCATCTGGAACATCACCAACTAAATCTGCACCTTGGGGAACTACCAGTGGATTTGTAAGGGTGACGTCCCAGTGGATTGTGGGAACTGAAGTCCTCAACTTTCAAGGACCATCTTGGAGCTTCCAGACCCTTGGAGTGAGTTTGAGAAACTTTGGGATCCCTTTGAGGAACTTCAGGAAGAAGTTCAAGAAGTTTGGAGAACTTTGGAGGAACTTTGAAAAAAAGCTCCGTAGAGGGACCGACTCAACCTGGTCAGCCAAGCTGCCTGCCTTCAACCGCGAGTCGGCCAAGCCGTCCAGTTTCGTCCCGCTAAAAGCTCCGTCGGTCCGACTTCCAGAGTTTGACCGGGAGTAGAAGAAATCTGAAGCCGGCGAACCCTCACCGGATCCGGCTACATGAGGAGCATCGAGAGACCCTGCGAGAAAAAGCTTCAGAAAAGTTTCAAGTCAGCTCGTAGAAAAGGTGACCCGGAGCAACCGCGAGAGCCAAGCCGCCTGTCTTCCATCGCTTGTCGGCCTGGGCTCCTGGGTTGCCCCGCTGAAGCGCTAAAGAAAAAGTTTCTAAGTCCGCTCCAGGGAAGTTGACCGGGAGTTTGTCGATAGGCAATCCGGTGATCCTTCACCGGATCCGGACTGGCTGGGAGCTTTGAGGGATCTCGCGAGAAAAAGCTCCAGAAAAGTTTCTAAGTGTGAAGGTAGAAACTGAGACCGGGACCTGCCGCAAGCTGTAGCCGCCCAGGGCTCCATCGCGGTTGGCCTGAAACTTTGACTTTGCCCCGGACTATCGCGAGCAGGTATCCCAATATGGTGCTATAAACTTCTAAGTGCTATATTTTATTAAATCTTTGAAAATTCATATCTCCGGTTCCCTACATTAGATTTTTGTCATTTCGGTGTCATTTTAAAGATAAAAATATTTCCTATATTTATAAATTGGTGTTGGATTTTTATTATGTGTTGTGTCTTAATTATTTACTGAAATGGTGTTTTTAAATGCTTTACCTACCTGTCTTTGAAGTTAAGCCTGTTTGCTCGCAGCCACGTTACCAAGGGTTGAGCATAGGAATAATTTTCTAAGACCTATGCTGAGTCCTATCATGTGTTAGTGGCCTTATTGCCAGTGGCAGACCTACATTTGCCCCTACCAATAACCCACTTTCCAACATTTGGTGCTCAGCGGTGTGGATGAGGACTTGTGTTTAAAAGTACACCTTTCAGTGAATGAATTAAGATTATAAAAATCCTCTAAATTGCCTTAGAACAAAACTTTTGAGTTTGATTTTTGGAATTTGGACTAAACTGTTTTTTAATCCATTGTTTTGATTTTTCCAAATTGTTCTAAGTCTGTTGTGCCTAGTTTTTGTGACCCAAAACTAGGGAACCATGGAGCTGGACCTGGCTAAACTGTCCCAGTTTAAGATGGCTGATCTTAGGGAACAGTGTAGGCTTAGGGGCTGCCTGCTTGCAGGAAGCTTAGGAAGGTAGGGTTGTTTGAGTCCCTAAAAGCCTGGGCTAGGGCAGCTGAGGAAAGTCAAGGTGGGATAGAGGGTGTCCCCCCAACCTCCTCCCAGAGGAGGTTGAGGATGATGCCTCTTCCATTTTAACTAGTGTTAGCCAATTGAATCAAGGTGGTGGTGGGAGTGGGGAAGGGTCCCTTACTCAGGAACCACTACTGTCCCTTGCAGAGAGACAGCTTCATGCTCAATTAGAGTTGATTGCCTTGGAGAAGGAGAAATTCGAATTGGCTAAGAGAAGATGGGAGAGGGAGGAGAAGAGAAATGGTGGCAGCGAGAGTGAAGAAGATGTTGAGATGTCCAGGGGTGGTAGATTTGAACCTAAACTTCCCAAGGGCATAGTGCCCAAGTACACAGAGGGGGATGACATTGACAAGTGGCTAGCAGCTTTTGAGAGGGCCCTTAGAATGAGTAGGGTCCTCTCTAAGTATTGGGGTGCACTCCTGTGGGAGTTGATTCCAGTAGCTGGGAGGGATAGGCTCCTGACCCTGAAGGGAGAGGATGCAGAATCATACCAGCAGATGAAGGCATGCTTAGTCAAGAGGTTTGGTCTGACTCCAGAGCAGTACAGGGTGAAGTTTAGAGGTACCCAGAAATTGAGTTCAAAGTCTTGGGTAGACTTTGTGGATGTTTCAGTGAAGGCACTGGAAGGCTGGATTGTTGGTAACAAAGTTGACACATATGAGGGATTGTATAATTTGTTTTTGAAAGAACATATTTTGACTCATTGTGCAGAAGAGAAGTTACGCCAGTATCTAGTGGACTCTAAGCTGACAGACCCCAGAGAGCTGGGTGAAGCAGCTGATGAGTGGGTGAGAACCCTGGTTTCCATACAGCACCAGGGGGGGTGACCAGAAGAAAGGAGGACAGGTCCCTCCCCAGGGGAAAGCCCAAGGGAAAGAAGGTCAAACCTAGAAGGAGTCCTCCAAAGACCCACAAAAACCTGCACAAGGAGGGGGGGCCCAAGCCAACCCAAATTCAAAGGGAGGTGGATTCAGGGAAAGAATGGTAGGTTCTTTGATCCCTCAAAAGTGGGTAAGTGCTTTGACTGTAACCAGCCAGGGCACAAGCAGGGAGATGCTGTCTGCGCCAAGAAGCTCCCCCCCCTAAGGGGCCATCCACAGGGATTGCAGGTGTCAGTGTAGGGGTGGAGAGTGGTGCCCCAGTGAGGGGTAGTCAGGTGGTGGAAGCAACCTTAGTGTCCCTGGGTGGGGTGAATATTGCAACCCTTACTGCCTTACCTCCAAACATGGACAAGTACAGGCAGGGGCCTAAAGTGAATGGGACTGAGGTTGAGGCTATCAGAGACACTGGGGCTAGTGTAACTATGGTCCTGGATGAGCTGGTGCCTCCAGAGAGGTTGTTACCTGGTGAGTTTCACCAGGTGACTTATGCAGAACAGCACTACCAAACTCCATCCTATGGCTGTGGTGGATTTGGAATGGGGAGGTGTGACAGGCCCTATGAAGGTAGCTGTGTCAAAGGTGCTCCCAGTCCAGTGTTTACTGGGCAATGATCTTGAAGCCTCTGTGTGGTCAGAGGTGGAGAGAGGACTCCATATGAAAATATTAGAGCTCCCTGAGTGGGTATGTGCTGTGACTAGGTCACAGACTAGCCAGAAGGGAGGGGCTGGTCACTTGGACCCTGGAACAAAGGGCCAAGCATCCAGGGACAAGGGAACTGGGCCTGGTGAGCCAGCCCAGGGAACTCCAGAGGTGCAGGCGGAATCTAACCCTGATGGGGAGGATCTGGCCTCTGAGGGAGGGACTCCATCCCTGCCAGAGCTGTCAGATTTGGCAGAACTGACAGGAGCAGGTGGACCCTCCAGAGAGGAGTTCAGTAAGGGACAGAGTGACTGTCCCACCCTTGAGAGCTTGAGGCAGATTTCTTCCAAGCAAGAGGAAGGGGATGACAGTGGGTTTCATAGAATCTACTGGGAGGATGGACTCCTTTATACTAAGGCCAGAAACCTCAAGGAGGGGGCCACCAGGAGGTTGGTGGTGCCCCAGAGGTACAGAGAGTTCATCCTGACTTTGGGTCATGATATCCCCTTGGCAGGACATTTGGGACAGACAAAGACATGGAACCGGTTGGTGAACCATTTCTACTGGCCCCATATGTCTGAGAAGGTAAAGGAGTTTTGCAGCTCCTGTGTCACCTGTCAGGCCAGTGGCAAGGCAGGGGGCAAGACAAAGGCTCCCCTAATACCACTGCCAGTGGTGGGGGTTCCTTTTGAAAGGGTGGGGATGGACATTGCTGGTCCCCTGGACCCACCCACTGCATCAGGGAATAGGTATATCTTAGTGGTAGTTGACCATGCCACTAGATACCCTGAAGCCATACCTCTGAGAACCATTGATGCTCCTGCGGTGGCTAGAGCACTGCTTGGTGTGTTCACCAGAGTGGGGTTTCCAAAAGAGGTGGTGTCAGATAGGGGCACGAACTTCCTGTCCAGCTATCTGACTGCTATGTGGGATGGGTGTGGTGTCAACTACAAGTTCACCACCCAGACAAGCAAATGGTCTTGTTGAGAGATTCAACAAAACCCTGAAGGGCATGAGAAATGGGTTGTCAGAGAAACTCAGGAGGAGATGGGATGTTCTCCTCCCATGCTTAATGTTTGCCTACAGGGAAGTGCCACAGAAAGGGGTTGGTTTCAGTCCCTTTGAGTTGTTGTTTGGACACCCTGTGAGGGGGCCATTGAGCGTGCTGAGAGAGTCTTTAGAGAAGCCTCTTAAAGAAGCAAAGGACAATGTGCTTGACTATGTGCTAGGCCTGAGATCTAGAATGGCAGAGTACATGTACAAGGCAAACAGGAAACTGGAGGCCAGCCAGGAGCTCATGAAGCACTGGTATGATCAAAAGGCTACTATGCCTGAGTATACTCCAGGACAATTGGTGTGGGTGTTGGAGCCTGTGGCTCCCAGGGCCCTCCATGACAAGTGGAGTGGGCCCTATCCAATCTTAGAAAAGAAGGGTGAGGTTACCTATTTGGTTGACCTTGGCACCCCCAGGAACCCTCATAGGGTCCTGCATATGAACAGATTGAAACCCCACCATGACAGGGCAGACATGACCATGTTACTGGTCACTGATGAGGGTGTGGAGGAGGAAACTGAGCCTGTGCCCGACCTCCTCTCCACTAATGTGCAAGATGGGTCAGTGGAGGGGGTGATACTCTCTCCCAAGTTGACAGACCAGCAGCTCAGAGACTGTAAGCAAGTGCTGGAGCAGTTTGCTGGCCTGTTCTCTTTGACCCCAGGCATCACTGAGTGGTGTGTGCACCACATTGACACTGCTGACAGCCTACCTGTCAAAAATAAACTGTACAGGTTGTCTGACCATGTCAGAGCCAGCATTAAAACTGAGGTTGCTAAGATGCTGGAATTGGGGGTAATTGAACCGTCTGAGAGTCCATGGGCCAGTCCAGTGGTGCTGGTGCCTAAACCTAATCCTCAGGGGGACCCAAGGAGTTAAGGTTCTGTGTGGACTACAGAGGATTGAATGCAGTCACAAAGACTGACGCTCACTCCTATACCTAGAGCTGATGAGCTCATTGATTGGTTAGGGGCTGCTAAGTACCTGAGTACTTTTGATTTGACTTCAGGTTACTGGCAGATTGCCCTCACTGATGGAGCAAAGGAGAGGTCAGCATTCTCCACACCAGAGGGACATTATCAGTTCAAGTTAATGCCCTTTGGATTAAAGAATGCACCTGCCACCTTCCAAAGGTTGGTGAACAGGGTCTTGTCTGGGTTGGAACAGTTCAGTGCAGCTTACCTGGATGATATAGCTGTATACAGTTCTACCTGGGGGATCACTTAAGCCACCTAAGGGAAGTGCTTCAGGCCATGCAGCAGGCAGGCCTGACTATTAAGGCAAGCAAGTGCCAAATAGGGCAGAGTTCTGTGGTGTACCTGGGCCACCTGGTAGGTGGGGGCCATGTACAGCCTCTCCAAGCTAAAATCCAAACTATTTTGGATTGGACAGCTCCTGTTACCCAGACTCAGGTCAGGGCATTCCTTGGACTGACAGGGTACTATAGAAGGTTTGCTCAAAATTATGGGACCATTGTGGGGCCCCTAACAGAACTCACTTCTAAAAAGAGGCTCAAGAAGGTGATTTGGACCCCAGAGTGTCAGAAGGCTTTTTACACTCTGAAAGCTGCTATGTGTCCAGCACCAGTGCTACTGGCCCCTGACTACACAAAAGAATTTGTGGTTCAGACAGATGCTTCAGAGCAAGGGATTGGGGCAGTGTTGTCACAGCTAAATGAAGAGGGCCTTGATCAGCCAGTTGCCTTTATTAGCAGGAGGCTTCTTCCCATAGAGCAGAGGTGGAGTGCCATTGAGAGAGAGGCTTTGCTGTGGTTTGGTCCCTGAAAAAGTTGAGACCATATTTGTTTGGGACTCACTTTCGTGTTCAAACTGACCACAGGCATCTCAGATGGCTCATGCAGATGAGAGGGAGAATCCCAAGCTGTTAAGGTGGTCCATTTCCCTACAGGGAATGGACTTTACAGTGGAACACAGACCTGGGGTTGCCCATGCCAATGCAGATGGACTTTCCAGGTTTTTCCACTTAGCTGATGAGGACTACCAGGGTGTAGGTTAGTAACCCATCACCTTTCGTTTGGGGGGGCTATGTTGCAAAGTCATCCTGTGCCCTGGGCACCCCCCATCTTTTTGCTGACCGGTACTGGTGGTAACTGACTCTGACTGACCCTGGGCTCTGCCTAACCAGGCCCAGGGCCAGTGCCAAGCTAAAAGGAACACATTAGAATACAGTTAAAACACCTAACATACACTAGGGTACACTATGGTATGGTGGGGTTCCCCTGTAATTGGCATGACTTACCCCATAAGCCCCTAGTATATAATAGGGCAGGGGATTGAAACTACCTAGAAGTCCCCAGTTCCCTGGGGCAAGGCAGTTTAGAGGCCAGCAGCCTTTTTCTGCACTTGCATGTGTGCACTGATGAAGCCTGAGGTCAATTGAAAAGCAGCACTGGGTGCCAGGACTGCTTTTAAAAAGTAAATTGTGCCCAAACTCGACTTTGGTGGTAGGGGCACTTAAAAATGGATAACCTACAATGTTTTGGCATATTAGGGACCCCCAGAGTCTCCCCTAGGTATCCCAGGGTTGGGGGGTCAGATATTTATAAGGTACACCCTTATAAAATGAGTTTTTATATGCCTGGGTAAAGTGAAATTTTACTCCCACATTATGGTAAAGTGCTTCCCAAATTCGACTTTGATGCCAGGAGCAGTGTGAAGTGAGGATCTGCAATATTTTTGCAGATTCAGAACCAATAAAGTCTCCCTAGTTGCACATGGGGTGGGGTTCCTGTAGATATAAGGCAAGTACTTATAAAATGTGTTTTTGTAAGTCCTGGTGCTGGAAAAATGGCCCAAGTCATTTTTCCCATTGCAAATCCCCAGTTACATAGGTTAACATTGCAGGAAGTTATTAAATAATAACTCCTGATAGGAAGGAGATAGAGCTACCGTTCAAAGACTTCTCAGAATAGTAATGCTAAATCCAACAATATCATATTGTTGAATTTCTCCTAAAGTGTACATACAAGAAGTTATAAGACTCAGTCATCAGAGTCATGATCCTCTCTAAGGTATCTACCAAATTTGTGGTGTAAACGAGAATGTCATCAGCATATAAACCCAGTTTTTTGTTCCAATCCTTGTACTTAAAAGGAGAAATGGCCAGATCCTCCCTGATCTTCCTGGCTAATGGCTCTATGTAGAGATTAAAAAGGAGGGGTGACAGCGGGCAACCCTGCCTTGTGCCTCTGGTAATGCGTACTGGATCGGTTAAAGAGCCGTTAACTAAGACTCTGGCTACTGGAGATTCATAAATGTCCGCCAAAGCATTGCAGAAATGTGATCCCAAATTTGAAAACTTTGCCACAGCTTTTAAATAAGTCCAATTAACCCGGTCAAAGGCTTTTGCGGCATCTAAGGCCACCACGGCCCGAGGGAGCTTATATGTCGTGGCTAGGTCAATGGAGGCCACCAGGGTATATGTTAAGTCTTTTAAAGTTCTGCCCCGTATAAAACCCTTCTGGTCGTCATGTACCATTCCAGCCATTAACCCATTCAACCTATCGGCCAAAATCTTAGCATAGATTTTATAGTCGCTATTCAATAATGATATTGGCCGATATGAATCACATTTTTAGGGTTTTTCCCTGGCTTCGGAATTAAAGATATAGTGGCCTCGTTCCAGGAAGCCGGCGCTATGGACCTTCCAATGAATAGGTCATTAAA
This sequence comes from Calotriton arnoldi, assembly GCA_963921515.1. Classification (NCBI taxonomy): domain Eukaryota; kingdom Metazoa; phylum Chordata; class Amphibia; order Caudata; family Salamandridae; genus Calotriton; species Calotriton arnoldi. Next base: position 317,680 of record CAWUFW010001951.1, read on the forward strand.
TAACCTTGTCAGAATAGGGGTTAATGTATCGCCCAGAGCCTTATAGACTTCTTGAGGTAGCCCGTCAGGACCCGGAGCCTTCCCCTTCTTGAGCTGCCTAATTACCTTCTCTATTTCATCAATTTCCATTCCCTTGTTTAGGAGCCTTACTTTATCTGGAGGAAGGGAGGCTACATAGTCCTGTCCTAACCACTCCTTTATTTCTTCTTCTGTTGGCTCTAGGTCTTCACGGTACACTCTGCTGAAGTGGCTATGAAAAGTTTGTTCTATTCCCGTCGTATCCTCGATCAAAGCCCCAGTTTGCTCGCATATCACCTGGTCTATTCGATTTCTCGCTTGGTCTTTCTTCGCCTTCCAGGCCAGCAACTTGTTACACCCTTCGCTATACTCAAAATGAGCTAAACGACTGGCCTCCCACCTACTCCTCACCCTGTCCTCGAGAACTATTGCTAACTTGGACATAACTTGTGTTATTTCCTGCTGCAACCTGGCCCTCACCTCTTCCTCTATATCTGGATCGATTATTAGCTTTTCTAAAGTGCGAAGCCGTTCCTCAAGAGCTGATACTACTTCATGGTATCTCCTCCTTTTCCCTGCCCCCAGAGCTCCTAATCTTCCCCTTAAAAAGGCCTTATAAGCATCCCAGGTTATACCCGGAGAAGCCGAGCCCCAGTTATATTTAAAAAACTCCTCAGTCTCTTTACTCAACATTTCAATACCTCCCTCGTCTTGGAGGACCGTACGGTCTAAAGTCCACCTAGATTGAGCAACCAGCTCCCCCAACTTCATTTGGAGAATCACTGCCGAGTGGTCGGACAGGTGAACTCCCACGTGATCGATACGATGGGCCTTGTTCTTTATCTTGCCATCAATGAGAAAATAATATATTCTCGACTGGTGTTTGTACTTCTTATTGTAGAAGGTGAAGCCTTTCTGTGTACCTGCTCTTTGACGCCAAAGGTCGCACAATCCCAGTTGCTCCATCATCTGTTTAATGAATGCTGACATTTTTGGGTTAACCAGTGCCCTACTGTGAGATGATCTGTTAAGGGAGTGATTTAAGACTGCATTAAAATCTCCAGCTAAAATGATTGGGTCGGAGGAATTTAATAACTCTACCATTAATTCTCCCAGGGGATTAACATCATTTTAAAGATAAAAATATTTCCTATTTGTATAAATTGGTGTTGGATTTTTATTATGTGTTGTGTCTTAATTATTTACTGAAATGGTGTTTTTAAATGCTTTACCTACCTGTCTTTGAAGTTAAGCCTGTCTGCTCGCAGCCACGTTACCAAGGGTTGAGCATAGGAATAATTTTCTAAGACCTATGCTGAGTCCTATCATGTGTTAGTGGCCTTATTGCCAGTGTCAGACCTACATTTGCCCCTACCAATAACCCACTTTCCAACACCCCCGAACCGCACAAACTCCCGCAATATTGGGTTGAGATTCTGTTGGGGATCTCTAACATACAGGGTGATGTCGTCCGCATACAATGAAATCAGTATTGGGCGGAGCAGACAACGCAATGCTTTATCATGATGATGCTGCCTAATTTTGGCCGCGAGGGGTTCAATCGCAAGCGCGAAGAGTAGGGGGGAAAGTGGGCACCCCTTACGGGTGCCCCGAGTGATGGAAAAGGGGAGGAAGTATGACCATTAATTAAAACCTTAGCTTCCGGGGAAGTGTATAAAAGGCGTATCCATGCCAGAAACCCTTTAGGCAGCCCCTACATTGAAGTATGACAAAAAGATAATCCCATTCCACTGAATCAAAGGCCTTCGTGGCGTCTAAAAAGACTGCCACTAGGGCCAGCTGCGGGTCTACATTTTGTAAGATAGAGAAGAGAGTACGAAGGTTATGTGACGTCGCCCTCCCCTGAATGAAACCGGCCTGATCCGGTAAGACTAATTTCTCCATTAGCAGGCTAAGCCTGTTTGTCAATATTTTGGCGAGGATTTTCGCATCATTATTAATCAGAGATAAAGGGCGGTAGGAATCACATGAATCCTCAGGTTTACCAGGCTTCAGTACTGAGGTAATGAGAGCCTCTCTAAGAGAGCCCGGAAGGACCCCCAGTTCTTGAGCCTCTTCATAGACTTTTTTCAGTATGGGGATAAACTGATCAATGTATGTTTTATAGAAATCAATGGGAAGATTATCGGATCCCGGGGCCTTCCCTGACTTCATCTGCATAATTACAGCTCGTATCTCATCATTTTCGAGGGGCGCCGCCAGAAACTCTCTCTGGGCATCGCCTAGCCAGCCAAGAGCTATATCTTTCAAGTATACCGATAGATCAGGAGGTTGTGTTCTAAGAGTGCTGTATAGGTCGGCATAAAACGAGGCAAATACATGAAGGATATCGCGAATGTCTCTATACCGTATCCCATCACCATCTCGAATTTCTAGTACATGATTGGAGAAGCGAGGTGCGCGAACTTCCATTGCCAAAGCCCTGCCTGGTCTCTCACCCTCCCCGTATTTGCGTGCTGTAAAGTATTTCCCCCAGAAGCGAGTATCTCTCTCTGCCGTATCTTTGTATTCCGAGAGTTTATCCCTGAACGTCACCTGATGCATCCCAGTCGCATCGTGCCACATTTCAACTCCCAGCTGCTTTAATTCACCCTCAAGCTTCGACAAACTTCGTCTGATGTCTTGTAAGACACCGAAGCTATTAGCGTTGCAAGAACCCCTCATCGTGACCTTAAAAGCCTCCCAAATTGTGCCCATGTGTGTGACTGAATCTATGTTCCTCTGGAAAAATTCAGTGATTTCTATTCCCAATTCAGCCCTGAAGGCAGTGTCCAATAGAGCCTCCGCCATGAGCTTCCAGCTCCTCGGGATAGCGGTCGAATCAGGGGGAGATATCGTCAGGCGAACTGGTGCGTGATCAGAGTAAGTTTTGGCCAGGTGCTCTGCAATGAGTATCCACGGGCCCACTCCTCAGGATACCACCCAGTAATCTAGTCGAGCCCAAGTTGAGTGCATCGCTGTATGGTGTGTGCCTTACCTCTCATTCAGATGTACGTGCCTCCATGCATCTAGAAGACCATGAGCAGAGAACATTCTGCCAATATGCCACGTGTTTTTGTGTAGTGATGAGGAAGAGGGTTGGATCTATCATTAGCGGGGTTAAGTGCTGTGTTAAAGTTCCCTCCCCAAATAATGTGTGTGGATCCTACCTTAAGGATTTGCCCCCCACAGCGTGGTGAAGAATTCTGGGTCGTCAACATTCGGCCCATAACAGCATACTAGCGTGACAGATTGTGATCCCAACCTGCCCCATTCCATGCAACTCCTCCCTTGAGAATCATGACTCGTCCCTCCCAGAATTAATGGAGTATTCTTTTTAATAAGGATCACTGTGCCTCTAGAGTACGTAGAATACGAGGAAAAAACTCTATCTGCTGCCCATTTACTGGCGAATACAGGAGTACGGTGTGAATCGCAATGTGTCTCCTGCAGCATGGCAATGTGAATTTGATGCCTATTGAGGTATGCCAGTATTTGCCTGCATTTCCGGGGATCCCCCAGACCTCTAACGTTCCACGTTAGAAGGTGTAGTTTTAGCACCTCAGTTAATGGGGCCATAGATCAGCGACCTGAGTGTGTCATGGTGTGGTCTGGACTTGATGCTGCACATGTATCTCTTGGTGTGTGATCGCAAGTCTACCTGCTGAGTAAAAACATTAGTTTGAATATAAAACAACATTCCCCAACCCCCCCCCCACAACAGCACCCCAATCGTGCTGGCATATTGCTGCCCACCCAAAACCCAATAAGTCCATTCCATTACAGTCCAAACTAAGTACCCTGAACTGTTAGGGGGAACACCCGTGGAGGGGTCACTAGAGGGCAAACGAGATTCTCCCTTCTCCAACAGCTGTTGGGACAGCCTCCCAATGGGATGGGGAGGAGGAGAAGGGGGGTGCTTGGCATAGTCCATGTTACTGTCCCTGTGCATACCTTGCCCACAACCTTTCAAATGTTTTTCCCATTTTACTTATCTGTCTCCAGTCCGACGATAACCGTCTATCTGCAAATGATGCGTGATGCACCTCCCTCTGTGGACAACGCTCCATTGCAACGAGTTTCCAACCAAAACCCGAGGGCAGAGAAGGGGCACACCTGAAAACCAACTCATGGTGCACCGCGTCAAAGGGCAAGATTTATTGTGTCAAGATTTCAGACCAACGTCAGGGATGGAGATCTGGATGGGCGCTCCGTCGCTTCTCGATGTAAGGATGTTTTTTGATGGTCTTGAGGAAGTCATCTACCTGTTGCCCATTGAGGAAAAAGTGTTGTTTACCCTGATGCGTAACCCGCAGGCTTGCCGGATACATGAGAGCGTAGTCAATTTGCGCCTTACGCAGCTTCCGTTTGGCAGACAGAAATTTACGTCTCGCCTCCTGTACTGGGGCTGTGAAGTCAGGATATATTGTGAATTCGGTGCCGTCGAAGTGCAGGTTCCTTTTCTCTCTGGCCAGTTTCAAAGCAATGTTGCGGTCTCGAAAGTTGAGTAGTCAGGCTATGATCGTACGGGGATTGGTTCCTGGAGGAGGCCTGGGGCCCAACGCCCGGTGCGCCCGTTATGTTATGTTATGTTATGTTATGTTACCACAACTTGTAAAGCGCAACAGCTGCCCCAGCAAAGGGGCGTCCCGGCGCTGACAGCAGAGCAACTGACACATGCGGGTGGAACAGATAATAGGACTACGGTGCAGGGAAAAGGTGAGTTTTAATGGCCTTCCTGAATTCTAGGTAGTTGTTAAGGCCCCGGATGTGAGCAGGAAGTGCGTTCCAGAGGAGGGCTGCTCTACTACGAAAGGAGCGGCCTCCAGCACGGACTCTCCGTGTCTGGGGGACCACCACCAGGTGTTGACCCTGTGAGCGGAGATTTCGTGAGGGAGGTTGGCCAGGATAATGGGGGTAGTCAATTTCAAGGCTTTGAAAGAGATGCATAGAGCCTTGAATTCAATTTGCCTGGCCACGGGCAACTAGTGAAGACGACGAATGGCGTCAGACACCAGGCAAGACCTGCGCAAACCCAGAAGGGTTCTTGCTGCTGCGTTCTGTGCCCTTTGTAGCCTCAGAATTTCAGCCTTATTGGACCCCAGATACAGAGAGCAGGCATAGTCCAGTCTTGACGTTACAGACGCCTGAATGATGACCTGTCGTGTGGGTGCATCAAGGAAACCCAGTAGGGGTCTAAGCCCCCGTAGTAGTCCGAAGCAGGTCTCTGCCACCTTTTTGGTTTGAACTCGGAAGTTGAGGGACGCGTCCAGCCACACCCCCAGATTTTTCACAACCTGCTTGGGGGGGGGGCACTACCAAGGCTAGCGGGCCACCAGAGTTCACTCCACTGACCATGGTCCTTTCCCACCAGCAATACCTCCGACTTGCTGGCATTCAGCTGGAGACAGTTGCTGGTCATCCACTCGGCGACTGCCGCTAGGTCGCCCTGAAACTTAAGGGTGTCCCGCTCGGCGTTGTTTGAGAGCGCCACCACCAACTGTGTATCGTCGGCGTAGGAGACCATGGTCAGTCCTCTGCTCTTGGCTACTGCAGCCAGGGGTTGGACGTAAAGATTAAATAACAGGGGGCTGAGGGAGGAACCCTGTGGCACCCCTTGTTTGATGGGGTGTTCGCCTGAGGCATACGGGGGGATTGTTACCACGAACGGCCTCTCATGAAGGAATGAGGCAAGCCACTCCAGGGCCGGACCAATAATTCCCGCCTCCTCCAGGCGTCGCAGCAGTATGGCATGGGACACTGTGTCAAACGTGGCACTTAGATCCAATAGAATCAGTGCCGACGTTCAACCAGCGTCCAGTGCTGACCAGAGATGTTCTGTCACAGCCAGAAGAGCGGACTCCGTGCTGTGACCTGGTCGAAAGCCATTCTGGGAGGGGTCCAGCGTGTTGTTCATGGTCAGAAAGTCCGACAGGAGGGAGTTGACATATGCCTCCATGATCTTTGCCGCCCAAGGGAGCAAGGAAATTGGGCGGTAGTTCTCCGGTTTAGCTGGGTCAAGAGAAGGTTTTTTGAGAAGGGGTATCACCTTGGCCTGTTTCCATGCCCTGGGCACGGTTGCCATGGCAAGGGACCCGTTTATCACCTGGCCCAAAGAGGATATGATTGCAGGAAGTACTTTCCTAAATTGGTCTGGTTTGAGCGGATCTGCAGGGGATCCTGATTTAATTTTGCAGCACAATGCTAGCAGCTGGTCTGCAGGGATTGGCGGAAAGGCATCTAAGGTATTAGCCTTTTGACAACACCGTGCCACCTGCACGTTACTATGTGCAGTCGGAAAGGACCTATAGATGTTATCCACCTTCTTAACAAAGAAGGTGGCAAGGTCCTCATACTGCTCATTGGACTTGATTGTCAGCCCAGCGGCGTTCTGCTGGGATTGAAGACTAGAGAGTATCGAGAAAACGCTCTTCGCTGGGTTGTCACTCTCGTGGATTTGATTGGCATAAAATGCCACTCGTGCCAATTGAATGGCCTTATGGTAACTCTTAATCGCCGCCCGGTAGATATCCTTTGCGGCGGGATTGAAGTCCCTTCTCCATATACGCTCCAGCCTCTTACAGCCCTTGCGCATATCGGCCAGTTCGCCTTTATACCATGGTCTAGTTTTAGATATGCGGTTAATAGACCATTTCTCAGGGATTAGGCTGTGTAACGGCTGGCTGATCCAGTTGGAGAACACCCTGTATGCCTCATTGGGGTCGTCCGGCAAACTCGGACAAGCAACCGAGAGGCAGGCGTCAAATTGATCCCAGTTCAATTTGTGCCATGGGCGTTTGAGGGAGGTCGTCCGATCCTCACTCTGTGCAGGGATTGTACCCTAGAGTGACATAGGGACCAGATAGTGGTCTGTCCATCCCATGGGGATGGGCGCGTGCACTGTAAGCGAGGGTATGTTCATGAAAACTGGGTCTAGTAGGTGGCCGGCAATATGTGTCGGACCCGGAACCAGTTGCACTAGCTGGCATGCCGCAAGGTCAGCTGCAAAATTAGCCACGTCAGTGTCATCATGATTGTCCAGATGAAGGTTCAGATCCCCCGTGACGGTAAAGTTAGCGGTGTTGACCGCCAACGCGCTGACCGTCTCCGCGAGGGCTTCTCTAAAGTCTGTGGATGGCCCAGGGGGCCGGTATACTAGGAGCCCTGACATCGTATAGTTAGGGCTCAATGTAATCTTAAAGTGTGCGCATTCGCATCCGGTTACAACCTGTTTTACGAAAGTACAGTAGTAGCAGGATTTGAAAATAACCGCTATGCCCCCGCCTCTAGACGCCTTGTTAAGAGTGAGAATACAATAGCCTACAGGGAGCGCTAGGCCTGGCTCGGCTATCATGGCATCAGAGAGCCACGTCTCGGTAAGGAAGAGGACGTCCGGAGAGGCGTCCTCTAATAGGTCATGGACATCCGCGTGGTTTTTGGCTAAGGAGCGACAATTGAGATTAAAAATGCTAATATGCTTCCTGGACCAGGAGAGGTGGCAGCGTGGAGACGGGGTTGGTGCAGCATTGAAGCCACACTGTAGACAACAAAAAGGGCCCTCAATAACGTCCCCACAGGACTGTCTGCAGCTGCTCACCGAATTCCCAATTTTTAAGAGATCGTTTCGGGCGTAGGTTAGCCTATCTCTAGTGAAAGGGTCAGCTTGTCTGGTGACGAACTGCCGCGGACGGGCGCAGACGGGCTTGCGCCGGCACGCCCACTGCGCACGTCCGCTGCGCTTCCGCGCCATCGGCCCCTTTTCACTGGGGCTGGTGCCAAGTTGAGGAGAAAGCATCAGCGCCAAACGTGTCTCGTAGAAGGTGTTCAATAAAGTCTTCATGCGCCCCGTATTTGTGCTTTCTGGAATCCCAATGACGCGGATGTTGTTGCGCCTACTGCGCGCTTCTAAATCTTCGTTTTTTGCGGCAATTACTTTGAGGAGCTTGTCCATCTGTGCAACTTGCTGCTTCACTTGGGATGTGGTGTCTTCGTTGTCTGAGATCCGTCTTTCCGCCTCCTTAATTTGTTCGTCATGTTTGTCTAGCTTGTGGACTATGAAGTCGATACGATTGTTCATGGAGTCCATTTTGCTCGAAATGGCCGAGAGGCTATGTTGCATGGCAAGTAATAAACTTTTTACATCGTCTTCCTTAGCAATCGGCGGTTCCTCTGCTCGCTCCTCGTTGGGCAGTTCTTGATCCTCCAAACTGGCGCGCATGGTGACTTTCTTAGTTTCAAACTGAAGCTTGGACTGTCTTCCGTCTGCCTTCCCCATTGTAGAGAGGTTGCGATATGGTGCAGGCAAACCGGCCAAGGGGGGGGATCAGTAAGAGTGATCTATTGCCGTGAGGTATAGAGCGGTGTGTGTCAAAGCAAAACAATCTCCAATTCTCCTCCAGGAGTACGTCTGGCAGGCCTTCTCCAACTACAATCAATGTCGTAGTAATGCCCAGTTGTGTTCCCCTCAGCGAGGTTAGTTGCCTCCTTAACGCCGAACACGCATCGCAGCAAGGAGCTCCAAGTGAAAAGCAATGAGCTTTGGCTCTGCCACTGCAATAAGAATGTCCAGCCTAGAACACCACACGCACACGTATGTATTTATCCAAAGTCCCAAAGCCCTGTGGCTCGCGGAGATGTTGATGTGGAATGGGCCTGTTATGAGGAAAACCAGGTAGGTGCTGCTATGGCCAGCAAAGAAAGTCCCAGTGGTGCAGCGCGCACTGCTTTTAAGTGATTCTGGCACCGTGCGCTCGTGTGCTAATGTCTGCACATTTAATGTAATCATTCAGGTGAGTAATCGTGTTAGCAGTGGTGGATGTTGAAAAAGAAGAAAACGCAGTCCGGCGCGGGATAGTTTAACCGTCCTCCTGCCACAGCCAGGATCGGAGTCAGTACAGGGCGCTTGGGATGATGCGGGACCAATGATGCACACCAGCCTGTAGCAGCAGTTCTGTTCCCTTACCGCAGCGATGTTGTCCCTCGATGGTGAGGTCGGGGAGATCCAAGTAATGCGGCACTGCTTTGACTCCCGGGAAACTACAGGCTTCGCCTCTCTGTTCGCCGCATACGTGCCTCGGCCCAAACACCACGTGGAATCCCCGGGGCTCGCGTAGCGGCTGAAACCGGCCGCGCTTCCAGCAGTGCCCTACGTAGTCACCGCACCTGGATTACAGCTGGGCGCAAGGGAGTCCTGGAATGTCAGTTTCGGCTGAAATTAAGACCGGAGCCAGACAAGAGGATTATCGGCAATCAGCAAGCATTTTTCAGTAACTATGAGCAGGATTAATGACGGATTGTGCCGCCAAGCAGCAAGAGCCTCACAGGTGTGCGGCCATCTTGATCGCACGCCACCTAGCGCCCCCCCCTACCTTTAACATTCTTGCTTTTACACTATATTGTATTCAGGCATTACACCCTCACACACTACTAGAGATCTAGTTTTTCAACATTCCTGTATGATGTGGAACATTAGAGGTCTGAACAATCCTCGAAAAGGGAAGCAGGTTCTTACTTACTTATGCTGGCATGGAGTCCAGTTGGCCTTCGTTCAGGAAACACACTTAGCACCTCGACCAAAGTGCTATTATGCTTTCTCATGGGGTCCTCACCACTACTTCTCTCATTATATTTCCAATCCCTGGGGGTTATGCATCTTGATAAAAAAGTGGTGCCCCCTTCAAGATGATAAAGAATACCTCTGACCCCGCTGGTCGTTACTTGCTTGTGCTGGAGCAACTGGAGGGTCGGATCATGCTTCTTGTTAATGTATATGCACCAAACACTGACTACCCTGATTACTTTATTGACCTATCTTCACAGATCAACCAATACCAGGCTGATTATATTGTTATGGGTGGAGGTTTAAACCTTACCTGCCAACCTGAGCTCGATTCCACTGGCTCTGCAGTTGTTACTAAACCTCATTCCCTGCAGACACTTACAGATCTTCTCCACACATTCCATTTATGGCGACATCAATTCCCATGTCAACGCGATTATACTTTTTATTCCACCCGGCATTTACCACTGGTACCTATCTCAGGGTGCTCTTTTATGGCTACACACTATCACGCACTTCCCCTGCACACTGTCGGACCATGCCCTTGTATAAATCACACTAAATATACCCACACATCTCCCCATGGTCCGTCACTGGAATTTCCCTGCCAGCGCATTATACAACGCAGTCTTCTGCTCTGAAGTCCTGTAGGCTATCATTGAAATTTTCTTCACCAATGTTGGCTCTGTTGAAAAACACTCTACCCTATGGGAGGCCTTTAATGCCTATCTCAGAGGAGTTTGTTTCTTGAAACATGCAGGGGTTCTCCGCTGTATTCGTCATGATCTCACCAAGGTAGAGGGCAAGCTTCGGACATTAGACTCCGACGATAGAGCTGCACCACACACTCATCATCTACGTGATAGAGCAAAACTACTACACAAGTTCCATGATCTTGCCAAGCGAGAAGTCGCTTACCTGGGGAAGTATGCTAGGGCATGCAGGTATGGTGCGGGTGAATGCCCTGGTCGAACGTTGGCTCGTTTGCTGCACCCTCCTATCATGCCCCATATGTGACTCACTTGCAGTGGCCCGATGCCACTGTCATCACTAATAGTGCTGCTATACTAGCAGACTTCACACACTACTCTAAACACTTTACACATCTTGCCCGGGCGGTGGCAAGGAAGTATTGGTCGATTATTTATCTGAAATCCCCATAGGCTGACTTGAAGCTGGCCAACAGCAATTTCTTGCCTCCCCTATTACGTGTGAGGAACTCTCGCAGGCTATTGATGACTTAAGTGGTTCTAAGGCTCCGGGTCTGGATGGTTTCACTGGAGAGTTTTATAAAGCTTATTATCCATTCCTGGTCCCTCATTTGTTGGAGGTATATGCTGAATCTCTTGACCATGGCTCCCTCCCACCCACGCAATGGGAAGATGTCATTACATTACTGCTCAAACCCAACAATCCTCCTTATCTCTGCTACTCATATCATCCATTGTCCCTTATAAACCATTACACTGAAATATTGGTCAAGGTACCTGCTTTTCTCTAATAATGGATAGCATAACTTCTCCAATACAGTTGGGTTTTATACCACACAGATCCACTTCCATCAATCTTCGCACCCTTTTTGCAGTGATCAACCAAATTTCCCTCACCACTCCATCCGCAGTCGCCCTGTTATATGCCGAAAAGGCATTTGATTCACTTGAATGGTCCTTTCTCTATGCCACTTTAGCTAAATTTGGCATCCTTACAGTTGAGGTTCACTGGTGTGGAGAGGCTCAAGGCTGCATGGGAACGTGACCTAGGTATTTCCATTCTAGATAAGACCTGGTATTACTGCTGCAGGCAGATTTAACTTATCTCAGGCAGTCACAGCCAAAAAATATTCAATTATAGGTATCTCTGCAGGACTTATACAACCCCTGACGCTCTGGTGAAATTTGACCCTACTAGATCTCACTGCTGCCCTAAATGCCAGGCAAACCATGCAGACTTTCTCCACTTGGTATAGACCTGTGGGGTGATAGCATCCTTTTGGAGGGACATCTATTCTACTTTGTCCCTCATGGTTGGACGATCTCTTTCACCTGACCCACAGATGGCCTTATTTGGATATGTTAAGCCATTACCATTGAGGTAATGCAGTTTTACTGCTATTGCTGTACTCCCTGCCAAATGGCAAATCTCACTTCATTGGGAAGCTCACACCCCCCCAGCGAGGGCAGTCTGGTTGAAAGATCTGTCTTATTGTGATACTAATTCTGAACTGTCCGCTTCTCTACAGCCAATAACATCTAGGCCCAAGGACATCTGGCAACCACTGTGAAACTATTTGTTGTCTATGGATTGTTCTACAGATGATGAAACAAGAGGTTAAATACTTGCTATTTGTCAAATGTTTTACAAACTATTGTCCTGTATTGCTCTATGATATTCGATATGATGCTCTGCCTTTACAATATGCCCTGTCTCTATAATTTCCCCTCTTGTACTGTGTCTCTTATTTATTTGCTTTATCATGTTCTTTTTCTAACCCAGGTAGCCTGCTGTACCTCACATGTAAATGCTATTTTCATAATTCATTTCCTGGCTTTATTGTATGTGTTGTTTAAAAACAATAGATAAAGCTTTAAAAAAAATTGGGTGGCACAATCAGTGCTGCAGGTCCACTGGTAACAATTAATGTATTGATCCTGGCCACAGGTAGTGCCACTTTATTAGGGACACACAAGTAAATTAAAGATCCCAATTGGGTAAAAGCCAATTCAATATGTTTTAGAGAGAGCGCAATAGCACTTTAGCACTGATTAGCAGTGGTAAAGGGTTCATAGTTCTACATACCAACAAAAACAGGTTCAGAAAACAGGAGCGTGAAGGCAAAAAGTTTGGGGATGATGCTGGAGAAAGGGCCTAGTCCATCAAGAGGCTATGTGTTTCTTTCATAGTGTGAGATCATCAATTTTTTAGCAAACACTGCAATAGTCTTCCTAACAAAAAAAGGCACACGTCCTTAGAGAAAGCTAAAGAAGCCACCATGACAAAGCAGGTATGTCAGTATATGATCTGTGGTCGGCAGCACCAGTTTATTTACAATCTATATAGTGAGTTACACATGCCAACAGATATTTCGCTAAAACTTTGCTTTCTGAATCTCTAAGGGCAATCAGCTGAGTCATCGAGAAAGCCATCAACAGCCAACTCGCCAGCTTCATCGAAGAGCACAACATCCTCGACCCGTCATAATCCGGCTTCAGAAAAACCACAGCACAGAAACCGCCCTCCTCGCCGCAACAGACGACATCCGCTCCCTACTGGACAAAGGAGAAACAGTAGCCCTCATCCTGCTCGACCTCTCAGCGGCCTTCGACACGGTATCCCACCGCACCTTAATACGCAGACTCCACGACACAGGTATCCACGACAAGGCCCTCGACTGGATCTACTCTTTCCTCTCCGGCAGAACGCAGCAGGTCAGACTCCCCCCCTTTCCTCTCGGACCCTACACCTACCACCTGCGGAGTCCACCAGGGGTCCTCCCTCAGCCCAACGCTCTACAACATCTACATGGCTCCTCTCGCCCCCATCATCAGAACCTACGGAATCAACATTGTTTCATACGCAGACGACACCCAACTCATCGTATCCAACGCAGCCAACGCAGCCAAACACAACTTCCAAGAAGGCATGGAAGCTGTCGCCAAATGGATGAAAAGCAGCTGCCTACAACTCAACACCGACAAAACAGAAGTACTCATCATGGGCCCACACCCCGACACCTGGAATGACACCTGGTGGCCCCCCGCCCTCGGTAGCCCACCCACCCCCACAGACCACGCTCGCAACCTTGGAATCATCCTAGACTCCGAGCTCAAAATGGACCACCAGATCAACTCCGTCACATCCTCCTGCTTCCACATCCTCCGCCTCCTACGTAAGACCTTCAAATGGATCCCCCTCGAGCACAGAAAAACCGTCACCCACGCCCTCGTCACCAGCAGACTCGACTACCGCAACGCACTCTATGCCGGAATAAACAAAAACCTCACCTGCAAACTAGAAAACATCCATAACGCCGCCGCAAGTCTGGTCCTCAACCTACCATGACACTGCCACATCTCCCAACACCTGCGCACACTCCACTGGCTCCCCATCGAGGTGAGAATCACCTTCATGATCCTCACCCACGCACACAAAGCCCTCCACAACACCGGACCAGCATACCTCAACAGCCAAATCAACTTCCACGCACCCCAAAGAACCCTACGATCAGCCCAGCTCTCCTACGCCGTGGTTCCCCGTGCCAAAAAGACCAGATCAGGAGGCCGCTCCTTCTCCTTCCTCACGGCCAGAGCATGGAACGCCCTTCCGCTCCACCTCAGGCAGACAACATCACTCCCCATCTTCATGAGAAACCTCAAAACCTGGCTCTTCGACAGACCCCTTCCTTGATGGATTGGAACCTGCACCTCCCCTCCTCCCCAGCGCCTTGAGACCCTTACGGGTGAGTAGTCACGCTTAACAATTGAGCTGATAGTTCTTCAAAGCAAAGTCTCCCATTTAATTTTGCTACAATTAACCCAAACCATTTTTCTGTCCGGTTTTTTGCACATAAGCAATAACTTGCTCCACCTCTTGCTCCTGGAAATCCCTTTACGCCATGCTGTTCCACATCCTTTATTCAGAACAGATCTTGCTAAAATTATGATGGTACTTCGGGATACCACCAGCCAGATTAGTATCTCTCATAATTCGCAACTGTTGAGTTTCCAGAGCTTTACAAGGGCATTTCACCAAAGACTGTTTAAAAAAGTAGTATAAATGTCCTACAGTCAAGAGTGACTGCTTTCTGTTGTGCTTTATCTCCACACCATGCAAACCTACCAGTCAATTCCTGCATAGAACCCTTATGTATCTTGAACAGCAATCCTGACATCATCGACTGCACAAAATATTGAAGATTTATTCTGAAGAAAGGATTAATTTAGCACACCCATATCAACAACCAGACCAAAACCATTCAATTTCAGTATAGCAGTATGGTAGTCTAATCCTTGGTATTGTAAAGACAATTATGATAACTCATTCTTCATACTAGACAAGATCTCAATAAGGTAGTTTAACCATTAGCATTGTCAAGAGTAGATTATGGTAACTCATTCCTCACATAGATCCCTGAAATTCACCAGGATTGTTTGAAGCGGTGCAGCTTTTTGCTGGCAGCAAACGTTACTGATGGACGGTGGCCATGGAAGTCGGAATCCGCTAAGGAGTGTGTAACAACTCACCTGCCGAATCAACTAGCCCTGAAAATGGATGGTGAACTGGATAGTACTGCATCAAAGTGAAAGCCTTGTGGAAGGAAGACCTGGCTATCAATAATCTGCTTTGCCCGATGATCTGTGTGATTGTGGGTAGCATGCACAAGGATGTGCTAGGTTTATAATAAAACCCCACCAAGAGCAGCAGGAGCATTCGTTTTGAACTTTGGGCTATCTCTGTGAAGTACACAGGCATCTTCATTCTAGCTGTTTCATGCAATTAATGTTACAGGTCTTTTGCTATGTGTGTATTGTAGTTTTACTACTGTTTTGGCCCTTATAGCATGATGACACTGATAAGGAACTCAAATTCCTCAAACATCAGTCTCCCTTGCAGGGTCAAACTTGTGATGGAAGAATGAATTGAGAGATAGGCCAAGTGTGGATACACGAGTGGGTACAGCGATAGCATCGATCAGCGGGTGCTGAGAGTGAAGGCTGGCAGGCGACTGAGCCTATCACCACTAAAGCTGAGGAAGTGGAAGCGCAGAGACCTGGACACTGATGCTGAAGTCCCAAGCCTGCTGATTTCTGATTGCATCCTGGAGATTCCTATACTAGGGCCTCTTTACCTTGCTCATGAACCAGGCACCGGCTGCCTAGATCAACAATGAATATGCCAATGCCAGGGCATTTGGCACTGTGTCCACTGGCAAAAAAGAAATAGTACAGCCATTTGAAGGTATTTAGATACGGAAGTAGCACACATGCAGGAATCGTATGTGCAAGTTGCAACTCAAATATGAGGCATCCTGATGTATTCATATTGAAGATACGCCCCGCATCCCATGTTACAGCATATATACAATATATTGTTCAAAGTACAAAATACATTGTGTTGTTTCATCTATGTAGCTATTTATACCCCTGAGGCATCAAGTGCTTTGAAAATTGAACTGCTGAAATTATTTCAGCAGCCATCCACCACCAGCTCTTGCCAGTTGTGCTGAACTATGGGGCCACTGTAAATTGACAGTGACTTGCACTACTCCTGTGCTTGCTGAAAAACGGGAAATAATTAAGAGTAACTAAACATTGTCTTCTAAAACTCTTTTTCTTTAGATTGTTTAGTCTGGGGCTTTTACTGTGAATCTTCTGGCTTTTTGTCGCAAAGCCCATCAATGCAGGATTTGGTGGAAATCTCAGTTTCCGAAATGATTGTGGTTCTTCTTCACTTTATTTATCTTCCTTATCATTTTGGCTTCCACTATCTTGTTTCCACGGCCCTGTCCACCCAGTTCTAAGTGAAGTAAGTGCCTCAGGTTACATAAAAGACCTGCATGTCTCGGGTCTAGGGCGTACTTGGTTGAGTGTAATCTGAGACAGCTGCCAGCTCAGCCACTGCTTGAGTGAGGGGTGATGAGGTCTGAATGAGTATACTGGCCCGCTCTAGCTGCAGATGGATGTCGGATCCATTGGGTTGATTACAAATTATTTCCTGTGACGTGCAGATGATGACGAGGGCAGGTCCTTGCTAATGACTGACAATTCTTCAGTCGTAGGCAATGACCTGCTCAAGTCATCATCCGTACTGACGAGAACGAATGTACATTTTGTGCCTAACGCAAACAGCATTCTTCTGGTCGCAAGTGTGTCTGGGAATCAACGTTTTCAGCTCGTACCTGAATTTCTGGTAATCTGTTTGGTCCCTGAGTGAATAGAACATGCTGTTTCATTGCTGTATGTCCGGGGCCTTTTCCAGCCCACCTTTCACTCTCAGAGGGAGCATTACCAGATAACCAAGAGGTGGATATGTCTGTGCATTTATTTCTACTCAAGTTTCAGGCACACCTTCTGTAAATTTGTCGCGAGCAGGGTTATTTTCCTCTGTGCGGGATTCTGCAAGTTGTTTTGGTGGGCGCCTTGCACAGGTGATTCATATGCCGTGATGGGTCACATTTCTTGGGACTATGTGTGTCTGTGTGCGTATGTCTGTGTGTATCAGACGCGCAACGCCCAATGGGCTTAAAGGGCTTACAAATCGGCGATGCAGCGCGCAATGTAATTCGTTTTATTTATTTATTTCTTTACTCAACTCCGTTCGGCCCAATTCCGGAGTTAACTATCCCCCACCCTGCCCCTCTCCCGCCCCACCCCACCGCCCTGCAGCACTCCCTCGAGAAGCCGCTACTGCTGAGACAGCTTCCTTGGCACACACACAAGACTGTTTTTGAGCTTATCGCAGCCGCACCCGAGTACTTCACAGGTCTTTAAAATACCATTTACGTGTTAACGAGGCTTTGTTGTTTTTTCACCCCTTCATCTCCACTCTGCCTATTGCAGGAAGAATTAGCCCCTCCCCCCCCTGAAATTTTTAGTAGCCCCCTTTAAACCCCCCCCCCATGACATTTGGTTCTAGATGCGCTCTATCTGTGTGTGTATGGGTGTGCATTTATATTTTTGATTGTTGTTGGAAGGCTCGTGATTTTGTGGTTATTACTGCAGACATACCGTTTGGTGAGTCTATTAACATAGTCAGTATTTATGTATGCTTGTGAATATTTGTGTTTGTCTGTGTGTCTCTGTTGCTTTGTTGCATGCTATGCCTGTGATGAGAGGACATCTGTCTGCTCCTCTTTCTACCCCATTTGTTTCTGAGTTCTGGTGATCTAGGATTGTGGACCCTCTGCAATGAATATTTAGTTTTTAGGCCATACATTTACCAGAGGTGCTGGCAGTGTTGTAATGCAAAAATGCTCAGGTCCACCTGCAGAATGTGAACAGGCCAGGACCATGATAGGAGCAGGAAGCGCGAAGCGGAGAGGCGGGCGTTAATTAGAGAGTGGGGGGGAGGTGCTTGTTCGAGAAGGCTGAGTCTGCCCTGGGGGCTGCGCTGCGTTTTTAAGCAGGCGGGACGTGTTTACAGCTGGGGAGAATCAGAATGATGTTCAATCATCAGCCCTTACGTAGGAGCATGGGCAGGCACTGCTCCGCCGGGTGCTCTCAGGCAGTCCCTCCCCAGAGAGGCTGAATGGGCCTCGAAATAAAGCATGCTGCATTCAATTTGAAATATTTTACGGCGTTCACCAGGAAGACCCGTGTGAACTTAAGTGAGTCAATATGGAGTCTAGACCCGGCCCTGAGAAATAAGTGCCGGTGCTAAGCACCGGAAAGCACCGGCACAAATTAAGCACTGGAACAGGGGCCCCTGAGAGTCTCATATCTTACAGATATTCATTGACCTTTAGCAGAATGGGGCCCCCCTGGGGGGTTGGGAACCCAGAAACTCTCTCTAACTCCCTCAGTCTCTCTTTTCGTTTTCTCACAGCTCTTACGCCCCTTTGTCTCTCATCTTTCCACTTTCTTTCAGCCTCTCATGATCTCCGTGTGATTGAGCGCTCTCAATCATGTGTTTCTCCCTCTCACCTTCCGTTTATCCCAGTTCCTCTTTCTCTCCTGTTTGTTCCCTTTTCTCTTCGACCTTATAGTCTGATCTCTTGTTATTTGAGCTCTCTCTCTACTCCCCCCCCCCCCTTTTCTATGTGCTCTTTCTCTCTCTCCTCCTCCCGCCTTCTCCCCCCTTCTTTCCACTGGCCGCTTTGTATCTGAGTTCTCTCTCTCGCTCGCCCTCTCTCTCTCCCTCTCTCCCGCGCCGTCTCCCTCTGTCCCTCCCTCTCTCTCTCACGCGCCCTCTCTCCCTCTCACGCGCCCTCGCCGTCTCCCTCTGTCCCACCCTCTCTCTGTTTTGCCGCACCTCTGCACGCTGAATGAATCACAGCCTCGTTCTGTGTGCCTCGCTTGCAAATGAAAAATCTCAAAACCTGTAACTGCCCATAAAACCTGCTCTTGGAAGCTGTGCCTGGGGTTAGTATGCCATAATTGACCATGATTAACTGGGCACACAGTATTTACTGTCCCCGCTGTTCCTCTCCGTGACGATTCATCAGCAGCAGCGCCTTCTCTCCCCGTAGGAGGAGTAGACATCCCCTGCACTTCTGCAGCACGTATCATTGTATGCAGAACTACAGTACAGCAGAGCTGAAATGTAAACTAATTCGAAAACACTGCCACAGCAGATGCCAGCACCCATTTCTGTGAGAATCTACGCACGCATTAATCTTGTTTACGTGAACGCACGTGTGGAATGTATGCACGCGTCCTCTTAACGATGCCCGAGAGAGTAAAGCACTCCGTGCTTGGTTTTGTGCATATTAAAAATAGCATATGGGCCGGATATGTCCAACAACAACAGTGCACAGTAATATTGCGGCTCAGTAACCACGAATCTGCTTCCCGCATAATGTTCGCCGAGGCGCGAGGCACAGAATAGCTTTCTTATCGAACGTTGTAACTGGTAGGAAACCAGGAAAAAATATAAAAGATACATACACACATGTTAACGTTATGCGAAAAGGCAGAATTTGAATAAAAAATACGGCCTTGTCTCCACGTGCTGGATAATGGATGAGCGGATAACGGGACCCGTGAAAGATTATTTCTACGCAGTTGACGGGTGGCGCGAACTGGGTGAGCAATCCATTCGTTTCAGGGGGCTCCTTCCAAAGGCTTATAAGGGAGCTGGAGATGAAATAATTGAGCCCCGAGCCGGATTTCAAAATACAATTTGCATTCATCTCGTTACAAAAGATCTTGGGAGAATATTCCGCGGCTGGCTGGCTGGCAGATTGTGACTGAGATGGCTTGGAAACCCTGGCGCACATGCCTTTGGGTGAAGCGTATTTCAGAATCAAACAGCACGTGTCAGGACAGCGCATAAACCAAGGCTAATAGCTAGAGCGCGAGGGGATTAGCAATGCAGCCCCTGTCCAAAGAAACCCGCCCGTGAGAGATCCGGATTTGCGGAATGAGATAGGAGGTGCAGGTAGAACTGAAATCCTGTTTACTGTCTCAGTCTCCAGTAGACAGAAAATGGCATTAGTCTTATCAAGGTGCTGTATGGACAGATTTCCATATTCTACGACGACTGGATAGGAAGTAGTGAAGGAAAGGGAGGGGGGTGCAAGAGGAAAGCCGATAAGGAGGGGATGAGCAAGGTATGTAGTGAATCGAGGGGAGGAAGGAAAGGGATGAATCGAAGGGAAATAGGTGTCACCTGAGAAGAGGTTGTAAAGGAAGGGAGGGGATAGAGCGCGGAAGGCTGAAAAAAGGGAAGAGCAGAGGAAATTAGGGAGAAAGGAAAAAGAAATGACGGATTGCTGGCAGGCTATAAGGAAAGTAGAAATGAAGAACCAAAGGACTGAAGAAGAAATAAAAAAAGCAGAAATAATGATGTACACAGAATAAGATGCGTACATTTAGTCGTCCCAAGATCTTCATTTAATCATTTGTCTGAGGAAATTCAACCATTACAAAAAGCACAATTTGAGTTTGCACTAGTAGAGTAGATGGAATTCTGCCATATCTGCTCTCTTCTTTTTCTAACAGTTTAGCACAGTGGACATTCTGCTAGTTTTGGTGGTAACATGAGGGGGAAATTTATTTTGCAGAAAGTACGGCAAAATAACAGAACATTTCATAAATTCAGTCACACAAGATTGGCCTTTCAGGACTCAGGGGCTCTTTAAATAATTTTGACTTTTACCAAAATCGATAATGTTAACTGGAATGGCACAAACACCAGGCGAAGGCCGTGTTGTAGAAAAAATGCTGAAAAGGTTGTTGAGGAACACAATAAGAGGAGAAGTACCACAAAATGTGCTACGGCTGTCTTGAAAATGAGTGGAGAGGGGGCGTGGCTAGCAGCCGTGCAAGATGGCCGCTGCCTAAAAGAGCTCCGGGACCACGGAAGTCTCTCCCTAAAAATCCGACCAATTATCCTGATCCTGAACGGCTAAACCTGCACTGACATGAATCCGGTACACCTGGGGGACCGATTGAGCCGCTCCGGAGCCTCGGAGACAAGGCGGCAGCTCCATCCAGGAGATCGACGCAGCTGAGGCCTGTACATCGCGCCGGCGCCGCGGCATCGCGTGCTTCCCTGGCCCGCGGAGGAGAGGCGGCCGAGAGCGCAATCGGAGGCGGGCACAGCAACTGGAGCATCACCGTGGGTGTGACCGCGGACTGTGGGGGGGCGCGGCGCTTGGAGGCGTCCGACCCGGTGGCGCTGCAGGAGGAGAAGGGGAGCGGAGTGACAGACCCGCGATCGCTCCTGGATCCTCGGCGGCCGTGAGTAAAGAGGCCCTTTCTATCCTGAGGGGTGGCGGAGGCTGCGGCCTGGCGCGGCAAACGGAAGATTCGCATGGTATGCACTTGGGCCCACATAGCTTACGAGGCCGGTTATTCATTGTGCCAGGACTGCTGGAGGACCGCCCAACATCATCCGGGGGGCAAATTGAGGAGAGGCGCTTTGAAAAGCTTGAGAGGCTGGCATGGACAATTTTAAGGCCCCCGGGCTGCACAATACAGACAAAGATCCCATATTTGTTTAGGTGCTGCCAATTGCCGGCGGACCCCACGGAACAATTTGACTCCACACCATATTAAGCGCACTGCGTAAGAATACTCCCCGCCGCCCGTCTCGTGCCACTGCAGGGTGATAAGAGACTGTATAGAAGAAGCACTGAGACTGACTCCTGTGTAAGCCCTGCATTGAGTAGGCACGGAGCCCGATACAGATTGGGAGACTCCGTTGTATCGGAATTTTGCGTTCACCTTCCAGTTATATGTAAAAGAAGCTGCGAGGGGAGTTGGCCAGAAACCCGACAGGCTGCGTACGACGGATCGCAGCGTGGCTGGCAGCGGAAACTACTACCCTCAACCCGTTAACATGGTGGTGCTCCGGGGAGCGGGCCACGATGGGGGGAAGGGGCCCGAGGGGTCCGCAAACTGCCAGGCTGGATAAATACGCATATACAAAAGAACTGTCAGAGACATCACAGATAGAAACAACCCATGCAACCGGCCCAGCGGCGGATAAGACAGCAGAAGTAACATTGAAGGATGTCATGGCCGCCCTACAAACAGTTCAATCCTCCATTGGCACGATATCCACAGATATCTCCCTAATACATGCAGACTTTTCTAAAATGACCGACAGACTGGCGGCGGTCGAAACTACGGCGGCTGCGCTCTCTACAGATACGTTAACACTGCAGAAACAGGTGCACCGCCTGGAAGCAGACAACAAACTTATCATGGCCAAACTGGATGACTAGGAAGGCCGCTCACGACGCAACAACATAAGACTGGTTGGCGTGCCCGAAAATACAGGTGGCCCGGCCCTAGACCTCTTTGTGGAGGATGTGATTAAGAATAGGCTACAACCACGGGGACTGTCTAGCTTCTTCTCAGTAGATAGGGCGCATCGTGTGCCGGGTGGCAGACCACGCCCAGGAGCCCCCCCAGACCAATTTTGGCGCGCATCTTCAATTTTCGTGACCGCGACGCCATTCTACAGGCGGCAAGAATAGCCCCACCGATCCGGATTGACAATAGCTCAGTTACACTTTTCCCGGACTACACGGCCGCGGTAACCAAACAAAGACGTAACTTCTTTGAAGTGAAGAAAGAGATGCGCGCCAGAGAACTTAAGTATTCAATGCTTTTCCCGGCCAAGCTACAGGTGGAAGCGGAAGGAAAAACTTGGTTTTTTGCAACACCAGAAGAAGCTCAGAAATGGCTGGAGGGATGGCGCCCAGCTACAGGATCCAGGACAGCAGGGAAACACCAGCAACACTGAGTGACTGAATCGCAACTGTCCACGCCCAGAGAGCGTAGTGAATCGGGAACCTGACCGTGATTCGGGCGACATGGCCCACAGTTAATGCTACAAGCCCCAATATCGACAGCTAGCAGTGGAGGGAGGTACCTGTCATTGTAATGGACCACCGAACAGATAAATCGCACTCTGTGAGAACTCAATCTATGGGTTTTGATTTGCTCAGAATGTTGGGATGTGGACTGACATCCCTTCCAGGTATGAACTGATTATAAATTGTGACGGCCGTTGCAGTATAGACATTTGCGGGAGGGACTTTCGGGGGGTCACTGGTAGACTCACCCCCCCTTACAATTGTACAAGTTTTGGGGTCAAAGCGCTCTGCTCAGTTGGGGGGGCGGGTAGTTCTAGAACCGCCGGGCAGGGAGGCAGGGAGGGGGGAAGGGGTTATGATGCAGTTTGTGGTTTTATGTTTATTTTTGCAGTGTCAGATCTGCAGCCTCCCAGGGGGTGCTGTGTGTTATGCAATGTTGCGCGATAAAAGGTATTGGCTGACGACTATAATTACGCATGACGCGCGCATGCGCTCTCCTGAGTTTTGGTGGCGGATAGTTTCAAATCCGCTGTGTAAGAAGACAGGGAGAAGGGAGGGAAGGTGGGCACAGTTAATGGGGATCATTTTAGTTTTAGTTTTATTTTTTACGAAAGGTGCAGACACAGAGGTTACATTTGGAGACGACAAAGAAACGACTGTACAGACAACCCAATGCTTGGTTACACTGGCTGATTACCATGACACACATAAACACGGTGATTGATGTTTCAGACCCCAGGCGCCGGCCCCTCGGCCGCCCAGCCTTCCACTTACGGTGTTAACGTGGAATGTGAACGGACTGGGAGATAAGATAAAGCGAGGTCTTGTCCTCCAATATCTCAAACGCAAGAGTCCCGCTGTGGCACTACTCCAGGAATCGCACCTGACAGGGACCACCTGCAAAGCTTTAGATAGATGGGGTTTCAAAATGGTAGTACACTCTGACTTTACCTCCGGCTCTCGGGGGGTGGGAATCTTAGTTAAGAAGCGCTTCTCATTGATCATGACTGGGACCCACAAGGACGACCAGGGACGGTTTGCAGCGCTAACATGTCAATGGGACGGGAAACTCTATAACATGGTGTCGGTATACATCCCACCGACGCTACACCAGATGGCCTTCTCGGACCTGGGGAAATTCCTACTGACACTACCACAAGGTGAGCTGATAATGGGAGGAGATTTCAATACCACTATGAATACAGCCTTAGATAGAAAGCCCCCTAGAGCTCCCACTAGTGCAAACCTCAAACTGGTGGAGTTCACAGAGGCGCTAGGCTTAATAGACGCCTGGAGGGCCAGGTATCCGACTGAGCAGCACTATACATTCCACTCCGGAGTACATAATAGTCTTTCCAGATTGGACTATATTTTCACATTAGCAACAGGGCTGATAGGGGTGGCGGAGATTACGCATTTACCCAGGGGTATTTCGGATCACTCCCCAGTGCTCATTACATATGCTACGTCAACCCTAAGATGGAGCAGACTATTTCCACTACACCCCGGATACCTCAAAAATCGTAAAATTAGTAAAGATCTCCTTAATACCACGAAGAATTATTTTGAGGAAAACCAACACTTGGTCACCTCCCCAACAACACTATGGGAGGCCTATAAAACGGTGCTCCGAGGGCAAGCAATTTCCCTAGTTACGGGCCATAAGAGGGCACAGCGACAACAGATTGACAGTTTGGAAATGGAAGTATCTCTAGCAGAGGCAGCCCATATAGCAGATATTAATGAGGAAACAACACATAAGTTACATCTGGCGCAACAGGCATACAAAGCCTGCGCACGGGAAGAGATAAACACTAAGCTCACCCGAACACAGCACACTGTTTACGAACTAGGAGATCAAGCAGGTAAGCTCTTGGCATGGCTGGGGAAAAAGGAGAGGGCCAGTAACTGGGTGGCACAGATTCGGTTGCCTGATGGGCAACTGACGGCAGAACCCCAACAAATAACCGATGCATTAGCGGCGCATTACAAATCTGTCTACACACCAACAGCTAC
This sequence comes from Calotriton arnoldi, assembly GCA_963921515.1. Taxonomy (NCBI): domain Eukaryota; kingdom Metazoa; phylum Chordata; class Amphibia; order Caudata; family Salamandridae; genus Calotriton; species Calotriton arnoldi. The sequence goes on from CAWUFW010001951.1 coordinate 342,258, forward strand.
AGCCTCAATAGATGACAATCTTGTATTCCTCAGGGACATACACATGCCTGCATTGGCGCCGGAGGCAGCAGCAGATCTAGTAAAGGATATAGCGCCGGAAGAACTCGCAAAGGCGATAGGCGCATTGCATACGGGTAAAGCCCTGGGGCCCAATGGAATTCCGGTGGAATTCTATAAAAAAGCAGCCTCCCAACTCATACCACATTTACTTACCATGTACACAGATAGCCTAGAGAAGGGGATCTTGCCCAGAGACCAGCGCCTGGCTACAATAGTTGCGATCCACAAACCTGGCAAACCACCACATGAATGTCTATCTTATAGGCCGATTTCCCTGATAAACGCTGAAGCAAAAATCTTAGCTAAAACATTGGCTACGAGATTGCAGCCACATCTAGCTGCATTGTTCCACCCAGATCAGTCTGGATTTATGCCCAGTCGAAACACAGCAATTAATTTGAGACGGCTGCATAGCGTTATTGCGCGCAGATCCACTATAGAAGAGGACGCAGTCATCCTATCGTGGATGCGCGAATGGCGTTCGACCTTGTTGAATGGCCTTTCTTGTTTGCGGTCCTCCGCCACCTGGGGTTCGGTCCCAAGTTCTGCGCATGGGTTCAATTACTCTATACAAAACCCTTGGCGCAGGTAGTAGTCAACTGTCATATATCGACGGACTTTCTGTTGGGAAGGGGGACGCGGCAGGGTTGCCCCCAATCACCGCTCCTTTTTGCGCTGGTCTTGGAGCCTCTGGCCGCGTGGATACGGCAAAGTCCGGTAATACGGGGGTTGAAGTGGACAATGGGCTGGGAGGATCGCGTATCGCTATACGCGGACGATATCCTCTTATATTTGGCATCCCTGGCACGCTCAATTAACTGCCTTTTAGATATCTGTACGGCATATGGACAGGTCTCCGGATATACCATAAACTGGACAAAGTCAATTCTATACGTCCTACACGGCTCCCCACCGCGGCTTCCAGGAGGCTGTATGCTTCAGGTGACGGATAGTGGTTTTAAATACCTAGGAGTGTATATAACACACAACAAATCACAGTTTATTGCACAAAATCTTACACAGCCCCTGATGAGATTTAGAGGCGACGTCAAACATTGGCGCACGCTCCCACTGACGTTGCTGGGAAGGGCAGCACTTTTTAAAATGGTGGCACTCCCCAGATTTCTTTATGCACTACAGAATACACCGTTCCCAGTCACCCCAACATACTTTAAAGCGATAAATGCGGAAGTGACCAGTCTGCTCTGGGAGGGGAAAACGCCCCGTATAGCCATGCAGAAGCTTACGAGAAGTTGGTACGACGGTGGCATTGCCCTCCCCGATATCAAGGCATATTATTGGGCTTCCCAGCTGGTTGTCATAAACCAGTGGCTCCATGTGCCCCAGGATGACCCAGCCTACCGAATGGATAGACACCTGCTAGACACGGCGGGGATTATGGGTGCACTATATAATAAGGTCGGGAGAAGCAGCCTCACGGGTCCGACAGCGCACACTGTCCATGTCTGGGCTGAGGCACAGCGGGCACTGGGATGGGAGGGAGTCATAACGCAAGCAATGCCATTATGGGACACGAAAAGGCTAGGTACACTACGCAACACTAAAGGGTTCCAACAATGGGACCTGATAGGCATAACAAGGGTTGGGGATCTATGGAAGAAAGGGGAAATGGTTCCATTCACCCACTTTCAGGCCACATATGGACTGGCAAAGACCGAAATATTTCGTTACATGCAGATCAGACACGCTCTTAAGTCAGTGATTCCACCGGGAACGAGACTCGAAGAGTCCTCGCCGCTAGAAGATAGGCTCCTGACAGAGCACCTTCACAAAAAAGCTATCTCCCAAACCTATCGTAAAATTGTAAATCACCGATCAGACCCTACAGCGGCGTTGAAGGCTAGATGGGAACTGGATGTGGGTGACATGGACGAAGCAGACTGGCGAGAGGCGCTTGCATCTCCGCGGGAGGCAGCAATACCGTCTAGGCTCAGGTTGGTGCAATTAAAATTTTTGCATCGCACATACTATACACGGACACTACTGCATAAAATAAAACGGACGGACACACCACTTTGTCTTCGGTGCTGTGGAGAATTGGGCACACTCTTCCATACCCTATGGCAGTGTCCGGAGATTGCGCAGTATTGGAGAGCGGTGATGCGTACGCTCTCACAGGTGACGACGGTCACGGTTCTCCCGGAGCCGAAACACTGCCTTCTTAATGTGTGGGAGCCCACAGACTCAAATAATACAGATCAGGATTGGGTAACATTGGGCATGACGTTGGCGAAGCGGAATTTAGCGCAGCGCTGGGGATCTGGGCAGACTCCTACCCTTCATCAATGGTGTAATGACATGGATGTAGCGATGGTGACGGAAAAGGCTGTCTACACTCATCGAGGGTGCCCCAAAAAATGGACAAGGATATGGGGAAAATGGAATGCTTACCGTGGGACTATTTGTGAACCCCCGCATGAAGATTCTATCTCAGATATTAGTGAATAATCGCGATATAACTTGTACAGTTTGTGGGATATGGTGCAGTTGTTTATTAGGTAATGTAACTTCTACAGGTCAGTCTCCAATGTGTGTTTGCAACATTGAAAGCTTAAATAACCTGCTGTGTCTCCTTATATGCACCGTAAGATTCAATTGTATTGGATGTTATTGCTACATTTTAAATGTCAATAAAATGTTTATAAAAAAAAAAAAGAAAATGAGTGGAGACGTAGTTCCACAGCCAAGAGCCAGAAAGAAAAGAGCTGTAAAGATTTAAGACACTAAGGGCCTGATGTACGAAAGACTTTTTCGCAATCTGTGTCTATGCAACAATGTGTTAGTATATATGGGCCCAAATTTGGTTATGGGTAACATCTTTAAACTGGAGCCATTTCTTCTTGATGCAGAAGACCATTTCATCTATGTTGCCAAGAAAAGAGAAACGTGGGACACAAATGTCACGAGATCGACTACATCAGATTATGAAGAAACTTCAGCAAGTTGTGAATCTTCTGGTGCAAATGATCAGGGTGTGAGTGTTATTACCAGCACCCAGGGGCATAACACAGGCCCCTGCAGCACATGTGGTTCGGAGAAGGGCCCCAACCACTCAGGGGCCCCATTCAGACAAAGGTCATTGAATATCTGTCAGATATGAGACTCTTAGGGGCTCCACTTCATATTCTGTGGGTGGGGGTTGAGGGGCGGTGGATCATACATTTTGCATTAATCCACTAACAGTGGGTATAGCTGGTATGAGAGGGCACCAAGTGTGTATGCGGGTCCGGTGATGCATCATACTATATATGTTAAAATGATGTTCAGGGTAGAGCACCTCCACCAGAATTGTACCACTATGGCTTCTACTGCATATGTGATACTAAAATCTCTCACTGAAACCTTGCTTAATACACAACCATCTATTTAGGTGGCCTGATTTACAAAGTCTGTACCTGTACTGTACAATAGATAAATAGTACTCTAGTGTCCATGACACCTTGTCCGTCCTTTACATAATCATGTAATTTGAAACAATCAATTGAGGAGGTGATGAAAAAGACAAATAAAGGAGAGCTCTGAGAAAAGGCAAAATAAGAGAAGGAATGCTACATATATTAGGACCTCAGTGTCACGGCTGCCGTGGCTCTTCCATGAGCACACCGATGCAGCCATGAAATGGAAAGGGGTTATCGAGCAAGACACGGTCTAGTCTTTTTTGACTGCATCCTGTGCATCAGATGGCCACACCAACTGGAAGACAGCGGACCTCACAGTTTTGGCATTCGGTCGTGGCTGGGATAAAAGCCGTGCCCAAGGCCAGCACCTTGCCTACTTACCTGTGTTACGTCCCATGCTTATGGTTACCTGCTGAAATCTTAATCTTCGTGGCCATTTGTCTCAATGACAGCCGAACCTCGAAGTTGGGCACTTGCTTGGAGTCCTTGTCACCAGCTTGCCTCCTGCCTCTCGGGGAGCCCTAGAGTCAGTTAATATCTTCATGCTGCATCACTGCCCCGTAGGAGGAATCTGGGGACTAGTAAGAGAAAAGTCAAAGGCACTTTACCGACAGAGGAACTGTTGCTACAAATTGGTAAGGTGCATACACAAATTTGATGTGGAGAAGTACTTACTGTAATGGATGTCTGTTCTTGAAAGTCATCACTTCTGAAGATTCTAAAGTTACTGAAAACAGAAAAAGTCTATGTGAAGACTCTATGTGAGCAATAGAAAAATGTTTATTTTTCTGTGTTATTCTTTTGCCAAGATTGTGGTCCTAAAGTCTTATGTGGGATTTATTCGAGTTCTAATAAAAAAAAGTGTTGATTGCTATCTGGAAGTAAAGAGGGAATTACATGGTAATTCCCTGGATGATACTAGCATGGTATTGGTCCTCACTATGTGGCTCAATAGGTAATAAGAGGGTTTCTATAAGGAAGTTACATATGCTAAAAGACTGAATCAGAATTAGTTAGTGATGCTCTTGTTTGTGTTCTTATAGGGTTCCTCACATACATATACTCTTCACCCAAAAGGCCAAAGTCAAAAGTGTGAAAGAGGGAACTCTTTGGTAAGCTGAATCCAGGAGAGGTAGCAGGGTTACTCTTGCACTTTGTATCAGAGTTCCTCTACTTATCATTACTCTTAATATGTTAGATGCACACAGGCACTTGCCTTAGCGACCAGAAAAGGAACCAGTAAGAAGTGCCTGCATGAAGAAATACCAGCCAAGCTGAGAATATTGTTTAGTCTTCTTTTCATCCACTTCCCTTTTCCCCTGTGTTCTGGCACTGTTTGAGTCTTCAGTCTAGATTAGGGGTGGATCTTGCAGAATTTGACTACGCAGAATTCCGTGGAGTTACATGAAAACTCTGCGAGATTCCGTGGAGTTCTGCCCATGGGCGGAAATAGGCATGTTGCGCTGCTCGCACTGTAATTTAGTGCCAGTAGTACATTCTGCACAGAAAAATCAGCGAAAACAGCGCCACGCGGCGCACCAGAGGGCGCAGCTACTCCAGTTGATTTTGATGCTGCTTGAGTAAATTTTTTACTGGAGTGGCAGCCATCTGAACACGAATGCTCATGACCGCCGGCGTTAGAAAAATCTTGCCGGATGTCCCTCTAGTAACTGGAAATTGCGCACTGGGGATGCCAAATCCCGTTCGCGCTTACCAACTTACCATTCTGGAGCACCATGCAAGAAAAAGTTCCACCACATGGCGAATTGTGGAATTTGGCTGGAACTCTAAATTACAGGAATATTGCAGAGTTGCCAAATTCCACCAATTCGGCGGGAGTAATGGAATTTTCCACCCACCCATAGTCTGGACTCAGTTTAATCAGTGATTGGGTGTCAAATGGAGCTAGCTTCTGGGATCACATCTTGCTCCCACAGGATTGCTCTATCTAAAGAAAAAGCTATAGAACAGGCAAGCACCAAAACGTTACACTCAGAGAGTTGGAGAAGAAGGTGCTGAGAAGAGAGAGAGAGTTCAGATGTAGAGAAAACATGGAAGAAGAGAAAAAGACAAAGTTTCATGGAGAGATAGGAGATAACAGAGAAGGGAAGAGACAGGAGAGACTGAGAGTAGTAGAGGGAAAGAGAGGGAGATAGTGATAGAGAGCAGAGAGGTAGAGTGAGAATTAGTGAGAGACAGAACAGGAAGTGAACGCAAAGGAGAGAGGGTAGCGCCCGAAGTCAGAAAGAACAAGCAGGATAGAGAGAGTGCAGAGAAGGTCGAAAATATGAGACGAGAAAGATAAAAGGAACAAGAGAGGTATAGAAAAGAGCAAGATAAGACATCCCAATTTTGTGGATGGTGCAATTTCTGTGTAACTATAGTTTTGCTTTACACATTTCACTTTCTGCTACGTAATTTGAAAAGTTCAGCAAAAAAAATGTTTGTAGCTCAAACGCATCAAAAATTACAAAAATAAAAGTTGCTAATGGTGCAGCACAGTGGCAGATACTTTGGAAGGGTTAAGCATAGAACTTTCTCTCATTTGTTGCTGTATCCGAGTATTCATCTGGTACAAACGCGGTGAAACGTTTGGCCAGATAGTAATTATGTCCCCAGTTGGTGGACCAGGCATTGTCTGAAGCATAAAAAACATTTTCCTATTTATTTGTAATTCAAATAGGTGGACATAATCCCTCCTTAGCGTAACATGTTTTGCTTTCTTAGTTTTCCAAATTCATATTACTCCACTGTTATATCAAGTGGACACTCAGTTTATAGAAGAAAACGAATCTCTCCAAGGTCTGATGCTAAATAATTTATTTGAGGAGCCTTGAAAAGAGCTGTGAGCAATCTTGCAGTTACTTTTGCCCTCTATGTTCAATATCTTGGATCTTTTAGTGCCTCCTAACAAGACACTTATATTTAACATATGTAGTCGAAAATACTTTTCTGTAAGCATGTTTATTAACAGACATCCGTCCTTGCAGAAGCCCTTAGTCTGGACACAAAGTAAAACAGAAACTGTTGGACAGTTGTAAAGCATTACGGGGATAATATTAATAAAAGAGGTTCAGTTTTTTTAGTTCCGATAGCACAGCTGTCCAAAGACCTGTCGCTTACAATATAAGAACCATGGGCCCGATTCACAAAAGTAATCTGAGGCAAAATCCTAACTTTACGACTTTCGGTATTCACAAAATGCATTTAGGAGTAGTAAAGTTAGGATTCCTAAAGAAAAATCATAACTGTGCGACTTTCGGTATTCACAAAAGGCATTTAGGAGTAGTAAAGTTAGGATTAAATGCCTTTTGTGAATACCGAAAGTTGTAAAGTTAGGATTTTGTCTCAGATTACTTTTGTGAATCGGGTCCTTTGGGCATGGGGTTAACTCCCTTCAGCAACTATGGGGCATATTATCAAGCGGCAGCGATAATTATCGCTGACTGCTCTTAGCGTGGGGAATAGTATCGCCGGCTATCGCTGAAAATTATCGCCATGCTAGCGCTGTAATAACAACGCTTAGCGCAAAGGCGATAATTTTCCAGTGATAGCAGTGTTTTCCATGGAACATCGCTGGTTTTTCAGCGATGTTCCATGGAAAAACGGCGATAATCTTGTGAATAGGGCCTGTGGTCTTAGCCACACAATCCACCCCCCATGTTAGGTATGCCTTAGTCAGGAATTTAGCAGACGTTAAATTCCTGCGTTAAGGCATACTTAACGCGATTTAAAATATCGCTAACCCACGTTGTTAATATGGCGATACCTGGGTTAGCGATATTTCCCCATGTTGTTTTCACAGGCACGCCTCCTTTGCATCTCATTAGCGATGCATGCAGAAAACGGACGCTAATTCAAGGAATCACGTGCTAGCGTGTCCTTGTTAATTAGGCGATAAAATTATCGCCGCTTTTCGTCCGAAAACGGACGCTAAAGCGGCGATAATTCTTTAACGGCGCCTTGATAATATGCCCCTTTGTTAGAAGTATGAATCTCTCGCTTTAAGCAATTGGCTATTTAGTGTGTCATTCCGCCTCCTAAAAAGTGCTGTATCAAGATAACAGGGCAAGCCCGATAACCCTAAGAACGGTGCAATGTTAATGTAGTAAAGAAGTGGTTCATTCGGGTCAGAACAAAATACAACCAAACAGATTTGTTTAAATTAGTCAAACAACTGGGCCAAGAGGTTGGAATAAATGTCTAATATTTAAGGAAAAACCAGGCTTCAAATAAAAGGCAAGCTAACAACTCAAAAACTATTGAGAGGAAAGAGAATATTTTAAAAATTGTTTAATATAATGTTTGCTTAACATTAACAACATGAAGTGGTTAACAGCACAGTGCTTTTGTAAAAAATAAGGTGCAAAGAAGAAATAAATAAATACAAATTCCTTTGCAAAAGACAATAGACTGTTGAATATATGTAGTATTACTTATTGTAATTCAGGTGTCTCTGCAGTCAATATTGGTCATATTTAATGTCGGTACTTGAACATTCTGCTTTGGAAAAAAAGGTCAACGTTTCAGCAGTTTAGCTTGACTTGACCAGGGTCATCATCGAGACAGTGTCAACAGACAGTTAGAAAGGTAACTTGAAATAACTAAAATGAAGAGCTAGTCACCCAAAGAGAACAGCTATGGTCCCCATAATGAGGGAGTTGATAAAAGAGAAAAGGTTGCTTACCTAACAAGCAATGGTAAATTCATTAGGTTTTGCCTACGTGATTAACAATAAGTTGTTTTATGTTGTAAGTTGTAGCTTGCTGAATAGTTGTACAACATAAGTTACAGAAAGCTTGTTAAAGTGTTATGACTTAATTATGTACAAAAAGGCAATATATTGTGCTGGTACTAGTGTTATAATGCGGGTAAGTAATAGCACCATTTTGAAAAATCAAATGAAAGAGGGAAATAATAGAATTCATTGATGTAATAGCAATATATGTGTTTAGAGTTGTTCTGAAAACTTGTGTGCCTGGTGCCACTGCACCTGCTGCACCATTTATATCATGCCCCTAGTGCCCGCAAGATAACTGCATTTGCGACAACCGGTTTAGTAGTATATTTTAGCAATATTTGGTGTTTAGAGGAGTTATGACAACTTTTGGCCCTGGTGCCACTACACCTGCTGCACCATTCAAATCATGACCCTATTGCCTGTAAGTAAACTTGTGACTGCTTATTTAGTTGTTAAATATAGCAATATTTGGTGTTTAGAGAAGTTTGGGCAACTTTTGTCCCCGGTGCCACTGCACCTGCAGCACCATTGAAATCATGGCCCAGAGCCAGCTAGATAAGTGCACTTGTGATTACCTGTTTAGTAGTAACCTTTAGCAATATTCTGTGTTTAGTGGGGTCTCTAGAGCTGTTGGCCCCAGTGCCACTGAACCTGCTGCACCATTCACATCAAGCCCCTTTTAACTGAAAGAGAATAGTAGATCGAGAGGGGGAGGAAGCACCATTCGCCAGATCATTCTTGGAGGCCCTCTTCGACATGTTGAGGACAGACTTTGAAACCCTTAAATAGGAGATAGCAGCAGAGGTTAAGGACCTCAGGAGAGAAATGGGCGAGCTGGAACACAGGGTTGACACCCTAGAACATGGTAGCGATTCCCGGAATGAGTAACTATACACTCACTGCAGAGAACTCCTAGACCTTCAGGACAAGAAAGCTGAATTATGGTATCAAGTGGAAGACCTTGAAAATAGGTCCAGGAGGGCCAACATATGCATTAAGGGGGTCCCGTTGCAGACCTCCACTAACAACCTTGAAAACTATGTCCGCAGACTCTTGTAGTGCCTGACCTTGCATCACAGGACATAATACTGGATCACACACATTGGGAAGGCCGGCTTGCAAGCTCTCCAGGAATGCCTCAGGATATCCTTACATGCCTCCACTATTACACACAGAAAGAAACGATCATGAAGGCAGTGTGAGACTGAAACACCATAGAATTGTAGGGCACTAAGATATGGCTCTACCACTACCTGTCTCCCATTACATTGCAAAGACGCTGACAATTGAAACCACTCAGAGAACTCCTGCAAAAGAGGGGAACCTGCCTCTGATGGGGCTATCCCTTTCGCCTCACCTTCATGTGGGACAACGAGACCCACTCCGTCCGCACTATAGAGGACGCAAAAGACCTGGTAGACCTCGACACTGCCTCCCCAGGAGATGATCAGGACTCCGTAAAACATAGGATGACTCATCCTACAAACCAGCCACAACGCTTTCTGAGGTCGAAATAGAAGAAGACGACCAAACCGACTGATGCCAAAAGTCATAAGGAGAGAGAAGCCCTGTTGCAATAACTCCAGGAACAGGAGATGCCAGGTGAGCCAATCGGTGACTAACTATTGCCTACTGAGCCTAGGATACTAGCGGCTCTCATGGGGGTCAGGCACCTGCTGAAGATTTTTTTAACATTCGCATTGGCTTGAGGACCCAGAATGTGCTCGCTGGATGGCGGACCTCGAGACCCCAGTGACCTGATGGATCTTCGTTCCCAGACCTGGTGTCATGGACCCTACTTTCTATATTTTAGGCGAACTGGAGAGGGGACCATCGACCTGTTCTAGTTTGGTACTAGATGTTTCTTCCTTCTTGTCTCTCCTTTCTTTTCTCTAGTCACACTATACTACCCTCTGTTGCCGTTAGACTTATGCTACTCCCACGTACAGTTCCCCAAGGTTGATGATGGGAATGTTGGTCACGGGCTACCCACCCCATACTTCCCCCTCAGCTAACTGCTGGTTAAGATACTTAGCTATAATGTGAGGGCCCTCAACGCACCAGCGAAATGCGTGGCACTCTTATCTATGCTACATGAATCTAAATGTGATATATGCCTGCTTCAGGAAACTCACCTGCTTAAGACGGACTGGTGACAAATGTGATTGTGCTGGTTTGATAGTCAGTATTTTTCTGCAGGAGTTGGGAAGAAAGCAGGGGTAGCAGTCCTTATAGCCACTCACTTTGTGGATCGAGTGCTCCACACAGGCCAAAATCCCGGGATGCCTTTTATCCCTCCATATAGCCATTGGGTCCTAAACAATCACCCTCGCCACCATTTACACCCCAAACGATCACCAGGAATCCTTCATCTTGGAGGCCCTAGGCCGAGTAATGGAGACCACGATACTGATGTCATGTTGGGGGGAGATTTCAATCTGGTGATGGACGCAGCTCTAGATCGTTCAATACAGTGGGTGGGTCACACTGGCACATTATCACCTCAGGGCCACCATCAGCTTGCTGAACATGGTCTTATTGGCATTTGGCGCAGGCAGCTTCCAACAAAAAAGTCCTATGCCTTTTTTTGGCAGGTCGCCAAACGTATGCACAAAAAGTCCTTTTCCTAGCTACAATTTGATTGGAAGCCTCTGTACAGGACAACGACATTGGAGTAGCCATCCTCTCAGACCACTCACCTATACACATAGAGTTTTCCATGCTCAACCTTTCCCGCCAGAGCCGCAAGTGGTGATTGAACCTTAAAATCCTTATACAAGCTGCAGTAGTCACAGAGATCACAGAGGTGATAGGGGTCTTTTTAGAGACAAATGACACCCCAGACACAGAAGTGACACTCTTGTGGGACACTTTCAAGGTGGTATTACGAGGACACTTCATCGCCAATGCTGCCCGTTATAACCGTGAGAAATGGGAGAAGCGGACAGCCTTAGAGGGAAAAGTTAAAGAGCTAGAGGGGCTACACAAACAGACGGGTACCCATCAGATGCACAGCCAACTTAACATAGCGCGGAAAGGGATTAGAGCACTGGATATGGATTGGGCGGAGTATTCCTTCTTGCGGTAACATAAATATTACGTGGGAGGGAATAAGGCAGGGCACTTATTAGCTCACAGACTTCGAGCCCGAGTGAACAGTCAGAGGGTGGCAGGAATAGAGGGCCCACAGGGTGACAGGCTAGTTCAGGATGAACAAACAGCAGAAACATTCAAAGTTTCTATACCGATCTATACTTGGCAGAGAATCTATCAGAGGGTGATGTTAATACATATCTAGAACAAGCCCTGATAGATCGCTTAGATCGACTCCATGCCCGTAGCCTGGAGAGAGATATCCATCCGGACGAAGTGGTGGCAGCAATTTCCCACCTCTAATCGATAAGTCCCCGGGGCAGGATGACTATCCACTGGATTTTTACAAGCTCTTTGCTTCCATCCTCGCCCCTATACTCACACACCTCAACAATTCATTTACTCACACAGGTTCATTAATGGACACAATGAGGCTAGCCACCATCACAGTCAGACACAAACCAGGCAAAGATCCTACCAAATGTTCCGCCTATAGGCCCATATCATTACTAAATGTAGACGCTAAAATCTTCACCACCATCCTAGCCTCACGCTTGGCCCCCATGATGCTAGGCCTTATAGATTCTGATCAGGCAGGCCTCATCCCAGAAAACAACTGCAGTGATAATACAAAACGTTTGTGCCACCTTGTGGAAAAGATCCAGCGCTCTAGAATACCGGCACTTCTGTTCTCGGTTGACACAGAAAAGGCGTTTGATCGGGTTCACTGGCCCTTTCTCCATACTATCATCCAGACTATAGGATTGGGGCACTGCTTCACACAATGGATATGATTCGAGAAACCAGGCAGCTGTTTGAGTCAATGGCATAATGTCCCGGCCATTCGACGTCGCGCGGGGAACGAGTCAGGGGTGCCCCCTTTCACCACTCCTATTCGCACAATACATGGAGCCATTTGCAGGACTGGTGAGGGCAAACCCTGAAATCAGCGGCATTGTGAGGGGAGGCAGAGAACATAAATTGGCATTATATGCTGACAATGTCATGGTGGCACTGTCGAAACCTTCCCGCTCCTTGCCGGACCAATTACAGGAACTGGAGGCCTTTGGGAAGGTATCCAGGTTTAAGATTAACTCCCAAAAGTCACAACTCCTTAACCTTATGGTCCTACTAGTAGAACAAGACACTATGGGATGACTTTTCACCTTCCCATGGGCCAAACAGTGGGTGGTTAATTTAGGCCCCCATATTTATCCCACAATAAGACAGACGGCAGACAGCAATTATAGCCATCTACTGGCAAACACACGCGCAGAACTACAGAAATGGAAAGACCATACGTTGTCCTGGCTAGGGAGACTAGTGGCGGTCAAGATGACTCTCCTACCCAAGATACTATACATTATGCAAACCCTACCCCTGCTGCCCCCCTCACATTCTTAACAAACTGCAACTCATGATAGAGCATTACATATGGGCAGGTAACAGAGCTCGTATTGCCAAGCGCCTGACATACTTGTCACCCGTTGATGGCGGTCTGGGACTTCCCTGCCTCAAGACCTACTATCAGGCTGCGCAGCTCCGCTACTTTGTGGAGTGGGCTAGACCTGTCACTGAAAAGCATTGGTGCTTCATCGACCAGGCAATCACCGGGATCCACATATGAAAAATCCGTTGGCTCCCCAAACTCCATTGCCCCCGGGGGGTGTACATTTCCCCAGTGCTCCAAGCTACAATGGGCACTTGGGATAAAGTGCAACTCTAGAAAAAATTGTCTACCCGTATCTCGCCACTAACTCCAATACTGGGAAACCCAGAGTTCCCACCAGCATCCCAAGGCACAGCTTACATAGCGTGGCAAAACGCAAATTTAAGAGGCTAGGCGGTTTCTTTGATCATAATGAAATAATGGATTTCCATCAGATTCAGGAAGGCTATGGCTTACCTCCCTCAGCATTTTGGCAATAAATGACAATTAGGCACTGGGTTATGCAACCGTTGCTACGGCTGAATGCATGCAGACCTCTATTGCTGTTCAAAAAATGGATCATCACTAAACCCTCTGATAAAAGACTTTTATCAGACATATACACCTTTTTAAATGCACCACAGTCTGGTACAAAATCTTTGATCAATTAAGGTGGGAGAAAGAATGTGAGCGGCAATTCACACCAAAAGAATGATCAGACATCCAGAAACAAGCAAACACTAGGGCACATAGAGCCACTGGCAAGGGGACACTGCTTCAACTTGTACATTACTGGTACTACACTCCTGAACGTACTGCACATTGGCAGCAGGGGAGAGGCCCAACATGTTTGAGAGGATGTGGGGACATAGGGACCGTAACGCATCTCTTATGGCATGGCCCCCAGATACAAGCTTATTGGTAAGGCATATTGGATGCTGTGGATGAAATGTATAGCACTACCCTCCCTAGGTTCCCGACTGATGTGATTTTGGGCCTCCCCAATTCCCTGACTTACCCTCTCGGGTCAGCGGGAGGGCAGACCATAACGCTGGCCTTTTGTTCAGCCAAGCAAACTCTCTTCATCATGACGCAACTGCAGCAAAGCATGGGTTAGGCCTGTGCCTATGGCACCTCGTCACCCTTACTCCTTCCATGAGGCAGGTGTCAGGTTTTGACGCTTTGGCGTCCTAGAAGTGTTGCAGTGAAATCTCATTGGCAATACCACTTTTAGAAAGAGGTATTTTCTTGTCTAACCATCCTGCGTGCCTCTACCTGTTTGTGTATTCCCCGAGTTCAGAGTGACAGGAGCAGGGGATGTGCATTCACACTAGACAGACACAAGGGTGGGCAGAGGTGTGTTCTGCCTTTCCTGTGTGACTCATAACCAGGCTGAATAGACCTGGTTGCATTTAGAGTAGTGGGAAGAGTTATCGCTCGCACCTGAATCGACTGTGGCTGCCTCTCACAAAGTTGTCTCCACCTCCTTCGGTGAACCTGGCCTGAGCCAATCTGAACCGGTTAAGTGTGCCAAACAAGCTTTGTTTGTACCAACTTCAAAGAAAAATGTGGTATAAAAATTGGGGCCCTGACCCCAGAACTTTAGATTACTGCTGGACTGAGGAACCTGCCAGGAATAAGAGCTGGAAGAGCTGTGAGGAGAGACTACCACTTTGCTGTGTGCTTTGCTAGGTTGGCCTGCAGTTGCTGCTTCTGTCTTTGACAGGGAAAGGACTGGATTGTGCTTTCTGCATCCTAAGTATCTCCAAAAGCTTGATGGAGAGCTTGCCTCCTGTTGGAAGTCTCAGGGAAATCAAAGACTTCAACATCTTCTGGGTACTGGCTTCTGGAACTAGATGTTTCAGCTGCCACAGAGGAGAAAAGGTAATCCAATGCCATCAACTACGCCGCTGCTGGCTCTGTGACCTGAAGGCACCGCAGAGGGCACTGCCGCACATCGCACCCCAACCCTGGTTTCACCGACGACGACATCCGATGCCACCACTGAGCCGCTGCTTGCACCATGACCTGTGGGCACTGCACTCCACACCGTTTCACTTCTCACAGCCACCCTGGTATCCTCGACAGGACGCCGTCACCAATGACACTGCCTGCACCGTGACCTGTGGACACTGCATATGGAGAACATAGAGCACCATCCCGCTTTGCACCACAGCCCTGGCCTAACCGGCACCGCAGCGCCAAGCTGACATAGACACTGGTGCTTGCAGCGTGGTGTTAGGGCACTGCTCATAAGTTACATGATGCACCACCCCGTCCCACACCGCAGCCTTTGCCCACCGACGTCAATGCCATTGACTCCAGCTCGTCAACCGAGGCTGCTGCTTGTACCATGACCTGTGGGCCTCGCATGACGCATTGTCTCATCTTGCACCGCTTCCTTGGATCTACTGACGACAGCGCTTCAGCAAAAACTACACCGATGCCTGCACCTTGACCTGTAAGCACTGCAACAAGCACCGTCCCACTTCACACCACAGCCCTGGTCTCACCAACGCCGCTGCTGAATGACCATCACCGAGCTGCTGCCTACAAAGTGACCTGAGGGCACCACTCCACTTCACACCACAGCCCCAACACCTGCAACACCGGCTCTCCTGACTTCAAACTCATGGAGTTTGACCTACAACTTGTGTGACTTCAAGGGCCCAACGAATTTTGCACCGACATCTGGATCTGACGCCTGCTGACACTGCTGCTCCTGAGATTACCGCAAGGTCCGACACCCTGTATCTCCAAAGGTACTGTTTATGGGTCTCCCCGACACCATAGCTAGACCACAATGCCGTGACTGGCCAGAACTGTTGAATTTGTTTGTTCATGATGCCGTGACAACCCTGGAAGGAGCTATCGGCTTCAAGGAACTGTATATAAAGCCTACTTTTGCATTATTCATATTTTGATCACTGTATGTTGGATTTTTATCATTTTGGTCTTGTTTTACACAGATAAATATTGGGCATTTTTCTAAAACTGGTGTGGTGTTTTCACTGGATTATTGTTGGTTTTATGCAAATGCTTTACACACTGCCTCTGGGATAAGCCTGACTGCTGTTGCCAAGCTACTAAGGGGGGTAACAGGGGTTATTTTAGACGTGTAATCCCCTTATCCTGACTAGAGTGGTGGATTCATCCTGGCTTAGGTGCAAACCCTAGCCAACCAGAAAACCCATTTTTAACAGTCATTCTTCTAATCTCATCTTCAACTCCTTTTGCTGTCTCTTTCTAAGCTTCTCCTGCCCTCACGGGCCGGTGTATGTAGGTGAGGTACTCTGTACTGTTCATCATTTTCGAGTACTCAAAATCAATAAAACATGCTTTAAACCTAAAAAGGAAGGTATAGGTTTATTTTGCCATGTCAAAATGGCAGTTTAAAACTGCACATGGGAGGCCTGAGACATGTTTTAAAAGGCTACGTAAGAGGGTGGCACAATAAATTCTGAAGGCCCATCAATAGCATGTAATTTACAGGCCCTGGGTACCACTTTACTAGGGACTTATAAATACATGAAATGTGCCGTTTGGGTGTAAGCCTATTTTACCATGTTTCATGGAGACAGCGTGAGCACTGTAGCACTGCTTAGCAGTGGCAAAGTGCGCAGAGTCCTAAAGGCCAAGAAAAATGATTTCGGAAAACAGTAAGGGTGAAGGCAAAAGGTTTGGAGATGAACCTGCAGAGAGGGCCATGTCAAACAGGGTTACAGAAGAACGAAGGACCAAGGACTAGAAATTTTCAGTGCAACAGTGAGCCAATGTAATGATGAGGAATCAGTTGCCTCTAAAACATATAGTAGGAAAGGAATTACTAGAAATGAACTATGTAGTAGGGTATAGGATTATCAATGTCAAGGACTAGAAAACCATGGTATATAGAGGCATACCTTCAGTCAATTATGAGTCAGCAAAGCATGTATCCGAGGTAGGCACACTAATGTGCAATGGTATAGATGGTCAGGTGCTGGGGAAATTAAAGAATCACTGGAACACACAGGGCACGGATGGTACGTGCTGTCACTGCAGTAACAGAAAGGTAAATTAAGCCTTCCTAGACAAGTGTGTTAGGCAGGAAAACACATATTACCAATACAATGTGGTCATGTGAAGAGTAGGCATGGAGGAAAATCCTGCTGAAGAAAGAGGACAGTAAATTAAGCAGTGCCTAGATGAAGGCCTAAGACAGAAAACATCTGCTGCCAACATGGTTAAGGTGAAGGGCAAGCAGGGAGGAGAACCCTAGTTGGTGCCTGATGAAAACATGTTAAGCAAGCTTCTGAGTGTGCCACCAATCCGATACAGGTGGAATGCGTGTCCACCAGTGCATATGTTGAAAAAAATGTAGCAGCACTACGGTACATGGCTGAAGAATAGGGGCTAACGGGAAATGTAGTCAGAAAGCTTAAGTATGAGATAAAAAAGTGCCAACCAAGTCATGCAGGGTTAAGGGATAAATAAGAGAGTAAGGAGATCAAGTTGAAAAAAATGTTACAAGTCTGTTTATAATGGCATATGGGAAAGAACAAAAGCACTGGGCAAATTGGAGAAAGAAAAATTGTGATTACAAAAAGTATAAAGCATTACAATTCATTCTAGACTCAGTTGACATAAGTAGATAATCTTTTCATAATCTCATCCAAAATGTTTAATCCACATCGTACTGAGTCCACATGGTTCATTCAACAACATTCCAGCATGAATAGTATTGTTTGGATATCAGTTACGTGAATTCAATGTCACTTACTTGATGGCTTGTCGCTTGATGTCCTGGTCCTTTTGTTTTGCTTGTTGGAAATGCTCTACTAATTGGGCATTTGCTGTGCCACAACGTATCTTACTTTTGTGTTGCAGTAGTCTTTAACTGATTATTTGTGTAGTTATTGCAATATACATTTTAAAACATGGGCACCAAAAATGACATCGATCAACGTGCAAGAATTCCAGTTGGTCTGACATTTAAGTGAATAATGCATTTTGTCATGTTTGAAACATTGGTATTGGATAGGCTAGGTTAAACACAGCACATACCCCATTTACAATTTTCCTGCAATGGTGGGAGACTCCAAAGTTGACTTATTTGAGAATTAGGGGCACTGGGATCACTCTGAGCCCGAACCAGATGATCTCCAACAATGTTTGCTCCTTTGGAAGGCAAATTCAGGAACTTCTAACTCTCCATTAAGACACCTTACTGTCTGCCATGCGGTCATTGTTAGACCTGCCAACCTTAGGGTAGTTTCCCTCAGAGGTTTTGCCTGCTTACCTCCTCTTTTTTGCTGATTCTTTTTGTTGGACTTAGAACTCTGATGACTTTACCACTTCTGACCAATGCTAAAGTTCATGTGCTTCCCCTTAAACATGGTAACATTGGTTTATCCACAACTGGTATATTTATTTTACTTGTAAGTCCCTTGTAGATTGGTATGCACAGGGCCTATTAATTAAATTCCACCCATACAAGTAGCCTTTTAAATATGTCTCATGCCTGCGAATGCAGGGTCTATGTGTGCAGTTTCCTACCATTATGACCTGACATTTAAAACCCATTGCCAAGCCTTAATCTCCCTTTTATTACACATGTGTCACCCCAATGTAGGCCCTAGGTAGCCCATAGTGAAGGGTGCTGTGTAAGCAAAAGGGAGAAAATGTACTTTTACGTTTTGCTATTCTGGCAGGTAAAAAACACCTAAATGTGTTTTTCGCTACTGTGAGACCTACCTCTCTCATAGGGTCACATTTGGAATTCCTTATTACACTTTTAAGCTGTAATTCCTAATTGAGAAGGAGTAGCTATGTCATGTTTTATATCTTTGGGATGGTAATGGTGAATCCTCTTTACTGGTAAAGTTGGATTTAACATTACTATTTTAGAAATGCCACTTTAAGAAAGTTGCAAAAGAAACAATATGCAAAGAAACAATTGATGGACGGAATGCTGGACAATGCAAACATTCACCCCCAGTCACAAGGATCTGGGTTTAATCCATCATTCTTTTGCTCACCACACCACCCCAGTCTGGACCCAGCCATATGCAAATCAGTCTTGACCCTGTTCCTTGTGGGAACAGTCCAGCCCGAACTGGCCTGGCAGTTCGGGCTGGACTGTTCCCATTGGGCGCAGGGTCAAGACTGATTTGCATATGGCTGGGTCCAAACTGGAATGGCATGGTGAGCAAAAAAACGATGGATTTAGGCCCAGATCTCTGTACTGGGGTGAATGTATGACATTGTTCTGCATTCTGTCCATCAACTGTTGTTTTTGCATTTGTCACCCCGAGTGGGACGGGTATGCCCAGACGTGGGTCCCGTGCTCTCCATGCCACTGGAATCAAGCTATCCTGGCTGAAGAGGGGTGGAACCCTGAAACCGGTCCTAGGATGCTTGTTTCCAGTCCAGGGAGGACCTGGCTTGGCAGTTCGGGCTGGACTGTTCCCATGAGGCACAGGGTCAAGACTGATTTGCGTATGGCTGGGTTCAAACTGGAATGGCATGGTGAGCAAAAACGATGGATTTAGGCCCAGATCTCTGTACTGGGGTGAATGTATGACATTGTTCTGCATTCTGTCCATCAACTGTTGTTTTTGCATTTGTCACCCCGAGTGGGACGGGTATGCCCAGACGTGGGTCCTGTGCTCTCCATGCCACTGGAATCAAGCTATCCTGGCTGAAGAGGGGTGAAACCCTGAAACCGGTCCTAGGATGCTTGTTTCCAGTCCAGGGAGGACCTGGCTTGGCAGTTCGGGCTGGACTGTTCCCATGAGGCACAGGGTCAAGACTGATTTGCATATGGCTGGGTCCAAACTGGAATGGCATGGTGAGCAAAAAACGATGGATTTAGGCCCAGATCTCTGTACTGGGGTGAATGTATGACATTGTTCTGCATTCTGTCCATCAATTGTTGTTTTTGCATTTGTCACCCGAGTGGGACGGGTATGCCCAGACGTGGGTCCCGTGCTCTCCATGCCACTGGAGTCAAGCTATCCTGGCTGATGAGGGCTGAAAGCCCGAAACCGGTCCTAGGATGCTTGTTTCCAGTCTAGGGAGGACCTGGCCTGGCAGTTCGGGCTGGACTGTTCCCATTGGGCGCAGGGTCAAGACTGATTTGCATATGGATGGGTACAAACTGGAATGGCATGGTGAGCAAAAAAACGATGGATTTAGGCCCAGATCTCTGTACTGGGGTGAATGTATGACATTGTTCTGCATTCTGTCCATCAATTGTTGTTTTTACCTTTAGAAAGTTGGCATTTCTCTGCTCTTAAAGCGCTGTGTGCCTCCAGACTGTTTCCAATATATGTCTAGGGTGGGTGACAGCTTGACTTTGTGCATTCCCTCTATAAACCACACACAAAGGAAGGTTAGGTGTGTCTGAATGTCCATCTGCATCCTGATGGCTCATCCTGGGCAGTATGGGAGGGAGGAGCTGACACTTAAACATGAATATGCAGTGCCCTGTCCCCACACAAATGGTTTATTAACCCCTACAGATAGTCTGGAGCCAGGGCTGGGAAGAAAAGACTTCTGTTCACTTCAAAGACCCTCCTTTGAAGTCACCTCCACTTCAAGGGCACAACTGGGTATAATTACTGGGTCTCTAACCCATCAAATCATACACTGCTGGACTTGCAAAGAACCTCTGTCAGAAGGACTGCTGTGCTGCTGCAAGGATTGTCACTCACCTGGACTGCTGACCTGGAAGGATTGCTTTTCTGCTGTGCTTCCCTGCTGCTCTCTGACCCTGCTGTGGGAGAGCTTGACTGTCTTGAACCCAGACTGATCTGCAAGAGTTTGTTGGCTTGCCTCCTGCTTTCTGAGACTCAGGGATATCAAAGTTTCATCATCTGTTCCTGTGGCTGGTCCATTGGAAGTGAAACTAAGTGCTTGCTCCAGCGGAACAGATGCATCCCCCGCTTGCATGAAGCAGAACTAACACATCACCCCTGTTGCGGAAATGGACACGCTGCATTGCACTCAGAACCAGCTCTCCTACGCCGTGGTCTCCCGCACCAGAAAGACCAGATCGGGAGGCCGCTCCTTCTCCTTCCTCGCGGCCAAAGCATTGAACGCCCTTCCACTCCACCTCAGACAGACAACATCGCTCCCCATCTTCGCAAGAAACCTCAAAACCTGGCTCTTCGACAGACCTCCTCCTTGATGGAATGGAACCTGCACCCCCCCCCACCCCTAGCGCCTTGAGACCCTTACGGGTGAGTAGTCGCGCTTTAACAAACCCCTGATTGATTGATTGAGTGCATCGCCACCAGAAACCGATGCATTCAAACCATGCATCGCCACAGCAGTGTGGGAAGATCGACGCATCTCCTCAAGGATGCGGAGAAACACAGCGCATCACACTTGGAACCAACACACCTCGGCTTCAGTGCTTCGTCTTTAGAACTGACCCATCGTCACCACTGTGAGAAAAAAATTGCAGCATTATATCGACTGCGGAATCTACACTGACTCATTGCTCAGCTGCACCTCACATCTCGCTGTTGCGACGAGGATCAAGGTACTTTGTTCAGCAGTCCTGCATGGCTCCTGTATCTAGCCTACGCAGCATCATGGTCGGATTGAACTTTTGACTTTGCCCCGGTCCAGTGCGTCCAGATAACCCCCTTAGGCGCTTATTGCTTCTAAGCGCTAAAAACACTTTTATTCTTTAAAAATTCCTATCCCAACTTCTGCTTATTGGATTTTTGTCAATTTGATATTGATTTATTTATACAATTATGTCTATTTTCTAACATGGTGGGGAGTATTTTTGTGATCTTTGCATTGTGTTCCTGTGTTATGTGTTGCACAATTACTTTACACATTGCTTCTGAAGTTTAGCCTGACTGCTCTGTGCCAAGCTGCCAGAGGGTGAGCACAGGTTCACATTTAGTGTATATCTTACTTACCCTGACTAGGATTGTGGTTCCTAATTAGACAGGGTGTATACCTCTGTCAACCAGGAACCCAATTTCTAACAGTCTTTTATGTTTATTGTTTAAAGGATTAAATCAGTGGCAACTGTGAGTCTCTGTGATTGGGGAGTTTTGGTAATGGGAATGGGTAATGTTTCCATGGGGCAGATCCACACCCTTATTCTGGGGCATGTGAATTGGTTTCTAGGGTACACAAGAACGAGGAGACATGGGATCAAAGTATAATCACTTTTTTGGCCTAGCTACACGGCATAGGCATAAGAACTGCCCAAATGGCAGGTTACCACCAAATCTGAGCAGGTGAAAACTAGAAAATAAGAGTGTAGAGTTCCTCTCAGTGGGCTTTTTATATAACATGAGAAACCATTGTAGATTTTATTTTGAGGTCTCGGAAACAAATCTATTCAATATCAGATGACATGGTGAATTGGATATGGAGCTTTTGTTCAATAAGTCAAGTATAAAACATCAATAATTTGTAATGTGTGCCTGTCTACATTAAGAAGACTAGTACCATCAATACCACAAGCACACTACCAATACCACCAACTCTAATATCATAACATAACCATCATCAAGTGCACAAGTAGAACCACTACTTCCAATAAAATAACCAATACTACCTCCACCAATAACATCACTACCAATACCAATACCTCTAAGAATATCATTATTGAAAGGGCCACCAATGCCATCAGCACAGTAGTAACTATACCACCACAACAACACCAGTAATATCCCCACCACCACCGATGTCACCATCTTTACCACTGCTACCAATACTACTTCCAATACCACCACCGATTCAACCAACAGTAACACCACCACCAACAATACCACCAACATCATTTTGACACTACCAATATCACAAACTATTACCACTAATACTATACACAATACTAATTCAATCTCCAAAAACAAACCCCTACAATACCACCACTAAAAACATCCCCACCGCCATCAGTACCTCTGCCAGTTCCACTACCACCACAAATAACACATCCTAGCATCAGCAAAGTCAAAAAGCCTAGCTTTAATGTGCACTTCTTTATGCCTATATTTTCATGTGTTGTCACATTAAACCCAGGCCTATTGTCTTGTCAATGCTTGTTTTACAAGAAGTGTTCCTCTGTCAACTTGTTTTGAGTTGAGTGCAATATTGTATGTTTTATACAAACTATGTACTCTGGGAGTTATAAAGACTTTGTTAATATGTTAATAAAATGGTATTCCTGTGCACTAATGCAAGATACAATCATGGTTGATAAATAACATTTTCAGTAGAATCCGGTAAATGTGTATTTGTTGTCTTGAAAAACCTTTGTAGTTTGTATGCATGAGTGCTTATATGACAATAAAAGAGAACAAACTGCTATTAAATGGGCTACAGGATTCATCTTTTTGTGCTGCGTGATTTACTCAACACTGACACTTACTTTGGTCCTCCACAGCTTCATAGTACCTATGGGCCTGTTTGTAGTGTTCCTAAATACACCAGCCCCTTGCGACGCTACCACCGCCTCCTCTGCCGTCATCGATTGACAGAATTGAAACTGCTGGACTCAAGGAACCTTACCACTAAAAGTGGTGTGTTTTGACATCGCTGTTAGCATGTTCATGCATGTTCTTACAGTTTTAAGTATACGCTGTTAGTGTTTCAGGGTCTCATATTTTCCAGGGTCTATGGAAAATCTTAAAATGAATGTGTTCTGAACAAGACTTGCTAGTTTAAGCTCTCGAGCATCCGCCTTTTTAGGTCTCGCCTAGGCAGCGCATGCGCTTTCTCTCCGAGACCTCTAGTAATCTATATGCGTGGTGAAACTCCGCCTATTGCCGGGTAATTTCTTGCCGCTTGACATTAGTTAACTTTGCCATTTGTTTTGTTAGCGGGCTTATTATTGGCTCTTGATCCGATACGTAACTTCCGTTTATTCCAGAAGCAGCACCGCCTAACTACAGTCTCGTTACGCTTACACAGCGTAATTGTTCTTTTTTAAAATAGTGTGCATTAACATGCGCGCGCTACCTTACATTATACACATGCGCCAAAAGTATCCCACGAGGAAAAACAGGAAGTGATGTGCACACACAGCGTAATTGTTATTTTTTAAAAAGACAGGTACTTGTTTTGGAAACGTCTCTTCAAAGGTGCCCATAGCGAGCAGCCGATGCCAACTCCTGGGGGTGGTCAAGGGGTTGGTACTCGCATCAAATGCAGTGTAACTCCGTGATGAGACTCGATCAGCAACATATTCAGGTGAGGGGCATCTTTTAAAAGGCCTGGTTGGGGCGTGGCCAAGATGGCGGAGAGCTAGGACGTGTTTTGTCTTCGCTCCTCCGCCCGCCGATCTTTAGCACTAATCAGGGCATCAAATTACGCCGAAGAGGGCTCTCCTAAGACCCCGAGACCAGGAGAAGCGGGCGCCACCCCTGGAGTGCCTCCTGAATTACTTACAGCACTGTTCCCTGCCCCGGGCGAGCGTGGGCCCGGTGAGGCCGGACGGCAGACGGGAACAGGACGCAAAGCGATAGAGGCATTGGGAGCTGGAGCCCGCCGCGTCGGACCCCGGGCGGCCTCTGCGCCGTGAGACCGGGCTCCGGGCGGCCTCTGTGCCGTGAACTTAGCGGAGAAGCAGAGGCGATGAGCGGCACGCAGCCGCCGACCTCCGGACACCATCTTGGACGGCGTTGAGGCCGGACCGGGGAAACGATCAACAGCGGAGGTCAGTGGCGGAGACGAGGGCCATTGGGAGGCGGAGCGGCCTTCGGCCAGTGGCAGCAATCCTCGGCGACCCGGAGGTGAGAGGCACCTACACCTGCGTCTCGCCGCTCCCCCACAGCACACCCGGGTGGCCTGGCGGGCGCTGGGCCCGCGGTTCCCCTGGGCCCCGCCCTGGTTGCAGCTCCGCTTGGACGCCGGCGAGGGCCGCTACCTGAGAAGCGGGGGACCGACACGCCCGAGGAGAGGCTTGGGCCAAAAGACGACCCGGCGGGGTACGGGACGGAAAACTGACGCTCGGCCCTGACGCGTCCCGGGAGAGCTGGAAGACCCGTGAGACACCACGCCGCTACGAACGGACACCCCACAGCAGAGGCCTTGAAGCCACCGGCGCCTTCGGACACCGGTCCCCCTCAACACAGCGCGGCGCTGACTCTCCGATGCTGGGAGGGGTGAGGCATTGGGCGCCTGTCACGCTGGGCTGCCTTCCTGCCCTCAGAGGGCACCAACGGCTCCCATATCTTCGGCGCCCTGCCTCAGCCGCGGGCCGACCGAGGCCTACATCGTAGCAACAGCACCCCGGGATCGAGGGGAAGACCGCACGATCGGAGACAACTGGCCAGGCAGAGGCCGAGTAACAATACCCAAGGCGAGCCCTTGCAGAACGGGAGGGAGGACTGCGGGGGTGCGGATTTTGCACGCGGCCTGCCTGGCACGCCACGGCTAGGCCCTGAAGCTAAGAGACGACACTGCACTTGGGCGAGCGGTGCACAGGGGGACCCGACTCCAGCCAAGACTGCTGCAGCACAGGTATGTCGACCGCCCGGGGCCGAAAGGACAAGTCGGCCACCAGGGAGAGGTCACTAAAGGATCTCTTCGCCAGGGCAAAAGAAGGGGGCCGGCGGAGATGGAGAAGCGGGAGGAGGACGCGCCGATGGATTCCACCTCGGCGGAGCCGGTGGACACGAACATTCCTTGAATCTCTGTTCGCCAACCTGAAAGATGACCTACAAGCAATGAAGCGTGACCTCACTGCAGAGATCAAGGACATCCGCAAAGATGTCGACAGCATCGGGGAAAGAGTGGCCACCCTTGAAGACAGGAGTGACGCTAGAGACACTGAACTGGCTGCCATGCAGCAGGAGGTGATCCGCATTCATGAGCAGCAAGTGGATGTGCAATCCCACCTGGAGGACCTGGAGAACCGCTCCCGGCGCCACAACATCAGAATTCGGGGAGTTAGGGCTTCTGAGGAGGCAGGCGACATCTTTCTCTATGTACGGGAGCTGTTTAATCACATACTGGGCAACCCGCCGGACTCTGCGCTACGCCTGGACCGAGCACACAGGGTAGGCCCACCAAGAGCGGCAACGGCACCACCAGCAGATATTTTGGTCTGCGTTCAGGACTTTACTACAAAAGAAGACATATTACGGAAAGCCAGATCGCTTCACCCAATAACTTTCAGAGGCCAATCGCCTGTCCTCTACCAGGATCTCGCGGCCATCACTCTCCAAAAACGTAAAAGTTTCAAACCCATCACAGAAGCTCTTCGGCACCGTAGCATCTCCTATTCTTGGGGCCACCCGTTTCGTCTCATCTTCCGCCATGAGGGCACACTGTACCAGCTCCGCTCTGTAGCTGAAGCTGGTAAGCTGCTGGGGATCCCTCTCCCGGAGGACTCTAGCGACGAGGAGCAGCCGGGCCGTGAGTCCGGGGATGGTCGTCCCGGGTGGAGGAAACAGCGTCGCCGCCGCCGGGTGCGGGGGCCGGACCCTTCGCAGGTCAAAAAAGAGCAACAAGCTGTCCTCGATGCCTTACCGACAGCTCTGGCCAAGTCTTCGTCTTCCTGACTGCACCTGCCCTCCGAGGCGAATCCTCTCTAAGGCCATCGGTGGGACGGAGAGGGAGAAGCTGCTGCTCCCAGAGGCCACACGACAACCCCAATGACTTCTTTTGCTGTACATCCTCGGATGTCGGACTATTTTCTATTTTTACGTTTTTCATTGTTGGCGCCTTTTGTGCCTTGCTTTTTTTGCTCTTCTGGGGATCTTCGGACTGTCTTTTCATCTTTTTCCTACTTTCCTGTCTTTCACTTCTTAGGGGTCCGATCTAAACAGTGCTCTTACACACTTAATCCAGCACAGGCGCCCAGAACCATTTTTCCAGGTCCCTTCCCGAGGCTGCCCCAGGGGGGTCATATGACTAGCGACCGGCCCGCTGTGGGAATTGGATGACACCGCCCTCTGTTCGGGTCCTCACACTTAATGTGAGAGGGCTCAATAATCCCATCAAACGCAGGTCTCTCCTTTCATACCTAGAGAGCTCAAGGGCGGACATCTGCCTCCTACAGGAGACGCACCTCCTCCATAAAGACTGCCATAGGCTCAAATCCCGTGCCTTCCCGACACAATTCTTCTCATCCCAAACCACTAAGACGGCTGGGGTAGCCATACTGGTGTCCAGGACTTTCCAAGGTAGGATAGTGCAGAAGGGCACTGAGATTAGAGGCCGTCTCTCACTTACCATTTCGCAGTGGGGGGTCATGATCTGATAGTTGGGTCCATCTATGCCCCCAATGAAAGCCAGGAACGATTCTTACACGACGCCCTCACAGAAGCCACAGCGACCCCCGAACGCCATATTCTCATAGGGGGAGATCTCAATTTGGTATTTGACAATGACCTAGATCATTCAGCGCAGCGCACCACTCAAGTGGGCGCCCTTTCACACACAGGGCTCACTAGACTGACTAACCTGGGGCTTACTGGATCTATGGCGCCACCATCACCCTCAGACACGAGCTTACACATATTATTCTAATGCACATAAAACGTACGCGCGATTGGATTACATGTTAGGATCCAAGGCAATTCGAGATATTACGCTCTCAGTCGATATTCTGACGGCTGCTCTTTCCGATCACTCTCCGGTGGAGATTGCACTGGCTCTTCCCCACTTGCAGCGACCCACCGCACACTGGCGCTTTCGAGACACCTTATTACACAGACCGGACACGGTAACACAGCTACAGAAAGCCCTAGAGGAATATCTTACGCACAACGATAATTCGGACACTGCTCTCTCCACGCGCTGGGCAGCCCTTAAAGCAGTCATCAGAGGGGAGGTCATTGCAATTTCCGCAGCGGATAACGCGGACCGTAAAGCCAAGCGGGAAGAATTGGCACACAGGGTAAAAGAGCTAGAGCAGATGCACCAGCGCACCGGCGCTCCACGAATCTGGCGACAACTGACGGCAGCTCGGTCACAACTGTCCGCCCTTGATCGTGACAAGGCGGAATATGCAGCTATGCGGCTGCGGCACACTTTCTACACCGGAGGGGATAAATGCGGGCGGCTACTTGCACACAGACTTCGGGAAGCTAGACACCGCAGGGGCGTTCAAGAGGTCAAGAATCGGGCAGGCACATGAATCACTGACGATGCGGCTATTGCAGAAACCTTCCGAGACTTCTATGCCCACCTCTATGACGCGCAGCTGCTGGGGAATGCAGACATTGAGGGATACTTAGATCAGGCCCATCTTCCCACCCTAACGCCGGAACAGGCGACGCACATAGAAAGGGACATTAGAGTAGAAGAGGTGATAACGGCTATCACTCGGCTCAAACTGGGCAAATCACCCGGCCCTGACGGCTATACCGCGGCATTTTATAAGCAATTCTGCTCCACACTCGCCCCCCTACTTACCAGGCTATTCAACTCCTTTGCAGAGCCAGGAGCGGTTCCACCTTCCATGCTGGAAGCGGCAATAGCCGTCATTCCTAAACCCGGCAAGGACAAGGCAGAATGTGGGTCATATCGGCCTATCTCGCTACTCAACATTGACTTAAAGCTCTACACCGGAATCTTGGCGTCTCGGTTGGCGCCATACCTGCCGGGCCTGGTGGATCCAGATCAGGCCGGCTTTATCCCGCAGAGGCAAACCAGTGATAATACGAAGCGTGTCACGCATCTCATAGAAAAGGCCTCCCGAATCCCTGGGGATTATATGCTTCTCACTATAGATGCGGAGAAGGCCTTTGACCGGGTCCACTGGCCCTATCTGGAGCAGACGCTGACCCGAGTGGGCCTGGGAGACAAGATGCGGACATGTATTTTCAACTGCTACCGGCTGCCCACAGCAACTGTGCGGATTAATGTGCATACGTCCACCCCTCTCCCTATGAGCAGGGGCACGCGGCAGGGGTGTCCACTGTCGCCTCTGCTGTTCGCCCTTTACATGGAACCATTAGCACAAAGGGTTCGGCACCACTCGCAGATCAAGGGCATCCGTATGGGGGGACACGCATACCATCAGCCTGTATGCAGACGATGTGCTGGCCACACTGGCCCGGCCGGCGGAGTCACTGAAGGCTTTTCTGGAGGAATTGGATGCATTTGGGAGGGCATCGGGCTTCAAGGTCAATCTGACAAAGTCCACAGCACTGAACCTCTCTATGCCCCCGCAGGAGCAGGCGACACTACAGGCCCAACATGCCTTACAATGGTCCGATGCCACAGTCCCTTATTTAGGCATTCAATTGGCTCCGACCTTACAAGCCATGAGATCAGTCAACTACTCTCAGCTTCAGACCCAGGTCCGCTCGGACCTGCCACGCTGGAAACACCACCAGATCTCGTGGCTCGGAAGAGTTGCTGCAATCAAAATGACGGTTCTCCCCAAAATTCTATATATTTTTCAGACACTCCCACTGCCGCCCCCGCTGGATGGCTCCAGAAGATGCAATCTGAGCTCTCGCACTTTATCTGGCAGGGACGTAAACCGAGAATGAAACGACTAACCAGTTTCCTCCCCGCCACACGAGGGGGGCCTGGGGATCCCAGATCTCACCCTCTACTTCAAAGCGTCGCAACTACGATACTTAGTCGAGTGGAGCCGGCCCGAGTCCGAGAAACACTGGCTCTTTCAAGACCATGCTGTAGCGGGCACGTCTCTCATGAAGGTTCCCTTCCTCCCCAAACCACATCGGCCGCCCAACTTGTACGCCGCCCAGGTGACGCACACCACCCTCACCGCCTGGGACCATACTACCACGAGACATGAGCTCACCACCTTCCCCTCCCCACTCACACCCTTATTCGATAACCCCGATTTTCACCCAGGGGTGGGAGCACAGTCATTCCAGCAGTGGAGAGAGAAAGGCTGCCTGGCCTTAGGCTTACTATTTACAAAGGGCGACATTCTTCCCTTCGCGCAGTTGCGGGCCGCATTCAACCTTCCAGAATCGGAACGCATGCACTATCTACAGGTAAGACACTGGGCCATGCACCCTGACAATCGCACGCAGGCGACCAGGCTTCTCACTTCCTTCGAGAGGTGGTTGATCACACGAACTTCAGATAAAAAGCTGATCTCCGACATATACCAGATGCTTCTCTCTCGCTATACCCATACTTACCATGCTGGCAGGGCACGTTGGGAACGGGACCTGGGTCGCAGTCTCAGCACAAAGGAGTGGGAGGGCGCGTGTTACAGAGCCCGACACACTGCTACACAAGTGGGCCTCACGGAAACCCTCACCAAACTGGTGTACTATTGGTACTATACCCCCGAAAGGCTCCATCAAGTAGACCCATCGCAGACACCTGACTGTTGGAGAGGGTGCGGGCAGAGGGGTACACTGGTCCACCTCCTTTGGGACTGCGAATACCTCCAGAGCTATTGGACCCACGTTTTAGATGAGGTTGACAAACATCTGGCCACTGAGATCCCCAGATTCCCGGCATACATCTTATTAGGGGTGCCCAACCGACTCACCTACCCCCTGAAATCTAGGAGAGGGAAGCAGATAGCTATGGCCTTGGGCTCGGCAGTCCAGAACATCCTCATTCACTGGAGGACGCCACGCCTCCCCACACACGTTGGGTGGTATCATCGATTGTGGAACATATTAGGAATGGAAAAGATCTCACTCACCCAGGCTGGGAAGGGCTCCTCCTTCAGTGACCTTTGGCAGCCATTTTTGTCGTTACTCACACAGGAATTTCCGGGAGCTGACCTGCCCACGCTATCTACGCTTGCTACGCCTCGCGGAACCGGCCTCGGCCGAGTGAGCAGGCTTCCATTGGGTACCGACACTACGCCAAATTCAGCACTAATGGCTAGATTGGACTGGGAAGGGCGGGGGGTGGTTTTCTCTATTCTTTTTCTTTTTCCTGCTTTCCTTTCACTCTTGGGGTGGGGGGGGAGGGTGTTCGTCAGCAATTGTTGTTTTAATCGACCAATGCATCATTATGTCGATATGATGGGCCCCATGTGGCCTGAGTGTAGCGAATTCGTTCTTTGCATTGTCTAATAAAAGATTTAAACCATAAAAGGCCTGGTTTAGAGGAGAGTGTTATGGAATTACAACCTTCAAAAGAGCTCGCCGTCCCCTCTCCTCCCAAATATTCGTCTTATGATGTGCCCGCGCGCACATTGGCTCCTTCAGAGTAGAGAGACCCGGTGCACACAAGTTGCGCTGCGAAGTGATCATAGAAAGTCTCCCCCCCCCCCTCTATTTTTGCCACCCGTCTCCCGCCCCCAGCTCGAGGACATCAAAAGGGGTGTATTCCAGCCCCTTTGTCCAAAAGCCTTTATCGTCTGATGGGGCCGAGTGTAGGTTGAGGGGATCAAGTTGTCGATGCAGTTTTTATATTATTATGTAGTGCTTGGTATCACATTCATGAGCCTTCGCGGCACTGTGAACTTGTTTCTCAGTGGTATTCTTATTATCTGCCTCGGAAAAATAACGCGGAGAATTCGCCCCCGAGTATTGTGAGGTGATCTGCAGGTCCCACGCCGACTCTTGTGACTGGTGCATTAGCCCATTGCGCTGTCTTTGCGCCATCTTTGCTCTCTACGTGACCTGCTAACTCTGATAGTATCTTTGTTTCTGGTGCGCTTATTGAGGTTCCGGTTTCTGGTGCCAGTGTAATTATTGGACAGGCTACAAGATCTCTGCTTCTTTTGGGTCAGACAAAAGAGGGCATGCAGCAAATAGGGAACAAATGCAATAGGTCTCGCTTTTGTGAGAGTTTAAGCTATTAGCATTGTAAATGACAATGCCTTTTATTTATGTTTTAAAAACCAAAACATAAATAAAAGGCATTGTCATTTACAATGCCAATAGCTCAAACTCGCGTAAATGCGAAACCTATTGCATTGCAAATGCTTGTTTTGGCCTGCTCGCCGCCCTCACAGCAGTGCTCCCTGCTCTTGGTTTATTTTATTTTCCGCTAGCTACTCGCTACCTCGCTGGGATTTCCTCAGTCATTAGAACAAAATGCCTTGTAACGTTCAGTTTGCTGTCTGCAAAGTGCTCTGTTGCACCCTCTTACGGGAGGTGGAGCATTATGGGCCAATAAACTGAACTGACTCAAAGCCAATTCCCCCAGTGCTCACTGCCTATTAATATAAAGGACGCGTGATTTAATTTAGCCGCATATAAAACCGCACCGAAGTCCCTGCCCACACAATCCCACATGCCCAGGTGCACAAGTTTCCTTTGACAGTACAGGAATGATGCTTATACAATAAGGCAACCATGCGACGATTTATCATGCTGCAATAATCGGGTACAATAAATACATTAGAGGCCCAATAAAGTATGTCTGCGCAGTACACTGAAAGATCCGGTTTTAAAATGGATGTGAGCAATACAGTAATTGCTCAGAAAATAGCTCCTGTGGCAAGTGTAACGTTTAGCAAGGGAGTTATTAATCTAAATATCCCATATGGTAAGGTCAAGGAAACAGCCATCTCATTTAGACAAGATGTCATCTGTTATGTTCGTGGCTGGGGTAGGCCCCCTAGAGGCAGTTGCTTTCAATGGGTCTCTAAAAACGCTTTACTGTCTGGAAGTGAGGAACGGAGAGGGGGCTCGTGGCGGGCATCCATTTTCTCTCTGCCTCAAAGGCAAAGATGACATTTTCTAGGTGCATTAAGAAAATTGAAAATACTGTGATTGTCATTTCAAAACTTTGATTGCATTCGTCCCATATTGCTTAATGTTGATGTTCTATTCACCGCCTCTTCACTGGGAATTCAAAAGGATATTTTGCATTGTATTTCATTCAAGTCGCATATATCGAACGAACACTTTAACCCTCTAATAAGAAGCATGCTGCTGTTTATAAACATTAAGGCCCTCACTACTAGATTACCTGAGCAGTTGTCCCCTTGGGAATACTGTTCTAGGCAACTAGGACTGCCCAGTGTTCCTTGAACCGGAATGACCCACCAGAAGTGGCTTTACCAGATTGTTGGGCCGGACCCGATCACTGAGGCTGGATAGGGGCAGGGGCTTTAGGCAGAGGCAGGGCCTGACCCATGCCCCCCTCTCCCTTCAGAACAATCGGGGGAGCAGGCGATGCCTCACCCCCAATGCCACAAATGGCCTCTCCGGTCCCGCTACCTACCCTCGACCTGCACTGCCAACCACTGTCATTTACACCCAGGTCCTTGTTCCTCATCATTCCCGGTGAGATCTACTGTAAAGCCCGGTATTTGGTGTGGGTTACTCCTTCTGGAATTGGAGATCTGGGTCCCCGGTATCCATAAACCTAATATCGGGCAACTCACAATGAGGCTCTAAGAGCTGCCGCTGAGGGGCTTCATGTGCCCGTTAACCAGAATAGTACACCTGGGGGTATATTCACAAGAACGTGTGATAATTACCTCAAGAGTAGCGTAACGCAACTTTCAATATCGCAGCCTAGCTCGGGAAAATAACCCAGTGTCAACGTGGAATTCACAACAAGGCGGTAGCATGCAATAGTCACCAGATAACGCGTCAAATGTCATCGTAAAAATCAACGCCACGCCGAAAAAATGCGAAACGCGAACGCAAAAAAACATGCGATGAGGCCAATTGCGGTACAGAAATCAGCGAACACCAGCCACAGGCCTGCAAATCCCAAGCGTCCGGCGGGAAAAAGCACCATAAAAGAAAGAAAAAAAAAAGCCCCAAAACAATTCAAACTGCGTAGCAACATGGATGCACCCGGACCGAGTGCAGAGGACAAGCCGAACTCCACAAGCCCCACGGAGGACCAGCCAGGAACCCCGCGTTCGGGTAAGGGAAAGGACAAGAGGAAGAGGAAGACGGGGTTCAGTCCGCAGGAAGACCGGATCATCGTCACGGAGGTGACTGAACACCATCAACAACTGTTCGGCACCTCCACTGCGGCACTGGCAACCCAAACCGAAATATGGCAGGCCATCTTTACCAACGTCAATGCAGTCGGAGTGTCGAGGAGGTCACTGGAGGAGGTCAAGAGGTGCTGGCATGATCTGAAAAGGCAGACCAAACATAAGCTCACCGCCAACAGGGAGGCAGCAACGGCGACTGGAGGTGGGAGTCCTGCGACACAGGAGGAGCTGGATGAGCTGGAGCAAATGGTGGTCACAGTCAGCAGTGAGGAGACGGTGGCAGGATTGGGGGGCCTGGACACAGCATGATACGACCTGACCCAACAGCAACAGGGTGAGTAACGACTAGGGACGGGAGGATGGGGGGAGATGGGCACAATGGCACACATGCACAATTACGTGTAGCACACAGCACACCCACAATGACCGTGGAACATGTCCCTGATTGCCTTGGCACACTGCAGCACACATAAAAATGCCAAGTAGGCCCCCATCCACAATGTGCACAGAGGGGCCCCCCCCTATCACCAATATCACAACCCATTCATGCCCATGTGCTGAATCCAGCAAAACAGCGGCTCTGTGAACCACACTGACTATGCAAGTAACACTGCATGTCCGATAGCATGGCAGCAGCCCAAAAAAAATTACATGGCCCACGAATCGACATGGAGGTAGCCCAGTGCGGATCACATCCGTAAAGGAGCAGGTCACACTCCGACATGTCCACGTACACCCACAACCCATGCCGTACAATACACGCAGCAGACGAACAATGCACCAGGCCACAAAATCTGTCTGAGAGCACATATGACCCAAGTCAAAAGCAAATCAGGCCCCGAAAAGCACACAATTCAAAGGCACCCCGCCTCAAAGGGAGAAGGCTACACGAAATCAGAGCTGCAGGGACAACTCCCCCACAATGCAGCACACACACATAGCAATCACAGAACATCAGCAATGACGGCAATGTGGTACAAAGTGCAACACCAGCACCACAGGACAGAGCTCACAACAGGTTCCGCTCGTGTGTAGTAACTGTCCACTCACATCTGGCATTGCCTGACACTGTGCACATTCTACAAAACACATGCTGAGACGATTGTTGCTGGCCACCCTGCCGCTTAATGATGATGTTAACTTTATCATCATCGATTTGAGATTATCATTGTGAATCTTGATCCTATGAGTCTTTTCATTATTATTGGATTTTGGATATAATACATATATACTCTTTAGAGCCCTGAAGAAGTGTCTCTCGAGACGAAACACGTTGGCTAAATGGCTCAATGAAATGTGTGAATATTGGATTTTAATGACTGAACCTATTTATCAATAAAGAAAATATTTTTGATTACAAAGAAAAATCTGGACCAGGCAATTTCTTCAAGTCATCATGGACAATTGATATCCTTTGAACTTTAAACAATACTTAAATTTGATGTGTGCTGATTCCACTCTCTTTGTGCTTGTTTTGTTGGGGAATTACCCCAATAGAAAGTGTAGAGGGGTGCACTTTCTGGTTTCCAAGCACCATCGCCAAACTAGCTAGCCATTTGAAGTAACAGGTGCGGGCTCTTGCCTCAACCCTCTCTGCGTGCTTTGTTCTTTACCATACACACATTGCTGAAGTCATGTAAGTGCACATGTCGTTCAGCACATATCCAAAAACAATGTCTGGCTCACAGAGGTGGAGCTTGCCAAAGGGACACACCCACATTGCACATGCGTCAGTCAGTTCCTCCCTGTGTAGGGACAATGCTCATTGTGGCACACAAGTGGACAATCTAAACAATACAACTCACAGTTAGACACCAGTGGAGTGGCATAGACTTTATTGGCATGTGCGTGTCAGTACGGACCAGGCAACGGCCACAGCAGGCAGGGACATGCTTAAGACACTTACACACAGCATGGGTACATGTCGAGGTTCAGAAAATGTCGGGGCTAAAATGGACAACATTCATCACGGATGGCAACGCTCACAGCCCACCTTGCCTTGCTGGATGAGTCATGTGTTGTTTGGCGTCTGCCCATTGCCCCATGTGAGGGGGCACGACTCACTGCACATGGGATCTGCATAGTGCTCTGCCTCCGGAGTGAGCCGATTGTCTGCTCTGCTGACAGTGATCAGGTGTGAGGGTCCGACAGGTTCACATGTCGTGCTACATTGCCATGTGTGTGCTCTCCCCCAGCAGTGTGTCCGAATTGGCAACGTTGCCAAACGACGCTGTGTTGCTCCGACCATGGACCTGCGTCACCTTGCACAGGTGTGTGTACACACGCGTTGTTCCACGCACATGCATCCAGAGCCCGGACGAAGGCAGACGTGTCCTCTGTTGTGGTGTGATATGTGAGCAATCCCCACGATGCAACAAGTTGTTGGGCCATGTGCTGTGGGTGGCAATCGGATGTGGCTGCAGGAACGTAGTTACTCGTCCATGAATGCCCATGCAGCTTCATGTGCAATGTGTTCCAATAGTACGTCGTTGTCGTGTTCAAGCAACACCAGGGTGAGCCAATCCATTAGGTGGTCCGGGCAGGTGTGCTCAGCCCACGCCATCTCACCGATCCGCAACACAGCCCAATAGGGGAGCGCCTCGATGTGGTCACTGCACACGAGAAATTGTGCAATCTCCCATGCACAACTACCAATACATACGCAGTATGTCAAGGCATCCCATGCACGGCTGTCTCGGTTACACTCCTGTTCGTGATCCAACAGGGGGCACAGACACAAGTCATAGTCCAATTCATCAACAGTTGTGTTGGATAGGCAGACATCCATGGGACACTCGAATGTGCATGTTCGGCAGTGGAACCAGGGCTGGACGCAGGTGACGTGGGCAATGCGGAAGCTGAGCCTGTAACTGATCCGCAGCACTGCCAGTGGCAGTGCGCCCAGTAAATGCAGCATACGTGCACGGTACTGTTCCACGTGACGGGGTTGTGCATGTGCCCGGTATGGCCTGCCATTGCGTTGGTGCGTCTCGTGAACCGGTACTCTTCTGAACTGAGGCAGTTGTGTGGAGGATATGCCACAGCTCTGAGCAATGATTCGAATGTGTGTGCAACGTTGTGGGTGATGGGTTGCTGTTTCTGTGAGTGCCAAGGGCACCCCATGCGGGGGTACCACAGGCAGGGGCTTCTGTGTGTGGGCTGTGGATAAGTCGGATGGTTCATTTGCGGAATGCGTGGTGTGGGAGTCGTCCCCATCTGCCATTGCATCTCTATCAGGGTGTTCCAGGCGCGTTCTGGACCAAGGTCAGAGGTGCAGGTGTCCTCCCGCCTTCTGCATTGGGACAATGGTGCTTTCATCCCTGATGTTTGTCTGACTACTACTTGCATTTTCGGAATGTGATGTGGCTTTGGCGCTGAGATTGGGACATGGCCTTGGGCTCATGGTGTATGGATGGCGATGCACACACACATGTTGGCATGTGGAGCCAGGTGCCCGAGTGGCCTTGCGCTGCTTGTGCTATCTCACTCCGTCTCTCTCCCTTGCTCTCTCCCTCTCTTTCCTTTGTTGGGTGCATGGCACACCTTCTTCTGTGTGCTATGGATTGTCCAGTGAGGAGCCACTAGGACTCATCCTAAGGGTTGTTTCTGCTTTTGTTTGTATGGTGTTTTGTGTTGGTGATTGCATTGCTGTATGACTGATTCTCCATTTTCTGGCCACGCAGGTATGTTTATTTTCCTGCTTGTGCGACATCAGGCAAAATGTTTGTTTTGGGATTCGTGGTGTTGGTGTGCAGTTTCTTAGTCCGGTGGTCCCGGGGGTTATGGCCTGGGTGTGGTGTCGGTGGGTGTTGTGGCCTCCTGGGTGTCCGTGCTGCATGTTCAGTTGCTCATGGGCATCTCTTGTCCTTCATGTGTGGCTCTGGGCTGAGCTCCTTTTTGTGGTGCAGGCTGTGTTCGGACTTTACACCAGGTCAGGGCAGGTGTAGATGTCCTGGTGCTAACGCGGCTTATAGCCGGTTTTGTGTTTTTATCGCCGATGTGGCTGGTCGTTGTGAATGTTGAGATGTGATGTTGTCGCGCCTTTTGGCACGGGAACTCCCACTCTGCAACTCATTAGCGATAGTTGCGCGGGTCCTCTGTGGCGATGTTTTTTGCGGCTGCTATCGCGGGTAAACTGGTGCTGTGGGCTGTTTACACCAGCTTGTGAATGGGGAGGTATATTTATCACGACTTTGGCTGCGATAAAGCGCCATTAATTCGGCGATAGCTCCTTGTGAATATGCCCCCTGGTGTGGTTGGCTGGGAGGTGACACAAGACGACACCCCATTCATCTTACGTCTTTAAAGAATGGAAATCGGCCACGTTTGCTTTCGAAAGCTTGATGAGAGTCCGCCCTCTGACCTAATTAGTCTGACAACCAAACCTACAATGAAATTGTTCTGGAGGGGGTTGTATAATAGTTGGAGGTTCTTATTATGCCACCTCCTGAATATATTGTGACAGAGCAATAATAGTTGACACGTTTATACTTTTTCAAAATACTTTATTAACCAGCATCTCAAAAATAAAAAGACACTATCAACACAAGAGGTGGACATGCCCAAACAAGGAATATCTGCCATCTCTAAGATAACAAGCCACGGAATTTGAAACGCTAGCCTCCACAACCAGAAAAATAGCACATAGGGAAGAGGGAAGGGAGAGGGGAAAGAGGAATCAAAACTGCTGAAAGTACCCTCCCAACAGCCTCGCCTCTGTAATGGGTAATATCACACAATAGTTGATGATAGTCGAAAAGCGCCAATCCTCAGAGCACCCCCGGTTTTCATTCAGATCGCTGCCTTCGAGAGAGTCTCACTTTAAACTAGGTTGGAAGGTTGGAAATATAAGTGCTGACCTCCTATATCACACTAAGTTCAGTAGGAAATTAAATCAAAGAATTGAGTGAATTAACCAGCATCTGCCTTTACATTTTCCAATGCTCCTTTCTCCTCATCTTGGTCCCTGGGAATATAAGGATTTTTCTTCTCCTATGACTAAAATCTCTGGCTTTATCTGCAGCACCCAACGCCACACGCCTCGGGTAAGGCTCACTCAGCTCCAGAATGGCAGTTCCGGCACCTTATGTCCTGGGGCCTGAACACCTTGTTGGTATAGTCAGTGCCCTGTGATCTTCCAAAAGCACCCAATGGACATTCACAGGGACCGGTTGCCTCTAGAATTTACATAGCAGGATTACAACTTTTCCATCCCTGGTCAGGGATGGATTCAAGTCAGAAACTAATTTTAGCTCCCTCTGGAATGTTGTCCAGCCATTCCATTTGCTGGTCCAACCTAAGCACAGAAGAAATGATGCAGTCTCTAAATTCTTCATATGCCATGATCTCCTCTCCGTTTGAGCCCACCCTAGTCTCACAAATAAGAGAGCGGGAAAATGCAATATTTTGTTCACAGAATTTCATGAAATTCCTTGAAAAATATGCAAAATTTCTAAAACTAGGCTTTAATTGGAAAATGTGTGTTTGTGGGTATGTTATGCACATTTTGTTAAGCGAGCACACATACAATGAGAGCCTTACACAGGCAGGTGGGAATCTTCATTGAAATATCAGTGATCAAGTTCAAAACAATCTCTTAGGCTTTCATTATGAGAAGCTCATTATTTGTGATGGAGCCGTAGCCATGCTACCATTGAAGGAGCGCTGGACCTTACAACGTAATCTCTCAGTCAAGTCATTAAAGGTTTTTCCACATTGATCTTATGGACCTTCATTAGTTAACGTGAAGCATTGAAAGGGAGAAGACATCAACAATACATTTCTAACTCATGAAGCCAATGTGACTCCCAATGACGAACAGAAATGTCTAAATATAGTTAAAAGGTTTTATTTGGATTACCAATCAATACAGTGTTTATGCAAAGTAAGAGTAAATTAAATAATTACAGGAATACAATAGGTAAGCTGACATATCTGAGCAGGTTGAGGCGCAACAGAATAAAATATCGAATTGCGATAACCACAATAATATAGAAACAGACTATAGGTGTTCCACAAAGAAACTTCCCTTATTTCTTCTAAACATAAGTCAATAATGGGGTCATTTATTAAAGTTCTTTAATTCAAGGGCAAAGAAGGTGTCAGCATGATGAGACTTCAGTAGAAATCTTGGAAAAAGAAATTAAGTGTTTTGCATAAGGATTCACACTTGCAAGAATAAGGCAAGCAGACAGGTCTGTACCGCTTGAAGTCTAGAGGGACTCTCTGATGACTCTAACTTTGTAAACACCATTTTTAAAAGTAACAGGAGATTCAGAAACATCCTTTTCTTCTTTCAAACTGCCAGGAACTAATCAAATCATTACTTAAGTGCATCTGCAACATCGCTTCAGTTTCCCAAAGCATGAAACTGGGACTGTGGTTCTCAACCTTGAACATATTGTCATCCAGGTACATGATGAACAGAAGG
Organism: Calotriton arnoldi; assembly: GCA_963921515.1. Lineage (NCBI taxonomy): Eukaryota > Metazoa > Chordata > Amphibia > Caudata > Salamandridae > Calotriton > Calotriton arnoldi. Next base: position 382,251 of record CAWUFW010001951.1, read on the forward strand.
CATCTTTCGAACATTGGGGCATATTACCTAGGGCAGTATCGCCACTTTAGCGGCACTTTTTGCCGATAAAGCGGCGATATTTTTATCGCCCTATTAGCAAGCTGTCGCTAACAGCTGTTAGCGACAGCTTAATGGCGATAGCGGCCGCTTTGTTGCCGCTTTGCATGTCAGCGATAATTATCGCTAATGACATGCAAAGTAGGCGTTCCCAACTAAAAGCGACTGCAAACAGTCGCAAACACAACTTCCCCTATTAGCAATGCCCGCGAAGCGATAAAAAAAGTCACGCTAACCGTGATTATCGCTGGAATTTAACACCTGCTAAAAACTTGACTTAACCATCTGGGAGGTGGATTGTAAGGTTAAGTCCTCACCTGCCTATTAGCAAGCTTTTCATTAGCGCAGTGAATTTATCGCTGGATTTCTCACGCTATTGCTGGAGTTTCGCCGCTATCGCTGGATTTTTATCGCCTTGGAGATAAGCGTTGATAATAACGCGTTATCTCCGCGATGAAATCCAGCGATAGCCGGCGATAAAAAAAACAGCACTAAGCGCGCTTTGCGATAATTATCGCAAATCCTTGGTAATATGCCCCATTGTTTTTCCATGCTCACTGCCAAGTGTTTCCGTCCAGGCCTCTCTATCAGCAGACTGATACAGACAATAAGCATTTCTCTAACTAATGAAATAATAATAAGCCTGCAAGAAAAAGGAAAATATGCTGACAAAGGAAAATGCATTTCAACTGAGGTCTGTAGACAGGTTAACTTTAATTAAGTATTTACTATGCACTTTGAATACATGGTTGTACATACACACTTGTAAATTTAAGAATAAATGAAAAATGGGAGTAAATAAATACGTCTACATATGCAAATATAACTTGAAGTGCAAGTGAAAAAACGTGAACAAGAATGCATGTTTGCACATTTAAACTGAACATTAGTGCACGTGTATATAAATCTCTATTCTCTACAGTGAATACATTTCATTAATACATTTAAATGGCTTTCACATGTTAATGAAGTTAAGGCACACAGTGAATATAATGTCAAATGTGAGTATATAATTGCTTTTCTGTGATGTATAAGGGTGGAGTCTAAATTGCGCTGCTCCACCATCTCCAACAGAGTTACAGCGACTTCAGAGTTCAATCAATAATCTCCATTAATAATGCACCCTCAGCGTTAATGGGATCCCCATTATTGTTAACTCTTATGGTTGTGGAACAAACACCCCGCATCCAGGAGACCACATCCTGAGGACTCAGGGTTGCACTGTTGGATGTATGTATCAGCAATTAAATAAATATTAAAGACCTAACAATGAAATGCCCAAATCAAATTTGAAGAAGCAAAGTAACAATCCATAAAATTGATATCACTAAACCAATAGGACAAATAATATGGAAATGGCCACTTCATTTTGTTTATTTATTTTAATTATTGTCTTTGTTATTTGCTAATACACCCAGTGAAGCTACAGAGTGCTGGATAGAGAGGAATGAGGGGATGGAAAAAGTATAATCAAGTTAAATAACTCATGTAAAACCAAATGCATAATGTTAGAGGTTGTTTTTCCTGTATTTGCTGAATGATCTGATGCTTGATTTAAAGTGAAAAAGCGTAGGAAGAGAATTGCGGAGTTTGGAGCCTTACTGGTGCAGTAACCTGCCTCATTTCTTTTATAATTTTGTGAAAAGATTTTGAAAAGGTGGAGAGATGCATACCTTAGGGTGTTATGATGTGAATTTTTTTGAAAGGTCATTCAGAGCTGTGAGAGAGGTCTTATTATCCAGTCGCAGGGTTTTGAATTAAATCCTTTGTTTTATTGGTAGCCAAAATACTGTCTTTAATGGCTCAGTAATGCAGTTATCACGATGAACTGTTGAAAAAAATCAAAGCTGGACCCTGAGCAAGTGAATTCCAATCAGATTATGCCCTGTTGCATACTAGATTGGGGAATTGGTTCAGGTAAGCTCTGCAAAGCTGGAACCCTGCATTTGGACTTTAGTTGATTGTGAATCCTACAAAACCCAAATATTTCGAAGGCATACCACACTTTGGGTCATCGTACCAGCTTCCCCCGCCACCTTGAACAGGTCTTCCCTGCCTTCGCTAACTGTTCCCACTGATGCTGCATGAGCCTGTTGACTCCGCCCCCTGTTTATCTCCCGCTCTGCTCCCAATTGTGTGTTAGCTCCTTTAGCCCGCTTGCAGTGCATTGCCCATTCTTTTATCAAAGGTCCGTTTTATTTCTGTATTAGTGCGCTTATTAGCCCATTTTCCTCTATGTGAGCTCATCTTTTATTTCCTGTATTAGCCAGTTGAGTGTCTAATGTTAGCTTTCATTTTCTTTATTTCTCTATAAGCGTGTGTGCTAGTTAACATTTTTTTATCTGTATTAGTTAGTTCCCTGCTCCACTTGTTCCCGCCATTTTTTGCTGCCATTTGCCAATCCTGCCACCTGCCGCCCATACCCCTTCCTCCCCCAGGACCTACTCAATGAAGCCTGGCTGTGCACGTCCGGCTTGACAGCACCCAGCACCAGGAACCCTGGCCATCCTGCCATCCATCGTTATACCACTGCTGAGCTCCTGCCCTGGCCCCCAGAAGCTGCAAAAACAACTGCTGCATCTCCTCTCCACGATCCACAGAAGAACCCTTCACCTGCCACTGGTGCAGCTTCACCTGCAACACAGAAACTCTCGCTACTCCCACACAGTTGATCTCCGACCCATCCGGAACAGCTTCAGTTCATGCTGCTCAATGCCTGATCCCTTTGCAAACACTCCACAGAAATCTGGGACACCATCACCACCCTCACACCCCACGTGATATTCATCACCGAGACCTGGCTCACTCCGTCTTCAAATCCCAATATTGCGACTGCAGTGCCTCACGGCTACAAAATGATACACAGAGACCACAATAACAAGCATAGAGGAGGCCCCAGCATCTTCCACAAGGATACCCTCCAATGCACCGCCACCGAAGATGACACTACATCAATCATGGACCTCCTCAACTTCCAAATCCAAACAAATGCAAAAACAACCCTCAGAGCCTACAGCCCCGCCCCGGCTTTGCAATGCCATCTCTGAATTCATCTCCCCCATAGCATCGACTCCAAGCACTACATCTTCCTTGGCGACTTCAACTTCCACCTCGATGACCTGAACAACACCAACTCCGCCAACTCCACAAACCTCCTGGAAAGCATGAGCAACCTCAGCGCAGGACACACACTGGACCCCTACTTAACAGCCAGCAACAGAATCAAGTTCAGCCATGTCACCAAGCTAACCTGGACCGATCAGAGCATCGTTCACTTCACCTTCTCAGGCTCACCAGGATCCACCAACAACCTTCCCATCTCCTTCCACCGCAGATGGAACAAAATCACTGAGACTCAATGGACAACTGCCCTCAACACAACCAGGTCCGACACCACCAGCAACTTTGAACTGGCTGTCCAGAACTTCTCCAACTGGATCTCCAACTGGCAGAAACAGTCGCCACCATGAAAGTGGCCAGCACCAGAAGATCAAGCAAGCATGCCAGCTGGTTCATCCCTGAACTCTGGCACATCCGACGTGAACGCAAGTGACTGGAGAGACGATGGTTCTCCAGCCGGATTCCCACAGACCTCACCACCTTCAAATAAGCCCTCAGCAAATACCACCATTGTCTCAAAGAAGCCAAGAAGGACGCCTTAGCAAACCGCATTTAGGCAGGCGCCAATCACACAAAGGAACTCTTCAGTATCATCAGGGAGTTTTCCTGCCCTTCTGTCACCAAGAATAAATATCTGCCCTTCTCAAGCTCTCTGCGACACCCTAGCAGACTACTTCTACAACAAGATATCATACTTCTGCAGAAACTTCCACCCACAACCCACTGTCTTCAGTCACTTCCTAACACCTAATGACGCCACACACCGCCACCTGCTCACCACTTGGAAACCACTCACCATGTCGAGCACCACAGTCAGATCAGATCAGAAATGCTTTATTCGATTGTTTGAACAAAACAGTCATAAAAGCACAAAAAAACATTACAGTTATACAATAAAAAACTCAGTGAAATATTAAACTAGGAAAGCTTTCAATGAAATGAAAGGAATGTCAAATTGTGGACAATTGATTTCTGACAAAAAGGACTTTTTTCAGGTAGTTAGAAACACTAAAAATAGTATATACATTATCTAAATACTGTAGAGCTAAGAAGGCAGGTCGACATTGACGTAAACCATATTGTTTAAGAATTGGTTTTAAAAACAGAGTCCGTAGTGCAGAATAATATTTACAGAAAAGAACAACATGAATAGTAGTCTGTAGTGAAACATTATCACAAGGACAAGGCAAGAGACATTGAGACCAATCATGCGTCGTGGGAAAAGTCACAAGGCGATGAAAGGTTCCCATCCTAAAGCGTGTCAATAAAAACCTTTCATAAGCACTAGATACAACGATTAAGTATGGTTGAATATTAAGAGAACTTAAAACCATCTGGTTATGCAAGACTGTGGGTTTCAGTATCTCTGTGGACAATCTCACAGAATCTAACAAGGACAAACCCTTGTGTCTTAGTTCCTTCCTTGATATAGTACTAAGGAGCTGGGGTTAATAAAATATTCTGGGTGACCAAGATCATTAAAAAGTTAAAAACATATTTAAGCCACGGTATCCTCAATGCTCCTTCCAATTTCACAATATGTAATAAGAATTCACAGTTCAATTTGGCTTCATCTTTAAGCCACAGTCTATGCCACAACAATACAGGTTCAAGCTTAATTGAGTCAGAAATATATGACAGACCCAATTCGGCATGACAAACATACGTAGAGGAACCGGCTGGTACTGATAAAATATATTTTAAAAATGAATTTTCCACCCTTTGAATAGGTGCTAATTCAGCAAAGCCCCCAACTCCACTCCCATAAGTTGCCACAGACACACACTTGGCTTTATAGATTTTTAAAAGCTCAACAGGTGGTCTTTTGCCTAGTTTCCTTGCAAAGGCAGTTAGTGCAGAATTTGTACGTACAAATGCCAATTTTCTAGCAGAAACTGCATGTGACCACGTGTCATTATTGGCGAAAAGAATACCTAGGTATGGAAATTTAGTTATAACCCCGATTTTCTGACCCTCTAAAAACATGTCCTTTCGTTTCACAATACCCTTGCCACAATACATTATAAACGTCTTCGAAATATTGACTCTTAAGCCTAAATTATTCATAAAATGAAAAAAAGCTATTCAGCACCACAGTCATCATAGCCTCAATTCACTCCGGAGCACCGACTTACTCCTGCCCCACCACATTTTCAACCTGGCACAAAAGAAAATCAGCAGTGCACTCACCAACATCCTCAACTCTTCCATCACCATGGCCCCCGTCCCTGACACATGGAAACAGGCAGAGGTTAAACTCCTCCTGAAAAATCCCTCTTTGACCCCAGTGAACTCAAGAATTAGCGGCCCATATCAATGCTCCTCTTCCCTGACAAGGTCCTGGCGAAAGCCATCAATTCCCAGCTCACTGAACACCTGGAAGAAAAAAACCTATTCATCGCCTCCTAATCCAGCTTCCGCTCCAACCACAGAGACCACCTTGATTGCAGCAACTGATGACACCAGATCCCTCCTCGACCAAGGTGAGACAACAGCCCTGATCCCCCTTGACCTCTCAGTGGCTTTCGACACCATATACCACCACACCCTAATCTCAAGACTCCACAACATTTGCGTCCAGGAAAACACCCTCAAGTGGCTCACCTCCTTCCTCACAGGATGCACTCAGAGAATCCACCTACCATCCTCACCTCTGAGCCCCAAACCATCATCTGCTGCATGCCCCAAGGCTCCTCCCTTAGCTTCACCCTCTTCAACGCCTACATGACTCCGTTGGCCAACATCGTCCGCACTCATAGACTCAACAACATCTCCTATGCCGATGACACCCAACTCATTCTCTCTCTCTTGGAAGACCCCACCACCACCTGATTCAACTTCCAGAACGCCATGACCAATGTCGCCGACTGGATGAGGTCAAACTGCCTGAAGCTGAACATGTATAAGACAGAAGTGCTTATCTTTGGGAGGAACACCTCACCGTGGGATGACACATGGGGGCCCACCAAACTCGAACGCTCTCCAACCCCCACTCACGACGCCCACAACCTCTGCATCATCCTGTATAGTGAACTCACCCTGAAGTGCCAGGTCAACGCAGTATCCTCCTCCGGCTTCCACAACCTCCACATGCTTCAAAAGATTTTCAAATAGATCCCAGCAAACACCAGAAAAACAGTCATTCAAGCCCTCGTCACCAGCCGACTTGACTATTGAAATGCACTCTACGCCGGATCCACCATCCAACTCCTCAACCAACTCTAGACTATACAGAACACCGCAGCCAGACTCATCCTCAATCTCCCAAAATGGACCAGCATCACTCCCCACCTCAGAAGTCTTCACTGGCTCCCCGTCCAGGAGTGATGCCAGTTCAAGTTGCTAGCACACGCTTACAGCTCTCCACAACATTGGACCAACCTACATCAACCACTGCATGACTTTCCACCAATCTGCCAGACAACTGCACTCCGCCTCCCTCACCCTCACCCTCACACACGTCCTATGCATCCACTGAAGCACAGTAGAGGTTGTTCCTTCTCCTACCTCGCCGCCAAGTCCTGGAACAACCTCCCCCTCCACCATTAAACCTAACCATCACTCACCGACTTCATGAAGGGACTCAAGACCTGTCTCTTTGACTAAAGGCCCATGGGACCTCAGCACCTTGATACCCCTGGTGTGATAAGCTACACTATATAAATATTGTTTGATTTGATGATTTGATTTATAGTTTGGTAGACAGAGTTTACTCTGTTGGGATAGCAGAGGACAATACCTCCACCATCCCAATAGACTTCTCCCTGCCAAGTTCTGAGATGTCCGCTGGCCTTGAAGACAATTACCTACATTCACAGGAACAGCCATGGGGTGGTTCCTGTCAGGGTAGGAAACGTTTGATGAATGGTACTGGCAGTCATGACAGTCAGCTGTCAAACATTTAAAAAATATTTTGTTTTTCAAAAACTAATTCCCAAAGCGGGGGTCTGTTTTTGAAAAACATAAAAGGAGTGCACCCCACACCCTAAGAGCTTTTGCCTAGGATGCAGAGGTCATTATTGTTTTTTTTCTGTCCTTTACCACAAGGTTTTTCCTGGTGGCGAGGGAGAGAAAAAAAAAGACGTTACACTGTTCACTCTAAATAGGTTTATAGTCTTCCTCAAAGTCCCCTATCCCATTTCTTCAATGGAGTCAACGTGGCTCTGTCAACTGTCATCTGTATAATTACAGTCTGCCTTACTCTACATGAGGAAGGCTGGCCGTGGGTTTGACAGGCAGGGTCCTCCATCGCTTTTGTATAGCCTTTTGAGTACCCTGGCAACCAAGCTCTAAACCAGGCCCTATTAATCTAGACAAAATCTAAACCACAGTAAATTAATAGGGCCAACAAATGTGTTAATATCCAGCTCCATTGGCACCAGCTACTACAAGTTGGAAGACTTGTAGTAAACGGTGTCCGGACAAAGTGTAACAGCATGATAGCGTAACTGTAGTTGTATGTGGCATTAGTTTATTGCCGTTCCTGGTGAGCTTGTTTTATAGGATCAGGCCGGGATTTTCTTTACTTTTATATTCATATGTAGTTACTTGACCACTTGGGTGTCGGCGAGTCGCCTTTATTACAACTCTGTCCCTATACCAAGTTAAACAGCAAGGTAGGGTATCTGTAGGGCGTTAATAGGCAGCCCGCTTTGCGTAGATAACACTAGCATGTTAGATGGCGTTACCCCATGATAGCCTAAACAAATGATGCCCCAACTTATGGGTTCATTGGATGGTGTATATATATTTACTCTGTTATTAGCTGTTCCTGGTCGTTGCTTTCTTTAGCGGCTACAGGTAATTATTTAGTGGTATTTGCAGCTGGCATTTATCACCTTTACAACAATTAACATTATAATTTACGTATATTTTGTCTTTTAGGTATTCTTTCTAAAAACTCTACTTATCTAGTATTCTGAACACCTGGTGGTGTCACACCTGCGGTGGAAGCAAATCAAGCCTTTGAAGTTAGTACGACAATAGGATGTGAGAATAATAAATCAAGCAATATACACCTCCGTGTGAGTACCAGCATAATACTATCACACGATATTCCAGGTTATTATGGGCCCAGAAACTGTTCTTATTAGTATATTACACTCTTTCCCTAGATAATCTGTGGACTTCTATCTTCGCTATTCATGAAAATAGATCAGCTGAGAGCTTTACGCTTAATGCTAGTGGTAAGGTTTCCCTAGTTTTAAATTACGAAGCACCGAGTGTCCTTAATACTATTTGATAATAATATGACGTTCTTTACCTTCTGTAGAAAAAAGTAACAGTCACCACCTTTTATCAACTACTCCAGTGTCTCAGTCTAAAATATTGGAATTCCATATTCGGAAACTTGTGAGTTGAGGTTCTTCACATACATTTTTTGGACATCAGGGGTGCTATCGCATGGTGGGATGTTTGGCGCACACGCTTGGTAGTATCTACTTTTCACCAGGTTGACTGCTGGCCTTTCTTTCTCACCTCATTAATTCACCTCTTTCTCTGTTTTTAGAATCTCTGTCAATAAGTAGAAGAGGCACTAATAAATATGTCCACCTAGGAAATACTAGTTGTTACATCACAATTGGTAACACTTTGGTGAAGGTATCATAATATGCTTATATATTGAGTGCTGACACTGGTGTGCAGCACTATGGTCTGATCAAATATAGCATCATGGTTCTAGTGTATGGGTTATTTACATTGTATGGGTTATTCAAAATATTTTATCATTTATTGTTCTTTAGGTTCCCCAAGTATATTTGCCTGTATGTCACTGTGCTCGATTTGGACAAGGTCCTGAAGAAGGTGGTTCACGTCCTGTGTTAACCCACCGAAACGCGCGTCGACCTCGTGTGTCCAGACCTGATATTCTTTCTTCCTGATGGAAATGATTTACATCTTTTTTTCCCGTTTATTCCAGATGTGCATAAGTGTTTTGTATGAATGTGGACGTATGTGAAGTATGTATGAGTAGTAAGAAGATTTGTTATTCAGGGAACCTTTCATATTGTATATAACTTTGCATTATTGACTACATGTATTTATAAAAAGATTTTCTTATGAAAAAGACAAAAAAGCTTTATATCTATTCACAAAAATGACATTTATGCATTAAGAAAAATGAAATAAGAAACTTATGACAATAATAAATAAGGTTTTATAAGAAAAATGATTCTGATGTAGTGTTATAAATATCTGATGTTTGTCAATTTTGTGTACCCATACTAGATTGAATCTTTTGTAAAAGAAATATAGGTCTCAGGGGAGTGTTTTTTGGTTTCCGTTGATCTATTCGTCCCCCTCTTACTCCCAGACCTTATTTGTTCTTCAGAGGGGATCCCTTGCTCTTTCATTGTATTCACGGTTGTTTAACTGTGGGATTGTGCATCGTGATAGCACACTTGTTTTGGGTTTGATCAGACTATTTTGTTGTATTATTTGTGTTTACACGTATTGGCTATTTATTAAGTAATCCCCTCATAATATGACAGAACCTGTGTAGTAGCTCTCAATACTATCTATATCCTTCTTCACATTTCCTGCACTGGCCTCCTTCCTCAACTATCATTAAGTAAGTCATTTTTGTGCAAGAGACTCCTATATTACTTTGTCCATCGTATTATACACCCTCTCATGGAAGGCCTGAAAACTTTTGGGTTTTCCGATGAGGACTTTTCCGCACTCATAGGACAAGTCATCACCAGTGTGGGTCCGACTGTCCCCCACAGTGGAGATGACTCTGAATGGAATAATTTACTGAATTTGAGAAAGAAAATAAAAAGAATGGAGTCACATGCCCACTATATGCTGGAGTACTTACGAGCAGGTGTTATTCCATCAGGCCTGAGGGTCCGTAATGTACCAGCACTTTTTGTTGAGATACGAAAGTTCCTGGAGCGGTGGTCCCACATTGCGAACCGCTGCTCCAGGGACTGGATGATCTTGATAATTGAAACAGCTAGGGAGATCATGTTGGTTCTCAGCAAAGAAATAACAGAACTAGAAGATAAGCTGAGAGCAGCCACAGCACTTGAGGAATCTAAAGCCAGGTTGGAAAAAATGAATACTGACATGAAGGATTTTGAGGAGTACATCACTAATAGAAAAAATGAAAAATTGAGAAAGGATGTGAGGTGGTACACGCAAGAGAAGGCTTACCCCTATTTAGAGAAGTCATACTATCAAGAGTGGAATCATGGCCCCACTTATCAAAACCATGGTAGGAATAATAGAAGGACAGTAATTAATTTCTCAGATACTTATTCATCTGACTCTGAGACAGACAACTATCAAAGTACTGATGAAAGGCAATTCTATCAGAGACCAAACAGAGGCATGCAAATGAACCAACAATCCTATCGAGGACAGTCTCCTTTTTTACTACGGGGTCAGCATCGCGGCAGGAACAGACAATGGGTACAGGACAGAGGGGATCAACAATTACCAATGCCCCCTCAATATCCGCAACCGTATGTGAAAACACGCAACCAACAATATTGGAAGACTTAGAGAGGATACACCAACAACAAGTTATGAATAATGATACCCTGCCCATTTTTAATCTTTCATCAAACAACTTGACACACGAGGAGACCAAGTTACTAGGTAGGGGCCTATCATTTGTCCCTAGCACTAGTCCTAATCTTTTCCTATTACATCAAGATATTTTCTCCTTTTTCAGAAAGGTTAGGCTTAAGAAATTTTTATGCATAGACCTGCAGAAAACAAACAAGAGAATGCTTCTCTATGTAAACCACCGTCTACCTTTACTCCCACCTTAGACATGGTGGGTCCAGAGGTGGACATTTTTGAGAAAACTGTATTGAAAGAAATACAACGTGTCACCAAGTATCCTCCTCACAAACAACATAATATGTCTCTTCAAGACTACCAAACTCTTAATAATATCAAAGATAATCAAAACATTGTTATTAAACCTTGTGACAAAGGTGGGGGAATTGTAGTAATGAACAAGACTGACTATAATGATAAAATTCTCACTATGCTGTCAGTGAAAGAAAACTACAAAAAATCTCATCCAAGAGAGCTAGGCAGATTGAATATTCGCATTCAAGATATTACTAAGAGAGCGTTAGAACAGGAAGTTATTTGCCAACAGGAATACTTGTTTCTGAATAAGGCTAACCCTGTAGTACCAGCTTTTTAGGGAGTCCCTAAGACTCATAAGAACATTTCAGACCCCCCTTAGCGTCCTATTATTTCAACTATAGGATCTAGCACAGAACCCCTCTCCAAATATGTTGACGCTTTCCTGTGCCCCCTCACCAAGAACTATGCTTCTTACATCCGAGACACCGGGGATATTATTGTACAAATAGAAGGCAGGCCATTTGACCACCTACATGACATCTTGGTAACGCTTGACATTGAGGCTCTATACACCAACATTCCTCAATGTCAAGCGTTACGGGCAGTGGCAACGCTCCTGAGTAGAACTCCTGGGGACAGACCGGATGCCTTCATACTCGAATGTTTAGAAATAGTTCTCTTGAATAACCATTTTGACTTCAATGGCATGCTGTACCATCAAATAAAGGGCACCAGCATGGGTGCTTCATGTGCGCCCAGTGTTGCGAACATTTATATGGGTGAGTGGGAACTTAAGAACATCTTCAACGAAGCAGCCCCTTTTTTTGAAAATGTGCGGTCTTGGAAGCGTTTCATAGACGACATCTTTTTTGTTTGGAGGGGAGACAATGACACTTTACAGGAATACATCGCTTGGCTTAATGCCAGCGATGATAATTTGAAGTTCTCAGCTAATCATAGTTCCAGACAAGTGGAGTTTTTGGATATAGTTATTAGAAGTTCTGCTGAAGGGCTCCAGGTAGACTTTTTCAGAAAACCCACGGCAAAGAATACTATCCTCCAGCACCATAGCTTCCACCCGCCATGTCAAAAGGACTCTATTCCCTTTGGGGAATTTTTGCGTGTACGCCGTAACTGTACGAAAATTACGGACTTCATGTTTCACGGAGAGGCTTTGAAACAACGACTCCTTGCTCGAGGTTACCCTCGCCGTCTAGTTTTGACGTCCTTCAAGAGGGCCAAATACTATAACCGAGAAGCCCTATTGCAGGGCAATGCCCGTGCTCCTAAAGATCAAATAGTATGTGTGGTCAACCATTCGCAGCTAAACTATAAAATAAGAAACATCATAACTAAGAATTGGAAAATTCTTAATGCACATGAAGTTGATGACTTGAGACCGCCATTGGTATATAGAAGAAATAAAAATCTTCGTGACATACTTGTACATACTAGACAATAAGTCCACAACACACAACTACAGACAATGCTTACAGGCCTTCCCCCTATTTTAGGTAACCACAGATGTGGCTGCTGCCATGCATGTGACAGTGCTATGGTTACTGACACTGTGACTTACAAAGGGAAAAATATCAAACTTAGAGAGCTCAGCAACTGTAGGAGTCATAATGTCATCTATATCATCTTGTGTCCATGCGAGTTAGCCTACATAGGTGAGACAGGTCGAGAGTTTCAGACTAGATATAGTGAGCACAAATCGGCTATCCGCACAAGTAAACTTTCGGCTCTGATAGTTACACACTGTTTGGAAAATGGCCATGGAGAAAAAGATCTGCAATGGTGCATCCTGGAAAAGATTAAACCCAAACCAGGGCTCTCTATTGAAATAGTCCGTAAGAGGAGGGAAACCTTTTGGATCTTTACCCTCAACAGTGTAAAAGAGGGATTAAATGAAGAGATAACTTGGAATATTACTGATCGGTATACATAGGAGCACTTCCCGTTGTTGTGTTAACAGATTGTAGTATCTTGCTGCTGTTTTCCATCTTGAGCAGCAACTCGGTTCATTTATCGAGGGTACTATGCCGCATTCGGCTTATTTGTCTGATTGTATTTCTACATCATTGGTCTGTTTAGTATTCATGTCATCATGTTGTTTAACATATGTTCATTTTTTGATTTAATTTTTATGCAAGGGATGTTAGCCAACTGGCTGTACATGCTTTATTATGCTATGTGTACATTGTGAATGTATGCATTAAGCACATCACTTGTTTTATCAATATCTTCTGTTCCCCAACAGGTCACATAGAGTTTCACACTTCCTAGTTGGTTTCTTCTGGACTATTGTCACCTATTAAGTGTGCTCAAATTAATCTTACCTGATTAATTTACCTGTTGGAGGCTGTCCATTATTAGTTCTTGCCGCTATGATATACAGGCAAAAGCCTGTTATCTTAAGAATATGGTTCATTTATTGTGTAGGGATCTTACTGAACTTGTGTCTGGATTAGGGTTGTGATTTCAATATCATGTCCAGTTGGACGATTATTGTCCCTTCTTGCATTAATGTTACCTGATTTGCTGACATTCATAGAGCTTTATCCTCCACTAGTGTCTGTGAGATAGCACAGATTTATCTTTATGGCGGTTTGGCTGTAGCTCTCTATATTCGAACAGATATTTATTAATTTTGTATTAGAGAGGTATTTATTTATTGATGGACGGTGTGCACACATTAATATTCTAATTTTATTATTCTCTTGTTATTTGGTTTTAATTGATTAGCCCCTTTTTTTTTTGCAATATTTTTCTCTACGGGCATTTGGAAGGTCGAGGCTTAATACGCATCATATATCAAATTTTGTTGAGGTACTGCTCTCATTTGGCGTTAGGTTAACACCATACTAAGATGGCGGATATTTATATATTAACATCGCGTTGTTTTCGCGACGTGCCAATTGTACGTATTTCCGCTTTCACTCACCAAACATCCTACGCATACGTGGCGGGCTATTTAATGATCCACTCCATTTCTGCTTAGAGCTGCAGCCATCAAGGGACGCGGAGCATTTTGCGGGAGTTAATTGGCACAATTAGGTGAGTTTCACTCCCAGGATTGGGCCGGGATTTTTTGCTTTTCACACGTATTTTTAAACACTACCGGTTGGGGGGTGGGTCGTCCGGTTTATTATGCAGACACCACATTTAAACGGTGTCCGGACAAAGTGTAACAGCATGATAGCGTAACCGTAGTTGTATGTGGCATTAGTTTATTGCCGTTCCTGGTGAGCTTGTTTTATAGGATCAGGCCGGGATTTTCTTTACTTTTATATTCATATGTAGTTACTTGACCACTTGGGTGTCGGCGAGTCGCCTTTATTACAACTCTGTCCCTATACCAAGTTAAACAGCAAGGTAGGGTATCTGTAGGGCGATAATAGGCAGCCCGCTTTGCGTAGATAACACTAGCATGTTAGATGGCGTTACCCCATGATAGCCTAAACAAATGATGCCCCAACTTATGGGTTCATTGGATGGTGTATATATATTTACTCTGTTATTAGCTGTTCCTGGGTCGTTGCTTTCTTTAGCGGCTACAGGTAATTATTTAGTGGTATTTGCAGCTGGCATTTATCACCTTTACAACAATTAACATTATAATTTGCGTATATTTTGTCTTTTAGGTATTCTTTCTAAAAACTCTACTTATTTAGTATTCTGAACACCCGGTGGTGTCAGCACCTGCGGTGGAAGCAAATCAAGCCTTTGAAGTTAGTACGACAATAGGATGTGAGAATAATAAATCAAGCAATATACACCTCCGTGTGAGTACCAGCATAATACTATCACACGATATTCCAGGTTATTATGGGCCCAGAAACTGTTCTTATTAGTATATTACACTCTTTCCCTAGATAATCTGTGGACTTCTATCTTCGCTATACACGAAAATAGATCAGCTGAGAGCTTTACGCTTATTGCTAGTGGTAAGGTTTCCTAGTTTTAAATTACGAAGCACCGAGTGTCCTTAATACTATTTGATAATAATATGACGTTCTTTACCTTCTGTAGAAAAAGTAACAGTCACCACCTTTTATCAACTACTCCAGTGTCTCAGTCTAAAATATTGGAATTCCATATTCGGAAACTTGTGAGTTGAGGTTCTTCACATACATTTTTGGACATCAGGGTGCTATCGCATGGTGGGATGTTTGGCGCACACGCTTGGTAGTATCTACTTTTCACCAGGTTGACTGCTGGCCTTTCTTTCTCACCTCATTAATTCACCTCTTTCTCTGTTTTTAGAATCTCTGTCAATAAGTAGAAGAGGCACTAATAAATATGTCCACCTAGGAAATACTAGTTGTTACATCACAATTGGTAACACTTTGGTGAAGGTATCATAATATGCTTATATATTGAGTGCTGACACTGGTGTGCAGCACTATGGTCTGATCAAATATAGCATCATGGTTCTAGTGTATGGGTTATTTACATTGTATGGGTTATTCAAAATATTTTATCATTTATTGTTCTTTAGGTTCCCCAAGTATATTTGCCTGTATGTCACTGTGCTCGATTTGGACAAGGTCCTGAAGAAGGTGGTTCACGTCCTGTGTTAACCCACCGAAACGCGCGTCGACCTCGTGTGTCCAGACCTGATATTCTTTCTTCCTGATGGAAATGATTTACATCTTTTTTCCCGTTTATTCCAGATGTGCATAAGTGTTTTGTATGAATGTGGACATATGTGAAGTATGTATGAGTAGTAAGAAGATTTGTTATTCAGGGAACCTTTCATATTGTATATAACTTTGCATTATTGACTACATGTATTTATAAAAAAAGATTTTCTTATGAAAAAGACAAAAAAAGCTTTATATCTATTCACAAAAATGACATTTATGCATTAAGAAAAATGAAATAAGAAACTTATGACAATAATAAATAAGGTTTTATAAGAAAAATGATTCTGATGTAGTGTTATAAATATCTGATGTTTGTCAATTTTGTGTACCCATACTAGATTGAATCTTTTGTAAAAGAAATATAGGTCTCAGGGGAGTGTTTTTTGGTTTCCGTTGGTCTATTCGTCCCCCTCTTACTCCCAGACCTTATTTGTTCTTCAGAGGGGATCCCTTGCTCTTTCATTAGACTTTTTCTGCCCTCCTACACTCCATGTCTACCATGCACAAAGTATGAATATTAAGGTACATTGGACTCCAGGCAGCAACAAACACTAGGTACCAATAGAAGATAACACTCATGGTGCAAAAATATATTAACCAAGAGGAGGAGCAATAACATTTGTAGATACAACTTCTTTATAGAACAGGCACTTTCCATTAGGACATATGTAAAAGGAGGGGATAGAATTTTTATACTGAAGCAGAAGATTTGTTTGCCTACAAATGTTTACATGTTTTTACTATTATAGATAGTAGCAATAATCAGTGTCTTCTTTTTCTTTCACCCTTTCAGGACAACCAAGGAAGGCCAGGGCCAAGCTAGAGGGACAGATGCCACAACCTCAACAACCACCATGCCTTAACGTGTGCCCGGTGCTGGCAAGACATGTTTATTTACTCATCTTTAATTTAACAACAATCAATCTATCCTCTTTCTTATACAGTATAGCCTTTTATATTTTCCTATTTTGTATTTTTCCTGACATTTCCCTATCTTTCCATTTGTGCTAATTTAGCATCTGTTAAACCCGCACATCTCCTTGAGTTTTCTTTTACATTGTCTTCTGTTGAATTAGCCTACTTCCTACTGTCTTCTTTGGTTTCTTTCTTCTTTTCTCCCTATTTGTTACTGTGACAGCAGTCACAACGTGACTCTAATTTTATATTTCTCCTCTCCATTCCCTTTTTTCACCTTTAATCATTGCTTTCCTAATCCATTCTTAGACATTGCCTCCTTTTGGGGGACAGGAGAGAGCGGCTGATTGAGTGAGTGGCGTCCTATATTTACACCCTACTAGAGGCATGGACGTTCTAACCCCCAAAACGGGCTTCTGTTTTGCTCCCCCTTCAGCAGAACAGATTAGCCAGGTAGTGACGACAATTAGGTCTGGGGACTCAACGGACCCATGCCCGCCTAAGGTTATGCATATGTTCCCAGAACTGTTAAATGAACAACTAAATATTGTATTTACAAAGATAATCCAGAAGGCTATTTCCCAGATGCCTGGAAAACAGCTTCAGTCCTCCCTCTCTTAAAAAAACCCAATTTGGACCCTAATGAACCCAGTAGTTACCGACCAATTTCAAGAATCCCATTCCCAGCCAAAGTGTTCGAAAAATTGCTGAATAAACAACTGACAAATGTTTTAGCCTCTAGAAACTTTCTGGACCAATCACAGTATGGATTTAGAGAAGAACATGGAACTGAGACAGCCTTGGTTATGGCAGCAGAGGAACTTAGGAGTATACTGGACGCTGGTGGGAAGGCCGCCCTGATACTGTTGGATTTATCGGCGGCCTTCGACACCGTGAATCACAAGATACTCCTTGACCGTCTAGCAGAACTGGGGGTCCAAGACGATGCACTCAAGTTGCTGTCTTCATTTTTAACGGATAGAACTTTTTCAGTTAAATTCGGAGACTCCACATCCAAACCCTTCAGTTCACCTTGTGGAGTGCCTCAGGGGTCCTCCCTGAGTCCTACTCTCTTTAATATTTACGTCGCTCCATTGGCATCGATAATCAGAAAATGTGGGTTCTTGCAAGTCTCATATGCAGATGACACCCAAATAGTGGTGTCAGTTTCAAGCAACATGGAGGAAACATCCGACCGATTTAATGACTGCATGAGGCAGGTCAATAAATGGATGCAGCTTAACTGCCTGAAATTGAACGGTGATAAAACCGAAGTTATGCTGCTGGGATCCGATGCGGACTTTTGGTCTCCTAAATGGTGGCCAGACAGCCTGTGTGAGTGCCCAACCCCAGTGGACAAAGTCAGAAATTTGGGAGTCATATTTGATAATAAATTGACCTTCAACGCCCAGATAAATAAAGTGTCCTCAACTGTTTGGTACATTTTAAAAATGATCAGAAGAATACAGCCTTTTATCCCCCATGATTCATGTAAAACACTAGTTACGGCATTGGCCATGTCCAGATTGGATTATGGCAGCGCCTTTTATGCTGGGATACAAGTCCAACATCTAACTAAACTCCAGCGTCTGCAGAACGCAGCAGCAAGGCTGGTGCTGGATATTTCCAGATCAGAGCCAGTCGCCCACAGACTACAAGCCCTACACTGGCTACCGATGGAGGAGAGGATTATGTTTAAAACAGTCTGTTTGGCCTACAAGGCCCTTCATGGTTCAGGACCGCAGTTTTTAAGAACACAGCTGAAACGGTACGAGCCAGCCAGAAGCCTGAGGTCTGTTCATGCAAAACTTTTACAGGTACCTAAGTTTAAGCAGGTCAGGTGGGGGGGGGGAAGCTTCCTGTTGCGGACAGCCAAGACCTGGAACCTTCTCCCAATCACGATAAAAAGCAGCCCTTCACTTTTGTCTTTTAGAAAAGCCGTAAAAACCTAGCTCTTTACCTCTTAAGTCAGCTCATTACCTTTTCGGCAATCTTTCGCACATCGACCCCTAGCGCCAAGACGCCTCCGGGCAATCGTGCGCTCTATACATTTTCAAATCAAATCAAATCAATCAAATCAAGTCAACTTCTGTTCACAATGATTTCTGCATTTTTAAGATATTCACTCTTTGCCCCTAAGTCTGGTCCCCAAGATTATTTTTACATTATCCACCTTATTATGTTTCTGTTTTTTCCTCTCAGGCATTTAAATTAATGGGTAGAAGAAGTAAGCTGCTCAGTGACCACCCACACCTACAACCTACCACCCCTACTAGTACTGAAGCACACAGACTTAAAGCATAGATTTTGTGGTGCAGGACGGGATCCCTTCATTCATAAAAACTATACAGACCACAATATAGACACTCTTGCGCTATGGGAAAGGGTGCCTGCGTTAGATCATGTCTGCATAAAGTGCATCAGCCCATGAAGATACCAGAATTGCTCCATTTCTTTGTAGTTATGTCACAGTTCTGCTCTCTCCAGTTCATGCAACGCAGCACGGCAACATTGCTAACTGACCTGCATTGCGTGAACTCTTAGTAAATTTGGACGTTAGTCCTATACCCACGCAAAGTCAATCATACGTAATACTCACTCACTCCCTAAATCAGCAACAATATTTGTTTTACTGATAATGAACTAGGGAAGCAGTTTTGGTGTAGGTTTGAACTCAGGAATCAGATAGGGAAAGAGCAAGACCACTAAAATAGTTATTATTATGTGCCAATAGTTGACTAAAAATCATGCTGCTTGGTGAATTCAAATAATTACATTGCATGAAAAAGTCAAATAAATTGTGCTGCATAAATTCTGTACACCATACTTTCTGTGGCAATATAGCTATGCCGACTAATCATTTTTTTAAACATAGGTTTAGTGTTTGGTAAATGTGTTACCTCATTAATTCATTTTAATGCTTATCCTTTTGAAAAAAACAGCCTTTTTAATTATGCAGGTGGTCATGGAGTAAATAATGGCAAGTACTGCACATAGTAATTATGCATAAAAAACTTCCAGGTACACAGTCACATAATTTCAGTAGCCCTAGAGACCCAGCAACACTGTGAGACTGACTGTATAAATGTGCTTGCAGATGTCATATGGTTTCCACTTTCTCAGTAGGAACTGTTAGTTTGTAGGACAACATAAACGTTGGGATGGTGCCAGACTTGTTCTATGCAGTCCCTCAGAATATGTTTGCCTATAGTCCTGCTAGCTCACAGTACCACCATGAGTACCCCTAAACCTAGTAAGGTAACAAATGGTTTGGGCAACTTCAGAACTTTACAACCCTGACTTACCAAGGAATTGTGGTGACAGATCTAGAACCTTTTAGCTCAGGCACTCGTGCATACTCAGGAAGATACACAAGAAATACACAAAGGGGCATTTCAATATTTATTGAACCATTCTTATTCTTGTATAAAAGATATGTACTGCAATGATTAATAGACAGAAGTAGATAAAAGTGATTAGCAGTATAAGAACAGTGAAAAGGATAAACAATTCCACCATTGTGCTAAAACAGTGTGTACATGCAAGCATATAAGTACTGTGTATAGTGTACTCTTAACATGCGCTCCCTAACTTAGGTGCCTAGGGTGGGTATTCTGCCAAGAATCCCGTACTGGATGATCTAACTCCATATCACCTGAAGGTAAGTGTTTGCAGGTCCCCGTCTTGGTCACAAGTTGGACATCTCTCCTTGCAGAGGGCAAACATGAATCAGCTGGGCTGAGACTTTGACACAGCAACCTCGCAATGACAGAAGAGTGCTCTGATGTGAACACAGAAAGGTGTATGTATTTATTACAACAGTATCCATGCTTTTGTGTCATGGCTTCAGCCAGGCTGACATTGTTTATTCCCTTGTGATAGCCTTGTTGCCTCATGGACCAATAACAAACAACATCATTTGCATAATGTATGTTCAGGCCTTGTACTAAATGTTCAAGGTGTCGGGATAGTGTACTTACAAAGTGGAATTGTGAGCAATGTGGTTTCAGAGAAAATTATCCTGCACTGTCATGCAAGCAAATGTTTGTCAAAAGTCCTCATGTAGAAAAGAAGGCAATTTAAGAAACGTGTGCATGTAAAATGGCAGTGTTTCTTTACGGGCTTAAACTCACCATGTGACACAGTTGAGTGTATAATTTACAGCTTTTTTTTCTTTCTTTCTTTAGCCCATCCTGCTGTTCCCGTTGGAGGCCAGGAGGTAGACTCTTGAAGCAATGCCTGGCAGAAGATAGCTGCTCGGCTATGCCATGAGAACAAATAAGCAATTGCAGCAGGCTTTTGCTGGCTGGGTGATTTGTAGGAGGAGGAGGGGGTAGCAGAGCCCTAAAACCCCACAGCTTCTGCTGGCAGCTGAGTCATTCATCCCTGCCGCCCTGTGTGAAAGTGGATTATTACTAGTTGAGTGGGTGGTAGTCTTATTCAACTAGTAATGGCACTGTTCCTTACAAGGTCCAGTTAATTCTCAATAATTTAAACCTGAGCTCAACCCTTAGTATATGTAGCCCAGAGCAGACAGACTTAACCTAGGAGAAACGTGTAAAGAATTTATCAGTACCAAAACAGTTAAAAATCCAACTCCAATTTAGAAAAGAGAGAAAGTTTTAATGAGCAAATAAACACTAAATTGTCATAAAATCTGATGTAGAGGACCGGAGATATGATTTCTCAAAGAATAGGATGTCTCTGGTGCCAAAAAGAACAAGGCACCAACCACATGTATCGGGCCATGCTAGAACGGGTCAAAGTCAAAAGTGAAGGCAGACCTCAGTGGAATACGAATCTGACACAGAGACCAGGTTCATCCCGGTGGAAAGCTTACCTTCTAACTTTGTCGTTTTTATGATTGAAAACTCCTTATCAATAAGGTCATTGTCGGGTCGAGGTGCCAGCCGGGTCAAAAGGGGCTTGTTGAAGGTGGCTCGCTGAAGTGCAGTACCTCATTGGGAGCCTCGGCTCTGGCTGGAAGATTGCCAACATGTAAACTCATAGGCTTTATTGCATACAGCATATTGTTTAGAGATGTGACACAGGGTCAGAACCTGTGAGCGGGCTATCCTGTGAAAGCATGTTTCACCAAGAGCTTGGTGTCTAGAAGGGTGAACTATAGTGAATAAAAATCCCCATGAGAGAGAAGATAAGTAAAGCCTTCGGTGATTCTAGTGGGTTCGCACTCCCTTTTAAAGTCCAAAAGAGAACAGATTGACCAAAACACGTCAACTATATATTAAGAGGGGTCCACGGTGACAGTTAGAAAAGAACAATTGCGTAACCATATTGGATGTTCTGCATATTAACATTAGCCACGGCTACAGTGAAAGTGGTCTATTTCTTGATCGACACGGCTTGTCAATACGCATTGGGCTGTCCATGTATGTGTTTACGAGGATAGTGTGACTGGTTTTAAAGATTTTTGTAATTTCACTCACAAGAAGTATTTACACAATAAATTGTTGATGTACAGTAACACCAAAGGAGGTGTCTGGATTAAAAAAATAATTAATGCATTGCACAAATGATGGTGTTGTCCAAAAATAATTCATGTTTTATTGTTGACTAAAGAAATTAAATTTATACCGCTAGAGTTGCTTTTGATCCTTTTCTGCATATTTAGCCCAAAACTCTAGAGGGCTATTTGGGTCACCCCCCTAGATCTATCTGCACCTGAGTAATTTCCATCAGTAATAGCTGTGCACTGCTCTTCTCTCTGCAGTAAACTACATGTTGACTTACATGGAAGGCAGCAGCAACATATCTCCACTTCTGTCTGTCTTGGGAAAGTTTTGTATAGTGCCCCAGCTATTGTTCAAGGTCTTCATTTCTGTTTCTACAATTCGCCTCCAGGTGTTCTTTGGCCTGCCTCTCTTCCATTTGCATTCTGGGGTCCAGTGGAGAACTGTTCTTATGATGGAGTCTTGTTTGCTTTTCATGGTGTGTCCTATCCATCTCAATTCTTTTTTCATAATGATGGAGTCCATGCTCTCTCGCTTGCATCTGGTGAGCAGTTCCTGGTTGGAGATGGTTTGTGGAAAAAAAATGCACAATAGTCTTCTCAGGTTACTGCTGTGGAAGGCTGACTGTAGGAAATTGGGCTATTGGTTCATGGGGGTGGAAGTATCACTCAGGCAATAACTATAGTCCTTGTCAGGGCGAACCACAAAAGTCACTAAGTTAACCTGTACTTAACCAGCTGGTAGACTGGCACAAAGCAGTCAGTCTTAACTTAGAGGCACTGTCAGAAATTAAAGTTTTTGGTTGGCAGAATATACACTCTGTCCAAGTAGGATCCACAATCCTAGTCAGGAGGTTATCTCAGATACACAACCTAAATTAACCTGTGCTCACCCTCTGGTAGCTTCGCACAGAGCAGGCAGGCTTAATTTGAGAGGCAATGTGTAAAGTAGTTTTGCACTTTAATTACAGTAACACAGTGAAAACAACACAAAAAGACTCCACACCAGTTCAGAAATATAGAGACTATTTATCTGCATAAAACAAGACCAGAACAACATAGTAGTACTCGAGATATGAATTTTTAAAAGTAAAACCAAAAACAGTGCTTAGAAGTCAATAGCGCTAAAAGGTTGCTTGAGGTTGCGCTAGACCAGGGTAAATCGAATGTACAGGCTGACAACGATGGAGGGCAGGCTGGCTACAGGACCCATGCAGGGCCCACTGAAAAAGTACCTTTGTAGGGAGCAAGCATCAACTTCGGAGACTCGATGCGTCTGTTCTGATTCATGCAGTTGAGTTGATGCATCAAAGTCGAGCCTTGCAGTGGTGTCTTTGGATCAGCGCTGCATTGTCATCAAACCTTGCAAGCAGGTCAATGCAAAGTCATTGAGCCACTCAGGGATGTCCTTGGATCAGCACTGTGTCGGCGGCAGAGGGAACTGCTCCGGTTCTGATCGGCACAGTGGTGACGATGCATTGATTTTTTGCTGAAGCAGCTGCAAAACCAACTTCTGAGGCCTAGGACTGGAGGGGCACCTAAGGCAAGGGAAGGACTCACAGATGGCAGAGTCCAGCAGCAACAGTAGAGTTGCAAGAAGTCTTTTGTGACCTTGAGACTTCAGAGAACAGGAGGCAAGCCAACAAGCCCATGGAGAAACTTGGGTGCAAGGATTAAAGAGCAGGTCCAGTCCCTCTCACTCTCAGGAAAGAAGCAGCAGGCAGCAGGTCAACACAGCAAAGCAGTTAACAAAGTAGCAGTCCCTTCTGCAGCACAGCAGTCCTTTTTCCAGGCATATTGTCCTTGGTTCCAGCAAAGGTCTGACTTGGTGGTGTCAGCGGTCTAGTACTTATACCCAAATGTGCCTTTGTAGTGGGGGAGACATCAAAGAGGCCTTTGCAGATCACAAGATCCCTGATGTTCCTGTCCTGGCTCCAAACTCACTAAAGGGGGATATGCAGCTCTTTGTGTGGGGACAGACACAGCCCCATTCAGGTGTAAGTGTCAGTTTCTTCATCCCAATCTACCTCAGGAAGGCCCATCGGCCAGGTGATTGGCCATCATGATGCAAATGTCACACCACTTCTCCTTTTGTGTGAATGTCTAGAGGGAATGCAGAAAGCCCAGCTGTCACCCAACCCTGATGGGTATTTCGAGGCAGGCAGAGGCACAACATGGTTAAATTAAGAAAATTGGTATGAGAAAAAACAAGCTACTTGGCTTGCATGAATCGAGTGCACTACTAACAAAAATATTGTTCCATCGATGCCCAATTTAAACTGTAAATGACACAGTATAACACAGTATGAATACAACAAGAACTGTGGTCAAAGAGAATGTATTCACAAAAATCTTCATGAATTTTCAAAACAAACTCATATTAGCGAATTACACAATTACAATCCATTGTATTAATGATTTAAATGTGATATGTACATAATACATCATATGAAAAGGTGTATAATGAGAAGTAGAAAAATCTTCATAGCAATTCCACTTGGTGACACAATGCCCTATGCATTTCGGGACACCATCGTCCCTTCTTCAGGGGCCACTGTAACACAAACAAAAACAACATATGATTGCTGCTGCATTGAAAAATCATGCTAAGGCGCTACCTTAAACAACGACACCTTAAAGACCAACACCCACAATTTGTAAGTGTCAAAGCGTTACACAAACTAACGTGGCCAGGTGCATCGAAATCATGCAAAACTACACAAACTGACAAACCGCTGGTGTAGACGGAAAAATAAGCTCAAGTACTGGTAGTGTAACATGCTGTGGAGCCCCATAGACCTAAAGTGGATGATAGAGAAAAGGGTGACCCCTTAGATAAAAGGTATAGTAATGCCGAGGACCCAATGAAGCTGATGGTGGATAAGCAAAAAACGAGTGCACATGCTCAAAGAACGCCTGATGGTGGGAGGTGATACACTTACTGCCAAGCGAAAACACAGAAACTGTTACATGTGTTAGACCACGCTCAGGGCTCAATCTGTCCAAAGGAAACATAAGTATGAGTGCTAAAACTGCGTAAACGAGCGGAACTAAAAGTGCCCAATACCAGGAATAATAAAACAGTACCTGTACAACTGGTTGAAACTCTTGACACAAAACCTGTAAACAATACCACAAACGTGACTACCATGTCACCCCATGGCGAAAACGTACCCGTATCATAAAGCAAACTAACTCTTACCTGCACCAGGGCAGCTTATACTAGGTAAGTTAATCCGGAACACAGTGTATGAAAGACGCTGTAAGCCAAACGAGTTCTATTTAACGGGATGTGGCCGCGCCGAACGGGCTTCCGTTCACGTGGGTCTAAGACGGCCCGGAAACGAAAATGCTGCAAATTCTAAATGCAGGTGACGCATCCATCTTACAGTGGTGTGATGTAGAACGAGCACACAATTCTTAGATGATGACAACAAGATCCTGATAATACAATCACGAACCGCAACTAAAATGATACCATGGTAAATCAAAGAAAATAACGGTGTGTGGTAATACTAATAGTGACCCGGAAACCAAAAAGAGTGAAGGCTCACTAGTGAAACGTAAGTGAATCTGCCAACCGATGCTGCTACTTGAATAAACTCCGCCGAGAGGCAAGAATACGACAAAATTAGCAACTACAGACACGAGTCCTCCAATGGCAGCAACCAGATGCTAAATGCATTTGTGAAAATATGTATTGCCACAAATAAAAGGTTACAAAGTTGGTAGGTGGAATATAAACAAAACATCAGATTGCGCCACTTCTTTGACAATGTACTTACCGACATAAGACCCCAAGAACAACATGAATTTTTGGAATTCAGACCAAAAAGTACCTTTACGGCTCCGGTGTCACATAAAACCATTGACATATTCGTAGCGCTGGTGAAACAAGACCTCAATAAATTGGAATACAAATCTACTAAAGCTCACAACTTGACGAAATCTGACAAATTGATTTTACGCCAACTAGCGGATGGCGATACACTGATGTTTCAGCGAGCCGATAAAGGAGGCGCTCTGATAGTCATGGACAACATATACTATCGCAACAAGGTTCTTGAACATCTAGCAGATGAAACCACTTATTTGAAACTGGACCACGATCCCACGAATGAGATCAACAAGGTTCTGATGATGATTCTAGATAAAGTTTTGGATATGGATTGGATTATGTCAAAAACAAGAAGTTTTCTCACCAAACAATTTCCTAAGAGACCGCACATCTATATGTTACCCAAAATTCACAAAGATCCTGTAGACCCACCATTCAGACCCATTGTGTCTGGATGTGGGTCATTATTTGAGCCACTGGGTAAATACATAGACCAATTTATACAGCCATTTGTATGTGCCTGGAAATCATACATCCGGGATACCACAGATTTTTTAAATCATTTACAGCATCTAGACGTTACGAACATCAATGAATGGGTGCTCTGCACCATTGACGTTACCTCACTGTATACGTCCATCCCTTTGCATGAAGGGATTGACGCCGTTGAATCGGCCTTGTTGCAACAACCACACATTCGCGCACACAAAGTCTTTTTACTGGAACTCCTCCAATTCTGTCTACAGCACAGTTATTTTCGCTGGGAAGAAGAATTTTTTCTTCAAATCAGTGGGACCTCCATGGGTTTCAGGGGGGCTCCCACGTATGCCAGCATCTTTATGGCCGCTTTTGAGGAAGAATACATCTTCAAAGATCCGACATGGAGTGAACACCTCGTGATGTATTGTCGATACATCGACAACATCTTTTTAATTTGGTCTCACACCCAAGCATCCTTGGAAAAGAATATCATGCTGTTAAACACCAAAAACAATAGAATACAATTCACCCACAACATTAGTAACGCTCAACTCCCGTTCTTGGATGTATTGGTAGAGAAAAACGAAGGAGGGATTAATACCAGTGTATTTGTCAAACCTACAGATCGGAACAACACGCTGTTGTACCGAAGTTTTCACTCTCCTAAATTGATTCAGAATCTACCTTATTCCCAAATGTTGCGCATCAAAAGGATCTCTTCTACCCAAGAGAGTTGTGACCGCGATATCACTCGCATCAAAAATAGATATTCACAACGAGGTTATCCCAATGAGATCATTGATAAAGCTGAAAAACGTATGGAAAACATTGCTCGAAGTGAAATACTAACCATCAAACATAAACCTACTACCAACCGCATGGCGTTCGTGTCGAAATTTTCCACGAGATCCAGAAGCATTAAAAAAGTGGTCACCAAAAGGTGGGAACTTCTACAATATGAAACAGATTTTGGCAACTCTTTCCAAGAGCGGCCATTATTTGCTTTCACCAGAAGCCAAAACCTCAAGGAATTGCTCGCAGCTAAAAAGAATAGAAGCATCAACAACTATGGAGGCATGAAAAAATGCAGGAATTGCACTCACTGTAACAATGTAATGCAACAGAATTTCATAACACATCCTAGGACCGGAGAGAAAATAACCCTCAAACATACGTCTGATTTCAACACCGCCAATGTGATCTACAGTATCAAATGTCCTTGTGGACTCCTCTACATAGGGAAAACTGAAAGAAAAATCAAAATCAGAATCGGAGAACATAAAAGTATGATTCGCACTAAGAATACCAATTCCAATCTGGTGGTACACTGGCTTGAACAAAGTCATAACATATCGCAAGTGCGTTTTCTAGTTTTGGAAAAAGTGCAACCTAGAGAGGGTTCAGATCCTAGTGAAATTTTATCCCAGAAAGAAGTGTTCTGGATAAAAATTCAACACCATGATGCCACTTGGCCTAAATGATAAATTAGATTTAAGCTGTTTTTTGTAAACAGTTGCCTATAGGACCCAGTACAGGCACACGTACACTTTTGGATGCCAAAGTACATGCTTTTCTTTTGCATTTACATAATTAATATTATGTTTTATACACGTATTGTATTGTATTGTATGTTTATCACTCTTAGGGGCCGATTCCGATCTCGCTCGGTCAGCCCTCCGAGAGCTGTCCGCAGCGTTACCTTACGACCTACTCGTTCCGGGAGCCGGTCGGTCCGAACGATGAAGTACGATGCGCAAATGTGTCCAAATCCCGACCGACACGTACGCTCCGATTCCAGCTACATTTCCCGTACGAGCCGGATCCGTAAATGCTGAATAGAGTCGCCCAGAAGCATTTTCACAGCAGTTTCTGGCCGGCCAAGTACGATGCGTACGTCCTACGCGCCGAACAGGTCGCCACCTCCAGCACGTCACAGCATCGGGAAGAGCAGTATTTCAGGTACGATTCGCGCCACAACACGATCTACGCCTATGAGACGAACCACCGATCAACGCCTACGAGACGAACCAACCATGAATCCGATCGCGCAGGTCATCCCTGTACTGTACATCTATGACCGGATCAACAACAGGAACCGACACGTACGCCGCAGACGGTAAGTCAGACACCCACCACACAAACAAACATCACGAACCAGCGAAATGCAACACACACATAGGGGGTGGATCTCCCTCTCCACCAGCATTGCCCAACCCATAGGGGTTGGATGGCTACCACTACCAGCGTTGTCCAGCCCATAGGGGGCTTGATGGCTATCACTACCAGCAGTCCCTACTCATAGGGTGGGGGATGGCAATCACCACCAGTAATCCCCACCCATAGGGGGTGGATGGCTACCACTACCAGCATTGTCCAGCCCATAGGGGGCTTGATGGCTATCACTACCAGCAGTCCCTACCCATAGAGGGGTGGGTGACTATCCCTACCAGTAGTCCCTACTCATGGGGGGTGGATGACTATCACTATCAGTAGTCCCTACTCATAGGGGAGATGGCTATCACTACCAGCATTTTCTAGCCCATAGGAGGGTGGATGGCTATCACCACCACCATTGTCCAGCCCATAGGGGGCTTGATGGCTATCACTACCAGCAGTCACTACTCATGGGGGAGGGGATGGCTATCACTACCAGTAGTCCCTACTCATAGGGTGGGGGATGGCTATCACTACCAGCATTGTCCAGCCCATAGGGGGCTGGATGGCTACCACCACCACCATTGTCCAGCCCATAGGGGGCTTGATGGCTATCACTACCAGCAGTCCCTACTCATGGGGGGGGGTTACTATCACTACCAGTAGTCCCTACTCATAGGGGGGATGGCAAACACCACTAGCATTCCCACCCATAGGGGTTGCAGGCCAAACACACCCCCCTACCATCATGGCAAGATTGTGTATTGGGTGGAAACTGCCTGCAACAGTGACACTGAAAGGGAACACATACTGTAACTCCCATCACAGTTGTGACCAAAAGGTGAATGTGGGGCTCAAACCCCAAGCATTTTGAGGAACATTGTGGGAATGGGGTTTAACCCCCCCTCACTACAGTGACCAAAAGATGAGTGTGGGGTCCAAAACACCAGCATATCAGGAACATTGTGGTAATGGGGTTAAACCACCCTCCCTCACCACAGTGACCAAAAGGTGAATGTAGGGTCTAAAACTACAGCAAATCTGGAACATTGTGGTAATGGGGTTAAACCCCCCCTCACCACAGTGACCAAAAGGTGAATGTGGGGTCCAAAACTCCAGCAAATCTGGAACATTGTGGTAATGGGGTTTAACCCCCCCTCACTACAGTGACCAAAAGGTGAGTGTGGGGTCCAAAACTCCAGCATATCAGGAACATTGTGGTAATGGGGATAAACCCCCTCACTACAGTGACCAAAAGGTGAGTGCGGGCTTAAAAATACCAGCATCTGCAAACCAGCATGTATGATTCCTGGTCCTAACACCACAAGCAATGTAGTGGCAAAGTAGTGGTTGTGTTGCAAACAAACATAGATCTGTTGAGTGAAAGATTTTTGTGTCGTCTAAAAACCCTCTGCCATGTGCAGAAAAGCATCGCACATGGGGGCTGACAATGCCTCCAATGTCCAATTAGACAATGTAAGAAGTGACCAGCATAATGCATACACACATATGTTCACTAACAGACACACATACTAAGGAATCCTGTGTAGACTGCAGCTTTTAGGTGATCAAGTCCCATACCATGGCAGCAATGGGACATACTAACCATGATGAATGTGCAGACTGATGATGTAGGAGTCCCAGGGACAGTAGGAAAAAACCTACAACCAACATCCAGCCAATGGCCCACAAAAGCTATACCAGTGCATGGGTGCAGATGCACAAACACAACCAGCCAGCCTCACACTGCATATCGAACACAACATGTGTGTGTGTGTCTCAGTGTACCCAGGCTAGTACGACACACATGATGTGGGGCTGAACTCCAATGAGACATATGTGTACACAGTGCAATCCAGAAGTATCACATGAATTGGGTACCTCTTTGTGGGCAATCAGACATTGTTAGATGAGTGGGTTCACAACAGACTCATGTGACATAAGCTGGGCGGAACAGCAACCAACACAGCAAGAGACAGACCCACTCCATCAGTACCCACAAGGACCCTACATTGTGGTGACAGTAGCCTGTATGATGATCCCTCTGTGACGACAAATTTGGATGTTGCCCATACTGTGGACCACAGTCACATGTGCGCACTGTGTCATGTCGTGACAGACCAACTTCCATCACACTCACACACAGAAAACTCACTGGGCATGGCCTGTAATTTAAGGCCACTATGTAGGTAGGGGCCTAGACTTGAGACAACTCACATTTGCCCACTCTCAATACCACACACCTTGATCTGCACCAATGTGCATCAGCTAAGCCCACATGGACTGGTGACATTGCACATGCACCTATGACAATGCCAGGGGTGGAGGGGGGATCTAAGGTGTACAAACTCATCACACATGGCCAGTCAACAACCCTTGTGAATGTCTTCCACACTGCATAGTATGAGGTACATGTGCATGACGGGAAACGTATCAGACACATTGGGATCCCTGTCACAGTCCCAGACCAATGAAGAGCCCTAGGAGACCCACAAAGAACACATGTTGACATCATCCAACATTGAAGGCTAGGATCTGATGAGTGTGAGCAGTCACACACACACATACAAGTGACCCAGTCACAGAAAGACACCACATAGTGAAAACAACCTGATGTTGGAAACACAAAAGTGCCTTGGGGAATCCTGCATATGTTCCATGTGCGTTTGCCCACATTCCAGGCCCTTACATCAAACACACCCACGGATGACACCCGAATGACCAGTAGTTTTCCATGCACCTACATCCCAGAAAACCTAGGTCAAAGATGTTGGATAAACACAGGACAACTCAGCAAGCATCACAAACAGGAACATCTGCAGGGAATATAGGCTGTGTAGAAAAAGGGAAGGGAACCCACAGAGACATGCTCACAGAACACACAACATGGGCTCAGTCAATGTCATGGAATAAAACACTGCCATGAGGTGACTCCACTCATGTGTAAGGTCAGCTGTGCCAAACGTTGTCTGTGCAGGGCTCTGTCATGTCAGCATAAAACTTGGTCAGTGAGCCACCAATTACAACACCCTGAAAGCTCTGGTCACATCAGCCTGTGTACAGGAGTGACTCTTAAGTCATCTGCACAGCATCAAAACACATGTATAGCAAGTTGCACTGATGACACAGATGACTTGTTCATCATTGATGCGCTAATCTGCATGTCCAGTGGAGATGGGCCCACAGTCAGGAAAAAGTACAATGTGCACAAATCTAAGCCCAACATATGTGCAACAGTGTAAGCCAAAGATGTGAAGTTGTGAAAAGAAGGTGACACTCCCTGTGCCAAGTTATTGGGATCATGACTACCTCAGTTTGCAGCAAAGGATGACATGGCTACATACTGTAATAGGACACATATACCATGGACCACATGCAGTCCATCCCATCACCAAATCACTTTTTTTCAACAAACACAATAGCAACACCAACTTAATGACACTCATCAGCAACATCATGTACATTAAATGCAAAACTAGCAAATAACAAAAATTAGCTTTATTCAGCTCGCAAAAATAAACATTTTGATACCATGATCAATCCAAAGGCCAATGGCCAGTCCATTGCAATTGTCCGTTTCGTGTGACATATGACTACTCGTCACACATTGCTTGCCTGCACTGCTACAGCCAGGGGACATCTCCCCTTGGAGGGGCATACATAGGGGCAGGCCAGGCTCCACAGGGACAGGATCAGGGGATAGCAGTATGGGGCAGGGGAGGTGTGGTGGGTGCAGGAGTGTCAGTGGCAACTGCAGTGGATGTGTCTGATACAGTGGGCGCCGTCACCACTGCAGTGCCTAAGTCAGACGGAGTGGACGGGGTCTTCACTGCAGTGCCAATGTCCAAAGGTGTTGTTTGTGTCTCAGAAGAAGTGGGTAGGTCAGATGGGGGGGACAAGGTCTCCACAGCAGTCGTAGGAACAGGCTGAGGGTGTGAGGTTGGGGTAGAAGTGCATGTGGAAGGGGGGAGGGCCTAATCATTTTGGGGATGGTATACCTGTGTGTGGGGGAACCTGGGGCAGGGTGTGGCATGGGATCCCTAGGAGTGGTGGCCTGGGGGCTGGAGGACGGAGACTGTGTGGTGGGAGTGCGGGATTGTGGTGGGGTCTTGCTCTTCCTGGTCCTGGGGGATTTGCGGGTGGGGGCCTCAGTGTTCCTGCTCTTAGGGGAGGGTGTGTGTGTGGGGGGGGTCTACCCTCTGTGTTTGGTGACTTCCTCTTCCCCTTGTGAGTTGGACCTGATGGATCTGTGGGGAAGAGGCCAAGGTCACAGAGGAAGACCTTCTGGGAAGGGGGGGTTGCAGGTGAGTCAAGGGAAGGTGTTTTGGTGGGAGAGGTATCTGAGGACTGCGGAGTGGTTATGGATCCTTGTCTGTGTGTCTGTACCCTATCCCCTGTGTGTGTGCCATCAGTCCCCTGAGTGTGCGTGCTTGCGCATTTTGCCTTGGACTGACATTGCTGTGTGCTGCTTATGTCTGTTGTTGTGCGTGCATGTGCCTGTGTGTGTGTGCGTTGGGCAGGTAAGTAGTGGGGATTGTGGATGGGGCAGAGGTAGGAGGGGTGAGGGGCTGTTGGAGGAGGGACACTGCTGCCGTAAGTGAGGAGGCCATGGACTGATTGGTCCGCTGTAGGGCAGACATGTTTGCTGAGATGCCCTCCATGAATGACACCAATTGTGTCAATAGACCGGTGTGAGCATGGAGGACACTCAGCATCGATGTCTGCCCCACATGGATCTGCTTCAGCAAGTCCACAGACTCCACACTCAGGGCAGCAGGGGAGACAGAGGCAGGGGGTGCGGTGCCTGGACTGAAGGAGACATGCTCCCTAACACGGGAGGCTCCACGGACATCTGGGATAGGAGCAGCTGGGAGGGTGGAGATGGTGGTGGTGGCGGGGACAGACTCGCTAGTTGTGGCCTGTGGTCCTGTAACACCCGCCTCCACAAGGGAGTCCTCACTGGAGCTGGAGTGTTCTTCAGCTGAGGTGGTTGTTGCTGAGTGTCCCTCAGTGTGGCTCCCCTCACCCTCCGTGCCACTGGGTCCCTCTGCCTCATCCACAGCGGATCCAGTCTGGCTCTGCGCCTCCTCTTGGTCCGTGGAGCTGTCTCCTCCAGTAGCCGTAGATGATGCTGTAAACAAGGAGGAAAAACAGAATCACATTAGTCACCTGTATTGACTTGACACATGACTGTAATTGCATCACATCACAGAGCAAGCCCTGGCATTATCAGAAAATCATGAATGACACATATGTGAACCAGGCACTTGTCAGTCTGCCAGTCAACCATGCTCCTCATACCCATCCTGGCAATGGACCCATCTGTCTGGTGCATGTATGATATCACTAATGATATGTGCAAACATGCACCACATTGCCAGTTTTATTATCTGCAAGGATTGTGAGTGTAATGTGTCATTACACACATATCCCATCTCCTGCCAGTGACTCAGTACTTGTGTCAGTAAATGGGCTGGCCATAGTCATTGTTGATATGATGGATATGCTTCCATCCCCAGACACCATGATGGCCTCATGTCTTGATAGTCAATGCTACAATGGAGTTCATGCAGGGCAACTGACAATACTGCAGGCTCCAGATTGGCATGTGGTACACCATGCCACAGGCCTATCTGGCCAATGAGTCATTACTGGCTCCTGTCACAGGGGCAGTGCATCCAAAAACAACAGTCTGCACCGTGTCACACCCATGTTTTTGCGGGGAATTCAAGCTCTGTAGTGGTCAAGTACACATGTACACCCCATGCTACCCACATTAGAAAGAATCTGATGACCACACATTATCCAAATGAGACATTTGAGTGTGTGTTAACACAAATAAGTATACATGAACACATCACAGGCTGACGAGAACAAAGTAAAGCTGCTTGCACATTAATGTGGAATCCACCATTAGGCACAGTCCAGTGATTACACACATATGTTTTACCCTGTGTGCAGATCCAACAGCCACAAATCAGATGTCAGTACATTATAAACATTGTACCACTCTTGAAGTCCAAAAAGCTATGCCAGTCCACAATGACACAGAGTCAGATACCTGATTGCACATTTCGCAATGGTCATGATGTTGGATGACACCCAGGATTAGGAGGACAGAGTGTCTCGGATGGCCGGAGTTGCCATACCTGTCCTGGACCATGTGCAACATGGGATTACCAGGAACACTTGGCAGGTGGCTATGCATTAGTTACACGCATGCATTTCATTCCTCTGAGGCCCCAACATTGGTCTTACCTGCTGCATGGGTGTGTGGTAAATACCTCAGACACCTATGGTGACCCAGGTCAGCAATTAGAACATTTATGTATGGCCCACACAGAGTACAGGTCAGATTTCTGTCAATGTGCTGACACACGTCAGGCAATAGCCCCACTCATGAAGCCCAAATCAATGCACCCGTAGCAGTTGCTGTTCCCAACATCAACCTTGGACAACAGCAAGAACACACAACCCAAGTGACACAAGTCACAGACCGAAAGGGACACACCTGGTTATCAGATGAGAATGGGGCATCACCAAATTTAGCCACATGAGTCTTGTCTCAGCAGACAGGTGAACTGTGGGAATGTTACCAGGCTGAAGGGGTGCAAATTGCATGTTAGACATAGTTCACCAAAAAGGCATGGACTTACCCCCTCCTTGTTGCTCTCTGTCCTTCAATTGCCCATCCAGGTCAGGGAAGACCACTGTCAGTATCCAGAGCATGTGGGGGGTCAGTGTCCGTTGTCTGCCCTGTCTGCGTGGAGGCGACAGCTTCAGCTGGACTCTGGCTATCCTCCTAGTCCAGCCACGAAGGTCCTGCCACCTCTTCTGGCAGTGGCGGATGCAGTGTTTGAAGACCCCCACAGATCTTACTGCCCGGACGATGGTCTGCCAAATCTCCTGCTTCTGATGGGCATCAACATGCATGGATGACAAAGTTAGACACCATTGCCACACATGCAACATGTCTGTTCATCACACAGTTGGACGTACATGTCATTTGCTGAAGGGCATATGATGGAAAAGAGGGAGTGCAACTATGGACATGGGAAGTTGTCCTGTGTGCAAGCCAGCATTGACAACATGATAACAGTGCATGTTAATCCGAAGCAAATACAAAATGCTACTTCTTAGAAACTGCACCTGTACATTACTTGTTTCTACACACTTGGAGACTTACAATTACTCAGTGAGCATGCTTGCCCTTGGTAAACACAATGCTAGTAGTGCTAGTAAGATAACATGCACAATTAGAAAGGCAGTGGACTGCACACTCACCTGCTCCCCTGGTTTCCCATACAGCTTGCTGTACTGTGGCAGGAGGCTGTCCAGCAGGGCCTGGTTCTCCTCCTCAGTGAATGCTGGGGCCCTCTCCACAGTACGTGCCATTGCAGTAGCCAGAGGATGCAGAGACAGCAGCAGTGGTAGTGGTAGATGTAGTCCTGTAGCATGTAGTGCAGGCAAGTGAAGTCTCTGGGGAACAGACAGTCTTATATCTGTGCTGCAAAGGCAGAATCTGTCCCATGCGTCCAAAGCATTGGTCCGAGACGTTCGCTTTTTATGAAATTGGCCAATCCATTGCATTGCACGCTTCGTACACGCCTTCCACATCGTTCAAATATTCCCCATCATGACACCATTGACTTTGATACATTGTTGTTGGGTGCCAACTGAATTTTTTTTTAACGCGATTCGTACAAGTATCAAAACCCCGTCCATCTCCATGACAGTCAAGAGCCAATGCGTGCGTCCGGCTCGGCCCGGAAATGTACAACGCGTCTTTTGAAAACTCACACGCATCCGTCTCCATTGCAGTCAATAGCCAATGCGTGCGCCCGGCTCGGTCTGTAACTGTACGACGCATCTTATGAAAACTCACACTCATCCGTCTCCATTGCAGTCAATAGCCAATGCGTGCGCCCGGCTCGGCCCGTAAATGTACGACGCGTCTTTTGAAAACTCACACGCAGCCGTCTCCATTGCAGTCAATAGCCAATGCGTGCGCCCGGCTCGTTCGTAACTGTACGACGCGTCTTATGAAAACTCACACTCATGTTATGTTATGTTATGTTAAAGGCATTTATAGCGCGCACGGCTACTCATGAGTGTCCCGGCGCGGGAGCCAAGTAAAAGACTGTGGGGAGCTGTCTCCATTGCAGTCAATAGCCAATGCGTACGCCCGGATCGGACCCTAAGTGAACGAAGCTTCTCTTAAAATCTCACCCGCGTCTGTCACCATTACAGTCAATAGCCAAAGGATGCCACACACAATATCTTGACAGGGACTCCGGTGCTCTACAACAAACATACAGCCTGTCACACAGTATATGGAATAACATTTCAGGCTTCATAACATGTGTGGGTATATGGCTCCACATATCATATTGGACGGGGAACTTAGTGGCACACACTCCCAGGATGTGCCATGTGTAATGGGGACAAAAACCATTGTGTGTGAGGCACATCTCTACTGTGAGTGACAACTTTGCAGATCAAACCCCGAGGCCTGTACACAGTTCAAGGTGCACATTGTGTGAAGACATGTTACATACACCCTGACTCATAGGTGAAATGGACTGTGTGTCACAGGGTGTCCCAGAGCTACCATTGTGTGGTTAATCCAGAGTATGTGCGTATTGTGCTACACACATGTCTCTGATTGTATGTGGTAGAGGTCAATAGTTTACAACATCCATGTGATTTGGCCATGTGAGTTGCTGTTGTGTCTGTGTGTCACAGACATCCATGTATGCCCTGCGAACAAATCTGGTAGCACATCATGTGGGTTTCATGGGTGTGTTGGTACGTGTACATCAGACTCTACATCATGACAGTGTCCTTGTGGCGCTACAAGATCCTTCTGTGTGTGACTGAAAAAGCACCTGTCATGTGGGGAACACATCTATCCTTACTAGTCACTGAGGTGTGTGTTTGGTATGTGACATTTGTGCAGATGTACTATGACAGACCCCATAGATTGTTCACAGCGCAGCATTGCACTTGTTGTGTAACCATGTTGAGCTGAGATGTCAGGTGAGGGGCACATAGCTGACATATGTGTCCATGCCCAACAGCACACACATCAAGTAATTGTGTCTTGCTATGATGTAGCATGTGATATTTAGCATGGTCATTGCCACATATGTAGGGGAACTGACAATCTTCCTTTGCTCACCTATGTACTGCAGGAGACCAGCTGTCCATAGACCGTTCCCAGACCTTGCAACCATGGCTGAACGTGACTGCATCCGACAGTA
This sequence comes from Calotriton arnoldi, assembly GCA_963921515.1. Taxonomy (NCBI): domain Eukaryota; kingdom Metazoa; phylum Chordata; class Amphibia; order Caudata; family Salamandridae; genus Calotriton; species Calotriton arnoldi. The sequence continues at coordinate 420,030 of CAWUFW010001951.1, forward strand.
CCGCTTCACCAGACCACTAATTGAGGTGTTGGCGGAGCAGTTGGCCCCACATTTACAACCTGGCCAGACATATCTATCAGGGCTGACCCCCAAGGTGAAGGTGATGGCAGCCCTACACTTCTTTGCCACCGGTACCTTCCAGTACACTGTGGCTTTTGCTGGTGGGATGTCACAGACCATGTTCAGCCATGTGCTTCGCGATGTTTTGGAGGCGATGTTGCATTTCCTGAACCGGTACATCCAATTCCCAACCCCAGGACAATTCACTGACTTAAAGAGTGACTTTTATGCACTGGGAAGGATGCCACATGTCATAGGCTCCATAGATGGAACACATGTGGCTTTGGTACCACCACAAGCACATGAGCAGACATACCGGAACAGAAAACATTTTCACTCCATTAATGCCCTGGTGGTGTGTCTGCCGACCATGACAATATCACATGTGTGTGCATGTTTCCCTGGTTCAGCACACGACGCTTACATCATGTGGACTAGTCGGATCCCAACAATGATGTCACAGCTGCAGAGCCAGCGTGCCTGTCTTGTCGGTGTTTAATATCTGTTTCCCTTGTGTGTTTTTGGTAAAAAAAAAATTCCACCTCTTTTCAGACCCATAAAATATTTGTTTGTTTGTATGTAGGTGACTCTGGATACCCAAACATGCCGTGGTTGCTGACACCCCTCAGGAACCCTGTGACACCGGCGGAGATACGTTATAATGAGGCACATGGGCGGACCAGGAGAGTGATAGAGCGGACATTTGGTCTACTGAAAAGCAGATTCCGCTGCCTGGACAGGACAGGAGGGGCCCTCCCATATGCCCCTGAGAAGGTGTGCAAAATAATGATTGTTTGCTGCATGCTACACAACCTGGCAGTGAGGGAGGAGTTGGCTCTCATCCAGGATGATGATGACCGCCAGCCGCCAGCCGTGGAGGATCCGGCTCTGGATCATGTTGCCAGTGATGATGAGGGTGAGGGGGATGTTCTGACACAGCTCATCAACAACTTTTTCACATGATTGTGAGTATACAGTGATGTGTTGTCTACTTTTTGTCATGGCCTGATATGTGTAGGTGGTGCAATGTTGCTGCATATGTGTGGCTGTGTGCTACTTGACAGGATGCTTGCAGTGATGTGTCCTTTAAGTTAGTATGTACTCCTGTTAGAAATGGGGGTCTCTAGTTGGCAGTGGTTGGCCACTGTCCAAGTAGGGACCCTTCTTTCTAAGTCAGGGTAAGAGAGCCACACCCTTTGATAACCCCTGCTCAACCCTGTGGTAACGTAGCACGAGCAGTTAGGCCTATCTCAGAGGCAGTGTGTGAAGCATTTATGACTATACACAGTAACACAGTGAGGAACACTACAAAGGGACACCACACAAGTAGTTATAAAAAATAAGTATCTTTATATATAGACTTAACACAAGACCAATAACGATAAAAAGCCACAATACTGTCAAATAGGATCACTCTTGGAATGCTGCAAAAATAGTTCAAGTGCGCAAAGAGGAGTTCAGTTCAAAGCAGTGGTCTCTGCGACCCTTTTACTTACAAAGTACCTGGATTTCGTAGCAAAGTCAACAAATTGTCGCAAAGGAGCTGTAGCGATGAATTTCTGTATGCGAGGCCGGCGATGCGATAAATCCGTGCCGCGAGGGAGGATGATGCGCCGATCTGCTGATGCGTGTGGAGATGATGCGACAAACTTCTGCACGTTAGACCGTTGACGCGATGACTCCTTGCCGCAAGGGAGGAGACGAGGCGACGATCCTGTTGCGTGTGCGATCGGGTTGCGATGCGAAGAAATGGCGCTCCGCGAGGGAGCGACGATCCTGATGCGATGCGATGAAAATGGCTGACGCTCGGCGTCCGAGCTGCAATGTCGTGAAGCGATGATCTCGGTGCGATGACTCGATCTTTGGTTCCGAGCACTCGGCGGCAGCAGCGCGATGATTTTTCGGGCGCTTTCGGCTGCGGCGGCTCGCAAACGTGCGTTAGCGACGATTTCAACACTCTCTTCTCTGTAGTAGAACTAGAGGCCCTGGAACTCACAGGAGCCTCACCTGCAGATAGAAATCCTCACTGGGAGGAATCAGGAGGCTGGTGGTGAAGTCTGATGTGCCTGAGACTTCAACAGGAGGCTAGCTCTCTCCTAGCCCTTGGGTGATTGCTTTAGCAAGATTAATAAAAGTTCTCTCAAAGTCCTTTTCCCTCTTCTTCCAAGTCCAATGGTAACCACTGCAGGCCAATCCAAGAAACAGCACACAAGCACAAGGATAGTCACCTCCTGCAGATTCCTTCAGTTACACGGACAGAGGTTCGTCTTGATGTCCAGGAGCAATACACTTTGTAGGGGTTTCAGCACAGATATTTATACCCCAAAAGTCTTTGTTCTCAAAAGCTACAAGTCACTGAACCCAGCCAGAACCAGTTCTGCTCAGTCCTGGAGCACTTTGTTTACCAGGCTGCATCCTTCCTTTCAGAAAGAGGGGTCTGCCATCAGACGCACAGTAGGAGGTGGAGCCAGCATTCACCTTGCCAGGCACAGCCCTATTCAGGTCAAGGAGCTACCCCTCCCCATACTCCAAATGCAGATCTCTCTATTCAACCCAGGTCTGACTCAGCCTGCCCTGTCCCTCCAAAACCAGACAGCCAATACACATAACAGCAGAGCACACTGGAAGGCTTAGGCAAGAAAATACCTACTTTCTAAAAGTGGTATTTTCAAACACAGAATATAAAAATAAACTTCACTAAAAGATGTATTTTAATATTCTGAGCTCAGGCATACTAAATTCGTTTTTCTACCATGTTCCTGGGGTCAGTTAGGACTATAGAATGTAATAGTCAAACTGCCCATTCTGGCCTATGGGGAACAGGTAGCCTTACAGTAGTGAAAACGAAATTGGGTGTAATTCACTACCAGGACATGCTACACACACCAAGGCATGTCCTACCTTACACATACAATGCACCCTACCATAGGGGTGACTTACATGATGCCAAGGGAAGGTTCAGGGGCTGGGAAGTGGGTGCACTTCACAGCCAAGATGGCAGTTCTGGACTGCACACAGACTCTGCAGTGGCAGGTCTGAGACACACTTTACAAGCTGCTTCTGTGGGTGGCGCAAACCAGCGCTGCAGGCCCACCAGCAGCATTTGGTTTACCAGCCCTGGGCACACACTGGCCACGCTACTAGGGACTAACAGGTAAACCAAATAAGCCAATCATGGATATACCAATTCACATGTCATATTTACACAGGGAGCATTCGCGCTGTGGCACTGAAGGGCAGTGGCACAGCGCCCAGAGCATCTACCACCAGCAAAAACAGAGGGGACAACAGCGAAAAATGGAAGGGAGACCCATGCCAATGGTGCCAAGTCTAACACGTGTCCCCTCCAGCTGAAATGTGGGGAGAACTACCCATCCCCTTGGAAGTTCTCATCACTAAGGCGGAAAAATCTGGACAGACCAACAGCATTGGCGTGTTCTGTACCAGGGCGGTGTTCCACCGTGAAGTCCATACCCTGTAGGGAAATGGACCACCTCAACAACTTGGGATTCTCACCCCTCATCTGCATCAACCATCTGAGGGGCCTGTGGTCTGTCTGAACCCGGAAGTGAGTCCCAAACAGGTATGGTCTCAGCTTCTTCAGTGCCCAGACCACAGCAAATGCCTCACTGCTCAATTGCACTCCACCTCTGTTCCCGTGGAAGTAACCTCCTACTGATGAAGGCTACAGGTTGGTCTAGTCCCTCCTCATTTATCTGTGACAGAACGGCCCCCACCCCATGCTCTGAAGCGTCTGTCTGGACAACAAATTCCTTAGCAAAATTGGGCGCCTGGAGTATGGGTGCTGTACACATGGCAGTCTTGAGGGCATCAAAGGCTTTCTGACAGGTGTCAGTCCAGTTCACAATCTTTGGCTGCTTCTTGGAAGTCAGCTCAGTCAAGGGTGCAACAATGCTGCCATACCCCTTGACAAACCTCCTGTAGTAACCCATGAGTCCTAAGAAGGCCCTCACCTGGGTCTGGGTCCTTGGGGGCACCCAAGCCAGGATGGTTTCAATCTTGGGCTGCAGGGGTGCCACCTGGCCACTCCCCACCTGGTGTCCCAAGTACACCACAGAACCCTGCCCAATCTGGCACTTACTGGCCTTGATTGTGAGGCCTGCTCTGCGCAGCGACATCAACACTTCCCAGAGGTGGCGCAAGTGGTCCTCCCAGGAGGAACTAAACACTGCAATGTCATCCAGGTAGGCGGCACTGAAATCCTCCAGCGCAACCAACACCTGGTTGACCAACCTCTGAAAGGTGGCAGGGGCATTCTTCATCCCAAAGGGCATCACACAGAACTGGTAGTGCCCATCTGGTGTGGAGAATGCTGACCTCTCCTTTGCCCCATCAGTTAAGGCGATCTGACAGTACCCAGACGTCAGATCAAACGTGCTGAGGTACCGGGCAGCCCATAACCGATCTATGAGCTCATCAGCTCTGGGGATGGGGTGCGCGTCGGTCTTCGTGACCGAATTGAGACCTCGGTAGTCCACACAGAACCTAAGTTCAGGGGTGGCACCAGGCGTCGCAGCTTTTGGTACCAAGACCACAGGGCTGGACCAGGGGCTGCTAGAGGACTCAATCACCCCTAGGGCAAACATTTTGGAGACCTCCTCCTTAATGCAAGCCCTGACCCTGTCAGTCACTCTGTAAGCCTTGTGCTTGACAGGAGGACTGTCCCCGGTATCCACCTCATGGACGCACCAATCAGTGACACCAGGCACCAGGGAGAACAAATCAGAAAATTGCCCCAACAGTTGGTGACAATCTCTCTGCTGCTCAGGGGTCAGTGTGGTGGAGAGGATCACACCCTCCACTGACCCATCCTTCTCTCCTGCACACAGGAGGTCAGGAAGAGGCTCACTCTCCTCCTCCATCCCATCATCTGTGGCAAGAAGCATGCCCACTTCAGACCTCTCAAAGTGGGGCTTCAGGCGGTTCACATGCAGGACCCGCAAGGGGTTCCTGGGAGATTGAAAGTCCACCAAGTAGGTAACTGGACTTTGCGCTCCACCACCTCAAATGGACCGGTCCACTTATCTTGGAGCGCACAAGGCTCCACTGGGGCCAGTACCCAAACCTTCTGACCAGGTTGAAACTCGACCAGAGTGGCATTCTGGTCGTGCCAACGTTTCATTTCCTCCTGGCTGGCTTCCAGATTTGCTTCAGCAATTTTTCTGAAACGCCGAGTCTGGTTCCTGAAGGCCAACATGTAGCTAAATACATCTTGGGGAGGTTTCCTGGGAGATTGCTCCCAGCCTTCCTTGACCAGACTCAGAGGTCCTCTAACCGGATGGCCATAGAGCAGTTCAAAGGGACTGAACCCTAAGGACTTCTGTGGCACCTCACGGTAGGCAAACAACAGGCATGGCAAGAGGACGTCCCACTTACGCCTCAGGGGCTCTTCTAGGCCCATGATCATGCCCTTCAAGGTCCGGTTGAACCTTTCAACCAGACCATTACCTTGGGGGTGGTAAGGAGTGGTGAACTTATAAGTTACCCCACACTCCTTCCACAGAGACTTCATGTACTGGGAGATGAAGTTGGTCCCCCTGTCAGACACCACCTCTCTGGGGAACCCCACACGGGAGAAAATCCCCATCAGTGCACGTCCTACCACGGGGGCCGTCACTGTCCTGAGCGGGATGGCTTCGGGGTACCGGGTGGCATGGTCCACCAAGACCAGGATGAACCTGTTGCCCATGGCTGTCTTGGGGTCCCGAGGCCCCACAATGTCAATGCCCACTCGCTCGAATGGGGTACTAACAACTGGAAAGGGCTGGAGTGGGGCCTTGATCTTCCCCCACTCTTCCCACTTGCCTGGCAAGTCTCACATGTCCTGCAATAAGTGTCTGAACTCTTGCGCATCTGGGGCCAATTAAAGTGGGTGGCCAGCCTCTCAAAGGTCTTGGTCTGCCCCAGATGTCCTGCCAATGGAATGTCGTGAGCCAACCCCAGTAGGAAGGCTCTGAAGCACTCGGGTACCACCAGCACACGGGCTGACCCCGGCTCAGAAGCCTTAGGCTCGCTATACAGGAGACTGTTCTCCCAATAAATCAGATGTGAACCAGACATGTCACCTGCTGCCTGGGCTGCAGCCTGTCGCCGCATACCCTCAAGAGAGGGGCAAACTCTTTGCTGCTCACAAAATTCCTCCCTGGTGGGTCCCCCTTCCTGCTGCCAATGGGTCAGCTCAGGCAGGTCCCATCAGTTCGGTGATCTGCTCCCCGCTAGGCTCCAGGGCATCCCCTCAGGGTCTGCTCCCTCCTGGGCCGTGGGAACCAAGGGGGCCGGCTTCCCGCGCCCCTGCCCCTTCTCTCTAAGGCAGGGATCTGGGCCATACTCTCAGGCTCCAGGTCCTTCTCAACACCCTCCTTGGCTGCCATGGACCGAGTGGTAGCACACGCCCACTCAGGCAGACCCAACATTTCTAAGTGAGATTTCCTCTCCACCGTAGCCCACGGGGAGTTCTCTAAATCATTGCCCAACAGACAGTCTACAGGCATGGCGGGCCTCACAGCCACCTGAAGAGTTCCTGAGACCCCCCACTCAAAGGGAACCTGAGCCACCTCACATTGGCTCTCTGAGTTGTCTGCGGACACTACTGGGTAGAATGCATGGGGGACAACCTGCTCTTTGGACACCAACCAGGAGCTGACAGCAGTTACACTGGCTCCTGTGTCTCTTAGAGCCTCCACTCTATGGCCATTGATGGTCACCCACTGCCTGTACTTTTTAGTGTTATCAGGCAGTGCAGGCTTAGGGACCATCTCAAAGTCTCCTAATGAGACAAGGGTCAACTCTACGGGATCCCACCCACCTGGGGCACCCATCTCCTCCCCTCCCAGGGCTACACTAGCAAGCTGGCGGGGTGGTGCACGGGGTGGTGCATTGGTATCCCTCTGAGGACACTGGGGATCAAAGTATCTGTGGCCCACTTGACCACACTTATAACAAGTAAGGGGCCCCCCTCTGAACAGGCCTACCTGTCGGGGGCACTGGCTTCTTCTCTTGGGGAGGCTGGGACACCACTGCTTGGTTCCCTTGGGAATTACTTTGGGGCCCTCTTTGGAACTCCCTCGGTTTACCCCTGTCCCCCCCACTTCTCTGCTGGGGACCCTGCCCACCTTTGGCAAAGTCTCCCACTGGACCCTTGCGAACCCGGGTGCTCACCCAGCGGTCCGCCTCCTCAGCAAGCTTCCTAGGGTTAGTCAGCTTGCAATCAATCAGGTGCTGGCGTAGCTCAGGAAAACAGTTACTAGATAAATGCTCCCATGCAATCAAATCATAAAGCTGCTCAAAAGTTTCTACTTTGCTACCTTTTACCCAGCTGTCCCATTGCTCTGCAAAAAAAGACACATATTCAACCCATGTGGTACCCTCTAGCTTCTTGCAGGTCCTAAACCTCTGCCTATACATCTCAGGGGTCAAACCATAGCGGGTCATCAACGCTTCCTTCATGTGGGCATAAACCATCCTACTTTCTGGGGGCAGGTCCAACAAGGTATCCCTCCCCTCACTCACAAAGCGTCCCCACAACCCCGCTCCCCAATCCTTCTCAGGGACCCGGTGGGACACCATGGCTAATTCATAAGCTGCAAACCATTGCCCAATATCTCCACTTTTGTGGAAATCCTTAATAACCTCCTTGGGTATATACACCCTACTCTCAGGATGCACTACAGGTATGCTGCCACCAGAGGGGGAGATCTCTATACTCTTTGCTATAATCTCCAACTCCCTCAATATTCTCTCATCTCAAGTTTCATTTTCATAATCTCAAATTCTAACTTCTTGTTCTCTAGGTCCCTCTGACCATCCATTTTAAGCTTAGCCATCTCCATATTATGCCGCCTATCTCTCTCCCTGTCCTCCATCTCTTCTGGGGACAGACCCCTGGCGGACACACTAGTGCCCGGGCTGGAAATTGCTTTATCTCCCACCAAATCTACTACTTCACCCTGCTGCTCTCCTGCATTCTCTCCCCCCCCCACAAGCTCTCCCATATTCTTAGGGGCATCCCTGGCTTCTAGCCAGGCCTTCAGCGCCTTGTAATACTCCTCCCTTCTAGTGAGACCTGTGATAGGGACTGTGAAGTGTTTGCAAAATTATTTGAGCTGCTTGGCATTGTAGGTTTCTAATTTCTCTTCTTCCCAGGAGAGATCCTCCGAGGCATTGGATCTGAGCTTGCCCATTGTAGCAATAACTGGCAATATTAATCAAAAATAGAATCAAAAAACCTCAAAAACGTATGTGGTTGCGTTATGGTCTGCACTCACTAGTAGTGTACACTATAATTACTGTATGCGATCATAAATGCAAGTCCAGATCCTCACCGCTGTCCACCAATGTTAGAAATGGGGGTCTCTAGTTGGCAGTGGTTGGCCACTGTCCAAGTAGGGACCCTTCTTTCTAAGTCAGGGTAAGAGAGCCACACCCTTTGATAACCCCTGCTCAACCCTGTGGTAACGTAGCACGAGCAGTTAGGCCTATCTCAGAGGCAGTGTGTGAAGCATTTATGACCATACACAGTAACACAGTGAGGAACACTACAAAGGGACACCACACAAGTAGTTATAAAAAATAAGTGGGGCATATTATCAAGAACGGCGTTAGAGATTATCGCCGGTTTAGCGGCAGAAAACTGCTGCTAAAGCGGCGATAATGGGCTTGATAATATGCCCTTGAGAATTCAATAGAAGTCCATGTTCTGGTGTGAACATGGGCTTCTATTGGAATTCTCCAGGGCATATTATCAAGCCCATTATCGCCGCTTTAGCAGCAGTTTTCTGCCGCTAAACCGACGATAATTTTAACGCCGTTCTTGATAATATGCCCCAAGTATCTTTATATATAGACTTAACACAAGACCAATAACGATAAAAAGCCACAATACTGTCAAATAGGATCACTCTTGGAATGCTGCAAAAATAGTTCAAGTGCGCAAAGAGGAGTTCAGTTCAAAGCAGTGGTCTCTGCGACCCTTTTACTTACAAAGTACCTGGATTTCGTAGCAAAGTCAACAAATTGTCGCAAAAGAGCTGTAGCGATGAATTTCTGCACGCGAGGCCGGCGATGCGATAAATCCTTGCCGCGAGGGAGGATGATGCGCCGATCTGCTGATGCGTGTGGAGACAATGCAACAAACTTCTGCACGCTATACCGTTGACGCGATGACTCCTTGCCGCAAGGGAGGAGACGAGGCGACGATCCTGTTGCGTGTGCGATCGGGTTGCGATGCGAAGAAATGGCGCTCCGCGAGGGAGTGACGATCCTGATGCGATGAAAATGGCGGACGCTCGGCGTCCGTGCTGCGATGTCGTGAAGCGATGATCTCGGTGCGATGACTCGATCTTTGGTTGCGAGCACTCGGCGGCAGCAGCGCGATGATTTTTCGGGCGCTCTCGGCTGCGGCGGCTCGCAAACGTGCGTTAGCGACGATTTCAACACTCTCTTCTCTGTAGTAGAACTAGAGGCCCTGGAACTCACAGGAGCCTCACCTGCAGATAGAAATCCTCGCTGGGAGGAATCAGGAGGCTGGTGGTGAAGTCTGATGTGCCTGAGACTTCAACAGGAGGCTAGCACTCTCCTAGCCCTTGGGTGATTGCTTTAGCAAGATTAATAAAAGTTCTCTCAAAGTCCTTTTCCCTCTTCTTCCAAGTCCAATGGTAACCACTGCAGGCCAATCCAAGAAACAGCACACAAGCACAAGGATAGTCAACTCCTGCAGATTCCTTCAGTTACACGGACAGAGGTTCGTCTTGATGTCCAGGAGCAATACACTTTGTAGGGGTTTCAGCACAAATATTTATACCCCAAAAGTCTTTGTTCTCAAAAGCTACAAGTCACTGAACCCAGCCAGAACCAGTTCTGCTCAGTCCTGGAGCACTTTGTTTACCAGGCTGCATCCTTCCTTTCAGAAAGAGGGGGTCTGCCATCAGACGCACAGTAGGAGGTGGAGCCAGCATTCACCTTGCCAGGCACAGCCCTAGTCAGGTCAAGGAGCTACCCCTCCCCATTCTCCAAATGCAGATCTCTCTATTTAACCCAGGTCTGACTCAGCCTGCCCTGTCCCTCCAAAACCAGACAGCCAATACACATAACAGCAGAGCACACTGGAAGGCTTAGGCAAGAAAATACCTACTTTCTAAAAGTGGTATTTTCAAACACAGAATATAAAAATAAACTTCACTAAAAGATGTATTTTAATATTCTGAGCTCAGGCATACTAAATTCGTTTTTCTACCATGTTCCTGGGGTCAGTTAGGACTATAGAATGTAATAGTCAAACTGCCAATTCTGGCCTATGGGGAACAGGTAGCCTTACAGTAGTGAAAAACGAAATTGGGTGTAATTCACTACCAGGACATGCTACACACACCAAGGCATGTCCTACCTTACACATACAATGCACCCTACCATAGGGGTGACTTACATGATGCCAAGGGAAGGTTCAGGGGCTGGGAAGTGGGTGCACTTCACAGCCAAGATGGCAGTTCTGGACTGCACACAGACTCTGCAGTGGCAGGTCTGAGACACACTTTACAAGCTGCTTCTGTGGGTGGCGCAAACCAGCGCTGCAGGCCCACCAGCAGCATTTGGTTTACCAGCCCTGGGCACACACCGGCCACGCTACTAGGGACTAACAGGTAAACCAAATAAGCCAATCATGGATATACCAATTCACATGTCATATTTACACAGGGAGCATTCGCGCTGTGGCACTGAAGGGCAGTGGCACAGCGCCCAGAGCATCTAACACCAGCAAAAACAGAGGAGACAACAGCGAAAAAAGGAAGGGAGACCCACGCCAATGGTGCCAGGTCTAACAACTCCCAAACAGTGTTGACATGATTACTAGGTTGTGTTCACGTATCTTAAGATTTGTGTATGGCATGTGTATTGGAGATGTATGCTGTTATTTTGTGACATTAATAGTGTTGTATGTCCTTCACAGGGTCCTTTGGCAGTTATTTGGTCACGTGTGACCCCCGAAACAAGGATTCCTGTTACAGAGTGCAAGTTGTCGTTGTCAAACCGATGATGTGCCACACACCCCTGGACTTTCATTGTTTACCACTTGGTTACTTTGTGCTCACTGTCACGTGAGGTTACCTTCCATCTGTTGTGGAGTTCACATGTAGTGATTGTGTAATAAACATGTGCGTCACTTTGGACTGTGCTTTGTCTGTGTCCACACATCCGACAATCATTTGCATACTGTACCTGTGGGCTGATTGCCACTGACTCAGGATGTGTGTTGTGTATGTGCATTCCACTGTATTTTCAGTTCACAAAAGTGTAGGCGATGAGTTAGATGGCCATGGTAAGTATGTGTTGTGTTGACGTAGTGGTGTGTCTCCCTCATATGTGTCACATCACCATGACTCACATAACTGTGTTTACATTGCTGTAGTAGTTTTCATGCATAGTATTATTTTAGCAGGTCATCATCTCTATGACACAAACCAAGTTCAAGTCACAACAGAAGCAAGTTTTGTGTGATTGTGAATTTATTAACATGCATGTGTTTGAATAGTATACGTAAATGAAAGTGCTGTACAGTGCAATAGGAATCCAAAGTTCACAGAGGAGTTGGTAGTGTTGGTAGATAAAATTTCAAGAGTAAAGTCCACAGTCATTTGAAACATTGGCCCAACTTAGACCCTCCATCACATGTGTGGGAGTTTAGCGACAGTCAACAAGGTGAACGCTTTGCACACAATGGAGGATGTCTGGAACAGGTATTCACTTCCTGGGGGGTATGCATGGCCATCAGCCTCTCACTTGTCCTTCTTCGGATGACCCATCTTCTTCTTTTCAGGGGGACTCTCAGGTGCAGGCTGCTGCGGTGCCGGGGACTCTCCGCCAGAGTCCTCATCCCTCCCTGTGGCAGATGTCGTGGCAACAGATCTAGTGGGCACAGAGGGAGGTGTGGTCATGTTGTCAGCTATCTGGAGGAGGCATGTGAGTATGTCCCTATGCACCACCGTGAGTTCATCAATTTTGTCCATTTTGGACTACATTCGGGACATGTGGGAGTACAATCTGGCATGATGGGCAGCCTGCTGTTGTTGCATGTCCCTGAGGATCCCCACTACCTGGCCAAAGCCTCCGGTGCTTTCCTGGTACGCATCTATGATGCGTCCCAACTGTGGATCATCCTGCAGTCCAGCCCCATCTGCAGGCCATGGCCTCAGCCTGCCCACCCTCACACCACCCCTGCCCACACAGGCAGGACCTGCCGTGGCAGGCACAGACGACACTGGGCCCCCTTCTGGGTTGGCACTGGTGGCGTTGTCCGTCACCTCCAGGGTGCCCTGTGTAGCTATGCCGTCGGTGTTCTGTTGCCTTGGTCTGTCCGTGTCGGCAGAGGTCATTGGTTTGTTTGTAGATGTGGCAGGAGTGGTAGCAGGGGGTGCTGATGTTACAGCTGCTGGGCTGGACACGGAGCCAAACCGGAGGTGCCAGGTCGTTCGTCGTCGTCCGAAGAGGACTGAGAGACATCCACACCGGAGAGCTCAGGATCAACCAGAGTCTGGGACTGGGATCCTTCTTCGGTCCCTGCAGTGTCCCCAGCATCCCCTGTGGGTGGAAGAGACACACAATGTATGTTGGGGTTCAGCACACATCAACAAATCACACACATTACAGTTGCTACTGTACTTCATGATGAGTGTATGTACATTGCATTGTCCTCCATTGTCACAGACAGAGGTCTATATTGGTTAAGCACATTGTCATGGCAACCTGAAGCGTTTTGATGGGCAGTTGGAGCTGTGTGCGTGGTCAGCTCATGTGTTGATTCAAGTACTGTACATGGCCATTGCTGCTCAATTGCTATCCCGTGCCTGACACAGGTGTGTTTTCCTTATCATCATTTGTGCTTTAACAAGGACATACGTGCACTTCCTCTTACGATGTGTTGCAAGATTGGGGCATGTGTGCTGGCCTTTGTGCATGTTTATTTGAGTCACATTGGTGTGTCGGAACAACATGGTCACAGTCCGGTATGTCTGAGATCTCTTGTGAGCTACCATATTGATGTACGTGTTCCTGGTTTACATCTCATTGCACACATGTGATGGTGTTACCGTAGCAAATGATGTTGCTGCTGAGCTTTGTACATGATAACGTCATTTATCTTGTCAATGTCCTCCATGAAAAGAGCAGTTAACCAAGGCAGCTCTCTTGATTTTCAATGCTCATGACAGTGAGGGCCAGAGGTTTGTGTGTTTGAGTTATGCTGCTGTAAGTTGTATGCCTCCTCCTACCCAGTCCAGGTTGCTCCTTGTGTTGCAAGTGTCAATGACAGTGAGGGGGGTGTTGTGTCAAGGATGCTGACAATGCTGCATGATGTAGGAGTGGAATGCAGCTCACAACAGCACCTTGTGTACATGACACCATGCAACAGTGTCAGCTATCCATGATGTGGCCATTCCATTCACTGTCATATGTCCCCTGTCAATGATGTATATGTAGCTTTGTGTGTGTGTTTTGATATGTGCTATGTCTGCATCTCCCCAATTGTCATGTAACCCACATACCTTCACAGCCAGGCCAGGGGGCACCCCTGGGACACTGCTTCCCCAGACAGGAAGTGGAAACATACAGTTGCGGTGGCTGTGGGTGTGATCGTGTTTGGGGGGGCCAGTGCCTAGGTGTGACTTGCAGCCAATTCAATCATCAGGCCCATGTGTCAGCCATCTTGCCAGGGCATTTTCTTTCAGGGTGACTAGTCCCAAGGGTGCTATTTGTTCTGGCTGAGAAGGTGTGTGTTGAGCCAGACTTGATAGTATTTGGGGTCATTGCAGGTCCTCCTTAACCCACAGAGCACAGGTAATCCCCCCGAAGCATGCCTCCATTGCAGGGAGTCAAAGTTAACGTTCAGGATGTCAGGCAGTGGTGTCCTTTTGTTTGTTGGAGCACGACCCCCACCAGGGCCTAGTGCTCCCCACAGCAGAGCCCAGTGTCAGCCATCTTGTCAGTCTCTTTCCACTCCCTGTGAGGTGAGCATGGTTCAGGGTGGGCTTGATGGGCCATGTGGGAGGAGGACTGTTGGCTGTGACTACGACTCACATCATGCTATTGGCTACACCCACCTTCCCAGAGTACCAAGACTTCCTTCCTGTGACTCAGCTTCCCTGTGAGGTGGTGTGACAGTGCTGGCAAGATGGCTGACAGTGGTGTCCTGTTGTTTGTTTGAGCAGTACTCCCACCAGGGCCTTGTTCTCCCCACTGCAGAGCCCATTGTCAGCCATCTTGTCAGTATTATGCCACTCACAGTGAGGTGAACATGGTTCAGCGTGGGCTTGATGGGCCATGTGGGAGGAGGACTGTTGGCTGTGACTACGACTCCCATCATGCTTTTGGCTACACCCACCTTCCCAGCATACCCAACCTTCCTTCTTTTTGACTCTGCTTCCCTGTGAGTGGGTGAAATAGTGCTGGCAAAATAGCTGACAGTGTTTGTTGGTGTTTAGGGCCAATGCCTTGCTGTATTTGTTAGTAAGTTTGTACATGTTATGACATAGTTCCATATTGCTCTGAGATTGCGGGTATTGTCTTTATCTAAGTGGCATACACATTGCAGGACAATTAGCTTTCGGTTGCTATGGCTTTGCTAACAGTGATTGGTTTCACTGTCCCCTTGACAGTGATGTCTGTGTGTGTATTGCCTCACAATATTGGCTAGTTGGTTATGTACTCACCAGCCTCTGGTATTCCTGTTAATCCATGGATGCCCTCCGGTGGAAGGATGGCCCGCACCTTCTCCTCCCAGGAAGTGAAGTGCGTTGAGTTTTGCAGGAGGGCCACCGCCGGTCCGCTGGTTCAGGGCATGGTCTCTGGCAATCAGCTTCTTGACCATCCTTCGCACATAGTAGCACCTGTTCTTGATATCCTCCATTGTGTGCAGGCAAGGTGCTTGTGCGTTCACCTTGTCGACAATCCTCTCCCACATCTTTGTTTTCTGTGACATGTGGGTCTGTTGGACCAATGTGCCAAATAAATGTGGCTCTACTCTGAGGATTTCATCAACCAAGACTTCCAACTCACTATCTGTGAACTTTGGATTCTTCTTTGGGGGCATGGTGATGGGTGGTTGTGGAGATTGATGTGTGTGTGAGGGTGAAAGTGAGGGTGAGTGGGTGTCAGTTTATCTGGGTGTTTGTGAGTGTGTTTTTGAGAGGTGCAAATGGTGTAAAGGTTGTGTGGTGGGTGAGTTGTGAGTGTGTCTCTGAGTGCAGGGTGGTGGTGTTCTCTGCTGTTATATGTGTGGAATTTGCAAAGGATCATGGTAGGCATGTTGGCCCTTTATGTAGGTGGAGTTTTGGGAGTGTCTTTGTTCCATTATATTTTTATTTTATTTATTGACTTTGACAATGCTTGTTTGGTCTTTTTCAGTTTGTTTCTATGTCATTTTGGTGAGCATGACGTACACGTTCAGTTGTCCGGGACGGACGCTTACAGCGGCAATTGCGGGCTAATCTGAGTCTGTCACATTCACATTATGCTATGTAGCAGTGTTCGCGTACGCGTCGGTCGCGACGGGCTTTTTTACGGGGCAGTCAGTATTTCCCGTATGTTTCGGTCTTGTGGATTGTGCTCCGTGCGAGTCGTTAGTATTTCACACGCATTGCATCGTACTGGGCCGGACGTACAGTGCGTGTACGTGTCGGTCGGACCCATTCCCGGTCAGTGTCGTTCGGAATGGTTCCCGGTCAGTTTACGGCCGAATCACGATTTTCCGTACGTTTCGGTCGTGCGGATTGTGCTCCGTGTGAGTCGTTTGTAACTCACTAGAATTGCATCATACTCGGCCGGTCGTACGGCGCGTGTACGTGTCGGTCGGACTCCAGTCCCGGTCCGTGTCGGTCGGTACGGTTTCCAACCGGGATCGGAATCGGCCCCTTAGTGTTTAGCCATATTTAATTTGATCATGTGTTTAAACCCATGCAATACAAAGTGTCCAGCAATATTTTATGTGATTATGCGCCATAACTTACGTAACTAATCACTGTTATATGCATAGCCACACATTTTGGCATATTTGTTGTAGTAAATGTACCATTTGTTAGCATTTTATTTATATTCCACCTACCAACTTTGTAACGTTTTATTTGTGGCAATACTTAGTTTCACAAATGCATTTAGCATCTGGTTGCTGACATTGGAGGACTCGTGTCTGTAGTTGCTAATTTTGTCTTATTCTTGCCTCTCAGCGGAGTTTATTCAAGTAGCAGCATCGGTTGGCAGATTCACTTACGTTTCACTAGTGAGCCTTCACTCTTTTTGGTTTCCGGGTCACTATTAGTATTACCACACACCGTCATTTTCTTTGATTTACCATGGTATCATTTTAGTTGCGGTTCGTGATTGTATTATCAGGATCTTGTTGTCATCATCTAAGAATTGTGTGCTCGTTCTACATCACGCCACTGTAAGATGGCTGCGTCACCTGCATTTAGAATTTGCATCATTTTCGTTTCCGGGCCGTCTTAGACCCACGTGACCGGACGCCCGTTCGGCGCGGCCACATCCCGTTAAATAGAACTCGTTTGGCTTACAGAGTCTTTCATACACTGTGTTCCAGATTAACTTAACTAGTATAAGCTGCCCTGGTGCAGGTAAGAGTTAGTTTGCTTTATGATACAGGTACGTTTTCGTCGTGGGGTGACATGGTAGTCACTTTTGTGGTATTGTCTACAGGTTTCGTGTCAAGCGTTTCTACCAGTTGTACAGGTACTGTTTTATTATTCCTGGTATTGGGCACTTTTAGTTCCGCTCGTTTATGCAGTTTTAGCACTCATACTTATGTTTCCTTTGGACAGATTGAGCAGTGAGCGTGGTCTAAGACATGTAACAGTTTCTGTGTTTTCGCTTGGCAGTAAGTGTATCACCTCCCACCATCAAAGTGTTCTTTGAGCATGTGCACTCGTGTTTTGCTTATCCACAATCAGCTTTACTGGTCCTTGGCATTACTATACCTTTTATCTAAGGGGTCACCCTTTTCTCTATCATCCACTTTCAGTCTGTGGGGCTCCACAGCATGCTACACTACCAGTACTTGAGTTTATTTTTCCGTCTACACAAGCGGTTTGTCAGTTTGTGTAGTGTTGCATGATTTCCATGCACCTGGCCACGTTAGTTTGTGTAACGCTTTGACACTTACAAATTGTGGGTGTTGGTCTTTAAGGTAGCGCCTTAGCATGATTTTTCAATGCAGCAGCAATCATATGTTATTTTTGTTTGTGTTACAGTGGCCCCTGAAGAAGGGACGACGGTGTCCCGAAATGCATAGGGCATTGTGTCACCAAGTGGAATTGTTATAAAGATTTTTCTACTTCTCATTATACACCTTTTCATATGATGTATTATGTACATATCGCATTTAAATCATTAATACAATGGATTGTAATTGTGTAATTCGCTAATATGAGTTTGTTTTGAAAATTCATTAAGGTTTTTGTGAATACATTCTCTTTGACCACAGTTCTTGTTGTATTCATACTGTGTCATACTGTGTTATTTACAGTTTAAATTGGGCATCGATGGAACGATATTTTTGTTAGTAGTGCACTCGGTTCATGCAAGCCAAGTAGCTTGTCTTTTCTCATACCAATGTTGCATATGGGACAGGCAGCCCATAGTTACCGCGTAGCACACATCAAGTAGTACAGCTTGAGTACTTTTTTGTAGATATAGCTTTATTGTTGTTTCGTAAACCCTGGTGTGCAGTACTTTCACATTTTTTTTATTTTTTTGATTAAATTAAGAAAATCCCAACTTTCTAAAAGTTACATAAAACAACAGTGGTGATGCACTCAAAGTTCCAATAATAAACCTGGTATATCAGAGAATCTCAAAATATTTCACAATTAGTGTCGTCTTCTGAGGTGGTTCCACCCCACCTATTCAACAATGAAAAAACAATTCCAGGACCTAAGTCTTAGACAGAGGGCGCACTACTTGATGAACTCAAAATGAGCGTATTAGCATAAAGTTAATCAAAGGTTTTAGCATAAAAAATTCAAGATCGACATAATTATCCAGTGTGTACACAATTTTACAACACTCTTCAAAAAGATAATAATGACAATGGCTGTGATTTTTCAAAAATGTGTCTTCAACTTGTTTTATTCACAGCTGAAAACTTCAACATCATTCTTGTTGATCCTTATGTACAATGTTACATTCTGGCGTGGATATTCATCACTCCCAATGCATTTCGGTGTGCTACCACCCTTCGTCAGGGAAATCTACAAGTAAACATGTTTTCAAAAAATAGCGTCATTGGCTGTAAACCAAACAAAGTAGCAAAGCATTTTTTCTGAACATCCGGGATGGTTATCGTGATTACTGCTCCTAAATCCTGTGACTGTTATTATGCATAATATCACCATGAATTCAAGACAATCACGTCATATTTTAATATAAAAAATAAAGCGAAAGTACCAAAGACAAAGGTTTTAATGAAACAAAGAAGATTCAGTGCAAATACAGAGAAAGATCAAAGATGCTGTGCCCTGATGTGCAACTAAAAATGATGCGTGAAACACCCGTGAATATGCTAATGATCCTAAAGTCGACAACATGCGAAAAATACCTCCACTACTGCACAAGATATCAATGTAGACGGGTCCACAGCCCATGCCCATAGGCGTCTTAAAACCACATAAGCAAACAACCCTGCGCAAGCAGAAATAAAAATAAAAATTATACTCGGTGCGTAACTAGCTTGCGAATCGCTACTAGCTAGAACCAACCCAAGAGGATTAAGTTTAACAGCTTACCAATGAGGTTTTCTGTGTTAAAAATACGAGTGAACACCAACGCACTCAAGTGCTAACAACTGTACTCCTGTCCGCTGATCATAATGCTAGAAAATGAATGAACAGTAGATAAAACGCTGCCAGAAAGTGAGTCCTGCCTGCTAAATATATTAAACATCTGAGGCTTACCAAGATTTAAAGGTTCCCCGTACTTGTTCAAAACACTGTTCAGAAGCACGCTTATTTTCACTCGAAACCACATGCCCGCTAAAAAAATGATAAAACGTCCATAAGTGCTATGCCTGATTAAACCCACGAACTGTGCGATTTAACAAAATATAGCTCACCTAGAAAACGTGAATAAGGTGTCCCAACAGTTTCCTGGATCCCGAAGGTAATGAAAAACCCTCGCCCGGTGTGTGAGAGTCCACTGAGTTTTCAAACTATTCACGTGATGACGTGTAGGTGCGTGGATAGATGGAAATGAAAATAGGACAGCCGAGGCAGTGTAGGGAAATATAATGAAAAACGTGCAGCCATCTTAACATGAGACTTTAAAAACATATGCCCTGTTTTTAAAGTCTCATGTTAAGATGGCTGCACGTTTTTCATTATATTTCCCTACACTGCCTCGGCTGTCCTATTTTCATTTCCATCTATCCACGCACCTACACGTCATCACGTGAATAGTTTGAAAAACTCAGTGGACTCTCACACACCGGGCGAGGGTTTTTTCATTACCTTCGGGATCCAGGAAACTGTTGGGACACCTTATTCACGTTTTCTAGGTGAGCTATATTTTGTTAAATCGCTACAGTTCGTGGGTTTAATCAGGCATAGCACTTATGGACGTTTTATCATTTTTTTAGCGGGCGACGTGGTTTCGAGTGAGAAATAAGCGGTGCTTCTGAACAGTGTTTTGAACAAGTACGGGGAACCTTTAAATCTTTGGTAAGCCTCAGATGTTTAATATATTTAGCAGGCAGGACTCACTTTCTGGCAGCGTTTTTATCTACTGTTCATTCATTTTCTAGCATTATGATCAGCGGACAGGAGTACAGTTGTTAGCACTCGAAGTGCGTTGGTGTTCACTCGTATTTTTAACACAGAAAACCTCATTGGTAAGCTGTTAAACTTAATCCTCTTGGGTTGGTTCTAGCTTAGTAGCGGTTCGCAAGCTAGTTACGCACCGAGTATAATTTTTATTTTTATTTCTGCTTTGCGCAGGGTTGTTTGCCTACGTGGTTTTAAGACGCCTATGGGCATGGGCTGTGGACCCGTCTACATTGATATCTTGTGCAGTAGTGGAGGTACTTTTTCGCATGTTGTCGACTTTAGGATCATTAGCATATTCACGGGTGTTTCACGCATCATTTTTAGTTGCCCATCAGGGCACAGCATCTTTGATCTTTCTCTGTATTTGCACTGAATCTTCTTTGTTTCATTAAAACCTTTGTCTTTGGTACTTTCGCTTTATTTTTGATATTAAAATATGACGTGATTGTCTTGAATTCATGGTGATATTATGCATAATAACAGTCACAGGATTTAGAGCCGTAATCACGATAACCATCCCGGATGTTCAGAAAAATGCTTTGCTACTTTGTTTGGTTTACAGCCAATGACGCTATTTTTTGAAAACATGTTTACTTGTAGATTTCCTGACGAAGGGTGGTAGCACACCCGAAATGCATTGGGAGTGATGAATATCCACGCCAGAATGTAACATTGTACATAAGGATCAACAAGAATGATGTTGAAGTTTTCAGCTGTGAATAAAACAAGTTGAAGACACATTTTTGAAAAATCACAGCCATTGTCATTATTATCTTTTTGAAGAGTGTTGTAAAATTGTGTACACACTGGATAATGATGTCGATCTTGAATTTTTGATGCTAAAACCTTTGATTAACATTATGCTAATACACTCATTTTGAGTTCATCAAGTAGTGCGCCCTCTGTCTAAGACTTAGGTCCTGGAATTGTTTTTTCATTGTTGAATAGGTGGTGAGGTGGAACCACCTCAGAAGGCGCACACTAATTGTGAAATATTTTGAGATTCTCTGGTATACCAGGTTTATTATTGGAACTTTGAGTGCATCACCGCTGTTGTTTTATGTAACTTTTATTTCTCAATAATTTTTCACCCAAGACAGCATTTTGTTGCACCACAAGATGTCATTTGAGGACATATTACATCTCACTGATAATAAGGCAGAAACCAAAGCATACAGTGCAGCAGAAGCACAAGATATATATGGCCTCATTCGGGAGGTTAGGTCATTTGATATGACCCAAGGACCTGTCACACAACAATTACGTCAACTAGAATATTTGATGCGACGCGAGATCAATCAGAGGTTACACGCTACAACTCTCATCCAGTACCACAAGGCCAGCAGGATACCGAGAGGTCTGAGATTACCATTGAAACCCATGATGTTTAAGGCTAATAAGAAGTTCATGGATAGATGGTACTCTATTCTAAACAAATGTTCGCTTGATCTCATACTTTTGATAGTAGAGGAACTATTTTCTGTTTTGTTAGGTTTAGAACAGGAAATCAAAGAGTTGCAAGCTTCCATTAAACAACGCATGGAAACAGATAATTGGGTAACGACACTTGAGGAGATTAATGTTAAGCTAGAGACATACGCAAAAGAGATTCATGAGCGAAAAGTCCGTAAGTTCAGGAGAGACACGATATACTACAAGCTAGATGAGGTGTATTCATGGGCGGAGGTATACGCCCAGAAACGGACTTTTCAAAAAACAGGAACCACTTCCTCGGAAGAGAGCCTGGTATCGGTCAGTGACACGCGTATGACTAGAACACCAGTTCCATCTACTGGTGGAACATTGGACGGGGAAGCTTCCACTTCCTCAGCCACTAAGGTTTCTTTTTTAGAGATCAGTCCCGCGGCCAACAATCCACCATCGGAACAACTCACAGTACAACTAGAGTCAAAAAAACTCGCAGAGGCCACGGAGGCAGCAAAAACGGCGAGTACAGGTCGAAGACAAAAGAAACACTAGTAGTTAACATTTCTTCAGTGGAACTCACAGAGGCTCAAAAAGTGTTATTGAATAAGGGGATTGCATTTGTGCCTACTTTTCACACAAATACTTTGAATATGGAAGTGGATGTGTATAAATTTATGAGAAAACTCAGACTTCGATATTTTTTCATCAACAAAGAGTTCATTCAAGAAAGTCCAGGGACACTTGACCCCAGGGAGTTTAGATCAAAAAGTACGTTCATAGCTCCTACCACCCATAAGATTCTGGATTCATTTGAGACTCTAGTGAAGAAAGATTTGGCCCAGTTACCAACACCTTCTAGGAAGAGACACAATTTAACCATGGCAGATAGGAAGGCACTTAGAAATTTACGTGACAATGAATCTATAGTGTTTTTTCCAGCGGATAAAGGAGGTGCACTAGTAGTCATGGATCGAAGTTTCTATGAAACTAAAGTAGAATTTATGCTTTCTGATGAGACAACATATTTACCACTGAGATATGATCCAACACATGAATTTCAGGAGACTTTGCTACAGATCTTAAGACATGCAAAGGACATGGGGTGGATCTCTGACAAAACTTTTGAATTTCTTCAGTCCAGGTTTCCACGCAGGCCTGAAATTTACATGCTACCTAAAATACACAAACATCTTCGGGACCCCCCATTTTGCCCCATAGTATCGGGTTGTGGATCAATTCATGAGCCATTAGGCCAGTATTTGGATACATTACTTCAACCAATTGTACAATCTGGTTCCACATATGTACAGGACACTACTCATTTTTTGACCCTATTAGGGAATCTTGTATTGCCAACTGGGGTAGAGTTATGGTTATGTACAGTGGATGTGGTGGCGTTATATACATCTATACCACACACAGAAGGGATTGAGGCTGTTGAGTGGGCCCTTCTTCAACAAGACGACATACAGGCAGATAAAGTATTCCTTTTGGAACTTTTGCAATTTTGTTTATTTCACAGCTATTTTAAGTGGAAGGACAGGTATTTTTACAGACAAACGGAACCTCTATGGGTTTTTCCGGGGCTCCGAGTTATGCTAATATCTATATGATGAAGTTCGAACAAGAACACATTTTGTGTGACCCAGAATGGATAGATCATCTGATTCTTTATCGTCGATATATTGACGATATATTCATCATGTGGCAGGGTACGTCAGATGTATTGAAGCAGAAGCTAGGTCAGTTGAACGAAATGAATCCCAGAATTCAATTCACGCACACTATGGACAAACGGACTATCTCTTATCTAGATGTGTCAGTAGAGTTGCTTGGTTCAGAGATTACTACTAAGGTTTTCACCACACCCACTGATCGTAACAATTCATTATTATATACCAGTTTTCACCCTGAGTCTCTCAAAAAGCACCTTCCATTCTCTCAATTTTTGCGCATTA
The DNA here is from genome assembly GCA_963921515.1 of Calotriton arnoldi. Classification (NCBI taxonomy): domain Eukaryota; kingdom Metazoa; phylum Chordata; class Amphibia; order Caudata; family Salamandridae; genus Calotriton; species Calotriton arnoldi. The sequence goes on from CAWUFW010001951.1 coordinate 443,311, forward strand.
AGCGCATTACTTCTGACCACACACAATATAAGACGACCTTACAATGCTTCAAAAGAGGTTTTCTAGATAGGGGTTATCCGGAAGATATTGTGGAAACAGCGGCCAGGCGCGCTGATGACATACAAAGATCTGAGCTGTTAACCAAGCGTGTGAAAAGCAAGGGGAGACGTGATGTTTTTGTCTCTACTTTTTCGACGCAGTCGACTGCTATTAAGAAAATAATTCTCAATCGATGGGAGCTACTACAGACGGAACCTGATTTTGGTAACATTTTTCAAGAACCCCTATTTTTGCATACAAAAGATCGAATAATATCAGAGAGATTTTAAAAAGGAGAAAGGCAGATAATCTGGTAGAATCAAAAGGTATGCAAAAGTGTTACAATTGTTCACATTGTAACAATGTGTTACTAGGGTCATCTATTTCTCATCCCTGGTTGGGCAAACTAGTGAAATTGTTGTTCACAGCCAACTGCAACACACAGAATGTGATTTATGCCATACGATGCCCTTGTGGTTTATACTACATCGGCAAGACAGAGAGATCACTGCGCACACGCATAACTGAACACAAAAGTAGAATTAGAACAAGAGTCATGACTTCTCCACTAGCGAGCCATTGGATTGAGTTTCACCACACCATTGCTCAGTTAAGATTCACAGTGTTAGAGAGTGTTAGAAGTCGACCAGACAAGGATATGTCAAAATACATCACGCAGCGTGAGACGTTTTGGATAAAGTACCTTGACACTTTGAGCCCGAAGGGTCTCAATGATAAATTGGAACTCTCGTGTTTCCTGTAATAGTAATATCAGTGAGTTTCTGAGAGGTTGATTTCATGGTGACAATGAGACAGAGATAGTTTTAGGATATCTTATATATAAGAGGGTCAGTTATTTTGATACATTTTTTTAATGGGTGTTTGTATGGGTTAACGTGGGACTTGTTATGTTCAGCACTTTTAATTAGTAAAATCACCATTAGGTTCTTATCATTTTTATGATTACTTAGATGTTGATTGTAATTGATGTCGTTAGCTTTGACGCGCCACATTTATACGTTGTGTAAACTTTGAATTAGCATTCATGTTAAATCACTATACATCTAGCGACGGCAACATCAGAATTCAGATAGTAATCTATTGTTAACATTAGGATGATCTTGTAAATTACAGTAACTTCTTACAGTATAAGTGATTACAGTATTTGTTATTTTTAGTATTCAGCCCCTTTAGACAGTGTGTTTGCATTATGCGCTCAGAGTATGAACAGGGGCATATGTCTTTAAAGTCTCATGTTAAGATGGCTGCACGTTTTTCATTATATTTCCCTACACTGCCTCGGCTGTCCTATTTTCATTTCCATCTATCCACGCACCTACACGTCATCACGTGAATAGTTTGAAAAACTCAGTGGACTCTCACACACCGGGCGAGGGTTTTTTCATTACCTTCGGGATCCAGGAAACTGTTGGGACACCTTATTCACGTTTTCTAGGTGAGCTATATTTTGTTAAATCGCTACAGTTCGTGGGTTTAATCAGGCATAGCACTTATGGACGTTTTATCATTTTTTTAGCGGGCGACGTGGTTTCGAGTGAGAAATAAGCGGTGCTTCTGAACAGTGTTTTGAACAAGTATGGGGAACCTTTAAATCTTTGGTAAGCCTCAGATGTTTAATATATTTAGCAGGCAGGACTCACTTTCTGGCAGCGTTTTTATCTACTGTTCATTCATTTTCTAGCATTATGATCAGCGGACAGGAGTACAGTTGTTAGCACTCGAGTGCGTTGGTGTTCACTCGTATTTTTAACACAGAAAACCTAATTGGTAAGCTGTTAAACTTAATCCTCTTGGGTTGGTTCTAGCTTAGTAGCGGTTCGCAAGCTAGTTACGCACCGAGTATAATTTTTATTTTTATTTCTGCTTTGCGCAGGGTTGTTTGCTTACGTGGTTTTAAGACGCCTATGGGCATGGGCTGTGGACCCGTCTACATTGATATCTTGTGCAGTAGTGGAGGTATTTTTTCGCATGTTGTCGACTTTAGGATCATTAGCATATTCACGGGTGTTTCACGCATCATTTTTAGTTGCACATCAGGGCACAGCATCTTTGATCTTTCTCTGTATTTGCACTGAATCTTCTTTGTTTCATTAAAACCTTTGTCTTTGGTACTTTCGCTTTATTTTTGATATTAAAATATGACGTGATTGTCTTGAATTCATGGTGATATTATGCATAATAACAGTCACAGGATTTAGGAGCCGTAATCACGATAACCATCCCGGATGTTCAGAAAAATGCTTTGCTACTTTGTTTGGTTTACAGCCAATGACGCTATTTTTTGAAAACATGTTTACTTGTAGATTTCCCCTGACGAAGGGTGCTAGCACACCCGAAATGCATTGGGAGTGATGAATATCCACGCCAGAATGTAACATTGTACATAAGGATCAACAAGAATGATGTTGAAGTTTTCAGCTGTGAATAAAACAAGTTAAAGACACATTTTTGAAAAATCACAGCCATTGTCATTATTATCTTTTAGAAGAGTGTTGTAAAATTGTGTACACACTGGATAATTATGTCGATCTTGAATTTTTTGATGCTAAAACCTTTGATTAACATTATGCTAATACACTCATTTTGAGTTCATCAAGTAGTGCGCCCTCTGTCTAAGACTTAGGTCCTGGAATTGTTTTTTCAACTTTCTAAAAGTGGCATTTTCAGACTTACAATTCAAAATCCGACTTCATCATAAGTTGTGATTTTAAATTGTGATTTCAGAGACACTAGACTCCAAATCTCTATCTTTTCCTAATTGGAAATTACACTTAAAAGATGTTTTAAGGTTATCCCAATGTTAACTCATGGAAGAGTTAGGCCTTGCAGTAGTGAAAAACAAATGTAGCGTTTTTTCACTACCAGGACATATATAACTCCTACCTTTTAGATACACTGCACCCTGCCCTCAACGCTGCCTCGGGCCTACCTTATTAGTGACGTTTATGTAATAAACGGTAAGGTTTGTGCCTGGCAAGTAGGTCACTCACCAGATCAAGATGGCATTTTAAACTGCACACACAGGCTCTGCAGTGGCAGGCCTGAGCCATGTTTAAAGGGGCTACTGTAGTGGATGGCACAAGCAGTGCTGCAGGCCCACTAGCAGCATTTGATTTACAGGCCCTAAACACATATAGTACACTTTACTAGGGATGTATAAGTAAATTAAACATACCAACTGTGGATAAGCTAATGTTACCATGTTTGGATTAAAGAGCATCTGCTTTTTAGCAATGGTTGGCAGTGGTAGTGTGGCCAGAGTCCTAAAGCCAACAAAAAAGAATTCAGCAAAAAGGGGAGGAGGAAGGTGAAAAGTTTGGGGTTACTCTGCAGAAAGGGCCATTTCCAACAGGTACTGTGTAAAATATTTATGCAGCGCATAAACAGTAATAAACAGTAATAAAGTGAACACACAGAGCATGAAAAATCCACCAATGGTTCAGAAAAATGGAGCACATTGTAATAAATTAAATATTACCAGCATGCCAAACATCCAATCAGTAGAACCAGATATATGTCATTTCAAAATTTTAGATAGATATCGTGCCTGAAAGCACAAAGCAAAAGACACAGAATTGATGGACGGAATGCAGAACAAATCAAAACATTCACCCCCAGTCAAGAGATCTGGGTTAAATCCATCATTCTTTTGCTCACCATGCTACCCCAGTTTAGACCTGGCCATATGCAAATCAGTCTTGATCCTGTGCCTCATGGGAACAGTCCAGCCTGAACTGCCAAGCCAGGTCCTCCCTGGACCAGAAACAAGCATCCTAGGACCGGTTTTTGGGTTTCACCCCTCATCAGCCAGGATAGCTTGATTCCAGTGGCACAGTGAGCCCGGGACCCACGTCTGGGCATACCCAGCGCACTTAGGGCGAGGAAGCAAAAGACACAGAATTGATGGACGGAATGCAGAACAAATCAAAACATTCACCCCCAGTCAAGAGATCTGGGTTAAATCCATCATTCTTTTGCTCACCATGCTACCCCAGTTTAGACCTGGCCATATGCAAATCAGTCTTGATCCTGTGCCTCATGGGAACAGTCCAGCCTGAACTGCCAAGCCAGGTCCTCCCTGGACCAGAAACAAGCATCCTAGGACCGGTTTTTGGGTTTCACCCCTCATCAGCCAGGATAGCTTGATTCCAGTGGCACAGTGAGCCCGGGACCCACGTCTGGGCATACCCAGCGCACTTAGGGCGAGGAAGCAAAAGACACAGAATTGATGGACGGAATGCAGAACAAATCAAAACATTCACCCCCAGTCAAGAGATCTGGGTTAAATCCATCATTCTTTTGCTCACCATGCCACCCCAGTTTTGACCTGGCCATATGCAAATCAGTCTTGATCCTGTGCCTTATGGGAACAGTGCAGCCCGAACTGCCAAGCCAGGTCCTCCCTGGACAGAAACAAGCATCGTAGGACCGGTTTCGGGGTTTCACCCGTCATCAGCCAGGATAGCTTGATTCCAGTGGCACAGTGAGCCCGGGACCCACATCTGGGCATACCTGGCGCACTTAGGGCGAGGAAGCAAAAGACACAGAATTGATGGACGGAATGCAGAACAAATCAAAACATTCACCCCCAGTCAAGAGATCTGGGTTAAATCCACTATTCTTTTGCTCACCATGCCACCCCAGTTTAGACCTGGCCATATGCAAATCAGTCTTGATCCTGTGCCTCATGGGAACAGTCCAGCCCAAACTGCCAAGCCAGGTCCTCCCTGGACCAGAAACAAACATCCTAGGACCGCTTTCAGGGTTTCACCCCTCATCAGCCAGGATAGCTTGATTCCAGTGGCACAGTGAGCCCGGGACCCACGTCTGGGCATACCCGGCGCACTTAGGGCGAGGAAGCAAAAGACACAGAATTGATGGACGGAATGCAGAACAAATCAAAACATTCACCCCCAGTCAAGAGATCTGGGTTAAATCCATCATTCTTTTGCTCACCATGCCACCCCAGTTTAGACCTGGCCATATGCAAATCAGTCTTGATCCTGTGCCTCATGGGAACAGTCCAGCCCGAACTGCCAAGCCAGGTCCTCCCTGGACCAGAAACAAGCATCCTAGGACCGGTTTCGGGGTTTCACCCCTCATCATCCAGGATAGCTTGATTCCAGTGGCACAGTGAGCCCGGGACCCACGTCTGGGCATACCCGGCGCACTTAGGGCGAGGAAGCAAAAGACACAGAATTGATGGACGGAATGCAGAACAAATCAAAACATTCACCCCCAGTCAAGAGATCTGGGGTAAATCCATCATTCTTTTGCTCACCATGCCACCCCAGTTTAGACCTGGCCATATGCAAATCAGTCTTGATCCTGTGCCTCATGGGAACAGTCCAGCCCGAACTGCCAAGCCAGGTCCTCCCTGGACCAGAAACAAGCATCCTAGGACCGGTTTCGGGTTTCACCCTCATCATCCAGGATAGCTTGATTCCAGTGGCACAGTGAGCCCGGGACCCACGTCTGGGCATACCCGGCGCACTTAGGGCGAGGAAGCAAAAGACACAGAATTGATGGACGGAATGCAGAACAAATCAAAACATTCACCCCCAGTCAAGAGATCTGGGTTAAATCCATCATTCTTTTGCTCACCATGCCACCCCAGTTTAGACCTGGCCATATGCAAATCAGTCTTGACCCTGTGTGTAGGAGAGTAGGATCTGCTTCACATGGGTACCCCCACTCTTTGCTGATGCTTCACTGTTTTTCGACTTTAGTCTGGCTGGGGCCCTGCTAATCAGAACCCCAGCCTAGCTGCTTCCTCTCTAAAATGGTTTCCATGTGCCTTAGGCACATCTCTGATTGGAATCTGGAGTGCCCTTATAAGTCCCTAGTATATGGTATACTATGTACCCAGGGCATAGGTACCTCAGAGGCCTAACAGGGGCTGCAGCATGTATTGTGCCACCCCTGGAAGGCCATCCAAAATGACACCACAGGTCTGCTACTGCAGCCTGGGTAAGGTGGTGCATGCACTCCTTACTGTGATATAGGCTACCTATATCACTACAATTGCACACACATATAAACCTATAAGTCACTCCTATGGCAGGCCTTAACATTCCTGAAGGCAGAGTGCTTGGTTTTTATGTGAGAGGGTGCCCCTGCATGAGCAGGGCCCCTCTGCAGTGTTCGGAGTCAATCCTCTGATGCTGTTTGTGGTGCAGCCTGACCATATACTCTTAAGTACATTATATCATTGCGGTAAATGCTAACTTTGGGATGGCTGCACAGAAACATGTCGTGTTTGGTGTCAAACATCTTAGAATACTACCCCCCCCCCCGCCATTTCTGGCGGCGGGGGTAGCATTCCACCCTTCTAGAGGGAGAGACATGTACACACCGGGCTACCCAGTAACTTCTTTCCAGAGCCCTGGCATCACAAAATGGATGCCGCTGCCACAGACACGGGTCTGGCCTCCTGCTGCTGACTGAAACTCCGGCAGGGGAGGCCTGGACAATAGGTTTCCTGTCCCAAGGAGGTGTAACCACCTCCCCGACAGGATAATGTGTATTGGGGCTGGGCGGGAGCACCCTCTGGTGCTTTGAAGTCCTGCACTGGGGGCACATTTGGTGTCCCTGTGCATATGCCAGTTCAAACCGGTTGCAGGGGCTACCTGCCCCTGCTCTGGCACGAAACTGGACAAAGGGAAGGGGTGTAACCACCCCTCTTCCCTGACCCTCCCATAGGTGGGTCCCCAGAGTATGTCCAACCCCCTAACTTTGTATAAGTATGGGACCCCAGTCCTTAGGACTTTAGATTACCCTGGACGAAACTCTGACACTGAATCCTGGACCTTCGACGCTCTACCTGAAGATTAGAGGACTGAAGAATCTCCCTTGGGTTCAAGGAGTGACTCCCCTGCTTGGCAGACACCTAAGAAGCAATTGTCCGGTCTGCATCGCTGAAGCTCCCGCCGGACGCCGAAGTCTTTGCACCACCAGAGGTAGATTTTCAGACTTCCCCGAGGCTGCCCTGAGTCCCCAGCAAAGCTGAGGCCCGTAGCTATCGTGGGTAATGTGGAACCGTGACCCCTGGACACCGAGTACTTTTGCAAGTGCATCCTCTTCCTGGTCTCCCACGAAGTTGTGCTTTGGGCTCCAAGTAGCCCCCACCTCCAGCACCGACTGCACCGAAGATCACTGGCCTCCACTCCACGAGTGTCCTGCAAGCCAGCTCCAAGTGCGTCCACTCGAGGCTCCTTCACGGTCGCTAGTCCATTGGCTAGTGGGCCCTCCCGAAGGCAACTCTTCTTCTGCTTGGGCTTCCCTGGTTGCTCCAGACGTGCCCTGACTTACCCTCGCTGGGTGAGTCCTTCAGACCTTGCTGGTCTGCACCACCGTCCTTCTATTTCCATGTGACTTGCCATTGCCAAGGCTTGTTGGGTCCAATCCGGTCGCCAACACCCCTGCAATCGACAGACATCGTGGGACAGCTCGAATCCAGCTCCTGGTTGTCATCGACGCCTCCTGGACCTCGTGGCTGAAGAGTCAAGACGACTGTCAACCTACCTGGAGCACCCAACATCGGTGGGCATCTGCTCATCGCCTTCCTGGTCACTGGCTAGTGACCCAGACTCTGTCCCCTCTGCTTTCAGGTTCTTCAGATCTTCGATCCACCTTTGGATCCACCCGAACACTTTCGACTTGGTCGCCAGCAGCACTTTGCAGCAGATCGCGATTGAAAACGACGACGAAACCCGACCCCGAAAGACACCTATGCACCCGGCTTCCCTGAGTGAGGTAACTCGAGTACTCCGGTGCTCCCGTGGGTATAGACTCTAGAACAACCTAGTTCTAAAGGGGTGTGCTCCAAGTCCTCCTCTAAGTGTCCTTTTTCTTTAAAACTCCAACCGCGACATTCCCCATAGAAGTCAACGGCGGCTCGCGGCTGTGTTCTAACACTGCACGCGTCCCCCGTGGGTCCCCTGTGTCACTACCTTGGGTGGTTCCTTGAGGGCCAAGCACTTCTACAGGCTCTAGGCCTTGTGTCTAGCTCAGTCGTGGTTCTTATACCACTTTATTGGTATATGGTTTGGTACGCCCTAGGGCTCAAACGTGTATTTGTGCTATTACTGTTGATATTCGACTTGTAACTTATGTACTTCAAACTCTTGCCTCATAAAGAAACTAGAGGGGTGTGTTTAAGACTAAATACATATATTTTATATATATACCTGGTGTGGTCCTCTTTCATTTGGTCACTCAAGAGATTATAGACTGGTAAAACAAGCTGCTTTACATTCCTTCAAGACTTAGCCTGAAGGCTGCTCTCCATAGCTACCACTAGGATAGCTTTCAATAAAGGTTGTCTTTAACCTATCTCCAATAAGGGGTTGTTTGGACTGGTGCAAGGTGCCCACTATAATTAGTGGACAGCATATACCAGGCCAACTTCTCACATTGGTGTGCAGCGTGTGGGATTCCAGCTTGCTATTGTTTTACCAGATAATCTCAATTGAATTGATCAACTGAAAACCACTAAGGGTACCTTAGGTACATATAAAACAAGCTTAGGATACAGTAAGTTCTACTGAACTTAGAGTTGTGTGTTAAGGGATAGCACACCTTTCTACAACTCAAGAGAGTTTAGTAGGCCACACTAGAGTAGGTAGTGCATACACCACACCACACTAGTAATGTCTTCAGGGCCAGGAACCAGTGGGTCCCAGCCAGAAGCCAATGGGCTTCTTCCTCCAAGTATGATAATCTCCCATTCTTGGAATTGAGAGCATTAAGCACTGCTAGGAAACTGAAGACAGGCAAAAGTGCCAACACCCAACGCCTCATAGAGGTACTCCTGCTGGATGATCTCAGAAGACTACCAGGGTCCGAAGGGGTAGGCAGACAGGGTGGGGCAGAAGATGAGGAAGGGGCCAGAGATGAAAATAACCAGGACCCAACCTCTGAAACAGGACAGGAAGGTGACAATGACCTTGACCTGGATAATCCAGCTACTCCTGAGGAGGAGGAGGAGGAGGAGGATCAGAATGACCTCCCTTTGTCCCCCAGGAAGAGTTGAGAGTGTGCCAAGAAGGGTTAGATCTCCTTCTCAGGAGTCTAACCACTCTGACACCTCAGTAGGGACCTCTGTTTCCTCTCATAGGAGGGAATCCTCCAGTGAGAGGAAAGAGAGACTGCTCAAATATGGAGAGGCTCAGCTGAGACTCAGAAGAGAGCAGTTGGCTATAGACAGGGAGTCCCTAGAGCTTGAAAGGCAAAGAAAAAAGTTGGGACTAGAGTCCCATGGTGGCAGCAATTTCCCCAGAGATAGGGAAAGGTCTTATGACCATAGAAACCTGAGCAAGATTATCCCTCCCTACCAGAGTGGGGATGACATCCACAAATGGATTTCTGCACTGGAGAGGGCCTGTAAAGTACAGAGGGTCCCTCAGGAGCAGTGGGCAGCAATCTTGTGGCTCTCCTTTGCAGACAAAGGTAGAGATAAGCTCCTCACTGTTAGAGAAGAGGAGGCTGACAATTACAAAGTCTTGAAGAGTGCATTAATTGATGGGTTTGGCCTAACCACTGAACAATACAGGTTAAAGTTCAGAGATACCCAAAAGCACAGACTCAAGACTGGGTGGACTTTGTTGATTGTTCTGCTAAGGCTCTGGAAGGTTGGTTGATGGGCAGTAAGGTATGTGACTTCACAGGATTGTACAATCTTATCATGAGGGAGCAGATTCTTAATAACTGTCAAAATCAGCTGTTGCATCAGTACCTGGTGGACTCTGATCTGACCTCTCCCCAAGAATTGGGAAAAAAGGCAGACAAATGGGTCAGAACCAGGGTGAGGCAGAAAGTACAGAACCAAGGTGGTGACCCTAAGAAGCAAGATTCTAAAAACTCTGATAAGGTTGGGGAGAAGGGTAAAGACCAGAAGTCTTCACAAGGCCCCCAAAAATCTTCTTCAGGTGGGGATTCACAGTCTAACAAGGGAAAAGGCCAAAAGAAACCATGGTGCAAAGTCTGTAAGCAAAAGACACACTGGACCAGTGATTGCACCAAGTCCAAAGACTATAATCCAGCCCCCACCAATGCCCCTAAGGCACCTGTTCCCCCTAGTGCAGTTACAATTGGTGGTGGGAGTACACAGGCCAAGGGTTTAGTAGGGTTGACCCTGGGTAAGGAGATGAGCTCTGACCTAGTCAGAGAACTCACTCAGGCTGTCCTAGTCTGTGATGGAGGCATGGATGTGACCTCCTCTGTGAGTCCCAGTAATCTGGGCAAGTACAGGCAACAGCCCTTAATCAATGGAAAAGAGGCTTTGGCATTTAGGGACACAGGGGCAAGTGTCACCATGGTGACACAAGACCTTGTGGATCCTGGGCAGATTATACTTGGTGAAATGTACCAAGTGACCAATGCTAGCAATGTCAGAACAGACCATACTCTGGCAGTTGTTAACTTCTCCTGGGGAGGGGTAACTGGCCTTAAGAGGGTTGTGGTAAGTGCAAACCTACCAGTTGAATGCTTGCTTGGCAATGATATTGAAACTTTAGCTTGGGCAGAAGTGGAGCTCAGGACCCATGCAGAAATGCTGGGGATCCCTGCAGGTGTGTTTGCTGTGACCAGGTCACAGAGCAAAATGTCTAACCCTGAGCAGTCCTTGGATCCTGGAAAAATGGACCAAGTGCCATCCAAGAGGAGGAGTAGTAGGGTTAAGGCAGTGCCTTCCCCTTGGCTCAGAAGGAAAATCAGTCTCTTGAGGGGGATGATCTCAGTCCTGAGGAAGGAACTGTCCCAGAGTAGCTTGAACCTGACCAGGTTGAGTTCTTGGGGACAGGGGGCCCTTCCAGGGCAGATCTGAGCCAGGAGCAGCAGAGCTGCCCCTTCCTTGAACCCCTCAGACAGCAAGCTGCTGCTGAGGCTGCTGGGAATGCTAGTGGTCCCCATAAAGTGTATTGGGATGATGGACTCTTGTACTCAGAGTGTAGAGACCCCAAGCCTGGTGCCACCAGGAGGTTGGTTATACCTCTGAAGTTCAGGGGCTTCCTATTGACCCTAGCCCATGATATTCCTCTAGCAGGTCACCTGGGCCAGAACAAGACTTGGGACACTGGCCCCACATGTCTGAAGACACCAAGGAGTTTTGTCGCTCCTGTGTAACCTGCCAGGCCAGTGGCAAGGCAGGTGGCATTACAAAGCCCCCCCTGATACCACTACCTGTGGTGGGGGTGCCCTTTGAAAGGGTGGGGATTGACATTGTTGGTCCCATGGATCCCCAAACACCATCTGGGCACAGGTTTATCCTGGTGGTAGTGGATCATGCCACCAGGTACCCAGAGGCTATTCCCCTTAGGACCACTACAGCACCTGTAGTGGCAAGGGCCCTCCTGGGAATTTTCTCAAGAGTGGGCTTCCCTAAGGAGGTTGTATCAGACAGGGGTGCAAACTTTATGTTTGGATACTTGAAGGCAATGTGGAAGGAGTGTGGAGTGACTTACAAGTTCACCACACCCTATCACCCACAATGCAATGGTTTAGTTGAGAGATTCAACAAAACCTTAAAGGGCATGATTAAAGGGCTCCCAGAAAAGCTTAGGCGAAGATGGGACATACTCTTGCCCTGCCTTTTATTTGCATACAGGGAGGTGCCTCAAAAGGGGTTGGCTACAGCCCTTTTGAACTTTTGTTTGGTCACCCTGTCAGGGGTCCATTGTGCTTGGTGAAGGAAGGATGGGAGTTACCTCTCAAGCCCCCAAAGCAAGACATAGTGGACTATGTACTTGGTCTCCGCTCCAGGATGGCTGAGTACATGAAAAAGGCAACTAAAAACCTTGAGGCTAGCCAGGAACTGCAAAAAGCCTGGCATGACCAAAAGGCTGTACTGACTGTTTACCAGCCAGGACAGAAGGTGTGGGTGCTGGAGCCAGTGGCCCCAGCAGCTCTCCTAGACAAGTGGAGTGGACCCCATACCATTGTTGAACAGAAGGGTGAGGTTACCTATTTAGTAGACCTAGGAACACCCAGGAGTCCCTACAGGGTTCTTCATGTCAACAGATTGAAACCATATGTGGACAGGGCAGACATGGGCTTGCTCATGGCTACTGATGAGGGACAGGAGGAAGAGAGTGACCCACTCCCTGACCTGCTCTCACAGAACCCTGATGATGGGTCAGTGGATGGTGTAGCCTTGGCAGGCAGCCTCACTGCTCAGCAGCAAACTGATTGTAGACAAGTGCTCAATCAGTACAGACATATGTTCTCTCTGACTCCAAGTCAGACCACCTGGTGCACTCATGAAGTGGACACTGGGGACAGTCTGCCTATTAAAAATAAGATTTATAGGCAACCTGACCATGTCAGGGACTGTATCAGGACAGAAGTCCAGAAAATGTTGGATTTGGGAGTTATTGAACCCTCAGATAGCCCTTGGGCTAGTCCAGTGGTCCTTGTGCCAAAACCTCACACCAGTGGTGGGAAAAGAGAGATGAGGTTTTGTGTGGACTACAGGGGTCTCAATGCAGTCACTAGGACTGATGCCCATCCAATACCTAGGGCAGATGAGCTAATAGACACTTTTGCCTCAGCCAAGTATCTAAGCACATTTGACCTGACAGCTGGCTACTGGCAGATCAGACTAGCTGATGATGCAAAGCCAAAAACAGCACTCTCAACCCCTAGTGGACATTATCAATTTGTGGTAATGCCCTTTGGTCTGAAGAATGCACCTGCCACTTTTCAGAGGTTGGTGAATACAGTCCTTACAGGTCTGGAGGCCTACAGTGCAGCATATCTAGATGATATTGCTGTCTTTAGCTCCACCTGGGAGGATCACCTGGTCCACCTCAGAAATGTTTTAGAGGCCCTGCAAAAGGCAGGCCTCACTATCAAGGCCACCAAGTGCCAGATAGGGCAGAGTCAGGTTGTGTACCTGGGCCACCTTGTGGGTGGAGGCCAGGTTCAACCATTGCAGAGCAAAATCCAGACCATCATGGACTGGGTTGCTCCAACTACCCAGACTCAGGTGAGAGCCTTCTTAGGCCTGACTGGGTACTATAGGAGATTTGTCAAGGGGTATGGATCAATAGTGACACCCCTGAATGACTTAACTTCCAAGAAAATGCCCAAAAAGGTTCAGTGGACAGCTAGCTGTCAAAAGGCATTTGATGACCTGAAGCAGGCCATGTGCACTGCTCCCATTCTCCAGAGTCCTGATTACTCCAAGAAGTTCATTGTCCAAATAGATGCATCTGAATTGGGGTTAGGGGCTGTACTGTCACAATTGAATGATGAAGGTCAGGATCAGCCAGTAGCTTTTATTAGCAGAAGGCTGACCCCTAGAGAGAAACGTTGGTCAGCCATAGAGAGGGAGGCCTTTGCTGTGGTTTGGGCTCTGAAGAAGCTGAAGCCATACTTGTTTGGTACTCACTTCCTTGTTCAAACAGACCACAAGCCCCTCCTATGGCTAAAACAAATGAAGGGTGAAAACCCCAAACTGCTTAGGTGGTCCATTTCCCTACAGGGGATGGACTTTACAGTGGAACATAGACCTGGGAGTAACCATGCCAATGCAGATGGACTCTCTAGGTACTTCCACTTAGAACATGAAGACTCAACTGGTCAAGGTTAGTTTAATGTCCCTACGTTTGGGGGGTTGTGTAGGAGAGTAGGATCTGCTTCACATGGGTACCCCCACTTTTTGCTGATGCTTCACTGTTTTTCGACTTTAGTCTGGCTGGGGCCCTGCTAATCAGAACCCCAGCCTAGCTGCTTCCTCTCTAAAATGGTTTCCATGTGCCTTAGGCACATCTCTGATTGGAATCAGGAGTGCCCTTATAAGTCCCTAGTATATGGTATACTATGTACCCAGGGCATAGGTACCTCAGAGGCCTACCAGGGGCTGCAGCATGTATTGTGCCAACCCTGGAAAGCCATCCAAAATGACACCACAGGTCTGCTACTGCAGCCTGGGTAAGGTGGTGCATGCACCCCTTACTGTGATATAGGCTACCTATATCACTACAATTGCACACACATATAAACCTATAAGTCACTCCTATGGCAGGCTTATGACGAGCTGGACTCGTCATGGCACACAGTGGTCGTGTGCTCATGACGAGTCCAGCTCGTCATAAGACCACCCATGGGGGGAAGCGCTGGCGCTCCCCCCGTGGGAATCTGATCGTTGGGTTTTTTTGGGGGAAGGCAGGGGAAGGGCTTCCCCTGCCTCCCCCCGCCCCCCCCCTCAATGACATCAGCGCGGGAGGCGCACTGGCGTCATTGGGGGTTTCCCTTGTTCCCGACGCGCTGGAAGCCATTTGCTTCCAGCGCATCGGGGAATAAGGTTAGTTTTGGCTCCGGGGAGGGGGTTTAAAACAGAAGCGGCATCGAGGGAAAGGAAAACCCTTTCCTTTCCCTCGATGCCTCTTTTGTGCATTCCTGCTGCACGATCATGCGATCGTGCAGCAGGAATGCCCACTAGACACCAGGGAATTTTTTTTTTTTTTTTTTTAAATGAAAATACTGTTTTGGGGAGCGGCCCCTTGGGCAAGGGTCGCTCCCCTTTTGGGGGCCATATGTTTTTGGTGCTCTGCCCCCCTGGGGGGGGCAGTTTTTTTTTATATAGCGCGGGGCTTTACTCGTTTGGTGCTCTCGTTTTTCCCGGGTACTCATATTCGGACTTGGGGTTCACGCGTACACTTCGTGCCTTCTCATCCACTGCAGGAAGAGCGGCCATTGCTCGGCATCTCTTTTGTTTTTGGGATCCTGCAGACTCTTCTGAAAGTTTGTAATCTTTCTATGGCAAAGGGGCCATGATCAGGAGAGGACAGCCCCCCCCCCCCAATCCTTGTCTGTCAGTGCCCCCCTATCCTCCTCACTGTGTTCCTGGTAGATAGTATGGGCAGGAGTCCTTTTCAGTGGTGGTTTGCTACGTTTAGATTTTTAGCCCCTATCTCAACTCCATATTCTTCACTCACACATGTTATGTGTATTTGTAAAGCTCACTATCACCAGCAAGGGTATCCAGGCGCTACCTGGGTAGCAACGAAGGGGTCTGCGCGTCTTGTGCCAGCAGCTCATCCCACGGGAGGAGGTAGGGAGGGAGACGGAATATTGGATAGTGGTCGCTCAGTTATATTTCTTCTAACTGATCTTGTGGATGGGGGAGGAAAGGTATATTGATTTATTTTATTTAATTTTATTTAATTTTTATATAGCGCGGACTTTACCCGAAGGTGTCAGAGCGCTTCACAATAGGAACAGTAACAGGAGGAGAAGGTTACAAGTGAGCATAATACAAAAGCAAGCGTTACATTACATGAGGAAAAAGTGACAATTGTGCATGATACATGAGATACAAAATACAAATAGAGGTATAATACTGCAATAAGTGGCAGTCACTCAGAACACACTGGGAAGGCACTTCTATAGGCATGGAGTACAGAATTTCCTATAGTGGAAGAACTTCCTTGAGGGAGTAGAGAGGGCGTGAATTAAACAGGAGACTTAAAATGAAGGGTACACAAATCCAGCACAGCACGCAAGGGTGAGGAATGTACAGGAAAAAGTACAAATTTACAATGAAGAGCGAACTTCCTAGAGGGGGCTGAGAGTGAAAGTATTAGTTCTGAAAGTGTCTTTGGAGGAGAAGAGATTTGAGGTCAGCTTTGAAGATCCGGGTAGAGGAGGTGGCACGGAGCAATGGGGAAGCGAGTTCCAGATTCTCACCGCATTGCCTGAGAAGGATTGCGCCATCGATCTTTCCCTTTTGAAGACGGGGGGCTCAAGCAGAAGCTTTTCCGCATTGCGAGAAGGGCGAGAGCCACCGAACAATTTCAATTTATTCGCCAGGTAACGAGGGGAGGACGTGTGTAAGGCTTTGTGTGTGATGCAGGCAGTTTTATAAATAGATCTTGCCTCGATCGGAAGCCATCGAAGAGAGGACAGGATAGGAGTGACGTGGTCGCTTCGTTTAGACCCTGAAATGAAGCGAGCTGCTGAATGGAGGATGGATTTGAGAGGGGAGAGGTGGGATTTGGGTAGGCCCGTCAGAAGAGAATTGCAATAATCCAGTCTTGAGAGAACCAGAGATTGTACCAAGGTTTTTAAGTCTTTCTCCGGGAAGAACCGACGGATCCCCCATAGAAGGAGCAACTGGTAACGTGCGTTCTTAGGAATAGAGTTGATGTGGGAGATTAGGTTGAGTCTTTTGTCAAGAATGACACCTAGGGATTTAGCGCTGTCGACAATGATGAGTTTGTTGTTGAGTAGGTTCAGCTGATCCATCCAAGATTGAACAGGAGGAGGTAAGAGAGAGGTAGAGAGGAGGAGGAATTCAGTTTTGGCGGGATTCAGAATGAGTTGGTGAGCTAACATCCAGTTGTGAATAGAGTTGAGAGTAGAGTTGAGTAGTGAGAGATCGTGTGCGGAAGATAAAGGTATCTTCCCACTAGTCCACCAGGCATTTATTTGTGGAGAGTGACCCCTTGGGTGGCAGAATAGCAGTATGTTTTTAGGCCCATCTGCCCCCAAGGAGGGCAGAAGCCACTAGACACCAGGTTTTTTTTAAAATTTTTGTGTTGGGGAGTGGCCAAAAGGGCAAGGGTTGCTCCCCTTTTACGGGGGTGAATATTTTATTTATACTCTTTGGCCCACCTACCCCTTAGCTTGGCTGGTGGATTGTGTGTGGACTGGTGCATTATTTGCATATGTGATTGTAATGTTTTTTTCTCCTTTTTATTCTAGTGTAAAGCTTTTGATTCCTGTTTGCGGTTTCGGCAGTGGTTGTTCTGCAGTTTTGCGAAATTGCATTTATTTGGTAAGAAAAATATTTTTGTTGTGTGTACTCCAAATGAGTATTATTGTCATGCATGAATGAATTTTTTTTAAGTGGTGTCATAATGGCAGCATATTTGTTAGTGTTCAGAGCATGAAATTCTTTGCGATGTTTTGCATTGTCTTATGTGTAATTTTTTTTCTTCTTTTTTAGTGGGATATTGTCGATCCTTACTGTGTCTGTGCAGAGTAGGTGGTGGTGAGTCTAGCTGCTTCTGTCACGTGAGTGGTATAGTGTTGGAGTATATAGGTCTTTGTGATAAAGCTACATTTTTTTTTTTTTTTTTACAAAGGGTTTGTTGTTGTTGACTTGTTTGACAAGTAACCTTTATTAGTAAGCATTATGGCTAGCCGTAGAATGACTGCTCAGCAGGTGGTTGGTTTGCTTCTTGAATCTTCCTCTGAGCAGGATTATGAGACTGACTGCGTCTGAGGGAGAGGAGGGAGGGGAAGATTCAGGCAGTGAGTTTTCTCTCCACATGGAATCATCGGATGATGAAGGTACTCTCAGTGCAGATGAAGTGCCTGTTTTAGAGGAGGATACTACTGTGCCGATGGTGCAAGAGGTATCTGGATTGCAGCCTGGGGCTGCTAGGCTTCCTACTGGAAGTGCTGGACTCTGGGTTGATCCAAACATGATGCAGCCGGTGTTGCCTGCCTTTAGTGGTTATGCAGGGTGTAGAGTGGATTGTGAACATTATTTGCCTATACAGTATTTTCAGTTGTTTATGGATGATGTATTTTTGGGTGAGATTGTTGAGCAGACTAATTTGTATGCTGAACAGTTTTTGAGGGACAACAGTGCCAGACTTAGGCCCCATTCTAGAGCTACCCGGTGGAGTCCCACAAATCTGGAAGAGATGAAGAAGTTTTTGGGTTTGACTTTTTTGATGGGTTTGATAAGGAAGCCGTCCATGGGTTCATATTGGTCTACCAGTCCCTTGATGGCAACAGCCATATTTCCTGCAGTTATGACTCGTGATCGGTATTTACTTTTGCTTCGGATGCTGCATTTTGTTGATAAAGGTTTGGCGTTGCCACGAGATCACCCTGAATGTGACCGTCTTTTAAGATTCGGCCTGTTCTTGATCACTTTGTAGATCGATTTTCAGAGATCTATACTCCAGGGAAAGAAATATCTATTGATGAGTCTTTGGTCCTGTTCAAGGGCCGTTTGGTTTTAGGCAGTACATTCCTAGCAAGAGGGCACGCTATGGAATTAAGCTGTATATGTTGTCTGAGAGTAGGACAGGATATGTTTTTAATTTGCGTGTGTACACTGGTAGGGATTCCACTATTGACCCCCTGGTTGTCCGTCCACTTTTGGAGTTTCAGAGAAAATTGTGTGGGATCTTGCTAGAGGACTGTTTAACAGAGGCCACCATTTGTACCTTGATAACTTCTACACTGCTGTGCAATTGTTTAAGGAATTGTTCAAAGTGGACACTTTTGCTTGTGGCACAATCCGCTCTAACCGTAAAGGTTATCCAAAAGAGCTTGTTTGCAAAAAACTTCAGAGGGGACAGTGCAGTTCCTTGCGTAGTGATGAACTACTAGCTGTGAAATTTGTGGACAGGAGGGATGTGTACATGGTGACTACCATCCATGATGAGAGTACTTCACCTGTGGCTGTTTGGGGTCAGATTGCTGAAGTGCGCAAACCTGTGTGCATTTTAGACTACAATAAGCACATGGGTGGTGTTGATAGAGTAGATCAGAGGTTGGAACCTTACACTGCTATTCGTAAGGCTTACATTTGGTATAAGAAGTTGGCCATCCATCTCTTCAATTTAGCAACTTTCAATGCTTTTGTTGTGTTCAAGGAGTGTTCTCCTGCATCAAAGTTGACTTTTGTTCAGTTTCAGCAGTCTGTCATAGGCAGCCTTGTTGTTGTGGAACAGGCAAGTGTTCCTAGAGTTGGAGTGGTGGAGGATGTGGCTCGATTGAAAGATTGCCACTTTCCTGATCACATTCCTCCTACACCCTCAAAAGACTTTCCCACTAGGAGACGTAGAGTCTGTTGGCGAAGAGGTACGCGGAAGGAGACTCGTATGTACTGCCCTGAGTGTCCTTCTAACCCTGGGCTGTGTGTGCCTGCTTGTTATAGAGCGTACAACAAGCAAAAGAATTATTGGGAGCAACCATGAGTGGTAAAGTGAACTGCCTGGTCTGTAATGTTTAAGAATTGTTGTTCTGTTTCAAGGTTGGCATTAGTGCAATGTATTTAGTTTCTGATTTTGTGTTAGTAGATTTGTATCTATTTGCAATTTGTTTGTGTTTTCTTTTTTGTATAAAAAAATCCTAAATGTGATGGTGGTGTGTGTAGGCTGGTGCTTGGCTGGCGGTGTGCGTGGAGTGGCGCTTGGCTGGCGGTGTGCGTGGAGTGGCGCTTGGCTGGCGGTGTGCGTGGAGTGGCTCTTGGCTGGCGGTGTGCGTGGAGTGGCACTTGGCTGGCGGTGTGCATGGAGTGGCTCTTGGCTGGCGGTGTGCGTGGAGTGGCGCTTGGCTGGCGGTGTGCGTGGAGTGGCGCTTGGCTGGCGGTGTGCGTGGAGTGGCGCTTGGCTGGCAGTGTGCGTGAGTGGCGCTTGGCTGACAGTGTGCGTGGAGTGGCGCTTGGCTGGCGGTGTGCGTGGAGTGGCGCTTAGCTGGCGGTGTGCGTGGAGTGGCGCTTGGCTGGCGGTGTGCGTGGAGTGGCGCTTGGCTGGCGGTGTGCGTGTAGTGGCGCTTGGCTGGGGGTGTGCGTGGACTGGCGCTTGGCTGGCGGTGTGCGTGTAGTGGCGCTTGGCTGGGGGTGTGCGTGGACTGGCGCTCGGCTGGTGGTGTGTGAGTAGTGACTTGCTGCTGGTCACTACACACACTGCTAGCCGAGCGACACTCCACGAAATCCATCAGCTTGTGTGGTTGCTGTGTTAGGAATGTGGGCATGTGAAAGTGATGGGCCCTTGAATGGCGCTGTCTGCTGGTGTGAGTGTTGTAATGTGATGGGCCCGTGGCTGGTGGTGTGAATGGTTTTGTATGTGTCACACGTATGAAAGGTGTATGAATGGCCTGTAAAGAGGTTGGTGCCTTGTCGTGGCTTTACAGCTCACGAGCTGTGAGTCAATGGTTCAGTTTCTCGTCCTTTCAATTATTAACAGTGCATTTCATTTTTGTGAAATCACTTGTTAATACAATTGTATATACTGAACCATCACTCACCCTCGTGCCAAATCCAACCAGTATGTGTGTGTGCTTGAGGATTAGATGGCTGTGCAGTAATATTTTTTTTTTGTCTTTCTCAAGCAGGGTGTACCTTGTCCCTTTTTGTGAATGTTGTAATGTGTTTGTTTCGTGCCTGGTGGTGTGAATGGTCTTGTGTGTATCACGTATGAAAGGTGTGTGAATGTCCTGTAAAGCGGTTGGGGCCTTGACGTGGCATTACAGCTCACGAGCTGCGAGTCACTGGTTCAGTTTTTTGTCCTTTCAATTATTGACAGTGCATTTCATTTTTGTGAAATCTCTTGTTAATAAAATTGTATATACTGAACCATCACTTGCCCTCATGCCAAATCCAACCAGTATGTGTGTGTGCTTGAGGAATAGATGGCTGTGCAGTAATCTTTGTCTTTTTAGTCTGTCTGCCAAGGTGTACATTCCGTCTAAGAATAACCTACCAACTGTAGATATTGTCGTAAACGAAACACCCATGGGAGTACATGGTGATATCTCTCTTGTGGATCCCAATAAGTTATGTTACCCACAATGTCCTGCAAACCTCAAAATGTCTGTCACATTTTCCTTGCAATATTGTGCCAAAATTTTCACGCTGCAGAAATAAACACATTATCTCAAAACGATCTAGTTTTGCAAGGGGGGTCACCTGGGTTTTTGGCCCGGGGCTCGGCGGCCACCTAGGGAAACCTACCAAACCCACACATTTCTGAAAAGTAGACACCCGGGGGATTCCAGGGAGGTATGGCTTGGCTGGATCCCCCAATGTTTTCTTACCCAGAATCCCCTGCAAACCTGACATTTTGCTGAAAAAAATCCCTTTTTCACACATTTTTGTGTGGTAAAGTTGTGGCATCACCGGGCTGACACAAATTTCCTACCACCCAGCATTCCCCAGGTCTCCCGATAAAAATGGTGCCTCACTCGGGTGGGAGGCCCAAGTACCCGCGACAGGCAAGGGCCCACAACGTATTGAGGCGACCTCAAAATGGCCTATCACAAAACGACCTGGTTTTGCAAGGGGGTCCCATGACGTTTTGGCCCGGGGCTCGGTGGCCACCTAGGAAACCTACCAAACCCACACATTTCTGAAAAGTAGACACCCGGGGGATTCCAGGGAGGTATGGCTTGCGTGGATCCCCCAACGTTTTCTTACCCAGAATCCCATGCAAACCTGACATTTTGCTGAAAAAATCCCTTTTTCACACATTTTTGTGTGGTAAAGTTGTGGCATCACCGGGCTGACACAAATTTCCTACCACCCAGCGTTCCCCAGGTCTCCCGATAAAAATGGTGCCTCACTCGGGTGGGAGGCCCAAGTACCCGCGACAGGCAAGGGCCCACAACGTATTGAGGCGACCTCAAAATGGCCTATCACAATATGACCTGGTTTTGCAAGGGGGGTCCCATGACGTTTTGGCCCGGGGCTCGGCGGCCACCTAGGGAAACCTACCAAACCCACACATTTCTGAAAAGTACCTTGGGGAACGCGGGGTGGGTGGAAATTTGTGTCAGCCCGGTGATGCCACAACTTTACCACACAAAAATGTGTGAAAAAAGGGATTTTTTCAGCAAAATGTCAGGTTTGCAGGGGATTCTGGGTAAGAAAACGTTGGGGGATCCACGCAAGCCATACCTCCCTGGAATCCCCCGGGTGTCTACTTTTCAGAAATGTGTGGGTTTGGTAGGTTTCCCTAGGTGGCTGCCGAGCCCCGGACCAAAACGTCATGGGACCCCCTTGCAAAACCAGGTCGTTTTGTGATAGGCCATTTTGAGGTTGCCTCAATACGTTGTGGGCCCTTGCCTGTCGCGGGTACTTGGGCCTCCCACCCGAGTGAGGCACCATTTTTATTGGGAGACCTGGGGGGACGCTGGATGGTAGGAAATTTGTGTCAGCCCGGTGATGCCACAACTTTACCACACAAAAATGTGTGAAAAAAGGGATTTTTTCAGCAAAATGTCAGGTTTGCAGGGGATTCTGGGTAGGAAAACGTTGAGGGATCCACGCAAGCCATACCTCCCTGGAATCCCCCGGGTGTCTACTTTTCAGAAATGTGTGGGTTTGGTAGGTTTCCCTAGGTGGCCGCCGAGCCCCGGGCCAAAACGTCATGGGACCTGCCTTGCAAAACCAGGTCGTTTTGTGATAGGCCATTTTGAGGTCGCCTCAATACGTTGTGGGCCCTTGCCTGTCGCGGATACTTGGGCCTCCCACCCGAGTGAGGCACCATTTTTATCGGGAGACCTGGGGGAACGCTGGGTGGTAGGAAATTTGTGTCAGCCCGGTGATGCCACAAGTTTACCACACAAAAATGTGTGAAAAAAGGGATTTTTTCAGCAAAGTGTCAGGTTTGCAGGGGATTCTTGGTAAGAAAACGTTGGGGGATCCACGCAAGCCATACTTCCCTGGAATCCCCCGGGTGTCTACTTTTCAGAACAGTGTGGGTTTCCCTAGGTGCCGGCAGAGCTAGGGTTCAAAAACTACAGCTAGGCACTCTGCAAAAAAAGGGTCATTTTTCACTGTGAAAATGTGGTGCGTCCACGTTGTGTTTTGCGCTGCTTCCTGTCGCGGGCACTAGTCCTACCCACACAAGTGAGGTACCATTTTTTTTGGAAGACCTTGGGGAACGCGGGGTTGGTGGAATTTTGTGGATCCACACAGGTTCCAGAACTTTCCACCACAGAAAAGTGAGGAAAATGTCTTTTTTTTACCAATTGTTTAGGTTTGCAAGGGATTCTGGGTAACAGAACCTGGTGAGAGCCAGTCAAGTCACCCCATCCTGTATTCCCCTGGGTGTCTACTTTTCAAAAATGTATAGGTTTGCTAGGTTTCCCAAAGTGTCGGCAGAGCTAGGGTTCAAAAACTACAGCTAGGCACATTGCAAAAAAAGGGTCATTTTTCACTGTGAAAATGTGGTGTGTCCACGTTGCGTTTTGCGCTGCTTCCTGTCGCGGGCACTAGGCCTACCCACACAAGTGAGGTACCATTGTTTTTGGAAGACCTTGGGGAACGCGGGGTGGGTGGAAATTTGTGGATCCACGCAGATTCCAGAACTTTCCACCACAGAAAAGTGAGGAAAATGTGGTTTTTTTGCCAATTTTTAAGGTTTGCAAGGGATTCTGGATAACAGAACCTGGTGAGAACCAGTCAAGTCACCCCATCCTGGATTCCCCTGGGTGTCTACTTTTAAAAAATGTATAGGTTTGCTATGTTTCCCAAAGTGCCGGCAGAGCTATGGTTCAAAAACTACAGCTAGACACTTTGCAAAAAAAGGGATATTTTTTACTGTGAAAATGTGGTGCGTCCACGGTGCGTTTTGCGCTGCTTCCTGTCGCGGGCACTAGGCCTACCCACACAAGTGAAGTACCATTTTTTTGGGAAGAGGTTGGGGAATGCGGGGTGGGTGGAATTTTGTGGATCCACGCAGATTCCAGAACTTTCTACCACAGAAAAGTGAGGAAAATGTCTTTTTTTGCCAATTTTTAGGTTTGCAAGGGATTCTGGGTAACAGAACCTGGTGAGAGACAGTCAAGTCACCCCATCCTGGATTCCCCTGGGTGTCTACTTTTCAAAAATGTATAGGTTTGCTAGGTTTCCCAAAGTGCCGGCAGAGCTAGGGTTCAAAAACGACAGCTATGCACTTTGCAAAAAAAGGGTCATTTTTCACTGTGAAAATGTGGTGTGTCCACGTTGCGTTTTGTGCTGCTTCCTGTCGTGGGCACTAGGCCTACCCACACAAGTGAGGTACCATTTT
The DNA here is from genome assembly GCA_963921515.1 of Calotriton arnoldi. NCBI lineage: Eukaryota > Metazoa > Chordata > Amphibia > Caudata > Salamandridae > Calotriton > Calotriton arnoldi. The sequence continues at coordinate 467,130 of CAWUFW010001951.1, forward strand.
TTTGGGAAGACCTTGGGGAACGCGGGGTGGGTGGAATTTTGTGGATCCACGCAGATTCCAGAACTTTCCACCACAGAAAAGTGAGGAAAATGTGTTTTTTTGCCAATTTTTAAGGTTTGCAAGGGATTCTGGGTAACAGAACCTGGTGAGAGCCAGTCAAGTCACCCCATCCTGGATTCCCCTGGGTGTCTACTTTTCCAAAATGTATAGGTTTGCTAGGTTTACCTAAGTGCTGGCAGAGCTAGGGTTCAAAAACAACAGCTAGGCACTTTGCAAAAAAAGGGTCATTTTTCACTGTGAAAATGTGGTGTGTCCACGTTGCGTTTTGCGCTGCTTCCTGTCGCGGGCACTAGGCCTACCCACACAAGTGAGGTACCATTTTTTTTGGAAGACCTTGGGGAACGCGGGGTGGGTGGAATTTTGTGGATCCTTACAGATTCCAGAACTTTCCACCACAGAAAAGTGAGGAAAATGCGGTTTTTTTGCCAATTGTTTAGGTTTGCAAGGGATTCTGGGTAACAGAAACTGGTGAGAGACAGTCAAGTCACCCCATCCTGGATTGCCCTGCGTGTCTACTTTTCAAAAATGTATAGGTTTGCTAGGTTTCCCAAAGTGCCGGCAGAGCTAGGGTTCAAAAACGACAGCTAGGCACTTTGCAAAAAAGGGTCATTTTTCACTGTGAAAATGTGGTGTGTCCACGTTGCGTTTTGCGCTGCTTCCTGTCGCGGGCACTAGGCCTACCCACACAAGTGAAGTACCATTTTTTTGGAAGACCTTAGGGAATGCGGGGTGGATGGAATTTTGTGGATCCACGCAGATTCCAGAACTTTCTACCACAGAAAAGTGAGGAAAATGTCTTTTTTTTGCCAGTTTTTTAGGTTTGCAAGGGATTCTGGGTAACAGAACCTGGTGAGAGCCAGTCAAGTCACCCCATCCTGGATTCCCCTGGGTGTCTACTTTTCAAAAATGTATAGGTTTGCTAGGTTTCCCAAAGTGCCGGCAGAGCTAGGGTTAAAAAACGACAGCTATGCACTTTGCAAAAAAAGGGTCATTTTTCACTTTGAAAATGTGGTGTGTCCACGTTGCGTTTTGCGCTGCTTCCTGTCGCGGGCACTAGGCCTACCCACACAAGTGAGGTACCATTTTTTTGGGAAGACCTTGGGGAACGCGGGGTGGGTGGAAATTTGTGGATCCACGCAGATTCCAGAACTTTCCACCACAGAAAAGTGAGGAAAATGTGTTTTTTTGCCAATTTTTAAGGTTTGCAAGGGATTCTGTGTAACAGAACCTGGTGAGAACCAGTCAAGTCACCCCATCCTGGATTCCCCTGGGTGTCTACTTTTCAAAAATGTATAGGTTTGCTATGTTTCCCAAAGTGCCGGCAGAGCTATGGTTCAAAAACTACATCTAGACACTTTGCAAAAAAGGGATATTTTTACTGTGAAAATGTGGTGCGTCCACGTTGCGTTTTGCGCTGCTTCCTGTCGCGGGCACTAGGCCTACCCACACAAGTGAAGTACCATTTTTTTGGGAAGACCTTGGGGAATGCGGGGTGGGTGGAATTTTGTGGATCCACGCAGATTCCAGAACTTTCTACCACAGAAAAGTGAGGAAAATGTCTTTTTTGCCAATTTTTAGGTTTGCAAGGGATTCTGGGTAACAGAACCTGGTGAGAGCCAGTCAAGTCACCCCATCCTGGATTCCCCTGGGTGTCTACTTTTCAAAAATGTATAGGTTTGCTAGGTTTCCCTAAGTGCTGGCAGAGCTAGGGTTCAAAAACGACAGCTAGGCACTTTGCAAAAAAGGGTCATTTTTCACTGTGAAAATGTGGTGTGTCCACGTTGCGTTTTGCGCTGCTTCCTGTCGCGGGCACTAGGCCTACCCACACAAGTGAGGTACCATTTTTTTTGGAAGACCTTGGGGAACGCGGGGTGGGTGGAATTTTGTGGATCCTTACAGATTCCAGAACTTTCCACCACAGAAAAGTGAGGAAAATGCGGTTTTTTTGCCAATTGTTTAGGTTTGCAAGGGATTCTGGGTAACAGAAACTGGTGAGAGACAGTCAAGTCACCCCATCCTGGATTGCCCTGGGTGTCTACTTTTCAAAAATGTATAGGTTTGCTATGTTTCCCAAAGTGCCGGCAGAGCTAGGGTTCAAAAACTACAGCTAGACACTTTGCAAAAAAAGGGATATTTTTTACTGTGAAAATGTGGTGCGTCCACGTTGCGTTTTGCGCTGGTTCCTGTCGCGGGCACTAGGCCTACCCACACAAGTGAAGTACCATTTTTTGGGGAAGACCTTGGGGAATGCGGGGTGGGTGGAATTTTGTGGATCCACGCAGATTCCAGAACTTTCTACCACAGAAAAGTGAGGAAAATGTCTTTTTTTGCCAATTTTTTAGGTTTGCAAGGGATTCTGGGTAACAGAACCTGGTGAGAGACAGTCAAGTCACCCTATCCTGGATTCCCCTGGGTGTCTACTTTTCAAAAATGTATAGGTTTGCTAGGTTTCCCAAAGTGCCGGCAGAGCTAGGGTTCAAAAACTACAGCTATGCACTTTGCAAAAAAAGGGTCATTTTTCACTGTGAAAATGTGGTGTGTCCACGTTGCGTTTTGCGCTGCTTCCTCTCGCAGGCACTTGGCCTACCCACACAAGTGAGGTACCATTTTTTTGGGAAGACCTTGGGGAACGCGGGATGGGTGGAATTTTGTGGATCCACGCAGATTCCAGAACTTTCCACCACAGAAAAGTGAGGAAAATGTGTTTTTTTGCCAATTTTTAAGGTTTGCAAGGGATTCTGGGTAACAGAACCTGGTGAGAGCCAGTCAAGTCACCCCATCCTGGATTCCCCTGGGTGTCTAAGTTTCCAAAATGTATAGGTTTGCTAGGTTTCCCTAAGTGCTGGCAGAGCTAGGGTTCAAAAACGACAGCTAGGCACTTTGCAAAAAAAGGGTCATTTTTCACTGTGAAAATGTGGTGTGTCCACGTTGCGTTTTGCGCTGCTTCCTGTCGTGGGCACTAGGCCTACCCACACAAGTGAGGTACCATTTTTTTTGGAAGACCTTGGGGAACGCGGGGTGGGTGGAATTTTGTGGATCCACGCAGATTCCAGAACTTTCCACCACAGAAAAGTGAGGAAAATGCGGTTTTTTTGCCAATTTTTTAGGTTTGCAAGGGATTCTGGGTAACAGAAACTGGTGAGAGACAGTCAAGTCACCCCATCCTGGATTGCCCTGGGTGTCTACTTTTCAAAAATGTATAGGTTTGCTAGGTTTCCCAAAGTGCCGGCAGAGCTAGGGTTCAAAAACGACAGCTAGGCACTTTGCAAAAAAAGGGTCATTTTTCACTGTGAAAATGTGGTGTGTCCACGTTGCGTTTTGCGCTGCTTCCTGTCGCGGGCACTAGGCCTACCCACACAAGTGAAGTACCATTTTTTTTGGAAGACCTTGGGGAATGCGGGGTGGATGGAATTTTGTGGATCCACGCAGATTCCAGAACTTTCTACCACAGAAAAGTGAGGAAAATGTCTTTTTTTTGCCAATTTTTAAGGTTTGCAAGGGATTCTGTGTAACAGAACCTGGTGAGAACCAGTCAAGTCACCCCATCCTGGATTCCCCTGGGTGTCTACTTTTCAAAAATGTATAGGTTTGCTATGTTTCCCAAAGTGCCGGCAGAGCTATGGTTCAAAAACTACATCTAGACACTTTGCAAAAAAAGGGATATTTTTTACTGTGAAAATGTGGTGCGTCCACGTTGCGTTTTGCGCTGCTTCCTGTCGCGGGCACTAGGCCTACCCACACAAGTGAAGTACCATTTTTTTGGGAAGACCTTGGGGAATGCGGGGTGGGTGGAATTTTGTGGATCCACGCAGATTCCAGAACTTTCTACCACAGAAAAGTGAGGAAAATGTCTTTTTTTGCCAATTTTTTAGGTTTGCAAGGGATTCTGGGTAACAGAACCTGGTGAGAGCCAGTCAAGTCACCCCATCCTGGATTCCCCTGGGTGTCTACTTTTCAAAAATGTATAGGTTTGCTAGGTTTCCTAAGTGCTGGCAGAGCTAGGGTTCAAAAACGACAGCTAGGCACTTTGCAAAAAAAGGGTCATTTTTCACTGTGAAAATGTGGTGTGTCCACGTTGCGTTTTGCGCTGCTTCCTGTCGCGGGCACTAGGCCTACCCACACAAGTGAGGTACCATTTTTTTTGGAAGACCTTGGGGAACGCGGGGTGGGTGGAATTTTGTGGATCCTTACAGATTCCAGAACTTTACACCACAGAAAAGTGAGGAAAATGCGGTTTTTTTGCCAATTGTTTAGGTTTGCAAGGGATTCTGTGTAACAGAACCTGGTGAGAACCAGTCAAGTCACCCCATCCTGGATTGCCCTGGGTGTCTACTTTTCAAAAATGTATAGGTTTGCTAGGTTTCCCAAAGTGCCGGCAGAGCTAGGGTTCAAAAACGACAGCTAGGCACTTTGCAAAAAAGGGTCATTTTTCACTGTGAAAATGTGGTGTGTCCACGTTGCGTTTTGCGCTGCTTCCTGTCGCGGGCACTAGGCCTACCCACACAAGTGAAGTACCATTTTTTTGGAAGACCTTGGGGAATGCGGGGTGGATGGAATTTTGTGGATCCACGCAGATTCCAGAACTTTCTACCACAGAAAAGTGAGGAAAATTTCTTTTTTTGCCAATTTTTTAGGTTTGCAAGGGATTCTGGGTAACAGAACCTGGTGAGAGCCAGTCAAGTCACCCCATCCTGGATTCCCCTGGGTGTCTACTTTTCAAAAATGTATAGGTTTGCTAGGTTTCCCAAAGTGCCGGCAGAGCTAGGGTTCAAAAACTACAGCTAGGCACATTGCAAAAAAAGGGTCATTTTTCACTGTGAAAATGTGGTGTGTCCACGTTGCGTTTTGCGCTGCTTCCTGTCGCGGGCACTAGGCCTACCCACACAAGTGAGGTACCATTGTTTTTGGAAGACCTTGGGGAACACGGGGTGGGTGGAAATTTGTGGATCCACGCAGATTCCAGAACTTTCCACCACAGAAAAGTGAGGAAAATGTGGTTTTTTTTCCAATTTTTAAGGTTTGCAAGGGATTCTGGGTAACAGAACCTGGTGAGAACCAGTCAAGTCACCCCATCCTGGATTCCCCTGGGTGTCTACTTTTCAAAAATGTATAGGTTTGCTATGTTTCCCAAAGTGCCGGCAGAGCTAGGGTTCAAAAACTACAGCTAGACACTTTGCAAAAAAAGGGATATTTTTACTGTGAAAATGTGGTGCGTCCACGTTGCGTTTTGCGCTGGTTCCTGTCGCGGGCACTAGGCCTACCCACACAAGTGAAGTACCATTTTTTGGGGAAGACCTTGGGGAATGCGGGGTGGGTGGAATTTTGTGGATCCACGCAGATTCCAGAACTTTCTACCACAGAAAAGTGAGGAAAATGTCTTTTTTGCCAATTTTTTAGGTTTGCAAGGGATTCTGGGTAACAGAACCTGGTGAGAGACAGTCAAGTCACCCTATCCTGGATTCCCCTGGGTGTCTACTTTTCAAAAATGTATAGGTTTGCTAGGTTTCCCAAAGTGCCGGCAGAGCTAGGGTTCAAAAACGACAGCTATGCACTTTGCAAAAAAGGGTCATTTTTCACTGTGAAAATGTGGTGTGTCCACGTTGCGTTTTGCGCTGCTTCCTCTCGCAGGCACTTGGCCTACCCACACAAGTGAGGTACCATTTTTTTGGGAAGACCTTGGGGAACGCGGGATGGGTGGAATTTTGTGGATCCACGCAGATTCCAGAACTTTCCACCACAGAAAAGTGAGGAAAATGTGTTTTTTTGCCAATTTTTAAGGTTTGCAAGGGATTCTGGGTAACAGAACCTGGTGAGAGCCAGTCAAGTCACCCCATCCTGGATTCCCCTGGGTGTCTAAGTTTCCAAAATGTATAGGTTTGCTAGGTTTCCCTAAGTGCTGGCAGAGCTAGGGTTCAAAAACGACAGCTAGGCACTTTGCAAAAAAAGGGTCATTTTTCACTGTGAAAATGTGGTGTGTCCACGTTGCGTTTTGCGCTGCTTCCTGTCGTGGGCACTAGGCCTACCCACACAAGTGAGGTACCATTTTTTTTGGAAGACCTTGGGGAACGCGGGGTGGGTGGAATTTTGTGGATCCTTACAGATTCCAGAACTTTCCACCACAGAAAAGTGAGGAAAATGCGGTTTTTTTGCCAATTGTTTAGGTTTGCAAGGGATTCTGGGTAACAGAAACTGGTGAGAGACAGTCAAGTCACCCCATCCTGGATTGCCCTGGGTGTCTACTTTTCAAAAATGTATAGGTTTGCTAGGTTTCCCAAAGTGCCGGCAGAGCTAGGGTTCAAAAACGACAGCTAGGCACTTTGCAAAAAAGGGTCATTTTTCACTGTGAAAATGTGGTGTGTCCACGTTGCGTTTTGCGCTGCTTCCTGTCGCGGGCACTAGGCCTACCCACACAAGTGAAGTACCATTTTTTTTGGAAGACCTTGGGGAATGCGGGGTGGATGGAATTTTGTGGATCCACGCAGATTCCAGAACTTTCTACCACAGAAAAGTGAGGAAAATGTCTTTTTTTTGCCAATTTTTTAGGTTTGCAAGGGATTCTGGGTAACAGAACCTGGTGAGAGCCAGTCAAGTCACCCCATCCTGGATTCCCCTGGGTGTCTACTTTTCACAAATGTATAGGTTTGCTAGGTTTCCCAAAGTGCCGGCAGAGCTAGGGTTAAAAAACGACAGCTATGCACTTTGCAAAAAAAGGGTCATTTTTCACTGTGAAAATGTGGTGTGTCCACGTTGCGTTTTGCACTGCTTCCTGTCGCGGGCACTAGGCCTACCCACACAAGTGAGGTACCATTTTTTTGGGAAGACCTTGGGGAACGCGGGGTGGGTGGAAATTTGTGGATCCACGCAGATTCCAGAACTTTCCACCACAGAAAAGTGAGGAAAATGTGTTTTTTTTGCCAATTGTTTAGGTTTGCAAGGGATTCTGGGTAACAGAAACTGGTGAGAGACAGTCAAGTCACCCCATCCTGGATTGCCCTGGGTGTCTACTTTTCAAAAATGTATAGGTTTGCTAGGTTTCCCAAAGTGCCGGCAGAGCTAGGGTTCAAAAACGACAGCTAGGCACTTTGCAAAAAAAGGGTCATTTTTCACTGTGAAAATGTGGTGTGTCCACGTTGCGTTTTGCGCTGCTTCCTGTCGCGGGCACTAGGCCTACCCACACAAGTGAAGTACCATTTTTTTGGAAGACCTTGGGGAATGCGGGGTGGATGGAATTTTGTGGATCCACGCAGATTCCAGAACTTTCTACCACAGAAAAGTGAGGAAAATGTGTTTTTTTGCCAATTTTTAAGGTTTGCAAGGGATTCTGGGTAACAGAACCTGGTGAGAGCCAGTCAAGTCACCCCATCCTGGATTCCCCTGGGTGTCTACGTTTCCAAAATGTATAGGTTTGCTAGGTTTCCCTAAGTGCTGCCAGAGCTAGGGTTCAAAAACGACAGCTAGGCACTTTGCAAAAAAAGGGTCATTTTTCACTGTGAAAATGTGGTGTGTCCACGTTGCGTTTTGCGCTGCTTCCTGTCGCGGGCACTAGGCCTACCCACACAAGTGAGGTACCATTTTTTTTGGAAGACCTTGGGGAACGCGGGGTGGGTGGAATTTTGTGGATCCTTACAGATTCCAGAACTTTACACCACAGAAAAGTGAGGAAAATGCGGTTTTTTTGCCAATTGTTTAGGTTTGCAAGGGATTCTGGGTAACAGAAACTGGTGAGAGACAGTCAAGTCACCCCATCCTGGATTGCCCTGTGTGTCTACTTTTCAAAAATGTATAGGTTTGCTAGGTTTCCCAAAGTGCCGGCAGAGCTAGGGTTCAAAAACGACAGCTAGGCACTTTGCAAAAAAAGGGTCATTTTTCACTGTGAAAATGTGGTGTGTCCACGTTGCGTTTTGCGCTGCTTCCTGTCGCGGGCACTAGGCCTACCCACACAAGTGAAGTACCATTTTTTTGGAAGACCTTGGGGAATGCGGGGTGGATGGAATTTTGTGGATCCACGCAGATTCCAGAACTTTCTACCACAGAAAAGTGAGGAAAATGTCTTTTTTTTGCCAATTTTTTAGGTTTGCAAGGGATTCTGGGTAACAGAACCTGGTGAGAGCCAGTCAAGTCACCCCATCCTGGATTCCCCTGGGTGTCTACTTTTCAAAAATGTATAGGTTTGCTAGGTTTCCCAAAGTGCCGGCAGAGCTAGGGTTAAAAAACGACAGCTATGCACTTTGCAAAAAAAGGGTCATTTTTCACTGTGAAAATGTGGTGTGTCCACGTTGCGTTTTGCGCTGCTTCCTGTCGCGGGCACTAGGCCTACCCACACAAGTGAGGTACCATTTTTTGGGAAGACCTTGGGGAACGCGGGGTGGGTGGAAATTTGTGGATCCACGCAGATTCCAGAACTTTCCACCACAGAAAAGTGAGGAAAATGTGTTTTTTTGCCAATTTTTAAGGTTTGCAAGGGATTTTGTGTAACAGAACCTGGTGAGAACCAGTCAAGTCACCCCATCCTGGATTCCCATGGGTGTCTACTTTTCAAAAATGTATAGGTTTGCTATGTTTCCCAAAGTGCCGGCAGAGCTATGGTTCAAAAACTACAGCTAGACACTTTGCAAAAAAAGGGATATTTTTTACTGTGAAAATGTGGTGCATCCACGTTGCGTTTTGCGCTGCTTCCTGTCGCGGGCACTAGGCCTACCCACACAAGTGAAGTACCATTTTTTTGGGAAGACCTTGGGGAATGCGGGGTGGGTGGAATTTTGTGGATCCACGCAGATTCCAGAACTTTCTACCACAGAAAAGTGAGGAAAATGTCTTTTTTTGCCAATTTTTTAGGTTTGCAAGGGATTCTGGGTAACAGAACCTGGTGAGAGACAGTCAAGTCACCCCATCCTGGATTCCCCTGGGTGTCTACTTTTCAAAAATGTATAGGTTTGCTAGGTTTCCCAAAGTGCCGGCAGAGCTAGGGTTCAAAAACGACAGCTATGCACTTTGCAAAAAAAGGGTCATTTTTCACTGTGAAAATGTGGTGTGTCCACGTTGCGTTTTGTGCTGCTTCCTGTCGTGGGCACTAGGCCTACCCACACAAGTGAGGTACCATTTGTTTGGGAAGACCTTGGGGAACGCGGGGTGGGTGGAATTTTGTGGATCCACGCAGATTCCAGAACTTTCCACCACAGAAAAGTGAGGAAAATGTGGTGTTTTTGCCAATTTTTAAGGTTTGCAAGGGATTCTGGGTAACATAGCCTAGTGAGAGCCAGTCAAGTCACCCCATCCTGGATTCCCCTGGGTGTCTACTTTTCAAAAATGTATAGGTTTGCTAGGTTTCCCAAAGTGCCGGCAGAGCTAGGGTTCAAAAACGACAGCTAGGCACTTTGCAAAAAAGTGTCATTTTTCACTGTGAAAATGTGGTGTGTCCACGTTGCGTTTTGCGCTGCTTCCTGTCGCAGGCACTAGGCCTACCCACACAAGTGAGGTACCATTTTTTTGGGAAGACATTGGGGAACGCGGGATGGGTGGAATTTTGTGGATCCACGCAGATTCCAGAACTTTCCACCACAGAAAAGTGAGGAAAATGTGTTTTTTTGCCAATTTTTAAGGTTTGCAAGGGATTCTGGGTAACAGAACCTGGTGAGAGCCAGTCAAGTCACCCCATCCTGGATTCCCTGGGTGTCTACTTTTCCAAAATGTATAGGTTTGCTAGGTTTCCCTAAGTGCTGGCAGAGCTAGGGTTCAAAAACGACAGCTAGGCACTTTGCAAAAAAGGGTCATTTTTCACTGTGAAAATGTGGTGTGTCCACGTTGCGTTTTGCGCTGCTTCCTGTCGCGGGCACTAGGCCTACCCACACAAGTGAGGTACCATTTTTTTGGAAGACCTTGGGGAACGCGGGGTGGGTGGAATTTTGTGGATCCTTACAGATTCCAGAACTTTCCACCACAGAAAAGTGAGGAAAATGCGGTTTTTTTGCCAATTGTTTAGGTTTGCAAGGGATTCTGGGTAACAGAAACTGGTGAGAGACAGTCAAGTCACCCCATCCTGGATTGCCCTGGGTGTCTACTTTTCACAAATGTATAGGTTTGCTAGGTTTCCCAAAGTGCCGGCAGAGCTAGGGTTCAAAAACGACAGCTAGGCACTTTGCAAAAAAAGGGTCATTTTTCACTGTGAAAATGTGGTGTGTCCACGTTGCGTTTTGCGCTGCTTCCTGTCGCGGGCACTAGGCCTACCCACACAAGTGAAGTACCATTTTTTTGGGAAGACCTTGGGGAATGCGGGGTGGATGGAATTTTGTGGATCCACGCAGATTCCAGAACTTTCTACCACAGAAAAGTGAGGAAAATGTCTTTTTTGCCAATTTTTAGGTTTGCAAGGGATTCTGGGTAACAGGACCTGGTGAGAGCCAGTCAAGTCACCCCATCCTGGATTCCCCTGGGTGTCTACTTTTCAAAAATGTATAGGTTTGCTAGGTTTCCCAAAGTGCCGGCAGAGCTAGGGTTAAAAAACGACAGCTATGCACTTTGCAAAAAAAGGGTCATTTTTCACTGTGAAAATGTGGTGTGTCCACGTTGCGTTTTGCGCTGCTTCCTGTCGCGGGCACTAGGCCTACCCACACAAGTGAGGTACCATTTTTTTGGGAAGACCTTGGGGAACGCGGGGTGGGTGGAAATTTGTGGATCCACGCAGATTCCAGAACTTTCCACCACAGAAAAGTGAGGAAAATGTGTTTTTTTTGCCAATTGTTTAGGTTTGCAAGGGATTCTGGGTAACAGAAACTGGTGAGAGACAGTCAAGTCACCCCATCCTGGATTGCCCTGGGTGTCTACTTTTCAAAAATGTATAGTTTTGCTAGGTTTCCCAAAGTGCCGGCAGAGCTAGGGTTCAAAAACGACAGCTAGGCACTTTGCAAAAAAAGGGTCATTTTTCACTGTGAAAATGTGGTGTGTCCACGTTGCGTTTTGCGCTGCTTCCTGTCGCGGGCACTAGGCCTACCCACACAAGTGAAGTACCATTTTTTTGGAAGACCTTGGGGAATGCGGGGTGGATGGAATTTTGTGGATCCACGCAGATTCCAGAACTTTCTACCACAGAAAAGTGAGGAAAATGTGTTTTTTTGCCAATTTTTAAGGTTTGCAAGGGATTCTGGGTAACAGAACCTGGTGAGAGCCAGTCAAGTCACCCCATCCTGGATTCCCCTGGGTGTCTACGTTTCCAAAATGTATAGGTTTGCTAGGTTTCCCTAAGTGCTGGCAGAGCTAGGGTTCAAAAACGACAGCTAGGCACTTTGCAAAAAAAGGGTCATTTTTCACTGTGAAAATGTGGTGTGTCCACGTTGCGTTTTGCGCTGCTTCCTGTCGCGGGCACTAGGCCTACCCACACAAGTGAGGTACCATTTTTTTTGGAAGACCTTGGGGAACGCGGGGTGGGTGGAATTTTGTGGTTCCTTACAGATTCCAGAACTTTCCACCACAGAAAAGTGAGGAAAATGCGGTTTTTTTGCCAATTGTTTAGGTTTGCAAGGGATTCTGGGTAACAGAAACTGGTGAGAGACAGTCAAGTCACCCCATCCTGGATTGCCCTGGGTGTCTACTTTTCAAAAATGTATAGGTTTGCTAGGTTTCCCAAAGTGCCGGCAGAGCTAGGGTTCAAAAACGACAGCTAGGCACTTTGCAAAAAAGGGTCATTTTTCACTGTGAAAATGTGGTGTGTCCACGTTGCGTTTTGCGCTGCTTCCTGTCGCGGGCACTAGGCCTACCCACACAAGTGAAGTACCATTTTTTTGGAAGACCTTGGGGAATGCGGGGTGGATGGAATTTTGTGGATCCACGCAGATTCCAGAACTTTCTACCACGGAAAAGTGAGGAAAATGTCTTTTTTTGCCAATTTTTAGGTTTGCAAGGGATTCTGGGTAACAGAACCTGGTGAGAGCCAGTCAAGTCACCCCATCCTGGATTCCCCTGGGTGTCTACTTTTCAAAAATGTATAGGTTTGCTAGGTTTCCCAAAGTGCCGGCAGAGCTAGGGTTAAAAAACGACAGCTATGCACTTTGCAAAAAAAGGGTCATTTTTCACTGTGAAAATGTGGTGTGTCCACGTTGCGTTTTGCGCTGCTTCCTGTCGCGGGCACTAGGCCTACCCACACAAGTGAGGTACCATTTTTTTGGGAAGACCTTGGGGAACGCAGGGTGGGTGGAAATTTGTGGATCCACACAGATTCCAGAACTTTCCACCACAGAAAAGTGAGGAAAATGTGTTTTTTTTGCCAATTTTTAAGGTTTGCAAGGGATTCTGTGTAACAGAACCTGGTGAGAACCAGTCAAGTCACCCCATCCTGGATTCCCATGGGTGTCTACTTTTCAAAAATGTATAGGTTTGCTATGTTTCCCAAAGTGCCGGCAGAGCTATGGTTCAAAAACTACATCTAGACACTTTGCAAAAAAAGGGATATTTTTTACTGTGAAAATGTGGTGCGTCCACGTTGCGTTTTGCGCTGCTTCCTGTCGCGGGCACTAGGCCTACCCACACAAGTGAAGTACCATTTTTTGGGAAGACCTTGGGGAATGCGGGGTGGGTGGAATTTTGTGGATCCACGCAGATTCCAGAACTTTCTACCACAGAAAAGTGAGGAAAATGTCTTTTTTTGCCAATTTTTTAGGTTTGCAAGGGATTCTGGGTAACATAGCCTAGTGAGAGCCAGTCAAGTCACCCCATCCTGGATTCCCCTGGGTGTCTACTTTTCAAAAATGTATAGGTTTGCTAGGTTTCCCAAAGTGCCGGCAGAGCTAGGGTTAAAAAACGACAGCTAGGCACTTTGCAAAAAAAGTGTCATTTTTCACTGTGAAAATGTGGTGTGTCCACGATGCGTTTTGCGCTGCTTCCTGTCGCAGGCACTAGGCCTACCCACACAAGTGAGGTACCATTTTTTTGGGAAGACCTTGGGGAATGCGGGATGGGTGGAATTTTGTGGATCCACGCAGATTCCAGAACTTTCCACCACAGAAAAGTGAGGAAAATGTGTTTTTTGCCAATTTTTAAGGTTTGCAAGGGATTCTGGGTAACAGAACCTGGTGAGAGCCAGTCAAGTCACCCCATCCTGGATTCCCTGGGTGTCTACTTTTCCAAAATGTATAGGTTTGCTAGGTTTCCCTAAGTGCTGGCAGAGCTAGAATTCAAAAACGACAGCTAGGCACTTTGCAAAAAAAGGGTCATTTTTCACTGTGAAAATGTGGTGTGTCCACGTTGCGTTTTGCGCTGCTTCCTGTCGCGGGCACTAGGCCTACCCACACAAGTGAGGTACCATTTTTTTTGGAAGACCTTGGGGAACGCGGGGTGGGTGGAATTTTGTGGATCCTTACAGATTCCAGAACTTTCCACCACAGAAAAGTGAGGAAAATGCGGTTTTTTTGCCAATTGTTTAGGTTTGCAAGGGATTCTGGGTAACAGAAACTGGTGAGAGACAGTCAAGTCACCCCATCCTGGATTGCCCTGGGTGTCTACTTTTCAAAAATGTATAGGTTTGCTAGGTTTCCCAAAGTGCCGGCAGAGCTAGGGTTCAAAAACGACAGCTAGGCACTTTGCAAAAAAAGGGTCATTTTTCACTGTGAAAATGTGGTGTGTCCACGTTGCGTTTTGCGCTGCTTCCTGTCGCGGGCACTAGGCCTACCCACACAAGTGAAGTACCATTTTTTTTGGAAGACCTTGGGGAATGCGGGGTGGATGGAATTTTGTGGATCCACGCAGATTCCAGAACTTTCTACCACAGAAAAGTGAGGAAAATGTCTTTTTTTTGCCAATTTTTTAGGTTTGCAAGGGATTCTGGGTAACAGAACCTGGTGAGAACCAGTCAAGTCACCCCATCCTGGATTCCCCTGGGTGTCTACTTTTCAAAAATGTATAGGTTTGCTAGGTTTCCCAAAGTGCCGGCAGAGCTAGGGTTCAAAAACGACAGCTATGCACTTTGCAAAAAAAGGGTCATTTTTCACTGTGAAAATGTGGTGTGTCCACGTTGCGTTTTGCGCTGCTTCCTGTCGCGGGCACTAGGCCTACCCACACAAGTGAGGTACCATTTTTTTGGGAAGACCTTGGGGAACGCGGGGTGGGTGGAATTTTGTGGATCCACGCAGATTCCAGAACTTTCCACCACAGAAAAGTGAGGAAAATGTGTTTTTTTTGCCAATTTTTAAGGTTTGCAAGGGATTCTGTGTAACAGAGCCTAGTGAGAGCCAGTCAAGTCACCCCATCCTGGATTCCCCTGGGTGTCTACTTTTCAAAAATGTATAGGTTTGCTATGTTTCCCAAAGTGCCGGCAGAGCTAGGGTTCAAAAACAACAGCTAGGCACTTTGCAAAAAAAGGGTCATTTTTCACTGTGAAAATGTGGTGTGTCCACGTTGCGTTTTGCGCTGCTTCCTGTCGCAGGCACTAGGCCTACCCACACAAGTGAGGTACCATTTTTTTGGGAAGACATTGGGGAACGCGGGATGGGTGGAATTTTGTGGATCCACGCAGATTCCAGAACTTTCCACCACAGAAAAGTGAGGAAAATGTGTTTTTTTTGCCAATATTTAAGGTTTGCAAGGGATTCTGGGTAACAGAACCTGGTGAGAGCCAGTCAAGTCACCCCATCCTGGATTCCCCTGGGTGTCTACTTTTCCAAAATGTATAGGTTTGCTAGGTTTCCCTAAGTGCCGGCAGAGCTAGGGTTAAAAAACGACAGCTAGGCACTTTGCAAAAAAAGGGTCATTTTTCACTGTGAAAATGTGGTGTGTCCACGTTGCGTTTTGTGCTGCTTCCTGTCGCGGGCACTAGGCCTACCCACACAAGTGAGGTACCATTTTTTTTGGAAGACCTTAGGGAACGCGGGGTGGGTGGAATTTTGTGGATCCTTACAGATTCCAGAACTTTCCACCACAGAAAAGTGAGGAAAATGCGTTTTTTTTGCCAATTTTTTAGGTTTGCAAGGGATTCTGGGTAACAGAAACTGGTGAGAGACAGTCAAGTCACCCCATCCTGGATTGCCCTGGGTGTCTACTTTTCAAAAATGTATAGGTTTGCTAGGTTTCCCAAAGTGCCGGCAGAGCTAGGGTTCAAAAACGACAGCTAGGCACTTTGCAAAAAAAGGGTCATTTTTCACTGTGAAAATGTGGTGTGTCCACGTTGCGTTTTGCGCTGCTTCCTGTCGCGGGCACTAGGCCTACCCACACAAGTGAGGTACCATTTTTTTCGGAAGACCTTGGGGAATGCGGGTTGGGTGGAATTTTGTGGATCCATGCAGATTCCAGAACTTTCTACCACAGAAAATAGAGGAAAATTTCTTTTTTTTGCTAATTCTTTAGGTTTGCAAGGGATTCTGGGTAACAGAACCTGGTGAGAGCCAGTCAAGTCACCCCATCCTGGATTCCCCTGGGTGTTTACTTTTCCAAAATGTATAGGTTTGCTAGGTTTCCCTAAGTGCCGGCAGAGCTAGGGTTAAAAAACTACAGCTAGGCAGTTTGCAAAAAAGGGTCATTTTTCACTGTGAAAATGTGGTGCGTCCACGTAGCGTTTTGCGCTGCTTCCTGTCGCGGGCACTAAGCCTACCCACACAAGTGAGGTACCATTTTTTGGGAAGACCTTGGGGAACGCGGGGTGTGTGGAATTTTGTGGATCCACGCAGATTCCAGAACTTTCCACCACAGAAAAGTGAGGAAAATGTGTTTTTTTTGCCAATTTTTTAGGTTTGCAAGGGATTCTGGGTAACAGAACCTGGTGAGAGCCAGTCAAGCCACCACATCCTGAATTCCCCTGGGTGTCTAGTTTTCAAATATGTATAGGTTTGCTAGGTTTCCCTAAGTGCCCGCAGAGCTAGGGTTCAAAAACTACAGCTAGGCACTTTGCAAAAAAAGGGTAATTTTTCATTGTGAAAATGTGGTACGTCCACATTGCATTTTGAGCCATTTCCTGTTGTGGGCACAAGGCCTACCCACACAAGTGAGGTACCATTTTTATCGGGAGACTTAGGGTAACACAGAATTGTAGAGCAACTGTTATTACCTATTGACTTTTGATGCATTTCTGCCTTCCAAATGAAAGACAATGTGTAAAAAATAAGTCATTTTGAAAAATGACCTATAATTCTCATGCTAGTATGGGTACTCCCAATTTCGGAAATGTGCAAATATCTACTGTTTCTAAAATCTACATCTTGTTCCCATTTCAGAAATACATAGGTGTCTTTCATAACAATTTTTCCATGTATACATTTTCCCAAAATAATTGCTATATACCCGGTACATAATAAAAAACCATTGCAAGATGCTGCTCAGTTATTGGCTCTGGGTTCGTCGGGTTCTTGGTGAACCTACAAGTCCTATATATCCCCACAACCAGAAAGGTCCATCGGATATAACAGTATATTGATTTCAAATAGCTGTCATAATTAGAAGAAGTTACAGGTGAAAACGTTGACACAAATGGCTGTTTTTTTCAACTAATTTTCAATTTTTCCTTCATTTAACTGTTAGTTTCTATAAGGAAAACTTTAAGGATCTACACAAATGACCCCTTGCTGAATTCAGAATTTTGTCTACTTTTCAGAAATGTATGGCTTTCTAGGATACATTGTTGGTTTCATACCCATTTCTACCATTAACTGGAAGGAGGTTGAAAGCATAAAAAATAGCAAAAATAGGCTATGTCCCAGAAAAATGCCAAAACTGTGCGTAAAAAAGTTGGTTTTCTGACAAAAGTCTGCTTGTCCCTGAAAGCTGGGAAGATGGTGATTTCAGCACCACAACCCCTTTTTGATGCCATTTGCAGGGAAAAAACAAGACGCTTTCATCTGTAGCCCTTTTCGCATTTTTCCCCAAAAAACAAAATGTTGCTGTATTTTGGCTAATTTCTGGGTCCCCTCCAGGGGAATCCACAAACCCTGGGGACCTTTACAATCCCCATGATGTTAGAAAAAAAGGACGCAAATTTGGCGTGGATACCTTATGTGGTCAAAAAGTTACAGGGGCCTAAGCGCGCACTACCCCAAATAGCCAAAAAAAGGCTTAGCACAGGGGGGGAAAAGGCCTAGCAGCGAAGGGGTTAACAATTCTGAAGGCAGAGTGCTTGGTTTTTATGTGAGAGGGTGCCCCTGCATGAGCAGGGCCCCTCTGCAGTGTTCGGAGTCAATCCTCTGATGCTGTTTGTGGTGCAGCCTGACCATATACTCTTAAGTACATTATATCCTCGCGGTAAATGCTAACTTTGGGATGGCTGCACAGAAACATGTCGTGTTTGGTGTCAAACATCTTGGAATACTACCCCCCTGCCAATTCTGGCGGCAGGGGTAGCATTCCACCCTTCTAGAGGGAGAGACATGTACACACCGGGCTACCCGGTAACTTCTTTCCAGAGCCCTGGCATCACAAAATGGATGCCGCTGCCGCTGCCACAGACACGGGTCTGTGCTCCTGCTGCTGACTGAAACTCCGGCAGGGGAGGCCTGGACAATAGGTTTCCTGTCCCAAGAAGGTGTAACCACCTCCCCAGACAGGATAATGTGTATTGGGGCTGGGCGGGAGCACCCTCTGGTGCTTTGAAGTCCTGCACTGGGGGCACATTTGGTGTCCCTGTGCATATGCCAGTTCAAACCGGTTGCAGGGGCTACCTGCCCCTGCTCTGGCACGAAACTGGACAAAGGGAAGGGGTGTAACCACCCCTCTTCCCTGACCCTCCCATAGGTGGGTCCCCAGAGTATGTCCAACCCCGTAACTTTGTATAAGTATGGGACCCCAGTCCTTAGGACTTTAGATTAACCTGGACGAAACTCTGACACTGAATCCTGGACCTTCAACGCTCTACCTGAAGATTAGAGGACTGAAGAATCTCCCTTGGGGTCAAGGAGTGACTCCCCTGCTTGGCAGGCACCTAAGAAGCAATTGTCCAGTCTGCATCGCTGAAGCTCCCGCCGGACGCCGAAGTCTTTGCATCACCAGAGGTGAATTTGCAGACTTCCCCGAGGCTGCCCTGAGTCCCCAGCAAAGCTGGGGCCTGTAGCTATCGTGGGTAATGTGGAACCGTGACCCCTGGACACCGAGCACATTTGCAAGTGAATCCTCTTCCTGGTCTTCCACGAAGTTGTGCTTTGGGTTCCGAGTAGCCCCCGCCTCCAGCACCGACTGCACCGAAGATCACTGGCCTCCACTCCACAAGTGTCCTGCAAGCCAGCTCCAAGTGCGTCCACTCGAAGCTCCTTTGTGGTCGCTAGTCTGTTGGCTAGTGGGCCCTCCCGAAGGCAACTCTTCATCTGCTTGGGCTTCTCTGGTTGCTCCAGACGTGCCCTGACTTACCCTCGCTGGGTGAGTCCCTCAGACCTTGCTGGTCTGCACCACCGTCCTTCTTCTATTTCCACATGACTTGCCGTTGCCAAGGCTTGTTGGGTCCAATCCGGTCGCCGACAACCCTGCAATCGACAGACATCATGGGACAGCTCGAATCCAGCTCCTGGTTGTCGTCGACACCTCCTGGACCTCATGGCTGAAGAGTCAAGACGACTGTCAACCTACCTGAAGCACCCGACATCGGTGGGCATCTGCTCATCGCCTTCCTGGTCACTGGCTAGTGACCCAGACTCTGTCCCCTCTGCTTTCAGGTTCTTCAGATCTTCAATCCACCTTTGGATCCACCCGAACACTTTCGACTTGGTCGCCAGCAGCACTTTGCAGCAGATCGCCATTGAAAACGACGACGAAACCCGACCCCGAAAGACACCTATGCACCCGGCTTCCCTGGGTGAGGTAACTCGAGTACTCTGGTGCTCCCGTGGGTATAGACTCTAGAACAACCTAGTTCTAAAGGGGTTTGCTCCAAGTCCTCCTCTAAGTGTCCTTTTCTTTAAAACTCCTACCGCGACATTCCCCATAGAAGTCAACGGCGGCTCGCGGCTGTGTTCTCACACTGCACGCGTCCCCCGTGGGTCCCCTGTGTCACTACCTTGGGTGGTTCCTTGAGGGCTAAGCACTTCTACAGGCTCTAGGCCTTGTGTCTAGCTCAGTCGTGGTTCTTATACCACTTTATTGGTATATGGTTTGGTACGCCCCTAGGGCTCAAACGTGTATTTGTGCTATTACTGTTGATATTCGATTTGTAACTTATGTACTTCAAACTCTAGCCTCATAAAGAGACTAGAGGGGTGTGTTTAAGACTAAATACATATATTTTATATATATACCTGGTGTGGTCCTCTTTCATTTGGTCACTCAAGAGATTATAGACTGGTAAAACAAGCTGCTTTACATTCCTTCAAGACTTAGCCTGAAGGCTGCTCTCCATAGCTACCACTAGGATAGCTTTCAATAAGGTTGTCTTTAACCTATCTCCAATAAGGGGTTGTTTCGACTGGTGAAAGGTGCCCACTATAATTAGTGGACAGCATATGCCAGGCCAACTTCTCACACTGTGCCTCATGGGAACAGTCCAGCCCGAACTGCCAAGCCAGGTTCTCCCTGGACCAGAAACAAGCATCCTAGGACCGGTTTCGGGGTTTCACCCCTCATCAGCCAGGATAGCTTGATTCCAGTGGCACAGTGAGCCCGGGACCCACGTTTGGGCATACCCGGCGCACTTAGGGCGAGGAAGCAAAAGACACAGAATTGATGGACAGAATGCAGAACAAATCAAAACATTCACCCCCAGTCAAGAGATCTGGGTTAAATCCATCATTCTTTTGCTCACCATGCCACCCCAGTTTAGACCTGGCCATATGCAAATCAGTCTTGATCCTGTGCCTCATGGGAACAGTCCAGCCCGAACTGCCAAGCTAGGTCCTCCCTGGACCAGAAACAAGCATCCTAGGACCGGTTTCGGGGTTTCACCCCTCATCAGCCAGGATAGCTTGATTCCAGTGGCACAGTGAGCCTGGGACCCACGTCTGGGCATACCCGGCGCACTTAGGGCGAGGAAGCAAAAGACACAGAATTGATGGACGGAATGCAGAACAAATCAAAACATTCACCCCCAGTCAAGAGATCTGGGTTAAAACCATCAATCTTTTGCTCACCATGCCACCCCAGTTTCCCAGGGTCCCGTGCTCTCCATGCCACTGGAGTCAAGCTATCCTAGCTGATAGGGCTGAAAGGCCGAAACCGGTCCTAGGATGCTTGTTTCCAGTCCAGGGAGGACCTGGCCTGGCAGTTCGGGCTGGACTGTTCCCATTGGAGCGCAGGGTCAAGACTGATTTGCATATGGCTGGGTCCAAACTGGAATGGCATGGTGAGCAAAAAAACGATGGATTTAGGCCCAGATCTCTGTACTGGGGTGAATGTATGACATTGTTCTGCATTCTGTCCATCAACTGTTCTTTTTGCATTTGTCACCCCGAGTGGGACGGGTATGCCCAGACGTGGGTCCCGTGCTCTCCATGCCACTGGAGACAAGCTATCCTGGCTGATGAGGGCTGAAAGCCCGAAACCGGTCCTAGGATGCTTGTTTCCAGTCCAGGGAGGACCTGGCCTGGCAGTTCGGGCTGGACTGTTCCAATTGGGGCGCAGGGTCAAGACTGATTTGCATATGGCTGGGTCCAAACTGGAATGGCATGGTGAGCAAAAAAACGATGGATTTAAGCCCAGATCTCTGTACTGGGGTGAATGTATGACATTGTTCTGCATTCTCTCCATCAACTGTTCTTTTTGCATTTGTCACCCCGAGTGGGACGGGTATGCCCAGACGTGGGTCCCGTGCTCTCCATGCCACTGGAGTCAAGCTATCCTGGCTGATGAGGGCTGAAAGCACGAAACCGGTCCTAGGATGCTTGTTTCCAGTCCAGGGAGGACCTGGCCTGGCAGTTCGGGCTGGACTGTTCCAATTGGGGCGCAGGGTCAAGACTGATTTGCATATGGCTGGGTCCAAACTGGAATGGCATGGTGAGCAAAAAAACGATGGATTTAGGCCCAGATCTCTGTACTGGGGTGAATGTATGACATTGTTCTGCATTCTGTCCATCAACTGTTCTTTTTGCATTTGTCACCCCGAGTGGGACGGTATGCCCAGACGTGGGTCCCGTGCTCTCCATGCCACTGGAGTCAAGCTATCCTGGCTGATGAGGGCTGAAAGCCCGAAACCAGTCCTAGGATTCTTGTTTCCAGTCCAGGGAGGACCTGGCCTGGCAGTTCGGGCTGGACTGTTCCCATTGGGGCGCAGGGTCACGACTGATTTGCATATGGCTGGGTCCAAACTGGAATGGCATGGTGAGCAAAAAAACGAAGGATTCAGGACCAGATCTCTGTACTGGGGTGAATGTATGACATTGTTCTGCATTCTGTCCATCAACTGTTCTTTTTGCATTTGTCACCCCGAGTGGGACGGGTATGCCCAGACGTGGGTCCCGTGCTCTCCATGCCACTGGAGTCAAGCTATCCTGGCTGATGAGGGCTGAAAGCCCGAAACCGCTCCTAGGATGCTTGTTTCCAGTCCAGGGAGGACCTGGCCTGGCAGTTCGGGCTGGACTGTTCCCATTGGGCCGCAGGGTCAAGACTGATTTGCATATGGCTGGGTCCAAACTGGAATGGCATGGTGAGCAAAAAAACGATGGATTTAGGCCCAGATCTCTGTACTGGGGTGAATGTATGACATTGTTCTGCATTCTGTCCATCAACTGTTCTTTTTGCATTTGTCACCCTGAGTGGGACGGGTATGCCCAGATGTGGGTCCCGTGCTCTCCATGCCACTAGAGTCAAGCTATCCTGGCTGATGAGGGCTGAAAGCCCGAAACCGGTCCTAGGATGCTTGTTTCCAGTCCAGGGAGGACCTGGCCTGGCAGTTCGGGCTGGACTGTTCCCATTGGGGCGCAGGGTCAGGACTGATTTGCATATGGCTGGGTCCAAACTGGAATGGCATGGTGAGCAAAAAAACGATGGATTTAGGCCCAGATCTCTGTACTGGGGTGAATGTATGACATTGTTCTGCATTCTGTCCATCAACTGTTCATTTTGCATTTGTCACCCCGAGTGGGACGGGTATGCCCAGACGTGGGTCCCGTGCTCTCCATGCCACTGGAGTCAAGCTATCCTGGCTGATGAGGGCTGAAAGCCCGAAACCGGTCCTAGGATGCTTGTTTCCAGTCCAGGGAGGACCTGGCCTGGCAGTTCGGGCTGGACTGTTCCCATTGGGGAGCACGGTCAAGACTGATTTGCATATGGCTGGGTCCAAACTGGAATGGCATGGTGAGCAAAAAAACGATGGATTTAGGCCCAGATCTCTGTATTGGGGTGAATGTATGACATTGTTCTGCATTCTGTCCATCAACTGTTCTTTTTGCATTTGTCACCCCGAGTGGGACGGGTATGCCCAGACGTGGGTCCCGTGCTCTGAATGCCACTGGACTCAAGCTATCCTGGCTGATGAGGGCTGAAAGCCCGAAACCGCTCCTAGGATGCTTGTTTCCAGTCCAGGGAGGACCTGGCCTGGCAGTTCGGGCTGGACTGTTCCCATTGGGGCGCAGGGTCAAGACTGATTTGGATATGGCTGGGTCCAAACTGGAATGGCATGGTGAGCAAAAAAACGATGGATTTAGGCCCAGATCTCTGTACTGGGGTGAATGTATGACATTGTTCTGCATTTTGTCCATCAACTGTTCTTTTTGAAAGCACAAAGCGGCACTTGTGACCATCTGGTTGTGCAAGACCATTGGAAAGTCACAAGTTCAGGCAGGCGGCGATCGAACGCAGGCCGGATACAGTGACCAGGTTAGTACACGTTGAAAAAGTTACCTTCTTAAAGTCTGGATCGAAGAGTTCCATTCTCGGTTGAGGAGACTCCGAGGAGCAATAAGAGTGTCATGGATGGTCGTCGCAGTAGTACTGGAGCAGCCTGTGCGTGGCTTACAGTTGTTGCTGTACTGCAAAGATCTGATCAGCATTCGTAGATGGTTGTTGTTGGAGCTTTGCATTGGTGGCCACTGCAGGCTAATACTCTATCACAAAGTACAGATCTTGTGTTGCTGGTTGTCGCTGGTGGTTGGTGTAGTGTGAAGAGTCTGGTTCACCAGAGTTTCATGTTGGTGGTCATCACAGACGGCAGAGTCTCAGAGCAAAAATGGCCCATTCATGGTCACAAAGAGTTCAAAACCTTTCTTCATAGGCAGAGCTCAGCTGATGCTAGCTAAAGGTCTGGGGAGGATCACCTTGGGGATCATAAACTCACTCCAGCAGAGGCCAGCAGGTCTCAGGCAGGTCCAGTTGCAGGACCAGGCAGGCCCAGGCAGGTCCAGTGCAGTAGGTCATCTCAACAGTTTCAAGGAGGCCTCTGGAGCTTGTTGTTTCCCTGTAGCTCAAGCAGGAGGTTAGCCAAGTGACCCTTAGAATGACTCAGGTTAATCTGGGATGAAGGTAGCATATACAGACTTCCTTCTCAGAGAGCAAGGCAGTCCTCAAGCACTAGGGCCGGGCTCTGATAGTAGCAGGGCAGTCCTCTGGGGGCAGGGCAGACCTTCTTCTATAATGTCCACAGGTCTAGGACGGTACTGATAAGTGGCACTGGAAGTCCAAAATGTATTACTGGTGCCAGCCTTTGATGGGGGAGTCTCTATATTAGCCCTACCTCTGGCTCTAGGAAGTTCTTTTCCTTCCCCTGTCAAGGCTCCAAAAGCTCTGGGTTGACAAAACACAGCCAAACCTAGTGCAAGACTTCTTTGTGTGTATGTGTGTGAGGCAGAGTCATTTGAAGTGCAAGTGGGGCTGGGTACAGCTTGTTCCAGTCATCCTGCCAGGATGACATCCTTTCCACACCTAAGTCCCCTTGTCTGTAAAGATACACAAACCCCAACAGCAGAGTCATTCACAGTCATGTGACCCAGGGCGCCAGCAGAATGCACAAATGGTTCGAACAAGAAAGTGCCAACTTTCTAAAATTGGCATTTTCAGAACTGTGACTTAAAATCCAACCTCATCATTAAAGAGGATTTTAAAGTACAATTCATTTGAGTGTAAACAGTATACTTCTATCTACTTCCAATCCAAAGGTATCACTTACTAAATGTAATGAGGTAACCAAGAGTTAGTCAATGGGAGAGATAAGTTTTACAACAGTGAAAATTGACTTAAGGATCTTTTTACTGCCAGGACATGTAAACCTTAAGCACACATGCACACAGTAAGAGCAGAGAAATGCACCCTTTCTAAAAGTGGCATTTCTAAAATAGTAATGTAAAAACCAACTTTTCCATTAAAGAGGATTTATCATTACCATTCCAAAGATATAAAACATGATTCAGCTACTCCTTTCTGATCAGGAATTACAGCTTTAAAGTGTTTTAAGGAATTCCCATAGCTAACCTATGAGAGGAGTAGGCCTCAAAGTAGTGAAAAACGAATTTAGCTGTTTGTGACTATCAGGACACACACAACTAAAAAGTAAATGTCCTACATTTTAGTTACACCACACCCTGGCCTGTGTGCTAACTAGAGCCTTCATTTGGAGTGACTTATGTGTAAGAAAAGAGGAGTTTAAGGCTTGCCAAGGGGTTTAAAAAGCCAAGTTGAACTTCACACAGTAACCTACGCACACAGGCCTTGCAATGGCAGGCCTGAGACAGGTTTTAAAGGCTACTTGTGTTGGTGGCACAACCAGCACTACAGGTTCACTAGTAGAATTTAGATTACTGGCCCTGGGTTTATGGTATACCACTTTACAAGGGACTTACAAGTAAACTAAATATGGCAATTGTGTATATACCAATGTTACCATGTTCAGGGAAGAAGCACATGCACTTTAGCACTGGTCAACAGTGGTAAAGTGCTCAGAGACCTAAATCCAACAAAAAGATACAACAAAAAGATGAGGTAACCAGGCAACATGTTTGGGGGAAGACCACCCTAAGGATGACAGGTCTAACAAATTAATTGACAGATATTTCTTAAAAGTGATAGTCCTCAAACATGAACATAGAAACATTCATGCTTTCTCTGCCCTGTCAACAATGCCATTAGTGAACCAAGAGGCAAGTTAGTTGTCATGTGCACCCACTATATATCCTAGGCTATTATTATACATGGAACAACATTATAGTTCCTTAAATCAAACACAATGGCTTTTGTGCAGTGCACATCCTGAGTATGAATTTCAAGGAGCTCTTATGTGTGATAATTAACAAAAGGAGGCAATTGCCTACGATCATGCAATTTGGACAAGCAGAGAAGCCCAAATTGATATGATTCTTCTATTTATCAATCATTCAATCAATTAATCAATCACTCCATCAAACGGTTTGTAAAGCGCAGCTACTCACCCAAAGGGTCTCAAGGCGCTGGGGAAGGCGCAGCTCCCGGAAGTTCATAGAGCTCCGTCAAAGAGCCAGGTCTGGAGGTCCTTCAAGAACTTGGGGAGTGATGGCATCTGTCGGAGGTGGAGAGGGAGGGAGTTCCATGCCTTGGCAGGGAGGAGGGAGAGGGAGCAGCCTCCTGATCTGGTCTTCTTGATGCATGGTACCATCGAAAGGGAGAGCTGGGCCGAGCAGAGGGATCGTTGGGGTGCGTGGAACGTGAGGCGGTGGTTCATGTAGGCAGGTCGGGTGTAGTGAAGGGCCTTGTGAGTGTGGGTGAGAAGCTTGAAGGCAATTCTGTTCTCGATGGGGAGCCAGTGTAGTATACGTAGGTGATGGCTGATGTGGCAGTGGCGCGGTAGGTTGATGTGGTGTAGTGTGGTGGCGGCATTCTGGATGTTCTGGAGTTTGCGGATGAGGTTCTTGTTGATCCCGGCGTAGAGTGCTTTGCCGTAGTCCAGTCTGCTGCTGAGGAGGGCGTGAGTGACGGTTTTTCTGTGTTCGAGGGGAATCCAGTTTAAGTTCTTTCAAGTTTTTTTGGAGTAGGCGGAGGGTGTGGTAGCAGGAAGAGGTGACGGCGTTGATCTGGCGGTCCATTTTGAGTTCGGAGTCCAGGATGATTCTGAGGTTGCATGCATGGTCTGTGGGGGAGGAGGGGTTCCCGAGGGGGGGGAACCGGGTGTCTTTCCAAACATCGGGGTGTGGGCCCATGATGAGTACCTCTGTTTTGTCCGTGTTGAGTTGTAGTCAGCTGTTCTTCATCCACCTGGCGCTTGCTTCCATTCTGTCTAGAGACTAGGGGCTTAAATTAGAGGACAACATGTAATGAAATCCTCAAAATAACTCCATCACATCCCTACACCCACCTTCCAACCCCCTCCACCCTGCTGGCTTCAATGCACCCTTCAGTGACATCACAGACAATACTTTTTTGGCACCCGGGAAAATGTTTGTGAGTAGGCATACCATATACCCAGGGCCTGTAAATTAAATGCTGCTAGTGGGCTTGCCAAGAAAATAATTGATGATGGGTCCTTTGGACTCTTTTTCTTTTATAGTCAATGCGACTCTTCCTCTTTATGCCAATCACTGATTGAAATGTATTCTCCAACAATAGGTATCTACCTGAGAAGACACAAATTTTTTTGAGGGTCAAAATGTTGGCAATTATATAGGGGATTGTTTCTTGTATAATTAAATTGTAAACAGGCCTCTGTGATAAATGAATGGACATTTCTGGAAGTTATAGCCATCCCGCTTGTATATATATGCATCCCTGTATATAAATTCACAAAATCACACACATGAGCACTGCGCCGTCTGCACCTTTCTGAATCATTGTAATTGTTGCTTTTACCTATTGTTGGAGAATACATTTTGATCAGTGATCAGCATAATGAGGCAGAGTCATATTTACTGTAGAATGGGCAGAAGGGTTGGGCCCTGTATTTTTGTTATACCAGTGGGCCTGCAACACGTATTGTTCCACCCACTTGAATAGCACTTTAAATATGTCCCAGATTTGCCATTGAAGCCTGAAAGTAGTTTTAAACTTCCAATTCGACTTGTCAAAATAATCCTCTTGACAGCCTTAAACTCCCCTTGTATTACATATAACTCACCTGTAAGGTAGGCCTAGGCAGCCCATAGGGGAGGGTGCATTGTAATTAAAAGGCTGGATATGTATTTTTAAGTTTTATATGTATTGGTAGTGAAAAACACACAAATTCCTTTTCACTAACTCTAACAATAGCATAACATTGGGTTACCTTATTACATTTAATAAAAGCTAACTTTTGATTGGGAACAGGTAGAAAACTCATAGCTAGTATCTGAGAGATTGAAATGTAATACCCTCTTCAATGGTAATGTCAATTTTAAGTTACAATTTAGAAAATTCCACTTTTAGAAAGGTATAATCGAGAAAATGGCAACCCAGTATTCGCTTGTGGGGCTGAGTAAATTGATTAGTAATGGGGTAAATGAAAGTGCCAACAAGTGATTAATTTGGATTTACAGTGATAATAATTTCTGAATTATGTAGTGATGTTCAGCAGTGACATCTAAATTCAATTGTTAATAGTTAATATGAAAAACATAACATTTCACAAAAAATGACAAATCTTATAGACAGATGCACCCGCGTGTAGCAAAATTGTATTAAGAATCAGATCAATGAAAATCAAAGCGGTTCAACAAAAATTATAACACGCAGTACACTGAAAATGTGTTGTCTGTATCTCAACTTAAGTCTGAACATTTTGTAACATATGCCAATGCTGTTTAAGCCCACTTTTTAGTACAACAAAAGAATGTCCATCTTAGTATTGAGACAAAACTTGTTCTAGTGAGGTAAATGACCTAAGAGCAAGATGGGCAGTAGGTTGATGTTTCAGTCTCATGCGGTAAGTGTCCAAGAGACCTTCTTCAGGACTGAGATGTTTTAGTGTGGATGAAAAAAGGACCCCACTCTAAACAGTAACAAAAAGGATCAGGATTATCAAAGGTCAAACGCATATGTTTATTAGAAGCATAATACACCTACTGGACCCTTCCCAATCAGGATTCAGAACCAACCACAGCACCAAGACAGCTCTGATTGCTGCAATGGATGACATCCGCGCCCTACTCGACAGAAGAGAGTTGTCCACCCTGATCTTGCGAGACCTCTCCGCGGCCTTCAACACAGTCTTCCACTGCACACTCATCAATCGCCTATGCCAGATTGGTATAACAGACCACACGTTGAGAAGGATGGCATCCCTTCACATCAAAAGCCAAGCACAACATCAGTGGGATTTCCTAAGGCTCATCCCTCAGCCTTGCCCTCTTCAACATCTACGTGACACCACTCACAGACATTGTCAGATCGCACAACATGAACATCATCTCAGATGCCGACGACACACAGCTCATCCTATCACTCTCAGCCGACACCACCTTAAAAAAGACTAACTTCCACAACTGTATAAAGAGCGTCTCAGCCTGGGTGAAGGACACCTGCCTTAAACTCAATACAGACAAGATAGAAGTTCTCATCTTCGGCAAACACACCACCCTCTGGAACGACTCCTGGTGGCCATCAGAACTTGGACCCACCCCATACCAAAAACCACACCCACAATTTCTGCATCATCCTAGATACTGAACTCTCCATGAAACTTCAGGTCAACGCCGTCTTCTCAGCCTGATTCCACACACTCCGCATGCTCTGCAAAATCTTCAAGTGGCTCCCGAACAGCACCAGGAAGACTGTAACACATGCCCTCATCACCAGCTGACTGGACTACGGGAAAGCAATCTATGCAGGCACCACCACCAAATTCATGCAAAGCCTCCAGACGATACAGTACACAGCCGCCAGACTGATCCTCAACCTGCCCAAGAGAAACCACATCACCCTGCAACTGAAAGATCTCCACTGGCTCCCAGTCCAGAAGAGAATCCATTTCAAGCTCCTGACCGACGCCTACAAAGCCCTACATGACCAAGGACCCGCCTACATGAACCATCGCCTGTTCTTCCACCATCCCACAAGAAACCTCCACTCTGCACACCTGGCCCTTGCATAGACCCCTCGCATATGCTGCTGCTGCGCCAGAGGATGCTTCTTCTCCTGTCTAGTTGCCAAAGCCTGGAACACCTCCCTGCTCCAACTCCACACCTCGCCCTCGCTGACTGACTTCAGGAAGGGTTCAAGACCTGGCTCTTTGAGAGAGACCTACAGCAAGTGCCTAGATACCCTCCTGGGTGACAAGCGGTGCTCTACATATACTTCTTGATTGATTAATTGTGATAATGCAGCAAGAATAGTGCTGCTCTAATTGTATGATATGTGCAGAAAGAAGCCATCACCTTGGTTAAAAAACAATAAAAGACAAATGGAAAAAAGTCCACTGGTGGGAAAAAGTTGTGCCCAAAACTGAAAGGTAAAAAGAAGAAAACAGGTCAGAACCTTTCCCTGGTCAATGTTAAAAAGTCTCATGCACAAGACTGAATTTATGAAGAAGTGGTAAGTTGTAGGACTGGTGCATGAATTATAGAAATGCCACCTATGGTCTGACTTACTACATCACATATCAGTAAAGAGCATTAACTGAGCATCATTGTAAACTGTCTGCCAAAAAGGCGAGGGCAGCAAGGGAGGCAAAGCAAATTGTTGAAGTGTATAGGGAAGATGGGATTGTAAGTATTTTTTTTGTAGGAGGGGCAAATTGAAAGGGGGAGGTGGGATAAGAATGGGATACAGGATGGGAGGATTAGACATCTTGTGGAAGTGCAGGCCAACCACTTGTATTTCAGCCTGCTGATAATAACAAAAATCTACAAAATACCGTCACAGCACTTCCTTGGCCCTCCCCGTCCAGTTGAGGTGATGGGAACAAAAGATATTTATTTACAAAATGGTCACCAAGCTTTAATTTTCTGTTGTGACACGCACACAATAGCCTCCAAGGGGACTGAGAATCAGTCATGGGCCCTCTAGGTTGCCTGAACAGCACAGGTGGGAGAGCTTTTCACAACAGTTTTATGACAAGTTAAAGCATTCTTTAAGGGCTATAATAAAAAGCATCAAGGATGTAGAGGCGCTAAAATAGGCGAACTGGATTCATCTATGAGAATTAAAGCCACTAAAGGCGAGCTTGCACCAACCACGTGATGAGTCATAAATCGTGCTGGCAGCGGTCTCCATCATTCCTTGCAGCTTCCATGCAGTAAATGTATTTTCTGCTGTATTAAAGCGTCCTCCCCTCACCCACTTATCTTAACTTCTTACAGCGTTCTCTTTAACGTCCAGCAGGGCTCACGGAGTCAAGGAGAGTATAAAATAGGGCCAGTTAAATGGAAAATGTGAAAGGGAACGCACAGACACAAAATACGTGCTGGCAAAAGTAAGTTCTCGATTCCAAACCACATTTTCCTATCATGTTGTCTTTCCCACATGCCTTGATGGATGTTATCTCAGGTACTTACATTTTATTGAGATATTTTCCACTTTTTTATTTATTTAAAAGCATAAAAAGGATCGATATGATGCTAAAAAGGCTCATTTTGTCACCGTCTCCATATGCATAGAGGTAGGGGTGAGGTGCGGGTAGCCATTGCAATTTAATAAAGTGACTGGGCCGTTCAGTGCAATCAATTTTCCCCACTAATGTCTTGCAATATATCACGCCATTTGACTCTCACTATTGTACCGCATCCAAAACCACATGTTACTCTGTGTATTTGTAAACGATGTAACCCAGCAGCTTGAATACATCTGACGTGTCTAGCAATGTCGTAATGATTTTTAAAAACAAAAGACATTCAGGCCGTGTACTTGTACCCTCGGATAAAGCAACATCTGCGAAAACGATTCTGTGTATGTTCTTTTCCAGATTCCACATGGGTCAACCTGGTAAAAAGTCGCCTGGAGGCATACAGGATTTTTAAATGTGTGCGTTTCTGAAAACTTACATTCCGACAGCAAGGATAAAATACTGCCGAGCTGCAGAAGCTTTTTGAAATGATTTTTAAAAAGTACTGTTGCGCTTGGCGTTGGTGGTCATTTCACTGCTGCTGGCTCTCCACAAATGACTAAGTGGCATGTGTGGAGAAACTCTTGGCAGTTGACACTAATTAGCAATGCCTGTCTGCAGATCCCAGTGCTTGTAGTTCCTCAGCAAGGAAACATGTCTGTTTTATTTTTATTCTAAGTGGGTGGGTGTTGCACACCTCTGGATCCAGCTAAGAGGGCTCGCACCATGCAGGACTAGGAGAAAAAGAAGCTGTGAATGGGCTGTAATGCCTATACAGTAGAAGGGAAGAGGGGCCATCACACGCTGTACTGTGTGATGGCCAAACAGAATGTTCTCTGAGTGAAATTGCTGTAAAGAGAGCTAAACACACAAAGGAGGGACTTTTACAGAAATGCACCAATAAGAAGTCAGCATTTCTGAATGCCACAGATAGTAACCAATGGCAATTGCGGGGTATGCCACAGAAGAGATATAACTTGTCGATCGAAGCTCGACCTAAAAAGACTAAATGATAAGGTTACGGATGTGAACCCAGACCCAAGGATTGGAGGGTCTCACAGCTGACTCATGACTAAGGTAAAAGGCAGAAAGTTGGGTGCCAGAAATGCTGCTCCTCGATCTTTCAATCGAAAAGTCTGTAACATGAAGTCAAGCGCATGGCATGTTTACAGCAGTATTGTTACTGCACTTAAATGTGGAGCAAACAAATAAAATCAGTAAATAATTTAGAAAAAAACTTTATTGAGAATCAAGAAAATGACAAATACGAATGTGGGTCTGGCTCCTGGGAATAAGAGGGTGCTGACTCACAGCTAAGGAGAAGTGCTGGGTGCCAGAAGTGATGCACTGTGCTGCTTCAATAGGAAAGATTGTAACACATAGTTAGTATGAGTAAAAGCACTGGCGATCAAGTGGTATGACTGAACCTTGTTAAATCAAGTCAATCTGGGTTCGACAAATAAAAATGGCTAAATGTGTGGAAACTTTGAAGAAAAAGTATTGCGCTTGTGTCTTTAAAAAATGTAAATACAGATTAGCTCAAGGCACTTACTGGTGTACAAATGGCCCCGAGATTTGGAATTGATGGGTGCCAAGGGGCTTTAGGGTGCTGAGTATCTGATGCGTGGAGAGCTGCGTACGGGAAACGGTGCCCGGTGTAACCTTATAGAACTTGACGGTGTGGCCCTGTCTGAATATGGCTGAGTCACAATGTAAAAGAGAGGGATACATATTATTTACAGTAGGCATAGGCGATACAAAAAAATGAAATGGAGACCGTTTCTTTAATCGACTTATTTGGTCCTTCTTTAATTGACGTACTTAGGGGGTCATTACGATGGCGTAACGATTGCCACCGCCGGGCCGGCAGTGGCGACCGTTACGCCATCATAACCAGATTTACCCACCGCCAGATTACAATGGCGATGGGTAACGCGGCGGACGGAAAGTCCGTCCGCCACTTTCCGCCGGTCGGCAATCATTATGATTGCCGGCCGGGCGGAGATGGGGCACATATATGGTGGCGGTGCCTAGCAGGCACCGCCATCCATATTATGATGTGTGGTGTTCCAGGCCTTTCCATGGCGGCATCGCCGCCATGAAAAGGCTGGCGGGGATTTGCTTTGGGGGCCCGTTGCTGGCCCGCGGGGGGGTTGGGGGGCTGCACTTGGGGGGTACCTATGGTACCCCACTACATTGCCATGCACAAGGTGCCAGGCACCGCGCGGTGCCTGCCACGTTGTGCATGGCAATGCACAACATGACATTCTACCATTGCGGCGGGTGCTGCAGCCAGCAGCACCCGCCACAATGTTAGAATGCCAGATGTGACCGCCGCGGTGGCGTTCGCATCATAATTGGGGTGGCGGGACCGTCACATGGCAGGCGGGCGGTCCCGTTACAGCTAGGGTGGCGGGCGGACTTTATCCTAATAACCCCCTAAGTTACTGCCCTTTACTTTAGCTGTGAGTCGCACTCTTCCAATCCTCAGGCCGGGCTCACATCAGTAATCTTATTGTTTTGTCTTTTTTTAAACTTATAGCCGACATTATCTGTTTACCCCAGATGCATGTGATCCAGCGCGGCTAATATAAATTCTTCTCCTTTGGACATGACATCCAGGTGAAACTCATTCACAACAACTATACCATATGACGGTGGGGCCCATAACACCGCATATCATACACTCGCTCAGTTATTCCCTGGATCACATCCACTTTTCCCTAAGGAGAAGAAAACGAATTGCTGGAAGAACGGAATACCTTATTTAAAGTTAACAGAATATTACCTTAAACGCCCATGTTTATTCAGTTTTTAATCCTGTCGGTTCTAAAACATCAATGTATTCCGCTTTTTGGTCGATGGACCAACTAGTAGAATAAGTTGATGGCGATTAAGACTAGCTCAATCATTTAAAACCCTAATACATGTTAAATTAATTAATTAAACTAAAGAATCACAGACTCAGAATTAATTAGAAATAGATTTTATCTAAATTCAGTTTGCATGAGTGAGATTCTTAGTTTATTAATCACTTTAATACACTTCAATAGCATATAAGAAATACATTTTATATAAAGAATTATAATGCATACCCATTTGTTGTAGTTTGGAAAAGATTCACCAAAAGCAGATCACAGCATGGAACTCCCAAAACTGACTGACTGTCCCGCTAAAGGCCTCCTCGACGGACCTCCCTTACAGGTTTCCCGCATCGGTCTCGTTCCTTTTCCCAATCCAGTTTAACGTTCAAAAGACTAATTTTATAAAGAAAAACAGCCTATAGAAAATAGCAGCAGCTCCATCCGCATCAACGCTCAGTGCTCCACAAGAAAAATGCAGGAATGGCGACGCATAAAACAAAATCAGTAGCAGCTCTACTCTTTCTTAAGAGTAGGTCCTCTTATACCCTATTACTAGCTTACTAAACAAAAAGTTGCAACCTTTGGGGGCGAGGATCACGCTAATTGGTCCATTGGAGGGGTGGCAAGGATCACCTCATTGCCCTCCTTGTTCAAACCGGTTCTAAAATATTTTAAGGATTATGTTTTCACACGACCTTTGGGTAATAGCAGTCCAATTGACAATCCATTAAATGTTTCATTTTATATTCGCGATTTTGGGCAGTCCATTGTTAATTCATTTGGGACCATCTCCCATTCTCACGGGTACGTGCTGAGTCTTTCTTGGCACTCTCCTCGGGTTAGGTCAGCCTGACCTTGACTCTTCTCACTCCGGGCTTGAGCTGCACCCACGTGGTTTAGCTCTATGGCTTTCTTCCGCTTAGAGGCCATCTTTAGTTCTGCACATGACCTCATCTGCCTCGGCAGCCATTTTCGCAGCATGGCCTAGCAGGCCCGAACGAACTATTATAAGAACAAACACAATCATAATTAAAATAAAGAAAATAAGCCTTTCTGTTTCCCACCCGTCATTTTAAGTACCCAAGTTAGGTGTTACCTAGCAGAAGCGACATTTAAAGCCATGTTTACTTACCATGCGCATTCTTTGCCACAATACAATTTTACTACATAGCACAAATCATGTGATTTTGCTCTAATTAGTACGCAAGCCACTATATTAATATTACTTTACTTTACAATTTGTAAATAAGTTAGTTTTGCACATAAAGAGCAGTCACCATTGATGTAAATGTTTATAAAAAGTGCAGATTGTTGGTTAATTTGGCAAACAATTAATATCGTTAAATTATTATCCTTATTATGGAGGGTTTAAAAAATTTATTTTATTTACCTTGCTCCATCACATGTGTTTTAACAATACCGTTGTCAATGCCCTACGCGCTTGACTTCATATTTCCGATCAAACACAGTTTTCCTAGTAATCACATGATCTAGGTCACGATAGAATCGCAATATTTGAAAAAGATTCGCCATAAGCAAAGATGTATCTTGTGATACATGGGCACACACAATCCCCGTGTTTTGCGCTTTTAACTCCCAGTAAGTCTCAGGACCAATCTTTCTGACTTTGTGTTTGTTCATGTTCTCTCCGAGATTCATCATATGTTTCTTCTTACAGTGTTTGCAATCCTGTGATCATCGTAGCCTGCAGATACCATCCTCAGTGTTGATACATTCCACTTCTGTTAGGCAAACAAAAAAGTACCCAAAACGTGCTAGCACTGATTAAGTAAGTGCTACCAAGTCACCTCTTGCCTTGATTTAATTAATTTCACTTACTTCTTATGGCAAGCACAAGTGAATGATCTTCTCTTCCCTTTTTGATCAGACAGCATTTTGAGAGTACTCCTACCATTAAGGAGTTTCTTTTCTTCTAGCTGTTTTCAGTAAGGCAGATCATAAGTGGGGTTCACGGACAGATCATCGATGCTATAAACATTGATGTTCTGAATATCAAAAAAAAATATCGACTACAAAAATATCGAATCCAATACCTTGACAGTTAAGTACAAAAATATCGAATCAAAAATATCGATGTTAAAAATATAGATGTCAAAAATATCGATTTAAAAGTATAAATAAAATAAAATATTATATGTTAAATATATAAAATATGAATACAATTTTTAACAAAATTAATTAAATTTAATATATATTTTAACTAAATATAAAAAATAAACTTAATAAAAAAAAATATAAACACACAAACATAATAATTTATACATATACCTATATTTACTTTAAAATAATTTATTAACTATTATCTTTATTTAATTTTTAAACTTTTAAATTATATAAACATAAAATATATACATATATCAATAATTTAAAATAAAAAAATAACCATTCTATAATTAATTACAACATTTAACTATTAAATAAAATTAAAACGTACATTTCGCAATACAATAAATACAACAGTAGGGAAAATGTTTGATAGCGAAATAATTAAATTTACTATTCTAACTCCAGTGAGTGCAACAGTAGGGAAAATGTTGGATAGCGAAGGGGTAAAAATTACTATTCCCACTCCAGTGAGTGCAACAGTAGGGAAAGTATCGGATATCGGAGGGGTAAAAATTACTATTCCCACTCCAGTGAGTGCAACAGTAGGGAAAGTGCTGTATAGCGGAGGGGTAAAAATTACTATTCCCACTTGAGTGAGTGCAACAATAGGGAAAGTATTGGATAGCAGAGGGGTAAAATTACTATTCACACTCTAAAGAGTGCAACAGTAGGGAATATTTTGGATAGTGGAGGGTTAAAAATTACTATTCTCACTCCAGAGAGTGCAACAGTAGGGAAAGTGTTGGATAGCGGAGCGGTAAAAAATACTATTCCCACTCCAGTGAGTGCAACAGTAGGGAAAGTGCTGGATAGTGGAGGAGTAAAAATTACTATTCCCACTCCAGTGAGTGCAACAGTAGGGTAAGTTTTGGATAGCGGAGGGGTAAAAATTACTATTCCCACTCCAGTGAGTGCAACAGTAGGGAAAGTGCTGGATAGCAGAGGGGTAAAAATTACTATTCCCACTCCAATGAGTGCAACAGTAGAGAAAGTGTTGCATAGCAGAGAAACAAAAATTACTAATAACACTTAAACAATTGAATTTTTTAAAAAAAATCTTAAAAATAAATAAACAATATTTTAAAAATATCTGATTAAATATATTAAACATTAACATGAAATATATTAATTACATATAACAAAAAGATACAAATATTATCTACAATAAATTAATAAATACATTTATAAACAATATTTATTTAAAAGAAGCAAATATTAAGAAACAAAATAAAACATAAATATATTTATTTTATTTCCTACCCTATAACACCACACCAATAAAAAAACTTCAACATTTTTATTTAAATGTATTTCCATAATTAATATAATTAATAATTAATTTAAAAAATACTATTAATTAAAATAAATAATAAACATTCATTAAATACACATTCTTTCACACTGTAATATGCACAACACACACCTAAAATTGTATTACACAATTACCATAATTAAGTACTAATTAATTAATTTAAATTAATTAACAACTAATTATTAATTCATCAATTAAAAATAAATTACTTTCCACCCTTCCCACCATTTACACCCATAAACACCACAACACACACCTAAAATGAATTACACAATTACCAACATTAATTACTAATTAATTAATTAAAATTAATTAACAACTAATTATTAATTCATCAATTAAAAATACATTACTTCCCACCCTTCCCACCATTTTCATCTATAAACACCACAACACACACCTAAAATTAATTACACAATTAACATAATTAATTGCCAATTAATTAATTAAAATTAATTAACAATTAATTATTAAACTTACCCATCTGCCTAAATCAAACTGTTTACTTAACATCCTCTTGCCCAAACCGTGAAGTGCCCCCTTGATGACATTTTTTCGCCCCTCGTGTTTACCACACAACAACCCCCACCACCCCTAGAACCACTGAGGTTCTCTCCCCCCACTCTGTTCTATAAAGGAGGAATCCTCCCCTTTTACCTGCTGCCGCTTGGTTGGACAGCTCCTCGGAGAC
The DNA here is from genome assembly GCA_963921515.1 of Calotriton arnoldi. NCBI lineage: Eukaryota > Metazoa > Chordata > Amphibia > Caudata > Salamandridae > Calotriton > Calotriton arnoldi. The sequence goes on from CAWUFW010001951.1 coordinate 504,479, forward strand.
AGCACCACTACAGTGGCCCCCCATGCCCTATCCCATATAGCGAAGAGGAAAAAAAGAAAAAGGAAGAAAGGAAAACCATAAAAAGAAAAACCAGCAAAAGAAGTACCATAGCAAAAAGAGATATCAAGTCTAACTCCCGGCTCCCTTACAACTTTAAACAACTGAGAGCGCTAAGTAGTCTCCTTTTTTTTCTTCAAGTCTTATTTGCCGCTTCAGCTTGCCACTTGCAGATCGCTTGCTTAGTCTCTTGTTCATCTGAAAAGAAATATGAGTGTCTACCCTTCAAGACCTTTAGCCATGCAGGCTCCTGTAAAAATACTTGTGCTCCTGCAGCCTTTAATGGATCTATTAACTGGCGTAGCTTCCAGAGTCTGTCCATTGTTATCTCGCATAGATCAGATCGAACAAAAAAGGTAATAGAGTCCGCTGTAACAGGAGAGTTAGGGCGAGCTTTCAGAGACACAGCCTGTCTAAGCAGGAAATTTCCAAAGAAAATCAAAAATGGTTGAGGATATCGATTTCCTTGCTTATGCTGGACCAACGGAAGTCTATGAACTCTTTGTAACTGAGAGTCCCAGTCCCAACCTGCTAGATCAGGGAAGACCTTCTGGAACAGCTGGACCACGAATGCCCTTGGGTCTGAGCCCTCCTTCCCCTCCGGGACCCCAAATAACCTTAAATTATGCCGTCGCTGGCGATTCTCAAAGTCCTCTAGCTTAGTTTGCATTGCTATGATCTGAGCGTCGTGCTTCTGTACCAAGTTGGCTGTTAAGGTGGAAGACTCTTCAGTATCAGCGACCCTCTGCTGTAGTTCTGAAATATCCTGCATAAGTGACCCTATTTTGATCATCATCTCTTGTAATGACTGTTGTATACTATGATTATCCTCTCTAGCCCGTGCATAATGTTCCTGAGCTTCGAGTCTTTGATCTTTTAATGCCTGAAGGATCAGAAGGAGGGATGGACCTTCCCAATTTGTTTCTCACTTGTCTGTGCCTCCACATTATTAGGAGCTGAGGTTGATATCAGGGGTTGCCTTGGAGCTTGAACAAGCTCTAACTCAGGATTGCCTCCCACTGCGCCTCTACTTTCCAAACTAGTCTTTCCAAGACTGTTATCCGTAGGGCAGCCGTCTGTAGGACTAGTACCTGATAATCGTGTTATCATAGACTTGACCCCCCCTTTAGCCTGAACCCATTTACGGAGAGGACTATCTTCAGAAGTAACTTTGGCTCGTAAAGGCGCCATATTTTGTCGCAGATTATCGTATCCATGAAGTATTTTCTTCCCAGATCTTGTTACTTTGGCCTTTTCTTTTGACTTTTTTCCATAAGATACATTAGGTGATTTGGTCACAGTCCCAGCCTTCTCTGTTGTATCTTTTGAAACTGCCGGCACATCGCTCTCTTTTTCCAATAATTTGGAATTGTCTAATCTCTAGCCATTATCTTTTAATAATGGTAGTTCCTCGCTACCCCTATCACCATTCAATGTCAGAGTATCTGGTGGCACATTTCCATCGCCCTCTAAGCTTCCATCAGATTAAATACTAGCCATATCCTCCCTATCAACTTCCAGTAGAGGACATGCCGAGTTTACGGGTGCCGAATGTTCTTGCGCAAATTCTATAGGATTCTCGTTGTGTCTGCGATTTTCCCTTTCCCCTCCAATATTATTAACATTCTCCTGGAAGTCACAAACCAATGAGCCTGTTGTTGAATAATTGAGTCTCAACACTCTCTGCATTTAAATCCCGTCCCTTTCCAATTGGCCTGGAGAATTCTTCCTCTCAAGCTCGAGGTCTTTTGAACAATTACTGGAGGCTTCACAGGCAACATTATGGCATAGCGGAATCGCCTCTAACAAAACGTCTGCTATTTTGTTGCCATTTATGCGCTCATTAGGCTCGCCGGTAGAGAAGAGGTTTGCTGCTTTCCCAGATTGCAACAGTTGCAGTAGCGGCTTACCTACTTTAGAGGAGTTCTTAGAAGTACTCGTTTTCTGTACCATGGAACACTCCTCCAAAGTGTCAGTTTCAGCCTCCAGAGCTCCTGCGGCGTTTGCGAGGATCCAAGCAGCCCGTGTGCTTCTCGGGGCCTTTTTCGGTGGCGCCATATCTATCTTCACAAACACTGAAGCAGGGATTAGAAGCAGTCTTGACCAGCCGACTGCCGATCCGCAGCCAACCTTCCAGCGTGCAAGCCGGGGCGTGAAAAGCAAGCATCCGGCATCAACCACCGCGAGCATCCGCATTCACAGGCTCTCTTTGATGTATCCAAGTCTCTACGAAGTTACTTAATATTTTAATAATTTCACATTTTCCTCATCTCCTCCTCTCAGTAGTCTCCCTAGATCAGAATTCGGCGGATAAACGGGCGTTTCGAGAGCCGCTCCGCAAGGCTGTGCTCTGTGGCGGCATCAATCCGCCATCTTGCTCCTCCTCCATAAGAATAAAGAAGGGAATTTGGTATAGAAGCAATTTAGCCGATAAGAATGATTATTACTATGGATCGGGTTAAATGTTTGGCATGGAATGTCGCAGGATTGAATAGTGTAAATAAGCGACAATTAGTGTATGAGGAGCTGAAAATGTACCGCCCACATATAGTTTTATTAACAGAGACACATCTTGCATATAAAGATCAGAATCTTTTTAAACATCTGGGATATGAAATAATAGTATGTACTACACAAAACGTTTCAATAAGGGGTACTGCTATCCTAAAGGATAAGAGGATTTCATGTACAATAGACAAGACACTGGCGGACCAAAGGGGTCGATGGGCACTTGCACAGTTAGAAATTAGAGGCAAGAAGTATGTGTTTTGCTCAGTTTATGGATCTAATATAGACGATCCTACAGTTTTTGACTTGCTTCATATGGAAATGCTGGATTGGGAGGGGGAGCGGCTGGTGATGGGGGATTTTAATTGTGTTAGGGACTGTAGTATCGACTCAACAAGACAGGGGGCTACTCCTAGAATGCGAAGGACGGGTGCCGCAATATTGGAAATGGCGCAGCTGCAGTCAATAAAAGACGCATGGAGGCAGTTGTACCCAGCTGTCCCTGGCTATACGTTTTACTCTGCTCCTCATAGGCTTTGCTCAAGAATTGACATGGCATGGGTTTCGGATAATGTAATGTTAGTTTCAGACATGGAAATATGCCCTCGGGTTACTTTTGATCATAACCCTATTATACTACCTTTTCAGGCCACACCTGAATGTAAAACAGCCAGATCTTTTTCTTTTCCTAGATATTTACTTACAGATAGTAAATATCTGGCCAATATTGCTAAACAGCTTGAGGTATTCTTTAGTGAGAATATTGGGACAGTATCCCCGCTTACTGTTTGGGATACTATGAAAGCATTTGTTAGAGGCATTACTCAGCAATTTATATGGCAGCAGAACAAGGAGCGGAAAAAAGAATCTGAGGGGCATATTCTCAAGCCTCTATCGCTGAGTTATCGGCACTTTATCGCAGCCAAAGTCGCGCTAAATTTACCGCCCCATTCACAAGCTGGTGCTAACAGCCCATAACACCAGTTTACCTGTGAAAGCAGTCGCAAAAAACATCGCCACAGATGACCCCGGCAACTAACGCTAATGAGATGCAGAGTAGGCGTTTCCGAGCAAAAAGCCATGACAACACCACACCTCAACATTCTCAATGACCAGCCACATCGGCGATAAGACCACAAAACAGGCGATAAGGCACGTTAGCAGCCGGAAACTAACACCTGCTCTGACCTGGTGTAAAGTCGGACGACAAGCTGCACCATCAAAGGGAGCCCAGCCCAGAGCCACACAGGAAGAACAACAGATGCCATGGAGCCACTCACCATGCACCCCGGAGCCCCGAGGGGGCAACAACACCCACCGCCACCACCCCCAGGACTGCCACCCCCCAACTGACCCCTCCAGCCCCCGGACCACCACAGAGGCAGCGCAGACAAAGACAGCGGACATACAGGAAATGCACCAGCCCTACAGACCTAACACCAGACAATGCCAATGCCCACTACAGGCCCAAAAGGACAACCATCCTCCGCATCCTGAACATCATTGCCCACAGGCTGACGGTACCAACACAGCGGACAACCAACATCCCTCTGCAGACAAAGCTGCTGGCTGTGCTGCACCTGTTGGCCCCTGGTATCCTCCCAAACAACAACCGCCTGAGTCGGAGGAGTCTCACAGCCAGCCCCATCCAAGTTCCTCACACCTGGCCTGGATGCCCTCACCAGCTAGGGACCCCAGCACCCATATGTCCCCCACAATGCGCAGGAACAAGGACTATACGGCATAGCTGGATCCCTGCACGTGTCGGGGGCAATCGACTGCACACTTGTCCCACTTGTGCCCCCTGCCAACACCGCACACAATACCCCAACATGCAGGCAATAGTGGACCACAGGGGACTCCTCACCAATGTCATAGCCAACTACCCAGGCAGTGTGCATGATCCCTTCATCTTCCGACAGTCCAACATCAACCAGCGCTTCCAGGATGGCACCTATGGAAATGCACTGCACGTCGGCAAGTACCAAATGAACACACCGCACACCTCAACCCCACAATCATGCAACTCACAACTCTGGCACTGCCCATGTCACAAAATCACATATAACATGCAACCAACATGCCCCCCACCAGGCCCGACAGCACAACTTACTGTGGCAACCTTGGTTAGCCATGTACATGAGCCATCAACGGCATGGCACCTCAGCCACACTATACCGGAATGTGGGGAGAGGTGGGAACCAGGCATGTGCGAAGGAGGCAAGTGACCCATGAATGATAATGTACACAATGCCAAGTGTTGTGGAGATGTGCTGGACAGACTGCAGTATGCAGACCACAGACATAGCCATGTCTACATGCACTGCTGGTCTTTGGAGTGTAGTGGACAGTGGACGCAACCATGCTACACCAGCCAGTGGGGAAGATCGCGGAAATGTAGCTTGTGACGTCCCCCCCTGTAAGCGTGTGCAGAGTGGGCTGGCCCGGAGGACGCCAGGCCAGCGTAGGGGTGTGAATAAAAAGCTCGTAGCCCTGGGCGTGGTTCTCTTCTGGAATGCCCAACGTGCCTGCCAGGGCGGCACCTCCCACCCCGCCACGAGGCCGACACCGTTGCCGTGAGCGGTGTGGCCTGCAATCCTGTGCACCTGTTGCACCCTGGGCCGCTGGTCCCCGAACCTGTCATGCCCGCCCCTGCGCAGCCAGGCCTCATTGCCCACCTGCCAACACTGGCGTGTGTCGAAGAGGGCCCACCACGTGCCGGCGCAAGCTCCAAGCCCGAAGCCCGCGACCTTGGCACCCGCCTCAGACCATCACGGCCTCCGCGACACAGGCCCGCATTACTCCTTCCTCGTTGACGTACTCCACCGCTGCCTCCGGCCTACACTACAGTCAAGTAGGTTACACATTTGGAACTGAGTCTTGATTATGCAATGGCAGAGTACACACCTTATGGCTGAGTTGATATCACTGTACTCCCTTCGATGTGGTGCCACCAACTCTGTGCATAGCATTCGAACTACACCTGTCTGTGGTCCCTTGCTGACTACTGCCTTCGCCCCACACTGCGGTCGAGTGGGTCACACATCTGGAACTGAGTCTTGTTTTTTGCATGGCAGAGTTCATATCAATGTACGCAAGGAGACGAGTAAGAGGAAGACGCGGTTCAGTCCGGAGGAGAAAAGGACCATCGTTACGGAGGTGATCAAACACTGCCGGCAACTGCTCTGGTGTCACAAACTCTGTGCATCACGGGCCAACGACATGTGTCTGTGGGGCCCTGCTGACCGCTGCCTCGGGCCCACACTGCGGTCAAGTAGGTCACACATTTGGAACTGAGTCTTGATTACACAATGGCCGAGTACACACTTCATGGCGGAGTTTATATCACTATACTCCCTTCGATGTGGTGATACAAAGCATGTGCATGGCATCCCAACCACACGTGTCTGTGGGCCCTTGATGTCTACGCCTTCAGACTACACTGCGGTCTTGCAGGCCCCACACAAATCCATGCCAGTCCGTACCAGGCAGGACACGGCATCGTCGCTGGCTAAACACCCGCTCAGCTCTGCCGCTACTGCCTCGGTCAACCACGAGTCATCCCCACATGCCATTTCAACGCCGTGTGTCAGTGTTCCAGGAGGAGCTCGTTGAACAGCGGTTGGCACGCGCTGGCCGCTGCCTCCGGACTACACATCGGTCGAGTTGGGCACACATTGGGGACTCAGTCATGATTCATTTATGGCAGACCTGATATCATTGTACTGGCCTCGTCGCAGACTGCATCCCTTTCCACCTCCGGGGCCACTAAGTATGTTCCCCGACAACCATGGACACTTTCTTCTTGAGATTTGTTGGCGACTGAGTCCATGGACTGGGGGTTGTCTTCATCATCATGTCAGTGATACTGACTATGTGACCAAAAGGAGGCAGTAGCATTCCACTCCTCCATTTGCCGCTTCCGGCCGGCTCCTGCCCTCTGCATCATGCCCTGGAGGACACCTTCCACTGTCCCCCACAAACCTCCTCTACATTCACCTTCGACATTGACGAGGACCCGCTCACCTCGCGTGGCCCTATCTCACTGCACCGCAAGTCACCGTCCCGTGGCGGTGTGCCTGTGCCGGCCGCAGTGCATCCGGGGCCACTAACTCTGTGCAGCTCAAATAATGGCCCCAGTCTGGTGGCATGTTGGATGACCTCTGGGTCGATGGCCTGGGGGTCATCAACGCCATGTGTCTGTGGCCCTGCGCTGTCTGCTGCCTCTGCCCTCAACTGCAGTCCATCTGGGCTCACACATCAAATCGAGTCCTGACCTGCCTGGACGTCGCATCACCGCAGGATGCACGCGCCACCTTCGCCAGGACCAAGTCCAGACAACAGGTGCCAGAGTCGGAAGTGTCTTACTGCCAGACTTTCAGAGTAGCTCACACCAGTCATGGGTGCCATCATCAGCTTGATACCCTGCTCAGCTCCTCAGGTGCCACTAACTCAGTGCACCACAAATCAAGGACCATTCTGCTTGCATGTAGGGTGAACAATCAATCAATCAATCAATCACGCGTTTGTTAAGCGCTACTACTCACCCGTGAGGGTCTCAAGGCGCTGGGGGAGGGGGGGTTTCGCAGGTTCCAGTCCATCAAGGAGGGGGTCTGTCGAAGAGCCAGGTTTTGAGGTTTCTTGTGAAGATGGGGAGAGATGTTGTCTGTCTGAGGTAGAGAGGGAGGGCGTTCCAGGCTCTGGCCACGAGGAAGGAGAAGGAGCAGCCGCCTGATCTGGTCTTTCTGGTGAGGGGGACCATGGCGTAGGAGAGCTGGGCTGATCGTAGGGTCCTTTGGGGTGCGTGGAATTTGAGTCTGCTGTTCAGGTATGCTGGTCCGGTGTCGTGGAGGGCCTTGTGAGCGTGGGTGAACAACTTGAAGGTGACTCTAGCTTCGATGGGGAGCCAGTGGAGTGTGCGCAGGTGCTGGGAGATGTGGCAGTGTCTTGGCAGGTTGAGGACCAGTCTTGCGGCGGCGTTCTGGATGTTCTGTAGCTTGCGTGTGAGGTTTTTGTTTATTCCGGCGTAGAGTGCGTTGCCGTAGTCGAGTCTGCTGGTGACCAGGGTGTGAGTGACGGTCTTTCTGTGTTCGAGGGGGATCCATTTGAAGGTCTTGCGTAGGAGGCAGAGGGTGTGGAAGCAGGAGGACGAGACGGCGTTGATCTGGCGGTCCATTTTGAGTTCGGAGTCCAGGATGATTCCCAGGTTGCGTGCATGGTCCGTGGGGGTGGGCGGGCTTCCGAGGGCCACCAGGAGTCATTCCAGGCATCGGGGTGTGGACCCATGATGAGTACTTCTGTTTTGTTGGTGTTTAGTTGAAGGCAGCTGTTTTTCATCCATTTGGTGACGGCTTCCATGCTTTCTCGAAAATTGTGTACTCTCTCCGGGAACCACCATGATGCTTCACAGTTCTTTCTGTAATGCTGATATTTTATGTTTCTGCTTCAATTGTGATCACTGTTCAAGTTGTTGCCAGCACCAATGACTCCCTGTGGGCTGGCTTACATTCACCCCACACACATCCAGCACATGCGTCACTGTACATGTGACCATGCCAACAAAGGTGTTGAGCGCACGTGCTCGTGGCCAGTTCAACGAACTATCTGAGTGTGTCCGTGTGCTCATGATGTATGCATTAGGGCCCCGGCCCCACAACCTTACATTGTGCCGTGTGCAGAGGACACAGCCATGTCACCGCAGGCAGAGGGTGGGACATTGCACATGTAGCTTTGTCGTTCCCCACCCAATGCGTAGGAGGAGTGAACTTGGCCAGCATACGCCAGTCCGGCGTGGGGGTGTGGGTGATTATCACGTGGCTCTGGGTGTGGTTCAGTACTGGAAATGTGCAAAGGCATGTGTCCCTGTCGCAGTGTGGGTCTCCGTTGGGGTGTGTAGGTGGTCCATGATGGGACTTTGACACCCAAGTATGGGATCTAGTTCATCTCCCATGAGGTAGTACCCCACCCGCACATGTTCGGCCAGCCCCATCTGGCAGTCTGACAGCTGGCCTTGGAATGGGATGTGTGGTTAGGTGGGCTGCTGTGAGCCAGCCCGGGTGGTGGGTGCGTCCAGCTGTGTTGTCCGTGCAGGGGGTGGTGTGTCGTAGGTGCAGCGGGGCTGCCCTGCTCCTGGAGCTCTATTGCCTGAGATGTCCATGGACTGTTGTAGGGCGTCGGTGTCGGAAGTGTGGAGGTCCTCTTCAGCATCACTGATGGGTTGTCTGGTCTGCTCTGCTAGAGGTGTTGTTTGTCCCTCTGCAATGTGAAGGGGAGATGCTTGTTGACATTGTGTTGGCATGTATGTTGACGCATTGTTAGGGTTTACATACAGACTGCATGACAATGTACATTGTGACTGTTTTGGATTGGCGGACTATTTGATGCGGGATCGTGGACAATTGGACTACATGACGTAGGTGATGTTGTACACGTACATTTTCATCTCACAGTTTCCTGCTATGTCCGATGTGATTGGCCATTTTCTATGCACAGGCGGAGCCAGTTGTGTCCTCTGTTCTGCAGTGTACGTGTTGCACTGTGTCCCACATTGCCGTCCATGTGGATGTGCTGTGATTGCTATGTGTGTGTGCTGCATTGTGTGGGAGTCGCACCTGCTGCTGTGATTTTGCTGCCCCTTATCCCTTGGAGGGGGTGTGCCTTTGGCTTTTGTGCTTTTGAGGTGCTGTGATGTTGGTGACTGGGGTCATTTGTGCTCCTGGACGGATTTTGTTCTCTTGTGCATTGTTTGTCTGCAGATGTATTGTTGACGTCAGTGGTTGTTTGTGCACGTGAATGTGTCAGGGTGTGACCTGCTCCTTCCAGATGGAGTCCACACTCAGCCACCTCAGTCTCGTGGCATGCACAGTGTCATGGTGATTGTACTCCGGCCATGCTGCTCATCATGTGGTGTCACTTGCATTGTCAGTGTGGCTCTCGCATATGCAACTTTGCTGTGTTTCGCACTGGTGTATGTGTGTGTAGTGGAATTGGTGTTGTGTGGGGTGGGGTGGGACCCCTTCGGGCACATGGTGGACGGGGGCCTACTTGGTGTTTGTATGTGTGCTGCAGTGTGCCACGGGGATCAGGGACATGACCCAGGGTCGTTGTGGGTGTGCGGTGTGCTACATGTTGTTGTGCATGTGTGCCATTGTGCCTGTCCCCCCAGTCCCTGTTAGTTACTCACCCTGTTGATGTTTTGTCAAGTCATGTCGAGCAGTGTCCGGACTCCCGACTCCTTGCACCATCTCCACACTCATAACTGTGTCCACCATTTGCTCCAGCTCCTCCTGTGGCGCAGGACTCCCACCTCCATTCGCCGTTGCTGCCTTCCGGGTGGCAGCGGGTTTCTGCTTGGTTTGGCTTTTGACTTCGTGCCAGCGCCTCTTGGCCTCCTCGGCAGTCCGACTGCATTCAAGATGGAATGCCATTTTTCCATCTGTGTTGCCAATGACACGGTGGTGGAGACGGACAGTTGTTGTTAGTGCTCTGTCACCTCCGTGACGACGGTCAGGTTGTCATGCAGACTGTACCCCGTCTTCCTCTTCCTCTTCTCCTTGGCCTTCCCCGACCCCAAGGTTCCTTGCTGGTGGTCTGTGGGGCTTGTGGGGTTCGCGTTGACCTGGGCACTCGTTCCGGGTGCGTCCATGTTGATGCACTTTTTATTTTGTTTATGGTGTTTTTTTCATGTTGGACTTTTATGGTGCAGTTTCCCGCCAGGCACGTGGGAATTGCAGGCCTGTCGCTGGTTATCGCAGTTTTTTTTTCGGGGTTGGCCTCATCGCAACTTTATTCGTGTTGGTGTTTCGCAGTTTTGCGGCATCGCGTTGATTTTAACGTGGATATTTGACGCGTTATCGTGAGACTATCGCATTGTGCAGCCAGGTTGAGAATACTACGTTAACACAGCGTTGTTTTCCTGCGATAGACTGCGATATGCAAAGTTGCGTTAAGCTAAATTTGCAGTGGTTATCACACGTTCTTGAGAATATCCCCCTGAGATGCTTATTCAATCACTATGTAATATCGAAAAACAACATGCTGAGGCAGTTATGCGGGATACTAGGGATCAGGGTCAGTTGCTTCTCTCTTTGATAGATGCCAAAATAGCAGTGAAGAAGTCTTTTAGGGAAAAAATAGCAGTCAGATATAATAAATATCGGCTATTGCAATATGAATATGGCGAGCAAATTGGTAAGGTCCTGGCTTTTAGAGTAGCAGACGAAAGGGCCAAAACAAAGATTAATGCCATAAAAGGAACAAATGGAATTTTGTATACTCATCCTCAAGCTGTACTAGAACAGTTTTCCATGTATTATCAGAAACTGTATTCACATACTTTTATACCTGATAAGGGAATATGGTACAATATCTTCAGGATAGTAATCTCTCAGCTGTGAGTGAGGAAAATGCGGCTTCATTAGATGGTAATATTTCGACAGAAGAAATAAGTACAGCGATATCTGCTCTCCCTTTTGGGAAAGCTGCTGTGGAGGATTCCATACCTATAGAATTCTATAAAGTCTTTAAAAATGTTTTACTTGTACCATTTACGATGGTTATACAACATATCGGTTTAAGTGGGAAGATACCAGAATCATGGAATATGATAGTTTTTTTTCTAAAAAAAGAATAAACCATCTACTGAGTGTGGCTCATATCGGCCGATTTCGATTATAAATGCGGATGCCAAGATTTTTGCAAAAATCTTGGCAAATCGTCTGGCTCCAATAATGTCTGGATTAGTGTCTGACTACCAACATGGATTTATTACAGGCAGAGATACTACTGCTCATGTTAATATGGCAGTAGGGGCCTTCGATATGGCTGAGAAGCTTTCAATAGACCTCGGCATGATTCTTTTAGATGCCGAAAAAGCATTTGATAGGGTGGGGTGGGACTTTTTATGGGCTACATTGGCAGCTTTTGGCTTTAAAGGACAGTTTATGCACTGGGTCCAAGCTTTATATAATAAACCCCAAGCAAAATTAGCATACTTAGGACTATATTCACCACCATTCAGAATTTTATGTGGTACTAGGCAAGGCTGCCTCTCTCCCCTCTGCTATTTGCTCTTTACATTGAGCCATTAATCTATGCATTACAATCCAATATACAAATATATCCACTATCATCAGAGACAATCAAGCTCAAGATAACTGCATATGCGGATGATATCGCGGTTTTTACAATTAATCCTGCCAGGGCGTTAATATCAGTTGAGGAGGAAGCGACTAAATTTGGTGCTCTGTCCGGATATAAATTGAATGTAAACAAAACGCAAGTGCTTATTAATTTTAAACCTGAATGTTCAATTATGGGCACTTGCCCGGTAGTTACTTATTTGGGGGTCAGGCTCTCAGCTAAGATTGATCGCATTTTTGCTTTAAATTATGAATTATTATTAAAGGAGACTGCTACGCAGCTAAAAAATTGGCATAAACTCCCAATAGGAATCTTAGGGAGATGCAACTTAATTAAAATGAAAATACTACCCAAATTCTTATACTTATTTCGATCAATTCCCTTGAGGGTTCCTAATTTATTTTTAAGAAACTTGAAGGTATATTTAGTAGTTTCATTTGGGGCCAGAAGGGCGATAGAGTTGCTTAAACTCCCTTACAATCAAGGAGGACTTGATTTCCCTGATTTCAAAATCTATTTTTGGGCAGCGTTCTCTGGGCGATTTCGTAGTCTGTTAAGTCTCAACCAGAAAGACTCTCTTTATCGCTTGATTTTGGGAAATGATAGTCATATGTTCCTATATCGGACTAACGATCCAAACTACTTTAAGAGAGTCAGGTTTAAGACTATTCGAGATAGCATACATGTTTGGCGCGCAATGGCTGTTAGATGTAATCTGTCGCTATACTACGATAAACTTCCATTATGGGGTAATCCTATGTTTCCAGAGGTGTTTCATGATAATGTAGGTAAACAATGGGCTAAATACGGGATCCTGTGTCTTGGGGACCTATTAGATAAAAATGGGCCCGTAACATTTGAGAGTTTACAAATCTACTTTAAACTACCTGGTCATTTTTATTTTAAGTATTTACAAATCAGGGATTATTTAGTAAAACATCTGGCTTTGACTTCAACAACTGACTCTGAGATTTGGGACTGTTTGCATGGGGATAAAACGAAGTCTCTGATTAGTGAAATGTATAAACACCGTAATAATTATAGACCGGACGATAGCGAACGGTTAGCTGCACACTGGAGTCAAACTCTGGGGGCGGTGGTAACACCAACCGTTATTAAACATGCTTTTGGAACTATTGCTGATGCCGTCCACTCGGTCAGTTTGAGATTACAACAATTTCGCACTATATGTATGATGTACTATACTTCACATAAAATATCTAAATGGACTCAAGGGAGCTTGGGAGGGGATCGGACAAAATGCCCAAAATGTGGTATATATGCAGCTGATATACTACATATGTTTGTAACTTGTTCAGAACTGAACGAGTTTTGGCATAAAATCGGCCAAGTGCTTCATCATAAATTAGGGCTAGATTCTCCTCTAACAGATATAGAAATTATGTTGGGCTATAGGGATGGCAATCAGGCGTCTATGCAACTTTTTTCAATTTTGTTAGTGGCTGCTCGACTTGCATTTGCTCGGGCATGGGTCTCTTCGACACCACCATCCATATGGGATTGGTGGACTATTGTCAGGGAAACCTATGGTATGGAAGCAGCTCTGGTTAAAGTAAGAGGAGTTCGCTCTTTGGTAAAATAAGAGGCAATATGGGGACAATTGGCTTTAGATGTACTATGATAAGATGGACAAGGGAGATACCCACTACAGTTTTATTTGGGTTGATTTTTAAAAATTGAGATGCTATGCAATGTTATAATCATCTGTAATGGCCTTTTTTCTTTTTTCTTCTTTTTTGTACTTACCTCTTCTTGCATAATTAAATGAAAACATTGTATGTTGTATGCCCTCTTGATGACAATAAAAAGATTTTTGTAAAAAAACAATTAATTATTAAATAATTAATAATACATTAATTTACACATTCAACACTAGAACATCTCAATTCAACAAATATTAATAAATAAAAATTATTCAATAAATGTAATATAATTAAATTACTTCCCACACTACTTCTCTATAAACCCACAACCCGCTACGGAACTAAAACGCAAAATTAAAAAAAAATATATTAATAACTACTAAAAATAATCAATACATTTTATATAATTAAATTACTTCCCACCCTATTCCCCTATAAACCCACAACCTGCTACGGAACTAAAAACGCAAAATTCAAATTAAAAAATTTAATAACTACTAAAATTTTAACACATAATAAAAATACAAACAATTCTTATAAAAAACATTCATACATCACACACATATAAAATATATACTAAAGTACATAACAATAATAAAAAGTAAATATTTTTAATATCTATATGTTTGCAAATGATATTAAACACTTCGATATTTTTTCAATCGAGATTACTTACCTAAAATCGATATTCTTGACCACGAGATTTTGCCTGTCGATATTCTTGACCCACGAGATTTTTGACACGATATTTGTGCAATTCAATATTTTTTACTCAATATTCTGTCTCCTCACCCATAAGTGGCATCTCTATGACTCAATAAACCCTGCGCAAACCCCAGCTAGCTCCAGAACTACTGTTCCATCTCACTCATCCTGTTCCCTGCCAAAGTCCTGGAGAAGGCCATCAACCTCCAACTCACCTAGCACCTGAAGAGAAACAACCTACTGGACTCTTCCCAATCTGGCTTCAGAAACAACCACAGCACCGAGGCAGCTCTGATAGTTGCAACAGATGACATCCGTACCCTACTCGACAGAGCAGAATCATCCGCCCTGATCCTGCTTGACCTCTCCGCAGCCTTCCACACAGTCTCCCACCATACACTTATCTATCGCCTATGCCAGATTGGTACCACATACGATGCACTCAGATGGATTGCATCTTTTCTCACAGGACACACCCAGAGAATCTGCCTCCTTCCCTTCATATCGCAAGCTAAGCACACCATCTGTGGCATCCCCCTAAAACTCAACCCTCAGCCGAACCCTCTTCAACATCTACATGACACCACTCGCAAACATCATCAGATCGCACAACATCAACATTAAGCCTGGGCGTAGTTCGCGTAGTCGCGCTACGCGAAGCTACGCGAAGCTACGCGAAGACGTCGGAGCGCTACGCGAGCTACGCGTGAGCTCGCGAGCGCGCGTAGCTGCTTGCCGCGCCCGTTCGCGATGCGTTTTCTTGCCCGGAAACGCGTTGTGGTTGCTCGGGACACTGTTTGCGTGCTCGGGGCGCGAACTTACCCATGCGGTCGCCTATGGGCGCGGCCATTTTGTTTTTCACTTGTCCCGCCCGTTCGCGATCCCTTATTTCCTGTTCCGGGTCGCGTATAGCGTGCTCGCGCTGCGCATTCCTTGTTCGGGAACGCGTTGTACGTGTTCGCGACGTTTTTGCGTGCTCGGGGACAAATATCGCGCGAACTTACCCACGCGGTCGCGATGGGCGCGGCCATCTTGTTTTACCACTCTATGCTATGGTTCTGGGCCTGCTTTTCTATCCTCCCTCAATCTTTGCAATCCTTAGTTTTTTACACTGTTTTTCAATTTTTCTTTATTTCTTATCTATCTCACTCTCTGCTTAAGTCTATATTTTGCATTTTTTTATACTTTTTACTGTGTTTTTTTACTTTTCGACTGTTTTATATAACTTTCTTCTTTAAGCTCCTACTTCTTCCCCTAACTTTATTTTTCCCTTCTAACTTTTCTTTTTCACCTCCTCCCACCCCAGAACCATGGCGAAGGGTAGCAGCAGCGGCTCAAAGGGCAAAGCGCGTGCGCCCAATCGCCGCCTGCCTTGCGGCAGACTGCGCCCTGCAGGGGTGCAAGCCCGCCAGCTGTTTAATGAGGCGGAGGTGGCCGCCCTTGTTTTTTTATTCAGCACCACCTCCCCTTGACCTTGGCAGCAGGCGGCAGGCCAGGCTCCGGGTACCCGACCCAGGAGCGTCACCGCCGGTGGGCGAAGGTGCGTCGGGCAGTGTTTCGCTGCTCCGAGGTCCGGCGCACCCATAACCAGCTGGCCCACCGGTGGTCAGACATCCTTGACCGGGAGCAGGACCTGTTGGACCTGCTAGGTGTCGAGGTCGTGGGGCTTGGTGAGTAGCCAATATATATATAGTAGTATAAGTATTGTGATTTGTGTATATATTTTTTACAAATAACAAGAATACTGCTGCTTACATTGCAGGTAAATTCCGTTTCAAAATCTTCTGTGATTGTAGGACACAGGTGCTGGGCGGTACTCTTACTTTTTGCAACTTTGCGCTCGCTTGTCATTATGTAAGAGTTTACTTTAGAGAACTTCAGTTAGGTAATGTGTTGGGATCTGAGGAACGCTGTCTCAGGCTCGTGAGGAGCTTGTGTCGCTGGGGGGATTCTATTCTGGAATGTGGAGTTCTAAGGCAGGCAGTTGCTGCCGGGACCCGGAGGACGTCAGATCGATTAAATAAGACACCTACCTTATTCCCGTGTAGTGTCTTCATTTCAGTGGCGACGAGGATGCAGAAATTCCTCAAGGACATAGGTGTTAGTCACATTCTTACTTCTCTTTATCACCCCCGCAGCAATGGCCTGGTTGAGCGCTTCAACCGCGTAATCAAGGAACATCTGCAATTGGCTTTGGTGAATGGGTTGCATTGGCGGCAAGCGGTCAGCAACATGCTTTGGGCTGTGAGGACCACTCCCCATGTTAGTACCGGCATTGCCCCGTTTACCTTACTTAGGGGAAGGGTTGCTGGTTCTAAATTAAACAAGGAATGGATGTCCAGGAGGGAGGTGGACACTAAGAAATTGTCTGTTGTAACTGACGTCAGGGCTGCTGTTCAGGCTAAGTACGACACCAGGCCTGGAGTTCGTTATCCTTTGTCTGTTAAGGTGGGGGATTGGGTGAGGGTCAAGAGACCGGGTTTTCTTTGCAAGGGGAGTCTCGGTTCTCCGCTCCCAAAAGAGTGTCAGCTCAGTTGTAAGAAATCACGTGGTGGTGTTGGAGAGTGGGAAAGTTTGGAATAAGTCTGCTATTTCCATTGTGCCTGAGTCAATGCTGGTCTATGTCAACAAGAGACTTGGTGTTGTTTCTTCCCCAACATTGGTGCCCACCAATACCCACGGGAGGGAACCTGTGCATTCCGATCATGTTTCTTCCAGAGCTGTTTCCACCAGATTGAAATTTGTTCCTGCAAGATTTCAAGATTACAAAATGTAGTAATGTTGTTCTTCTGTATACCCTGTTTCCTGTTATCTTCTTCTTATTGTTTTTTTATCTTTGTCAAACCTTACTTTTCTGTTTTCATTGTGAAGGAAGGGGGGTGTGTTGGGATCTGAGGAACGCTGTCTCAGGCTCGTGAGGAGCTTGTGTCGCTTGGGGGATTCTATTCTGGAATGTGGAGTTCTAAGGCAGGCAGTTGCTGCCGGGACCCGGAGGACGTCAGATGGATTAAACTAGACACCTACCTTATTCCCGTGTAGTGTCTTCATTTCATAATGCTATTGCTAGAGAGACTGTAGTCCTTCCTTTGTCCTCCTGTCAAATAGTGGTGGATGCATTTGATACTAGGTTTAGTTACTATTAGTTGATAATTTTTGAGCGGACTGCGTGACGCATCCTCTGTCACTGAGTGCTGCTTACCCCAGTCCTTAGAACCTTTTGTAGTTTGTTTAGTGAGTGGTACTGGTAAGCTTAGCTTAGCAGTGTCAGTCAGCTGCAGAACATCAGACGCAACCAACCAACAATTTGGTGTATGCATTATGCACTTTATGCATGTGTCCTCCTTCTCATCTATGCATTTTTGATGTCAATAAAAAATGGAAATGCAGGCTTAATGAACAATTGGCCCGCCTGGAATAGGTGGGCTAGGTCAGGTGGTACTTAGGCTTAGTTAGTGTTCTGGATTTTATTTGAATCAATCAGAATGGAACACTGAATTAGTGTTCCCAAATAAGTAGACTGTCCGTGAATCCCGCAAGGCAGTAGTCGATCGGATTAGATAGGTCAATTTTATTGCAATTTTTGTTTCCTAAAACGTTTTTTGAGCGTTTTTTTAGATAATTTATTTGTTTCACAGCAATCATTAATGTTTGTGTCTTTCTTTTTCTTTATTATATCTTACATGATCACTGATGTGCAGCACCCAGGGGCAAGAAGACGGGGTCAGATTCGGCGGGACAACCACCAGAGGACCGCTCCTCTACCGAGGGCCCTGCTGCTGGTCCCAGTAAGTCCTCCAGTGGTTAATATTAACAATTATATTGCCCTAACTTTTACTGCACCTTATTTTTTCAGAACTATTAATTCTGGCTCCACTCCCTAATTCTATTTTTTACAAAAGATTCTTTGATCTTGACTTGACTATCTGTTTCTAAATTCTGGTTATCCCTGCCTCTAAGTTCTAACTGCCTCTGCTATGAATGTCTGTACTCTGTACTACTAATATTAGTCTGTCGCTAAGCTTGCCCAGTTTGCATTGCCACTCTTTATTGTACAGTTTTGTATAAAACTCAGATTGACCAAAACTAATAGCTCTAGCCACTGAGTCCAGTCCTTTCGGTTGTCCTCTTCTAGGCTTCTTAATCTTGAGGCTTTCGACAATTACCACAAACAAAATGCCCAACCAGATATTAGACTATTTTTGATAGGATATAGTACATACTACTTGGATTATGCACAGCCCCATGCAGAACTATGCACAATGAAATAGGATGTTGGTGATGCGAGTTTGGAACTTGGACGTTCCTCACACCTCAGTCAGAAGTGAACCCACAATCCCCTGAACGACTAGCTATAGTGTCTCATTAGGTCCCCGAACCCCCACCCGAAGATACCCAATGATTATGTTTACACAACCCAGAACATAACACCCTTTCGCTCACTCACTCGTGTAAGTCCACCACCACCACACAAAATACCACAGAGTCTATGTGTAAGTTCAAAAGGTTTATTTTTCAACTAACAAGCTCTGTATGTATGTTCTATAAAATTCAGTGTACTCCAGCCAGCTCCAACAGCAAAATGCATAAGATTAAAACAATAAACAGTGTTGCACTTGCAACAAGTGCATGATCATTGATGATATATAAGACAAAAGATCTGTGCGAATTCTGAGCGACTCCTCACCGTAGAACGTAGAATTACTGGTTACATGCATCATTCATAAGCTCTGCAAATCTCTGGTTCGTAGAAGGGAATCCTCTGCTTGAGAAAAATGGTGCGTGTTATTATAGTATAATGCAAGCATTTCTCAGTCCTGCCCAAAAAGTGTAACATGTTACCTATGGCTAAGCAATACAGACTAACCGAACTCCATAACAAAGTGGCTTGTTTTTCGACCTCTTGTACGCAACGTTCAGACAGTAGCTGTATGTGCTCATGTGGGCTCAAAAAGGCGTCTTACTGTTACTGCGCAACAAGCTGCGAGGTAACATGCGCAAAAGACATGAAGCGGAAAATGGTTGCATGGCTCAGGCTAACTTTGCAAAGAGTAGAGTATAGTATAATAATGACCCTAGGGACCATAACACTACTAGTGTCTACTGACTGTACTCTAGTACCCGATTTGGACTATTGAATGTGATTTATAATAATATGTATGTATTAACTTTTTTTCAATCTTGCTAATGAAAAAGAATAAATAGGGGAGGTGTACAGGCATCTAAAAATGTCTGCCCCCACAACCACCAACTGCCTGCTCTCCTGGACCAACATCAACGACGAGGACACCAGCGAGATCATGAACACCATCCACTCCGGTTCACCGCTAGACCCGTGCCCTCACCACATCTTCAACAAAGCCAGTACAGCCATCGCGCCCCATCTCCGGAAAATAATCAACATCTCCTTCGAGACAGCAACCTTCCCGGAAAGCTGGAAGCACGCCGAGATCACCGCCTTACTCAAGAAACCCAAGGCAGACCCCAAGGACCTCAAGAACTTCCGACCCATCTCTCTGCTCCCGTTCCCCGCGAAGGTCACCGAGAAAATCGTCAACAAACAACTGACCCGCTACCTCGAGGAGAACAACATCCTGGACCCTTCCCAGTCCGACTTCCGCAGCAACCACAGCACCGAAACCGCCCTCATCGCCGCCACCGATAACATCAGGACCCTGCTAGACAACGAAGAAACAGCAGCCCTCATCCTCCTGGACCTATCAGCCGCCTTCGACACGGTCTGCCACCACACACTACGAACACGCCTTCACGACGCCGGGATCCAAGAGAAGGCCCTGGACTGGACCACATCCTTCCTTTCCGGCAGAACACAAAGCGTCCGCCTCGCCCCCTTCCGATCCAAGGCCACCAAGATCATCTGCGGCGTACCCCAAGGCTCCTCCCTCAGCCCAACGCTGTTCAACATCTACATGGCACCCCTCGCCCACGTCACCCGACAGCACAACCTCAACATCATCTCCTACGCCGACGACACCCAGCTGATCCTCTCCCTCACCAAAGACCCTCACACCGCCAAAGCCCACCTCCACGAAGGAATGAAGGCCGTCGCCGAATGGATGAGGACCAGCCGCCTGAAGCTGAACTCGGACAAGACGGAGGTCCTCATCCTTGGTTCCAACCCTTCAGCCTGGGACGACTCCTGGTGGCCAACATCACTGGGAACAGCCCCGCCACCCACCGACCACGTACGCAACCTAGGGGTCATCCTCGACCCCACCCTCTCCATGACTAAGCAGGTCAACGCCGTTTCCTCATCCTGCTTCAACATCCTCCGAATGCTCCGCAGGATCTTCAAGTGGATCCCCACCGAAACAAGAAAAACAGTCACCCAGGCCCTCGTCACCAGCAGGCTGGACTACAGAAACGCCCTCTACGCAGGAACGACGGCTAAGCTCCTGAGACGGCTGCAACGCATCCAGAACGCCTCTGCACGTCTTATCCTCGACATCCCCCGACGCAGCCACATCACACCCCACCTGAGAGACCTGCACTGGCTCCCTGTCAACAAGAGGATAACCTTCAAGCTCCTCACCCACGCACACAAAGCACTCCACAACTCCGGACCAGCCTACCTCAACAGACGACTCAGCTTCTACACCCCCACCCGCCAGCTCCGCTCGACCAGCCTCGCCCTCGCCACAGTCCCCCGCATCCGGAAAACGACCGCCGGCGGCAGATCCTTCTCCCACCTCGCCGCCAAGACCTGGAACACCCTCCCCACCAACCTCCGACAGACCCAAGACCTACTGGCCTTCAGAAGACTCCTCAAGACCTGGCTCTTCGATCAGTAGCAGCACCACCCCCCTCTTCCCACAGCGCCTTGAGACCCTCGCGGGTATGTAGTGCGCTTTATAAGTGACATGATTGATTGATTGATTGATTGTCATGTTTTTATCTAGGCGGACTAGCAACCACCAGTGGCGGCGGGGCCACCGGCGATTCGAGCCTTCCGGAGGGGGCAGGAGAAGATGCGGCACCTGCAGGAGCTACAGGGGGGGAGCCAGCAGCGGTGGCGGGCGGTGGTAAGTTATATTCATGACTTATTGACATTGCACTAGCTGGAAGGGTGTGTGGACTTCACTCACTGTACTGTTGTTGAGACTTATTATTAGGTATGAAGTTGTAGTGAACATTATACAACGGTTGAAGAAGAGAAGACACCCTTTACTTAGCATTAGCAATGCAGTAGCAATAGCATTACCAGCGTGACTTGATTAACCAATGGCCTCTTCTATCTGACTCCAACTCAGCTGTGAAAGTTTTATGGAGGAGACTAAAAGTCAGATCAGATGACCTTGATGGATGTGTTGAATAAAAAGGGAAAGAAGGGTGGAAGGAGGAAGGACGGGCCAGATTTAATATGATTGATGACTGGCAGAGAAGGATACGTTGGAAGCATGGATATAGGTGGCTGATAGGAATCAGATGCATGTGTTGTTGAAGGATGGGTGGAAGGTGAAAGAAGAATGGATGCCTGCCTGGGTGGGCGACACAGTATGGGTGGATACTGTGGATAGCAAGAATCATCAGCGGTGTTTGGGTGAAACTCTAAGCCAAGGCAAGCAACGGAGTGAGTGGACGCATGGGTTGTTGTTGGCGAAACAAAGTAAGGTTTGTGGAGAGATTAAGAAGAATGATTGACATTTACTTAGAATGGATGGATGCCTGTATGTATTCATCATAGACAGCATAGGTGGAGACTGTCACGGGATGCACAGTTTTAGTTTTAAGGGAATGTAAAAGAAACCGCGCCACAGTAGCAAAGCCGATGTGGGTAGGGGCAGGGTGGGGGTAGCAGTAAACAATGTATTACACGGCCAAATACAGGTAAGTTTACTGTAAACATAAAAATAAATAAAGCTAATTTCATTGTGCGCACTGCACCGCCAAAAGCGATGCAGTGGGCGCAACAAAATTACTTTTATTTCTTTATATGTTTACTTACCTGTAATTGGCCGTAATCCATAGTTTACTACCCCCACCCTGCCCCTCCCTACGTCACCGCCCGGCAGCACTCCCCGAGTCCCACCACCGACCGCTACTGACCTTATGTCGTCGTCCCATAAAAGCAATGATCATTGGATCAGATATATAATCTGCCTTTTTGTAGTAGCCAGGGCACTGTTAAAGTGAAATTGACCAATTGCCCTGCTTCATGTAACAGAGAGAGTATGGCCAGTGCCACCCGTAATAGAAAAATAAATACGAGCTTCCCCACCTGCATACAGTAGTAAATCAAACTAACGTGAGTCTGCGTCATGATGACTCGTATGTTTGTCTTGGGTGCAAGCATAGATGACCGAGCTGGCATGCCGGCTACAACCAGGTTATGTCATTTTGCTAAACTAGTAGAGATAAGAAGAAGACTGGTGTACTGGAGTCCATAGTGCTAGTATAATGCCTGAAACTCCCACAAATGTTACAGGCCGAGGAAGTGGGAGGATAGATAGATTATTATACCAGGAATGTTATGTACTGTGCTTCTTGCTAGTGCTACTGTGCCATTATGTTTATGTGTTGAATTAATTTTGTGTTACTGTTTTGCTAAGAGTACTGGTTACAACAATATTCTTTTTCTTTCTTGATATAGATACTCCTTCCCAAGGCAAACCATCCCGGAAGGAGTTGGCAGCCAGGGCCCGGCACCGGAAACTGGAGGCCATCTGTGCCGAGTACCGGCGGCTGGTGGCTCAGGCGGAGGAGGAGGAGGTGGCAGCAGCAGCAGCCTCGTCCGATGCCCCGGGCCCCAGCCAGGCCAGACCTCCAGTGGTACGGCGCCGCAGTCTGGCAGCCGCCCGCCGCAAATCGATTGCAACCAGCACTGCTGTCCCCCACCCTGGATGCCACTGCAGGGCATTTCGACGAAAGATTCTCCTCCGGGTGGCACGGCTAGAGGAGCAACTCGAGGAGCGGGTTAAAATTCTGGTGGACAAACACCTTAAAGCCCGCCGAATATAATAGGACCCTGTTGCATTGCCCCTTTTTTATTCCTTTTGTTGGTGGGTGGGAATTGGGCGTTGGGGTTTGGACATTCTTTGGACTTTTCTCGTTTTGGACATTGGTTGGGGTTAGGGAGAGGGGTGGGTCAGGTGTGGGATAGTTTATTTTTGTTAGGGTAATAAATTATATTTATACTTCAACATACAATGTTAATGTTTTGTGGGGGTTACTGTTTTACAAATTAACGTCACATGGTTTCTTTCATTGCTGCTGCAGGGCCGCAGCCAGTGTTTGATTTAAATAATCTGCTGATGATGTAACACAAACAGATAGATGTGGTACCCCTCACTGAGTGATTTGTCCTACTAGTACTGTCAGTCTCTCCTCCTAGTCCATTATACCTCCCACCAAACTTATCTTACCTGTGATTGATGATGATTACGTTCGGCACAGCGATGGCTGCATGGTTTCCCAAGAGAATGGAGAAGATGCCATGGTTGTGGTAGTAGTAGTAGAGTAGGCACTGTCAGCAGCATTTGCTAAAAAAATAAAAAAGAGACAGTCACTTGCCTGAAAGCGACTGTGGGAGGAGTAGTAGAACAAAGTCAAATACAGTACAGAAGAAGACTGCCAAACAAACAATATTGCATTTGCAACTGCTAAAGTCAAATAAAACATAATGTTGGCGGGGACAGCCTAGTACAAGAAGTTACAAACTGTAGTTGTGTCGAGTGAGTCACTTAACTTAACACAATCGTAATTCGTAACCTTTACTGCTGTGTGGTAGGAGTTTGATGATTAATCCAATCAATGCTGGCAATTATTTATGATGTACTATTAGCCGGTGACGGCATGCACATAGACTGAGCATGGGTGGGCAAGCAGAAGAAGCTCCTCGCCCTGCCTTGAAATTTAATTAGTGTTGCTTTTACCACATCTCCCCCAGCAAGCGTGTGATCAATTGGTGTACATTTTAGGTAGTCACATCACACCTCAATATAAATCACAGCCCGGGGGAAGAGGGTTAGGGTTTGATGAATGGATGGGAAGGGGAGTTTGGGGAAAGGTTTGAGAAAGAAAAACAGTACGCATGGACAACAAAAGCAAAGCGCAATCTTGGCAGACGACCATGATCTTATCCAAAAAATCTATAAAGGGAGAAAAAGGCAATGCATGCATGATGAAGATAACTTGATGGTTAATGAGTAGTACTTACTAACTCCTACTAGGCAAGACAGTACAGGGCAGCAGTATATTCTATGCAATTTGCCTTGCCTGTAATATATGCCCTCAGACAGAGACCCAAATTCCATGTTGTACTGGGCTTACTTTTAAAGATAGCAAAGAAAAGTAAAAAATAGTTGTAGGGATCAATTAGCAAACAAACAACAACACACAACACACAGTCGTAATGATTGAAGAGAAAAAAGGATTCCAATTAATTAAAAGATGAATGATACTAAAGTTACTGTATTATCCTGGTCAAATTGTGGAGTTGAATCTCGTCCTTCCTCTTGGTCCTATCTTCCATGGACGCTCCGCACATCAATCTTGGTTGCCTTCCTGATGCGGATTGGTAAGGTAAATGTGAGTTGAGTCTCCCAGTATAGCACAGGGTAAAGGCCGGCCTGTAACGTCTAGATGGAAAAACAAAAGGGGTATTGAAAAATCAATGAATATAAAAAAGCATCAATTACGGTGGAGTCCAAGAAGAGAAGAGAGAACACTTTCAGACTGAGGCGGCTTGGATATATCATGTATATTCCGTTTACAGCATTAAGCTACAACAACAACATGACAGAACAGGCCCACCACAGCACCAGCCTGTGACCCAACCTCCATTTACCTTAATTTTTGACAGAGCCAGACAAAAGGCATATATACAGCAACTTAGCATTTTCAAAATTAAGTGACAAAATCATTGCGCCGCTGTCAGTCATAACTACACTGACTCGACTCCACCACTACATGGACATGTAGGTCTGCTGTGTTTACTTTCTTGTTGAATTGTTGTGTTTATGTTTACCTTATGCCACTTCATGAAACGCAGTTATTCCTTGAATCATCTCCGATCCAACTGACTGACTGCGTGCAAAGATAGTATGGTCATCATCATGTTGTGGTACGTGTTGTCCAACTCCAACTCAGTCTGTAGTGACTCCGATTAAGTCCATATTCCATATTAAAAAATTGCAACAGATATTGGCCGGCACCTGCAGTAGTAGGAGTACAATTTGGTTATTAAACAACAAGAAGGGAAACATTGACTGTCACTGACTTGACTTGAGTCACTTTGTAGATTAACTAGTAGAGTAGAGTTCGACTTCATGCACAACATCAACAACAAACAACAGCAATCGCTCAGACTCTGCAAGCATCCAATGCATTCCATCATTACCTGTCTTGCTCTTCTCTTTGGCTGTCAGATCATCAGATGCCTAGTTCTGACAGTTGTTATTTTTTTTTTACGGGGCAGTGGCCTCATCATTACTCCAGTCCACATTCATTTTGAGTGTTAGTCGCTGTTTTGGTTTTCGTCTTATTCTTCTGTGGCACTTTGTCACAGTTTAAGTTGCTTCCCATGGTCAGCACTGTGATGATGGGCCGCGGCCTGGGTAGCGCTCATTGATGGTCATTTGAGTTTGCACAAATGTCAGCAAGTTTCTTCGAAGAGTCTCTTGTCTTTCTCTGCCAAGTACCTTCTGTCCTGACAGTGAGGACCTTTGGATGCCTGCTGAGGCTGTAGCCTTTGGACACTGATGAGTTTCGGCTCCAAAACAAAACGGAGGATAGCTATAGTCACGTTTCACTTCTTATGGAGGCGGGACTGGTAAAGGCAACATTTCTTGTACTAATGTCTGGCTTGATGGAAATGTACTTGTGCGAGACAGGAAGATGAAGCAGGACTTTGAAGAGTGGACAGTTAAATGCACAGACATCCAACTCCAATAGGGAAATAAAAATAGAAGACGGTGGTGATGGATTTGTTGTGATTTGAACCAGAAAGACAGATACACAGACACATAAAGGAAGGAAGAAAGTAACAATTTGAAAGCCTAGTTGTCAGGGAAGAGGAGCTCGTCCTCAAACTCTGGTGGTTCGGACAGAAGTAGGTCCTGTAACGCACTATTTACGTCATCCAAGTTGCTCTCCTCTTCCTGCTGTGATTCACGTATTTTGTAATCCGGTGGTATAAAGTGCTGATTCATTTTGATCATGGTTAACCTCTCCACGCTTTGGGCCGAGAGACTGGTCCTTTTCGAAGTTACAATGGCACCAGCAGCACTGAAAACACGCTCAGAAGAGACACTTGCGACAGGGGAAGCCAGATACTTTATCGCCAGCCTGCTGAGCACTGTCCATTGGCTTCTTTTCCCATACCAATACACCAATGGGTTTCGATCCATGAAGACCTCTGTTGGGTCATCCAGATAGGCCTGGACCATCCGCTCAATGTTCAGGGGTGCTCCGATGTGCTCGGCCTGTTTTGCCTTTGCATCAGCACTGGACTTACCATACCCCTGCTGTAGAAACCAATCAGTTGCACATTGTGCGGTGGATGATCCTGTTCTTGATGTTATTGTTGGTGTAGGTGACTGCTGGGAGGCAAATGCACTGCCCTCAGGCTCCGAAGTAGAACTTGACTCTGGATGCCCTGTAGTACTGGTTATGGTGGCCTGGGGTGGGGGGCCTGTAATTAACAGCCGTTCTCTTTCGAAAATAGTGGCTTCCTTAGCTATCAAAGTTTTGTAGTTGGCAACATCCACTTCCGAAAAAGGAATTACTGCCTTGCTGTTCAGAAATACTTTGTACCGTGGATCCAAAATTGTGGCACTAATGTAATGTGGTTGTGACAAAATTTTATTTTTAATCCTTGTATTTTCCGATAAACGAGCGGCTAAGGTCTCCGCCAAATGATATGCGTCTTGTTTGTCATCCACACCTGCGTACATTTCAGACACATCCTTCAGCTGTTGCTCTAGCATGTGCAACATTGGGATAGCTTGGCCCATAGTACAGTCCTCCCTGCTGACTTCACGTGTGAAGATCTCAAAAGGAAGTAGCATCTCAGTCAGGCATTTAATGAGGTCCCATTGAGCCATCTCAACGGTCATGCCTTTCACAGTAGGTTCCCCTAATCTTTGCATGACATAAGCATTGAGTGGTATGTACAGTTCAAACAGACGATCAAGCATGTAATAAGTTGAGTTCCAACGTGTTGGCACCTCCTGGATGAGCGCTTTGACTGGCATTTTATGCTCACGTTGAATGACCCTCAGCTGCTTCCGGGCTTTAAAAGAATGGTTGAAATGTGTGCATATTCTTCTGCAGGTGACCAGTAAGTTGCTGACTTTGGATTCATTTTTCAAAAAGTCTTGAACAACAATGTTAATGCAGTGTGCCAAACACGGGACCCTGAAATAGCCACCATTGCGCATGGCCAAAACTACATTACTGCCGTTGTCCGTGGCAACAAAACCAATCGTAAGCCCTCTTGGGCGCAGCCACTCAAAGACCTTGGTGTTAAACTCTTCCAAAATGTTTGCAGCAGTATGAGATTTCTCCATGGCAAACATGGCTACAGTTGCATGTTTGCGAGTGGCATGAAAATCTCTGCAGTATCAACACAAGCAGATACCTGTTCTCTAACCCCGCAAAACTGATCCAGTGTGCAGTGATGCACATGTAATCTGTGGCTTGGCAACTGGTCCACATGTCTGTAGTCAGGTGGATACTGTGAACAGCACTCTGCTTCAAGGCCTTTCCTAGCAATTCCAGCACGTCGTGATGTAGTGCTGGAACTGCAACTCTGGCAAAATAGTAGCGGCTGGGAACATGCCATTTTGGGCAGATGGTTGACACAAATTCCACAAAACCCAACCCTTCAACAAAAGAAAAAGGGAGAAGGTCCAGTGCTAACATTTTAGCCAGCTTCGCATTGTACACACGTGCTATTGGGTGGTTGCGTTCGTACTGCCCCTCACCCCCAAACATGCTGATAATGGTAGGCTGCATGGTTTTCCTTTCTCTTAGGCTCAACGCACTTTTTGGTAGTGCGGACCTGGTACTTCTTGGTGTCTCCGGCTGACTCTTACTCTTGTGCCACTGAGATGTTGCTGAAGATGTGTGCAACGTTAAGACTGCACTGCTGGGGTCAGGGACACCTTGTGTACCACTACCAGAGAGAATGTCTCCCTGTCCTTCCTCTTCCACCGTGATCGGATCTTCTTCTTCTACTCCTTTATCCCCACCAACACCAATGGTTGCAGTTTTTTTATGGCGCGAAGGTGGTCCTCCCAGCTGATCAAGTGGTGTTTTTTCAGATGGGTCATTTGGCCTCCGGTACCATAGTTTGTACCAAGCTTACCACGACTAACAGAGGTATTACAAATGGAGCATATAGCAATGTTCTCCTCCTTTTCGCTAACCGTAAAGAAGTCCCAAACTGGGGAGCTTAACTTTGGCCTCCTGCTGGAGGTGCCACTTCCAATGCCGGATGATCTGTAGGGTGTGTGTTGAATTTGACTCTGTGCTGCTGTACCACTACCCACTCCTACAGAGGTGGTGGTTGTGCTGGATGTAGGTCGCTGCCGGGCCTTTGCTAATGCAAATATGGAAGCTGTAGGTCGTGTTGGTGTTACCTGTGGAGGTATGCGTGCTACATCCCTCGCAGCGATTTTGGATAGGGTAAGAATGTTGGTCTCCATCTCCTCGGGGCCGGGAGTGATGTTCGTGATGACTGGCTCGTCGTCATCATCATCATCATCTTGCTGTTCTACATCGACCTCCATAAGTGTAAGGCTTTCGGAACCTTCCTTTTCCCTAGCTTGGTCTTGGAACGTGGCTCCTTCTCAGACTCAGTTTGTGGCTTCCAAGTGGCATCTAGATCATCAGAAGGGGGGCTTGGCGAAGAACTTGATGGACTACCCCTCCTTTTCCTTGCTGGGGATTTGGAAGACAATGGATCTTCTGAATGAGTGGCTTCTTCTTCTACCTCTGCATGAGGCTCAATTTCCTGAACTGCCCCTACTTCAGGAGGAACAACAACTACTATTGCGGGCGGTGGTTGCGGCTGTTGTTGTTGACCACTTATCTGCTGTGTTTCCTCCTGCGTTGATTGGGTACTACTTTGAGATAGCGATAAGTTTATCTCAGGCTCAGCATCGCTGCTTTCCACCATTAGGCTGGCTACCTCTTCCCCACTCATGTGCTTGGGCCTGGGTTGGTGGGTTGGGTCCACTGATGCGGAGGTGCTGCCCCCAGCTTGCCCCCGGACACCGCTGCTGCAGGCGCAATTTTTTTCCCAAAAAGGTATTGGCCGGGAAACCAGACTTCAGTGTCACTTGCTTCTTCTGTTCCTTCTTCTTCTCAATAGCAACTTTCTTGGTACTGGAGGACCTGGTACCTGCTTTCTTTGGGCCCATCTTCTTCAGATGTCAGCAGCACTCAGTTGCAGAGATGTCTGGTCAGGTCACACGTCACGTTGTGTTGTGTGTACAGCAGCAGGATGTCTGTCTGGAAGTGCAACAGGCAATGATGAGAGACACACCTCCTCCTCAGTCTTTGTGCACCTAAAAGCAAAAAAGCCAGAACATCAGTCAAACATAGCACAAATCAAAGAAATAGAATATAGAACTTAGTGTGTGGTGGCCTCAATTATTAAATTTCAGAAACTCTGTGAACAACAACACACAGTGTAGCCATTTATGAGACGTTGACAACAAGGCCAGGGCTTTCCTGGCTACTGTGTAGTGCTAGTGTACACTCTGGAAGAATAAGAATAGTAAAGAACAAAAACTAAAATGTACTGGAGCATGTTTGGCCTAAATTTGTGCATCACGTGGGATGTATTATATAGCAGCATCAGGGAGCTGCAGCTGGCAATGGGGATGGATTTGGAAGCAGTAAGACAAGAGGAACAATGGAAAGACATGCAGGCCTATGTGGCAAAAACAGCACACTAATAACTACCACAACAAAATGGCCCCCAGAAACATGGTGACTCACAGGCACAAGGCACGGCAAACAATGAACTCAAGCAGGCCTATATATGGGCAGACAAAGGATGCCTTATAAAACACACACAGCTTTAATGTAAAAACTAAAATCCACATGGCTAAAAACACTTTGGAAAGTTAGACAACCACTACAACAACACAATTATAATTACACAGTACACACGCAAAAAAGGCATTTATTTAACACACCCAAAAAGTGAAATAGTCAGACCCTCCAAAAAAAACCACATTTCGCAATTCAATTGAATCAATTCAATGCCATCCATGGCCTAAATGATGTCAAAATTCCACAGACTACACAGAAACAGTTTTATGCACCCATGGTGACTACCTCTGGGCCTACTGGCATACTGGGCCGCAAGCTTGGAGGCCTATGGCAAAAGCACAGTGGCTGGTTTAACAAAATGGCCGCCGCCCACATGGCCAGGCCACCAAAAATAACAAAAAAGTGAAGACAAAGGACAGGACCAGGCAGTTGGAGACTCTGGGCAACTTGCTACCTCTTGGAAAAAATTGTAAAACAAAAAAAAAATGACTCCTTGCTCACCAAACTACATCTAAATGACAACCTGAGGAGTTTTTTGTGCAAAATGCACTAAATCAACATTTTCGAGAAGGTTTAATGATGCTCGAGAGATATTGTTCGCCAGATTGTAAATTCTGCGTGTTCGGCATCGCGATCGTCACAAAATGTCGTTATCGCGCGAGCGAAAACGTACATTGAGCGCGCGAAGAAGATAAAAGTGTAAGTCCGCGTTGTCGCACAGTGCGGACTTGCCCAAAGTCCGCGAGCTGAACGCCCAGGGTTACCTACTGGCTGAAAAGGCCTATTTATTTAACAAACACCCAAAAAAATAAAATACGCCCCAAAACCAAAAGCCACATTTTGCAAATCAATCCAATGCCATCCATGGCCTAAATTATGTTACAATTCAACAGACAACACAGAAACAGTTTTTATGCACCCATGAGGATGACTACCTCCGGGCCTACTGGCACACTAGGCCGCAAGCTTGGAGGCCTATGGCAAAATCACAGTGGCTGTTCACACAAAATGGCCGCCAACACATGGCCAGGTCACCCAGAACAACAAGAAAAGGAACACAAGACAGACAATGCAGGCCTATGGCAAAAGCACAATGCCTGGCTTTACAAAATGGCCACCACCCACATGGCCAGGCCACCCAAAATAACAAAAAAGTGAAGACAAAGGACAGGACCAGGCAGTTGGAGACTCTGGGCAACTTGCTACCTCTTGGAAAAAATTGTAAAACAAAAAAAAAATGACTCCTTGATCACCAAACTACATCTAAATGACAACCTGAGGAGTTTTTGTGCAAAATGAACTAAATCAACATTTTCGAGAAGGTTTAATGATGCTCGAGAGATATTGTTCGCCAGATTGTAAATTCTGCGTGTTCGGCATCGCGATCGTCACAAATTGTCGTTATCGCGCGCGAAAACGTACATTGAGCGCGCGAAGAAGATAAAAAGTGTAAGTCCGCGTTGTCGCGCAGTGCGGACTTGCCCAAAGTCCGCGAGCTGAACGCCCAGGGTTACCTACTGGCTGAAAAGGCCTATTTATTTAACAAACACCCAAAAATATAAAATACCACCCCAAAACCCACATTTTGCAAATCAATCCAATGCCATCCATGGATGCCCGGCCTACATGATGTTTAAACTTTAAATTCAACAGACACCACAGAAACATGCACGCATGGGTACCTCTGGCTCTAGTCCGGGCCTACTGGCTGAAATTCCAATCAAAGAAAAACAACTAGGCCCCTGCCGAAACTACAGGCCACAACAATACATTTTAAAAACTATGGAAATCCCACAAAAAAATGTAGGTACAAACAAGCCCCAATCAAACAAACAAGTACACCAATTCTCCAACTTACTTGTAAAATCTCAAATCCAAGAGTCCTCAAATCCAATCCAATGATATGATGCAGCAGACAGACACAAAAAGTGATCCTTCCAGCTCCAAATCCAAATGAAAGTGAACAGCACATGGACAAAGCACTGGGAGGAGCCTGCTGGACAGGAACTGGAAGTTTGAGAATCAGGGGCACTTCCTTCCTCTTGGAAAAAAAGAAAAAGGACTCCTTGCTCACCAAACTACATCTCTAAATGACAACCTGAGGAGTTTTTGTGCAAAATGAACTAATTCATCATTTTCGAGAAGGTTTTATGATGCTCGAGATATATTCTTCGCCAGATTGTAGTTTCTTCGTGTTCGGGATCGCGATCTTACCAACACTGCCGCCGGAAGTCAGATCGCGCGTCCGAATGACGTGTTCGCGTTCGCACACTCTCGCGGAATCGTGCGGCCGGATTCCAAATCTCGCGGCGCCCGCGAACGGATAGGAAGTCGCGTCGGCGAACGCAGAATCACGGTAGGTCGTTACCGCGTGCGCGAGAACGTATATTGAGCGCGCTAAGAAGAAAAACAGCTACGCTACGCCGCAAATTACGTAGTGCACGGTAACTTCGCGTTCTACGCGAATCGCGAAGTTACCGAAA
Source organism: Calotriton arnoldi (assembly GCA_963921515.1). NCBI lineage: Eukaryota > Metazoa > Chordata > Amphibia > Caudata > Salamandridae > Calotriton > Calotriton arnoldi. The sequence continues at coordinate 537,060 of CAWUFW010001951.1, forward strand.
CTTCGCAAATTCCGCGAGCGTCGCATAGTTCACCGCCCAGGGTTAATCAACATCATAACCTACAACACTTAGCTCGTCCTCTCGCTCTCAGCTGACCCCACCTCGCCGAAGACCAACTTCCACAACTGTATGAAGAGCGTCTCAGCCTGGATGATGGACAAGAGCCTGAATCTCAACACAGGCAAAACTGAAGTCCTGATCTTTGGCAAACACACCACTCTCTGGAACGACTCCTGGTGGCCATTGGAACTCGGACCCACGCCGAAACACCAAACCTGCAACCTCAGCATCATTCATGACAGCGAACTCTCCATGAAATGCCAGGTCAACGGCATCTCCTCAGCCTACTTCTACATGCTCTGCAAACTTTTCAAGTGGTTTCCCAACCAGCACAAGGAAAACAGTGATGCAGGCCCTCATCACCAGCCCATTGGATTATGGCGACACACTCTATGCAAGCACCACCACCTAACTCATTCAAAGACTCCAGACTATCCAGAATGCAGCCACCAGACTGATCCTCAACCTGCCCAAGAAAACCCACAGCACCCTGCACCTGAATGACCTCCACCGGCTCCTGGTCCAGAAGAGATGCCATTTGAAGCTCCTGACCCATGCCTACAAAGCCCTCCAGGACCAAGGACCCACCCACATTAAACACTGCCTGCACTTCCACCAAACCCCCCAGGAACCTCTGCTCTGTACACCTCGCCCTCGCACAGATTCCTCGTATATGCCACTGCCGCGAGGGAGAGCGCTCCTTCTCTCATCTCGTCGCCAAAGCCTGGAACACCCTCCTCTTCCCCCTGCACATCTATACCACCCACTCGCCGACCCACTTCAGGAAGGGGCTCAAGACATGGCTCTTCAACTGAGACCTGCTGCCAGTTCCGGGATATCCTCTTGGGTGACAAGCCACGCTTTATAAGTACGACCTGGTTTATTGATTCCTACAACTTACCACTTCTTCATAAATTTAGCCTTGCAACTTTTTCCTACTTGTGGACTTTTTTCCGTTTGGCTTTTATTGGATTTTAACTAAGGTGATGGCTCCTTTCTGCACATATCATATGATTAGAACAGCAATATTCTTGCTGCTCTTATCACAATATATGTGTTTGACCGTTGATAATCCTGATCCTTTGTTTACTGTTTAGAGTGGAGTCCTTTTTCCATTCACTCTAAAACATCTCAGTCCTGAAGAAGGTCTCTTGGATAGTTATAGTATGAGACCAAAACATCAACGTACAGCCCATCTTGCTCTTGAGTCATTTACCTCACGACAACAAATTTTGTCTCAGTACTAAGATGAACATTCTTTTGTTGTATGAAAAAAGTGGGCTTTAAGTACATTGTCATATGTAACAAAATGTTCAGATTTTAGTTGTGCTACAGACAACACACTGTCAATGTACTACGTGTCATAATTTTTGTTAAACTGCGTTGACTTTCATTTATCCGATTCTTAATATAATTTTGCAACAAGCATATGCACCTGTCTATGAGATTTCTGTGACATTTTTTGTGAAATTTTATGTTTTTCAAACTAAGGATTAACAATTGAATTTGGATGGCACTGTTGGACATCATTAAATAATTCAAAGATTATTATCACTACGCATCCAAATGAATCACTTGTTGACACTTTCATTACACTTTTAGAAAGGTGTAATTTCTTGCCCTAACTATTTGGTGCCTGCAGCCTGTTCCTGGGTCACATGACTGGGTCTAGTTGTCCTTTGTGTATTCCTCCCAGACAGCCACATAATAGAGGAGTTAGGTGTACCTGGACAGATCATAACTGGCAGGATGGGGGGGAGCTGGGCACAGCACCACTTGCAAATCAATAGGTTGAAGCCCTGCTTTCACCTAAAGAACTCCAAAATAGGCTATTGTGTCTGCAGCCAGCCTGAGCTTGGACACAGAGAGAGGAAATTCCAAGCACTTCAAAGGGAATCTCTAGAAACTTCTACTTCAAAGACGGGACCAGGTACAAAAATAGCACTGTGAGAAGTTGAGCCCCTGGGACCACCCCTTAACCTGTATTTTGCCACGCTGTCCTCACAGTGTGCTCTCTTGGCATTAGGAAACCTATTAAAGAAAGAAAAAAGGGGTTAACCCGCCCTGTACCAAAGTCACCCAGACAATGAAAGGTGGCTGTTTCTTTAAGCAGGGAGGCGGGATCAGTAAAGGGAAGAACCAATCCTGCGGAGACTGGCTGGTGGAAAAGCAAGCGGAAAAACCAGAAGGGATGTCCAGCAAGAGGAACACCAACAGTGAGAGAGAAGGAACTGAAGCAGCCCAAGAAGAGAGGTATTCTCCTCTAGGCAACATGAAGCAGCAGAAGGCAGCACCCACCCAGTATTCCGGTGGAGAAGAGTCGAGCAGCAGAGACAAGATGGACCGGTCCTCAGCAGTGAAGAAGGCAAGTCCTGATCAGAAGAGTGGTAGATAGCCCCCGAGGATGCTGTACTGCTGCCACAACTCCGGAGAGTTGCAGCGTAGCATGTGAGTACACTGGCTAAAACGCTGTGGCTCTTCACAAGGAGGGAGGAGGATCGGGAGGGAACCTTCCTCGCACGGGGTTGTTGGAGTAAGAGCTACTCAATTCATTTTTTTATATAGCGCACATATTACTGAAGGGCACTGCATCTCCCTGAAGGCACTGGGGCAGATACAGAAAAGTGGACAACTGTTTCCTTTTTATTTAAAGGCAATAAATTAAGGAAACCTCTGGAACCGCTGAGCAAACATTTACGTTTCCCCTGAAGTCCCAAGACTCTGAGAGATACAGAGTTGCCACTTATACTCCGGGTGGGGGAGCAGTATCATTTAAAAGAGAAGACAGATAGGTCATCTGTTCCTCTCTCCCTCACCCCTGTAAATCTCATTCTGTTTCCTTTATATTTACTTGCTATACTGTCTCACTCACCTTTTGCAGCCTGAGCACCAAAGGAGATGGTGAAGGGAGATTATTGATTTTACCCTGAATAAATACTTACAGCTGCATTTCTTTTATCCAAGATTCCATGGTCCCTCCACATCTGAAGACCTAGAAGGAGACAAAGAAGAAGAATAAAAAAAAACACAATTTTCCAGAAAGACTCCTCTCAACCGTAAATATATGTTTTCATGCGCAACAAACTAAAAGTAAAGACACCATTGCGAAAGAAACCAAATCTCCTTGCTTATACATCCATCCCAGTCTACTACAAGCACCCTCAGACCCTGTCCAGAAACAAGCAGGGTGATCTGTCAGGGGACTAGGTGAGTGAGACTGGGACAAGACTTGATAACTGGAGTGTAATATAAACAAGAGATTACCTGAAGGCTGGAAGGGAAGAAGGACAGAAACGGAGGACTGAAGCAGGTTGGAGCAGGCAGTGAATAGGGAACTAGAAGTTGCAGAGAAAACACAATAAGAAAGTAAAGCAGGCAAATGATAGACAAACTATTATAAATGATAATTTGTCTGCTCCTCGGGAATGATCTCTCTGTGAGGTGAAAAGATCTTATACAAAAGCAGGGAGCAGATAAACCTCACGGAGTTCCAAGAGACACGCAGCAGCTCCTCTGTGACAAAGGCAGAAGCTATGGAGTCTAACTGGCACCCTAGGAAGCTAGGACAATCATAATTACAATATAGCTATAACACAGAACAACAAGGAACAGAACAAAGAATGCCAAAACAGAAACTGGGCTCAGGGAAAAACATGACTGGAATTAGGGCCAGGAACAGGACTGTAATACACAGAGCTCAAATACTGAAAATAAGGCTAGGAAATTTCTACACTCAAACAAGGCAAGACAAAAATCTGCAGACAAACAGGAACACCGAACAAAAGGCAATGACTCTGCATATAACAGGGCAGATCAAAAAGAGTGTAGATAGGAGACTATGATCAATAGCTAACAAAGGAAAAGAGATGTAGGAAAACAAGTGATAGAGACAGATACTACAAATAGCCAAAAGCAGGAAAATGGGTACAGGAAATAAGGGAAACATATTCAAAGAAAAAGCCTGTAATGACAGCAGCAGGAACATAACAGAGCAGAAGAAGACTCAACAGAGGTCATATGCTGCATTCTCCACTCACAGGGCTGAAATAGCTGAAGGCTCAGGGTAGGAGCACAGGTCCAAGGAATTAATCGGGTGCATGAAATCAGGGAACCAACAATGAAGTGAAGGGTGAGCTGGGGCTTGTAAGAGAGGAGACAAAGAGAAACCAGGAGACACAAGAAAGGGAATAGGAAAGCCTGGAATCGATTATGGACCTTAGCAAACAGAGAAGTGTCCACAATGCAGATGTAAAGGGGTCAGAATAACTGAAGGATCCAAGAACCAATCTAGTGCACAAGAAGCCATGACCAGGATGAGATCTAGGAAGGGTTTGAAGATAGAGGGAACTACAAGGACCATAATGCATCAGGGACGTGGGTCAGAAACCTGGACAAAAAAGGTGAAGCAAAACTATGGTTAGTGTTCATGTGTTTATTGACTTATACTGATATGAAAGCAGGCTTATGAACGGCCCTTGTGAGTGACATCTAGTGGCAAGATGGCATAATCCTGACAGACCCACTCTTCAGTTCACTTTCTGGATCTTCAGAAGGATTGTCAGAGGGCTGCGTGCTGCTGTGGCCTGCTGTGTACTTCAGAAGACTGCTTTGCTTCACCTGGAAGGACTGTTCTGCTACCTGAAGCCTGCCTTGAACCTTCAGAAGCCCACCCTTGTGTTGAGCCTTTTTCCACTGCTTGAAACCAGGGCTACCAGAGTGACTCCAAGGGCTAGCTGGCTGGCCTCCTGATCAGAGCCTCAGAGACAGAAAAAGATCCATATATCTAGAACCCACACCTGGACCCAGCCTGAGTGAGTAATGGCCCTCCAAATGGTGCCTCTCCAGACCTGGACCCTTGGAAGTGGTGCTAAAGGTACCCAGATAGCCAAAATCCAAAACTTGGGACTTCAAACCTTTTTGGCTAAAAATTGCACTAAGAATGGAGAGGAGACTGGAAGCTACCTGCTTGTTGATCTGCCCAAGGTGCATCGCTGGTTGGCCTGACTTTGCGGCAGCTCCCACTATATTTTTCTCTGCAGCAGCAAATCCTGTTCAGTAGCTCTTCGCAAAAGGGGTATCCGGCCTTGTAGAGCCCTTGTCTACTACAGCTTGCAGCTTTGCCCTGCTGGAATTTTCAACTTCCAAGAAAGCAAATAAGGCCCAGTTGTATATATGGGCAAATGACCAGTGAGTCTGCCATGGGGACGGAGTAAATTACTCCGTCCCCACGTTGGAAACCTACCTAATTTATAAATGACTGCCAAGAAGACTGTCATTTATGAAGGCATTGGCAAGAACCACGATCCCAGCTGCTCCTGATAATGCATTTTACAGTTTGCTACAGGGCTGCATCGAAATGACTCAGCCCTGTAGCAAACAATTTTTTTCTTCAAAAAACAAAATCCTTAAACGGGATTTTGTTTCTGAAAAGAAAAAAAGTAATGCTCCCTTGGGGTGGGGGCATTATAATGGTTTTACAGTTCCTTACCGCAAGGTTTTACCTGAACTATGAAGAATGACTACATGTCCGCTCATCTAAACTGGGTGGGATGACATATAGCCATTTCTCTGATGGCCCTTACTCTTGAGGGTCGTCAGAGAGGTTTGGCCATGGTGGAGACAGAGGGGTCGATTCCGATCCCGGCCGGAAGCGCACCCAACAGTATTCTTCCGGAAAAAAAACCAGCCGTTTGCGTGTTTTCCGACCGATTTGAACATTCGTCCAGACGAACAACTACGATGCGTATAACAACCCAGTTTCCGAGCGAGCTGTACTTACCCAATTCAGCTCCTGTTCCCCGCCCGAGCCGGATCCGTAAACGCCGAATCGAGTCGTACGGAAGCAAATACACAGCACCTTCCGGCCGGACGAGTACGATGCGCACTCCGTACGTGCCGAACCCGTCGCTACGTCCGGGACGTTTGAGCATCCGGGCGAGCCGTACATAAGCTCCGTTTTGCGCCACAAGACGATCCACGGCTACGAGACGAACAAGCCTGCTACGAGTACGAGTCGAAGACACGAGAAACCCGAACGAGACGATCCAAGCATGAATCCCATTGCGCAGGTCCTACCTATACTCTACATCTATTACCGGGACCGGCACGGACGCGTACGGCGCAGACGGTAAGTCAAACACCAACAATACAAACAAACGACACGTACCCGAAATATGTCACACACACATAGGGATGCACAAATGACGTACACTAGCAACAGCAGAACCATAGGGGTGGGATGGCCATCACCAATGCCATACACACCCATAGGGGGCTGGATGCCTGCCACTACCACCACCCCACTCAGGGGGGCTGGATGCCTGTCACTACTACCATCCCCACCCTTAGGGGGATGGATGCCTACCACTACCACCACCCCTACTCAGGGGGCCTGGATGCCTACTACTACCACCACCCCTACTCAGGGGGGCTGGATGCCTGCCACCACCACCACCCCTACTCAGGGGGCCTGGATGCCTACCACTACCACCACCCCTGCTCAGGGGGGGCTGAATGCCTGCCACTACCACCACCACTACTCAGGGGTGCCTGGATGCCTGTCACTACTACCATCCCCACCCTCAGGGGGCTGGATGCCTGCCACCACCACCACCCCTACTCAGGGGGGCCTGGATGCCTACCACTACCACTACCACCACCCCTACTCAGGGGGGGCTGGATGCCTGCCACTACCACCACCCCTCCTCAGGGGTGCCTGGATGCCTGTCACTACTACCATCCCCACCCTCATGGGGCTGGATGCCTACCACTACCACCACCCCTACTCAGGGGGGCCTGGATGCCTGTCACTACTACCATCCCCACCCTCAGAGGGCTGGATGCCTACCACTACCCCTACTCAGGGGGGCTGGATGCCTGTCACTATTACCATCCCCACCCTTAGGGGGATGGATGCCTGCCACTACCACCACCCCTACTCAGGGGGGCCTGGATGCCTACCACTACCACCACCCCTACTCAGGGGGGCCTGGATGCCTGTCACTACTACCATCCCCACTCATGGGGGGATGGATGCCTACTACTACCACCACCCCTACTCAGGGGGGGCTGGATGCCTGCCACCACCACCATCCCTACTCAGGGGTGCCTGGATGCCTATCACTACCACCACCCCTACTCAGGGGTGCCTGGATGCCTGTCACTACTACCATCCCCACCCTCAGGGGGCTGGATGCCTACCACTACCACCACCCCTACTCAGGGGGGCCTGGATGCCTGTCACTACTACCATCCCCACCCTCAGGGGGCTGGATGCCTACCACTACCATCACCCCTACTCACGGGGGGCTGGATGCCTGCCACTACCACCACCCCACTCAGGGGGGGCTCGATGCCTGTCACTACTACCATCCCCACCCTTAGGGGGATGGATGCCTACCACTACCACCACCCCTACTCAGGGGGGCCTGGATGCCTACTACTACCACCACCCCTACTCAGGGGGGCATGGATGCCTGTCACTACTACCATCCCCACCCTCAGGGGGTGGGATGCCTGTCACCACTACCATCCCCACCCTCAGGGGGCTGGATGCCTACCACTACCACCACCCCTACTCAGGGGGGGCTGGATGCCTGCCACTACCTCTACCCCTACTCATAGGACGGGTAATGCATGACACAACCAGCATACTCCCACATAAGGAATGTCTGAAAATTACATCCCCCCCAACACCATGACAAGCGTGTGTAGTCTGTGACAAATGCCTACAACACTGAACATGACATTGAACATACAATGTGACCCCCTAGCACATGTGTCACACATAAATGTGTGTGGCCTCCACAATGCAAGCCGACCATGGCCACTGTGGCAATGGGGTTGAAGACCCCATCACCACAGCGACCAAAAGGGAAGTGTGGGGTCCATAGCTGATGCACCTTTTGAACAGTGTTGCAATGGGGCCCAAAGCCCCATCACCACAGTGACCAAAAGGGAAGTGTGGGGTCCATAGCTGATGCACCTTTTGAACAGTGTGGCAATGGGGCCCAAAGCCCCATCACCACAGTGATCAAAAGGGAAGTGTGGGGTCCATAGCTGATGCACCTTTTGAACAGTGTGGCAATGGGGCCCAAAGCCCCATCACCACATTGACCAAAAGGGAAGTGTGGGGTCCATAGCTGATGCACCTTTTGAACAGTGTGGCAATGGGGCCCAAAGCCCCATCACCACAGTGATCAAAAGGGGAGTGTAGTCTGGGTAAAAGCTGCCAAAGCCAAACTGCATGGATGATTCCTGGTCACACAACAACAAACACATCAGTGGCATAGTAGTGCTTGTGTCCCATAGGAACATAGATTGGGTGAGGCCAACAGTGCAGCGCAAATAAAACATACCTTTGGCCATGTGCATACAAACATCACCCATGGGGGCTCACATTGTCAACATTCACAAATAACACAATGACAGAAGTGACCATCATAATGCAGACCCACATATCCGCACCAATGGACACACAAAAGTAGATATCCTAGGGAGACTGTAGATGTCAGGTGAACAAATACCATACCATGGCAGCAATGGGGCATACAAACCATGATTATTGTGCTGACTGATGACCTAGGAGTCCCAGGGACAGCAGGGGAAAGCCACCAAACAACATACAGCCAATGGCACACTCAAGATATGCCAATGCAGTGGTGCAAATGCACAAACAGGCAGACCCACACTGCATATCAAACACAACAGGTGATGGGGGTGTGTGCCAGAGTCCCCAGGCAACCACACAACACATGAGGAGGCCTGAATTCCAATTACACAGATGTGTATTCAGTGCCATACAAAAGTAACTCATGGATCGGATTCCCCTATGTGGGCAAAGAGGCATTGTTAGATGAGAGGGAGCCCAAATTACACATGTCACACAAGCTAGTAGGAACAGCAACTAACACAGCAAGAGACAGACCCACCACAGCACAACCCCCAGGGACCCCACATTGTGGTGACACTACCCTGCATGATAATCCCACTGTGATGACAAAGGTAGATGTCATTCACATTGTGAACCACAGCCATGTATCCTGAGCAACAAACTACCATCACACCTACACAAGCACAAATCAAACAGCACGGCCTGCCAGCCATGGCCAATATGGAGGTAGGGGTCTAGCCGTGCAACAACTCACATTTGCACACACTCAACACCACACACCTTGATCTCCACCAATGTGCAGCAGTGAAGCTCACATGGACATTGCACATGCACCCATGACAATCCCAGGGGTGGTGGGGGGAACTAAGGTGCAGAAACCCATCACACATGGCCAGTCAACAAGACTCGTGAATGTCTGACACACTGCACACTACGCGGTACATGGGCATGACGTGAAATCCACCACAATCAATGGGATCCTGGCCATAGTCACACACCAATGAAGAAGACAAGGTGACACACAAAGAACACACGTACACAACTTCCAACATTGCAGCTCTGACCCTGAGGAGTGGCAGCAGTCACACACACAACGTGTCACAATCACTGAAAGCTACCATAGACTGTAAACTACATTACATGTGTAACCAACAAGTGCCAAGGGGAATCCTGAATGTGTCCCATCTGCGTTTGCCCACATCCCCAGCCCTGACAACAAAGACAACCTGGGATGACAACCTGATGAACCTTAGTTAGCCATGCACCCACATCCCGGAGTAACCAGGTCCAAGATGCTTGATGAACACAGAACAACTCAGCAAGCATCAGAAACAGGAACATCCGTAGGGACACAGCCTGTGTAGGAAAAGGGAAGGGTACATGCACAGACATGCTTACACAACACAAAACACAGGCCCAGGCAATGTCACAGGATTACAGACTGCCATGAGGGCACTCGACTGCTGTGGAAGGTCCGCTGTGCCAAGCCTTGTCTGTGCACGACTCAAACATGTCGGCAGAACACTCGGTCAGTGAGTCAACAACTACAACACACTGAAGGCTCTGCTCACATCAGCCTGGGTACGGGAGTGTCACGTTAGTCATCTGCATACACCCAAAACACATGTCAAGCAAGGTGCACTGTATACACTGATGAGTCCTTCAACATTGGTGTGCTAAACTGCATGTCCAGTGGAGATGGGCACACAGTCAGGGAAATAGGAACATTGAACGGTGGTAAGCCCACCAGATGTGCATCACTGTAAGACAAAGATGTTAATTTACAAATGCAAAACGTACATCCCTGTGTCATATGCTGAACATCACACCCTCAGACTGCAGCAGAGGATGCCATAGATCCAGACTACAACAGGACACACATCCCATGGACCACATGGAGTCCATCACTGCAACACTTCATTTCCCTGATCTGAACACTATTACAACTGCAAATGCATGATGATAACCATGTACATCATGTACATCAAAAGAAAAACCACAAGTAAACAAAAATAGGCTTTATTCAGCAAATGTCAACAAAAAATCAGAAGTCCAAATTAAACTAAGGCCAATGGCCAGTCCAAATACACAGTCCCAACAGGGTGACATGTGACAACTTGTCACCCATTGCTTGCCTGCACTGGTAGGGACAGGGGACATCCCCCTTGGAGGGGCATACAAGGGGCAGGCCAGGCACCGCAGGGACAGGATCAGGGGATGCCAGAGTGAGGCAGTGAAGGGGTGGTGGGTGCAGGAGTGTCACCAGCAACTGCAGTGGAGGTGTCTGACTCAGGGGGGGCCGGCACCACTGCAGTACCCGAGTCAGACGGGGTGGTTGTGGACTCCACTGCAGTGCATGCCTCCAAGGGAGTGGAAGGGGGGCAGATGAGGTGGGCAGGACAGAGGGGGGACCCGGTCTCCACACCAGTGGCACAAACAGGCTGAGCATCTGGGTTGGGGGTGGAAGAGCAAGTGGCAGGGGGAGGGCCTAAGCAGTTTGGGGATGCGGTATCGGTGTGTGGGGGAACCTGGGGCAGGGTGTGGCGGTGGAACCTGTGGAGTGGTGGCCTGGGGGATGGAGGAGAGAGACTGGGTGGAGGAGCTGCGTGGTGGTGGTGGTGGGGTCTTGCCCTTCCTGGTCCAGGGGGACTTCCGAATGGGGTCCTCAGTCTGTCTGCGCCTGGGGAGGGTGTCCGGGGGCGAGGGGCACTCCCCTATGTGTGTGTGGACTTCCTCTTCCCCCGGTATGCCGGATCTGCAGGATCGGAGGGGAAGAGGCCGAGGTCACACAGGAAGACCTGCTGTGTAGGTGGGGTTGCAGGTGAGGCAAGGGAAGCGTCTTGGAGGGAGAGGATTTGGAGGACTGCGGAGTGACTGTGGATGCCTGTGTGTGTGTCTGTTCCCCATCCCCTGTGTGTGTGGTATCTGTCCCCTGAGGATGCTTGTGTGCACGTCTTGCCTTTCTTTTGGGTGTGTCTGTGCTGCTCGTGTCTGTGTGCTTGGGTGAATGTGCAGGTGTGCATGTGCTTCAGACAGGTAGGGTGCCAGGAAGTGTGGATGGGCAGAGGTAGGAGGTGGGAGGGACTGCTGGAGGAGGGACACTGCTGCCGTCAGGGAGGAGTCCATGGACTTATTGCTCCTCTGTAGGGCAGACATACCCGTCGAGATGCCCTCCATGAACGACACCAGCTGTGTCAACAGAGTGGTGTGTGCATGGAGGACACTCAGCATTGCTGTCTGCCCTACATGGAGCTGCCGAAGTAGGTACACAGACTCCTCACTCAGGGCAGCAGGGGACACAGGGGTAGGGGGTGCGGTGCCTGGCACGAAGGAGACACGCTCCCGAACACGGGAGCCTCCACGGACGTCTGGAATTGGAGCCAATGGGAGGGCGGTGCTGGTGGTGGTGGTGGCGGGGCCAGACAGACTAGCGGGGGTGTGGTGGCTGCTGACACCCGCCTCCACAAGGGAGTCATCTTCCGAGCTGCTGTGGTCCTCAGCTGAGGTGGATGGTACTGAGGACTCCTCGGTGTGGCTCCCCTCGCCCTCCGTGCCACTGGGTCCCTCTGACCACTCATCGGATGCTGACCCAGTCTGGCTCCGCTGCTCCTCCTGGTCCGTGGAGCTGTCCCCTCCTGTGGCCGTGGATGTATCTGCAAACAATTAGGGAAACAGACAAACATCAGTCACCTGCACTGACCGCACACACAACAGTAAGTACAGCACTTACAGAGCCAGCCCTGGCATCCTTAGTAGAACATTGCCAAAACTCCTCACACAGATTTGGAGAAGCCAATTGTCAGTCTGATGGTCAACCATGGGACTCACACCCCTCCTGCCCTTGCACCCATCTGTCTGGTGCCTGTCTGATGGTAAGACACCAGTGTGGACACAAGCACCACCTACACAGTTGTTGGACATTGCAGGGAACACAGTGAAGTATATGAACATGCACACATCACATCTCTTGCCACTGAGTCAGTGCAGGTGTCCGGAGAAAGGGATGGCCAGAGTCTAAATAGAAATGCATGTGATGCATACCAGCACCAGACAACATGATGCACCCATGTCCGGATAGTCCATGCCACAATGGGGTGCATGTTGCACATGTCACTCCCCTGCAGGATCACTCTTAGGAAGTTTAATGCCATGACACAGGCATGCCTGCAAAGTCATACATCACTGTCTCCAGTCACATGGCCATGTCAGCCTGCCAACAACAGTCTGCACTGTGTCACAATCCTAGGACATGGGGAATGCAAGTTATGTAACTGACAAGTGCACATGTCCATCCCCCACACACCACATCATCTGAACTAGTATTTGTCCACGTCATGCCAATTGGACATATGGGGGACATGAAACACAACTCCCAGAACCTGAGCACCTCACAGTGTGCTGTGAATGAATAACAGCTGCCTGAAAGTCACAGTCGCATACACCTGTGTGCACAGTCAAGTGATCAAACATCTATAAGTCACAGAAGTATCGTCTCACATGGTCACATCTCAGATGGCATGCTGAACCCTAACCGACAAACATACCAGTAGTCCTGACAACGAAGCCACAGCACACTGACACAGAGGCAGACACCTGAGGGAACATGTCACTGATCACAACATGTCAGATGATCCACGGGAGTGGGAGTACAGAGTCTATTGTATGCCCTGGAGTAGGCATGAATGTCCAGCTCCACCTGTAAGAGGGATGAGTCCTGGACAGTAGGCAGGTGTCTAAGCATGTGTGACACACTTGATATACATACTCCTGAGGCCCAAACATTGTTCCCACCCACAGCATGGGGGTGTGCCAAATACCCCAGGGACATGTGGTGAATCAGATCAGCAAGTGGACCACATATCAAAGTTACACCCAGATAACATGTCAGGACTTGGGCATTGTGTGAGCAATTGACCCACCCATGAATCCCACAACATAGTCACCGGAACAAATGCTGTCCCCCACCTTGAGCAAAGCAAAATGCAATGACACAGTCCCCAAGTGACACAATTTCCTGACTGTAAGGGCCACACATATGCGTATCAGATGAGGAGTGGGCATGTCACAATAGAGGGACATGGGTCCTGGACCACAAGACTGATGTACTGTGGAAGTTTAACCAGGCCAGAGGAGGGCACATAGCATGTCAGACAAAGTGCACAGTACTGTCATGGACTCACCCCCTCCTTGCTGCTGTCTGGACTTCAGCTGCCCATCCAGGTCAGGGAAGACCACCGCCAGGATCCTGAGCATGTGGGGGTCAGGGTCCGGTGTCCGCCCCTCCTGCGAGGAGGCGACAGCTTCAGCTGGACCCTTGCGATCCTCCGGGTCCAGCCTCGAAGGTCCTGCCACCTCTTCTGGCAGTTGCGGATCCGGCGCTTGTAGTCCCCCACGGATCTTACTGCCCGGGCGATGGTCAGCCAGATTTTCTGCTTCTGGTGGGCATCAACCTGTGAGGATGACAAAGTGAAAATGCCATTACTACACATGCAACATATCCGTGCATCACACAGTTGGATATACATGTCTCAATCACTGGGGCACATGATGTACACAGGCAGTGCAACAATGGCTATGAACAGTTTGCCAGCAGTTACTACATGGTATCATTGCATGGAAAGTAAACCTTGTTGGAATGCACTGTTACTGCACTGTACCTGTTCAGTGCATGTAACTACACACTTTGGGGGCTCAGAACTACTCAGTGAGCATGCTAGCCAGTGGTGTGCACACTGTAAGTCCTGCTAGTCAGACAACATGCTAAATTAGAAAGGCAGTGGCAGCACACTCACCTGCTCCCCTGGTGTCCCATACAGCTTGCTGTACTGTGGAAGGAGGCTGTCCAGCAGGGCCTGGTTCTCCTCAAGGCTGAAGGCTGGGGCTCTCTCCACAGTACGTGCCATTGCAGTAGCCAGAGGATGCAGAGACAGCAGCAGTGTTGGTGGCAGATGTCGTCCTGGAGCATGTAGTGCAGGCAAGTGAGCTCTCAGGGGAACAGCCAGCATTATATGTGTGCTGCAGAGGCAGATACTGTCCCATGTGTCCAAAGTGATAGGTCCAAGTCGTTTGCATCTTCTGAATCTGACCAATCCATGGAATAGCAGCACTAATACACGCCCACAGCATCCTTCAAAAATCCAAGTTCATGACACCCATTATTTTGCAACATTGTTGTGGCTGGCCAACTGAATTCACTGCATCAGACTCGTTGAAGCTTCGAATACTCGTCCGTTGCCATGCAAGGCCCCAGCCAACGCGTGCGCACCGTTCGATCCATTGCTGTACAACGCGTATTTCGGGATACAACGCGTACCCGCTCACAACAGATGCAATGGGCCGGCCGGGCACACCGATCGGTCCATTGCTGTACAACGCGTACCCGCTCACAACAGATGCAATGGGCCGGCCGGGCACACCGATCGGTCCATTGCTGTACAACGCGTATTACGGGATACAATGCGTACCCGCTCACAACAGATGCAATGGGCCGGCCGGGCACACCGATCGGTCCATTGCTGTACAACGCGTACCCACTCACAACAGATGCAATGGGCCGGCCGGGCACACCGATCGGTCCATTGCTGTATAACGCATATTACGGGATACAACGCGTACCCGCTCACAACAGATGCAATGGGCCGGCCGGGCACACCGATCGGTCCATTGCTGTACAACGCGTACCCGCTCACAACGGATGCAATGGGCCGGCCGGGCACACCGATCGGTCCATTGCTGTACAACGCATATTACGGGATACAACGCGTACCCACTCACAACAGATGCAATGGGCCGGCCGGGCACACCGATCGGTCCATTGCTGTACAACGCGTATTACGGGATACAACGCGTACCCGCTCACAACAGATGCAATGGGCCGGCCGGGCACACCGATCGGTCCATTGCTGTACAACGCTTATTACGGGATACAACGCGTACCAGCTCACAACACATGCAATGGGCTGGCCGGGCACACCGATCGGTCCATTGCTGTACAACGCGTATTACGGGATACAACGCGTACCCGCTCACAACAGATGCAATGGGCCGGCCGGGCACACCGATCGGTCCATTGCTGTACAACGTGTATTACGGGATACAACGCGTACCCGCTCACAGCAGATGCAATGGGCCGGCCGGGCACACCGATCGGTCCATTGCTGTACAACGCTGATTACGGGATACAACGCGTACCCGCTCACAACAGATGCAATGGGCCGGCCGGGCACACCGATCGGTCCATTGCTGTACAACGCGTATTACGGGATACAACGCGTTCCCGCTCACAACAGATGCAATGGGCCGGCCGGGCACACCGATCGGTCCATTGCTGTACAACGCGTACCCGCTCACAACAGATGCAATGGGCCGGCCGGGCACACCGATCGGTCCATTGCTGTACAACACGTATTACGGGATACAACGCGTACCCGCTCACAACAGATGCAATGGGCCGGCCGGGCACACCGATCGGTCCATTGCTGTACAACGCGTATTACGGGATACAACGCGTACCCGCTCACAACAGATGCAATGGGCCGGCCGGGCACACCGATCGGTCCATTGCTGTACAACGCGTACCCGCTCACAACAGATGCAACGGGCCGGCCGGGCACACCGATCGGTCCATTGCTGTACAACGCGTATTACGGGATACAACGCGTACCCGCTCACAACAGATGCAATGGGCAGGCCGGGCACACCGATCGGTCCATTGATGTACAACGCGTACCCGCTCACAACAGATGCAATGGGCCGGCCGGGCACACCGATCGGTCCATTGCTGTACAACGCGTATTACGGGATACAATGCGTACCCGCTCACAACAGATGCAATGGGCCGGCCGGGCACACCGATCGGTCCATTGCTGTACAACGCGTACCCGCTCACAACAGATGCAATGGGCCGGCCGGGCACACCGATCGGTCCATTGCTGTACAACGCGTATTATGGGATACAATGCGTACCCGCTCACAACAGATGCAATGGGCCGGCCGGGCACACCGATCGGTCCATTGCTGTACAACGCGTACCCGCTCACAACAGATGCAATGGGCCGGCCGGGCACACCGATCGGTCCATTGCTGTACAATGCGTATTTCGGGATACAACGCGTACCCGCTCACAACAGATGCAATGGGCCGGCCGGGCACACCGATCGGTCCATTGCTGTACCACGCGTACCTGTACAGGTCAGTCGCATATGTCACCATGCTTGTCACTGGTGAACGTATGCCAGCCACATATACCTGCCAGAGACCCAGGGGCACACCTACAACACCACACCCAGTCCACACTGTTTCCTAAGGCATGTAAGGCTGCATTACCTTTTCTGTGTATGGGGGTTAACATGTGGTTTCTGTGGTGGCACTTGTGGGCAGCCACACCCAGGCTGTGCATGTGTTAATGGGGACAGGGTCCTTTGTGTGTTGTGCACATGACCACTGTGATGTGCAACAGTTCATTTCGGAGCATGTGGCATGGTCACATTTCCAGGTTGTGTATGTGTGTGACATGTCACATACCCCCTGGGTCCCATGGGGGAAGGCATGTACGTCACAGGGGGACCCATTGCCACAATAGTGATGTCCCTCCACAGTCTGTGTGCATGTTGTGTTTCCGATGTCTCTGATTCCATGTGCACGATGGGAGACAGGCTCCACATCAACGTTGTTTGTGCATGGACTTTGATGTTGTGCGTCACTGGCGTCCATGTCTGTCCTGCGTAGGCGACAGGGGCCACTACCTGTGGGAGTCATGTTTGTTTTTCTGACTTGTACATGATACGCCATGTAATGCCAGTGTCCATGTGGCAAGACAGGGTCACTGGGAATCTACCTGTCAATGAGCTGTGATGCCTGTGGCGCATCTGTCCAGACATGTCACTGTGGTGTGTGTGTGGAACGTGACAGCAGTAAATGGGTACTGTGACACAGCCTAATGGTTTCCCATAGCACAACCTGGAACCTGTTGTCCACACATGTTGTACTGAGTAGTTAGAGGATGGCCATGTAGGTGCGAGTTATGTGCGAACAGAACGGCACACACATCAAGTACTTGTGTCTCGTAATGATGTATCATGTGAAATTGAGTATGGTGAATGGCACATATGTGGGGTGACTGACAATCTTTCTTTCCTCAACCTATGCACTGCAGGGCTCCAGCTGTCCATAGACCATTCCCTGACCTGGCAACGATGGTGGAACGTGACAGCATCCGACGGTACCGCTTCACCAGGCAGCTGATTGAGGATTTGGCAGTGCGCTGGCACCACATTTGCAATCTGGCCGGCCGTACCCTACGGCGCTGACCCCCAAGGTGAAGGTAATGGCAGCCCTACACTTCTTTGCCACCGGTACCTTTCAACACACTGTGGCGACTGCCGGTGGGATGTCACAGACTATGTTCAGCCGTGTGCTACGCGATGTTTTGGAGGCAATGTTGAGATGCCTGAACCAGTACATCTATTTCCCTACACGTCAACAACTCACTGACGTCAAGAGTGACTTCTATGCCCTGGGGAGGATGCCACATGTCATTGGCTCCATTGATGGGACACATGTGGCTTTGTTACCATCACAGGCACATGAGCAGGCATACCGGA
The DNA here is from genome assembly GCA_963921515.1 of Calotriton arnoldi. Lineage (NCBI taxonomy): Eukaryota > Metazoa > Chordata > Amphibia > Caudata > Salamandridae > Calotriton > Calotriton arnoldi. Next base: position 555,114 of record CAWUFW010001951.1, read on the forward strand.
ACCGGAAACATTACCATTCGATCAATGCTCTGGTGGTATGTCTTGCAGATATGACCATCACACATGTGTGTGCCCATTTCCCTGGTTCAGCACACGATGCCTACGTGAGGAGGAGTAGTCGCATCCCGAGGATGATGGCACAGATGCAGAACCAGCATGCCTGGCTTGTCGGTGTGTACTGACTTTGTACCATTGTGTGTGTTCTGCTCTGTAGTATACCGCCCACTTTTCCAACTCAGCTAATGTGCACTTGTTTGTCCGTAGGTGACTCCGGATACCCCAACATGCTGTGGTTGCTGACACCCCTCAGGAACCCTGTGACACCAGCCCAGATGCGCTACAATGAGGCACATGGTCGGACCAGGAGAGTGATTGAGCGGACCTTTGTTCTCCTGAAGAGCCGCTTCCGCTGCCTGGACAAGACAGGAGGGGCCCTCCCATATGCCCCAGCAAAGGTGTGCAAGATTGTCATCGTCTGCTGCATGCTACACAACCTGGCAGTGCGGAAGGAGTTGCCTCTCATCCTGGATGACGATGACCAACGTCCGCCACCTGTGGAGCATCCTGGCCTGGACCACGATGCCAGTGATGATGATGATGATGATGGTGATGTCCGCACACAGCTCATCACCAACTTCTTCAGCTGAATGTGAGTATCCAGGGAGATGTAATGTGAATGATGTGAGTTTGCATGATATGTGTGGGTGGTGCTCTGGTGCTGTTTGAGTATGGCCATGTGCTACTTGACTGGATGCGTGCAGCAATGTGTCCTTACAGGTAGTATGTACTCCCCAACAGTTTTGACATGCTAACTTAGTTTTGTGTACTTGTCTTGTGACATGTATTGGGCATGAGTATTGCAGTTCTGTCCTGTTCTTCAGTGGTTTTAACTGTGTGTCATGTCTGTCCTTCACAGGGTGGTTACTGAGTACTTTGGTCAACTTGGATCCCCCGACACCATGATTCAGCTTTCAGGGTGGCAGCAGTAGTTTCCCTACAGGTGATGTGCCACACACCCCTGGACTTCATATCTTCTGCACTTGTTGACTGTGTGGCCACTGCCACGTGGGATTACCTTGCATTTGTAGTGGAAACAACATGTTGCAAATGTGTAATAAACCTGTGCTTCACTTTGGGATGTGCGTTGTCTGTGGTCACACATCTGACTGACATTTGGTTACTGCACCTGTGGGCTAGTTGACACAGACTCTGAATAGGTGTGGTGTCTGTGCATTCCACAGTATTTCCTGGCAACATCACTGTAGGCGATGAGTCCGATGGCCCTGGTGTCTCTGTGTTGTGTAGCCCTAGTGGTGTGTCTCCCTCATATGTGTCACGTCATCATGACTCACATGACGGTGTTGTACTTGCTGTAGCAGTTAGCATACACAGTGTAATTTAGCAGATCATCATCACCATAACAGTATCCACATTTGAATAACAACAGAGGCAAGTATGGTGTACTAGTGATTTTATTTACAGAAATGTGTGTGTGTATAGTGCACAGGATGGTGGGTGCTGTACATTGGGATTGGGATCCAAAGTTCCCAAATGAGTTGGAAGTCTTGGTAGCAGAAATGTCCTGAGTGTAGTCCACAGTCATATGATACATTAGTCCAACTTGAACTCCCCATGTCATGTGGGAGAGTTGTGTTGCATTCGACAGGGTGAAAAGTTTGCACACAAAGGAGATTTTCCGGAACAGGTGTTGGCTTCCTGGGGGATGTACGTGGCCATCAACCTCTCAGTTTTCCTTCCTCGGACGACCCCTCTTCTTTGGGGGGGACCCTCACATGCAGGCTGCGGCGGTGCAGGGGAGTCTCCGCCAGAGTCCTCCTCCCTCCCTGTGGCGGTGTCAGTTGTTGCAGCACCAGATGTTGTGGGCACACAGGGAGGTGTGGCCATGTTGGTGCTAATCTGGCGGAGGCATGTCAATATGTCCCTATGCACCGCTGTGAGTTCTTGCAATGTGTCCCTCTTGGACTCCATGCGAGACATGTGTGTCTCCACACGGGACATGTGGGAGTCCAAGCGGGCATGATGGGCAGCCTGCTGCTGTTGTATGTCCTTGAGGATCCCCACTACCTGTCTGACCTCTCCGGTGCTATCCTGGTACGCATCAGCGATGCGTGCCAGTTGTGGGTCATCATGCAGTCCAGACCCCTCTGCAAGCAACGACCTATGTCTACCACCCCTCCCACCACCCCTGGCAACACGTGCAGGACCTGCGGTGGCATGCACAGGTGACCCAAGGCCCCCTTGGGGGTTGTTAGTGGTGTTGTTGTCAGTTGCTCCACGGTGGGCCTGGGGCCCTGTGCTGTTATCATCGGTGGTCCTTGGTCTGTCCGTGTCGGCGGGGTGTGGTCTGTGTGTTGGCAGTTGTTGGAGGGGTGGGTGCAGGGGGTGCAGATGTTGGTCCTGCTGGTGCTGCATGATGACTCCCACCGGAGGTGCCAGGTAGGTCTTCGCCATCCGAGGAGGGCAGAGGCTGTTCCACACCAGTGAGCTCAGTGTCCCCCGGAGCCTGGGACAGGGACTCCTCCTCGCCTGCTGCTGTGTCCCCATCATCATCACCTGTATTTGGATGAGACACACATTGTATGTTATGTTTCTACAGGCATCAATGGTTCACACACCTGACAGTTGTGACTGTACCTCTGGATGCGGGCATGTACATTGCATTGTCCTAAGTTGTCACAGTAAGAGGTTGATATTGGTGTAGCACATTGTCCTGCATACCTGGGGCATTTCAATGTGAATGTTAAGGTGTGTGCATGGCCAGCATTGGTTGTATTTGGTGGACATCCAGCCATCCTTCTCCACCTAGCCCAGTTATCCCACCATGAAGCATGCCACCCTTGCAGTGGGTTCAGGTTGACTCTCAGGATGTCATTCAGTGGTGTTCTGCTATTTGTTGGTTCACAGTTCCCAGCAGGGCCTTGTGCTCCCCACAGCAGTACCCAGTGTCAGCCATCTTGTCAGTCCTTATCCACTCCCTGTGATGTGAGCATGGTTCAGAGTGGTGTTGATGGGCCAATTGTGTGGGTGAGCAATATCTGTGACTACAACTCCCATCATGCTATTGCCTACACCCCCCTTCCCAGCATGCCCATACTTCCTTCCTTTTCTGTGGACTTCACTGTGTGTGAGTGTGACAGCAATGGCAAGATGGCTGACAGTGTGGTCCTGTTGTTTGTTGGTGCACAGTTCCCAGCAGGGCCTTGTGCTCACCACAGCAGTACCCAGTGTCAGCCATATTGTCAGTCCTTATCCACTCCCTGTGATGTGAGCATGGTTCAGAGTGGTGTTGATGGGCCAATTGTGAGGGTGAGCAATATCTGTGACTACAACTCCCATCATGCTATTGCCTACACCCCCTTCCAAGCATGCCCGTACTTCCTTCCTTTTGACTCTGCTTCCCTGTGGGGCAGTGTGCCTGTGCTGACAGGAAGGCTGACAGTTTTGTCCTTGCGTTTGTTTGGCTACAAGTCCCAAGAGTGTCCCTGTGTTTCACACAGCATTACCCAGGGTGGTGGTTCTTTGTGGGATCTTCATTTGGTGTGTGAGGCATTGCATTCTCCCAGGTGGGTTATGTGGAGTTTGTGTTAAGGGGGTGTGTGAGGAGAGCTGCTTGTAACTATGGTCAGTGCTGTCATTCCTCCTTCCCACCCAGCCAGATATCCCACCATGCAACGTGCTTGCATTGCAGGGAGTGCAAGTTGGCTTTCAGGATGTCAGGCAGTGGTGTTCTGCTGTTTGTTGGTGCACAGTTCCCAGCAGGGCCTTGTGCTCCCCACAGCAGTACCCAGTGTCAGCCATCTTGTCAGTCCTTATCCACTCCCTGTGATGTGAGCATGGTTCAGAGTGGTGTTGATGGGCCAATTGTGTGGGTGAGCAATATCTGTGACTCCAACTCCCATCATGCTATTGCCTACACCCCCCTTCCCAGCATGCCCATACTTCCTTCCTTTTGAGTGGACTTCACTGTATGTGAGTGTGACAGCAATGGCAAGATGGCTGACAGTGTGGTCCTGTTGTTTGTTGGTGCACAGTTCCCAGCAGGGCCTTGTGCTCCCCACAGCAGTACCCAGTGTCAGCCATCTTGTCAGTCCTTATCCACTCCCTGTGATGTGAGCATGGTTCAGAGTGGTGTTGATGGGCCAATTGTGAGGGTGAGCAATATCTGTGACTACAACTCCCATCATGCTATTGCCTACACCCCCTTCCCAGCATGCCCGTACTTCCTTCCTTTTGACTCTGCTTCCGTGTGGGGTAGTGTGCCTGTGCTGACAGGAAGGCTGACAGTGTTGTCCTTGCGTTTGTTTGGCTACAAGTCCCAAGAGTGTCCCTGTGCTTCACACAGCATTACCCAGGGTGGTGGTTCTTTGTGGGATCTTCATTTGGTGTGTGAGGCATTGCATTCTCCCAGGTGGGTTATGTGGAGTTTGTGTTGAGGGGGTGTGTGAGGAGAGCTGCTTGTAACTATGGTCAGTGCTGTCAGTCCTCCATCCCACCCAGCCAGATATCCCACCATGCAACGTGCTTGCATTGCAGGGAGTGCAAGTTGGCTTTCAGGATGTCAGGCAGTGGTGTTCTGCTGTTTGTTGGTGCACAGTTCCCAGCAGGGCCTTGTGCTCCCCACAGCAGTACCCAGTGTCAGCCATCTTGTCAGTCCTTATCCACTCCCTGTGATGTGAGCATGGTTCAGAGTGGTGTTGATGGGCCAATTGTGTGGGTGAGCAATATCTGTGACTACAACTCCGATCATGCTATTGCCTACACCCCCCTTCCCAGCATGCCCATACTTCCTTCCTTTTGAGTGGACTTCACTGTGTGTGAGTGTGACAGCAATGGCAAGATGGCTGACAGTGTGGTCCTGTTGTTTGTTGGTGCACAGTTCCCAGCAGGGCCTTGTGCTCCCCACAGCAGTACCCAGTGTCAGCCATATTGTCAGTCCTTTTCCACTCCCTGTGTTGTGAGCATGGTTCAGAGTGGTGTTGATGGTCCAAATGTGAGGCTGCCCATTATCTGTTACTACGAGTCCCATCATGCTCTTGGCTACACTGACTTCACCAGCATACACAGGATTCCTTCCTTTCTGTGAGCTTCCCTGTGAGGTGGTGTTCTAGTGGTGGCTAAATATCTGACAGTGTTTGTTAGTTAGATTTGTGCCACTGCCTAGCTCTATTTGGTATTGGGTTTGTACATGTCATGACACAGTTACATATCACTATGACATGGCATGTATTGTGTTTATCTGACTGACATACACTTCTTGGGATGATTATCTTTTGGTTGCTGTTGATTTGCTAGGGGTGCATGGTTTGACTATCCCCTTGACAGTGAGGTGTGTGTATTGGCACACAATATTGTGTATATTAGTTGTGTACTCACCAGGCTCTGGGATGTTTGTTAGTCCATATACGCTCACTGGTGGTAGGATGGCCCGCACCTTCTCCTCCCAGGGCCTGAGGTATACTGGTTTGGCAGGAGGGCCACTGCCGGTGTGCTGGCTCAGGAGGTAATCCTTCTTCAGTAGGTCCCTGACCCTCCTGCGCACATCATACCACCTGTTCTGGATGTCTTCCTTTGTGCGCAAACATGGTGATTGTGCGTTCACCCTGTCGACGATCCTCGCCCACATCTTGGTTTTCTGTGCCATGGGGGGTCTGTTGGACCAATGTGCCAAACAACTGTGGCTCTACCCTCAGGATCTCGTCTACCATGACTTCCAATTCACTATCTAGGAACTTTGGATTCTTCTTTAGGGGCATGGTGATGGGTGGTGGTGGTGATTGATGTGTGTGTGTGTGCAGGTGAGAGTGTGTGTGTGTAGGTTTTGCTGTGTGTGTGTGTGAGGGTGCTATTTGTTGAGGTGCTAATGGTGTGTGGCTTTTGTGTTGGAAGAGCTGTGTGTGTGTCTGCTGTCTGCTGGTGTTCTGTGCTGGCAGGTCAGTGGAATTTGCAAAGGATAATGGTAGGGATTTGTGGCCTTTATGTAGGTGGAGTTGGGGGTGTGTCCTTGTTCAATTTTTTTCACCCCCTGTATTTATTGGCTTTGTCATTGCTTGTTTGGCCCTCTTTTTTTGTATTTTTTCAATTGTGATTATTGTGCATGTAGGAGTCGTTCTTCTGACCGAGTAGGACGTTGCAGTTATCTCGTGCGCGCCTCTCCGAGTCGTTCCCGCTGTGTTTCAGCTCAGTTTCATATGCGGCGTACGCGTCGGTCGCGGAGTATTGTGTTTGTTCGGCTGGGTTTTGTATGCGTGTCGGTCGTACGGCTTGGGCTCCGTGCGAATCGGTCTGCTTTTGCACCCATTGCATCGTAGTGCGCGGGTCGGAGTTCGCGGGTACGTTTAGTTCGGGTTTATTCCTGGTGCGTGTCGGTCGGTTCGATTCGCGTGGTTTCCCGGCCGGATAGCTTGTTTCCGTCCAGGTCGGTCGTTCGCCTTGAGTTCCGTACGAGTCGGTCGTGATTCACATGCATTTCATCGTACTTCCCAGGTCGGGCAACGCCGGTACGTGTCGGTCGGACTATGATCCCGTACCGAGTCGGTCGGTATTTTTTCCGGCCCGAATCGGATTCGGCCCCAGAGTAGTTTCACCGTAGCCAAACTTATGCTCTGCTCACAGTTAAATGTAGCAAGCAGACCACTATATTGGCAGGGAGGGAACTTCATCACTATTTTGATTGAGTACCCTCTCCACCAATATATAAATCAGACCCTAAGTCCAAACACAGAAATCTTCACTGCAACTTTGTCCAGCAACTCCTCAATGATGGCACCTCTTTCTCGGACACCCTCTGCAGCCTTGCCCCACTGAACTTTACTTTCTCAGATATTTTTCTACTAAATTTCTTCTAAGTCCGAAGGTAAGCTCTGACTGGGCCCGATCCACATCCGGGTCACCCATATGTTTTTTACTTTGACCCAGCTTCATGCAACTAGATATCTGCAATTGGCGCTTTGATCTGTTAGGCACAGTTTTTACCTTAAACTTTCAAACTTCACACCTCTTGTTTGACTGATTGGATTTTTGCCGCTTTGGTGTCAAATTATTTATTAAATGACACTCTATTTTTCTAAATTGATGAAGATTTATCACTTTATTGCTGTTTGTGTGCCGCATAAAGACTTTACGCATTGTCTCCAAGTTAAGCCTGACTGCTTTTGTGCTAAGCTATCAGAGGGTAAAGCACAGGTTAATTTAGCGACCTTAATGGTTCATCCTGACAAGGATTGTGGCTGCTGCTTGAGTAGGGCTCACACCCCCTCAAATAACAATCCAATTGCTCACATTGGTGCTCAGTGATGGGATCCAGTTCTTGTGTTTTTGCAGTGCCATACAGTGATTTGTGTAACACAAAAATCAAATCCCATAAAATAAATTTGATTCCGGATTCAACCTTTTTTAAAAATTCTTCTTGATTGGATACATTTAATTTTTCCAAACGCACTCCCATTCTATCTGAAGGTCTTTGTCTGTGACCCTACCTTCAAGGATGGAGCTGGAGCTCAGCAACCTAGAGAGCTACACTGTTGCTGAGCTCAGAAGATTCTGCAAGGAGATTTAGCTTACAGCCAAAAGGAGCTCCAATAAGGAGGAGCTTCAGAAGGCTCTCAGGAAGCTATGAGGTGGCTTATCAGTTGCTGGGCACAACAGAGGATGTGGAAGAGGCCATGGGGGAGAAAGAAGACGGCCTGTGCTGCAGCTCTTGGAGGAGGACGACAACTCACCCCCAGGAGTGGAGCACATTTTCAGGGCAGAGAGCATTGTATGCTCCTGTGGTCTGTCCCCAGAAGAGCTGGAGGACAGAATATCTGAGAGGGAGTTCAAACTGCAGCCGGACAAATTAAAATTGTAGGTAGAGAAGACAAAAGCTGAGGCTGAGAAGGCTTTGGCTGAAAAGAAACTATTACTGGCTCATGAGGTGAGCAAGAAGAGCATGCAGCTCAAAGCCAGACAAGCTGAATCTAGTAACAGTGGGTCCACTGGAGAAGTGAGAGTCCGCATACCACAACACCTGGTGCCCAGTTAAGGGATGAGATGACATAGACAAATGGTTTTCTGCATATGAGGTAGCCCTTAGAATGCACAGGGTCCCAGGGGGGATTGGGGAGCAAACGTATTAAAGCAAATGCCCAGAGTGGACAGGGACACCCTTCTAACACTAGAAGTGGGAGAACAGGCGCAGTATGCTCCATGAAGGGCATTTTAATTGTCTAATATGGATTCAGGGACAGCCACAAACTCCCAAACCAGTAGTGGGTGGATTACTTAGATAATTCCAGTAAGGCACTGAGTGGTTGGGTGAGGGGCAGCAAAGTCAAATATTTTATTTGGCTGTACAATTTGATCCTGAGGGAGCATATGCTAACTACTTGTTTGACAAAGCTGCACCAACATATAGTGGACAGCAAGCTCACTGACCCCCAGATAGTTTTCTTAGAAGGTGGCCCTCTAGGTCAGTACCAGTGTGTCCAAGAAGGCATCTGGGAGGGGGACTCCCAAAAGGGTGGTCAGGTTTCCCACCATAAGAAAGAGAGGGAGATAAGAATAAAAAAGGAGTTCTCTCAAGGCCCTCAAAGTAACTCACAGGGGAAAGGGATCTAGCCCCAATCTGACCAAAAGAACAATGGGTGTAGATATTAAAGCAATAGAAAGTTTTTCCCCAAGTGTTATGAATGTTACAGATTTAGGCATGCAGAAGGGGATTCTATGTGCCCCCAAGAGGGTACAGCCTCCGAATGGTGGGCCTATCCAAGGGTTGGCCAGTAGAGCTGGGAGGGGTGATGGCTCCTGCTAGTATGGGAGGGACAGCTGAGGTTACCCTAATGTCCTTGGGTGACAAGGAGATGTTGCCCAAAGCCCATATGCCGTTCAATACTTCAAAGTATTGGGAGTGAGTCACCGTCAATGGGCAGAGGGTGGAGGCTATGAGGGACACAGGAGCCAGTATGACTGTGGCATGGTGTCATCTGGGGTCCTTAGAGCAGGTGATACCCAATCTATTCCACCAGATTGTAGCAGCAGACAACTTTGAGAGTCGCTCTGGTTCCCTTTATGCAGGGGGGTTCTCAGGTTCTCTTAAGGTAATGGTGAGCCCTGCCATGCCTGTGGATTGTTTGTTAAGCAATGAGGTAGATCTCATTCCCTGGAAGGAAATGGAGCTCAGGTCACACCTGGAGATGTTGGGGTTCCCTGAGTGGGTCTACATGACTACATGATCCATGGTTGCCCAGGTGTGGAGTCAATGAAGTCTGGAGCCTGGGATAATGGCCCAGTCAGCTGCTATGAAAAGTAAAGGCAGGGGGTGTGGGAAGGCATCCCCCAGAACACTCATAGAACAGGTTGATGGGATGCCAGAAAAGGCTACCCCAGAGCCTACTAGGGAGGACATTGCTGATCTGAGAGACCTGCCTGAGCTTGCTGGATGGCAATTTGAGGGTGGGCCCACCAGAGAAGAGTTCGCTAAGGCACAGAGAGAGTGCCAACCGTAGAGGGCATGAGGCAGCAAGCTGAAACCTAGGCAGCTGGTGACACCTCTGGAGATCATCTCATCTATTAGGAAAATTACCTCTTGTTTAAGGAGCCTAGGTCTGCCTGTCACAAGGCACTGGGGGATCACCAGCTGTTGGGACAGTTTGCCTCCCTGTTTCTTTCTAACACCTAGACTTACACACCTGTGTACCCATGACATACACACTGGAGACAGTATGCCTGTAAAGAATGGATTTTGCGGTCTGTCAGATAGTGAAGGCCAGTTGGGAGTGATTGAGCACTCCAGTAGTTCCTGGTCCAGCCCAGTGGTGCTGGTATCCAAAGCCTCCTCACTGGGCCCACCCCAGAATTCAGTTTTGGGACTACCAAGTTCCTGAGTACTTCTCACCTCACATCAGGATACTGGTAGATTGCCCTAACTGAGTGGGCAAAAGAGATGCTACCATTCTCTACCCCAGAGGGTCACTTTCAGTTCAGGGTGATGTATTTTGGACTAAAGAATGCCCCTGCCACCCTTCCAGAGTTTGGTAAACAAAGTCTTAGCTGGAATGGAGGCCTTCAGTGCTGCTTACTTAGATGACATAGCTGTCTATAGTAGCAGATGGGAAGACCGCGTGTTTCACCTTCAGGAGGTACTTCAGGCTCTGCAACAGGCAGTCCTGACTTTCAAGACCAGCAAGTGCCAGATAGGGTAGTGTTCTATGAGGCACTTGGGACACTTTGTGGGCAGGGAAAGGCACAGTCCCTCCAGGCCAAACTAGAGACTCTTCAGGCCAAGGAACCCCCAAAACCCAAAGAAAAGTGAGGGCTTTCCTGGACCTCACTGGATACTAAAGAAGGTTCATTGATGCATATGGCACCATTGTTACCCCCTCAACTGAGCGGACCTCTAAGAAGAAGCCCTAGAAGGTGATCTGTGTGGAGCACCTGTACTCAGAGCTCCTGATGTCTCCAGAGAATGTATTTTACAGACCGATGATTCCGAGCATGGCATAGGGACTGTGTTATCATAGATAAATGAGGAGGGCCTAGACCAGCTTATAGTCTTCATCAGTAAGAGGATCATTCCCAGGCAACAGAGGTGAGTGCTAATGGGAGAGAAGCCTTTGCTGTAGTCTGGGCACTGAAGAAGCTGAGACCATACCTGTTTGGGACTCGCTTACAAGTTCAGACAGACCACAGGCCACACGGCTAGCTCATGTAAATGAGGGATTAGAATCCCAAACTGCTGAGGTGGTCTATTTCCCTACAGGGAATGCACTTTACAGTAGAACACCATCTGAATCAGATCACTCCAAAGCTGAGGGTCTATCCAGGTTCTTCTGCCCTAGTGATGAGAACTCCCTGGGGGTTAGATAGTTCTTCCCACTTTCATTTGGGGGAACACATGCTGGACCTGCCAGCCTTAGGGTGGCCTTTCTCCAAACATTTTGTCTTCATCCCTCCCATTTTTCTGAATTTGATTTTGTTGGTGTTAGGACTCTGTTCACTTCCCCACTGCTAACCAGTGCTAAGGTGCTTGTGCTCACTCCCTAAAACATGGCAAAATTGCTTTACATCTGATTGGCATATTTAATTTACTAGTAAGTCCCTAGTAAAGTGGTATACCAAATACCCAAGGGTGGTAAATTTAATGGTACTAGTGGGCCAGTAGTGTTTATTGTGCCACCCACTCAAGAAGCCCCTTAAAATATGTTCAAGGTCTGCCCTTGCAACCTGAATGCAGTTTTAAACTACCAATTCAACTTGGCAAAATGAACCTTTACCATGCCAAAAACTCAATTTTTAATACATATAATCCATCCCTAAAATAAGCATTGGGTAGCCAAATAGGCAGGGCGCATTGTAATTAAAAAGTGTGGCATGTACGTTTATATTTTTCATGACCTGGCTGTGAGCCCTATCTTTCACTTAGGACAATATTGGGTTACCTTATTACATTTAATAAGTGCTAACCTTTGATTAGGAGCAGTTATAAAAGTCATTTCTTTTGTCTGAGGAATTTAAAATCCTCTTTAATTGTAAAATTGGATTTTGAGACACAACTCTAAAAATGCCACTTTTACAAAGTGTGTATTTCCTTGTCTAAACCATTTGGTGCCTGCAGCCTGTTCCTGGGTCACATGGCTCGGTGCAGTTGACAGTAGGCCTTTGTGTATCCCTCCCAAACAGCCACCCAATAGAGGGTCTAGGTGTGCCTGGGTGGGCCATCTTAGGCAGGATGGGAGGGCAGAGCAGTGCACTGCCCCACCTGCTCTTCGAAGGACCCAAATAACTTCACACTAGCCTATTGTGCCTGCAGACAAACTGGAACCAGGGCATGGATGCAGAGGATTCTAGACACTCTGGGGTCGATTCCGATTCGGGCCGGAAAAAGCACCGACCGACTCGGATCCGGAAATTATACCGACCGACACGTACCTGTGGCGCCCGACACGCCAAGTACGATGCAAGGCGTGCAAAATCCGACAGACACGTACCGAACCCAAGTCGAACGACCGAGCCGCACGGAAAACAGCAATCCGGTCGGAAAAACACGCGAATCCAACCGACCGACACGCACCCGGAACAAATCCGACCGAAACGTACACGCGAACTCCAAACCGCAAAGTACGATGCAAGGCGCGAAAACCACGAGCGAGTCGGACGGAGGACAAGCCGTACGACCGACACGCATACAAAACCGAGCCGAAGTAACACAAAACACCGCGACCGACGCGTACGCAGCATAGAAAACTGCACAAACACAGCGTGAACGAAACGGAGAAGACCGTACGAGACAAATGCAGGGTCCGACTCGGTCACAAGAACGTTTCCAACATGCACAGACAGTACAAAGGAAAAATCACACAAAAAAAGGCCAAACAAGCAATTACTAAGCCAATAAATACTGGGGGGTGGGGACAGAGAACAAAGACACACCCACAACTCCACCCATATAAAGGACACAAATCACAACCATGATCCTTTGCAAATGCCATTCCACTGCCAGCACCCAAGAGAAAGCAACCACACACCCACAGCTCATCCCTCACACAAGCCACACACCATCAGCACACCAACAAATACCTACCTCACATACACCCAGCAAAACACACACTCACACACCCTCACCTGCACACCAACACACACATCACTCACCATCACCACCCATCACCATGCCCCCCAAGAAGAATCCCAAGTTCCTAGATTGTGAATTGGAAGTCATGGTAGACGAGATCCTCAGGGTAGAGCCACAGCTGTTTGGCACACTGGTCCAACAGACCCCCATCTCCCAGAAAACCAAGATGTGGGAGAGGATCATCAACAGGGTGAACGCACAATCACCATGTCGGCGCACAAAGAGCGACATCCAGAACAGGTGGTATGACGTGCGCAGGAGGGTACGGGACCTGCTCAAGAAAGACTACATCAACAGCCAATACACCGGCAGTGGCCCTCCTGCCAAGCCAATATACCTCAGGCCCTGGGAGGAGAAGGTGCAGGCCATCCTTCCGCCAGTGAGCATATATGGACTAGAGGACATCCCAGAGCCTGGTGAGTACACAACAAATGTACACAATATACTGCCACAAAACACACACACATCACTGTCAAGGGGAGAGTCAAACCATGCACTCATAGCAATTACACAGCAACCAGAACAGAATCATCCCAAAATGAGTATGTCAGTCAGATAAACACAACACATGCCATCAAAAAAGTCACATCCAACTGTGCCATCACATGTACAAACACAACTACAACTACAGCTAGGCAGTGGCACAAATAGAACTAACAAACACATCCAGACATGTAGCCACCACAACAACACCAACACACAGTGAAGACCACTCAAAGGAAGGAATTCTGTGTATGCTGGCCAAGTCAGTGTAGCCAATAGCATCATGGGAGTCGCAGTCACACATATTGCCCCCCACAACTGTCCCATCAACACCACCATGAACCATGCGCACATCACAGGGAGTGGAGAAGGACTCACAAGATGGCTGACACTGGCTACTGCTGTGGGGAGCACAAGGCCCTGCTGGCAACTGTGCACCAACAAACAGCAGGACACCACTGACTGACATCCTGAGAGACAACTTCCACTCCCTGCAATGCAAGCACGTACCATGGTGGGATATCTGGCTGGCTGGGTGGGAAGGAGGACTTGCAGCACTGACCATAGTCACAAGCACCTCCCCTCACACCCCCTCAACACAAACTCCACAGAACCCACCTGGTAGAATGCAATGCCCCGCATCCTAACACAAGATCCCACAAAGAACCACCACCCTGGGTTATGTTGTGTGAAGCACAGGGACACTCTTGGGACTCTTAGCCAAACAACTGCCAGGACAACACTCCCAGCCATCCTGTCAGCACAGCCAGCCCACCCCACAGGGAAGCAGAGTCAAAGGAAGGAAGCATGGGCATGCTGGGAAGGGGGTGGAGGCAATAGCATGATGGGAGTCGTAGTCACAGCTCTACATCCCCCACCACATGGCCCAGCAAGCTCACACTCACGCATGCACATCCCACAGAGAGTGGAAAGGCCCATCAAAGATGTCTGACACTGTTGCTGTGTCGTGGGGAGCACAAGGGCATGCTGGGAACTGCACACCAACCAACAGCAGGACACCACTGTCAGCCATCTTGCCATTGCTCTCACACCCACACACACTGAACTCCCCACAAAAGCAAATAAGTATGGGAATGCTGGGAAGTGGGGTGGAGGCAATAGCATGATGGGAGTCATAGTCACAGACATAGCTCACCCCCACAACTGTCCCATCAACACCACCCTGAACCATGCTCACATCACAGGGAGTGGAGAAGGACTCACAAGATGGCTGACACTGGCAACTGCTGTGGGGAGCACAAGGCCCTGCTGGCAACTGTGCACCAACAAACAGCAGGACACCACTGACTGACATCCTGAGAGACAACTTCCACTCCCTGCAATGCAAGCACGTTCCATGGTGGGATATCTGGCTGGCTGGGTGGGAAGGAGGACTTGCAGCACTGACCATAGTCACAAGCACCTCCCCTCACACACACCCCAACACAAACTCCACAGAACCCACCTGGTAGAATGCAATGCCCCCATCCTAACACAAGATCCCACAAAGAACCACCACCCTGGGTTATGTTGTGTGAAGCACAGGGACACTCTTGGGACTCTTAGCCAAACAACTGCCAGGACAACACTCCCAGCCATCCTGTCAGCACAGCCAGCCCACCCCACAGGGAAGCAGAATCAAAAGGAAGGAAGCATGGGCATGCTGGGAAGGGGGTGGAGGCAATAGCATGATGGGAGTCGTAGTCACTGATATTGGTCACCCCCACAACTGTCCCATCAACACCACCCTGAACCATGCTCACATCACAGGGAGTGGAGAAGGACTCACAAGATGGCTGACACTGGCTACTGCTGTGGGGAGCACAAGGCCCTGCTGGCAACTGTGCACCAACAAACAGCAGGACACCACTGACTGACATCCTGAGAGACAACTTCCACTCCCTGCAATGCAAGCACGTTCCATGGTGGGATAACTGGCTGGCTGGGTGGGTGGGAAGGAGGACTTGCAGCACTGACCATAGTCACAAGCACCTCCCCTCACACACTCCCCAACACAAACTCCACAGAACCCACCTGGTAGAATGCAATGCCCCCCATCCTAACACAAGATCCCACAAAGAACCACCACCCTGGGTTATGTTGTGTGAAGCACAGGGACACTCTTGGGACTTTTAGCCAAACAACTGCCAGGACAACACTCCCAGCCATCCTGTCAGCACAGCCAGCCCACCCCACAGGGAAGCAGAGTCAAAAGGAAGGAAGCATGGGCATGCTGGGAAGGGGGTGGAGGCAATAGCATGATGGGAGTCGTAGTCACTGATATTGGTCACCCCCACAACTGTCCCATCAACACCACCCTGAACCATGCTCACATCACAGGAAGTGGAGAAGGACTCACAAGATGGCTGACACTGGCTACTGCTGTGGGGAGCACAAGGCCCTGCTGGCAACTGTGCACCAACAAACAGCAGGACACCACTGACTGACATCCTGAGAGACAACTTCCACTCCCTGCAATGCAAGCACAGTCCATGGTGGGATAACTGACTGGCTGGGTGGGTGGGAAGGAGGGCCGGCTGTCAACCAAACACAACCAATGCAGACCATGTTCACACCCCAAAAAATACATAGAAATGCCCAAATAATGCAGGACAATGTGCCACACCAATATCAACCCCTGACTGTGACGACTTAGGACAATGCAATGTACAGGCCCGCACCCAGAGGCACAGTCACAACTGTCATGTGTGTCAACCATTGATGCCTGCAGAAACATAACATACATTGTGTGTGTCTCCCAAAAACAGGTGATGATGGGGACACAGCAGCAGACGCTGATGAGTCCCAGTCCCAGGCTCAAGAGGATGCGGAGCTCACTGGCGTCGTACAGCCTCTGCCCTCCTCGGACGAAGAAGACCAACCTGGCACATCCGGTGCAAGTCTACATGCAGCACCAGCAGGACCACCAGCTGCAGCACCAGCAGGACCCCCTGCACCCACCCCTCCAACGACTGTCACCACAAATACCATCCCTGCCGACATGGACAGAACAAGGAGCAACACCAGCACAGGGACCCTGGACCAACCTGTGGCCATGGACACCACCACCACCACCAACCCCCAAGGTGGACCAGGGTCATCTGTGCGTGCCACTGCATGCACTGCACATGTCAGCAGGGGTGGTGGGAGGGTGGGAGACAGAGGTCGCTGCTTGCAGAGGTTGCTGGTGTGCATGATGACCCACAACTGGTACGCATAGCTGATGCGTACCAGTCCAGCACCGGAGACCTCAGCCAGGTAGTGGGGCTCCTCAGAGACATGAAACAGCAGCAGGCTGCCCATCATGCCCGCTTGGACTCTCACATGTCCCACGTGGAGTCACACATGTCCCGCGTGGACTCACACATGTCCCGCGTGGAGTCCAAGTGGGATGCACTGCATGAGATGACGGCGGTGCACAGGGACATTTTACAATGCCTCCGCCAGATGAACAGCAACCAGTCCACACCTCCCTGTGTGCCAACAACATCTGGTGCCGAACAAACTGCAACTGCCACAGGGAGGGAGGATGACTCTGGCGGAGAGTCCCCTGCACCGCAGCAGCCTGTACTTGAGGGGCCCCCCCAAGAAGAGGGGTCGTCCGAGGAGGGGCAAGTGAGAGGCCGATGGCCAAGCGCAACTCCCAGGAAGCCTGAACCTGTTCTGGATGTTCACCTTTGTGCACAGACTGTTCACCCTGTTGACGGCAACACTACTCCCACACATTGCATGGGGAGTACAAGTTGGACCAATGTGTCAGACAACTGTGGCCCCGATACTGGGGATTCTGTCTACCAGGACTTTCAATTCACCTAGGAACTTCGGATTGCAAGATTTATGTACAGCACTACCCATCCTATGCACTATTCACACAAATGTATCACAATAAACACACTAATACACCATACTTGCCTCTGTTGTGATTCCAACGTGGGTGCTGTTATGGGGATGATGAACTGCAAAATTACACTGTGTATGCGAACTGCAACAGCAAGGACAACACAGGCATGTGAGTAAAGGCAACGTGACACATATGAGGGAGACACACCACCAGGGCTACACAACACATACACACCTAGGCCATCTGACTCATTGCCTACACTGATGTTGCCAGGGAAGACGGTGCAATGCACAGACACCACACCCATTCCCAGTTGTAGTCAAGTAGCCCACAGGTGCAGTAAGCAAATGGCAGTCAAATGTGTGACCACAGACAACGCACATCACAAAGTGAAGCACAGGTTTATTACACAGTTGCAACATGTCGTAACCACTACAGATGCAAGGTAATCCCACCTGGCAGCGGGCACACAGTCAACAACTGTAGACGGAAGGAAGTCCATGGGTGTGGCGCACATCACCTGTAGGGACACAACAGCTACCAGCCTGGAAGTGCAATCACGTCGTCGGTGGACACAGTTGACCAAACGAATCTGAAAGTACCCTGTGAAGGACAGAAATGACACACAGTCAAAAGCAATGGAGTACAGGACAGAACAGCAAAACTCATGCACAATACATGTTACAAGATACCCACCCAGAACCAAGTTAGCATGTCAACACTGTTGGGGAGTACAGCCCACCTGTAAGCACACATCGCAACACACATCCAGTCAAGTAGCCCATGGACACACTCCAACAGCACCAGAGCACCACCTACACATCATGCCAACTCACATCATTGACATGACACCTCAGGATACTCACATTCAGCTAAAGAAGTTGGTGATGAGCTGTGTGCGGACATCACCCTCATCATCATCATCATCATCGTCACTGGCATCGTGGTCCAGGCCAGGATCCTCCACAGGTGGCGGATGTTGGTCATTGTCATCCTGGATGAGAGGCAACTCCTTCCGCACTGCCAGGTTGTGGAGCATGCAGCAGACGATGATAATCTTGCACACTTTCGCAGGGGCATATGGGAGGGACCCTCCGGTCTTGTCCAGGCAGCGGAAGCGGCTCTTCAGGAGACCAAATGTCCGCTCAATCACTCTCCTGGTCCGACCATGTGCCTCATTGTAGCGCATCTGGGCTGGTGTCACAGGGTTCCTGAGGGGTGTCAGCAACCACGGCATGTTGGGGTATCCCGAGTCACCTACGGACAGACAAGTGCACATTAGCTGACTTGGAAAAGTGGGCGGAATACTACAGATCAGATCACACACAATGGCACAAAGTCAGTACACACCGACAAGCCAGGCACGCTGGTTCTGCATCTGTGCCATCATCCTGGGGATGCGACTACTCCTCATCACAAAGGCATCGTGTGCTGAACCAGGGAAACGGGCACACACGTGTGTGATGGTCATGTCTGCAAGACACACCACCAGTGCATTGACCGAGTGGTAGTGCTTGCGGTTCCTGTAGGCCTGCTCCTGGGCCTGTGGTGGTACCAAAGCCACATGTGTCCCATCAATGGAGCCAATGACATGCGGCATCCTCCCCAGGGCATAAAAGTCACTCTTCACGTCAGTGAGTCGTCGCAGTCTAGGGAAATAGATGTACCGGTTCAGGAATAGCAACATTGCCGCCAAAACATCGCGGAGCACACGGCTCAACATGGTCTGTGACATCCCACCAGCAGTCGCCACAGTATGTTGGAAGGTACCGGTGGCAAAGAAGTGTAGGGCTGCCATCACCTTCACCTTGGGGGTCAGCGCTGTAGGATACGGCCGGCCAGGCTGCAAATGTGGGGACAACTGCACTGCCAAATCCTCAATCAGCTGCCTGGTGAAGCGGTACCGTCGGATGCTGTCCCGTTCCACCATCGTTGCCAGGTCTGGGAATGGTCGATGGACAGCAGGAGCCCTGCAGTGCAGAGGAGAAGTAAGCAAGATTGTCAGTCACCCCACATATGCGGCATTGAACACACTCAATATCCCAACACACATCATTATGAGGCACAACTACATGAAGTGTGCAGTTCCGTAAGGACATGTATGGTACATACATGGCCAACATCTGTCAACACGGTCCAACAGGTGGCATCAATTAGTCCCAGGTTGGCCCATTGGATATCATGAGGCCGTGTCACAGTTCCCATCTCCTGCTGCCGTGTCACAATCACCCCCACAGTGACATGTGAGGACAGATGTGCCCCAGGCACCACAGCTCAACGACAGGTACATTCCCAGGGACCCTGTATTGCCACATGGACACTGGCATTACATGGAGTATCATGTATACACCACAGCAAAACAACCATGACCCCCACAGGTAGTGGTCCCACTTGCCACGGCAGGACAGACATGGACGTCTGTGACACACACACGCACAACATCAAAGTCCAGGCACACACAACGTGGATGTGGAGACTGTCTCCCATTGTGCACATGAAATCAGAGACATTGTAAACACTACATGCACAAAGACTGTGGAGGACCATCACTATTGTGCCACTGGGACACCCTGGCTCAAACATACCGTCCCACATGGGACTCACGGGGTATGTGACATGACATACACATACACCACCGTGAAATGTGACCATGGCACATGCACAGATATGAACAGTTGCATCATCACAGTGGTCATGTACACGTAACACCCAGGATCCTGTCCCCATGAACACGTGCACAGCCTGGGGGTGGCTGCCCACAGGTGACACCCACAGGACAACATGTACACCAACATACACACAATAGGAAATGCAGCCTTACATGCCTTATGATAAAGTTTGGACAGGCTGTCGTGATGTAGGTGTGCCCCTCACTCCCTGGGAGCTATCTGTGGCTGGCATATGTCCATCTGAGACAGGCATGCTGACATATGCCAGTCACATGTACAGTGATGCGTTGAACAGCAATGGACCGATCGGTGCCCCCGGCCGGCCCATTGCATTCAATGTGTGCGGGTACGCGTTGTACCCCTGTACGCGTTGAACTGCAATGGACCGATCGGTGCCCCCGGCCGGCCCATTGCATTCAATGTGTGCGGGCACGCGTTGTACCCCGGTACGCGTTGAACTGCAATGGACCGATCGGTGCCCCCGGCCGGCCCATTGCATTCAATGTGTGCGGGTACGCGTTGTACCCCTGTACGCGTTGAACTGCAATGGACCGATCGGTGCCCCCGGCCGGCCCATTGCATTCAATGTGTGCGGGTACGCGTTGTACCCCTGTACGCGTTGAACTGCAATGGACCGATCGGTGCCCCTGCCGGCCCATTGCATTCAATGTGTGCGGGTACGCGTTGTACCCCTGTACGCGTTGTACCGCAATGGACCGATCGGTGCCCCGGCCGGCCCATTGCATTCAATGTGTGCGGGTACGCGTTGTACCCCTGTACGCGTTGAACTGCAATGGACCGATCGGTGCCCCCGGCCGGCCCATTGCATTCAATGTGTGCGGTGCACGCGTTGTACCCCTGTACGCGTTGAACTGCAATGGACCGATCGGTGCCCCGGCCGGCCCATTGCATTCAATGTGTGCGGGTACGCGTTGTACCCCTGTACGCGTTGTACCGCAATGGACCGATCGGTGCCCCGGCCGGCCCATTGCATTCAATGTGTGCGGGTACGCGTTGTACCCCTGTACGCGTTGAACTGCAATGGACCGATCGGTGCCCCCGGCCGGCCCATTGCATTCAATGTGTGCGGGTACGCGTTGTACCCCTGTACGCGTTGAACTGCAATGGACCGATCGGTGCCCCCGGCCGGTCCATTGCATTCAATGTGTGTGGGTACGCGTTGTACCCCTGTACGCGTTGTACCGCAATGGACCGATCGGTGCGCACCCATTGACAATGGCCTTGCCTAGCAACGGACGCGTTTTCGAATTTCGAACGAGTCGGTTGCTGGAAATTCAGTTGGTCACCCACAACAATGTTGCAAAATCATGTATGTCATGAAGTTGAAGATTTGAAGGATGCTGTGGGCGTGTTTTGGTGCTGCTATTCCATGGATTGGCCAGATTCAGAAGATGCAAACGACTTGGACCTATCACTTTGGACACAAGGGACAGTATCTGCCTCTCCAGCACATATATATTGCTGGCTGTTCCCCTGAGAGCTCACTTGCCTGCACTACATGCTCCAGGACGACATCTGCCACTGCACTGCTGCTGTCTCTGCCCCTCTGGACCCTGCAATGGCACGTACTGTGGAGAGAGCCCCAGCCTTCAGCCTTGAGGAGAACCAGGCCCTGCTGGACAGCCTACTTCCACAGTACAGCAAGCTGTATGGGACACCAGGGGAGCAGGTGAGTGTTCTGTGCACTGCCTTTCTGAATGTGCATATTGTCTGACTAGCAAGGCTGAAAGTCTGCACGCCACTGGCTAGCAGGCTCACTGAGTAGTTGTCACCCCCCATAGTGTGTAGTGACATGCACTGGACAGGTATGGTGCAGTGACAGTGCATTTGAACAAGGTTTTACTTCCCATGCAATGATACCATGTAGTGACGTCTGGCAAACTGTCCATGGGCAGCTTTGCACTGCCTGTGTACATCATGTGCCCCTGTGATTGAGACATGTATATACAACTGTGTCATGCACGGATATGTTGCATGTGTAGTAATGGCCTTTTCACTTTGTCATCCTGACAGGTTAATGCCCATCGGAAGCAGGAGATCTGGAAGGACATCGTCCGGGCTGTCCGGTCCGTGGGGGTCTACAAGCGCCGGATCCGCAACTGCCAGAAGAGGTGGCAGGACCTTCGGGGCTGGACCCGGAGGATTGCACGGGTCCAGCTGAAGCTGTCGCCTCCTCGCAGGAGGGGCGGAACACGGACCCTGACCCCCCACATGCTCCAGATCCTGGCGGTGGTGTTTCCAGACCTGGATGGGCAGCTGAAGGCCAGACAGCAGCAAGGAGGGGGTGAGTCAAAGACTGCACTGTGAACTCTGTATTACATGCTGTGTGCCCTCCTCTGGCCTGGTTCAACTGCCACAGTGCAGCAGTCATGTTGTCCAGGAGCCATGTCCCTCTATTGTGCACTGCCCACTGCTCATCTGATACCCAGGTGTGGCCCTTACATTCAGGGAATTGTGTCACTTGGGACTGTGTCCTTGCAGTTTGCTTCACTAAAGGTGGGGGACAGCATCTGTTTCCCTAACTCTGTTGTGGGCATCATGGGTGGGTCCATTGTTCACACTACGCCTGTGTTCGGACATGTAATCTGCGTGTTGCTTTGATATGCGGTCCACTTGCTGTGCTGAGCCACCACATGTGCCTGGGGTATGTGGCACACGCCCATGCAGCGGGTGGGAACAATGTTTGGGCCCCAGGAGTGTGCAGATTACGTGTGTCACACATACATAGCCAGCTATCCACTGTCCAGGGCTCATCCCTCATTCATGTGGAGCAGGACAGTCATGCCTACTCCAGGCCATGCAATGCACTCTGTACTCCCACTCCCGTGTATCAGCTGACACATTGTGCGCAGTGATTTGACCCCTCAGGTGTCTGCCTCTGTGTCAGTGTGCTGTGGATTAGTTGCCAGGACTGCTGGGGTGTTTCTTGGTAGGGGCTCAGCATGCCCCTGGAGATGTGACCATAGGAGACGATACTTGTGTGTCACATAGGTGTTTGATCAGCTGCCCGTGCAGACTGGGGTATGCGAATGTGAAGTTCAGGCAGCTGTTCCCCATTCACAGCAGATTGTGAGGGGCTCAGGTTCAGAGGGTAGTGTCACAGGTCTCCCATATGTCCAATAGGTATGACCTGGACAGATGAGGGTTAAGATGATGTGTTGTGTGGGGGATGTACATGTGCACTTGTGCAGCTCCAGGACTTGCATTCCCCATGACCTACTATTGTGACACAGTGCATAGTGTTGTTGTCTGGCTGCCAAGTCATACATCACTGAGACAGTGATGTATGACTTAGCAGTCATGCCTCTGCCATGGCATGTGTCTACTTATTGGTGGTCTTGCAGGGGAGTGACATGTGCTACATGCACACCATTGTGGCGATGGCTATCAGGACATGGGTGCATCATGGTGTCTGTCGCTGGTATGCATCACATGCATTTCCTATTTGACTCTGGGCATCCCTTTCATCCGGAAACCTGTACTGACTCAGTGGCAAGAGCTGTGATGTGTGCATGTCCACATGCCACACCGTGTCCTCTGCACTGTCCAACTACTGTGTACTTGGTGCATGTGTCCACACTGGGGTGTTGCAATCCAACAGACACCAGACAGATGGGTGCAAGGCCATGTGGGATGTGAGTGCCATGCTTGGCATCAGACTGACAATTGGCTTCTCCTGTTCAGTTAGGGCACTTTTAGCAATGTACAACTAATGATGCCAGGGCTTGCTCTGTAATGTGCTGTGCTCACAGTGGTGTGTGCGTTTGGTGCAGGTGACTGATGTCTGTCTGTTTCCCCATTGTTTGCAGATACATCCACGGCCACGGAAGGGGACAGCTCCACGGACCAGGAGGAGCCAGAGAGCCAGACTGGGTCAGCAGCCGAGGAGTGGTCGGAGGGACCCAGTGGCACGGAGGGCGAGGGGAGCCACACCGAGGAGTCCTCAGCACCATCCACCTCAGCTGAGGACCAGAGCAACTCGGAGGATGACTCCCTTATGGAGGCGGGTGTCAGCAGCCACCACACCCCAGCTAGTGTTGCTGTCCCCGCCACCACCAGCACCACCACCGCCCTCCCATCGGCTCCCATTCCCCAGGTCCGTGGAGGCTCCCATGTTCGGGAGCGTGTCTCCTTTGGGCCAGGCACCGCACCCCCTGCCCCTGTGTCCCCTGCTGCCCTGAGTGAGGAGTCTGTGTACCTCCTTCGCCAGCTCCATGTAGGGCAGACAGCCATGCTGAGTGTCCTCCATGCGCACACCGCTCTGTTGACTCAGCTGGTGTCGTTCATGGAGGGCATCTCATCGGGCATGTCTGACCTACAGAGGGGCAATAGGTCCATGGACTCCTCCCTGACGGCAGCAGTGTCCCTCCTCAGACAGTCCCTCACCCCTCCTGCCTCTGCTCCATCCACACTCCCCAGCACCTTACCCGTCCCAAGCACACACACACCGGCACAGGCACACACCAGCACACACACGTCCAGCACACAGACACACACGCCACAAACAAAACGCACACGCACGCACAGTCAGGGGACTGAAACCAGACTCACAGGGGATGGGGCCCTGGTACACACACACGCATCCACGGGCACTGCGCAGTCCTCAGTTGCCTCTCCCTCCAAAACACCCTCCCTTGCCTCACCTGCAACCCCAAAGACCCAGCGCCTCTTCCTCAGTGACCTCGGCCTCTTCCCCTCCGATCCAGCTGCTCCAGCATCCAGGGGGAAGAGGAAGCTCCCCACACGGAGCAGAGTGCCCCTCGCCCCCGGACACCCTCCCCCAGGCGCAGACAGACTGAGGCCCCCACCCGCAAGTCCCCCGGAGTGGTAAGAGCAAGACCCCGCCGCCGCCCTGCAGCTCAAGCACCAGGTCTCCTTCCTCCATCCCTCAGGCCCCCACTCCACAGGTGCCCCCACCACACCCTGCCCCAGGTTCCCCCACCCACAGATATACCATCCCCAAGAGGATCCGGCCTTCTCCCCCTGCCACTTGCTCTCCCGGCACCACACCCCCGCTGCGCTTGTCTGTGCCACTGATGTGGTGAGGGTGTCCTCCCCCTCTGTCCAGCCCACCTTGCCTGTTCCCCATTCTCCTCCCCTGGTGGTAGGCACTGCAGTGGAGTCCACTACCACCCTGTCTGACTTGGGCACTGCAGTGGCGGACCTGTCCACTCCATCTGCAGGGTCCACTGCAGTCGTGCCGGCACCCACAACATCTGAGTCATGCCCCCCAGTTGTGCCGGCACACACCATGTCAGACACCTCCACTGCAGTTGTCAGTGGCTCTCCAGCACCCACCACCCCTTCCCTGCTTCCTCCTGGTGAGCCCTGATCCTGTCCCTGCGGTGCCTGGCCTACCCCCCGGTTGCCCCTCCTAGTGGATTGTCCCTGGTTTTGTGCAGGCATGTGTAGGGTGGCATCTGCCACTGTCACCCACTTGTGACTTTGTTGATGGACTGGCCATTGGCCTTTGTTTATTTTCTACCGGACTTCTACTTTTAATGCCACATATGCTGAATAAAGCAACTTTCTGTTCTCTAGTGCTTTTGCTTCTGATGTACATGATGTTGATGATGCTAACCATGCCCTTGCTGCAGTGATGGTGATATTTGGTCTCATGATAATGAAGTGTTACTGTGCAGGAACCCATGTGGTCCAGGGGGAATGTGTCCTATCCTGTGGTGTATCCATGTCATCCATAGCAGCATCTGAGGGTGTCATGTGTTCAGTATTTGGCATTGGGATTTCCTACTTAGATTGCCTATTTCACATCTGTGGCTTCCACCCCTGCACATCTGTTGTGCCTGCCATTGTTCAATTCGTCTACATCCCTGACCGTGTGGCCATCTCCAGTGGACATGCAGGTTTGGGCATCAATGGGGAAGGACTCATCTGTGTTGTCAGTGCAACATTGCTATACAAGTGTGTTGGATCTGTGCTGATGATTCCGTTGGCACTTCCATGACCAGGCTGATGTTACGGGAGCCCTCATTTGGTGCTAATTGTTGATTGTGTGACCAAGTGCTCAGCTGACATGATGGGGCCCTACTGAGGCAACATATGGCACAGCTTTCCTCACACAGGAGTGGAGTCCCCTCATGGCAGTGTGTACTCCTGTGACATTGCCTGCGCCCAAGGTGTGTGTTGTATGTGCATGTCTGTGTGTTCACTTCCGTTTAGCTGTGCATGCTGTGATCCCTAGTGTTGTACCTGTTTGTGATGCTAGCTGAGTTGAGCTATGTTCCCCCAAAGTCTTCTCCCTGGGTTCTCTGTGATGTGGGTGCATGGCACATTACTGGTCATCAGGGTGTCACCCATAGGTGTGTTTGCTGTCAGGGCTGAGTTTGTGTGCAGACGCAGATGGGTCACAGTCAGGTTTCCCCTTGGCACTTGTTGTTTGCCCCTGTCATGTGATTTCCAGTTTGTGTTATCTTTCAGTGATTGTGACACGTTGTGTGTGTGACTGCTGGCACTCCTCAGGGTCCGGGCTGCAATGTTGGTTGTTGTCTATGTGTGTTCTTTGTGGGTGACCTTGGCTTCTTCATTGGTGTGTGACTGTGGCTGGGATCCCATTGGTTGGTGTGGTATTGCCGTCATGTCCATGTACAGCGTAGTGTGCAGTGTGTCAGACATTCAGGAGTCTTGTTGAGTGGCCATGTGTGATGTGTTTCTGCACCTTGGTTCCCACCCACCACCCTGGAATAGTCATGGGTGCATGTGCAATGTCACCAGTGCATGTGTACTTCACTGCTGCACATTGTTGGAGGTCGAGGGGTGTGGTGTTGAGTGTGTGCAGATGAGAGTTGTTGCCCGGCTAGGCCCCTGCCTCCATGTTGGCCTTGGCTTACTGGCCATGCTGTTTGATTTGTGCTTGTGTAGGTGTGATGGTAGTTAGTTGCTCAGGACACATGACTGTGGTTCACAGTGTGAACCACATTTAGCTTTGTCATCACAGTGGGATTGTAATGCAGCCCAGGGTCACCACATTGTGGGGGCCCTGGGGGTGGTGCTGTGGTGTGTCTGTGTCTTGCTGTGTCAGTTGCTGTCCCTACGTGCCTGTGTGACATGTGTGATTTGTGCTCCCTCTCATCTGACAATGCCTGCTTGCCCACATAGGGGATTTGGATCCATGAGTTACCTTTGTGTGGCACTGTATGCACATCTGTATGATTGGTATTCAGGTCTCCTCATGTGTTGTGTGGTTGCCTGGGGACACTGGCACCCCCCTCACCTGTTGTGTATGATGTGCAGTGTGGGTCTGCCTGTTTGTGTTTGTGCATCTGCACCACTGCATTGGCATATCTTGGGTGTGCCATTGGCTGTATGTAGTTTGGTGGGTTTCCCCTGCTGTCCCTGGGACTCCTAGGTCATCGGTCAGCACAATGATCATGGTTTGTGTGTCCCATTGCTGCCATGGTATGGTATCTGTTCACCTCACATCTGCAGTCTCCACAGGGTATCTGCATTTGTGTGCCCATTGGTGCAAATATGTGGGTCTGCATTCTGATGGTCACTTCTGTCATTGTGTCATTGATGATTGTTGACGGTGTCAGCCCCCATGGGTGTTGTTTGTCTGCACATGGCCAAAGGTATGTCTTATTTGCACTGCAGTATTTGGCTCCCCCAATTTATGTTGCAATGGGACACATACACTACTTTGCCACTGATGTGTTTGTTGTTCTGTGACCAGGAATCATCCATGCAGTTTGGCAGTTGCACCTCTTTCTTTGTCAACACTTACCTTTTGGTCACTGTGGTGATGGGGGTTTAGACCCCATTGCCACAATGTTCAAGATGTGCTTCAGCTATGGACCCCACACTTACATTTTGGTCACTGTGATGATGGGGGTTTGGACCCCATTGCCACAATGTTCAAAATGTGCTTCAGCTATGGACCCCACACTTACCTTTTGTTCACTGTGGTGATGGGGGTTTAGACCCCATTGCCACAATGTTCAAAATGTGCTTCAGCTATGGACCCCACACTTACCTTTTGGTCACTGTGGTGATGGGGGTTTGGACCCCATTGCCACAATGGTCATGGCCTGCTTGCATTGTGGGTGCCACACACATATATGTGTGGCACATGTGCTAGGGGGTCACATTGTATGTTCAAAGTCATGTTCGGTGTTGTAGGCATTTGACACAGTCTACACACGCTTGTCATGGTGTTGGGGGGATGTCTTCTTCTTGCATTCCCTAGGTTGTGGTGTGCTGGTTGTGTCATGCATTGTCCATCCTATGAGTGGGGGTGGTAGTAGTGGTTGGCATCCAGCCCCCCCTGGCTGAGGGTGGTAGTAGTGGTAGGCATCCAGCCCCCCCTGGGTGTGGGTGGTAGTAGTGGTAGGCATCCAGCCCCCCCTGGCTCAGGGTGGTAGTAGTGGTAGGCATCCAGCCCCCCCTGGCTCAGGGTGGTAGTAGTGGTAGGCATCCAGCCCCCCTGGCTAAGGGTGGTAGTAGTGGTAGGCATCCAGCCCCCCTGGCTGAGGGTGGTAGTAGTGGTAGGCATCCAGCCCCCCTGGCTAAGGGTGGTAGTAGTGGTAGGCATCCAGCCCCCCTGGCTGAGGGTGGTAGTAGTGGTAGGCATCCAGCCCCCTGGCTAAGGGTGGTAGTAGTGGTAGGCATCCAGCCCACCCTGGCTCAGGGTGGTAGTAGTGGTAGGCATCCAGCCCCCCTGGCTCAGGGTAGTGGTAGGCATCCAGCCCCCCTGGCTAAGGGTGGTAGTGGTAGGCATCCAGCCCCCCTGGCTAAGGGTGGTAGTAGTGGTAGGCATCCAGCCCCCCTGGCTAAGGGTGGTGGTAGGCATCCAGCCCCCCTGGCTTAGGGTGGTAGTAGTGGTAGGCATCCAGCCCCCCCTGGCTAAGGGTGGTAGTAGTGGTAGGCATCCAGCCCCCCTGGGTGAGGGTGGTAGTAGTGGTAGGCATCCAGCCCCCCTGGCTAAGGGTGGTGGTAGGCATCCAGCCCCCCTGGCTGAGGGTGGTAGTAGTGGTAGGCATCCAGCCCCCTGGCTAAGGGTGGTAGTAGTGGTAGGCATCCAGCCCCCCTGGCTAAGGGTGGTGGTGGTAGGCATCCAGCCCCCCTGGCTGAGGGTGGTAGTAGTGGTAGGCATCCAGCCCCCCTGGCTAAGGGTGGTAGTAGTGGTAGGCATCCAGCCCACCCTGGCTCAGGGTGGTAGTAGTGGTAGGCATCCAGCCCCCCTGGCTAAGGGTGGTGGTGGTAGGCATCCAGCCCCCTGGCTGAGGGTGGTAGTAGTGGTAGGCATCCAGCCCCCTGGCTAAGGGTGGTGAGTGGTAGGCATCCAGCCCCCCTGGCTGAGGGTGGTAGTAGTGGTAGGCATCCAGCCCCCTGGCTAAGGGTGGTAGTAGTGGTAGGCATCCAGCCCCCCTGGCTAAGGGTGGTAGTAGTGGTAGGCATCCAGCCCCCTGGCTAAGGGTGGTAGTAGTGGTAGGCATCCAGCCCCCCTGGCTCAGGGTGGTAGTAGTGGTAGGCATCCAGCCCCCCTGGCTAAGGGTGGTAGTAGTGGTAGGCATCCAGCCCCCCTGGGTGAGGGTGGTAGTAGTGGTAGGCATCCAGCCCCCCTGGCTAAGGGTGGTAGTAGTGGTAGGCATCCAGCCCCCCTGGGTGAGGGTGGTAGTAGTGGTAGGCATCCAGCCCCCCTGGCTAAGGGTGGTGGTAGGCATCCAGCCCCCCCTGGCTGAGGGTGGTAGTAGTGGTAGGCATCCAGCCCCCCCTGGCTAAGGGTGGTAGTAGTGGTAGGCATCCAGCCCACCCTGGCTCAGGGTGGTAGTAGTGGTAGGCATCCAGCCCCCCTGGCTAAGGGTGGTAGCAGTGGTAGGCATCCAGCCCCCCTGGCTAAGGGTGGTAGTAGTGGTAGGCATCCAGCCCCCTGGCTAAGGGTGGTAGTAGTGGTAGGCATCCAGCCCCCCTGGCTGAGGGTGGTAGTAGTGGTAGGCATCCAGCCCCCCTGGCTCAGGGTGGTAGTAGTGGTAGGCATCCAGCCCCCCTGGCTAAGGGTGGTAGTAGTGGTAGGCATCCAGCCCCCCTGGGTGAGGGTGGTAGTAGTGGTAGGCATCCAGCCCCCCTGGCTAAGGGTGGTAGTAGTGGTAGGCATCCAGCCCCCCTGGGTGAGGGTGGTAGTAGTGGTAGGCATCCAGCCCCCTGGCTAAGGGTGGTGGTGAGGCATCCAGCCCCCCTGGCTGAGGGTGGTAGTAGTGGTAGGCATCCAGCCCCCCTGGCTAAGGGTGGTAGTAGTGGTAGGCATCCAGCCCACCCTGGCTCAGGGTGGTAGTAGTGGTAGGCATCCTGCCCCCCCTGGCTAAGGGTGGTGGTAGGCATCCAGCCCCCCCTGGCTAAGGGTGGTAGTAGTGGCAGGCATCCAGCCCCCCCTGGCTAAGGGTGGTGGTAGTGGTAGGCATCCAGCCCCCCCTGGCTAAGGGTGGTAGTAGTGGTAGGCATCCAGCCCCCTGGCTAAGGGTGGTAGTAGTGGTAGGCATCCAGCCCCCCTGGCTCAGGGTGGTAGTAGTGGTAGGCATCCAGCCCCCCTGGCTCAGGGTGGTAGTAGTGGTAGGCATCCAGCCCCCCTGGCTAAGGGTGGTAGTAGTGGTAGGCATCCAGCCCCCTGGCTCAGGGTGGTAGTAGTGGTAGGCATCCAGCACCCCTGGCTAAGGGTGGTAGTAGTGGTAGGCATCCTGCCCCCCTGGGTAGGGGTGGTGGTGCGCATTCAGGCCCCTGTGTGTATATGTGGCATTGGTGATGGGCATCCCGCCCCTATGGTGCTGCTGTTGCTGATGTAAGTATATTCTGCATCCCTCTGTGTGTGTGTGATGTGTTGTGTACGTGTTGTATGTGTTTTGTGGTTGGTGTCTGACTTACCTTCTGCGCCGTACGCGTCCGTGCCTGTTCCGGTAGTAAATGTAGAATATTGGTATGATCGGGACGAAGGGATTCATGGTTGGTTCGTGTCGTTCGTCCTTCTCGTTGCTTCGCGTCGTCCTCGTCGCTTCGCGTCGTCCTCGTCGCTGGCGTGTTCGTCTCGTAGCCGTGGATCGTGTTGTGGCGCGAATCGGAGCTTATGTGCGCCTCTCCCGGATGCTTTGACGTGCCGTGCGTAGCGACGGGTTCGGCGCGTTCGGAAAGCGCATCGTACTCGTTCGGCCGGACGGAGCTGCATTTTCCTTCCGTGCGACTCGATTCGGCGTTTCCGGATTCGCCTCGGTCGGGGAACAGGACCTGGTTTGGGTGAGTACGGCTCGGCCGGATTCTGTGCTGTTGTGCGCATCGTACTTACTCGTTCGGTGTGCTGTACGGATCGGTCGGGAAACAGGCTTTCGCATGGCTTTTTTCCCGACCGAATGGTATTGGGTGCGCCTCCGACCGAGATCGGAATCGGCCCCTCTGTGAGGAGAAGCCTCCAGACGTTTCTACCACTTCAAAGGAGGTGCCATGTATAAAAATAGGACCCTCAGATCTAATCTTCAGTGCACTCTTGGACCTATGGATACTACAGAAGAAGGATGCCCTGCTGCCCTGCTTCTTGAGTCCTGCCCTGCTTACTGAGATGGAAGACTGGAAATGCTCCCTTTATCCCAGCCAGCAGGAGTGACTCCAAGGGTCAGCTAGCTGACCTCCTGTTCTGAGCTACAGGGACGGTAACTAGACAAAATCTAAAAAAAATAAAAATAGAATGGACAGAATATCGAACTCAAAATATAGAATGGACATAATATCGAATGGACATAATATAGTGGTTAAAAATATCGAAATGCAGGTAAGTAATATCGACTGTCAAAATATCGAAGTACCTAATATAGGCATTAAAATATATCGAATTTTTAATAATATTGAATTTTTTAAAGTGTTTTCTATGTTAGTATATGTGTTAAAAGTGTATATTATTTTTGTAATGTATGTTTAATTTTTTTAAAATAATACATTTTATGTTATTTAATTTTTGCATAATTTAATTCCGTAGCGGGTTTTGGGTTTATAGGGGAATAGGTTGGGAAGTAATTTAATTATAGTAAATTAAATATTAATTTTTAGGAATTATTAATTATTTTTAATTTAATTTTGCATTTTAGTTCTGTAGCGGGTTGTGGGTTTATAGGGGAATAGGGTGGGAAGTATTTTAATTGTAATTAAGGGGCACATTACGATACCCGGCGTAAAAAAATCCGCCAGGCACGGAAGCGGCAAAAATCCGCCCGCACACACCGCCTGAACACCGACCACGCCATTATGAGTACACAAACTGAAAACCGCCATCGGCGGAAAAATCATACAAAATACCGCCCGCCATCGTCCGAGTCGGAGTCAAACCGCCCGCCACGGACGGAAACACGCACGACAACACAAAACCGCCCGCCCACACGGCCGACACACCGCACGTGAAATTACGATCGCACCGCCATGAGCGCGGAAAAACAACAAAAATACCGCCCGCCAGCGCAAACAACGCCGATGAGAATCGACACGGCAGAAGCCATGGCGCCCACGTACCTGCACAGAAACCATCCGCACACAAAACCAATAGCACACAACATGGCCAACAAGTCCACACAGCAAGGCACGCACAAATACACAAGCACAGTACACATCCCGAAAACACCCCCCGGACAAACAAAAAATACAAAGGCCAGAACCCCAGACACAACACACCTGAAAACAACAGACCATGAGGACACACCCACATAGGTGAGTACAAAAGCAGCACTCCCACAGACCACAACCCCTTGCTACATTGCAAACCAGAGAGGAGAGGAGAGGACACAGTGACACAGCAAGGACAGCAGCACACCACAGAAACGCACACATCACTACCACCACCACCACCACCACCACCACCACCACCAAACACCACCACACCCCGGCACCACAAACCCCCTGCACATTACACAACACACACCGCACCAGCACCACAAACACCATGGCACCACAAAGGATGCCCAAGTTCACGCCCATGGAGCTGACGGTCATGGTCGACGAGATCATCAAGGTGTACCCACAAATCTATGGGAACATGGTCCAGCACACACCACTAGCCACCAGAAACAGAATGTGGACCCGGATCGTAGACCAGGTCAATGCAGTCGGGACCCTGCCCAGGAACAGAACCGAGATAAACAAACGTTGGAATGACGTAAAGAGCCTGGTCAAGAAGAAGGAGGGCAAAAACAGAGAGCTGGCTGCCGTCACTGGCGGAGGGAATCCCGCGCTCTTTAAGACCTTCAAAGCGTGGGAGGAGAAGGTGCGAGTCGTAATACATCCGGAGATCCTCGCCGGATTAGCAGGGGGAGTGGAGGCTGGTAAGTACAAACTAATGTATACCAGCACACCGCTATGTACACACATGCGCAACCACCATGCCACAGCTCCCAGGGACAAACACCCCCATGTCCAGCACACAATACACAACACATCACACGCACATGCAACAGACACTACCACACACAGGCCAAACCGAACAACTGTAAGATGCGTGGGGACATGTGTACACTAAGCCAGCCACGTAACCACCAACAGGTCCACAAATATGCCAGAAGCGCCACAACGAGCACCCACCACACCCATGTGTCCGCCACAGCTGCATCAACTGACAAGTAACAGGTAAGTGGCAGGAACACAAAGTGCAGTGGGTCGGAGGGGGACAGCTGAAGTACAACACCCACCAGGCCCCCACTCCCACAGACCAGCAAGGTGGAGCACTCCCCACACCCATGTGTCAGGCACAGCTGCACCAACTGACAAGTAACAGGTAAGTGGCAGGAACACAAAGTGCAGTGGGTCGGAGGGGGACAGCTGAAGTACAACACCCACCAGGCCCCCACTCCCACAGACCAGCAAGGTGGAGCACTCCCCACACCCATGTGTCAGGCACAGCTGCACCAACCGACAAGTAACAGGTAAGTGGCAGGAACACAAAGTGCAGTGGGTGGGACGGTGGACAGCCCAAGTACAACACACACCAGGCCCCAGTCCCACAGCACAGCAAGGAGGAGCATCCCCCACACCCCACACCCACGTGTCAGCCACCGCAGTGCACAACGACAGCCGAAAGGCAGACATCACGGTCCACAGCAATCGGTGTCAGTGGGTGTACAGCCACCCCCACGACCCACTACACCCCCCCACCCCCACAGACCTGCAACATGGAGCACCCCCGCTAAGAGCCATGTGGCATCCAGTACAGTGCACGCACGAACAACTTGCAGGTGGGAAACTGGACAGGGCTGGATTACTGGAGGCATGAGGACCATAACACCACCAACACATGGGACATGTCACGTAGCACACGAACACGCAGCACCGCCCACCGTCACGAACAAGTGAACAATGTGCACACGGACATGAACAGCAGACTCACACCCCACATGACCCATCACAGACATAGCAACACCCAAGGAGCCACGTCTGCATGCACAAGCCACACTGAATATAGTCCCACACGGCAGCCACTGTGCAACTCATCACACACAACCGAAACACCATTGAAGTCCTGTCCATGTAGCCCCTACTGCCTGTCAACCACACACCCCACAACTACGCCTATGTAAGACAAACAACACTAGACGCAACAGAGCGGAACAACAGAAATGCACACGAACACCACTGAACCCATCAAACACACAGACACACCATGCACATACAACATACCATCCATCCCATCCGTCAGCCCCAGTCTCATGAAAGGCATGTCATCCGCACAGCTGCCACACATACAGCAGTCACGCTAAGACACATGCCCATGACCAACCATGTGCCAGAAGTCAATTAAGCGCACGACACACTGTGAGCAACAACACACAACATGGGCCACACCCCCCCCGAGCACTGCAGTGATGCACATGGCACAGGGCAGCACGCACACCAAGGAGATGGGACAACTGCAATACGTTGGCTGGCACACAACTATCACTCACTCATAACGATGCGTCCAATGCCATGTCCAGTAACCACAACAGACAGCAAATATGCAGGGCATGTCAGGCATGCACACACCTCAGACCATGCACTGTCATGCTGCCACAACACATGTCACGTTCGGCACCCATGGCTCACAGCATGTACCCCAAAAGCATATACCCTCCCAAATGCGAATCTGGGGCATGGCCCCCATGTTGCCATATGCGTTCCTAAGCGTTCCATTTGAACCCCAAAAGCATATTCCATCCCAAATGCGAATCTGGGGCATGGCCCCCATGTTGCCATATGCGTTCCTAAGCGTTCCATTTGAACCCCAAAAGCATATTCCATCCCAAATGCGAATCTGGGGCATGGCCCCCATGTTGCCATATGCGTTCCTAAGCGTTCCATTTGAACTCCAAAAGCAAAGTACAAACCAGACCCAGGATGGGCCAGGAGCCCGCATACACCAGAGTCACAATGAGTAGGGGCAAAGCAACACACCCATCGGCATGGCCAATCCGTCCCATGCCACATGTGCACAGCACACAGTCCCATTGCCTAGCACACACACCTACAGATGCCACAGCCACACACTCGCCTCCGGGAAACCCATGTACGAGATTGCACGAACTGCCAATGTCAGACGACTAATACATACTTCGCCAGGTGCAACACAATAACAAATCTCATTCTCTCCACAGGTGACGAACTGCTGGACGCTGGGGATGGAGACAGCAGCCAGCACAGCCAGCCTACAAGCCCCCAACGAGGACACACGGATCTGGAGGATCTGTCCACCTCTTCGGACACGGACCACCAAGCTGGCCCATCTGGCGTGGCAGGGCCCAGCCGCTCCCCAGGACCCCTCCTACCCACCAACCCATCATCCAGGGATGCTGAACAGTCCCAGTCCCCTGCTGCCACTGTCGTTGCGGCCACACCCACGGTCATTGCGGCCACTACCACTGCCGCAACCGCCACCATCGCCGCACCGACCACCACCGCCTCCACCACCACCACGTCTTCGCTGGCACCAGCCCCAGCGCAGGTGGTGGCCCGGCCGACTGGATCCACCCTGGGAGCCACAGCGAGGACCGTGGTGAGCAATGTGGCTAGTGGGCAGGCCGGTGGCAGCAGGACTGGTAGGAGGAGCAGGGTCAGGGAAACGCCAGCCTCCCCTGGGAGCCATGCCCTGCCTCAAATGGCCAGAGTCCTTGGGGCCTATGAAGAGGCCCAAGGACAATGGGCCAGGTCTGCTACTGACACGCGGGAGGTGCTGGGGGTGCTGAGGTCCATGGACGCCCATATGGGCCAATTCGTGTCCCGTATGGACCAACTCGTGGACCTCATGGGCCAGCTGGTGGTGGCGGTGGGGTCACAGGCAAGGCCAGCAACACCACCTCCGCCACCACCTGCTAGGGCGCAGGGTCGGCCAGCAGTGTCCACTTCCCCTGCGTCCACAGCCAGTGAGCACACCTCACCCACCACCAGCAGGTCGCCACCACACACCCCCCTCCCAAACGTGGAAGGGGCCGTCCGAAGAGGAAACAGATCTCCCGGGAGGACTTCGCACGCTCCAGTCGCAAGTGAGGCAGCCAGCCAGCCTTCCGCCAGCCTTCCTTGACCAGCCACTGCATTGACTTGCTCTACGATCCCACTCCACACAGCCAGCTGGATGGCATGTGTGTGTTGGACTATGGACATAGAACCAGTGGGTACACCCTGATCATCACGCAGCCATGACCGACAGCTCATTGTCACTGCACGCACCACTTTTGTCATCACCTTACACACAATCACATGTCACAGTTTGTAATAAATGCACCTTTTTCACTAACTGCTGTTTGTGCCCTGTGTCTTTATTGTACGGAATACAACGGCCACCTTGGGCGGAAAGGCACCTGATGCGTGGCATGGAAATGGAATCCGGAGGGCCTGTAGGGACCTAGGGGTGGGAGACAGAACAGGAGCACATTCAATGAGTGTGTCACACACCCATCACACAGTACATGTCAACAACTACAAGCAATGTACACACATCGCACAGAGCAATAGGGCACAATGCCACAGCCACCAACAGTGGCATACTACCCTGGCCATGGAGCGTTGACACACTGCACGCAGTGAACATACGGCCACCCTGACACAGCACACACACACCTGCATAGATACAGACACATCATCCGTCGTACATGGACACTCACCGTCAAGTGAAGTAGCGGGCGATGAGCTGCTGGCGCACATTCCCAGCTTCCTCCTCTCCGCTGTCCACCTCACTCGAGCTGTCCTGGTCTGCGGGCTGGGGCCCTGGTTGATCTCCGTCATCCACAATGAGGGGGAGCTGCTTCCGAATGGCCAGATTGTGCAGCATGCAGCACGCCACCACTATCTGGCACACCTTCTGTGGGGAGTACGCCAGTGCACTCCCGGTGCGGTCCAGGCACCTGAACCTGGACTTGAGGAGGCCAAAGGTACGCTCGACCACACGTCTGGTCCTCCCATGTGCCTCATTGTATCGATCGTCTGCTGGGGTGCGAGGATTCCTCAATGGACTGAGCAGCCATGCCCCATTCGGATACGCAGAGTCACCTGGGTGTGAGGGACACAGAGAACCGTTGCTATTCCAACTGGACAGGGGACAGCATCGCACAACCAGCACGCTACACCACTCCACATACTCACCGACAATACAGCCACGATCCTGTTGCAGATTGGCCATCAGTAGTGGCAAGATGCTGTTGCGCATTATGTGTGCGTCATGGGCCGAGCCTGGAAACTTTGCACACACGTGGGTGATCACCATGTCCGCAAGGCACACCACTTGCACATTCAGGGAGTGCGTGTGCTTCCTGTTGCGGTACAGGTGCTCAGTGGCCTGTGGTGGAACAAGGCCAACATGAGTGCAGTCAATGGCTCCCACGACGTGTGGGATTCTGCCAAGGGCATAGAATGCACCCTTCACTGCCGCCAATTCACGAGCCCTGGGGAATCTGATGTACCTGTTCCGGTACAGCATCATGGCTGCCAGTACATCCCTCAGCACCTTGCTGAACATGGGCTGGGACATCCCTCCTCCACTGCCCACTGTGTGCTGGAATGACCCAGTGGCGAAGAAATGCATGGCGGCCATCACCTTAGCCGTGGGGGTGACAGCAGTCGGATACACCCTGCGGGGACGGAGATGGGGCTCTAACATGGCACACAGTCGATGCAGAGTTGGCCTGTCCAGCCGAAACTTCCTGATTACCTCTGTATCGTCCATGTCCGCCAGCAATTGGTATGGGCGGTCAATGTTCGGTCTCCGCCTGGGTTAAATGACAGAGGACACATGTCAAAGCAACACGGCACATAGCAATTTCGCATACACATCACTGACATGACTGAGCAAGCACATGAGCCACAGCCCAGCTGTCAAGCTGGGACGGCACGGCCACAATACACTTACACAGGTCTCCCAACAATGGCAATGGCAAGTGAGACATACCACTGCCATGTGCATGCACATGGGGATCTAGGCCCCAATGACTTGCGGGGCGTGCTGATGGGGACTGACTGCATATTCGTCAAGCGGCAACGCCACGGCAACATGAGTGTCTGCTGAGCATGGTACTGCTTCCGAGGCTGGATGAGTATGGCACACGACGACGACGATGTGGGCACGGGCTGAGCGGCCAATACAAGTGGGACCTGTGGCACGAGGGGATATGAGACAGTAGTAGGTGTCAGCACTGCACCCTATGTACAGCACTGTACGGATCACAGCTCCCGAAACATTGACTGGTGTCCACATTGACAGCCCCATGCCAAGACGGCTGTGTGCTTGCAGTCACACGTCACAGGTGAGAGGTTACATTGCACGTGCCAGGTGGCAGTCGTACATAGTGGGAGCTGGCATGTGTGTGCATGTGTCTCCTGTTCAGGATCCACCAGATGGGCGCTGACTCTGTACTGACCATTGGACACAGCATGTTCCGTGGAAGGCTTGTGTGTGTGGGATGGTGGCACTGGATGTGCCTCCGTTGGGTGGGGGGCCATGCACAGGGCGGGTACGTCGATGATTGCGCATTGTTGGTCACGGTGGGTGCACCAGCTAAGATGTGTTGCCCTGTGTTCAATTCCTATGTCCGCATGATGATGGACTGTGGATGTGGGCAGACTACACATTGGTCGATGTGCTGTCTATATGCATGTGCCTTCACACCAGGCACAGCTGCCCCTGCACATGTGACCCCTGCTGGACTCGCTGCTGGGTCTGTGGAGCTGATGCACCTTCTGCGCGTGGGGCGGACAGCTCTCCTCACTTCCCTCATTGCGCATGTCATGTCTTTGCCGCAGGTGACATGGATCATGGAGGGCCCACATGTACGCGTGGGTAGGCTACACATGATTGTTCACTGGTCGCCACCCCCAGTCAGTGTTTCGAATGGGAAGGTTGTCGTGCTGGTGGTATGTTCGATGTGGCGGATGGGCGGGCCTAGGTGCGGGCTTACATTCCGGACATGGGGGGTAGTTGGATTGGCGACTAGTTGCAGTACACACGGGACACGTCTCTTCCTTTCCACATCTGGGTCATCCCTTGTACTAACTGACAGTGATACAGTCATCTTCGCCCCAGCCCTCATGTCCTCCCCTCGCCCCCCAATATGCATGCTCACCTGCGAGGCTAGCGCTTGCACAGGCAGCCCCAAGCTCGCACCAGAGAGGGCAAGGAGTGTATGTGTGGGTCCAGTTGCACGAGTGGGCTGTCTCAGGGTATGATGTGTGGCGGGACACCGTCCACCTGCGTGGTGCCCCAAATGGAGACCCGGCCTGCATGGACTATGCATCACAGTCTTCGCCTTCCGGATCCGCCACCTGCGACACCCAGTGGCTGTGGCTGCCCTTGCGGCCATGCCGCGTCCGTCTGTGGCTGATGGCCCACACATTCACTCTTTGGCCTCTCTGGGGAGGGCTCAGGGGTGGTGGCGCACGCGCTTGCACTTAGTCGCAATGGCATGTGGCGTGGTTGGTATGATGGGCAATGGATGGGATGGTGCGAGCCACCTCCCGTGACGTCAGTGCTGCTCGTGCTGTGGTGCGTCCCCCTACACTTCCATTTGACTTTTTGCCATGCTGGACGTTGAGGTTCTATTGCCTGCGTGATATGACCAGGAGGAGCGCGAGGAGACCTCTCACACACCATGCTCCACTGCCATCCCGTGCCCTGTATCGCCTGTGCGGATTGACTATGTTGGGGTTACACCTGGTCGACTGGGGCTGTGTGTGCCTTGTCAAGGGGCATGGCGGGCGCACAACAGGATCCAGCTCGTCCACAGAGGGTGGGCTGAGGTGCGCCTGGTACCGCTTTGTACGTGTGCCCGGCTGCTGTGCACACACGTGTTCACTCCCCCCGACAGGTGTCCTCTCACAATGCCCAGGGAAGCGGTGGTGTACTGTTCATGAGCCCTCCCAACACGGCGTGCTCCAACTTGGCATGTGCGCATCTACCCGTCGCACCCACCCACCTGAGCACTGCGTCCATACGACTTCACACGACACATGTGTGTCTTCCACAGTAGTGCTACTCATTTGCGTTGACATCCAATACCAGTGGACTACATGGTCATGTCACGACTGCCGTGTACTTCACATACTCTCATCCTCTCTCATTCGTACTTGTGAAATGAGTCAGCGGAGACAGTTCTGGTTTCAAACATTATATTGAGTCTTCTGTCCTCTGTGATGCAGTATAGTGGACACTACTGGCAGCGGAATACATATTGAGGATATACTGAGCATGATTACAAATGGGATAGGGTGTGGGGTTACATCTGCTTGGCCAAGGCTGTGCTAATGTACATTTACGTATAGCTGCGGAGCTGCGGACTTTGACACAGACGGTATACATGTAGCCTACCAGACCGCTCGGCATCATGGGCACAGTCCATCTCAGTTCCATGTGACAGGTTTGCTGCGGTTGTTCCTCATGCACGCGTGCATGTGAGATGACATCAGGGCATGTGCTTGCGTGCATGCAGCGGCGTGCCACTTGTTGTTGCACTGTGGTGGTTACTGGACATGTCACAGTCACTGGGGTCGTGTTGTTGTTGTATGCACTTGTCGTCCATGCAAATCACATCCAGGAACACCGCATGCATCGTGGGAGGCAGTGGCATGGGGTCTGTGTATCGCACCCACATGGACGGAACTGCACGAACAACCAGGACACGACATGGATCCAGCGCCCATGGACACACACACCGCTCAGTGGACATGAATAGGTCGCCTGGAGTCTGTGGGTGCTGCACCCCTCCCACCCCCGCCCCGGGAATCCCATACCAGGACCTTTGCATGGACGACAAGTGCATACAACAACAACATGACCCCAGTGACTGTGACATGTCCAGTAACCACCACAGTGCAACAACAAGTGGCACGCCGCTGCATGCACGCAAGCACATGCCCTGATGTCATCTCACATGCACGCGTGCATGAGGAACAACCGCAGCAAACCTGTCACATGGAACTGAGATGGACTGTGCCCATGATGCCAAGCGGTCTGGTAGGCTACATGTATACCGTCTGTGTCAAAGTCCGCAGCTCCGCAGCTATACGTAAATGTACATTAGCACAGCCTTGGCCAAGCAGATGTCACTCTGAAGCCCACATCCCACATGCAACAGCCAATCACATGTAACCCCACACCCTATCCCATTTGCAATCATGCTCAGTATATCCTCAACATGTATTCCGCTGCCAGTAGTGTCCACTATACTGCATCACAGAGGACAGAAGACTCAATATAATGTTTGAAACCAAAACTGTCTCCGCTGACTCATTTCACAAGTACGAATGAGAGAGGATGAGAGTATGTGAAGTACACGGCAGTCGTGACATGACCATGTAGTCCACTGGTATTGGATGTCAACGCAAATGAGTAGCACTACTGTGGAAGACACACATGTGTCGTGTGAAGTCGTATGGACGCAGTGCTCAGGTGGGTGGGTGCGACGGGTAGATGCGCACATGCCAAGTTGGAGCACGCCGTGTCGGGAGGGGTCATGAACAGTACACCACCGCTTCCCTGGGCATTGTGAGAGGACACCTGTCGGGGGGAGTGAACACGTGTGTGCACAGCAGCCGGGCACACGTACAAAGCGGTACCAGGCGCACCTCAGCCCACCCTCTGTGGACAAGCTGGATCCTGTTGTGCGCCCGCCATGCCCCTTGACAAGGCACACACAGCCCCAGTCGACCAGGTGTAACCCCAACATAGTCAATCCGCACAGGCGATACAGGGCACGGGATGGCAGTGGAGCATGGTGTGTGAGAGGTCTCCTCGCGCTCCTCCTGGTCATATCACGCAGGCAATAGAACCTCAACGTCTAGCATGGCACAAGTCAAATGGAAGTGTAGGGGGACACACCACAGCACGAGCAGCACTGACGTCACGGGAGGTGGCTCGCACCATCCCATCCATTGCCCATCATACCAACTACGCCACATGCCATTGCGACTAAGTGCAAGCGCGTGCGCCACCACCCCCGAGCCCTCCCCAGAGAGGCCAAAGAGTGAATGTGTGGGCCATCAGCCACAGACGGACGCGGCCTGGCCGCAAGGGCAGCCACAGCCACTGGGTGTCGCAGGTGGCGGATCCGGAAGGCGAAGACTGTGATGCATAGTCCATGCAGGCCGGGTCTCCATTTGGGGCACCACGCAGGTGGACGGCGTCCCGCCACACATCATACCCTGAGACAGCCCACTCGTGCAACTGGACCCACACATACACTCCTTGCCCTCTCTGGTGCGAGCTTGGGGCTGCCTGTGCAGGCGCTAGCCTCGCAGGTGAGCATGCATATTGGGGGAGCGAGGGGAGGACATGAGGGCTGGGGCGAAGATGACTGTATCACTGTCAGTAAGTACAAGGGATGACCCAGATGTGGAAAGGAAGAGACGTGTCCCGTGTGTACTGCAACTAGTCGCCAATCCAACTACCCCCCATGTCCGGAATGTAAGCCCGCACCTAGGCCCGCCCATCCGCAACATCGAACATACCACCAGCACGACAACCTTCCCATTCGAAACACTGACTGGGGGTGGCGACCAGTGTACAATCATGTGTAGCCTACCCACGCGTACATGTGGGCCCTCCATGATCCATGTCACCTGCGGCAAAGTCATGACATGCGCAATGAGGGAAGTGAGGAGAGCTGTCCGCCCCACGCGCAGAAGGTGCATCAGCTCCACAGACCCAGCAGCGAGTCCAGCAGGGGTCACATGTGCAGGGGCAGCTGTGCCTGGTGTGAAGGCACATGCATATAGACAGCACATCGACCAATGTGTAGTCTGCCCACATCTACAGTCCATCATCATGCGGACATAGGAATTGAACACAGGGCAATACATCTTCAGTTGGTGCACCCACCGTGACCAACAATGCGCAATCATCGACGTACCCGCCCTGTGCATGGCCCCCACCCAACGGAGGCACATCCAGTGCCACCATCCCACACACACAAGCCTTCCACGGAACATG
This sequence comes from Calotriton arnoldi, assembly GCA_963921515.1. Classification (NCBI taxonomy): domain Eukaryota; kingdom Metazoa; phylum Chordata; class Amphibia; order Caudata; family Salamandridae; genus Calotriton; species Calotriton arnoldi. The sequence goes on from CAWUFW010001951.1 coordinate 598,172, forward strand.
CTGTGTCCAATGGTCAGTACAGAGTCAGCGCCCATCTGGTGGATCCTGAACAGGAGACACATGCACACACATGCCAGCTCCCACTATGTACGTCTGCCACCTGGCACGTGCAATGTAACCTCTCACCTGTGACGTGTGACTGCAAGCACACAGCCGTCTTGGCATGGGGCTGTCAATGTGGACACCTGTCAATGTTTCGGGAGGTGTGATCCGTACAGTGCTGTACATAGGGTGCAGTGCTGACACCTACTACTGTCTCATATCCCCTCGTGCCACAGGTCCCACTTGTTTTGGCCGCTCAGCCTGTGCCCACATCGTCGTCGTCGTGTGCCATACTCATCCAGCCGCGGAAGCAGTTCCATGCTCAGCAGACATTCATGTTGCCGTGGCGTTGCCGCTTCACAGATATGCAGTCAGTCCCCATCAGCACGCCCCGCAAGTCATTGGGGCCTAGATCCCCATGTGCATGCACATGGCAGTGGTTTGTATCACTAGCCATTGCCATTGTTGGGAGACCTGTGTAAGTGTATTGTGGCCGTGCCGCCCCAGCTTGACAGCTGGGCTGTGGCTCATGTGCTTGCTCAGTCATGTCAGTGATGTGTATGCGAAATTGCTATGTGTCGTGTTGCTTTGACATGTGTCCTCTGCCATTGTCCCTAGGCGGAGACCGAACATTGACCGCCCATACCAATTGCTGGCGGACATGGACGATACAGAGGTTATTAGGAAGTTTCGGCTGGACAGGCCAACCCTGCATCGACTGTGTGCCATGTTAGAACCCCATCTCCGTCCCTGCAGGGTGTATCCGACTGCTGTCACCCCCACGGCTAAGGTGATGGCCGCCATGCATTTCTTCGCCACTGGGTCATTCCAGCACACAGTGGGCATTGGAGGAGGGATGTCCCAGCCCATGTTCAGCAAGGTGCTGAGGGATGTACTGGCAGCCATGATGCTGTACCGAAACAGGTACATCCGCTTCCCCAGGGCTCGTGAATTGGCGGCAGTGAAGGGTGCATTCTATGCCCTTGGCAGAATCCCACACGTCGTTGGAGCCATTGACTGCACACATGTCGGCCTTGTTCCACCACAGGCCACTGAGCACCTGTACCGCAACAGGAAGCACACGCACTCCCTGAATGTGCAAGTGGTGTGCCTTGCGGACATGGTGATCACCCACGTGTGTGCAAAGTTCCCAGGCTCGGCCCATGACGCACACATAATGCGCAACAGCATCTTGCCACGACTGATGTCCAATATGCAACAGGATCGTGCCTGTATTGTCGGTGAGTATGTGGAGTGGTGTAGCGTGCTGGTTGTGCGATGCTGTCCCCTGTCCAGTTGTAAATGCAACGGTTCTCTGTGTCCCTCACACCCAGGTGACTCTGCGTACCCGAATGGGGCATGGCTGCTCAGTCCATTGAGGAATCCTCGCACCCCAGCAGACGATCGCTACAATGAGGCACATGGGAGGACCAGACGTGTGGTCGAGCGTACCTTTGGCCTCCTCAAGTCCAGGTTCAGGTGCCTGGACCGCACCGGGGGTGCACTGGCGTACTCCCCACAGAAGGTGTGCCGGATAGTGGTGGCGTGCTGCATGCTGCACAATCTGGCCATTCGGAAGCAGATCCCCCTCATCGTGGATGACGGAGATCAACCAGGGCCCCAGCCCGCAGACCAGGACAGCTCGAGTGAGGAGGACAGCGGAGAGGAGGAAGCTGGTAATGTGCGGCAGCAGCTCATCGCCCGCTACTTCACTTGACGGTGAGTGTCCATGTACGACGGCTGATGTGGCTGTATCTGTGCAGGTGTGTGTGTGTGCTGTGTCAGGGTGGCTGTTTGTTCACTGCGTGCTGTGTGTCAACGCTCCATGGCCAGGGTAGTATGCCACTGTTGGTGGCTGTGGCATTGTGCCCTATTGCTCTGTGCGATGTGTGTACATTGCTTGTAGTTGTTGACATGTACTGTGTGATGGGTGTGTGACACACTCATTGAATGTGCTCCTGTTCTGTCTCCCACCCCTAGGTCCCTACAGGCCCTCCGGATTCAATTGCCATGCCACGCATCAGGTGCCTTTCCGCCCAAGGTGGCCGTTGTATTCCGTACAAATAAAACACAGGGCACAAACAGCAGTTAGTGTAAAAGGTGCATTTATTACAAACTGTGACATGTGATTGTGTGTAAGGTGATGACAAAAGTGGTGCGTGCAGTGACAATGAGCTGTCGGTCATGGCTGCGTGATGCTCAGGGTGTACCCACTGGTTCTATGTCCATAGTCCAACACACACATGCCAACCAGATGGCTGTGTGGAGTGGGATCGTAGTCCAAGTCAATGCAGTGGCTGGTCAAGGAAGGCTGGCGGAAGGCTGGCTGGCTGCCTCACTTGCGTTTGGAGCGTGCGAAGTCCTCCCGGGAGATCTGTTTCCACTTCGGACGGCCCCTTCCACGTTTGCGAGGGGGGTGCCTGCTTGCGACATGCTGGTGGTTGAGGTGTGCTCACTGGCTGTGGACGCAGGGGAACTGGACACTGCTGCTCCACCCTGCGCCCCGGCAGGTGGTGGCGGAGGGGAGCTGCTGTCCCTGGCTGTGACCTCACCGCCACCACCAGCTGGCCCATGAGGTCCACGATTTGGCCCATACGGGCGTCCATGGACCTCAGCACCCCCAGCACCTCACGCGTGTCTGAAGCAGACCGGACCCATTGTCCTTGGGCCTCTTCATAGGCCCCAAGGACTCTGGCCATTTGAGGCAGGGCATGGCTCCCAGGGAGGCTGGCGTTTCCCTGACCCTGCTCCTCCTACCAGTCCTGCTGCCACCGGCCTGCCCACTAGCCACATTGCTCACCACGGTCCTCGCTGTGGCTCCCAGGGTGGATCCAGTCGGCCGGGCCACCACCTGCGCTGGGGCTGGTGCCAGCGAAGACGTGGTGGTGGTGGCGGCGGTGGTGGTCGGTGCGGCGATGGTGGCGGTTGCGGCAGTGGTAGTGACCACAATGACCGTGGGTGTGGCCGCAACGACAGTGGCAGCAGGGGGATGGGAATGTTCAGCAGCCCTGGATGATGGGTTGGTGGGTAGGAGGGGTCCTGGGGAGCGGCTGGGCCCTGCCACACCAGATGGGCCTGCTTGGTGGTCCGTGTCCGAAGAGGAGGACAGATCCTCCAGATCCGTGTGTCCTCGTTGGGGGCTTGTAGGCTGGCTGTGCTGGCTGCTGGCTCCATCCCCAGCATCCAGCAGTTCGTCACCTGTGGAGAGAATGAGATTTGTTATTGTGTTGCACCTGGCGAAGTATGTATTTGTCGTCTGACATTAACAGTTCGTGCAATCTCGTACATGGGTTTCCCGGAGGCGTGTGTGTGGCTGTAGCATCTGTAGTTGTGTGTGCTTGGCAATGGGACTGTGTGCTGTGCACATGTGGCATGGGACGGATTGGCCATGCCGATGGGTGTGTTGCTGTGCCCCTACTTATTGTGACTCTGGTGTATGCGGGCTCCTGGCCCATCCTGGGTCTGGTTTGTACTTTGCTTTTGGTGTTCAAATGGAACGCTTAGGAACGCATATGGCAACATGGGGGCCATGCCCCAGATTCGCATTTGGGAGGGAATATGCTTTTGGGGTTCAAATGGAACGCTTAGGAACGCATATGGCAACATGGGGGCCATGCCCCAGATTCGCATTTGGGAGGGGATATGCTTTTGGGGTTCAAATGGAACGCTTAGGAACGCATATGGCAACATGGGGGCCATGCCCCAGATTCGCATTTGGGAGGGGATATGCTTTTGGGGTTCAAATGGAACGCTTAGGAACGCATATGGCAACATGGGGGCCATGCCCCATATTCGCATTTGGGAGGGGATATGCTTTTGGGGTTCAAATGGAACGCTTAGGAACGCATATGGCAACATGGGGGCCATGCCCCAGATTCGCATTTGGGAGGGGATATGCTTTTGGGGTTCAAATGGAACGCTTAGGAACGCATATGGCAACATGGGGGACATGCCCCAGATTCGCATTTGGGAGGGGATATGCTTTTGGGGTACATGCTGTGAGCCATGGGTGCCGAACGTGACATGTGTTGAGGCAGCATGACAGTGCATGGTTTGAGGTGTGTGCATGCTTGACATGGCCTGCATATTTGCTGTCTGTTGTGATTACTGGACATGGCATTGGACGCATCGTTATGAGTGAGTGATGGTTGTGTGCCAGCCAACGTATTGCAGTTGTCCCATCTCCTTGGTGTGCGTGCTGCCCTGTGCCATGTGCATCACTGCAGTGCTCGGGGGGTGTGGCCCATGTTGTGTGTTGTTGCTCACAGTGTGTCGTGCGCTTCATTGACTTCTGGCACATGGTTGGTCATGGGCATGTATCTTAGCGTGACTGCTGTATGTGTGGCAGCTGTGCGGATGACATGCCTTTCATGAGACTGGGCTGACGGATGGGATGGATGGTATGTTGTATGTGCATGGTGTGTCTGTGTGTTTGATGGGTTCAGTGGTGTTCGTGTGCATTTATGTTGTTCCGCTCTGTTGCGTCTAGTGTTGTTTGTCTTACATAGGCGTAGTTGTGGGGTGTGTGGTTGACAGGCAGTAGGGGCTACATGGACAGGACTTCAATGGTGTTTCGGTTGTGTGTGATGAGTTGCACAGTGGCTGCCGTGTGGTACTATATTCAGTGTGGCTTGTGCATGCAGACGTGGCTCCTTGGGTGTTGCTATGTCTGTGATGGGTCATGTGGGGTGTGAGTCTGTTGTTCATGTCCGTGTGCACATTGTTCACTTGTTCGTGACGGTGGGCGGTGCTGCGTGTTCGTCTGCTACGTGACATGTCCCATGTGTTGGTCGTGTTATGGTCCTCATGCCTCCAGTAATCCAGCCCTGTCCAGTTTCCCACCTGCAAGTTGTTCGTGCGTGCACTGTACTGGATGCCACATGGCTCTAAGCGGGGGTGCTCCATGTTGCAGGTCTGTGGGGGTGGGGGGTGTTGTGGGTCGTGGGGGTGGCTGGACACCCACTGACACCGATTGCTGTGGACCGTGATGTCTGCCTTTCGGCTGTCATTGTGCACTGCGGTGGCTGACACGTGGCTGTGGGGTGTGGGGGATGCTCCTCCTTGCTGTGCTGTGGGACTAGGGGCCTGGTGTGTGTTGTACTTGGGCTGTCCACCGTCCCACCCACTGCACTTTGTGTTCCTGCCACTTACCTGTTACTTGTTGGTTAGTGCAGCTGTGGCGGACACATGGGTGTGGTGGGTGCTCGTTGTGGCGCTTCTGGCATATTTGGGGACCTGTTGGTGGTTACGTGGCTGGCTGAGTGTACACATGTCCCCACGTATGTTACAGTTGTTCGGTTTGGGCTGTGTGTGGTGGTGTCTGTTGCATGTGTGTGTGATGTGTTGTGTATTGTGTGCTGGACATGGGGGTGTTTGTCCCTGGGAGCTGTGGCATGGTGGTAGTGCATGTGAGTACATAGCGGTGTGCTGGTATACATTAGTTTGTACTTACCAGCCTCCACTCCCCTGCTAATCCGGCGAGGATCTCCGGATGTATTATGACTCGCATCTTCTCCTCCCACGCTTTGAAGGTCTTGAAGAGCGCGGGATTCCCTCCGCCAGTGACGGCAGCCAGCTCTCTGTTTTTGCCCTCCTTCTTCTTGACCAGGCTCTTGACGTCATTCCAACGTTTGTTTATTTCTCCTCTGTTCCTGGGCAGGGTCCCGACTGCATTGACCTGGTCTACGATCCGGTTCCACATTCTGTTTCTGGTGGCTAGTGGTGTGTGCTGGACCATGTTCCCATAGATTTGTGGGTACACCTTGATGATCTCGTCGACCATGACCGTCAGCTCAATGGGCGTGTACTTGGGCATCCTTTGTGGTGCCATGGTGTTTGTGGTGCTGGTGCGGTGTGTGTTGTGTAATGTGCAGGGGGTTTGTGGTGCAGGTGTTTGGTGGTGGTGGTGGTGGTGGTGGTGGTTGTGATGTGTGCGTTTCTGTGGTGTGCTGCTGTCCTTGCTGTGTCACTGTGTCCTCTCCTCTCCTCTCTGGTTTGCAATGTAGCAAGGGGTTGTGGTCTGTGGGAGTGCTGCTTTTGTACTCACCTATGTGGGTGTGTCCTCATGGTCTGTTGTTTTCAGGTGTGTTGTGTCTGGGGTTCTGGCCTTTGTATTTTTTGTTTGTCCGGGGGTGTTTTCGGGATGTGTACTGTGCTTGTGTATTTGTGCGTGCCTTGCTGTGTGGACTTGTTGGCCATGTTGTGTGCTATTGGTTTTGTGAGCGGATGGTTTCTGTGCAGGTACGTGGGCGCCATGGCTTCTGCCGTGTCGATTCTCATCGGCGTTGTTTGCGCTAGCGGGCGGTATATTTGTGGTTTTTCCGCGCTCATGGCGGTGCGATCGTAATTTCACGTGCGGTGTGTCGGCCGTGAGGGCGGGCGGTTTTGTGTTGTCGTGCGTGTTTCCGTCCGTGGCGGGCGGTTTGACTCCGACTCGGACGTTGGCGGGCGGTATTTTGTGTGATTTTTCCGCCGATGGCGGTTTTTGGTTTGTGTAATCGTAATGGCGTGGTCGGTGTTCAGACGGTGTGTGCGGGCGGATTTTTGCCGCTTCCGTGCCTGGCGGATTTTTTTACGCCGGGTGTCGTAATGGGCCCCTATATTATTTACAACGATATTTTGGATTCGATATTTTTGTACTTACCTGTTTGTAGATAGGAATTCGATATTTTGGCATTCTATATTTTATCCACGATATTTTGGCAGGTCGATATTTTGGCATTCTATATTCTGTCAGTGATCCACAGGGACACAACAAGCTCCAGTGGTCCCTCTGCAACTGCCCAGCTGACCTGCAGCAACAGGACGGCCTGGACCTGCAACTGGACCTGCCTGAGACCTGATCCCCAAGAGGTGCCTCCAAGGTCCTGGAACCTTGGAGTGGCAACAGTCGAGCTCCTCCTTGAAGAAAAGGAGAAATCCTGATGTTTTGGGCTCCTCACAACGACGAACCGGCCTGTGTGCCAAGATCTTGTCACCTACGCCGCCCACCAAATACCGGTGAACCCACTCTTCACACCACAGCTATTGCCAGTGACAATCAGCAATGCAAGATCTGCACTTCATGCTACAGCATTGACAGCCCAACTGACAGGACTTTGCGCTATTCCCTTCCCTGATGCTCAGCCTGCTCCTTGTTCTACAGTGACGACCATCCTCAACACTCTCCCTGCTCCAAAGGGATCTTTCCACCACAAACGGAACTCTTTTCGCTGACTTTATAAGGTAACTTTTTCAGCAGGGCTGACCTGGTACCTGTATTCGGCCCGCACTCCATTGTGGTCAGCCAGAACTTGTAACTTTCACCCTGTCTTGCATGACCAGATACATGCGAGTGGTGTTTTGTGATTTTTGGCTCTTCACTTACCTTAAATATTTGAAATTGCATATCTTCAGTTCTAGTGATTGGATGTTTGTAATTTTGATTTCAAATAATTTATAAAGAGTTACTCTATTTTTCTAAATTGGTGTGGGATTTTTGTGTGTTGTGTTTCCACTTTATTGCTGTTTGTGTACTGCATAACTACTTAACACATTGCCTCTAAGTTAAGCCTGGCTGCTTTTGTGCCAAGCTACCAGAGGGTTAAACACTGTTTAATTTAATGACTTTTGTGGTTCGCCCTGACAAGGATTGTGGCTTTTGCTTGAGAAGAGCTCACACCACCCTCAACCAACAACCGAATTTCTCACAAATACCTTTCCCTATTCTCCTCTACTGGCTGCCTCCTCTGCTTGACTGGCAATGGTATCCATATATGCATGCTTGTTTGCTTTTGTCGTTCTTTTGCCTCCTCTGTTTGCTTCTATACACTGTTGCTTGTACTTCTGCAGCCTCTCAGATATGGTTTGGAGTGTGTTTCTTGTTGCCCTTCTGTCTTCAAAAACATGCCAGGTGTTTAGTTTTATTCATTCATTCAACTTCTGTGACTTGGTCCCCAGCTATGTCTGACTGTTCTTCACATATATTGAAGAGAACTGTTCCCATTTCTCGCTGACTGTGTCTGCATATGGCTCAGACTGATCTTCTGTGTCTGGGAAGGAGTTGAAACCTGTTTTTGATTTGTAAGATGAATGCCATCTCGGTTTTCGGTTCCTGTAATTTCGCCACATTGAAGTCCTGTTGTCCTGATGTTTTGTATACTTTTTTTTCAGAGCTTCAGCTTCACAAGAACGGTGACTAGTTGGTGATCACTGCCGATGTCCAATCCCCTCCTCACTCTGACCTCTTGCAGTGAGCGTCCCCAGGTGCCACTTATCATTAGGTGGTTAATCTGGTTTGACATTGGGTAAGCATCAAGCTAGTTTGTAAAAATCATGGTAGGGGAATGAGCAGTTCATTTGTGATGCAAACTACTAACAGTCTGTCTCCAATGACATTCAATGTTCCACAACCTTGCTTTCCCATGGGTCTGTCGTGGTTTGTGTTGTCATTTCTGACTCTAGCATTCATGTCTCCCATTACAATCTTCAGGTCATAGTTTGTCATGGCTTTAAGCTCAGCTTGCATCTATTGGTAGAATATGTCCTTTAGTGTTTTTTCTGTGTTAGTTGTTGGAGAATAGCACTGGATTTGTTTTCGAACCAGTTTTGTTATTTTTTAGTGCTGTATATTCTCTAAAAAAATGACAGTCTAAATTGAAAGCATGTAAGTGTTGAATAAAGTACAATAATGACAACATTTGGTAAAGGAGCAGCTGGTTTTATATACACTAATGGTAACAATAACAATACCAAACAACAGAGAGGTATCCCACATTCACTCAATTTGACAAATACCGTATTTCCTAGGATAGTGATGTCCCCACAATTTTTGTCTTTAATGGTAACATGAGCAATGTGCTAGTTTGCCCTCCCCTCCCTCCTTCTTCTGACAGAGCAAGGCACATTGATATCCCCCAAGGGGAGAGAGCAGCCCCTCAGTCAGGAGGAGAGAGGTTCATGGGAACTCAGTGCAGGGAATAATAGAGGCAACTAGCAGGTCAGTATTCATTTGTACTGCTGTAAAGTTGTGAAATGTGCCCCATCTAGGCCACCAGGGAATCCTTGAAAGATAGAGAGGTCATGAAGTAGACAATCCCATGAAGTGGCTATAGGGACTATGTGCAACCCCCAGATATCCTCCTGCCTCAGTGCCACTGTTTCAGCCCTGCCCCACTTGAGGGTTGCCGTTCACCAGTGTTAGCTGTTCGGGAGGGTGTGTGACTTCCAGTGCATTGCTATGGACCATCGGGCTATAAGTAGGGCCAAGTCTAGGAAACAATTAGTTTCCATGTGTGCTTTCTTCCATTTAAATGTACCTAGTAATACCCCTTCCCTGATGAGAAACCCCTCACAGCTTTCACCTCTGCCAGTGCCTCTGCTACTCTATGCCAGAGCTCTAAATCATATGTTGCATATTAGCATTCAGTGTACGGCACTGGGGCAAAGCAGAGAAGATCCAAACATTTTATGCAAGCTTGCAGGGGTGAGTTATGCCATATGGAGAATATTGTGTTGTATGTACTGTAATTTAGTATTCCGAAATACCCTCATCAGATAGTGTAGGACTCTATTCCACTCTTTTGTTGTAAAATCTCAGCTTATGTCCCTTTTCCAACTGCAACGCGTTGCCTGCAGGGGGTCCAGTGTGGTGTGTGCTAGTGCCCACAAAAACCGTATAATAAGCCTGCGCCCACTGCCCTTGATGTGAAGGGTATGCACACATGGGTGTTGCTCCAGCTCCAAATCTACAATGTGCCACAGTTACCTCATTAGAGCCACAAGTCTGCAATAGGCAAGGAAATGTCCCACCGAAGCATTTCCTCCTCCTGTAACTGGTCAAAGGGAATAAGCGCATCCTCACAGAACAAGTCACCTAGTGTGACCACACCAGCCGCAGCCTAGTTTCCTACGCCCTCATACATGAGTAGTGCACAGAATGGCTCTATATTGCGTCGGCTAAATGCTGAGGAGTATGGAGTGATCAACTTCATAAGATGCAACAATCTTCAGTAGCTTGCATAGGTGATGCGCAGGAGATTGTTGGACTCTCGTTGGAGCCATGCCTGTGGAAGCAACAGGTTGCCTACCACAGCCTGTTCCTGAGTCACATGCGGAAGACCAAGCTCTTCCATTTGGTAGCCCACCAGCCGTTTCATAGACCACTGCAGCTGCGCTGCCAAGTAATAATGCTCGAAATGGGATGCCCCTAACCCCCCATGGTCGATGGGCAGTTGTAGTTTCCTGAGTGCCACTCGTCTCCCATCCTTGCTCCATATGAAGGTTCCCAGCATGACATGCAGAGTCCAGAAGGTGGCCCATGGAATATGTACAGGGAGGATATGGAAAAACTAAAGGAGACAGGGAGTATTACCATTATAGAAAGCGATATTCGCCCTTGAACTGTTAGGGGTAAGGTTCTCCGATATGTCATCTGAGGGCACAGGGAGGATATAGCTCTGGTAAGGTTCCCATTAATGAGATCCTGCATATCATGGTATATGCAGATCCCCAAGTAGCAAAATGTATGAGGCTTTCACTTCAATAGGCACGTGTCCGCAATTAGCTGTTGTGGGGGACAGCCTGCATGGAGCAGGAATGCACACAACTTGGTCCAGTCAACCCTTAGCGTGAGGCCTTGTGAAACTCCTCAAGGGTCTAGATGTTACAGACATAAAGGAGTATGTCCATGTAGAGTGAGACCACATGGACCTCCTTATTCAAAGGACTACCCCACTCCCTGCCTCACTACCAGAGCTGCTGGGCTAACGGCTCCATTGTGAGAGCGACCAATAGTGGAGAGAGGGAACATTCTAGCCGTGTCCCCCTACTCACCTTAAACGGGGGTGAAATAAGCTGGCCGATATTCAAACAAGCCTTGGCGTCTGTGTAGAAGAGTCTCTGGAGCCTGCCAGTGATGCCCACCAGATCTAGGACAGAGAAGAGGTAACCCCAGTCTACTGTGTTGAATGCCTTTTCTAAGTCTAAGAGTAGACAGGCAGCGTACGGCCATCGGGCTGGAGCCACCTCCATTACTCTGAGCAAGCATCTAACATTAAGGGTGGTAGAACACCCAGGGATGAAACCATTCTTGTCTGGGTGTACCAGGTGTGGCATGTGTTCCAGGAAGCAGACTGCTATGATCTTGCAGAGCAATTTATAGTCCGTTCCCAGCATGGACAGTGGGCGGTAAGAAGTGACTTCCATTGGGTCCCGGTCAAGCTTGGGGAGGGACACTAGCAGGGTTTCATGGAGGACTGTGGAAGACGGCCCACCGTGCACTCAGCCTGATACAACTCTAACAGTATGGGAGCTAAGAGTGATTCGTAGGCTTTGTAGAATTCAACCGGCAATCCATCGAGGCCCGAGGTCTTCTGCATTGCAGCACCTCCAATAGCCCCTCCGATTTCCTGAAGCACGAAGGGGTTGTGGAGGGCCTCTCCATCTAAGGGATCAAGGGTGGGCAGGCCCAAATCATGTAGGAACTCGCCAATGTGCACCCACCGAATCAGTGAGTGGATCATATAATGCCTTATAGTGTGTTAAAAAAGCCAAGTGTATGTCTGCTTGGGTAACAAATGTGTGGGTTAGGAATGCCCTGATCCTAGTGGTGGGTCCTGTGTGTGCCACTCTACATAGGAGTCATGCCAATAATTGGCCTGACTTGTCTCCCTCAGTGTGTATTTTGGCCTGGTAGGCCTTAAAATCCAAACAGCGCAACTGTTCGACCAGGCGAGCATTGTGCTCAAGAGCCTAGAGACAAGGTTTGTAGCTCTGCTGGATTGAGGCGAGCCGCTACTTCAAGTGGCCCCAGCAATGCTTCGGGTTGGACCAGATCTCTATGCAGGCCTGCCCTAGCCAGATGCACTGTCCCCTGAGTAGTACTTTGAATGCCTCCCATTCAATTTGCCTGTAGGTGGCTGAACCCCAATTCTCCTCAAAATAATGTGTCATGACCTCTCTCGTTTCTTCCCCGAATACCTGGTCTTCTAGTATTGTCAGCTGTAGCCACCAAGTTGGAACTTGAGGTCTCGGCTTTTCCCATTTGATATGCATCGGTAGTGGGTTATAGTTACAGAATGTTTTCCTGAGGTATTCAGCACCAGTAACCCGTGTTTGGAGAGTGGAGTGGCAGAGGATGTGGTCTAACCACACGTGCAGGTTGTGTGGGTGTGAATAATTGGAGTAGTCCCTAACCCTGGGGTGTAGGGCATGGCAGCTATCAAGCAGAGACCATTGCGATAGCCATTGATTAAGGCAAGCGGCGGCCACCACCACAGGTGAGGCAGGCAGCGGGGGATGGGAGCGGTCCAGCTGTAGGTCAAGGACATAATAAAAATCTCCCTGCGAGGTCCATGGGACATGAGACTAGTGGGTTAGCATTAAAAATATGCATGAAAGTCAATTTATCCGTATTTGGTGCACAGATACTCCCCAAAAACAATGGCATACCATCAAGCAGGCCCTCCACCAATACATAACGCACCTCAGGGTCTATTCCTTCAGTCGTGGGACAGAAGGGAACCCCCTGATGGGCCCAGATGAGGCTCCTTGTGTAAATCCTGAATAGGTGGTGTTAAAGCTTTGAGTCCGTCAGCGCATCTGTAATTGACACTCCTTGCCCTTGGCAAAGTGGGTTTCCTGGAGGAGCCCTAACTACGCACCTCTGTTTCATATGTATTGCTGCTCCGCATGGCTTTTCTGCTTCGTCCCCCTCCCTCGTACATTCCACATCAATATATCAACTTTAGCCATAGTCAAGCATGAGGAGGGGGAGCAAAGGGGGGTGAAGTAGATCAACCCCCGGGTGTGAGCGCATGGGGAGCTGTGCCTACCTCGCCCGCCCTCTGCAGTGTGATCTGTGTAACTCCTACTAAAAGAGTATCCCGCAACTCCCAAACCAGGGCAGTCACCAAATGTGAGGCCGTTCAAGCAGTTAACTAAAAGAAACCTGAATAGGGAGCTCTAAATTACTCACACATTCACCAACTACGTTTCCAAGTTGGAGTCATGAGGGCAGATCATGTATAAAGAAAACCTACAAACTAAGTGTCATTAGAGCAAACCAAAGACAAGGGAGAAAAAGAGAACAAACAAAACATGCTATACCCATTTCTTCACAGCAAGAATAGTAAGTCACTCTCATGATCTCTGATGAGAGGCGGACAGGAGCTTTTGGGACTGTGTTGTAGGAACGGCTGCTAGGTGGGGTGCAGTCTTGTAGAGCAAATTTGTAGTCTTGACAGCTGTGGTTGCCAGATGTGGATGCCACTGAACCACTAGGGGCCACCCTGGCCAGGGAATATCCATGAAATTAAATCAGTGTGTCAGCCGTCTGCGGCGTGACATCAGGGAGAACTACGGAGTCAGTGCTGCCCACCGAAGCACAGGAGTCCATCTCAGAGAAGTTGTCTTCTGCCAGACTAGGGGACAGGGAGAGCCGCTCGGGCCATCAGGTTGTTGCTGTGGGCAGGGCCAGGGACTGATTTTCCTTCGCCTGTGCTGGTGTAGGAATTCCACCGAGTTTTACAGCCCGCACCCTCTATTCCAGCATCTGCCACCTCTTCTGGGGCCATCCACTCACGGTCTCTCTGGAGGTGAGGCCAGAGTACTGGTATCATATTGGTGTTGTTCCACCCAGTCCCAAGCATTTGTAGACTCAGTGAAGAAGTAGATGCTATTATTGGTCATTACCTTCAGCTTAGAGGGGAATAACAGCGAGTACTAAAGGCCAACCTTCCAGAGCTTCTGCTTCACTCCCAGAAAGGAGGTCTGCGACGTTGTACCGCCACTATGTAGCTCAGGAAAAGATATATGTGGGCATTCTCATACAAAAATTGGGATTGTGGTATGGGTCGCCTCGAAAGATGGCTTCCTTGTCCTGGCAATTCATCACCCTTGCCACAAATGGGCGGGGTCAGACTCCCATGAGAGGACTCCCAAGAACGGTGTGCGGCTGGGACCCAATGGGCACATTTGGTCAGAAAGTGTGGTGACAATTTTGCAGTCACTATTGTCGTTGACAGCCAGTCCTCAAAGAATGGTACGGGGTCTGACCCCTCCACTCCCTCCGGGAAGCTCACGATGCAGAGGTTGTTGCGACGAGACCATCCCTCAGGAGTCATCCGCCCTACCTTTAAGTTCCTGGGCTTTAGCGGTGAGTGTTCGGCCAGGCTGCAGATCTATGATGGCATTCTCTGCATTGTCCGCTGATCTTCCCTAAGCGGCCCCACCTCAATTGGGAAAGCATCAACCCTACCTCGGAGCTCCTGTCTCGAATCTGTTTAAGGATTTGTCCAACTTTTCCCTATGGGGGTCCTGGATGAAGCATCCTGGCTAGGTGCCGTGTATGTGCGGTCAAAGCTTCTAATGCCTTGGTGCCACAAGTGCTGAGAGCCTGCACTCCTGCGTTAACCCATAAAGTGGCAGGGCCTTCACTCTTCACAGGAGCAGAGTGACACTCCCACACTTCGAAGGGAAGGCTATGAAGGAGACCCATCATGGCAGCATTCATCCTCCTGCAAGACCCGACAGATCCCCAGGCACCCCTGTAGAACCAAGCAACAGGGCTGCACGCACAGTCTCGCTGAAGACTCTGCCGTCTGTGGGCATCTTGCACAAGATGCTCCTCTCATAGGCCTCAAACAGCAACAATGGGGCCTACCAGGAAAGTGCAGGGTACGCCTCCAAACTTGGGTGGTGGACAATGGCTCCACTGCACAGGCATGGCTGAACCCAGCTGTGCCTGGACCTGCTATACCCCTCACACTCGCACAGAGCAGACCACAAGGGGGGGGCATGAGCAGTCTAGCCCTCAATGAGGGGTAGAGATGAACAGAGGAATCAGACGAGTAAGATGCAGCAACACTGTCCTTTCCATTAGGCAGCCCTTTGCAAGAGAAGAGCTACTCCTGTGGAATAGATCGCGGGAGCCCATTGGGGAGGGAGCTCTGTCCGTGGATGATGAGGGAGATATCTCAGAGCAGACACTAACACAGGGTAGCATGCCAAAATACCACAGTCCCACAACTCCCTTAAAGGCCCCTTAGTCTTTTAGGTGTGTTCGGTGTCCCTCACATACTCTCCCGCGCCACCTTCGCAAACCCACCTCAGGCGACACGGGAGTGCAGGACAAGGCCCAAGGCCCCCAGCCTCTCCATCAAGTAACCCACAGCAATCAAAAGAGTGGGCCCTCTGTCCTACAAGAACTGAGGACAGCATTTCATTGGATTTGGAAGCGGGGGGGGTCCATCTGCCCCCCCGGGCAGCACAAGTGGCAATCCCATCCAGATGGCCCCCAGGTCAAATGAGAGCTGGAGTTACTCATCACAGCTTCTCAGCACCACTGCTCCTGCCACTCAAGCTCCCACTCAGCACACGGGCACTGGTTGCAGCCCATGTTGGGACTGTGTGAGCCACCAGAATGCATCAGGCCGAAGTGGAAGCCCATCGGCCATTCAAGTCCCCTGCTCTGCCTCTTGCAGGACCCGTCTCCCTCAGTCCGGCTAGATCACCAGAGGCAGCTACCACCAGCAGGGGGGACTTTTGCAGCCTCCAGCTGGTGCTTGGGTACAGTGGACCATTTTGCGGGTCCCCGGTTCCCACAGCAACAAACGTCCCCAACCAGCACCAACAGCTCATACCCCTCTCTGAAGGCCATGCAGTCGGGAAAGCAGGACATAGTAGCCAAGCCACGCATCAGTCAGAAGAGTCCTGAGAATGGGTCCCTGCAGGTCACGGCTGCTACCATGCAGTTAATGCCTTCGCGCTCCACAGCGCCCAGATCCCGGTCTCCGCCAGTTCACACGGGCATCAGGAGGCTCCGCTGAAATACTGTGCCCCACTCCACTAAGTAGGCAGGCGGCAGCAGCATGGATTATGGCGATTGTGGATGGATCGTGGATCTGTGCTGTGTAGCTTACCTAGCTTGCGTCCCCCATTGTCCTGGGCTGGACACACATCCGAGAATAGCACTGGATGATCATGGGGTGTGGCTTCTCTTCTAAGATGTTACTTGATCCAGATTTCCTGTATCATACATAGTCTGTACATTCTAGAATTTGATTCTGGACATGCTCTTGGAACTCAGAACTTCCATCATCTTGTCAGTATTTTCCTGGTGGCTTTTACTACAGTTAATCATCAATGTCTCATGCAGAGACTCTGAAAGTCACTCCTGTCCAAACAAATTAGTGGTTCTTGCTGTTGTTCCCATAGCAAACACTTTTTATGGGACAAGGTTGTTAGCCTTGTGCCCATCCCCCTACCTGTACGACCAGTTGATCACGCTTCACCTGTTCTCCCCAAAACAATGAACATTCTTTTTATCATCACTAAGAACATCATTGTCTCCACTCTCTCACATCAACTTCCCCTTCTTTCCTCAAACAATGGAAACTCCATCCTTATTCCAACATTTACCATCTTCTAGCATGACAGTATGTTAACTTACTCTCAGCACTTTCTATGGACTGGAAAAATGAAAACCCTTACTTTTTAACACCGAAGGCTTCCTGATTCGTACCCAATCACCTTCTTCCACAAATAGATGCCAAGACACATCCTTCACATATTTCATTTGGGCTTCCTTCCTGTTTCCATTCACACCTTTTAAGATCTCTTCCTAGTGCAACTGCATCACAACCCTCTAGTGAAAAGAACAACCCCTTAAGGTGATTAATATTCAGGGAGACTTGTCAAATTGTAATGCACTAGCAGTAGGAATATCCCCTGTGTAAGTGTTTGTAATCTATGCTTTTGTTTGCAATAGAAACAACACACATTCAAGAATAGCACTATTCCCCACACTCCTGTAGAAGTCGGGTGCCCGGCTGGACCAGGCAGCAAGGTGTAGTGGTGTCTTACTCTCTTCATTTTGTAAACCCCCTTCCCTTTTGGAAAACCTGCCGAGACTCCCTTGCAACCTACAGTAGTGCAACAAGGTGACTCAGGAGGTCATAATGCCGAGCATCGTCCCTGCATAAAACCTATTTTTCATGTGAGTGGTCTCGACAGCCATCTGATGCATGGTGCTCAATTAGCAAAAGTGTAAAGAAGTCTCAAATAGGGGAGGATAACTTGTTTTTAGAGCCAAAGGCAGACGAATTTGAGGAGATAGGCCGGGTTTGCTTTAGCTTAGGCTTGGCTGGAACTGTGGTCAGGGTTCTAGTTAAAATGATCATACTAAGGGGTCGATTCCGATCTCGGTCGGTAGGGCTCCGAATTGGATTCGGCTTTACCGGATCCGAGTCGGAGGCTTTGTTTCCGACCGATTCGTACATTCGTCCGAGCGAGCAAGTACGATGCGATTGAACGCGAAATCGCCAACCGACTCGTTTCCGGGTCCGAACCGCTCCGTCCGACTCGTTCGCACTCGATTCGTGGCGAGCAATGGAGACGCTTTACGACCGAGCCAGTACGATGCACGATCCGGACAGCCGGATCGAGTCGGAGCCTCCGACACGAAAAAGCTCTCGGACGCGGAATTCGGGGTCCGTGCCGGACCCCCTTCACCCGTAGCCATACGAGTCGGACACAGGGGGACCCATGGGTCCCCCTATACATGCGTGTACGGTGCGGATGGCACCAACGCGTACCCACTACAGGGGGCCCCTTGTGCGCAACGTACCCATTGAGTCAATGGGAGCCCATGTACATGTCGTACGACCGGCTCCCATTGACTTCAATGGGAGTCCGACCGAACCGAGTCCGGCAGCATACGGCCGCATCGTACTCGTTCGGTCGGACTGCAGGGGTCCGGCTCGGTCGGAAAACAATCCGGATCCGGATCGGTCGGAGTGCTTTCCGACCCAGATCGGAATCGGCCCCTAAGTATTGAAGGCCCTTTCCCTCACATTTTCATACCAGGATGAATGCTCCTTACTGATCAAGTTTAGTGAACATTATTGTTGTCTTGACCTGATCTAGGAGAACACGATTAGACGGAGAATATAATGTTGCCAGATGGAACAGCATTCAGCACATGATAATCAATCCAGGGTCAATACTCTCCATTTGTCTTGGCCAGAAAGAAGATAGGAGCTCCAGCTAGGGTGGGTGGATTGCTAATAAAGTCATTTTCCAAATTGTCCTTCAAACATTGGTGTAGTATTTCAATCAATCAATCAATTCTTTCTTTATTCGGATAAAAAATATATCCATAAAAGCACAAGTCACATAGCAGCATTAAAATACACAAATTAATAATAATCATAATGATAATATAAAAACAAGTTCAATAAAAACGTTATGCATAAATATGAGTCATGTTATGGGTGCGTACAACAGTTTTCAAGAAGATGCCCACTCAATTCATGGTATTCATGGTCGATATAAAAACAAATTTTCAAAAGGGTGCCCGCTTAGTTCGTAATAATCAGAATAACAGTATAAGAACTAGTTCAATAAGGAACATCCTTCATAAAGTGCACATTGTGTTACTGGCACATACAGCAACTTTCAAAAAGGTGCCTACTCAAAAGGCTAGTTCATCATCTTCCAATATGAGAATATTCCTATATGCAACTTAAGATGGACAAGCAAGATTTTTTTTAAAACGGTATTAAGAACCATTTTGCGTATTTTATATAAAATGTAAAAAAAAATGTAGTGTCGTTTGCCCACTCCGGCAATTGCACGGGCATGGCAAGTGATCTAGGTTAGGGATCACTGACAGAATATCGAGGAGCAGAATATCGAGATGCCAGAATATCGATGAAAAAATATAGAATGACAGAATATCGACTTCATATCTACAAACAGGTAAGTACAAAAATATCGAATCCTAAATATCGTTGTCAATCATATAGTTTGCTAAAATATCGACTTTTTAAAATGTTTTAAAAGTAATATAAAATTAATAAAATAATCAATACAATTAAGTAAAACATACTTAAAAATAATTAAAAAACATTAAAATTAATAAATAATAAATATAATGTAAAAAAAATAAACATGCATTTTTATTTTTTATTATATATAACTTAATAATATTAAAAATAATTAATATTTTTAATTATAAAATGTTAAAAACATAATTTAAAATATAATTACACATATATAAATAAACCTATATTATAAATATAAAAATAAATTATATATAATAAGTTAAAACATTAAAATAATATATATTTTTTAAATAATATTTTACACTGCATTAAATATAACATTACTGGAAACGTTGCATAGCGTAGGGGATACAATAACTATTTCCACTCCAACAAGTGGTACAGTAGGGAATGTGTTGGATAGCGGGAGGGTAACAATTACTATTCCCACTCCAGTGAGTGCAACAGTAGGGAAAGTGTTGGATAGCGGGTGGGTACAAATTACTATTCCCACTCCAGGGAGTGCAACAGTAGGGAAAGTGTTGGATAGCGGGTGGGAATAATGTACTATTCCCACTCCACCAAGTGTAACAGTAGAGAAAGTGTTGGATAGCGGGTGGATAAAAATTACTATTCCCACTCCAGTGAGTGCAAAAGTAGGGCAAGTGTTGGATAGCGGGTGGGTAAAAATTACTATTCCCACTCCAGTGAGTGCAACAGTAGGGAAAGTGTTGGATAGCGGGAGGGTAAAAATTACTATTCTCACTCCAGTGAGTGCAACAGTAGGGAAAGTGTTGGATAGCGGGTGGGTAAAAATTACTATTCCCACTCCAGTGAGTGCAACAGTAGGGAAAGTGTTGGATAGCGGGTGGTTAAAAATTACTATTCCCACTCCAGTGAGTGCACCAGTAGGGAAAGTGTTGGATAGCGGGAGGGTAAAAATTACTATTCCCACTCCAGTGAGTGCAACAGTAGGGAAAGTGTTGGATAGCAGGAGGGTAAAAATTACTATTCCCACTCCAGCGAATGCAACAGTAGGGAAAGTGTTGGATAGCAGGTGGGAATAATTTAATATTTCCACTCCACCAAGTGTAACAGTAGGGAAAGTGTTGGATAGTGTAGGGGAATAATTTAGTATACCCACTCCTGCAATATAATTAACATTAATTAACAAATAATTATTTTTTCAAAATTAATTTACCTCCCACCATTTTCCCCTATAAACGTCACCTACAATATTGTAAAATATTAATAAATTAACATATTTAATTAAAAATTAATTAATTAACTAATTACAATTAACAATAAAATTAATAACAATCAAATATAAATTAATTCACAAAATTAACACTATAAAATAACTTTTAATAAATATAATATAAAAAATAATAAAAACTACATTAAAACTAAAGTACTTCCTACCCTACTCCCCAATCAACCCTCACCCCACTCCTAAAATAAGTACACAAATAACATATTTACAAATTAATTATTAATAATTAATATTTAATTAATTACTAATTAATTTAAAAATACCACAATTACCATAATTACCAATTAATTATTAATTGTGATTAATCAATTTATAATTAATTAATAATAAATTAATTAACTTAATTAACAATATAAATTATTAAATACTAAATTATTAATTAATAACATAATTAATTAATTTCAATTACTTTACTTCCCACCCTATTCCCCTATAAACCCACAACCCGCTACAGAATTAAATTGCGCAAAAAATAATTAACATATAATTAATTATTTCTAAATAATTCTAAAAAATATATTATAATTAAATTACTTCCCACCCTATTCCCCTATAAACCCACAACCCGCTACGGATTTATATTACGCAAAAATTAATTTAATTAAAATTCATTTCTTTTAAAAATTCAAACATACATTACAAAAATAATACATACTTTTAACACATATACTAACACTTAATACACTATAAAAAAAATCGATATTTTTAACAACTATATTATGACTGTCGATATTACTAACTTCGATATTATGAAAAATGATGTTTCTTACCTGCATTTTGATATTCTGCACCACTATATTTTTGTAAGTCGATATTATGTCCATTCTATATTTTAAACTCGATATTTTGCCATATCGATATTTAAAATTCGATATTGTGACTGTTTATCCAAGGTTACCACTATACCCGAGGGGAAAGCAGAGCAAGAAGAATTTTGCTGTGCCTGCCCTTAAACGAAAAAGGAGTCCCCTCTCCCAGCGGCCTCTAGGTTTTATAAGATAACTAAGTGGCATGTGCGAGACATTCTCAATAGGCATATAAATTGCAACAGTAGATTTCTTAAAGTCTCTATCATATCTTGCCTTGCTATAATGTGTATATAAGGCCATCCGAAGGACTTTTTTGTTCACACTGTCTATTTCATTTGGGTTTTAAAAAAAGCTGTTCATAGTTGACACTGCTTAAACTCTGGCTCACGGTATATCCCTTCTCACACTTGAGGCAGTCTCCTATCATCTCTCTTGTAAGAGATGCTGCTATGTTTTCCCAGATTGCTAACCAAAATAAAGCAGGGTGGGCCTTTATATAATCTTCAATGTAGTGCAATTTCAATTCACTATGGCAAACATATTGGGACGTAGAGTTCGGTGCTCCCAAGAGTTTCCGGCAAAATCTGATTTCTTCACACTGGATGCTGTTACTCTTTGAGGAACCCCAAACCTCTGTGCCATAAGTTGCTGTGGGTATACACTGAGGGGCATATTCTCAAGGAGCTATCGCCGAGTTATCAGCACTTTAACGCATCCAAAGTCGCGCTAAATTTATCGCCCCATTCACAAGCTGGTGCTAACAGCCCATAACACCACTTTTCCTGCAAAAGCAGTCGCAAAAAACATCGTCACAGATGACCCCGGCAACTAACGCTAATGAGATGCAGAGTAGGGGTTCCCAAACAAAAAGCCGCGACAACACCACACCTCAACATTCTCAACGACCAGCCACATCGGCGATAAGACCACAAAACAGGCGATAAGGCGCGTTAGCAGCAGGAAACTAACACCTGCTCTGACCTGGTGTAAAGTCGGACGACAAGCTGCACCATCAAAGGGAGCCCAGCCCAGAGCCACACAGGAAGAACAACAGATGCCATGGAGCCACTCACCATGCACCCCGGAGCCCAAAGGGGGCAACAACACCCACCGCCACCACCCCCAGGACCGCCACCCCCCCAACTGACCCCCCCGACACCCCCCCGGACCACCACAGAGGCAGCGCAGACAAAGACAGCGGACATACAGGAAATGCACCAGCCCTACAGACCTAACACCAGACAATGCCAATGCCCACTACAGGCACAAAAGGACAACCATCCTCCGCATCCTGAACATCATTGCCCACAGGCTGACGGTACCAACACAGCGGACAACCAACATCCCTCCGCAGACAAAGCTGCTGGCTGTGCTGCACCTGTTGGCCTCTGGTATCCTCCCAAACAACAACCGCCCGAGTCGGAGGAGTCTCACAGCCAGCCCTATCCAAGTTCCTCACACCTGTCCTGGATGCCCTCACCAGCTAGGGGCCCCAGCACCCATAGGTCCCCCACAATGCACAGGAACAGCTGGAGACCAAGCAAGGACTATACGCCATAGCTGGATCCCCACACGTGTCGGGGGCAATCGACTGCACACTTGTCCCACTTGTGCCCCCTGCCAACACCGCACCCAATTACCGCAACAGAAAGCACACGCATCCCATCAACGAGCAGGCAATAGTGGACCACAGGGGACTCCTCACCAATGTCATAGCCAACTACCCAGGCAGTGTGCATGATCCCTTCATCTTCCAACAGTCCAACATCAACCAGCGCTTCCAGGATGGCACCCATGGGAATGCACTGCTCGTTGGCAAGTACCAAATGAACACACCACACACCTCAACCCCACAATCATGCAACTCACAACTCTGGCACTACACACGTCACAAAATCACATACAACATGCCAAACAACATGCCCCTCACCAGACACGACAGCACAACTTACTGAGGCAACCTTGGTTAGCCATGTACATGAGCCATGAACGGCATGGCACCCCAGCCACACAATACCGGAATGTGGGGAGAGGTGGGAACCAGGCATGTGCGAAGGAGACAAGTGACCCATGAATGAGAATGTACACAATGCCAAGTGTGGCGGAGATGTGCTGGACAGACTGCAGTATGCAGACCATAGACATAGCCATGTCTACATGCACTGCTGGTGTTTGGAGTGTAGTGGACAGTGGACGCAACCATGCCACCCCAGCCAGTGGGGAAGATCGCGGAAATGTAGCTTGTGACGTCCCCCCCTGTAAGCATGTGCGGAGTGAGCTGGCCCGGAGGACGCCAGGCCAGCGTAGGGGTGTGAATAAAAAGCACGTAGCTCTGGGCGTGGTTCTCTTCCGGAATGCCCAATGTGTCTGCCAGGGCGGCGCCTCCCACCCCTCCACGAGGCTGACGCCGTCGCCGTGAGCGGTGTGGCCTGCGATCCTGTGCGCCTGCTGCACCCCAGGCCGCTGGACCCCGAACCATCCTGTGCGCCTGCGCAGCCAGGCCTCATTGCTCACCTGCCAACACCGACGTGTGTCGAAGAGGGCCCACCACGTGCCGGCGCAAGCTCCAAGCCCGAAGCCCACGAGCCTGGCAGCCTCCTCAGACCATCACAGCCTCTGCGACACAGGCCCGCTTTACTCCTTTTTCGTTGACGTACTCCACAGCTGCCTCCGGCCTACACTACGGTCAAGTAGGTCACACATGTAGAACTGAGTCTTGATTCCTGCATGGCGGAGTTCATATCAATGTACGCAAGGAGACGAGTAAGAGGAAGACGCGGTTCAGTCCGGAGGAGAAAAGGATCATCGTTACGGAGGTGATCGAACACTGCCGAAAACTGCTCTGGTGTCACTAACTCTGTGCATCGCAGGCCAACGACACGTGGCTGTGGGCCCCTGCTGACCGCTGCCTCGGGCCTACACTGCGGTCAAGTAGGTCACACATCTGGAACTGAGTCTTGATTACACAATGGCCGAGTACACATATCAATGCTGAGTTTAAATCACTATACTCCCTTCGATGTGGTGACACATAGTATGTGCATGGCATCCCAACCACACGTGTCTGTGGGCCCTTGATGACTACGCCTTCAGCCTACACTGTGGTCGAGTAGGTCACACATTGGGAATTCAGTCATGATTAATTTATGGCAGACTTGATATCATTGTACAGGCCTCATCGCAGACTGCATCCCCTTTCAGCTCCGGTGCCACTAAGTCTGTTCCCTGACATCCATGGACACTTTCTGGTTGAACTTTGGTGGCGACTGAGTCTATGGACTGGGGGTTGTTTCCATCATCATGTCGGTGATACTGACTTTGTGGCAAAAACGAGGCTGTAGCATTCCACTCCTCCATTTGCCACTTCCGGCCGGCTTCTGCCCTCTGCATCATGCCCTGGAGGACACCATCCACTATCCCCGCAAACCTCCGCTACATTCACCTTCGACATCTGCGCCAATGTCCAAATAGGGACCCTTCTTCCTAAGTCAGGGCAAGGGGGCTACCCCCTTTGATAACCCCTGCTCAACCCTGTGGTAACGTAGCACGAGCAGTTAGGCCTATCTCAGAGGCAGTGTGTGAAGCATTTATGACCATGCACAATAAGGCAGTAACAACACCACAAAAGGACACAACTCAAGTAGGTATAAAAAAAAATAGTATCTTTATCTAAGGTTTAGCACGAGACTCTCAAAAGCGCTTTAACCAGTCACAATGCACGTAAATCAGTAGGGACTTAAAAAGGCAATAACGTGTTCACCAAAATGTAGCACTGACTGAGTTCAAGGCCTGGGTCTACGCGACCCGTTGCGCACCAGGTACCTGCCGTTGGACGGGGACACAGCACATAGCTTCTCGAAGAAGCGGAGACGGTGACAGGCGGACCCCCAGCGACCACAGTTCTCGACTGCAGTGGTCCACAATGTGCACTCACAATGATTCGGGCACTCGGGGACAGGCGGGCTCTCAGCGGCAGCAGCACGCGGCTGCGGCGGCCCGGACTGGTGGTGGCGATGACTCTCGTCGTGCAGCTCCGTGGTGGGCTCACAGCGGCAGCAGCTCTCTCCTAGCTGCGGCGGCCCACAGGACGACTCATGATGATGCAAAACTGGCAAAGGTGCGAGCACTCAGCGGCAGCAGCTCTCTCTTAGCTGCGGCGGCCCACAGGACAAATCACGATAATGCAAAGTTGGCAAAGGTGCGAGCACTCAGCGGCAATAGCTCTCTCTTAGCTGCGGCGGCCCACAGGACAAATGACGATAATGCAAAGTTGGCAAAGGTGCGAGCACTCAGCGGCAGCAGCTCTCTCTTAGCTGCGGTGACCCACAGGAGAAATCACGATGATGATGCAAAGCTGACACAAGTGCGGGCACTCAGCGGCCACAGCTCTCTCTTAGCTGCGGCGGCCCACAGGACAAATCACCATGAGGCCAAGTTGGCAAAGGTGCGGGCACTCAGTGGCAGCAGCTCTCTCTTAGCTGCGGCGGCCCACAGGGCAAAGGATGATCTCGACCAGGCTGGCACAGCGGCGTGCACTCAGCGGCGGTAGCTCTCTCTTAGCTGCGGCAGCCCACACAGGTTCAGTAAAGGTTCCGGACGTTCAAATTAAGGCGGGCGCTCAGCGGCGGCAGCTCTCTCTTAGCTGCGGCGGCCCACACAGATTCAGCAAAGGTTCAGAAGGTTCAAATTAAGGCGGGCACTCAGCGGTGGCAGCTCTCTCTTAGCTGCGGCGGCCCACACACAGAGTTAACAAGGGTTCCCGGTCCGCGTTCCTCACAGTAGAACTAGAGGTTCCGGATTACTCGACGGAGGCCTCACCTGCAAGTAGATTCCCTAGCACAGGAATTCAGACGGCTGACGGGGTGAAGTCTAATGTCCCTGAGACTTCAGCAGGAGGCGCTCTCAATTCAGGCCCTCGGGTAGTTTCTTCAGCAAGCTTGGTGAAAGTTTCAAAGTCCTTTCCTCTGTTCACTCGGACAGAGTTTCGTCTTGACATCCAGAAGGAACACATCTGAAAAAGGTTTCAGCGCAGCGTTTTATACCTAAAAAGTCTTTGTTCTCTGCAGTCACAAATCACTGCATCCAGCCAGAACCAGTTCGGTGGGGTCGGGGATCACTTGGTTTACGAGGCGACATCCTGCTTTTTGAGAATCTGGGGGTCTGCTATCAGACGCCCAGTGGGAGGTGGAGCCATCATTCACCTTGCCAGGCACGGCCCTGCTCAGATCAAAGAGTCACCCCTCCCCATACTCTAAATGCTGATCTCTCTCTCCAGCCAGGTCTGACCCAGCTGGCCCTGCTGCTCCAAAACCAGACGGCCAATACACACGCTAGCAAAGCCTACAGGAAGGCTTACGCCAGAAAATACCTCGTTTCTAGCAGCGGCATTTTCGAACACGAGCTACGCAAATGATCTTTACTAAAAGATGTATCTCAATGTCCTGAGCTTAAACATATCAAATTCGAAGTTCCTATCAGGTTCCTGGGGACAGGTAGGATTAGGGCATGTAATACTCAGCCTGCCCATTCTGGCCTATGAGGACGGATAGCCTCACAATAGTAACAGTGAAATGGAGGGTAACTCGCTATTAGAACATGCTACACAGACATACTTTAAAAGCTGCTTCGGTGGGTAGCGCAAATCAGCGCTGCAGGCCCACCAGCAGTATTTGGTCCACCAGCCCTGGGCACACACAGTGCACGTATACTAGGGACTGACAGGTAAACCAAACGAGCCAATTATGGTTATCGCAATTCATACAGTTATCTTTACACAGGGAGCATTCGCGCTGTGGCACTGATTGGCAGTGGCACAGCGCCCAGAGCATCTAAATCCAGCCAACATAAAAGATAAGGAGCGAAAAGAGGAAGGGAGACCCGCGCCAATGATGCCAGGTCTAACACGCGTCCCCTCCAGCTGAAATGTGGGGAAAGCTAACCATCCCCTTGGCAGTTCTCATCACTAAGGCGGAAAAATCTGGACAGACCGTCA
Organism: Calotriton arnoldi; assembly: GCA_963921515.1. NCBI lineage: Eukaryota > Metazoa > Chordata > Amphibia > Caudata > Salamandridae > Calotriton > Calotriton arnoldi. Next base: position 625,091 of record CAWUFW010001951.1, read on the forward strand.
GCATTGGCGTGTTCTGTACCAGGGTGGTGTTCCACCGTGAAATCCATACCCTGTAGGGAAATGGACCACCTCAACAATTTGGGATTCTCACCCCTCATATGCATCAACCATCTAAGGGGCCTGTGGTCTGTCTGAACCCGGAAGTGAGTCCCAAACAGATATGGTCTCAGCTTCTTCTGCGCCCAGACCACAGCAAATGCCTCACGCTCAATGGCACTCCACCTCTGTTCCCGGGGTAGTAACCTCCTGCTTAGGAAGGCTACCGGTTGGTCTAGTCCCTCCTCATTGATCTGTGACAAAACAGCCCCTATACCATGCTCTGAGGGGTCTGTCTGGACAACAAATTCCTTTGCAAAGTCGGGCGCCTGAAGCACGGGTGCGGTGCACATGGCAGTCTTCAGGGCGTCAAAAGCGTTCTGACAGGTGTCAGTCCAGTTTACCTTCTTTGGCTGCTTCTTAGAAGTGAGCTCAGTCAAGGGTGCAACAATGTTGCCATATCCCTTGACAAACCTCCTGTAGTCCCCCTTTGAGTCCTAAGAAGGCTCTCACCTGTGTCTGAGTCCTGGATAGTTTCAATTTTGGGCTGAAGGGGCGCCACCTGGCCGCTCTTCACCTGGTGCCCCAAATACACAACAGAACCCTGCCCAATCTGGCACTTACTGGCTTTGATTGTGAGGCCTGCCTTTCACAGTGCCATCAATACCTCCCAGAGGTGGCGCAGATGGTCCTCCCAAGAGGAGCTAAACCCCGCAATGTCATCCAGGTAGGCGGCACTGAAGTCTTCCAGCCCAACCAACACCCTGTTGACCAGCCTCTGAAAGGTGGCAGGGGCATTCTTCATTCCAAAGGGCATCACCCGGAACTGGTAGTGCCCATCAGGTGTGGAGAAGGCTGACCTCTCCTTTGCTCCCTCGGTTAAGGCGATCTGCCAATACCCAGACGTATACCCAGACGTCAAATCAAATGTGCTGAGGTATTTTGCAGCCCCTAACCGATCTACCAGCTCATAAGCTCTGGGGATGGGGTACGTGTCAGTCTTCGTGACTGAATTGAGGCCCCGATAGTCCACGCAGAACCGAAGTTCTGGGGTGGTACTAGGCGCTGCAGCTTTTGGTACCAGGGTCACTGGGCTGCACCAAGGGCTGCTAGAGGACTCAATCACCCCAAGGGCAAACATTTTGGTAACCTCATCCTTAATGTAGGCCCTTACCCGGTCAGTCACTCGGTAAGCCTTGTGCTTAATGGGAGGACTGTCCCCGGTATCCACGTCATGGACACACCAATCAGTGACACTAGGTACCAGGGAGGACAGATCACTGAATTGCCCCAACAGTTGGCGACAATCACTCTGCTGCTCAGGGGTCAGTGTGGTGGAGAGGACCACACCCTCCACTGACCCATCTCGCTCCCCTGCACACAGGAGGTCAGGAAGGGGCTCGCTCTCCTCCTCCATCCCAGCATCTGTGGCCAGAAGCATGCCCACTTCAGACCTCTCAAAGTGGGGCTTCAGGTGGTTAACATGCAGGACCCGCAAGGGGTTCCTGGGAGACTGCAAGTCCACCACATAGGTAACAGGACTCTTGCACTCCACCACCTCAAAGGGGCCGGTCCACCTATCCTGAAGCGCACAGGGCTCCACCAGGGCCATGACCCAAACTTTCTGTCCAGGCTGGAACTCGATCAGAGTGGCATTCTGATCGTGCCAGCGTTTCATCTCTTCCTGGCTGGCTTCCAGGTTTGCCTCAGCAAGTTTCCTGAAACGCCGAGTCTGGATCCTGAAGGCCAGCATGGAACTAAACACATCCTGGGGAGGTTTCCTGGGAGATTGCTCCCAGCCTTCCTTGACCAGACCCAGAGGCCCTCTTACCGGGTGACCATAGAGCAGCTCAAAGGGACTGAACCCTAAGGACTTCTGTGGCACCTCACGGTAAGCAAACAACAGGCATGGAAAGAGGACGTCCCACTTACGCCTCATGGGCTCACCTAGGCCCATAATCATGCCCTTGAGGGTCTGGTTGAATCTCTCAACCAGCCCATTACCCTGGGGGTGGTAAGGAGTGGTGAACTTATATGTTACCCCACACTCCTCCCACAGAGACTTCATGTACTTGGAGATGAAGTTAGTTCCCCTATCGGACACCACCTCTCTGGGGAATCCCACACAGGAGAAAATCCCCATCAGTGCCCGTCCCACCACGGGGGCCGTCACTGTCCTGAGCAGGATGGCCTCAGGGTACCTGGTGGCATGGTCCACCAAGACCAGGATGAACCTGTTGCCCATGGCTGTCTTGGGATCCAGAGGGCCCACAATATCAATGCCCACTCTCTCGAATGGGGTGCTCACAACGGGAAAGGGCTGCAGTGGGGCCTTAATCTTCCCCCCACTCTTCCCACTTGCTTGGCAAGTCTCACACCTCCTGCAGTGAGCATCTGAGCTCCTGCGCATCTGGGGCCAATAGAAGTGGGTGACCAGCATCTCAAAGGTCTTGGTCTGCCCCAGATGTCCGGCCAGTGGCACATCATGAGCCAACCCCAGTAGGAAGGTCCTGAAGCGCTGGGGTACCACCAGCACACGGGCTGACCCAGGCTCAGCAACCTTAGGCTCGCTGTAAAGGAGGTCATTCTCCCAATAGATCCAATGTGACCCTGTCTGATCACCTGCTGCCTGGGCGGCGGCCTGTTGCCGCACCCCATCAAGAGAAGGGCAGGTTCTCTGTTGCTCGCAAAATTCCTCCCTGGAGGGCCCCCCTTCCTGCTGCCAATGGGTCAGCTCCGGTAGGTCCCCCAGTTCAGCCACTTGTTCCCCTGCAGATTCCGGGGCATCCCCCTCAAGGTCTGCTCCCTCCGGGACCGTGGGAACCGCAGGGCCGGTTTCCCATGCCCCCTACCCCTTCTCTTTAAGGCAGGGGCCTGGGCCATACTTTCAGGCTCCAGACCCTCCTGAACATCCTTCTGAGCTGTCATGGACCGAGTGGTCGCACACGCCCACTCAGGCAGACCCAACATTTCCAAATGAGACTTTCTCTCCACCGTAGCCCATGGGGAGTTCTCTAGATCATTGCCCAACAGACAGTCTACAGGCATGGCGGGCCTCACAGCCACTTGAAGAATTCCTGAGACCCCCCCACCACTCGAAGGGAACCTGAGCCACTTCACACTGACTCTCTGAGTTGTCTGCTGACACTACGGGGCAGAATGCATGGGGGACAACCTGCTCTTTGGACACCAACCGGGAGCTGACAGCAGTCACACTAGCTCCGGTGTCCCTGAGAGCCTCCACCCTATGGCCATTGATGGTCACCCACTGCCGGTACTTCTTAGTGTTATTCGGCAGTGTGGGGTTAGGAACCTTCTCAAAGTCTCCTAGCGAGACAAGGGTTAACTCTACGGGATCCCACCCACCTTGGACCTCTACCTCCCCCCCCCCAGGGCTACACTGGCAATCTGGCGGGATGGTGCACGGGGTGGTGCACGAGGGAATGCATTGGGGTCCCTCTGGGGGCACTGGGGATCATAATACCGGTGGCCCACTTGACCACACTTGAAACAAGTGAGTGGCCCCCTCTGAACAGGCCTACCTGTCGGGGACACTGGCTTCTTCTCAGGGGGAGGCTGGGACACCACTGCTTGGTTCCCTTGGGAATTACTTTGGGGCCCTCTCTGGAACTTCTCTGCTGGGGACCCTGCCCACCTCTGGCGGAGTCTCCCACAAAACCTTTGCGGACACGGGTGCTCACCCAGTGGTCCGCCTTCTCAGCAAGCTTCCTAGGGTTAGTCAGCTTGCTATCAATCAGGTGCTGGCGTAGCTCTGGAAAACCGTTACTAGAAAAATGCTCCCACTCAAACAAATCATACAATTGCTCGAAAGTTTCCACTTTGCTACCCTTTACCCAGCGATCCCTTGCTCTGCAGAAAAAAGACACATATTCAACCCACGTGGTACCCTCTAACTTCTTACAGGTCCTAAACCCCTGCCTGTACATTTCTGGGGTCAAACCATAACGGGTCATCAAAGCTTCTTTCATATGGGCATACACCATCCTGCTCTCCTCAGGCAGGTCCAACAGGGTATCCCTACCATCACTCACAAAGCACCCCCACAATCCCGCTCCCCAATCCTGCTCAGGGACCCGGTGGGACACCATTGCTATCTCATACGCGGCAAACCATTGCCCAATATCCTCACTCTTGTGAAAATCCTTAATGACATCCTTAGGAATATAAACTCTACTCTCAGGAGTTACTAAAGTTATGCTGCCACCAGAGGGGGAGACCGGGACACTCCTCGTCCTGATCTCTATCTCCCTCAACATTCTCTCATGCTCCATTCTCATTTTCTCAAGTTCAATTGACAATCGATTCTTCTCAATGTCTAACTTCTTACTCTCAAGGTCCTTCTGACCTTCCAATTTAGCCATCTCCAAACTATGCCTCCTATCTCTCTCTCTGTCCTCCAGCTCTTCTGGGGTCAGGCTACTTTGGGATACACTAGTACCTGGATTGGAGGGTGCTCTATCTCCCCCCCCTCTACTGCATCATCCTGCTGCCCTCCAGCATTCTCTTCCTCATCCCCAGCGGACTCTCTCGCTTCCCACCAGGCCTTCAGCGCCTTGTGGTACTCCTCCTTCCTAGAGAGACCTATCACGGGGACTGCGAATTGCTTACAAAATGACTTCAGCTGTCTGGCAGTATAGGTATCTAATCTTTCCTCCTCAAAGGTGAGATCCTCCGAAGCATTGGATGTTGGCCTTCCCATATTAGCAGTACTCATGGCTGCGATCAACAATTCAATACTAGAACAACTAACGAACAAAAAAAAAAAAAAAAAAAACGAAGAGGGAAAAAAAAAACCCGTGCGTGGCTGCGCTTTGGTCTGTACTCACTAGTGGCGTCTACCAGTTATTGTACGTGGATCATAAATTCAAGTCCTGATCCTCACCGCTGAACGCCAATGTTAGAAATGGGGGTCTCTAGTTGGCCATGGCTGGCACCAATGTCCAAATAGGGACTCTTCTTCCTAAGTCAGGGCAAGTGGGCTATCCCCTTTGATAACCCCTGCTCAACCCTGTGGTAACGTAGCACGAGCAGTTAGGCCTATCTCAGAGGCAGTGCGTGAAGCATTTATGACCATTCACAATAAGGCAGTAAAGACACCACAAAAGGACACAACTCAAGTAGGTATAAAAAAAAATAGTATCTTTATCTAAGGTTTAGCACGAGACTCTCAAAAGCGTTTTAACCAGTCACAATGCACGTAAATCAGTAGGGCCTTAAAAAGGCAATAACGTGTTCACCAGAACGTGGCACTGACTGAGTTCAAGGCCTGGGTCTACGCGACCCGTTGCGCACCAGGTACCTGCCGTTGGACGGGGACACAGCACGTAGCTTCTCAAAGAAGCGGAGACGGTGACAGGCAGACCCCCAGCGACCACAGTTCTCGACTGCAGTGGTCTGCAACATGCACTCACAATTATTCGGGCACTCGGGGACAGGCGGGCTCTCAGCGGCAGCACCACGCGGCTGCGGCGGCCCGGACTGGTGGTGGCGATGACTCCCGTCGTGCAGCTCCATGGTGGACTCACAGTGGCAGCAGCTCTCTCCTAGCTGCGGCGGCCCACAGTACGACTCACGATGATGCAAAGTTGGCAAAGGTGCAAGCACTCAGCGGCAGCAGCTCTCTCTTAGCTGCGGCGGCCCACAGGACAAATCATGATAATGCAAAGTTGGCAAAGGTGCGAGCACTCAGCGGCAGCAGCTCTCTCTTAGCTGCGGCGGCCCACAGGGCAAATCACGATAATGCAAAGTTGGCAAAGGTGCGAGCACTCAGCGGCAGCAGCTCTCTCTTAGCTGCGGTGGCCCACAGGACAAATCACGATGATGCAAAGCTGACACAGGTGCAGGCACTCAGCGGCAACAGCTCTCTCTTAGCTGCGGTGGCCCACAGGACAAATCACGATGAGGCAAAGTTGGCAAAGGTGCGGGCACTCTGCGGCAGCAGCTCTCTCTTAGCTGCGGCGCCCCACAGGACAAATCACGATGCGGCAAGGTTGGCAAAGGTGCGGGCACTCAGCGGCAGCAGCTCTCTCTTAGCTGCGGTGGCCCACAGGACAAATCACGATGATGCACAGCTGACACAAGTGCGGGCACTCAGCGGCCACAGCTCTCTCTTAGCTGCGGTGGCCCACAGGACAAGTCACGATGAGGCCAAGTTCGCAAAGGTGCGGGCACTCAGCGGCAGCAGCTCTCTCTTAGCTGCGGCGGCCCACAGGACAAAGGATGATCTCGACCAGGCTGGCCCAGCGGCGGGCGCTCAGCGGCTACAGCTCTCTCTTAGCTGCGGCGGCCCACACAGGTTCAGCGAAGGTTCCGAAGGTTCAAATTAAGGTGGGCGTTCAGCGGCAACAGCTCTCTCTTAGCTGCGGCGGCCAACACAGGTTCAGCAAAGGTTCCGGAGGTTCAAATTAAGGCGGGCGCTCAGCGGCGGCAGCTCTCTCTTAGCTGCGGCGGCCCACACAGATTCAGCAAAGGTTCCGAAGGTTCAAATTAAGGCGGGCGCTCAGCGGCGGAAGCTCTCTCTTAGCTGCGGCGGCCCACACACAGAGTTAACAAGGGTTCCCGGTCCGCGTTCCTCACAGTAGAACTAGAGGTTCCGGATTACTCGACGGAGGCCTCACCTGCAAGTAGAATCCCTAGCACAGGAATTCAGACAGCTGACGGGGTGAAGTCTAATGTCCCTGAGACTTCAGCAGGAGGCGCTCTCAATTCAGGCCCTCGGGTAGTTTCTTCAGCAAGCTTGGTGAAAGTTTCAAAGTCCTTTCCTCTGTTCACTCGGACAGAGTTTCGTCTTGACATCCAGAAGGAACACACCTGAAAAAGGTTTCAGCGCAGCGTTTTATACCTAAAAAGTCTTTGTTCTCTGCAGTCACAAATCACTGCCTCCAGCCAAAACCAGTTCGGTGGGGTCGGGGATCACTTGGTTTATGAGGCGACATCCTGCCCTTTGAGAATCTGGGGGTCTGCTATCAGACGCCCAGTGGGAGGTGGAGCCATCATTCACCTTGCCAGGCACGGCCCTGCTCAGATCAAAGAGTCACCCCTCCCCATACTCTAAATGCCGATCTCTCTCTCCAGTCAGGTCTGACCCAGCTGGCCCTGCTGCTCCAAAACCAGACGGCCAATACACACGCTAGCAAAGCCTACAGGAAGGCTTACGCCAGAAAATAGCTTGTTTCTAGCAGCGGCATTTTCGAACACGGGCTACGCAAATGATCCTTACTAAAAGATGTATCTCAATGTCCTGAGCTTAAACATATCAAATTCGAAGTTTATATCAGGTTCCTGGGGGCAGGTAGGATTAGGGCATGTAATACTCAGCCTGCCCATTCTGGCCTATGAGGACGGATAGCCTCACAATAGTAACAGTGAAATGGAGGGTAACTCGTTATTAGAACATGCTACACAGACATACTTTAAAAGCTGCTTCGGTGGGTAGCGCAAATCAGCGCTGCAGGCCCACCAGCAGTATTTGGTCCACCAGCCCTGGGCACACACAGTGCATGTATACTAGGGACTGACAGGTAAACCAAACGAGCCAATTATGGTTATTCCAATTCATACAGTTATCTTTGCACAGGGAGCATTCGCGCTGTCGCACTGATTGGCAGTGGCACAGCGCCCAGAGCATCTAAATCCAGCCAACATAAAAGATAAGGAGCGAAAAGAGGAAGGGAGACCCGCGCCAATGATGCCAGGTCTAACAGTATAAAACAGGTCAGTGTTCTTAACACCTCGCCAAACCAATCTTAAGTTATCTGTAGAGGGGGTCAGGTTCCTGGCACTGCATTCATTTATATATGTTGGCCTGGGGGACAATCTCAGCGATATTTAAATCGGGTTATGGTCACCATGGATAGTGGGGACAACCTCGGCTTTCAATAAACAATCCTCGAGGGTAGGTGAAATGAAAACATAATCTATATTAGTGGCACTACCCCTGCCTCTGAACGTCAGCTCTGGGGAATTATTATTGTTAGGTGTTGCAGCAATTTCCATAACATTGGTTAGATTCTGATTTCGCAGGTGTTCCATTAGTTCCCCACCCCTATTACAAGTTTGCACTCTGCTGCTGGGCCCTGTGGTTGCAGTTTTTTCCCTGGGTAACATAGCATTAAAAGCGCCCCCCAAACAAATGCCAGCTATGTTGTTAAATCCATTACAGTGCTGTAAGGTGGTAACAAAATCGAATAAATTTATAAAATTTATATTTGGTGTGGTATAAAAATCATTATCATAAAAATTATGTAGATAAATAGATACTCTCCTTTTATATATTAGGGCTTGAAATTTGTCATTTTTTGTATGTAAGACTTTAACACTACCTCCTGCAGCAATATTTACCCAAATCGAAAGGCCACTCAACGGTCGACCAAGTTTGGGGATTGAAGCAACAGTGTTAAAACATTCAAACCCTTCGATATATAAGTCTTGTGTGGCCCAGGCTTCCTGGAACATAAGAATGTCCTGCTGTCTGACAAATGGGCTTCCCAGTCTTTCTTTTACGCTTCGCCGCTGGGACTGCTGCGGTTGTTGGTGTACCCGTAGTTGGCCGCGACTCAGCTGTGTCATGTCCTTTTGGACTCCCACTAAAAAGCACTGTATGATTGTTGGAACGAGGCAGTATCTGTGAGACCTGCACAAATAACATGACTACATTTGTCCTTCACTGGGAACCAAACACCCAATTGCAGCGCCTGACTCTCAGAGGGTAGCGTTGCAGAGCAGTCTGAGGCTTTACTCAAGGGAGGTGGTGTGGGCTAGTAATCGCCATTTGCAGGTGCGCAGAAATAACACTCAATAATTGATTGTCCAGTCGGTACTTTGCTTTATAAAAGTAAGAGTACATTTATTAAACACACACACTACTCAATACTATGCACCAATTTACAAATATACATAAGCGGTTGGAATTACTTTTTAAGTATACATAAGCGGTTGGAATTACTTTGTGACATTGCATAACATCTCCACCCCTCCCGCAGGGGGTGGGGTCTAGTACCACAACTCCTCTGTGTGCACATCATCTTGCCCCCTAATGCAGTAGTTGACCATAACCTGGAGCGCGGGCCCTGCGCACTGGCCTCATGCCAGTGGCGTCCCACCCCGTTACCTCAACAAGCATTTAAAAAGGGGCATACCTACCTTGGGGACACATAACCCTGACCGAGCATTTCCTACTTACCATAAAGTATGCACCTCTATATCTTAAGGGCTAGCAGTCGGGGTTCTTCCTCTCCAGGCGCAGAAGCAAGAATACCTGTTTAAGCAGCACTTTAGAATTACAGTACTCATCACCTTGGTTGATCATTTGAATGCATTGCAATTACAGCCCCTAAAGGCATCACAGTTGAAATCACAGGATTACGCCTATACAGCCAGACACCCTAGCAGGACTGTCTGGCAACATAACCCCACTTGGCTTATGACATCAACTTACACTTGTGACTTACAGTCCCTTTAACAGATGTACTCCTGGCAACTACACTTCTCCTGCAGTGCACCACTTCGCTTTAAAAGGAATCACAGGTAAAAGCATGGGATTACATAAATACAACCAGATCCCCTAGCAGGAAGATCCAGCAACATAACTCCATTAAGCTTAACATCACTTTAAACCAGCATTTCACTTTACACATGTACCTTTCAGTCCACCTAAAAAGGAATAACCAGGTTAAATGCATTTCTGGTGCAATTACACCTCTCCACCTCTAGGGGATGCCCTTCTCCAGGCATCCCTAACTCAGCCTTTCACTTCTCAATGCACTTCTTCATCCACCTTCAGCTGTAGAACCAAAGTTCCAGCCTAGAAGGTGTTAAATGCTGACTGAGCCCTTGAGGGGTTATCCTTTTGAAGTCCCCATGAGACTTAGGGTGAGACGTTTCTTCGTGCTGGGGGGAGACTGCGCTTCTTCAGCAGCTCCCCCAACACCCTTGCACATGTAGGGTGGTGACCCCGTCCTCCTGGGGCCACCACAAGCAGAGAAAAATGCTGTTTCCTCCTTGCAGGCCGGTCCTGGCCTGCAAGGCATCATGGGTACTGGCGCAAATGAGATGAGCGGTTCTCCCGCTGTGCCGGGGAGAGCCGCGATCGCGCTGCAGCTTCGCCGCCTCTTCCACCTCGGTGGGGGGCCCGGTCCCAGCCGGACCCCCAGGTACGTTCCACGGCTCGGGGAGCCCACCCCCGGCCGATCTGCCAGCTTTCCGGGGCCCGGTCCCACCCGGGCCCCTCCTTCTCTTTCTGGGGTCCCGGTCCCACCCGGGACCCCGCGCGGTGCTGGTGGTCTGCTTTGGGGGGCCCCGGTCCCACCCGGGACCCCCGCATGTCCTCTTGTTGGAGGGCAGCTCGGGGAGCCCACCCCTGGCTGCCCCCGCCGGCTCCCCGCCCGGCCAGCACCCTCGCGTGCTGCCGCGGGAGCCGGCAAGGCATTTCTGGCCTGCCCGCTCCGGCGGGCAGATGTGCCGGACCTCGGGGGGAGTGCGGCTGCACTCCCCCAGCCTCCGCCTGCTTTTTGGGGCCCGGGGATGGGGTCCCGGGCCCCCCGACATCTTCGGGGGGGGCGCGACGGCGCTCCCCTCCATCTTGTGGTCTTCGGGGCCCGGAGATGGGGTCCCGGGCCCCGCCTCCTCGTCACGGGGAGCGCGACGGCGCTCCCCGGCTGCTCTGCTTCGGTGGGGGCCAGGGTGGGCTCCTGGCCGCCGTGGGGGAATATCTTCACGGGGAGCGCGACGGCGCTCCCCGACTTGACTTCGGGGCCCGGGGATGTGGCCCTGGGCCCCCTTTTGCCACTCTTCGTGGGGGGCGCGACGGCGCTCCCCTGCCTCCTGTCTTCGTGGGGGGGTGCAACGGTGCTCCCCCGCCTCCATCTTCACTTGCTCGGCGGGGGCCAGGGTGGGCTCCTGGCACCCCGTGTGGGGGACATCTTCACGAGGAGCGTGACGGCGCTCCCCGGCTTGGCTTCGGGGCCTGGGGATGGGGTCCCGGGCCCCTCTTGGGTCACCTTCACGGGGAGCGCGACGGCGCTCCCCGGCTTCCCTTCCTCCCCAGGGGTCAAAGGTCGCTCACCTTCCGGGGGCCATATCTCAGCCCCTGGGGGTCCGATCTGCCCCATTTTCACGTCCTCTTGCTCCTGGTGGCGGCCCCCAGCCACTGGGAGCACTCTCCTCCACCCTCCGGGTCTCCACGAGGGGGCATTCTGCAGGGAGCGGTCTTCACTGGCTCCCTGCGCCAGACTTTCGCCTGGCTCTCCTCCTGGGCCTCTCTTCTCCCTGCGCAGAGGCCCCTGCTTCTGCGCACCGGTCCTGGGCTCTTCTTCTGGTGCTGTTAGGGGCCTGGGGGGCAGTCAGAGGGTACCTCCTTCCAACTGCCCATTGCCAGGCTCCAGCACCTTCCGCCTCAGCCGACCACACCCCAGAGAGAGCTTCTCTTCCTGTGCAAGCACTTTTTAAAAGTTGAGTAGGGGGCAGGAAGTCTCTGTTGGTCCTATCAAACAGCGACACATCACTTCCCTGCCCCTACTCCCTCCTCCTTGTCCAGCCTCTGGGTTTGTTCAAAATGGCGTCGTCCAGGGTCTCTGGCCACATGGTCTCTGAAACACGAGCCCTTCCTTTCTGGTTGCCTTCCCCCCTTGGTGCAGCCTGGTGCCTGGCACCCAGTGATAGCTGCTGATGGATGAGCCTGTAGCCCCACCCATCTTCTCTTCGTGGAGAGGAGGCCTTAGCTTGTGGAAGAAAGGTTATCCATCCATCCAGCTGAGGTCAGCCCTCAGCCTGGTCCTGGTTATGACTGACTCAGAGAAATGTGACATTTCTGGACGACCCAAAAGCAGTACAAATATGACTTGGGACTCTGCAGAATACTCCTTTTCACATCCGCTACAGTGGACTTTAGTGCGTGTCTGGAATCTGTAGGCCTTATGGAAGTTAATCTAGCACATGGGCTCCACATCCCCACAGGGGAATAATGAAGTGAAAAACACAGTAAAGCACACTGACTTTCCCTGGCATGTTCCTTCCTAGTGTATAAGGCCTATTCCGTGTCACCACCCAATTCTGCATAAGTCCTGCCACACCACTCACTTTGTAGCTGCTCCTGGACTGCGCACGCCAAGAATCTCCCCTGCGCAGCCCCTACACGTGTGCACACGCATGTACACAGGTGTCTGCATGTAACCAGTCCGGTGCCCCTTACTCCAGCTGCTGCGCAGCGGCCTAGTCAAGCTAGGGGGACACCAGTAAAATCCACATGCAGTCTCTTTCATCATGAGTTCACTGTGGATGAGTCCCAATTTATGAGGCTTTCCGACAGTAACAACTCAACACATAGATGCTCAAAAAGCGAAACATCTGAGCGGCCCATAGTGTCAGAACCACCTTCTAACAATGATTGAAACCGGATCTCTGATGCAGGGGAGTACAGAGTGCAGTAGTGGGTGCATTGGTAGATGCAGATGTGGAATCAACTAAAACCCTCCAGTTAAGAGACCGTTCTGTGAGACCTCGCTTCCCAAAGACAAACGTCGCTCAGTTAATTCAATCTCACTGGACACGATGCTAACCACCCTTTCCAACATGCTGTCAATGCTGGTAGTAGCGGGGCGCGCAGGCAGTATCCAAGTGCGTTTCCCCATCATGAGTGCTTTGGACCTGCTCTTGTCAGTTCAAGTAATATATGTGGGCACTCACCTCAAACCTCTTGGTTAGTGTTGTTTGAAAGAGGGTGGGTCCAACCCAGCCTCTGCCAGCCACTGACGGGCACAGACGGGCCCGCCCTTGGCCCAGGCTTTGCCAGGACATTGGCGCTGCGGGTGCCCTGGGTGGTCTTTATGCGCCTCTTGGGGCAGCAGAGATAGCGTTGGCAGCGTCACGGCCGCTTTGCAGGCTGGGGCTTAGAGTCCTGCCCCCGCGGCAAATAACAAGAGGAAAAACCGGCTCCCGTGCTGCGGAAGCCCTGGGTGGTCTTTATGGGCCTCCTGGCGCAGCAGAGATAGCATTGGCGGCATCACAGCCACTTTGCAGGCTGGGGCTTAGAGTCCTACCGCACGCAGCAAACAACAAGAGGCAAAACGGGCGTAGTATTTCATCTTTCCATACCATGCAAAGATATATTCTCCTGCGTGGAATGGGTGTCCCTGATATTACATCTATCATACAGTCATTGTAGTCACACTCCCAAGGAAGAGGCAGTGAATCTGTCCCTTTCTTGCTGAAGATAACCAAGGAATTCCTATTGGGTGGTGGTATAAGATGATCTTCTTTTACTGCTTCTTCAGTTGCAGGAGATGATTTTTGTAGAGCGAAGTAGAATAACGGCTAAATCTTTCCTTTTGTTTAATTCTGGAAATAATGTTCACAATAGTGAGTATGTAAAAATGTAATAGTCTGAGTTTCTCAATCAATATGAGGATTCTGCTGCGTTAATCCTGTTGTTCCCAGGACAATTAGAAATGCAGGTGCATCAATGAGAACAATTTGCAGCTGTTCCATGTGACCAATCTGTTCTGCAATCAAAAGAGAAGAATTTCCTTTACATACCAGTCTGGATATTACGCTGTTCGGTCTGTTCCTTGAATTGATAGACTTCACGGTGACAAGAAATGTCTACTTCCATTTCCAATTTATAATCTCCGAAGCACATGATGTTGTCTAATGCAACAAATTTAAATTGGGCCTCCTGGTTACATCATATGCACTAAAAAATAATGGCCTCTATCAACAACAGATCTTCATTTATCTAATTACTTGTCACTTTTCTGTTTCTGATAGACCAGTTAATCCTTTTCTCGACAGCTGTGGTCATACCCAAACAAATAACCCTTCTTTCTGCAATAAAGACAGAGCTCCACCTTCCTTCTTTTGCCAATAATAATTCTGTAGAATTAGGCTGCTGTGCTCTCTAATCTGAATCAGTTCAACCTGATTAGTTGGAATCTCATGTGTTACAAAGTATTAGGAATCCAGGATCACCAAGTGTAACCTTTTCTCTCTGCCTAGTGACATCCTTTATGAGCATCTATTTGGAGCATGGCATATTTTTAAGCTGTGGAGGCAGGAGCAGCCTGTGCAGGTAAGATCGGTGAGGTGGTGGGGACGGGTGGGGTGGGGGGGGGGGATTCGACAGACAATGACGACAAGGGAAAATTAAATAAATAATTAATTTTACCTCTTTGTCATCTGTCGAATACCACCCCAACCAGGCCGCCCTCCCAACCACTCTTACCTGCACGGGCCGCACCTATGTGGAGGTAGTAGGTACTTTGACTACCAGAGATAAAATATAATTTAAGTCTTCTTAGAGACCTTGATAGAATGCAAATGCTTCTGCCTCATCAGTCCATGCCACCTCCAAGATCAACTGTTGGAAGTGCCTAAAATATCAAGAAAGTTCCTTGTTTTATTGTCTACAGTCCAGGATGAGCCAATTGTGCCTTTTACCATAGATGTGCCTATGCTATCAAACTGTGAAGGAAATTGATTACAGTTAGTTAGCCAAGGACTTTGATTTAGAATCTGTGGTGTAGCCAATTGAAGGGCTTCTTTAGTCTAATACTCTAACCCAAAGGCTGCTCTGGATGAATCTGCAGCACCATTGTGCAGATGAGCTTAAAAATGCAGCTGACACTCTGCTAAAAGCCTCCAGAACTGGCGAGAGCCTCCGCCAAATTTCTCGGGTGGCACTAAAACTAAGGGGCATATTAGCAAGACCCACGTTAAAATTATCGCCGTTTTAGCGGCAGGAAACTGCCGCTAAAACGGCGATAATGGGCTTGCTAATATGCGTTATGGAATTCCAATAGAAGCCCAGGTTAGATGTCCTGCACATCTAACCTGGGCTTCTATTGGAATTCCATAACGCATATTAGCAAGCCCATTATCGCCGTTTTAGCGGCAGTTTCCTGCCGCTAAAACGGCGATAATTTTAACGTGGGTCTTGCTAATATGCCCCTAAATTCGGAAGTAGCATGCTATTTCTTTCAGTCCCTGCTACTGGATTACTACTAATTGCTATTGCTAATGGATTCCAAAGTGTGAGAGGAAGTGGTAACAGGACAGCAGAAATTTGGCAAAAAGTTTAGCAAAATAAAACCCTTTCCTGATGGGCGGTATCTACCTTGTCACGAACCTTGGTGATGGCCTGAGCAATAGCATGAATGGGGTTTTCAGTCAGGTCCATGGATGGCCTGCTAAACAGTAAGATTCCTGGTGAGCAGACCATTGAGAGGCCCTGCTGTCCTTGAACTCGTGCATGGATGCGAAAGGTGGCTTACACACCTACCATAAGAGTCAAGGGAAAAACAAGGAAAGTGAGTGAGAGAGAAAAACTGGACGTATCTCACTCCCGGAATGATTTTGTCCCAATCGAGGGAGAGCGCAGAACAACCTTGGAGTTTCAGGGACGAAAGGTCATTGAACCATCCGAAGGGGAAATAGAGGACCACTGGTAAGTATGGAGGTAGTATCAGAGGGAACTCTTGATACTACCTGGGAAACTGTTGAGCCATCAAAAAGACCACGATAGCAGACGAAGACCCATAAGAAGCCAAATCAAACTAGATCGGTCAGGAGCTGAAGAGGTAAGGGAGAAAAAAATGCTTGAAGGTGCCAAGAGCAAAAAGGCACAAAATAGGGAAAGAAGTACTAAAGGGGACCGCAATTCAACAAAACCTGGAGCGAAGAAGACAACAAACATGAGAGATGAATAAGGAGTGTGACTTGGTATAAAGAGAAGAACCACAACAATTTGCTAGGTGAAGGCTTCATGTCAGAAACAGCTTTAAATGCTGGGTAGACCCATTACTTCCTGGAAGTGTACTAATAACCACGAAGTTAGTGCGTCAGTCAGTTAGGGATCCAGGGGCAGATTTACAAGAAGTGATGCATCGCTGCCGCAACGCAGCGATGTGTCAAAAATATTTGCGTTGCCGCTGCGACAACGCAAATCGCCTAGGATGCGGCAAAACTACAACGTGATGGACTGTGGCGCAACGCGGCAACCTGCGTCAGAAGAACTGACATAGGTGCCGCAAGTCAGCATGACACAACTGCAGAAAAAGTCACGTAAGACTGTTTTGCGACACGCAACGCTATCCCGACCACCCTGCGACAGTTCACACTGCGTGAAGCAGCAAAAGGCACCCGGGAATCCACGCAATTCACCAAAAATATATTTGGGAACCACAGAGGAGTTACCAATGGACCAGGAAGGTAACCCCAGTAGCCAGGACCCTCTGGCAAACAGCCGCAGCAGAAGCCCAGATGCACAGGCTGAGACTGGGGCAAAGAGGAAACGGAAGTCAAATTTCAGTCAGGAGGAAAATGAGATACTGGTGACTGAGGTCACCAACTACCAGCACCAACTCTTTGTCAGTTCAAAGTTGCCTCTTGCAAAAAAGGAGGCGATATGGCAGAGGACTGTGCAAAAGATAAATAGCGTAGGACAATCCAAGAGGACTGTCATGGACTGTAAAAAACGCTGGCATGACTGCAAGTGCAGGACCAAAAAAAAGCTTGCAGCAAACCGTAAGGCAGCCTCACAAACCGGAGGAGGCAGCCCAGCAGACCAGGATGTCCTGGATGACCTGGAGGAGCGGGTGGCAGTTGTCATCCCAGAGGAGATAGTAACAGGAATATCTGGACAGGACAGTGCAGCCCGAGAAAGTGAAGAGCAGACAACGGGTAAGTCACAATAAGTGCACAGATGTCAGTAATGGGTCATGGTGGTGATCACAGCTAGAAATGTCCCTGTGGCACAGTCTGATGTGTGCATCTTGGTGTCCTTATACTTGTCCACAATCACAACTATTCTTAATGTAAGTAAATCACATATGACAATCACATTTTGCAAATGTCAAAACAGCACTGCCATGTCCATCTCTGATGGAGCAGATATACTGGACCTCATTTATGAAGGGCCTTGCACCACCGGTACGTCACTTTTGTGAATGTCCAAAGTGAAGAACCGTTGGCGCAAGGACTACATAAATGACGTTCACAAGGTCACGCATATGCCTACATGCGTAACTTTGCTAATACGGTGCAACATGGTGCTAGATCTTGCCTGGTCTTTCTTGAGGGGTGCCAGTGTGTTGGTGCAGTTTGAGATCAATTGGTGGAGGACGCGTGCAGCGGTGTCATTGTATGTAAGCGTTGCCGGAGTGGTGGTGCTGAGGGACTTAATGAGAAGTGATTAGATGGCCTGGATCCAGTTGCGCTGTGGAGCAATGATGGTGGTGGTGTACGGTGGGCATGGTGAATATGTGATATTTACAATGATGGTTGGTCCAGGAGAGTCCGGTGGTGTGGCTGTAATTGAATTTGTTTTCTGGTGGAGGAGATGTGCTTGACTGTGTCTCCTGCAATGTGGCTTGGTGTGGTGAATAGATGCTTCAGTCTGATGTTGGCGAGCTTACCCAGGAGGCGGTGGTGTTCTGGTCACTGGGGTTGTCCAGGTGGAACTAGAGTTCTCGAAGTAGGACGCTGTTGGTGGATGGGAGAGCCTCGTGTGCAATGAAGTCTAAAATGGCATTGGTGAATGGGGGTCCATGGCCCGGGGAGCCTGCAAATGACGGTGCCAAAGAGGATGTTGTTGTGCTTGGTCCGGATATGGAAGTTGATTTGTACCATGGTCTCATTAGAGTGCATGGTCAGTCGGAGTGTTTTTTTTGTAGGAGATGGCAATGCCTCCTCCTGGATGGCCGTGGTGGTCCTTGCAGGTAATTAAGTAGCTGTCACTGATGGCGATGGTGATGTCTGGTCCAGAGCAGAGGTTGGTCCATGTTTCCGTGAAGTAGGCGACATCCGAAGAGGTTGCTACAAGGAGGTGCCAGATTTCTGTTGCATGTATGTGTAGGGACCGCACGTTGAGGAGGATGCAGTTGAGCTGGTTGTGTCCAGTGTTGTATGGCTGGGTGGCACGAGGCACTGGTGTGCTGATGTGGCAGAAGGTGTATTTGGAGTTTCGACTGGTGCAGGGTTCAAGATAATTGCACAGTCTTGCGAGATGGCAGGTGGTGTTCCATCCAGGGTAGATGGCAAGGAGGGTGCTGGTGTTGCAGCGGAGAAGTGTCCGAGAGGAATGGTCCTTGGTGCTGAGCGCGGTCCAGGGGCAAACGGACGCAGACCGCCTTGTCTATGGCTTGCCTTTGTCATGGGAGACGCCCATTACAACGCAGTTATTACATTGGAATGCCATTACAATGTAACTTTAGGCACGCAGTTGCCTTTACATTGCATGCCATACCAATGCATTGTGAGGTAACTCATGGAGATTCATCAGTTTCAGGGTTGGGAATGCTTTCTGAGGTCAGACCAAAATTTCAGGGAGTGTTTTGGTGAGCAAATATGAAATTTAGGGTGTCTTTTGGGGTCAATTATGAAATTTAGGGTGTCTTTGGTGGGCTAAAATAAAATTAGGGTCAAATATAAAAATTTAGGGTGTGTTTTGGGGTCAAATATGAAATTTATTGTGTCTTTTGGAGTCACAAATGAAAATTAGGGTGTCTTTTGGGGTCAAATATGAAATTTAGGGTGTCTTTTGCGGGGCAAAATTGAATATTATGCTGTCTTTTGGGGTCAAATCTGAAATTTAAGGTGTCTTTGGGGGTCAGAGATGAATTTTAGGGTTCAGGGGTTGTTTTGTGTTGCAAGAGTTTGTTTTAGGGTTGCACTCACTGTAGTGGGAGTAGTAATTTACTATGCTACCCTATCCAGCACTTTCTCTACTGTTGCAATATGCAAACTATTGGTATGAATTGTATTGGAATGCAATGTAATGGTAAGCGTTGTATCTTAACATATTCCTTTGGCATACAAGTGGTATGCCTGCTGTGCATGGCTGCACAGCCTCTGGCATTGAGAAGTGATGCAGGGGGCACTGGACAGCTGTGAGGTGGAAAAAGCCAGAAAGGACACTGGAGGGGGCATGGAGGTGGGGGGGTGTGAGCAGGGGTTGTCATCATATTACAAAAGTAAAATTACCACAAGGCTTGGTCCCGCGTATTCTGTGCTCCTGCTTCCCTGAGTCTGCTTCAAGGAACAGGAAGCAGCCAGCCAGGCTCCCTCACCTAAGTCAATCACAAGGCTGCAATGCGGCATTGTGATTGTTCATGAGCGCCAGGACAATGCATTCAGACAGGGGCTTGAGGGGTGGGCATGTTCTCCATGCAGGCTGTAATGCTGCCTGCATTGCAAACAGGGAAGTGCACAGGATTGTTTTGGGCGGACTGAGAGGGCCAACCAAACAGTCATTGTGCACTTTAGTGGGCATACCACTCAGCCCCGGGCCTGCTCCGTGAGTTGAGCAGCCCCAATCACCCTCCCACCCAGAAAGGAAACATAGCATGAGTACCTCAAAAAGTTATCATCATGGTATTTGTTTCCTCGGCTTGCACTGCTCAAAATCAGTGGGCCAATGCTCCGCCGCCATAGCGGATTATCCGCCACTGGGGGTCCCTCAACCACAGGTGCTAGCCCTGGGCCCCACTATACCCCGGGCATCCTCCGCTACACGTCCCACCTTCTCCTCACTTGGACATTGACACGGTGTTGCTATCTGCTGCACTCTCTCAAAGTCTGTGACTCAGCCAGCATGAGCCTCAGCCAGGTGGGCTTTTACAAGCCTGGGTACAGCATTCACTGCCAAGACAGCTGGGTAAGCTCACGATGAAGGTGATTCAACAGGGCTCCCTTAGACGTGAAGTTTCAGTGCTCACGCAACATAAGTTTGGCTCACCTCAGGGTCCTCACCCTCCCCAGCGTCTGGCCAGTGCCACACCCTCCGGCCTCTGATGCAGTTATGCGTCGGCCACCATTGGCAATATCCTCCGTGCAGCCCGGTGCACTGTTGGGGTGTGGTATGCGATGTCTACCTCCCTACGTTGGTGCTCAGGAGGGCATCTACCATTCACAGCTACAAGGGAGACCAGGGTGTCTTCTCACACAAGTCAGCAACGTGCCTCAATGCGACCTGGCTGACTACACCACCAGGTAAGGGCGATCACCGATGCCTCAATGCCTACCACCACAGCCCAGCAACTCCACTGCACCTCCGCATCCCAGTTAGGGTCCCAAACGCCGGCCTAGCGATGCTACCATGACCCGGGGACTCATCGGTGCTTCCAAGGTTTTGTATGCCATTGTGTTGCAGGAGTGCACAATGATAAGTGATGCACACTGGTATTGCTCAGCAAAGCGCTTATACTCATTATTGTAGCCCAGAACTTCATCTTCCCCTGGGCCTCTGGATGGTCATCCTGGCTGTTGGGGGGCTTGGGGAAGTTGTTGATCTGTGATGTACTGGGGCCTGGCAGATCCATTCAGCATAATAATAAATTTTTGTCTCCTAGTTTTCATTGTAGGTGGACTCATTGGATTGTTTTCCCTGTTGATGCAAAAAAACATTGGGCTGACTAATGTGAGTTCCTTTGCCGCTAATGTGCCTTTTGTCAGTCATTGCTTGCTAACGTCTGAATTAGTATCGCATTCACACTAGTGTTTATGGCAGTCATCATTGCAGCCAACAGCAAGTCTCGCCATGTACCAACGTATTGTAATAACATCACTAACAGGGTGTTACTTTTTGGCGATAGGCTGGCGTGCAGCAAACTGCTGGTAACTAGTGTTGGTGGTAGTTTGAGGGAGTTCTTGTACATATGGGCCATAATGTCTCTAAAATGTGCATGCAAACATATCTTTAGGTTGGCCGTATGGTGTGCTGGAAAGGAGGCCAACACACTGCTATCACATACTAATTTACATTTGACATTGCAGTGTTGCCATAAAAGTGCACATACCACTAAGAGCAACATTTGCAATGCAGTGTATGTCCACAGGTCAGTAACAATAAATACCACTGCCCAGCACCACTCCTGTAACAATAAGTGGTACAATGTTCATGCAAGTGGGCATGAGTCTTGACCATCAGTCTGCATCAGGACATAGATCACTTGACTGTGACACAGAGATCAGCCTTGAAAAATCACATGTGATGCCTTTTACTAAACATCACTACAATTGAACATGCAAGCACTAGTAACACATTTCCATCTTTTTTCAGAGAATGCACCTTCCATATCCCAACGTGTGGATGACGCCAATGATTTTGACGAAATGGACGACACTCTACCCACAATTGACAAGGACACTCTGGATGAC
Source organism: Calotriton arnoldi (assembly GCA_963921515.1). NCBI lineage: Eukaryota > Metazoa > Chordata > Amphibia > Caudata > Salamandridae > Calotriton > Calotriton arnoldi. Next base: position 646,295 of record CAWUFW010001951.1, read on the forward strand.
CTTCTACCCACCATACGGTCACCTACACCACCTCCAGAGACAACAATGTGGTAGCTGCTCCTGCCGAAACACAACAAACTCCAATAACAGAATCTGCCTCTACACATATAAGCCCTGACTTTGATGACACACAGATAGAGTTCCAAAGAACCGCTGTTGCTCTACAACGGTGCATGTGGCTGTGGAGAGTGTGTGTGGCACACTGCAGGCAATACTCAGAAGCATGAACTCAGAATCGGGGAACATTGGTCTGGAACAAGCCAGCAACAACCCAACACCTGGTCTTGCACAATCTCTGGCCAACATATTGTCCATTATGAGTCAGAGGCATGAACAAATGCCACCACAAAGTGGCACCAGGGATGTTGCTCAACATCTCCTAAATATCTATGACATAATGAGAGACATGCAGCAAAAGCAGGACAGTTACATGGCAACTATGTCTGCCTTTCATTGTGAATTGCTGACTGTCATAAAAAATCAGCAATTAATGTTGAATGCCCTAATGGCAAACTTCCTGACACCGGATTACGTGGTGCCTTACACCTCCTCTGCCACTGCTGTTGGTATCACTAATACAACACACCCTGCAGCTACCGAGCCAACGGAGGGCCAATCTGAAAACTCTGATGAGGATGACGTTTCAGCTACACAATTTAAAAGGAAGACTGGACACTAAATTGACACCAAGTCACAGGTGTTGTATACCAACAGAACTAATTCTCCATTGATGTGAAATATGTCCAAAAGACAATCTCATTTCCAAAACAGAAACACCTGTGCCACACATCATTTGTTTCTTCATTACTGAAGTTCAATACATTGTGACAACAACAATGCATAAATCACTGAGCAAAGTAAAAAAAAAATGTTTGTTTCAATACTCACAAACATGTCAAGATGAGTGCAGTTTCACTACTTGTGTGTCAAGAAAAAATGTGCCCTTGTTTTATGTTTTTTCTATTTCACAATGTCACTGGGATTGTTGTGTGCAAAAAAATTATAACACACGTGAAATAGTGTGTAAGTACTTGCTCAAAGTCTGGTTAGTATTACAATGTAAAACTGAAAATCCATCTTCTCATATTGAAAACTAAAACATTAATGATGTAGTGTAAAAATAATGAACTTGTACAGCAAGTGAAATTATTCATACCAGCAAACAAGATGTGGGCAAAGTTGTACCTGGGTACTATATACACCAGCCGTGCCACTCAACTTCGCCTGTATACAGACATTGTGTAGTCCAGTAGTATGAATTTACTACTTGTAACACAATGACTACTTATGCATTAACATGAAATAGCTCTAACAACACCTAGAGAGATAATGTGTGGTGTGTACGCTCTGTGTAAGAGACAACACCTATCTTAAAAAATATAGCAATCACTAAACATAGAAGACACAGATTTGTGATCCATACACATGCAGATGTTGTCTGTAGACTCATGATTTGAATCAGACCCATATGTATGTGAAGACCCAAGAGTGTGTACACAAAAAAGTTGAATCACAAGTGTTGGATTAACATGTACAAATATTCCATCATGGAGCAGCAACCTGCTAGATTTTGCAATTATAATACACCCAAACACTAATCTGTGTTTACATTCCATGTGCCCAATTACTCACACATACAACTTTCAAAATGTTGACCATCAATCTATACTGTCAAAGGTTGTAAAATAACATAAGTTTATTAACAAGGAAAATATGTAAGGAATATCAGTAACTAACTATTTATGTCACTCATACTAAACTATTTTAAAAACTAATAAATTATCTAAAAACCTATCTATCCTACCTATGGCTACCCTACCTAACTTTACTTAACTCATCCTAAGCTAAACATGAATCACGTTAGACCACTTAACATCAGCCCCCACCCCCTTAACACATCAATGCACAATAGACATACACATACTTATCCTATACATAAACTAAGTAGTAAAGTGGTAAAACACATATAAAATTGTTTATAATTTTTTTCTTTTTTCATAAAAACAAGTAACCACACACTAAATAACCCACCCAAAAATATTATAAAAATAGATTATGAATAACATTTAAAGTTATTAAGAAGATAAAAACCTAACTAACCTAACTAAGACTACCTAATTTAACTATGCTACATCTACACTTTGACTAATCCTAATTATTAACATTACACGATATATGAAAATATATACAAACAGCGCATTATATTAGGCTTATCAGATGGTCCAGACACTGCTGCATCTTGTCCATTTTTCTTGACATTGCATCCATCTGATTTTCCAGGCCCCTTATCTTAGTTTTAAAAAAGTCCAAATCTTGTGTCGTCATCCCATGGCTACAACACTGTCCTGAAGTAGAGGGGGATGCATTAACGGGTCCTGGGGCTGGGGTCGGTGCATTTGTCCTGGATGCTGTGATGACTGCTTGCCATTTCCTTTTTTGTTTTGATTGGCAGGATCGTTGGAAAGCCATGTTTTTACAGTCTTCTGTTTTTCGTACAGATGAGGGGTCCAGCGAAATCCGTTGGCTACCTCACATATGTGGGAGTATCTTGCTTTGCGGATATGGAAACACCTTTCCTCCTCTGCACTCATGTTATCTTTTGGAAAAGAAGTACACATGTGCCAGTCAATGTGTACATAACTGACAAATGTAGAAAATGCATGCTATCATGTGCGATGATTCCAACATAAGTGCCAATCATCTGATCACTGTGTGGGCCACACACCCAAAAACCATACCACTAAGTTTGTTCATCACATACTGTGCAGTCAGCTGAACCTCATGATTCATGTAAATCATTGTTTCACGAAAAAAACAAATTATGAAGAGCCTGAGAAATAAGAAACCAGTTTACATACATCATGTCCTCAGATCATTTCCTCAAAAATGACATTATTTGACTCACCAGGTAAAAATCATGTAGTCATGTGATCCTTAAGCTGTAACAAATGCTGAGATCAGACAGTGTCACAGTGTGTTTAGTATGAAGTTCATCTTTTCAAGACATTTTAGCCGCAGGAACGTTCATTTCACACATTCACAGAGTAATGCACTGTTGTTGCAAGTGCCATTTTTGGAAGCAGAAATGTGGTTGGTGTTTTAACAATGATGCACCATATAATTGATGCCACTACTCATGTTGACTGACATGCAGCATGCCATGTAGTACTAGCAGGGTGAACTACACTTGGGCTTATTAATCAAGCATACATGCACCTACCTTGAAAAATTAGAGTCATGGTTTTGTGTACATTGTTCATTCTACGACACATCAAAATATAGCTACAGTTTGATTACAGCTACTTAGTCACATGACAATGGACCAAGGATTCATTAGAGCATTATGAATTCAGTCTTACGCAGTCAGGACTGTGAAGGCATTTTGTGAGTACAAGATGTGCCACATTTGAGTGATGACACAATTAAATCTTGTTCTTAACAAAGCACAATGATTACCCCATTCAATTTCATAAGGCAGACTGCCAATCCTATAGCTCAGTTGCATACAAATGAGTATGGTCTATTGATGTAGATTGAAAGTGCTGCATTGATCCGGTATTCCTATTACAATACATCAGACATTTGAGGCTTGTATAACAAATAACAGTCAGATAACTAAACATGTTCACAAGTTAAATTTCATATTCATTAAGAGACATATGTCAATGATGGACACTGAGCATGACCATATTGTGCTTGTTTTTACTCCGGGTTATTACATTGACTCACAGCGAAAATGCATTGCAACCCATGTACCTCCCTTGCCGAGCTGACTCTGACCTTGCACCCACACTGCAACCCAGGAACACCATCCTGTTCAACAACTGGGCACAACACCACCACCCACATGTAGTAAGCATGCCTTCCTCTCCAAACATCATCCATCTGATGCTGCTGTCTCCACTTGGCTTCTGCTACTCCAGTCAAAGTGGCAATGGGCACTCCATTTTGCATTGTGGACTGCGGGAAGGCATGTTTGACACTTTCATGGGTTTTAATAGGTCCAGGCATGTCTTCACGCAGTACACCATTCACAATGTGTTTCCTCATGGTCTTTGAACTTTGATAGCGTAAGACAAGTTGAGACTGCAGCTGGATGTAGTGATCTTCCTATAGTTGTCCACATACAGAGTCAATTTTCCATCCTTGCACATCACCAACCTCACAATCAATGATGAATGATACTCACTGGTAGCATTGGGGTCGTCAAATGTGTCTACCTCCCCCTGTGTATATGGCTGGGGTCCACCTAAGAAACATGAACAGATGTACAATAAGGTTGGAATGCCGGACATATGTACAGTCTATGCAAAATCAAAAAAAGTTATCATGACACATGCAGGTAATTACCAGACCATGTAACTCCTTTCATATCAAGTACAGCAATGTTGTGCCACTTACACCTGGACATTGTAAATGCTGGGTCACTTCCACATCACAGTTCACTGAGGGTGAAACAGTCATGTGGAGCATCCCTGGGAGTTTGCCTGTGCTTTGACAGATTCATCAGACATGCCCTTACATAGATACAATTGCACAATGATGGAAGGATGTCTGGTTCTCAAAATTGGTTTGTACATGCACATATGAACACATTCTTGAATGTGATAACTCACAATAGTTGTTTGACTCTCTACATGCTTGCAGCATGTTAACCTCTATCTTGTGGCCTGTTTGCACACTGATTGGGCCTTGCTTGTCACTGTTGCATTGATGATTTTGGCCATGTCTTGTTCTTTTTGCTGCCCGCTTCCCCCTCCGTTCCTGCTGTAGATGCACCTGCGGTGCCTCTACCCTGACGATTCCTGACTCCCAGCTGCGCCTCCATCCTCCCTTCCCTATTTGATGGTGTTTGCTGCATGTCCACACAGCAGGCATGCACAGCATTTGCTCAACAGCCATACCCGTCTGCAGCCATCCACGACCCACACACAACCAGCACCAGAGATCCTGGATCTCCCAAATCCCTCTGCTATGACTCAGCAAATGTCCTTGCGCTGTAGCTTGGAAACATTTTAGAACTGCAAGCTGTACACACAGAGCACCACCCATGGACAGTTATCCTGACACCACTGTCCCCAGACCATCACCACCGACTGCACCCACACACACACCGCACACACCAAACAGCACCACCTCTGGATTCCTCAAATGCATCCTCCTCAACGTGCGCTCCCTGCACAGACTAGCCATGGAGATCTGGATCCTCATCAACACCCTCGCAACAGACGTTGCCTTACTCACAGTAACCAGGACAAACTCCACCTTTGCCAACAACATTGCCAACGCCACCCCCGACAGATACAAGAACCAGAGGAAGGACCCGTAACAACCGCCCAGGATAAGATCTTCCCATTGCACATAAGAGCCACCTCCTACTCACGACCTCCAGCTCAAGCAACAGCCCGCTCAACACCAAACACCTCCACTTCCAGATCCAGGCCAGCCCCAGGACAACCCTGCGAGGCACCCTTGCCTACAGACCACCCAGACCTCGAACTGTGTACAGCACCTCCATCACCAACATAATCGCACAACACGCCATCGCCTACATGTACTACATAGTTATCACATACCTCAACTTCCACCTCGACAACCTCAGTGACCCCAAGTTTGCTACCTGCATGGACAACCTTGCAAACCTCTGACAGAAACAACTTGTCACCACCCCCACCCACAAGCCAGGGCAGAACCTCACCACATCCACCACAGCCAACCCACGTAACCCCCATGGACTGCGTACACCTCCACGTCGACAAAGCATCTGCAAACCAAACTCCTCCCTGCGCTCCACAAAGGAACTGACACAAGATGACCAAAGAACAACTCAACTCTGCCCAAAACCAAAATGCCACCAACACCTTGACCAACGCCAACTTCGCAGACAAAGGACCCCACAGATGGATCTCAAACTGTGCAGATGAAATTACACCCCTACGTAACCCCAACACACAACAACACAGGAAGCCCACATGGTTCAAGGCCAAACCCCATAAATCCTGACGCACATGCAGACACCTTGAGGAGAACTAGAGGAACAGCAAATCCTCTGAAGACGGAACCACCTACAAGAACACCATATCTGAATTCCACCCATACATCAGATCCACAAAAAAGACCTTCATCCCACACTGGATCCTCACAAACTCCAGCAATACCAAGGAACTATTCCGCATCATCAGTGACTTTGCCAAAACACACATTGAAAATACAGACATCTCCCCCTCCCAGGACCACTACAACAAGCTCTGCTCCTACTTCCACAAGAATTTCATGTGCCTCTAAGACAACTTCAAAGACCAGACACCGGTCTCTGAAACCACACAATCCTCCAGCAACGCCAGCCACCCTCCATCTCATCCTGGACCACAATCAACACCAAAGACAATGCATCTACCATGAGAGGCATCCACTCATGATCCCACACTGACCCCTGTCCCACCCCTCTTCCACAGAGCAGCTCCAGCCATTGCTCCAGCACTAAAAGCTCATGATCAACATCACCATCAAAACTGGCATCTTCCACGTCAAGTGGAAGTACGCATAACTCCGACCCCTATTCAAAAAGCCTTCAGCAGACCCCATGGGCTTCATTGACTAGCCACTCATCTCCCTCCTCCCATTTCTGAGAAACAGTCACAAAGAAGACTGTCAATGTCCAGCTAATGAAATAAAATTGAATTAAACAACATCCATGAGCACTCACAATCTGGATTAGGTGGCAACCACAGCACAGATAACGCTCTACTTGCAGCAAAAGTCAACATCCTCACACTCCTCGTACAGGGACACATCGCTGATGTGATCATACCAGATCTCTTTGCAACCTTCAACACCATCTCCCACCACACACTCACCACCAGACTCCACAAATCCGGCATTTAGTGAACCACCAGTGAAGGACTCCACTCCTTCCTCGCTGTGAGAAGACAAAGATTCACACTCCCAGATTTGCTATCAAAACCCACGTAAAGCGACTGTTGAGTACACCAAGGATCGTAACTCAGACACACACTCTTCAACATTTACATGGCCCCCCTCTCCTCCATCGACAGACATCACAGACTCAGCATAGTATCCTAGGCCAATGACACCCAGATCATCCTCTACCTCACCAATAACACCATCACCACCAGACTCAAGTTCCATGAAGGTATGAGAGATGTTGTATCCTGGATGTGCCACAGCAGCCTGACGCTGGTCTCAGAGGAGACAGAGCTCCTCACCCTTGGACTCCACCTCTGCATGGGACAACCCCTGGTGGGCCACCGCACTCGACAGCACCCCCGAAACCACAGCATCATACTCGACTCATCCCTCTCCATGGGCCGACAGGTATACTCTGTAACTTCCACATGCTTCAACTCCCTCTGCATCCTCAGAAACACCATCAAATGGATCCACCCTGAATGAATGAAGCACATCACCCATGCACTCATTACCAGCAGGCTGGAGTACAGAAACACCCTCTACGCCGGGATCCACAAATCTCTAATCCGCAAACTCAATCCAGTACTGATCACCGCAGCCAGGCCCGTCCTCGCCATCCCCTGACACATACACATCACCCAACACCTGTGAGACTTCCTCTGGCTCCTCGTAGCAAACAGAGTAACATTCAATATACTCACCCAACCCTGCAAATGCCTCCACAACAGCAGAGCCTCAACTACAGACTCTCCTTCCACACCCCTAAGAGGAACCTCCGATCCTACATGCGCACACTGCCCAAACCCCCGCCCATCCACCGAGCAATAACATTCAGGAGATCGTTCTACTACATCACAGCCAAGACATTGAACGAGCTACCAATCAACAGCCGGCGCACATCCCACCCTGCACATCTTCATTAGAACTGTAAAGACCTGACTCTTCGACTGCACGCAGCTGCTCCCCCGCGCATTCAGACCCTCAGAGGTGAGTAGCACACTTATAATTTCCATGACTGATTGATTGATTGGTTGATTGATGCCTCATGCTTACATAGACATCCTGACTAACGTGTATTTTGAAATTTACACAGGATAGGGCCAGATTTCCAATAGAGTGCCACAGTGAGGCACCACAAGCCCTTTGTCTGCGCCACACTGCAGAACTTTCGGAGCACTTGAATACAATGGGGCCAATTTACAAGCCCCCTGCACCACCAGTACGTCACTTTTAGTGACGTACTGGTGGCGCATTGTACTGCTCCATATTTACAAGTACAGGAAAAGCCACCCTGCGTGATTTTTCCTGCCCTTGTAAATATGGACCCTTTACATGCAGCACTTTGCGTGAAAGGGATGTTCCATGGGTGTTGCTGTGGGTGTTCCCACGCAACACCCATGTAACCATACACATTTGCAGATTTCCGAGGAATCGTAAACCTGGAAATGCGTCAGTATGCTACGCCACCCTAGGGGTGGTGTAGCGAGGCGCAACGAGGAGAAATGTTTTCATTTCTCCTCGTTTTTTCCTCTTTCAATGCGTGCTGCATTCTACAGCATGCATTGTAAGAGGAAAATGCCTGTAGTGATTGTATTTGTGCTGGAAGGTGCCCTTTCCTGCACAAAAACAATCTCCCCATGACGCAGGCACCCTTGCACCATGGTGCAAGGGTGCCTGCGCCGGCACATGGCTGCAGTTTGTGCACCAACGCATGGGGAAAGCACAGATATGCGACATATTGATGCAAATATGTCACATCCCTGTGCTTTGAAAGTGACTCAGTGCGGCACTGAGTCACTTTTATTGTAAAGCTGCCCCAAGATTTTTACAATGATATGTCGCATTCCTGTACTCACCCCTGTGCAGGCACACAAACATGTGCCAGGCGCCGGCGCTGGCATCCTTGCACCATGGTGCAAGGATGCCTGCATCATGGGGAGATTGCTTTTGTGCTGGAAGGGTCACCTTCATGCACAAAAAACAATCACTACAGACATAATCTGCTTTCAATGTGTGCTGTGGAATGCAGCACACATTGAAAGAGGTAAACACTTTTGAAAAATGGAACATTTATCCACGTTGTGCGTCGTTACGCCACCCCTAGGGTGGTGTAGCATACAGACGCTTTACCATGTTTACTATTCCTCGTCAATCTGGAAATGTGTCTGGTTCCATGGGTGTTGCGTGGGGACACCCACAGCCACATATATGTAACATGGTTGTAGGAGTACCACACACAAGTGTGACGTTTTTACATGGCCAATGAATGTCACACACGTTAGCTTTATACATCACTATTGATGTGAGGACAGTGAAAAGACAGATTATTGCATCACAGAAAGATTTACACCTTTAGCACTGTGTGCTTGTGTGTGTGCAAAGATACCATTGAAAATCAACATCAGAAAAAGTGGTTACAACATATGGGGCTGTGACCGCACAACATGCAATTTGGTCCTTGAGGTCATGATGTATCTTCTCAGAGACCATTGACACCACTGAATCTATGTGAAAATATGGACAGAGCAATGTATGGCATTGCTGTACACCTCTTACTAAACAAGAAAAACTTATATTAGACATTTACTTACCAGTTGGCCCACCGACTTCCAGGCCCAGATGGTCCAGCAAGTCTCCCTCTCGGTTTATGATATCCTGCCAGCTGTGTTTAAATTGGTGGGGTGTGCGTTGCACATCAAAAATCCTTGCCATGTGGTGCTGGACCCTGCCCCACCTCTGCCTCCGTTCAGGTGCTGGGTAGCCCTTGCTCACCCTGCCCCGTGCTGATCATTCTGGGCAGGAAATGATATATGAGCCATATAAGGCCCCCAAACTGTCTGTTGGACAAGTTTTTGGACCTGCCAGACATGCTGACTTAATAATTTGCTATTGAAAATGAAACTCACAAAGAGTTAGAAAGGAAACTTATAGTCAAAAAAAGAAAAAATAACCCACCCGTATGATTAGCCTAAACCTAACTACCCCAAATAAACACACACACCCCAAGATACAACTATTTAGACCACAAACAAGACTTTCAAGTGACAAAAGACAGACCAACAAATGTTAAAAGTTCATACAGGACAGACGAAACACAGTCCAAACTCCAATAACAATCACAGCACTCCACACCAGCCTCCTCCACCAAGCACACTCCTAGAGATAGTAAGAGAAAGTGAAAGTAACTGTGTGCTTCCTGGTTTTCAACATTCTAGAATCATTGCATCATTTCCTGCATAGATACGACACGTTTTGATGTTTTGCGTCATATTTCAGATGATGTGTCGTGTTTTTGACTCAATTGCCATTACAGTTCACATCTACATGCGTGACAGTTCTCTGTTTTGTGTGTGTTTCAGCTTTGTTGCGTTAGGCCTCATGCGTTACCATGCATTTGTCAATGCAAAGCATCACGGTTTTAAGTTTGCGTTGCGTTTTGTACAGATGCTACCCGGTTTGTGTTGTACGTCATGTTTGTGAAGATTGCAATAGTGATTTCTGTTGGTGACGATTACATGTTGTGTTTAACATTGACTTTCCCATTGTTTGTGACACCTGTCACTACACTTGCTGTCTATCAATTGATGTGAATGACAAGGGATGGTGCTTTGCAGTGCATGTTTTATTTAACTGAAAGGTGTGTGGTGTTGCAATGTGTGAGTGATACATGTGTAATGATTTGGTTGGATGCACACTTTCCCAGATTGTGCATTGCACATCTGGGCACATTTCAATATGTGAGTGTGTCAAATGTTTTTTCTGTGCAAAAGTGAGTCAGTTGCATGGCATTGTGGTCCTGCACGTTTTGTAAATGTTATGGTTTGATGTCTTTGCCCCTGCGTTATCACACATTTGGTTTACATAGCCCTGCACAGGCACCTTTGTCATGTGGTGCACCAATACATGCATCCTGTGTGTAATAGATTTGTACACTTATGTACACCTAAATGCATGTACACATTCAATTTGGCTGGTTTGCTATTTCCATGCATGCTTTACAATGCATTGCACCTTTTAATAGTTAATTTGTATTAGATGACGTGTGCATATGTCGACAGTCTGACTTATTATTCTTCACAACTTTATGAAGGATATTTGCGTGCATTCCTATCTGGTATCCCTTGGCACTTTAAGTTATGCTGCTATGTATGTATGCAGCTTTGTACTGTATGTTATGTGGTTAGAGTGTATATGTGGGTTGGCATTTTCACATTAACTTCTTTCATCATTCTGACACAAGGGCATGTAATGTGCCAGAGGGCCAGCTATTCTTGCAGAGTATAGTTGTATGTAAATTGATTGCTGCTTACCTACAAGGAGCCTATTCCCATATTGTCCATTTTGGAAACGGTCATTGATGATGCTGTTTCTGAATATATATGAATCATGCACACTCCGAGGATATTTTACATTGATGTACAGTCCCCGATGGTCCACAATGGCCTGGACATTGATTGAGTGTGTGTGCTTCCGGTTGCGGTATAAGTGTGAAGTTGCTGCAGGTGGTACCAGTTGAACATGCCTGCAGTCCATTGCACCTAGTACATGTGGGAAGCCAGCAATGGCATTGAAGCCTTGTTTAATGTCCATCTACTGCTGGGGTGTGTTGGGAAAATGGATGTGCTGTGGTGTGAGCTGAATGATGGCATCCAAAACAGAAGGGAGGAAGGTGGAGAAAGATGCCTGTGAGACCCCTGCCACTTGTGCTGCTGTTGCTTGAACAGATCCGGAGGCCAACATGTGTAACACCGCCAGTATCTTTGTCTGAGGTGGGATGTTGCTGACCCTTTCAGTTGGAGTCTGTAGCCATGGTGTGATCTGCTGCAGTAGGGTCACAATGGACGCTTTCCTGAGGCAATACATTTTGATGACTTGTTCATCCCGGAGTCCAATGAGGGTGGTCCTTTGACGGTAGATTCGCTCCCTTCTCTTGCGCTGCCTTTGTGGTGATGGTGGAGGGTGAGGTTGTGGGATTTGGTCTGGGGATGGTTGTCGTCTTCTTGTTGCAACTCCCAGCCGCAGGATTAGGAGGTCCATGTTGCCTGCTCTGCTGCAAAACTGCTCTGCTGCACTTCTATTCAATTTATGTGGTACTTGCGTCATTTCCTGCGCTTGGGTTTATGAGGCGCAGGCTTGCGAGCGCATTTTCAAATTTGCGTGATGCATTTAATAGATGCGCCACCGCGGGGAATAGTTGTAACTATGACTGCATCAGAAATGCGTTGGTTTTTGAGTAGGAACGCCTACCTTGCATTTTTTAATACTTACGTGACGCAGCCGAATCTCCGTTTACGTGACACATCTCCATAGATGCGTCACCTTGTAAATTTTGCATAAGAAAAACCCCACCGATGCGTCACGAAAAGTGATGCATCGGTGGTGCATCGGTGGCTTGTAAATCTGCCCCCTAGTGTTCCTAACATTTTAAAATTCTATTGTCATGTTCTCGACAATCTCCAGCCCCCATTAGTCCTGAGCTTCATCACTTATCTATGCACAGCCTAGACAGGTGTTTCCTGACACTGACTTAGCTAATGTACAAAAAAGCTGGCTTTCCTACATGGCAAGGGCACTTTTTCCTAACGTGTCAATCCAGTGCTTTTAGATAGTAGCCACACCAGAGCAGAAACTGTGGATTTTCAAGGCTACCATATGTGCAAGGAAACTGTGAAGTGAAGCTGATGCATTTTGTTTGTGTTTGTGTTGATTCGTTTTGTTTGTGTCTTTGCATTTGTGCAATTAACGATAGTGTTTAATACTTCTCACATTATACCTGTTCTATGAGAGAGGGAAAATTGAATTGCCGCTTTTCATGCTGTACATGTTCGATGGGTGGGCGGAATTTGCGTAGTCGCGCTACGCAAAGCTCCGCAAAATGGTAAAAAATCTCCGCGAGCACGCAAAAGTTCCACAAACACGCGGAATTGCTTGTTCCGCCCGTTCGTGATGCTTTTTTCCTGTTCGCGAACGCTGTTTGCGTGCTCGGGGAGAAATATCTTGCAAACACGCATTTTGAAAGCGCGAACAAGCAAAAATTCCTGCGAAGCCACGGATCGCGGAATTTTTGGCAATTTTGCATTCTCCGCGGAACGCGAAATTACCCAAATTCCGCGAGTGGAACAGAATTTATTGCCCAGGCCTAGCGGAAAGGTCACACTATTCCTGTTCCTACATTTCCTGTTCTGGGTATGATAGAAGGTTGGACTGTTGCAGTCTGTGTCGTATTTTCTTGGTAAGCTTGTACTGAACCTGCATGGGCTGTGCCTCTTCCGAGGAATATTGTACCTTCTGATGACTAACCTGTACCTGCCTCATTATTAGGAAATATTTTAATGCAGTTGTATATGCTGCATGACTGTATTAGCGTGTGTGTGTGTTTATGTGTGCTGTGAATACACGTGTGGAAGCAGGGATTCCTTGCTGCTGATCATTCTCTAGCTGCTCTGCGAGGGAGGTAAGCTTGCATTGGTGATGCCACTAATGTGTCTATGTGTCAGCGAAGCTTAAACCCTTGTTGAGGAGAAAATTGCTGTGCAGGGTGTGTTGGTGTTACGCTGTACTTCATAGTGCGTGCTGAGCCACTAATATCTGTGCTGGGCCTGTAGCACGCTGCACTATTGTTGCTCATGTTGTACCTCTTTATTGTGTGTTGTAAGCATACACCTAATGCACGTGTTCATGTGTGTGTGTTTATGCTGTACTTTACACAACTTGCCTTGTGGATGACATCGACCCTGCTATACCAGCACCTATTCTTTGTTTGAGGGAAGAGTGCCCTGCACATACCTATGTATTTCGTTCTATGGGGCATATTCTCAAGGACACATCGCCGATTCATCGACACTTTAGCGCCGCAAAAGTGGCAATAGATTTTCCGCCCTATTCACAAGCTGGTGCAAACTGCTGACATCGCCAGTTTCCCTGCGATAGCTACCGCAGAAAACATCGCCACGGATGAGTGCGACAACTAACGCTAATGATATGCAGAGTAGGCGTTCTCGTGCAAAAACGCACGAAAACACCACTTCGCGCGATTCTCAACGACTAGTCAGATCTGCGATGCGAACCAAGAACAGGCGATAAGGCACGTTAGCTGCAGGGATTTAACACCTGCCTTCTGCTGGTGCTAAGCAGGACGACTACCTGCAGTATGAAAGGGAGCCCAGCCCAGAGCCACATCTGAAGACCCACAGATGCCATGGAGCCAATGAACATGCAGCTCGGAGACCCAAGAGGGCCACAACACCCACCGCCACCACCCCCAGGCCCCCCCCCTCTGGACCCCCCGCCGGACTACCACAGAGGCAGCGTAGGACAAGACAGCGGACATTCCGAAAATGGCACGGCCCCTCAGCCACACAAGTGCAGAATGTGGGGAGAGGTGGGAACCAAGTATGTGTGAAGGAGGCAACTCACCCATGAAGAAGAATGTACACAATGCCAAGTGTGGCGGTGATGTGCTGGACAGACCACAGAATGCAGAGCACAGACATGTCCATGTGGACATATACTGCTGGGGTTTGTAGTGTTGTGAACAGTGGATGCAAACATGTTACCTCAGGCAGTGGGGAAGACCTTGGACATGTAGCTGTGCCCCACCTGTAAGCGTAAGCGCAGTGGGCTGGGCCGGCGTACGCCACTCCAGCGTAGGAGGGTGGATAAAAAGGCCAGGGCTCTGGGCGTGGTTCTCTTCTGTGATGGGCAACGCATCTGCCAGGGCGGCGCTCCTCACCCTGCCACGAGTCCGCTGCCGTGATCTCCAGACTCCGCGACACAGGCCCCCAGCGAATCCAGCGGCACAGCAACACGGAGTCATGTGTGTGCCGGAAACTGCCTTAGTCCTACACTGCGGTCAGCAGGTCCCACAATTCAAATCGTGCCACATTTCTGTTAATGGAGGAAACCACTAGTCAACAGACATTGCCCCCAGTGCGGCCCGCCCGGTCGACGCATCATCTTTGGCTGTGCACCTGCTGAGCGCTCCAGGTGCCACTGACCCTGTGCAACACAAGTCGACGCCACGTGGCAATATTGAGGCAGAATTCAGTAGGCAAAAAAACATTGCTCCCAGTGCAGCCTGCCCGGACGACGCATCATCGTTGGCTGTGCACCTGCTGAGCGCTCCAGGTGCCACTGACCCTGTGCAACACAAGTCGACGCCACGTGGCCGTGGGCCCTTTCTGACCGCTGCCTCCGGCATACACTGAGGTCAGCAGGGCTCACAGTTCAAATTGAGTCTTGATTCATTTATGGCAGAGTCCAGTAGGCAACAGACACTGCTTCCAGGGCGGCCCGCCCGGACGACGCATCAGCGCAGGCCGCGCACCCGCCGAGCGCTCCAGGTGCCACTAACTCAGTGCACCACAAGTCATCGTCACGTGGCTGTGGGCCCTTTCTGACCGCTGCCTCCAGCCTACACTGCGGTCAGCAGGGCTCACAATTCAAATTGAGTCTTCATTTATTCATGGCGCAGATCAGTAGGCAACAGACATTGCTTCCAGGGTGGCCCGCCCGGATGACGCATCAGCGCAGGCCACGCACCCGCCGAGCGCTTCCGGTGCCGCACAAACTCAGTGTGGCTCAAGTCATGGACCCTTTATGATGTAATCATATGTGTGTGAGTCCTGTTCTGGTGGCCCTACCTCAGTGCACTGCAAGTCATGGACTCTTTATGATGTAATAATATGTGTGTGAGTCCAGTTCTGGTGCCCCTACCTCAGTGCACTGCAAGCCATGGACCCTTCATGAGTGACTTTGTTTGTGTGATCCAATGATCACTGTTCTAGTTGTTGCCAGCACCAACCACTCCCTGAGGGCTGGCTTACACTCACCCCACACCCTTCCAGCACAGGCGTCACTGGACATGTGACCCTGGTAATAAAAAGGGGCCGGGCGCATGTGCCCGTAGCCAGTTCCACTATCTATCTAAGTGTGTCCGTGTGGTCATTATGTATGCGTGATGGCCCCTGGCCCTACCACATCACATCGTGCTGTGGACAGCGGACGCAAGCATGTCACCTCAGGCAGTGGGTAAGACCTTGGACATGTAGCTTTGTCGTCCCCCCCTGTAAGCGTAAGCGGAGTTGGCTGGGCCGGCGTACGCCAGTCCAGCGCAGGGGTGTGTAGAATTGGCCCGGGGCTCCGGGTGTGGTTCAGTTCTGGCCTGGACAAGGAAGTCACCAATGCGTGTGTCTCTGTTGTAGTGTCGGCGCCACCCGGCTCGCAATTGACAATGTTGCAATGTAGCATGCACCCGGAGGGCGGTCTCGCACGAACAGAGAAATGAAGGAGCGCAAGACCGCTCGGGGTCTTGGCTCATACATGCCAAGTGTTGTGTGTTTCTGCATTGCCGCAGCATGAGCCAAATGCCTAGCCTTAGTCGCAGCGCGAGTTCAGCCAGGCATTAACTCTACATCTGTGTCCGCCCTATCCTTACCATAGGCCTACACTCACGTGGCCGCCCACCTTCAACGGCCAACATCACAGTGTTGTTGTCAGGCTTGTGGACATGCGCAGACAGGCATGACAATGGTGTGCCGTTGGAGTGCAAGTGATGCAACCGCGCAGCGCACACAAGTAAATAGGCTCGGGGAGGGAGGAGCAGCTGTGAGGCAACGTGACACACAGTGATGCCGCTCATTTGCCACATGCAAGTCATGTCAAACACAATAATAATAATAATACAGCCATTTGTAGAGCGCGAACAGCTACCTCCAGTGGAGGTGTCCCGGCGCTATAGCAACAGGTGGCACGCAACCGAGGCTCCAAGAGAGTTAGTCTAGGCTAAAAAGCCATGTTTTAGCTGCTTTCCTAAATTGTGGTTCGGAGATGATCTGGCGCAGAGCATTAGGCAGAGAGTTCCATAGCATGGACGCCCTGAGCATAAAAGATCTGCCACCCAACCGAGCTTTCCTAACTCGTGGGGTGCAGAGCAGATTCTGAGAATTAGACCTCAGTGAGCGCGTCTGCTTGTAAGCGCCTAGCCGTTGTTTCAAGTAACTGGGGCAAGTTCCATGGATAGACCGAAAAACTAGGGTTAAGGCCGTAAATTTGATTCTTTTGGCTACCGGCAACCAATGTAGTTCCTTGATATGCGGAGAGATATGGTGCCGGAATGGAACACCTCTAATCAATCTCGAAGCCGCATTTTGAACCATTTGAAGCTTCTTAACAAGGTAAGCCGGAAGGCCCAGGTAAAGGCCGTTCGCGTAGTCCAGCCGTGAAGTCACTGTGGCATGGGCTACGACCCGACGGCAATTCTCAGGCAGCAGATGTATACATTTTTGCAAATTTCTCAATCTGCCGAAGCAGGTGGCTGTCACCTGCTGATTTTGGGCCGAAAAGGATAAGTCAGCCTCCCACTAAGTTTTTGGCAGTGCCTACTGGAGTGGGGGGTGCGCCCATTTCCGCCGGCCACCAAAGGTCTGCAGCAGGGGGCTGGTTTATACCGAAAAACATCACTTCCGTTTTTTCGGCATTAAGTTTAAGTTTGTTGTTATTCATCCAGTAAGCAATATCTTTTAGACAGCCCTTAAAACTCTTGAAAGAATCTTCCGACTGATCATTAAAGGGGAAAACCAACTGGGTGCCGTTGGCGTAGGAAATCGCATTCACACCCCATTTGGCTATCAGTGAAAATAATGGGGCCAGATAGATGTTGAACATCAACGGGCTTAAGGCCGACCCCTGCGGCACCCCGCACCATAAGTGCTTGCGGTCGGACCGATATGGTTGTAAAGCCACTCTTTGTGTGCGCTTATAAAGGAATGACTTCAACCAAGCCAGGGCTGTTCCCTCAACACTGATATCCGAAAGACGTTGAACCAGTATTGAGTGGTCTACCATGTCAAATGCCGCTGAAAGATCCAGGAGCACCAGCATCGCTGATGCCCCTGAATCCAACGCCATCCTTACTGAATCAGCCACTTCTAATAATGCTGTCTCGGTGCTAAAGCATGAATCCCAAAGTCGCACACATCCCACCCCACACCCAACAAGCCACATCACACTTCATGAATGAAAGCAGATGACAAACTGACATTAGGGATGAAAGCTCCTTTGTCTGAACTATCAGGCGGAAGCACATCTGCACATCCGACCTCGGGATTGCATGTGCCCGGCACCCCCTGACAGATACGATAGCAGTTGAGGACGACTCCCACACTACGCACAGCCCGACGACAGACCAACGTATACACACCCCACACACAGAAGTTATTGCTCTGAGTTATCTTGCATGGAATGGCCTTCACACTTACTCCCACACCATCCCAGGTGTACAACCGTTTCACACTTCAACAACTCATTGATCCGAGCTGTGGCATTTCATCCACAGAACTGTCGCAGGTCAGAACAGTGCCGCTTCAACCAGAGCCACTAACGCAATGGCAGTGGTAAAAAAAAGAGAACGGTCCCATCCAGCCAGGAAGAAACGTGAAGAATGATTGACTGAGGCACGCAAGGAGAGAATAAACCTTGAATGCCTTTGATCCCGGCACATGTCTTCGAGTTGCGCCTTAAACTGAAACAAGAAAATTGCAACATTGCATCTTGATTAGCCCGTTTACATGAACGGAGCTGAAAAGCCTGCCAAATAACTCGGTTCCATGTCCCACTGCTCAGCTAGAAGCTAAGGAAAATAGTGGCACCACCAAGACTGTCTAGATTTATCAGACACGCTCAAAATTAGTTAAAAATAGGCATACCAATTGGCAGATAATTTGTTTCTAATCAAGACCTCAACATCACAAAGTTTTGCCATTAACAAGACTCTACAGATTTGAATGTTTTAAACAATGTTACGCTACAAATCTTGAAAATGTATGAATTTAACGTTGATACTTTGTCTTGCTGGAACGATATAAATAGCCTTGAGAAAGCCCTGGCCTTACTCACCACACGGGGCGAAACACGTGTCGGCTGTTCTTTCTCTTTTACAATGTTTTCTATGAAAAACCTAGAATGAGTGAAATGGACTCAATTAAGTGATAAATAAAAAGAACTACTTTCACTCCAACCTACTTGTATTGTGTTACATCTGAAAAAGGAATTAGCCTACTGATGGGTATATACACGTGTTTGGAAAGGAGGAACAGATGCTCACAACCCTCTCTTCACTAACACAATGGCAGACCATCCTGGACACATGCGCAACCCCTGTCACATGGAACTGTACCGTGCACGTATGCTGCATTTACTGGGGGCATTGCCATTGGTAGTGCTGCGGATCAGTTACCGGCTAAGCTTCTGCCTTGCCAACGTCACCTGCGTGCAGCCTGTGTTGCACTGTCGCTCGTGCATATTCGAGTGGTCCATGGATGTCTGCCTATCCAACAGGACGGTAGCCGAACTGGATTTCGACATGTGTGTGCACCCCCTGTTGGCCCACGACCATGAGTGTCACCGTGACACCCGTCTATGGGATGCCTGGATACTTTGCATACATGCTGGCAGCTGGACCTGGGAGATTGCAGAACTCCTCGTGTGCAGTGACAAAATTGAGCCGCTCCCCTATTGGGCTGTAGTGCTAATTGATAAAAGGGGGTGGACGCAGCACATCTCTCCGGACCTGCTAATGGTTAGCCTCGCCATCCTGTTCGATGAAGTCGACAACGACCTCATGTTGGAAATGATTGCCTACAAAGCTGCACTAGCTTTCATGGACGTGTAACTACGTACCTGCAGACACAACAGTTTGGAACACATTGCACATGTCCCGACACCTTGTTGGAACTTGGGGTTCTGGTCACATCTCCCACGACAACAGTGAACATGGCTGCATTTGCCTGGACTCCGAATACATGAGCGGACAACAACGCGGGTAAACACACACCTGTGAATGGTGCGGCACTCCCCCGGAGTGGACAGTGGCGCTTGGCAACGTTCCACGTTCTGACATACTGCTGCATTGGTCTGCATGTTGTGGCACTTATCTTGCCCATACTGACACGCATATGCTAATAAAGTCTATGCACCTTCACTTGTATTCAACTGTGATGAGTGTTGATTTGTATGACAACGTGTGTCTCACTGTCTATCTGGGTCACGGCCATACATGCATTACTACACCATCAGGGATGTGGGGTTGTACTAGTACATTATCATCTCACAGTTTCCTGCTATGCCACATGCGAATGGCCATTTTCCACACACAAGCGGCAGCAGTTGTGTCCTCTGTTCTGTTGTGCTGGTGTTGCTGTTTGTTCAACATTGTTGTAAATGTTGCGGTGCTCTGGATCTTATGTGTGTGCTGCATTGTAGGTGAGTTGCCCCTTCAGCTCTGATTTGGCTGGCCCTTATCCCTTTCAGGCGGTGTGCCTTTCACTTCTGTGCTTATGCAGTGCTGTGATGTTGCAGACTTGGGTAAATTGGGCTCTTGGTTGGAGTTGTGACTCTTGGCCATGGTTTGTCCGCAGATGTGCTATACTTAATTGTGCATGTGTGCCATTGTGCCCATCTCCCCCCGTCCCCCCAGTCCCTGGTGGTTACTCACCCTGTTGCTGTTGTGTCGGGTCATGTTGAGCAGTGGTCGGTCCCCCAACTCCTGCCACCGTCTCCACACTGATGACTGTGGTCACCATTTCCTCCATCTCATCCAGCTCCTCCTGTGGCGCTGGACTCCCACCTCCAGTCTGCATTGCTGCCTTCTGGTTGTCTGCGAGTTTCGGCTTGGTCTTGCGCTTCACATCATTCCAGTGCCTCTTGACCTCATCCATTGTCCTCCTCAGCACTCCGACTGCATTCGCCTTATCCACGATGGACTGCCATATTGCATTTTTTGTTGCCAATGACACAGTGGAGGTGACGAACAGTTGTTGATGATGTTCTATCACCTCCGTGATCAGGATCCTGTTTTCCTGCGGACTGAACCGCGTCTTCCTCTTCTTCTTCTCCTTGCCCTTCCCTGACCCCGAGGTCCCAGGCTGGTCCTCCGTGGGGCTTGTGGGGTTCTGGTTGTCCTCTGTGCTTGCTCCGGCTACCTCCATGGTGCTTCGCAGTTGTTTGTGTTTTGTGTTGCCGCATTTATTGTGCTTTTTGTAGCCTGACTTGTGGGACTTGCAGTCCTGGCGCTGCTTATCGCTGGATTATTTATCGCGGTTGGGCACGTCGCATCTTTTTTCACGTTCGGGTTGAGATTCTTATAGCTGTCCCGGTAATGTTATCGCGGATATTTGCCGCGTTATCGGGGTACTATCGCATGTTACCGCTGTGTTGAGAATGCCACGTTAGCACGGAGTTATTTTCCTGCGATGGACGGCGATATGAAAACTTGCGTTAACCTATTTGGGCGATGATTATCGCACGTTCTTGAGAATATCCCCCTATGTGTTTTAAGGGAGCTTGCTCTGCTGGTACCACTGCACTACCTTTTCTGTGTGTGAAATTATATTGCATTGAAGCTCCATTCAGTGCACCTTCTTTGCGAGTGTGAATGGCATTTGCACAGCTGCTGCTGTGCTGCATTTTTCTCTGTGTGGGAGGGACCGGGCAGTGCTGCTTCCCATATCTGCAAAAGCAAGCTTGCGTAATGCTGTCGAAGCAGCTTTTGTCATTTGTGAGGGATTCGCTTGTAATGTGAAAGTCTGTCCAGTAAATGTTTTTTTGGGTGAGAAAAGCCTTTGTGTGTGTGTGGTGGGTGTTGTGGATGATGGGCAGGTGTAGGTGCATTTATGCATGTGTATTTGCTGATCATATTCCTATTCTGTCTGACTCCGTATGAGACAGAGTACCCTCCTGCTGTCTCTGCAGCATCTGCTATTGCTTGTGGTATAGTTAAACTCAATGAGGCAAATATTCACTCTTGCCTACCTCCCATGCAGCTCGTACTCTCTGTAATTACGGGGAACTCTCACTGTTTCTGCTTGTGCTGTTGCTAACTTGTGTATCCTGCATTGTGTCTGCCTATGGTGACCTCTTGTACGTATGCATGCCTGTGAGAGGGCGAATGCATTGGTTTTGCTCCCCGTAGGGTGTTCCATGTGTGTGTGTTTTTTTTTTACAGAACCTCAAAAATATTTGCCTTTTTATTGTTAATTCCACAATCCTCAGAATACCGGGGGACCTGATTCTTAAACAAATGTAAGTCTGTACTTGCAGAATTGCGTGCTTGCATGGATGATAACTGCTAGTAGTAATTCTCAATGAGACTACCTACAAAATGCCGACTCTGTGGAGGGTACCAAACTACTGAGAGGAACTAAACGAGGGAAAGCCGCCCAATTTCCTACCCTAGGGCAAAGTTTGCTCATGCTGCATGCACAGTATTGAGCAATCATTTGGTATTATAGAGGACAGTTCAAATATTTTATAACTGCAATATAAAATCAGTCTTCCTGAGATGCGGACACTTAGGGCCTAATTAGATGTTGGTGGGTGACCTGTTTCTCTGCAATGGAGACAGGCTAGATTTCTTCATTGCTCTGATGAAGGTGCTGCCTGCCAAATTGAGAAATGACTGCCGAGCAGGAGGTCGTTTTGAAACATTGGCAGGAGCCGCTGTCACTGCTGTGACTGTCAATTCTTTTTGAAGTTTGGGGCACGGCTCATTCAGGTAGTCTCAAAATACAGTTTGACCGCTTTTCACCAACAAAATCATGGGAAATACAATTCTGTCAATGGCATCAGTAAATCCAGTTTCAGGGAGAAACGGCCATGACAATCCATGTGGTTGTTCAAAAAGAGTTTTCTTCAGGGGACAAGTATTTTCTCTGTGAAGAAAATAAATTGTGTCATTGCACAAAGTCAATGGAATTTAATCAGGTGTAATTGTACACCATTTGGAAATGACAAGGCTTAAGCGTGCCATAACAATTCACAACCGTTTTCTTGAATGCCTGGAAACCTGTTTCTGGTGTAGCTCTGAAGGAATACTTTAGGCCTTTGGTAACGTTTTAGGCTCATTCAACATAACGGAGCCTTCCACCAGACTGGTTTCTTTTTTATTTTCAAAAAGATAATCCTGCCATGGTAGAGGACTTTAGCATTGAGGAGCTTCCACTACCCCTTCCCCCAGGTTGTTTCTAGTGGTGATGGGCAGTTAAAACTGACCTCTGGTTTGTCCATCTAATCAGATGGGCAGGATTAGAGGTCTGCCAGAGACGGGACGGCAGAGCAGAAACAGCCATTACAAAGCATCATTTACCATACAATACCTTAGCCACGCATCCTTTACCATGCAACACCTTTGCCATACATTGCCTTTACCATGCCAGTCTTTACCACACACATGCCTTTACCACGCATGCCCTTACAATGAAAATAGAAGTATATATCAGGTAAATGACACCCTATATAAATATATATATATATATATTACTCCAAGGTTGCCCCCAAAAAAGATGCACTCGACAGCAGATGAACTCTCAAGAGTTCTTTAATAAAGCAAAACTTGCATTTGCAGACGGATAAAATCCTCCTGCCTGATGCGTTTTGGACCTCTCGGTCCTTGTTCACAGGCTATAGGGACTGCAGATCGGCTTGTACATTTTAAACGGGCATTTACATTCAGAGGCCCACTGGCGGGCAAAAAGTGATTATAATAATTAAAAGGAACACAGAGCACACCCACTGGAGGGTATGAATAATGCTCAGGAACTACAAGTTACAGCATGCAAGTAAAACAGACTCACTTGAGAGGCCACACTAGAGGGCAAAAATGATTAAATGCATGCAAATTAGAGCAACTTTTCCCTTTAGCATGTGAACAAGGACCAGGAGGTCCAAAACGCGTTAGGCAGGAGGATTTTTAAATGCCAGTTTTTACTTTAATAAAGAACTCTAGAGAGTTCCTCTGCTGTCGAGTGCATCTTTTTTGAGGGCAATCTTGGAGCAATACATAATAGCAGCCCTGCCGTGAAGATTGCACCACCTCGGAAATACAGCGGGGGGCCGCAGAGGTTGGAACTTTTCCTGAGCTTCATTGCGGGACTGCAGATCGACTTGTACATTTTACATGGGCACTTACATTCGGAGGTCCACGGAAGGGCAAAAAGTGATTATAATGATTAAAAAGAAAATGAAGCACAAACACTGGAGGGTATGAATGATGTTCATGAACCACATGTCCCAGCATGCAAGTAAAACGGACTCACCTGAGAGGCCCCCTAGAGGGCAATAATAATCGCATGCAGACAATGGTGCCTTTGCAAATTGTAGCAGCGTTTCCATATCGCCTGTACAAGGGCCGGGAGGTCCAAAACGCATCAGGCAGGAGGACTTCATCTGTCTGTAAATGCCGGTTTTGCCTTTAATAAAGAACTCTGTAGAGTTCATCTGCTGTCAAGTGCATCTTTTTTGAGGGCAACCTTGGAGGTATATATATATATATATATATATATATATATATATATAGTTCCAATCCTGTATGATGACAAAACACAGGCGCTGACACCGTGGGAGTATATCACGGAACTTTTTAATTCCAAATGAAGACCAAGACGCGTTTCGGCGGCGGACCGCCTTGCTCACTACGCCAGGTAACACATAATTGCACATATATACACACACACACTGATTGGTATAGCACACTTAAGGCAGTTGCCATAGTAACCACTTCTGTGTAATAGAAACAGAAAACATATTCTGTAAATGCAATAACGGTGCAACAACAAAAAAACAAAAAAAAACTTTTCCTTATTTTTTAGAAAAAGCATAAACAGTGTCAGTTACGAAATATTAATTTACCTTCACATTTAACATGACACACAGCTGAATAGCTATATATTTAATTACAAATAAGTGAGTGTTTAACCTATTCGCTAACAGCAAGCAAGGAGAACTGGCAAAATGACGCTTAAATTAAGCTAAGTCATATGTAGACAGAAAAGAGTTACAGCATATGATATGTACTACTCAATATGTTGGGGTCATTATTATATGGATCCATATCCAAGGGTTTATATCAATGAGAGTCGAGTTACGTCTCAGTTGGGAAATTTAAGTGATGTCTGCGCCTAGATGTAATTGCGCTTTATTTAGAGACAAAAGGAAATGAGTTATAGGTATCAGTAAGAAAACGGGATACTGCCCAAGTGGGCTTAGATCCTAAACCTAGACTCTCTATAAATGTGATACAACAAATCGTGAACACTAAGGAGTAACACCCACATGGGTCAATTTAATCCACTTATGTTGATATTCCAATAAAAAAATGGTGCCCAAACGGGCTTCTTCCTATACCCAGACTCTCTATAATTATGGCACAGGAAAGGGTATTCGCTGAAGTGTATTGCCCAAGTGGGCAAAATCTACTTATGACAATTAAAGCAAGGGGGGCATCGCTCCGAGCTCGCTGTAGTGACAGAAGGGGTGTGATAAATAACTAAAAAATTAAAAGAAAAAAATTAAAAACAATTAAAGTGTGCAATTTAAACCTAACGTTACAGGAGGGAAGCAGAAGAGAGCGGGACAGGCGGCATATGAGGATTACAGGTGCACATTTAAGGCTTCATCAGCATTCAACCCTTGAGGGATTTTGGAGTCCAACAAAATTATATATTTGGACTCCAATCTTCTGAGTGATAGCTGCCTATTGCCCCCTCTGATGTTTTTGGGGACACTATCTATCACAAAAAAGGAAAGTTCTTGCGATCTCCCTGCGTGGCAGGTGTTAATATGTCGTGCCACGGGGTAGGCATGATCATCATTGGAAATTGCTCTAAGATGCTGCAGTATTCTCACATGCACAGGGTGTATTGTACTCCCTACATATTGCTTGGCACATGAACACTGTAAGACATACACAGCGAAATCCGTTTTGCATGTGAAACAGACATGGATTTCAAAAGGAGTTTTCCTGAAAGGCAGTGGAACTGACTTGGTGTTAATCCCGTGCTTGCACGCTTTGCATTTATAGCATTTTAAAAACCCCTTCTGGGGTTTCAGCCAGTTAGTACTTTTTTCAAGAGCTGGAGCACTTTTCACAAGTTCCTGGCGAATAGATTTGGCTCTTCTATATGTAATCTGTGGGAGTTTCTTACAGGTTGAGCCAATGACTGGGTCACAACTAACAATACGCCAGTGTCTGTATAGTATTTTCCTGAAATTAGTGTGGTATGCATTATACCCTGTTATTAATCTTGGGGTACCATTGTGAAAACGTTTCTTACACTTGGGGTCCTTTTTAATGGAGAATAATAGATCCTCCCTGTTAGTACTCACACACTTTTTCTCAGCATTAGATAATGTTTTTTCATTATAACCTCTACGTCTAAGTCTATCAAAGAGGCCCTTTTTAGAGTCTCGCAGCCCCTCTTGAGTGCTACAGTTACGCATCATTCTAAGGCATTCTGCATATGGTATGCTCTCCTTAAGGTTAGTGGGGTGGAAACTGCTAGCATGAAGGATGGCATTTCCA
Organism: Calotriton arnoldi; assembly: GCA_963921515.1. Lineage (NCBI taxonomy): Eukaryota > Metazoa > Chordata > Amphibia > Caudata > Salamandridae > Calotriton > Calotriton arnoldi. The sequence goes on from CAWUFW010001951.1 coordinate 672,579, forward strand.
GATGTAGGCTTTCTGTATGTGCGGGATTGGATGTTATTGCCCTCAATGTAGATCTCAAGATCAAGAAAGTGGATAGATTCTTTACTGATAGTACATGTGAAGGTTAGATTGAGGTTGTTGTTATTGATTACTTTAACGAATTCTTCTGCATTTACCTCGGACCCTTGCCACAAGATAAAGATATCATCAATATACCTCACATACAGATTCACATTGTTAGTCATAATTTCCTTGTGTTCCCTCATGAGTACTTGTTCCTCCCACCAGCCCATATGCAAATTAGCATAGCTGGGGGCGAAGCAAGTATCCATGGCTGTCCCCTGTATCTGTTTGTAATGTAGTCTATCAAACAAGAATATATTGTTTTCAAGACACCATTCCGACATTTGGAGCAGCATCATGGTATGTTGGTGTAGGCTGATCGGTCGTTTTCCCAAATAGTGTCTAAGTGCATTGAGACCATCCCTATGTCTGATACTGGTATAAAGAGTCTGTACATCCAATGTCATTAGTACAAAATTCTCACTCCAATTACAATTATAGATCTTCTTCAAAAAGTCCCCAGTATCTTTTAAATAGGCCGGGAGTTCTTGTACAAAGGGCTGTAAAAAATAATCTATGTAGCTGGACGTGTGTTCAAAAAGACCCCCAATTGCAGATATGATTGGTCTATATATCCAACAAGAGTTGCCTGCAGTAAGAGAGCCACACCCAAGGTGAGTAGATTTTAGCTCATTTTTATTGAAGGAAGGTAAAGACAAGCCTCATGATGCCTCGCAAAAATTGTAGTCCAGCCCGACGCGTTTCGTGCCTGGAGCACTTCCTCATGGGCTCTGGGCTAATGTGGATGCAAGATACGGCAGTTTCCCGGCAAAACTTTAAAAATCATCAAGTCCCGCCCCACTGGGCGCGGCCACCCGTGTGGCCTATTGGTCTTTGTAGTGCCTTTGTTTCCCTTCAGTGAGTCGCCATACTTGTAACCAGTGAACAAAATAAAATCCATAGTAGGTAGCGGTAAGCAAAATGCCACTTGAATTTGCCGCTTACATCCTCCAATGCAATCACCTTCTCCCAATGCCGTAACGTCGATTGGAGTCACAGCGGGTCTGCACAACGGTGCAGCGGGGCTTCTCTCGCGGCTCAGGCTGTGCCGCTATACATCCAACAAGAGTTGCCTGCAGTAAGAGAGCCACACCAAAGGTGAGTAGAATTTAGCTCATTTTTATTGAAGGAAGGTAAAGACAAGCCTCATGATGCCTCGCATATATATATAAATGACGTTTGTTCCATCTTGGAGGCACACCTGAAGCCAAGTAACTTGAATAAAACTCGAGCGGGAGAATGCAGTTGAAAAGAGAGGCTGCTGACACGGGCCTCTGATGAGAATCAAAAGAGATTCAAAACGCGTAAGGCCAGGGATGTTTTCTGCAGGGATGTTAAGCTGGATGCCTTCTGAAATAAAGTATGTTACTTACCAGCTACGGAGTGCGGTCTTGAATCTGGGCAATCCTGATGTGTGAATATGGCCGCGGCGGTTCCAGGCCGCGTGAGACGACGCACCATCTTTAAATCCAAGAACCCAAGGGGTGGAAGATTCCACTTCTGTGCGGGCGCAGTTGGTGAATTGAATATAGGCATCCAGAGTTCCATCCTGAAGCCCAATGGAGGGCTATAAACATTGTCCCACATTAAAGTGCAGCAACCAAACCCACTGGAGGGTCGTGAAAGAAATTAAATGAACTACATCTCCCAGAGTACTTTGTAAATAAATGACGTTTGTTCCATCTTGGAGGCACACCTGAAGCCAAGTAACTTGAATAAAACTCGAGCGGGAGAATGCAGTTGAAAAGAGAGGCTGCTGACACGGGCCTCTGATGAGAATCAAAAGAGATTCGAAACGCGTAAGGCCAGGGACGTTTTCTGCAGGGATGTTAAGCTGGATGCCTTCTGAAATAAAGTATGTTACTTACCAGCTACTGAGTGCGGTCTTGAATCTGGGCAATCCTGATGTGTGAATATGGCCGCGGCGGTTCCAGGCCGCGTGAGACGACGCACCATCTTTAAATCCAAGAACCCAAGGGGTGGAAGATTCCACTTCTGTGCGGGCGCAGTTGGTGAATTGAATATAGGCATCCAGAGTTCCATCCTGAAGCCCAATGGAGGGCTATAAACATTGTCCCACATTAAAGTGCAGCAACCAAACCCACTGGAGGGTCGTGAAAGAAATTAAATGAACTACATCTCCCAGAGTACTTTGTAAATAAATGACGTTTGTTCCATCTTGGAGGCACACCTGAAGCCAAGTAACTTGAATAAAACTCGAGCGGGAGAATGCAGTTGAAAAGAGAGGCTGCTGACACGGGCCTCTGATGAGAATCAAAAGAGATTCGAAACGCGTAAGGCCAGGGACGTTTTCTGCAGGGATGTTAAGCTGGATGCCTTCTGAAATAAAGTATGTTACTTACCAGCTACGGAGTGCGGTCTTGAATCTGGGCAATCCTGATGTGTGAATATGGCCGCGGCGGTTCCAGGCCGCGTGAGACGACGCACCATCTTTAAATCCAAGAACCCAAGGGGTGGAAGATTCCACTTCTGTGCGGGCGCAGTTGGTGAATTGAATATAGGCATCCAGAGTTCCATCCTGAAGCCCAATGGAGGGCTATAAACATTGTCCCACATTAAAGTGCAGCAACCAAACCCACTGGAGGGTCGTGAAAGAAATTAAATGAACTACATCTCCCAGAGTACTTTGTAAATAAATGACGTTTGTTCCATCTTGGAGGCACACCTGAAGCCAAGTAACTTGAATAAAACTCGAGCGGGAGAATGCAGTTGAAAAGAGAGGCTGCTGACACGGGCCTCTGATGAGAATCAAAAGAGATTCGAAACGCGTAAGGCCAGGGACGTTTTCTGCAGGGATGTTAAGCTGGATGCCTTCTGAAATAAAGTATGTTACTTACCAGCTACGGAGTGCGGTCTTGAATCTGGGCAATCCTGATGTGTGAATATGGCCGCAGCGGTTCCAGGCCGCGTGAGACGACGCACCATCTTTAAATCCAAGAACCCAAGGGGTGGAAGATTCCACTTCTGTGCGGGCGCAGTTGGTGAATTGAATATAGGCATCCAGAGTTCCATCCTGAAGCCCAATGGAGGGCTATAAACATTGTCCCACATTAAAGTGCAGCAACCAAACCCACTGGAGGGTCGTGAAAGAAATTAAATGAACTACATCTCCCAGAGTACTTTGTAAATAAATGACGTTTGTTCCATCTTGGAGGCACACCTGAAGCCAAGTAACTTGAATAAAACTCGGCGGGAGAATGCAGTTGAAAGAGAGGCTGCTGACACGGGCCTCTGATGAGAATCAAAAGAGATTCGAAACGCGTAAGGCCAGGGACGTTTTCTGCAGGGATGTTAAGCTGGATGCCTTCTGAAATAAAGTATGTTACTTACCAGCTACGGAGTGCGGTCTTGAATCTGGGCAATCCTGATGTGTGAATATGGCCGCGGCGGTTCCAGGCCGCGTGAGACGACGCACCATCTTTAAATCCAAGAACCCAAGGGGTGAAAGATTCCACTTCTGTGCGGGCGCAGTTGGTGAATTGAATATAGGCATCCAGAGTTCCATCCTGAAGCCCAATGGAGGGCTATAAACATTGTCCCACATTAAAGTGCAGCAACCAAACCCACTGGAGGGTCGTGAAAGAAATTAAATGAACTACATCTCCCAGAGTACTTTGTAAATAAATGACGTTTGTTCCATCTTGGAGGCACACCTGAAGCCAAGTAACTTGAATAAAACTCGAGCGGGAGAATGCAGTTGAAAAGAGAGGCTGCTGACACGGGCCTCTGATGAGAATCAAAAGAGATTCGAAACGCGTAAGGCCAGGGACGTTTTCTGAAGGGATGTTAAGCTGGATGCCTTCTGAAATAAAGTATGTTACTTACCAGCTACGGAGTGCGGTCTTGAATCTGGGCAATCCTGATGTGTGAATATATATATATATATATATATATATATATATATATCTATGTAATGTAAATGTAACTTATAAAGCGCAAACTCATGCCCTAGGGCGTCTTGGCGCTATTGAAGTCCGATTAGGCTGAGACAGTGTCGTGGTTGGATCAGGCAGATGTGCAGAAAACTTCTACTTCTGTTTGAAAAGCCAGGTCTTTTAGGCCTTTCTAAAGGAGAGTAAGGAGGGAGCAGTTTTTAATGCCCCCTTGAGTCCAGAAAGACCTTAATTCAGGCACTACTAGTTAGTAGATTAGACTATGGCAATGCCCTACTAGTAGGCGTAAGGGAGGACCTATCCTCCAGGCTGCAGGTAGTGCAAAACACTGCAGCGAGGCTGGCCCTTAACAAGCCAGGCCATACCCCGTCTCGACCCCTACTACAATCATTGCATTGGCTACCTATTAGAAAGAGAGCAGTGTTTAAACTCTTGACGTTAGTGTTTAAGGCAACGCAAGGGTTGGGACCTGTATACCTAAGGAAGAAGGTAATTCCCTATGTACCGGGGTGCCAGCTCAGATCGAGCAATCAGAAACTGCTATGCCCATGCAGGATCAGTAAAGCTAAAATGGGTGGGCTTGCTTTTTCTCATCTCGCCCCCTTCCATTGGAATAGATTACCGGAGGAGATGCGAGCGTGCACTACGTTGGGGCAGTTTAAGAAACGGTTAAAACATGGATGTTTTAATGGTTTTAGTGGCTTGAGTGTCCTGGAATGTGCTGCCAAGGCGCCGAGAGATCCCCCTGGGGATGATTCGTTGCGCTATATAAGTTTTATTAATAATAATAATAATGTCAGTGGGAGACTATTCCAAAGCATGGCAGTGGCCCTAAAAAAGCTCTTTCCACCCCACGTGGCTTTCCTAAAGGGGGGGACAATCAGGTTCCTGGCAGAGCCTGATCGAAGTGTCCGAGCTGGGACGTACCATCTAAGTTTCTTTTTAAAATGGTCTGGGCCGAGTCCATGCAGAGATTTATAGGCCATACAGAGAGCCTTGAAACTACATCGCTGCTTGACTGGCAACCAGTGTAATTTCCTAATTGCTCCTCTGGCTGACTCATAATTTGGAATTTTACAAAGCAAGTGAGCTGCCGTGTTTTGCAGTATCTGAAGTCTCTTTACGAGACCCATTGCAAGCGTAAGATACAGACTATTGCAGTAATCAATCCTCGAAAGTTATGAGTGCCATTGTTACTGTTTTAAGTAGTTCAGGGAGCAGAAATTTTTCTATTGTTTTTATTAGCCTTAGGGAGCAGAAAGCGGCTGAGGTTGTTTTGTTTACTTGGTCCTTAAACTTCAGTTCCTTGTCTACCATGAACCCTAAGTTTCTAACTTTGCTTGAGGGTTCGGGTAAAGAGTCCATCTCAGGTGGCCACCAGTCCGGTGTCCAGAAGAAAGGGTTGTTACCGAAGATAATAACCTCCGTTTTATTGGCATTCAATTTAAGGCAGTTGCAGTCCATCCAGTTGCTCACCTTACTCATACATGAGCTGAAAGCCGCACCCAGATTCGTTTCAGGATTTGCCAATGATACCACGATTTGGGTATCATCGGCATATGAGGCCAGGGAAAAGCCGGACTTTTTTAGAATAGACGCAAGGGGAGTGACGTAAAGATTAAACACATTTGGGCTCAGTGCTGAGCCCTGGGGAACTCCACAGGACAGGGAAAAAGACCTGGAGACAAACTGGCCCATCTTAACATTATTTTGTCAGTTTGCCAGGAAAGATAGCAAGAGATCAAAAGCTGTACCTTCTATCCCTAGCCTATGCATACAGTCAGCCAGAATCCCATGACTGACCGTATCAAAAGCTGCAGAAAGGTCCAAAAGGATCAGTGCAGATGTCCCACCCCTATCAAGTACTTCTCGTATTTCCTCTGTTGCTATCACCAGTGCCGATTCTTTGCAGTGATGTTTTCTAAAACCATGTTGTGTGTCATCTAGCCAAGAGTTTTCCTCCAGATATTCAGAAAGTTGTTGGTTCATTACTTTTTCTACCAGCTTGGTGGCGAAAGGAAGTCTTGATATTGGTCGGTAGTTATTAGGGTCTTGGGGGTTCAAATTGTCTTTTTTTAATAGGGAGAGAATCGAGGCCTGTTTCCAGTAAGAGGGAAAATATCCTTTCGCAAACATGTTCTCAAAAATTTGCCCTAAATTTTGTGCTACTTGAGCAGGAATCATGTGCATGATGTTGGGGGGACACAGGTCTTGTGGCGCACCCGATTTGATAAGTAGGATAGACTCTATAAGTTCTTCTTCTGATGGAACCTTAAAGGAGGAGAGACTGATTTTATTAGCCAGTCCAGTTGGGATGTGTTCCTCCTGATGGCTGCCTGCTCTATGTGTGGTAAATTTATCAAAGATATTAGAGACTTTCTCTTGAAAAAAGCCTGCAAGTGTATCATAGAATTCTTGATTTGTTCCTGCATTATTTGAGCTAGCTGGTGTTATCAATTTTTTCATCACTGAGAAAAGAGTCATATTTGCATCAGATGCAGCTTTTATGTGCCACGAATAGTATGCCGTTTTAGCTGCAACAATATTTTTGTTGTGTTTGGCTAGCTTGGCTTTATAGATAGTTTTCTCATCCACATCGTAGTTTTTCCTCCATTTTTGTTCTGGTCTCCGACAGTCCTGCCTTGATTGTCTGAGGTTTTCGTTGTACCAGGGTTGGGATATTTTCTTGCATGTAGTTTTTTTTAATTTTTGGAGCAACTAGGTCCAGTGCAGAGTTAAGCCAAGATGCAACATTCTCAACACTGTGCTCCAGGTTTTCCTCTGGTTGCCAAGGGGCAGCAGCGATGGCGTCTCCCAATTCATCTGGCCGTATTTTATGCCAGACTTTATTGGGTGTATTGGGTGGTATTTCTGGTCATGGTGGATTTCTTTGTCTTTATCTGCCAATTGACCACCCAGTGGTCTGACCAAGTCAAGGGGAGAGATGGAAGTAACCTGATGTCAGAATAGTTGGAAAAAATCCCGTCCAACATGAGACCTGCCCTATGCGTTTGACCTTTGGTAACTAAAGGCAGTCCAAACGCGTTCATAGTGTCAATCAGTTTTAGGGAGTCGGGGTCTGTTTCTATTTCCAGGTGGAAGTTAAAGTCTCCCAAAACCAGAAAATTCTCATTAATGATAGCGGATTCTATTAGCGCGGTAAGCTTATCTGCGAACCCGCATCTGGGTCCTGGGGGGCGATAGACTAACATTCCCTTAATAGCCTGTGAATCTGCAGGCTGCACCGAGAAGGCTAAGGCCTTGAACCCGAGCAAGGTTAGTGGCTTGAAAGTTGTTTTAGAGTGATCACGATGAAAAACAGCCAATCCTCCTCCCCTTTTTTTGACTGTCTATCTAAACGATATACTGCATAGCCGGGGGGGGTGGCAGCAACAATGTCTGGGCCTGAGCTAGCGTCGGCCCATGTCTCCGTAACAAATGTCACGTCTGCACTTTGTGTTTGTAATAAATCACAGAAATCCAATTGATGTTTAACCAGAGATCTGGTGTTAAGTAGCATACAGGATGTATTTGCTCCATTGTTACCGGAGCCTTTCCTATGTAGCTGGGCAGTTATCCATATATATATATGCCATCAAACAAGAGTTTTGCACAGACGAGCGAAACAGGGACTTGGATACTGGGGCTCCAGTTACTGCAATATTGTCACCTGTTTGCCGCAACTATAATAACCAGTGCCAAACTCGAAGGATATTTAAACGCAGTCTTCATCATGGCAAACTAGATTATTGAAGAAAGGGAGGCAGCAGCACTTGAACTCTTTACTAATTTACCCTCCATTACAGAAACCGGACGAAATAGAAGAGAGATCACAATTTCACCGGATGGTGAAGTGAAAACACACCTAAAAAAGTTAGAGAAACTAATGAAGTTTGAAGTTCCGAAGTGGTGGGAGCAAAAATCCCTGGAAAAATATGTGGAAGTGGGAAGGATTCCGCGTGGTCTGCGGATAATGATCGCCCCAAGTTTTGACTATCCTAATCCGGATATGCTAAAAGAGTGGGCTAGTAGCAACCTGGAAGCCTCAATGCGATTAGTAGAAATTTTAATCAAGTATGCAAGAATAGATAGTGACATTATCCTGAAGGAAATAGAGCAAATCAATGAAGAGATAGCGAAATCTGAACTCCAGGAGTTGATCACAAAAATAAAAATGAAATAAAAATACGCCTCAAGAAGCAAGAGGACATAATAAAAACAAGGAAGGCATACAAGTTCTCAAGGGATAAGCTTGACTATGAGACAGGTCAAATCTTTACATTTGCCAGAAAATATGACTTCATGAAAAGAAAGCAGCAGCCAACTACTAATATCAGTGAGGAACATGCAAGATCCAATAAAGAGCCTGACTTGGGATCTGTGTCGGAATCCAGTTCTATGCAAAGTGAAAAAGAATCAGATGATGGAGGTGTGACTAGACACCAAGCAAGGGAAGATATGGGAACCCTCACCCCAGCTGAAGAACTTGGGGGCATATTAGCAAGACCGGCGATCAAATTATCGCCGTTTTAGCGGCAGGAAACTGCCGCTAAAACGGCGATAATGGGCTTGCTAATATGCGTTATAGAATTCCAATAGAAGCCCAGGTCAGATCAGCGATGATTGCACAGTGCCGGATGCTTGTCCGCACTGTGCAATCATTGAAAACGGCATCTTGCACAGTGCGAGCTGTCTTTTACTGCCGCTCGAGTAGATTTTTACTTGAGCGGCAGCTTTCTCAACGCGGATTGGTAGTTTCTCATCGCGAGCGGTCGCGAGCATGCGCGACCACTCGCAATGAGAAACCTGACCTCCCCGCGTTGAGAATCTCGCCGGGAGGTTTATTTTCCACGCTCGCGATCGGCAACTTGATGTTGCTGATCGCGACGACGAAAAAGTCTCGCCGGGATGTCATTTTGCTTGCTCGCGGTCGCCAACTTGACGTTGAGGACCGCGAGCAAGCAAAAAATGACCGCTGCACTATGCTACGCGTGTTTGCACTGTGCTACGTGCAATTTGCGTAGTGCGAAGTAGCGCAAACTTCGCAAACTACCGAGCGTAGCGTAGTGCTTTGCCCACCCTTACTACTGACACAGTAAATCAGTTAACCATGCACCTACTCACACACAAATTCACTCACCCATACAGTCACTCACACAGCCACTAATTCACCCATACAATTACTCATATAGACACTCAGATACTTATATATATACTAATACATAGGGAAGAGGTGTGGCGCAGCGGCCAGGGCGACTGACTTTGGAACCCTTGGGCTCACGGTTCGATCCCTGGCGCCGGTGGCAGTTAAGTCCAGTACCATGTGATTCTGGGCAATAGCTTGCTTAATCTGCCCAATGGCCCCCAGCGCCTTGACACCCTTGGGTAATTGTTTGCGCTTTACAAATACTGGACATTTACAAATGCTGGACATTTACATATACTCACTCACCTATACAGTGACTGACACCACCACAAACTTTCCCATGCAACCTCTCTCATACTCAGTTACTCACCCATACAACCACTCAAACAGCCTTTCGCTCACACATACAGCCACTCATATACCCACTCATTCACATATACACCCAGTTACCCACCCATTGATGCACCAAGACAACCACTCATGTGCCATGTCACTCACCCATACAAACACTTATATATCTGTTCAAACATCTATTCAGCCACTCATGCACCATCTGATTCACCATTTACAACCACTGATACACCAACTCAGTCAACTATACAGATACTCACACATCCACTCTCCTACTCATACACGCACTCACCGATCACTTACCTATACAAAAACTCACACACCCACTATCTCATGTATACAGACTCTTATATACCCAGTCACTCTTCTATACACCACTTACACATCCACTCACTTACCCATACAAGCACTTCCACAGTGAGTTACCTTAGTATATATATTTAACACACAGTAAATTTTAGAAAACACTCACAATCACTGGATGATGTCATCAGCGATGTCATTTGAGATGTCATCAGTGGTGTCGTCAGTGATGTCGTTTGAGATGTCATCAGTGATGTCACTGACCATGTCATAAGTGATGTAATATGTGAGGTCATAAGCAGTTTATTGCGGGGGCGTGAGTTATAGTTAGCTCAGGTAACTATAACTGCTGAGTTGCTCTGGCTTTGTATGAGTGAAATGTCAGCTTAACTATAATGTCTCTGTAACCTTTGTTTTTTTCAGTGAATTTCTAAGGTTTTTTAGTGTTAATTCCTAATTATAATGTTCCTATAACCTTTGTTTTTTTTAGTGAATTTCTAAGGGATTCATAACTATAATGTATAACGTCCTTGTATTTTTTTTATATAATTAGAAAGTGAACATTACACATGCACAGAGCACCACGTATTGTTGTATTTGTCATCTATTTATTTAAAAAGCACATTAATCATCTTATTTCAAGATATTTTTGGTATTCTCGTCGACGTTGCGATTGCAGAGGACACAAAGCGAATACAGCGTGCTTTTGACAAAGTGTAAAACACATACATAGACATATTTTACATAAAGTTTGAGTCTAGCTGTTTATTAAGATATTGATTTAACTTTCTATTTTGTACTCATTTGTTGAAAAATGACATAAAAAATGCATTTTTCTTGTTCGCGGAGATGCCGGAGGTCACGATTACATCAGTAGTCGAGAACACTGTGTGTTTTTGACAAAGTGTTAAACACATATATAGACATGTTTTACATAAAGTTTGAGTCGAGCTGTTTAGTAAGATATTAATTTAACTTTCCCATTTGTATTCATTTGTTGAAAAAACTACATTCAAAATTAATTTTCCTTGTCCGCGGCGACACCGGAATTCGCGATGGTGTTGGTGGTCGCGAATACCGTGTGGTTTTTGGCAAAGTGTTAAACACAAATATAGACATGTTTTACATAAAGTTTGAATCTAGCTGTTTAGTAAAATATTCATTTAACTTTCCCCTTTGCACTTATTTGTTGAAAAAACAACATCAAAAATGCATTTTCCTTGTTTGCGGCGATACCGGAGATCGCGATCACATCGGTAGATGAGAACACTGTGTGTTTTTGACAAAGTGTTAAACACATATATAGACATGTTTTACATAAAGTTTGAGTCTAGCTGTTTAGTAAGATATGAATTTAACTTTCCCATTTGTATTCATTTGTTGAAAAAACTACAGTCGAATTTCATTTTCCTTGTTCGTGGCAACACCAGAATTCGAGATGGCGTCAGTGGTCACGAATACCGTGTGTTGTTTGGCAAAGCTATTAACACATATATAGACATGCTTTACTTAAATTTTGAGTTTAGCTGTTTAGTAAGATATTGATTTAACTTTCCCCTTTGTATTCATTTGTCAAAAAAACAACATCGAAAATGCATTTTCCTTGTTCGCAGCGACACCAGAGGTCACGATAACATCGGTGGTTGCGAATACCGTGAGTTTTTGACAATGTGTTAAACACATCTATAAACACGTTTTATTTCAAGTTTGAGTCTAGCTGTTTATTAAGATATTGATTTATCTTTCCCCTTTGTATTCATTTTTCATAAAAACTACATCAAAAATGCATTTACCTTGTTCGCGGTGACACCGGATGTCACAATGACGTCAGTAGTCGCGAATACCGCATGTTTTTGACAAAGAGTAAAACATAAATAGTCATATTTACATAATGTTTGACTCTACCTGTTTAGTAACATAATAGTTTAACTGCATTTTCTCTATGCATTTGTCAAAAAGAGCAGTTTTCAAAAATAACCTTCCATTTTTGCAGCGACGCCAGAAGTTGCGACGACTCCAGTACTGGTGAATACCATGTGACTACTAAATAAAGAAATTTAATCAATTTACACAGTTTCCTTTATGAAAGGAAGTACACACCCATTTCTCCCTTATTGCACTTTCCAGGTACTGGTTAGTTTATTATAGGAGTTGTCCCAAACTGATTTTCAACATTGTGCTGTTTTTTTGCTTTTCTGGCTATTTTTTACAAAAATGAAATGTCATCAGAAGAACCACAGGAAGACCTACAAGTGGTTGAAGTTGTTGAACATCAGGAGGACTCAGCTGCACATGAACAGTCTTCTGAGGAAGAACCACCAATGAAGAAACAAAGCATAGCTTGGGATTTTTTCACTTTTCCATCTGGTGAATCGAAGACCACTGCTAAATTGGTGAGGAGCAGCATATGTGAGACGACATTATCTCGAGGCACAGCAAAAGAAAATCATGTGGTACAACAAGTATGTTGTACCACTTCAAAACATACAACAAGAAGTAACTTACAATTGCACAGTGAGAGAGAAGGAGAGGGATCATCAGCCTCCAGACATCCTGCTCCTGCTACTGTTGACAATGTTCCAGCTGAAGTGGAGAAAAGATGCAGTGAGATGTCACCAGAACTAAAACATTTTGCTACCTTCTGCATAGACTGTAACACCATCGTAGCAGCCGGGGATTAGTCTCTGGATGCAATTTTGCAGAATGTGAAAGACCATAATTGTTATTTTTTTTTGCTTTTTATTGCAGCACTTCAACCACAATTTTTTTAGTCAGTGCTTGCAATTATGTTATTTTCGTTGTCATTTTATTTTTTTTAAAATACCAAAAAGTAAAAAATGAAGAAAAACAAACAAAAAAATCAATGGTTCTTTTCAGTACCGCCTTTTTTGGTTAAAAAAAGATACATTGAATGAATGAGTGCGTGAGCGGTGTATGGCTGTTAGTATAAGCACATGAGTGGTGCATGGATGATTGAATGAGTGCATAAGTAGTTTGTGAATATTAGAATGAGTGCAAGAGTGGTGTCTGGGAGATTCTATGAGTGCATCTGTAGCGCCTGGGTTGTACCTGGATGATTGCATGACTGCATAGGAACTGCCTGGGTAATTAGACAAGTGTATGGGTAGTGTCTGGGTGATTGGATGAGTGCATGGGTTGTGTCTGGGTGTTTGGATGAGTGCATGGGTAGTGCCTGGGTGATTGGATGAGTGCATGAGCAGTGTATGGCTGTTAGTATGAGCACATGAGTGGTGCATGGATGATTGAATGAGTGCATAAGTAGTTTGTGAATATTAGAATGAGTGCAAGAGTGGTGTCTGGGGGATTCTATGAGTGCATCTGTAGCGCCTGGGTTGTACCTGGATGAGTGCATGGGTAGCGATTGAGTGATTGTATGAGTGCATGAGTATTGCCTGGGTGATAGGATGTGTGCATGGGTAGTGCCTGGGTAATTGTATAACTGCATGGGTAATACATGGTTGATTGGATAAGTGTATGGGTAGTGCATGGATGATTGCATGAATGTATGAGTAGTGCCTGGGTGATTGGATGAGTGTATGGGTAGTGCCTGGGTGATTGCATGAGTGCATGAGCAGTGCCTGGGTGATTTTATGAGTGCATCAGTAGTGCCTTTGTGATTGGATGACTGCATGGATAGTGTCTGGGTCATTGCATGACTACATGGGTAGTACCTGGGTGATTGGATGAGTGCATGAGTACTCCCTGTGTGATTAGATTAGTGTATGGGTAGTGCCAGGGTGATTGGATGAGTGCATGGGTAGTGGCTGGGTAATTGTATAAGTGCATGGGTAGTGGCTGGGTAATTGTATGACTCCATGGGTACTGCCTGGGTGATTGGATGAGTACATGGGCAGTGCCTGGGTGTTAGATTGAGTATATCCGTAGTGCCTGGGTGATTGTATGAGTGCATGAGCAGTACCTGGGTGACTGGATAAGTGCATGTGTAATGCCTGGGTGATTGGATGAATGCATGAGTAGTGTCTGAGTGGTTCTGTGAGTGGGTGCGTGGGTCTCTGAGTGGGACTGTGAGTGGGTGCGTGAGTCTCTGAGTGTATGAGTGACTGGGTGCCTAAGTCTGTGAATGGGTCAGTGAGTGGGTGTGTAAGTGACTGTATGGGTGTATGAGTGTCTGAGTAGATCTGTGAGTGGGTGTATGAGTGTCTCAATGGGTCTGTGAGTGAGAGCATAAGTCTCTGAGTGGGTGAGTGAATGGGTGCAAGCATGAGTGTCTGAGTGGGTCTGTGACTGGGAGGCAAGTGTCTGGGAGGGTCTGTGAGTAGATGCGCTAGTCTTTGAGTGGGTGAGTGAGTGGGTGCATGTATATCTGAGTGAGTCTGTAAGTGAGTGTATGAGTCCCTGAGTGTATGAGTGAGTGACTATGTTCATAAGCCTCTAAGAGGGTCTGTGACTGAGTGTGAGTGACTGAATGGGTGTGAAAGTGGGTGAATGAGTATCTGAGTGGATATGTGAGAGGGTGTATGAGTGTCTCACTGGGTCTGTCAGTGGGTGTGTGAGTGTTTCAGTGGGTCTGTGAGTACATACATGAGTGTGTGAGTGGCTCTGTAAGTCGGTGCGTGAGTCTGAGTGGGTCTGTACATGGGTGCGTGACTCTCCAAGTGAGTCTGTAAGTGGGTGCATGAGTATCTGAGTGGGTCTGTGAGTGGGTGCATGAATGCCCAGATGGGTGTGTGAGTGGGTGTAAGAGTCTCTAGGTGAGTATGAGCCTGTGCGCATGAGTCTATAAGTGGGTTTCTAAGTAGGTACATGAGTCTCCGAGTGGGTCTGTACATGGATGTGTCACTCTCCGAGTGAGTCTGTAAGTGGGTGCATAAGTACCTGAATGGATATGTGAGTAGGTGCATGAGTATCTGAGTGGATATGTGACTGGATGTATAAGTGTCTGAGTGAGTTTGTGAGTGCGTACATGGGTCTGTGGCAGTGACTGGCGAGTGTGTACAAATATATATATTTTTTAATTTCCACCAATATCCGCGACGACGTCGCAATATTCGCGATGTCCCCGTGATGGTACATGGGGGGCTGCACTGGAGATAGCATCATCGTCGTAAATATCGCACACAATATAAAAAATCAGTTTTAGACACATAACTTATGTCACTAACACCCCAATTTCTCAAACATGGGGTCAGAGTACCTTCACCCTGACCCCTTATGTTAGCTTTCACAGAAATTTCCAGCCCTGGGAACCATTCCCGATTAATAAAATGGTGGCAGCAACTTTCTGCTCTGTTTGCATCCAGCCAATCACAGCATTCCCGTTGGCATGTGCATTTGCGATTTACTGCAAAATCATTGTGAAATATCCGCAACCATCGCAAAATCACTGCAAATATACGCAGCCAGAGATATCACTATAATTTTCAGCTTTAATTTCACGAAAACTACTAAACAGATTTGCACCAAATAACAAAAAGCACAGGGGCATATTAGCAAGAAGAGGCAATAATCATCGCTAACCCTGCTTAGCGTAATTTTTTTTATCGCCGGCTATCGCTGGAATATGTTGCCACGCTAACGCTGTATTAGCAACGATTAGCGCTATGGCGATGAATATTCCAGCGATAGCGGGGGAAATGGGCCAACATCGCTGAAAAACCAGCGATGTTGCATGGAGAAGGGAGAACACCTTGCTGATACGACCCTGTGGTCGTATCAGCATAATCCACCCCCCCATGTTAGGTATGGCTAACACCTGCTAATTGCAGGTGTTAAATAAATGGCGATGACCCCGGTTAGCGCGACTTTTCACGTCGCTAACTGGGGCCATGGCCACCTTGCTAATAGGCGATAGGCCTGTTAGCGAGTGTTTCCCAGGTTTGTTCGTCGGGAACGCCCACTTTGCATGTCATTAGCGATAAATATCGCTGACATGCAAAGCGGTAAAAACGGGTGCTAATGCCCGCAAACTGTCGCTAACTGCTGTTAGAGACAGTTTGCTGATAGAGCGATATAAATATCGCCGCTTTAGCGGCAAAAAGTGCCGCTAAAGCGGCGATAGTGCCCTTGCTAATATGCCCCACAATCTGTCTAACAGCATCTACATTTCTGCCAAATTTGGTGTAATTCTGTCCAACGGTTCGGGCTGTAGGTTCGACAACGCGTTCCTATTGGAATTAACATTAAAAATGCAACATTTTTTTGCACCCCTATTTCTCAGTCCTTTCTGCACAGATCACCCCCAAGCTTTCCATGACACACAGAACCTACTGTGACACTTTCTTAGGCAATTTCACGAAGACTTGTCAAACAACGCCAAAGTTATAGGCAAGTCAAGGAGACATTTTTGTTATTTGGAGGGGATCAATTGAGAGAGCCAAACATTTTGTGGAAAAGATTAATGTCAATGATTTAAATTTGCTTTTTACTAGCACAGTAAGTGATGTAAATGTTGACTTTCTTGACCTTACAGTCTATCTTGAGAACGGAAGGCTGCAGACATAACTATTTAGGAAACCCATGGCAGGGAATACACTCCTGCATGCGACAAGTTTTCAACCCCGAAACATTATGAAAAGCATACCATATGGTGAAAGTCTAAGAATAAGGAGGAATTGTAGCAATGAACAGGAAGAGGAGAAAGCATTGAAGGAAATGACCTGTAGGTTTCAAGAAAGATGGTATATCTGAAACAACATTTAGGAAGCAAAGAGAAAGGCAAAGGCAATACCTAGAGAACAGCTAGTTTTTCAGAGAAAGAAAAAGAAAAAAGAATGCAGGAAATAGACACATTTTAGATTTATTACAACTTTTAACAAACAGGAAGGTGCAATAAGAAAAATTATACAGAAATACTGGCACCTCATAAAAAATGACCTAATAATCAGTAAAGAAGTACCACGGAAGCGAGGTCTAATGTTCAGAAAGGCAAAATCAATGAGAAATTCTTTAACAAAGAGCAGTCCGGAAAGTAGTAGACAGATGAACACATGGTTGGGAAATGTGAAAGGGTTTAGAAAGTGCAGTAAATGCCAAGCCTGTAGGTTTGGGAATAACGTAAAGCATTATGAATCACCCTTAACAAAACTGAGAAAGCAAATAAGACCCCAATTCAGTTGCAACACAGATTTACCCATTACGTTCCCCATGTAAGTTACTGTACGTAGGGAGCTTAGTACTTCCATTAAGCAAATTTATTTTGCAACATATAAGGGCAATCAAGCACAAAGATAAGACTTACCCAGTTGCACGTTGTTTCGAAGAAGGGCATGGGAGTGCTACTAAAGGGCTGGAATATTTTGTAATTGATTCTGTACCCAAAAGCATATGTGGAGGAAATAGGTAAAGGAACCTTAGACAATTGGAGTCTAGATACATCATTGAACTAAATACAAAGACACCAGGATGCTTGAACAGTGAAGAAGACCTCCACACGCATCTATAGAATCATCTTCACTCTCATTTCATTCATGGAGGTTCATGGAGGTTTATCACACATAAATCAATTTTTTCTCAGATCAATCGCTCTTTCTTCTGATTCAATGTTTGTCACATATGTCGATTCAGAACTTACATTTTTCTAGCTTGGCACATTTGTTCTTATTGACCGTCTGACTTCAGGTTTTTGAAGGTCATAGTCATTTAGAGAGGCGACAGCTTCAGTTGATATTGCTTCAATTCTCTTCAGACTGTCAACTCTTTGCAAGACTTTCCTTCTTTCCCTTCCACCTTCAGACCAACCAGCCTGCTTTCATCTTCAGTCACATTTGCTCCACTGAGCTCATTTTCAACATTACTTGCTCCTTGATATGCACGACTAGCAACTGGACCGCCTTGAGTGCTCGTGGGCTTTTCAAAGCTCAGGTTTTTGAGGTTTGATTATCTTGGTTTTAATTTTGGTGTTCTTGTTTTCCTTCTCCTTGAAATCTTTGTCCCCCCTCCTGGATTCACGTTGCAAACTCAAGTTTGACTCTATGAATTATTGGTTTGTGTCACCACTTTTTCATCTGCAGGCTTCAATCTCTTTGTGTGAGATGCGTAGATCCAAAGTGGCATGCCTCCACACTTTACAGAATTGTTCGTCACCAAGATCACTTGATATGGGCCTTTCTATCAAGGCTCCACATAAGTCTTTCAAACATGCTTCTTCACCATGACCCATTACCCAGCCTTTAGGTCATGGCAGGGTTTTTCTCTTGTTGAAGGTATAGCAAGTTTCACCTAGTGAGAGATAGATCATACCAAATCAGCCAGGCCTTTGCAGTTATCCAGTATTAGACCATCAATAATATTCAGAAGAGCAGCTGAAGAAATAGCAGGAATCCTCATGGCCCACCCCATTAGCTTTTGGTGAGGATTTAATGCTGTGCATTATTGCATGTGCGTCTCATAGTTAGTGAAACTTGAGGAAGGGCATCTGACCATTTCAGTGATGTTAAGGCACACATTTTTGTCATTTCTGCATTCATCATACTGCAGGTCTTTGCCACCACACCTGATGGTGAAGTATGATAACTACAATGGAATTTCTGCTCCACTTTTAGTGCCATTAAAAGTACTCTTGTTACATCATTTTTAAAATGCCTCTATCTGGTTCCGAAGAAGTTGGCAGACCAAATCTAGGGATCAGCTCCATCAGCACTGGCTTGGCTACAGTAAGTGCATCGCAGTGCCTAGCTGGTATATCTGAATCCACCTACTCAAAGACAGATAATCACTTAAAGGTACCTTAATCATTTGCATATTTGCATCACTTCACAATCTGTTTATGATTTTATGAAAAGACCTTCTGGTTTGCCCACATTACTCATGGACATCTTCTCTTTGTGTCAGAATTTAACTGCTGACAGATGATACATCTCTGACATTGATTTTCAGCAATCATCCTAAAATGAGGATTAAACAAATACTTTTTAAAGGGAGCCAGCATTCCATCATGTGCCACATATGTAGGTCAGTTTATGAATCTTGCCATCTGCAGTAGCAATTAATCTGGCAATACAACCCTCCAATGTACCAGAAGTAAGAGCACAGCATCTTGCAATATCTTCTGCAAAATTGCAAGGCAGTTAGCAAATCTAGAATTTGTGGTCATTTTTAATAGGATTTCCAGATGATGTCATAAAATCTCTTTGTGACCACAACTGCCCAAAGTCATGGACCACTCTAAAACTGTATTGGCTATCTGTTTAGATTGTAACACTCAAGCCATTATCTACACAGCATACTTATGGAAATCGCAACAAATTCAGTTACTTGTGTGGAAGTCAGTCATATTTCACAAGTACATTGCCTCCACAGCATGTGTCAGTGTGCAGATTGCATATGCTACTCAAAGAGTTCCATGGTGGTCTCTCAGACAAAAACCATCCACAAATAAAATAAAATCTGTCAACTTGAGTGGTGTGATCTTCATTTGGTGCATAACTCTGTCACATCAATATGGTCATGTTCACCATCGTATGCTTCATTCTCTACTATCCTCCTTTGGCAAAAGCAAGAGGTTGTCATGAGTCAATATATTACAAAGTTTAATTGAAATAGTCACTGCTGCCTCGATTATCTGCTCACGCTTGGTCAAGTGGATATTTGTGAGATGATCAGTGCAGGTGCGAATTAGCAATTTTCTACTAAATGTGGAATCAACACAATGAGTGTGTAACCCATCACAATTGGCTCACTCTGGACAATCACCAAAGAAGATGCTGCAACATTTTTCATGCAACCACGCAGAGCAGCGGCTACTGGATCTAATATTGCAGAAAACTTTACGGTGAGCTGTTTAAACATTCCACGCTGCTGAGTTAAAAAGGAAAACTGTGCACCCTTCTCTTTCATGACAGAATAAATCAAATTCTTTCTTGTAACTAGCTGTTTCTAGAGAAGGTGCGTTACACAAATTGTGTCTGAGCTCTGGGAATGCTTGCATTCATTCATCATCCCAAGGCACCAGGTTCCTTCCATCATAGTGATGCAACCTTTGTAGAGGCTAAGCAATCAAGGAACAAATTGGAATCCACTTACGACAGTAGCCAATCATTTCAAAAACATCCACACGTCTCTCTATGTAACTGATGGGTTCATAATTAAAATGGTAGAAATGCAATCTTTGGGCACCTTTCTCACTCCCTTTTCAATTTGGTACCAAAAAAAAAGAATCCTTTTTTACAGTATTGCAACATGCCAGAGGACACTATGGGCCTGATTACGATGGCAGATGGACTTCTGTCCGTCTGCCATCGTCCCGGGGCAGGTGAACCGCCATGGAAAGGCTGGAGGGGAGGCACATCGTAATCCCAATGGTGGTGCCTGGAAGGTACCACCACCATTTTTGGGCTGGGAAGGCCTCCACCGCACCGGTGGTCTCAAGGGAAATGGCCTCACGATGGCGGTGAACCCGCCACCAACAGCCTGTCGGTGGTGGATTCACCGCCATCGTAATGACCCCCTTTGTGCCCATTATCAGCATAATAATTTTATAATTTAATAGTACAATTATATGAAGTCTCCAGCCATCTCTCATCAGTTCATTGATGTACTGTACCAGCACTGAATGACAAGACAAATGTACATTTTCCAAATCTTTCTTGAGCATTTTTGAAAAAACTGAAGACCTCTCTCTATACGCTTGCGATATTTTACACCAAGCGAGAACCCTATTGTAAAATCTGATGCAAAATGATACTGACTAGCCTCATGAAGAAGAATTAAGAAAATACTTGACATCATTCTATGATAGTAAATCACTAAGCTTCTGGTAACCTTGAAGTAAGATTACTGTAGGATTCGGCACCATGGGACAACATGGGATTATTATATCATTAATTTTGCGTAGTCTTTTACTATGCAGCATTTTTCACTTGGTTTCTGCATTCCCATGATCGAAGCATAACATGGAACCTTTTAAAAATGCCCTACACTCCTTTTATAATGCCCTGTTCAATTATTTTGCCAATAACAGATGAAATCTCCTTCTCTGATTCATGAGTAAGCCTGTATTGATGAGTAAAAGGATACATGACAGCCAGTTTTACAGTGATCTATATTGGCTCTACACTTTCAATTAACCCTATTTTCTTCCTGAAAAATCCAAAACTTCCCTATGTACAGTATGTTTTGAATCTGGAGGTAGATCTTGTAATGACCACTTGGAACATTTTAACTTTTGCTTCTTCTGAATTTATTTTGAAATTAAAATGTTTGTCTGGAGTTTGAATGCCGATGCCATTCAGTGTGCAGTAGATCACAGGGTTCAATTTACATCAGTGATTATGACCCAACAAATTAATAGCACTTATCTCGATGATTATAAATTCATAATTATTTATGTGAACCAAATTTCACCTGGACATTAACTGACAGCTTATTAGTTTTGAAATACCTACCTGTTTATTTGAAATACCTGCAACTTTGATTTCTTTTCCCAAATGGGGCAGGTTAGGAACTTCAAGAGGCCGATCCATGAAGCAGGTAGCACTTGTATCGATTACAACTGATACTGGATGGACATTTACTTCTCCTTACACAAAATGGCAATTCTGGTCTACCTCTAGGACTACTCCAAACATGCAATCCTCCCCTCTAAGACACCATCATTGTGCTCAATTCAGTCATGTAGAAACTCTGAGTATAGCTGCAAACTCTGGAAAACTGTACTTAGCACTGAATGTTTTGCTGAAGCCTGAAATTTGAATGATATCCTGGTATATTATTCTGCAAAGGTTGTTGTATGACTGGGACAGAAGGCATAATGTTATTGAACAGCCTTGACTGCGACATGTTTTGTACAGAGGCCGGTAGAGCTGGAACCATTGACTGTGTCATCCCATTTTGTCCAATCTGAAGCATATTCTGCTGTATTTGGAGAACCATTTTTTAAAATTTATTTTGAAATCTATTTGATAAAACCTACATTCCCATTTTCAGTGTCATTTTTTCCCATAGATGTGATACAGATTATTTTTCATTTGTACATTGTTCATGCCATTTCTCCCATTAGCACTGCTATTAAGACCTCTACCTCTACCACGTGGACCACTATTTCCACCTTGCACAAATTTCACACTATTGCCTTGTTCATTAACACCTTTCACACAGGCACCAGTACCAGCAAACCAGGTAACTGAAAACCATTTGTTCACCTTTCTGAAAGAAGTTAATTTGAGCAGCAAGCAACTTCTTCTTCATCGTTCTCATTTTAGCATCACAACAGTCACTTAAATCCTTTGCTTACACAAAGATTTTGTCTAATGATTTTGCTTGCCAACTCATCATACTTGGCTGAGTAGGCGCACTCATCTCCAGATGCAATCCTAACACAAATGCAGAGGCAAATACTGAAACGTCTTCTTTGGCGGGGTAATCAACCCAACTATAATATCTTTATATCTACATCGGCCTCTCTCATAATATACATGTACTAGCTCATTCGAATGTTGTGGCACCCTCATTATTTCTGATGAATTGACATGTTTCTGGGGAACCTTTGCTTTCAAATGCTTGATAACTTTATTATATTTCTAAATATCAATTGGGTAATGCTTAGAGAGTGAGAGAGAGGCTTCCTTCGATGTTTCTTCTTCTGGCAACTGTACTATGGACTAGCACTCAGCCTATACATTTCAAGGCACAACAATTGAGAATAAAGCATCCAAATATTCCCAAAGCACATTTGAAAAAGTTACAATCCTTTCCACTTCTCCATACCACTTCTCGGGCTCCCTTCTGAGCATCAGGAAATTTATTGTAAATGGAAAAAGTTCACTCCTCCACTAAGTTAACATAAGTATTTGTAAAGAGCACATTCACCCAAGGGTATCTTGGCACTGAATAACTGATATTTATTGCTACCCAACTCAATGTAACTCATTTTATCAACCTCAGAAGGATGAAAGGCTGAGTGGACCCACCAGGATATGAACCTGTGACCGTGAGGTCAAACACAGGCCCCTACAATGGATGCATTTGTTCACTAAGCCACCAGATCCGGCCTGTTGTATGCACACATGCCCCTCCTTGCACTTCTTTCAACAGAAACTCCTTTTCAACAGCCACTTCACAATAAGAATCACACATCACTCACAGTCACAATTTCCTGTGCCCATTTTCAATTCAAGCTTATCAGGAGCTTCTTTGCATGCTTCTCTATATCTAGTCACATCTTCCCATTCTTTGGTCTTGTCCAAAAACTCTCTGAGATTTACTTTCAAGGTTTTAAGATCTAGTTTCTGTAATTCGCTTTCTGTTGATTTCATTCTAAATGTTTTGCAAATTCTCTTTTTTTATAATCCTGATGTAAGTTGTTACATCGCTTTCTGTTATCCCTTGTTCCTTTTCCTTTAAGTCTCTGTATATATTTGAGCCTGTGTATATATTTATTATTTTCTTATTTTGTTAAAGAAGGAAAATGTGTTACATTGCTTTCTCTTATCCCTTGTTCCTTTCCCTTTAAGCCTCTGTATATATTTGATTCTGGCACCTGCCAGCTTTTGTGTAAGTTCTAAACAGAACTGGAACCTTGAGATTGCTGGATCTGTCTGCTGCCTGGAAGGTACTGTGCCTTTGAGATTAAACCATATCGCCACCTTTATTTGGATTTTGCTCATTTTGTTCTGGAACTTTACATAAGTCTTTAGCCAATTGCTGAAGCTTCTCAAATGCACTAGGTGTATGCATTCCTGCTTTTGCACCCAAGAACGTAAATTCATATTAATTATATGTTGAAATTGCATCCCGTTAAATACCCGTTTCTGCTATTGATTCTAAATCCCAATTACATTTGAAAGTATTAATCTTTATTGTTTCATCAATAATTGCAGGAAAAGCACCCACAGTCTTTAGCACATCCTGATGCCATGTCTTCTTCTGTAAACGCAACCTCACATCCAGCCAATTATTGACAGCCTTGCCATTTTGTCCAATAAGCATATTCCTGTGTGCTTTCTCATTTACTACATAGTTCCACACATTCAAAGCTTCAAACTGAGCTGGTCTGAGCTGTAGCTTCATCTCAAACATGATCACCCTTAAATTGAAAATATTTTTCCCTTCAAATGTACCATTCACAGGAAAGTGTAATTGTTTATCATCAGCAGTAATTCTAATCCATTCTTTAAGCCACAGACATGTGGATACCTGAGGTAAGGATCATCTCATGAGCTTGGGTACTGACTGGGGGTGGAGTCCCCCCGCCCCCCCGCTGGTAGGAATTGAAGACTTATTTAAAAAGCGCATCCATTGTAATCTCAACCTAGCTTCACACTTCAGGCAATATCAATATAGCCAGTTACAAAGTGTTTTCAAAACAGGACCTGAAATGTAATGCATAATGTTAATAATCATTAAGATCACAGACCCCTGCATATAACTTTCCAACTAGCCAACTCTTCATCAATACCTTTGCTTGGGGAACCAACAGGGGATGAGTGCCCTAAAGTCCTTCATAGAATTAAATGGACCACCAAACTAGGGGTAAATCTCCAAGCAAGGATAGAGGGAAGGAAACAGCCGGTCATTATATCAACCAGATCAAAAACACCTTTAGAGCACTAGGAGGACCTTGTATTGGACCTTCAGCAGGCATTGGGGAATGGGCAACAAAAACCTCCTAGTCGTTTAATCTCAACACAGATTCATCACCACTCCTCACTCTTAGGAGAGCCACCAATTCGAACTGATAATCTCAAGGGACATGTGCAGCATCCTACACGGTCATGCAGCCTCAGGACATGGGGACTGCTAACTCAGAATACACAACCTTCTGCTGTCCATCATTTATTAAGGGCAGGGATGCCCCATCAGTCATGACATAAACACCTAGGGGTACCGAGTCATTAGTAATCCAAGCCCTAACACCAGGAGGTCTCATTAGTTTGCACATTGCACTTTACCTCTTTATCTGTAAAACCTCAGACACTGTTTTTATCTCATTTATGCACAGCAGGTTTTAACTCTTTTGTACCTATGAAATAATATAGTTGACATTGTTTTTAATTCCTTGCAATTCTATACCGGTCGCAGTATTCATTGTTTTATCTCTTAATCATTTAATGGTTTTAATTAATCGAACATGAATGAATAAATACTATATATAATAAAAACAAATAAAATATTTATCTGCCTACCGGGAAACGGTACAGAAAATCAAACTTACCACAAAAAAGGGATAGCACCTTGAGTGCTTCTAATCACACACCAAGATATGCTCTCAACCAGCAGAAACCTACACTTACAGTCAGCCTGTCTATCCATGTGTAGTGAATAAATAACAGTGCTCAGGATTAATTCTCATCTGCGACTAGACTACACACCTTTATTCAGCAGAGAACCGTATAATATTATTTTGAGATCTTAGATTTACATAAATCTGTAACCCTTATTCATAATTGGAAAAAGGTTTTCACATAGATTACATAAAACACAATACTTCTTCATCAAAAGCAGAATTTAAACAGCTTTAGCAATTCACACAGCATATTACAGTGCAATACACTTTTTGACATGTACAAAACAAAACACTTGACTTAACAGTGTGTAGTGCACGCAAAACAAATGATTTCACTCCAAATCACAGCGCAAGACAATGCTCTCAGATCAAGACAACTCTTTGTGCAAAGTCCTACTAATATTCATGCAAATCAACTCCAAACATCACTCACAGGTACACCAGCGTTAATCCAAACGATTACAGGATTCTCCAAATTCTAACAATATTGAGGGCAAACATTTTCACTATTTATGTAATTTGATTAAATAAACAAATTATGCAAATTAATTGGCACAATTGCCTGCTTTACTTCACCATAATTCTGTGAACGATTCTTAGAGCAGACTCCAGCAAAGAACCCTGAATATAATGCAAATATGGCAACTTTCTATAAATGGCTTTCTTCTTGAGAAACATAAATTAAAACATTTCAGCTGACCAAGTAAACAGAGAAGTGAAAGGAATTCTATTTTGCTTACTTTCTGAAATGGAAAGGCTCAACAGAGAAAAATGCATGTAGAAAACTCATTCGTGTAATTTAAAATCACAATTCTTTCTGTCATTCTAAAAGAAATGTCAGTGCAGGCTGCTAAGACTAGTCATGTCAACTTAAGACTGGTTACGATAACGAGAACACAATTAAATTAAGAATTCCCTTTTTAAATTAAAATACTCTCACTCAAGTCAGGAAGGGAGAGAGCAGTTTCTGATGAAGGAAAGGCAGATTCTAGGAGTCGGAGGTGTTGGTAAAACAGAAAACCAAGGCATTTTGGAGTTTATTTCAGTGGGAAATGACTTTCTTTTACCTTCCCATTTGATAAATTTATATGTATACAATTGTCCTTATATTAAAGGACCGTACTAGAGTTGTAGGTGTTTCTAAATATGAATTTTTTTTGGTATCATCACAGTAACATCCTAGAATGAGTACTGTAGGGCTGATATTGTGTGCAATTGAAGGCAGGCAGCAATAGCTCCAGCTGACGAAGGTCACCCCCTCCTTTGCTGCCTTGTACTTACCTTCCAATAAAGGTTCTCATCCTGTAGCGACATCTCCTGATCTTCTTCAGTGGCATTGCCACTTAAACAGGCAGCTACTCTGCCTCCTAAGAGATGGCCTTGTGGTCGTGGAAGTCAAGGAAGCTAATTGGCAGGTAGTTTCCTTGCTCCTTTAAAATAATACACAGGCTTTCAATTAGAGTGCAGCATTAATGGATGAAATATGTAGTAATAATGTTGCAGCACATCTCACCTCATTCTGTGGATTCTGGCTGATGCAGTAAGACGGCGTTTGTAATCAAGCGGTACCATATTAAAGCATCATAAATATGTGCCCTGTCACTGCCATTAAAAAGCAGCTGGTAGAACTGTGTCCGTGAAAGGGAAAATAACTTGCACAATGTTCATCTGTAATTTATTATTTGGTAAAGCTTTAAACCAAGGGCAGTTCCACACATTCTGATTACAGTAACATAATTGCAAAATGGGTCTATTGTCCTTAATTTAGCGATCTCCTCTAAAAGAGACCACATTCTTCACCTCTTCCACGTTTAACTCCTGAGCCCTCATTCCGAGTTGCATAGCACTGGTGCGGACTTACCACACTATACATTTGCATGCATATTTACCATGACCATGCAGCAAATCCAACCCAGTATCATTCAGTTAGAAGTTACTTTCCACAGGATGGGAAATACTGTGGGGCACCAATTTTTCTGGTTTGTAATACAGTGTGAAATTTCCAGTTCCATGGGGTTTAATGCATACATTTATCAACTGCGAATGCATGAGGAGACCACTGAGTGAGATGAAAGGCAAGGGTGGAAAGAGAGTAGAAAAGGAAAAGAGAATTATATTTCTAGCGGGGGTCACACAGACAGATAACCCGTGGAAAACTACGTCTCTCATCTCATACAAACTAACATTTTGCTAGGAAGTTACCTTGGCCGCCTGAACACAGCAATGATGGGGATCCGCCTATCAATTGTACCATGACACGTGTTGTTTACAATCTAAATCATGTTTTAGAAGATGGGGGTTAATGTCACATAAAATGAGCACTGCAAGTGTTAATTTGAGGTCCTTGTCACAGTTTTGGGCTGCCTGGTTTCTAGTTGAAGAGCTGCAGCAGCACCTATTCTGCCACCCTATGGAGCAGTACATGGTTGCTTGTCACTGGAACTTTACAGAGAAGTGATACTTTTGGCTGGAAATGAGAAGGCATTTGTTTAAATAGCTTACAGAGACTGCAGAACATGACACAATAAATACCCAAACCAACACAATTAAAAAATGACAGAGCACAACATTGATATGGACAGACCATCATTTAATCCCCTTTCAGCTCCCACAATTAACTGATACAGTGAATATTAAAGCAGATAACAAGACAGTGAACAGCTATCATTTAGTTTTGCCTGATTCCTTCAGTGAGCCTTTTAAATCACCTCTAGGAGCTAATGATTCAGAAGTTAACTTAGCTTTAGCTGACTTTAATAAGGCGTTAACTGTGGCTTTTTATAAAATTGCACCATTGAAAAGGAGTCGTAATACCAAACAGCGTCCCTCTGCTCCTTTGTATAACACTGAGCTAAAGCTTGAAAAATCAGCTTGCAAAAAACTTGAGAGAAGATGGCGTAGAAAACTTAGGGTAAATTTTCTAGGGCTACTTCAGAACAACAAAGCTAGAACATGGTTATATTAATAATGGTAGTGACACTAGAGATATAAAAATATAAAAATATTTATTATAAAGTAAATGCATTAAAAAAGTTTCTAAATTTCATATACATTTTGTTGAAAATCATGTACAACATACTACCTGTTGTCATTCATCCATCCATTCACACATACCTCACTCTATTATTTTGTACATGTTGTCAGCATAGTAAATTGATTCATAGTCTGACAACCAACATTACAGTACATATGATTAATACAATCTCATGGATTAATATGATTGTAGGGTGGTGTCCAAGATGTCTCAACGCGCGTTTCGGCAGAAAAACTGCCTTCCTCAGGAGAACCACCTTTAATCGTTATATTTCTGAAAAAAAGAAATTATTGTCTCAACAAAATGTCACAGTGACACTACCCTAATGGAAGTCTAGCAATTATACATACTTGCATAATTAATAATGAGTCCACATTACAGAGCCTTGGAATTGTGATGTATAATTATAAAGTTTTATGACAATCTAATAGAGAAGAAATTAATTGGAAATCGAAGATCAAGTGAATGAACAAGAAAAATGTATTAGTGTAATACCAAAGAGAGTACGCACCAGCAGAGGAAAGACTTCAAGATCACGTGAATAGAAAGAATGAGATTCATATAGTAAACGAGCCTTAAACCAAAACTGTGAGGTTTGTGCCCTTGCAATAAGTGGTGAAAAAAATTGTGAGAAAAATATAATAAAAAAGTGAGAAAAGAAAAGAAAAAAAGAGGGTTGCCGGACGTTCTTACCAGATGTACAACCTCACAGAATGTGAGACTGTATTCTTAAAACAGAATTCGAGGTCTTGATGGTAATGCGTCCTAATTATAAATTGAATCCTATAACAATAAACATTACTGTGTGGACTAGATTCGGTGTCGGAATCCGAAGTGTCCGAAAAGGTAGTGACCTTACGCCTTGGCGGTACCTGTCCAAATGTTTCAGGTTCTTGGTATTGGGCATCTGAGTAGAAATGTTCATTTAAGTATGGATATGTTTTATCCTTAGAATAAAACCTTATATCTTTCTTTAGCTTCTCTGTCTTTCTTTTGACTAGATAATCACTGTAAGATGTGACCTCCTGATTAATTTCTTCGAGCTTTTTCTTGGCTTCCTCTACAGCATTACTTTTTTTGATCTTTTCTTCCAAAGTAGACATCTCCTCTACTAGAATCTGTATTATTTCTTTAGCAGTCTCTACTATTAAAATCATGAGGTCTCGAGAACATCTGTTAGCAATATGAGACCATTTCTCTAAGAATTGTTTAACTTGAACGAATAGACCTGGAATGTTACGAATTCTCAGTCCTTGGGGTATAAACCCGGCCTTCAGATATTCTAACATAAAATGTCCATGCATTTCAATTCTTTTGATTTTCTTTTTTAACTCTAACAGTTTATTGATGTCTTCGTTGTTAACAGTGGAGGTCATAGAGTTGGACTGATGTCCAAAATTGCCTTGATCGCCAACTAGAAGAGCATATTGCTCATCTGTGAATCCAAAAGTTTTAAGGACTTCCATATTCAAGGGCTGAATTTAGATATACCTTGGGACCAAGCCATACGCTATAATAACAGCTAGTTAAGTCAAATTCCGGTTATTCTTTCACCTGTTCATCAGTTGTGCATTTGCTACTTATCCTGCCTTTACCGTAGTAGATGTAGCACACCGAGATGTGGTGTGAGCTTGATTGCGACTTTCATATCTGTTTAATTTTGTTCAGAAGTTATTGCTTGATTTGTGCATATATTCTTTGTAATAATCTTTCATTTCTTTTAGCATTAACCTTTTTTATTGTTCTTTATCGGTTCTCATGTCGCCATAGCCACTTGCTGTCTATACTAAGGTCCGGAGCTCACACACACTCCAATATGGCTGCCCACTAAATTTTTTAGCTCCATTGGAGCTTTTACTTATTGTCACATGATCCAGTATGCGTCATACAAGGAACGCTGCCTGACGGTTTAAAAATGCCGCCCGGTTGGATCAGTTTTCCGGTTTTCAGGACCCATATTTCAACCGTGGTGCGTTCACGGAGTTCCGAGCTGACAGTGAAGATTCGATACGTTTAGGGTAAGACACGCTAATCCCTTCTTTATACTCCTTTTCACAGGGATAGCCTGTTTAAGTCTTTACAGCAGGGTAAACGCCGGTCACCGGTCTCTGTAAACCATCGTTAATAGAGCTATGTTTGTCGCTTGTTAGTTAGGTCTTTTTTAGCGTCTCCCTGGCCGTGATCCACATGTTTATCCTTTTTACTCTTGGGACTCACAGTCAGTTTGTCGTGCAACTGTTTACAATTGCTGTGTATTTCATCGGCATTGAGCTCTTTTGTGTCTATTTATAGACAGATTCATCTTTTCAATCCTGGCTGTTTTTACAGCTGATGGGAATGACAGCTCGCCCCCTATGAGCTCTTATCAATAATATAAAGGTAATTTTCTGGTCTTTGCCGACCTTGGGGCGCTCTTACAATTATCTTCTTTCATTAGCGTCTCAGTTAATTCAAGTTTATTTTTTGTGACTTCCTAGGTTGTGCAGAACCCAGCCACACATAATTGTATATCTCCATTGCTAGGCTGACTTCCTACTTCCAGCATTGCGTTCTGCTTTATGCCTTGGGTAAGTAGCTTAATTTACGACATCAATAAGCTCATCTGACCCATTCCAAGATCCCCCTTCTAATATTCTCACCTGCCACATGCAGATATTTTCGTTTTTCCTCAGTTTCTATTTGTGTCTTAGTTCTCATTAGCGTTTCTATTGCGCATAAATAAATACATTCTTCTATTCTTTATACCTATTTCTCAATGACAGTAATGTTTATTGTTATAGGATTCAATTTATAATTAGGACGCATTACCATCAAGACCTCGAATTCTGTTTTAAGAATACAGTCTCACATTCTGTGAGGTTGTACATCTGGTAAGAACGTCCGGCAACCCTCTTTTTTTCTTTTCTTTTCTCACTTTTTTATTATATTTTTCTCACAATTTTTTTCACCACTCATTGCAAGGGCACAAACCTCACAGTTTTGGTTTAAGGCTCGTTTACTATATGAATCTCATTCTTTCTATTCACGTGATCTTGAAGTCTTTCCTCTGCTGGTGCGTACTCTCTTTGGTATTACACTAATACATTTTTCTTGTTCATTCACTTGATCTTCGATTTCCAATTAATTTCTTCTCTATTAGATTGTCATAAAACTTTATAATTATACATCACAATTCCAAGGCTCTGTAATGTGGACTCATTATTAATTATGCAAGTATGTATAATTGCTAGACTTCCATTAGGGTAGTGTCACTGTGACATTTTGTTGAGACAATAATTTCATTTTTTCAGAAATATAACGATTAAAGGTGGTTCTCCTGAGGAAGGCAGTTTTTCTGCCGAAACGCGCGTTGAGACATCTTGGACACCACCCTACAATCATATTAATCCATGAGATTGTATTAATCATATGTACTGTAATGTTGGTTGTCAGACTATGAATCAATTTACTATGCTGACAACATGTACAAAATAATAGAGTGAGGTATGTGTGAATGGATGGATGAATGACAACAGGTAGTATGTTGTACATGATTTTCAACAAAATGTATATGAAATTTAGAAACTGTTTTAATGCATTTACTTTATAATAAATATTTTTATATTTTTCTATCTCTAGTGTCACTACCATTATTAATATAACCATGTTCTAGCTTTGTTGTTCTGAAGTAGCCCTAGAAAATTTACAGTATGTATTTCCCTGTCTAGGTGTACTTCACATAGGTATCAGGGGGCCCTTTGTCTTTTCAGTAAGTAGAAAACTTAGGGGACATAGACATCTATAAAGCAGCCTTCTCTAGGTATTATCAAAATTTCAAGTCCACTTGGAAGAGTTATTTTACAAATCAAATTGAACAGGCTGGTAACTCATCTAAGGTGTTATTTAAAAATCTACATGATTTAATCAACCCTCAGGCATTCACTCCGTCTACTTACTCTTATGTCTCAAAAATTATGTCATTCTCTTGCCAACTTCTTTGAGAATACAATATCTCTGATATACAAACTTTTAATTTCCCCATTGAAGAAAAAGGCAATGACACTACTAGGACAACCTCTGTCTTGTCAGAGGGTAATCCTACTTTAGGCAAGTTTACACCTTGTTCGCTTGAGGATGTCCAGAGGGCCTTAGAAACTGTGAAATTCGGCTCCCCACTGGACCTTTGCCCTCCTAAGATTATGGCTTTACTCTCCAACCAAATTTCCTCCACTATTCAGACACTGTTTAATCTAACAGTTGAAACAGGCACTATCCCCTCTGAGTGTAAACCTGCGGAAGTCCTAGCCATTCTAAAAAAAGGTAATTAGGATCCTAATAATCTATCTAACTATTGCCCAATACCCTTACTACCCCTTCTGGGAAATCTTTTAGAAGGTTTCATCAATAAACAATTAACAACCTATCTTGAGGAGAATCAGATTCTGGACCCGTCGCAGTCTGGGTTTGGACGTGTTCACAGTACAGAGACGGCACTTTTGGCCACCACGAATTCTCTAAGACTCTCACTTGATGCGGGG
This sequence comes from Calotriton arnoldi, assembly GCA_963921515.1. Lineage (NCBI taxonomy): Eukaryota > Metazoa > Chordata > Amphibia > Caudata > Salamandridae > Calotriton > Calotriton arnoldi. The sequence continues at coordinate 705,148 of CAWUFW010001951.1, forward strand.
GTTCCATCTATGTTAGTGCTGCTGGACTTGTCCGCTGCTTTTGATACGGTATCTTACTCCAGGCTGTTTCAGAGACTTTAAGAGATAGGTATCAATAGGACAGCTTTGAAATGGATCCAAAACCTTTGGGGCGATAGAGCCCAAACCATTGCTCTTGCTCCTTTCACATCCCACAAGATGAGCTTGACAAGGCTGTACCACAGGGCTTGTGTTTGAGCCCTATGTTGTTCAATATTCATGTGGCCCCCCTTGCTAAGATTGTAGAGTCATTTGGCTTTGATATATTATCTTACACTGATGACACTCAGCTGATCTTTACTTTTAATAAAGATATGGCTAAAACTAAAGATCATTTTGCAAAGGGAAAGTTAGCCATTTCAAGTTGGATGACAGCCAAATGCTTACAGCTGAATGTCAATAAGACAGAGATTATTTGGCAAGGCAGCAACTCTTTGGTCTGATGAGTGGTGGCCCTGTCAATTGGGTGCAGTTCTGACTCCCAGACAGACTGTGAAAAATCTTGGCGCAAAAATAGACCAAGCACTATCTATGAAAGAACAGATCTTAGCTACCACTGTTCTCTGCTTTCATACTATGCGTCTACTACGAAGAGCCTTTCCCTATCTTCCTATCTCTGCTAGAAGAACGTTAGTCCAGGCCCTAGTAGTCAGTATACTGGACTATGGTAATGCTTTACTGGCCGCAGCAAAGAAGAGCAAAATACTGTGGCCAGGCTTGTTATTAACCTTTCGTCATGGAGTCCTTCGACCCCATTGTTGAAAGCCTTACACTGGCTACCGGTAAGGCAGAGAAGCATGTTTAAAATCTGTTGCATTACCTACAACTCTTTAAGGGGTAAAGGCCCCAGATAGCTTCAGCAGAAACTTAAATGCTATTTACCTACCAGAAGCCTATGGTCTTTGGATAAAGCTTTGTTGAGTGTACCCCGTATCTGTTTGACTAGATGCGGAGGCAGAGCCTTTTCTTATCTGGCTCTGCTCTACTGGAACAACTTACCTCTTCATGTTCGTCTCTGTACTAATTATTTTAAGTTTAGGGAATTGCTGAAAGCTTCCTTATTTTAATTGACTTCTCTCTTGCTTGTATCTGATGGCATTGCCGAGATAGTTGTGTGCTAAATTAAATTTAGTTAACATAATATAACATAACAAAGAGTCAAAACAGAACCCAAAGCAGCTACCACAGTAGAAATCACTATTGCATTACAACAATGCAGCACAAAAACACAGCAGAACATGAAACAACAGAACACATCACCATCACACCTAACGCCGCACAATAAATATGTACAAACCTTCTTTCACACATTACTTCCTCCAGGCACCTGCTTTGACAAGACAGTGGTAAAGGGTGTTAGCACTAATCACCACCTAAACTAATTAAGAAGCACATGAATAAGACCAGTCAAAAATGTTATGTGATCCGGGGAAAGCTAAAACCACTTTTTGGTTGGCTCTATTAAATGATCTATGACAGCGTATGATGAAAGTGGATTTGTGGTTGCAGTTGAACGAAAAGAATGAAAGTGCTTATTAATTAAAAATGATTTTCGTTGAAGTACAACGTCACCACAAAACCAAACTACTTTATCACAGCAACTACTCAATACAAAAAGACAGCAATGCAACAATAAACCCACAGCATAGCACAACAGAACTACAGCAAATTCATAATAGACAAAACATACCATAGCATTATAGAACAACACAACTGCACAACAACACAACAGTCCAACTGTATTGTTTTCTGCTATTTGGTTGTTTTATGATGTTGTTATGGTTTTGGGTAGTAGTTCGGACTTTTACAAATGGCACTTTATTTCCAGCCAAAAAAAAGCTTATCATTCAATGAAAGTTTCCGTGGGGAAATACATTTCACCAGTGCGAAAGACGCAGCACACCGCCGCTGCATTCAATCACTGTATAGGATTCCAGCCATTCCAAACCACATTCCAGGCCATTCCTTAAAATAGCTCTTGCCTCGCTCACTCCATGCGCGCCACCTCAGAGCCCCGTAAAGAACTGACTTTAAATTCGCCTTCAAACCACATTTAAATCCGGCTTTGCAATTCGAGCTCCCCAAAGAAATCCTAAAGGCGATTTTGAGTGTTGTGTCGCTTCTCATTCCACCTTGGAAGTGACACAACTGGCGGGAAAGGGAATAGAATGGCGTCGCTTCAAGTCACATTATTTTCATGCTCGCGCCGCTGCTGGCTCGGTTCTCCGTTTCACGGCTGCGGATCGAAAAGAGAAATATAAACGAATACAAATATGTTGATTTCTTATATCGAAGACGCATGTCAAAAGGGCGCTGCGACGTGGCCAGTGTTAGGCGCTAGGGGATAAAGGGTAGCCTGTGAGATTTGACAAGAGAGACAAATTATTATTGACCCGAAACCAATTAGGTAGAAAACAGAGCTTTCAGGTTAGAAACATTCCTTGTTAGAGGTTTCCCTGCTGACCTTGCTTTTCATCCTTATTGGCATAACGACCTGCAAGGCAGCGTTGCCTTGGAAAGGATCACTAGATAAATGTCTCTTTCAGAGGAAGACTAAAGGGCATGTCGTGCATACCGTGTCAATATCTGTTATTGAGGAGGAGGTGAAAGACAGCAGCACGAGGAAAGTGAAGGGGAAGACCCGAGCCCTTCCGGTATGATAGATGGCCGCATGAGCATTCACTTAGATGATCTCTACTCACTGACCTCTGATGCCGCAATTAGATACACCAGGTCCGTGCTGAAACCAGGCAGAAATATCACAGCATCTCCCACGCTTCACGGCTGTGACATACTAGAGCTGGTTTACGGCAGCCAGGACATTTTCTTGTTTAACGCATCATATAGCACTAGAAGTGACTTGTACCGCGATATGTCAGCTGCAGTTTAGTACTATTCAGTCACATATGCCATGCATTTTTTCAAAGGCTTTGAAGAAATATTGTATAGGTGAAAAACAATAACAATATATTTTATCAGGTAGTGACCAATATAAATAGATGTATTTTTTTCTGTTAACATTTTATTGAAATTGCTCGACAAACAGCATGATTCAACTGGCAAAGGCGAGATATCCACGATAGGTCAGTCAATCTACAAATTAACAATGTTAGAGAGGATTACTAGAAAAGTATCACCAGGAAAACAAAAATGTAGCTGTCTTTCTTTTTAAAAGTACCGTGAAGTAGAGTAAACTATTAAGTACATCACATAATGAGGGCATATAGAGAACACCAAATGATTATTAGTATCAAAACGAGGTGTACAGTGTCCCATATGCATAAAGAGCAATACTCTCTCCCAGGGAGTGAATACCAAACGAGATAAAAGAGAAAGAAGGCAATGACGTCCGAACACTTGCTAGTTCATTACCGAAGGTATACTGGACCCTCTGGGGGATATTAAGAGTTTTTTACCCAGGAGAAGAGGTAATATCCCCAAAGCGTTGCGACGGGGCATTCAGCAATATAATGCTCGGCTTAAGAGGGAACCAAAAACAAGTGATTCCGCTTATCAGGCTCAGTCCCTACTCATATTAGCTCTAGACCCTCCACTATAGATATGCAACAAGGTATTAAGGGACAGTTCCCATCGCATAATACCTTAAAGATGGCCTCTGGTGTCTGAACATCTAATGAGTATCTTATATTTGCACTCAAGTTATTCATCCTCAAGCCTGGATATCCCAAGCAAAGATAAAGTTTAGAGCTTCTAGAGGATGTGGAGCCAGGATTAATGGGTAACGTTTTGAATTGATATCGCTATCTCTGCTGTCAGTAGTGACTATTCCTTCTGGGGAATTACACTATTAGTCTAAAGTCCTAACTAGGTAGTTGTAACTTCTGTTAGTCACTCCCATTGCCCCCTGACGTGTCTGATACTGGGACAGAACCTGGGAGCGGCTGGGATCCCATGTATATCAATGAGGTCACCCGAAATTGAGCAACAGGCCACTTCATTTGGGAAGTTGCCAGTGCCCATAAAGTTTCAGACACTGTCAAACTCCAACTCAATATGCCCACCTTTATGAGAGGTTTGCTCCCAATTTGGGTGGCATAAAAAACGGGTGTTTGGGCTGGGGACCAATAACTGTATGACATATACATACGTCAACTGGCCATCTGTTAGACCTGGCATCCATGGAGTGGTTTCCTCTGTCTTTTTGCCTCTACCTCCTGTATTTCTATGGTGTGCTGGACTACGTTTTTGCTGATTTATGTACTCTGGGCACTCTACCACTGCTGATAAGTGCTAAAGTGCAAGTGCTTCTGTGTAAATTGTGATTCTGATTGGTCATCCATGATTGATATATTTGATTTACTGGTAAGTCCCTAGTAAAGTGCACAGTATGTGCCCAGGGCCTGTAAATCGAATGCTACTGGTGGGCCTGCAGCACTGGTTGTGCCACCCACTGTAATGGCAACCCTGTAAACCTGTCTCAGGCCTGCCATTACAGTGTCTGTGAGTTTGAAACTGTCATGTCGAACTGGCAAGTATACCCACTTGCCAGGCCCAAACTTTCCCTTTTTCTACATATAAGGCACCCCTAAGGTAGGCCCAAGGTAGCCCCAGGGGCAGGGGGCAGTGTATGTGAAAGATTGGATATGTACTGGTGTGCTGTACATGACCTTATAGTGAAATACTGCCAATTTAGTTTTTCACTATTGCAAGGCCAGTCCCTCCCATAGGTTATCATTGGAGCTTCCTTGTAACATTTTACAAGTGTAACTTTCAATTGGGAAGAGATGGAGATTTGGAGTTTAGGATCCCTGAGCTCAGAATTAAAAAGTACATCTTTTAGTGAAGTTGGTTTTTAAATTGTGTGTTTGAAAAAGCCCCTTTTAGAAAGTCTTTATTTTCTTGTTTAACCATGCTGTGTCTCTGCCGGCCTGTGGAATCAATGTCTGGTTTAGGCTGACAGGGACCTGTTTGTGCATTCACTCTAGACAGTCACACAAAGGGAGCTGAGTTGTGCTCTGCATATCCTGATGATCAATCACCAGGCTGATGGGTCTTCCTTAGCTAGAGTGGTGGGAGGAGTTGTCACTGACTCCTAAATAGGGCTGTGCCTGTCTTCTCACAATGCTGTCTCCACTCAACTGGAGTGTGTCTAGAGCCAAGGCAGGGCAAGGCAGGAACTTGTGAACTACAAAGACTTTTATTTGAAGTATGCCTACTTCAAAGGCCAAAAAGAGTATAAGTATTGGACTTGTAACCTCGCATTTTAGAACACTTCTGGATCAAGAGGAGGCTCTGCAAAGGAGCTGAGGAGCTGTAAGGAGGAGTACTGCCCATTTGCTGTGTGTTGCTTTGTTGGGTTTGCTCTAAAGGAGGTTTCCCAGTCTCCCAGGAAGACAATAGTTTAGTGAGAAGATCATTGAAATGGTTAACAAAGGAAAAGTAATTGCCTGGAGAGTAGTACATTATGTGAAATCAGATGGTTCTGAATGATGCTGCATCCGCTGAAGGATGGGGAAGAGGGTGAGTCATTTGTGCATCTTTCATTGTGATAGCATAATCTAACCCACTGCTTCACTTTACTACCTCTGTTCTGAAATCCTGCTGGAGCATGAAAAGTATTTAATATTTCATATCTGTGTGTTTGTGTTTCCTATCAGTTATAACCTTCCAGCAAAATCAGTGCTGGTACTTGATCTGTCTGATTACTGTACATGTAGCAGCAGCAGCTGCTGCTCCTCATTTTGTGGTGCACAGCTGATTAAATTCTGCACACATATTTCCATTAAAAAAAACACCGGGCGGGACATTTCTACAATAGATCACTAAGGGAAAATGATGGCAGCACGTAAAGTCTTGTAGGAGAACATCATATATTTGTAAAATTGATCACAAACAGAATGTTGTAACCTCAGTAATCATTCTTTCCATCTGGTTTACATTTTACCGACTCTGTAACTGTGCAGAAAATGATACCCGCTGCAGCAGTGAACAGAATATCTGATACTCCTATGTGGGGAAAAAGCCAGTGCTCAGCAGTGAACATGGAGATGAACAGCAGGCGCAGTGGAGAATGCGTGCTCAGTTAATCATGATAAACAACAGCAGCGTGCATCACACAGCTGTTAAGTGCAATCACGTAAAACTGAGATTTTTCATTTTCAAGCACTGCGCAAAACAGAGAAGTAAGGAACAAACAACGGGTATTATTCAATGCACAAGTATTGAAAATGTTTCAGACCCCTGTCCCCAACAACCGAAAGGAATAATTTCACCTCTACCTGGAGGACTCCAATGCAAAGAGCATGTCGGGAAGTCATTTAACTATATTACCCCTTTGTTTTACTGTCACCAGTAATGCATTTTCTCCTGTATATTCCAGTCACTGCTGCTGCCATATGCTGTGTGTGGGGGGCAGAGCAGCAGTGGAGGGGGGGGGGTGCTGTCAAAAAAATAAAATACAAAAATTTACCTGATCCTGCAGCCACCTCGCGCATTGGTGCTCCTCCTTCTCCTGCAGCTGCTGGCAGTCCCTGGGACAGACTCCCAATCTAATCAGGACGCTGCTGTCATAATACTTTGACTGCCCAAGCCTCCAAGGGTATATTGGGTTCCCCACTTTCCTATACTGTCATAATATGATAGCAGTGCTGGGATTGGCCTGAGTGGACTGGTTTGACGCTCCGCTCAGGCACAGGGAGTCAGTGCCGTTTCTCCACAGCTGGGTTAGAGAAACTGAAGTGTGGATGTCTGTTTGGCCGGCTAAGATGGCTGGCCAAACAGACATGCGCACTTAGAAGTGCACATAGCACTCCATTCCTCCTCCTTCCCATGGCCCAGCTCCACCCCACCCTACACACGCTGACTCAGCCAGTAGCTGAAAAATAAAACAATGATAAAATATTGCTTTATTTTCGGCTGCTGGCTCTGAGCCAGTGTGGCGACACTCCTCTGCCATTGCAGAGGAGCTGCCACTGATTTATTCTCACCCATTGTAGAGTCCTCCCTAGCCTGGGTACTAGTAAATGAATACAACACACACAGACCTTAGTATTACATGTCTTTGTTCCTGTGCCGGTAACTGCAAACTCAACGTTCTAAACATGAACTCTATCCACCACACCCAAACACTTATATCATAGTTCTACGAAGTCCATCAGGAACCAAAAGGGTCCTGTCATCGCTAATTCACAAGACACTACATCTCCCCCTCCAGTTAAATAAACAATAAAAACATTTACAGACACATATGTATATACATTACAACTCCTCGATAAGTCATTGTGTAGCTCTGACCAAACACCCAGATCATATCCTCTGAGGCTGGGAAGAGAGAAGAGAAGCATCCATGACACTGGCACTGGTGATGTAGAGAGAGATGCAGCCATGGCGCTCTTCACAGTCTCAATTGATCCAATTACATCGTTGACATCAGGTACTGGTGAATGACAGGCAGATGCCTGAAGTGTGAAGAATCTTGCATAATGGACTTTCCAGGATGGTGAGCAGTCACCATGTGTCCTTTACTAGTCACAACTTTGAAAGGTTCTGCTTCAAAGGGAGCGTCAGAGTTGCTCTTTCCCTGTTGTCGCACCAATACTCAATAACCTTTAGTGAAAGTAATGTTTTTGGCACATTGATGCTTGTTGACATATACTTTCATCTATTGCTTATGGCACAAGTCTGTTTGACGAAGTTCACCATCTGTTGTAGATCTTCTGTTGGTCCATTGTGGTAACTTGGTCATCATGGCTCTCCTGAACATCAAGGCGGTAGGACTTTCACCTGTCATTAAATGAGGGGTCGACCAGTAAGCTCGAACCACAGCATGGAGAGCGGACTTGATCAAGCTTCTCCAATGTAGCACATTGGACGGTCTTTTTAAGTGTGCTCAGAAAGGGTTCAACAACACCATTTGCTTGTGGCCATAGAGGTGTGCTTTTCTGATGCTTCACATTGAGATGATTAAGAAAGTTTCTGAATTCTTGACTGTTGAATGGTGCTTCTATTATCGGACTCTAGAATTGAAGGAACAACCCATGTTGCAAAATGCCATCTTACCTCTCGATGACTCTTTCTTGAGTGGTCGATGAGAGATCTTTTATCAATGGAAAGATGGAGTATTCATCAAGTGACTACCATCAGGTGATTAATGTCAAGAGTACCAAAGAAATCAACAGCGATTCTCTCCCATACATGTTTAAATCAGACATATTCAATGCATGTTGAGTGGCTTTGGAAGGTAAGCAATCGCACAAATGACAGGCCTTCAACTCTCTTTCAATTCTCTCATAAAGATAAGGAAACCATACTCGATCTCGGTGAGCTCGTTTAGTGGAAACAATTCCATGAGGTCCTTTATTCGAATTTTTTGTAGCAGACTCTCCGGTATGACAATTCCTCAACCTCATAAGAAAATACCTTCTTGAGTAACGGACAGTTCATCTTTCCCATTTTTGAACTTTTGATATTCGTTTTCACGTTTGAGAGGTCAAATGTGCTGTTACCAAGACTGATGTGCAATATTGTCTTTTAGCATCAACATGTCACTATCTTTGCTCGTTGCAGCAATGATTCATTCTAACCAAATAGCGGTAGGTGTATTGGACTTTGCGATGAAGTTAATGTAGGCTTTAGCGGCTTTGGAAGGGTTACCAGGGCACTGTACGGACTCTCGTGAAAAGTAGTCAGCAGGGTTTTGATCTTTCCCTGGTCGGTTCACAATAGTGTAGTCATATTATTGTAGTCGCAAACCCCAAAGTTCAATTCTAGGAGGTATCTTGGCTTTTGGGTTGCCAAAGATGGTAAGCAACGCTTGATGATCCATTACAAGAGTGAAAGGTTTTCCATTTAGGAATACCTGGAAATGTTCACAAGCCCACACCACTGATAAGCTTTCATTCTCTGGTTGCGAATAGGCGCGTTCAGTTTGTGGCAAACCTCTGCTTGCATATGCCACAATAGGCCTTCGAACATTTGGGTGTCCACTGTGTTACCAAGGATCGCGCCCAACCTGACCGGGCTGGCGTCTACAACAACCTCTGTGTGAAGTTTCACATCAAATAATAAATAATAAATCCGTATTTGTAAAGCGCGAACTACTCACCCTTATGGGTCTCAAGGCGCTGGGGGCGGTCGTGGAAATTAAGTGAGCTATTGCCCAGAGTCACAAGGTGCTGAGCTGAGCTGCCGTTGGAGCCGGGGATCGAACCGTGAGCCCTGTTCTCCAAAGTTAGCTGCCCTGGCCGCTGCTCCACACCTCTCAAAGTAGGCCATTTCAATGGTGTTTTCAATTGAATGCTTGATTTTCTTAAACTTTTCTTCACATTTGTGGTGCACAGACATAATATCAAGTTTTTATTTTCGGAGTACAACAATATCGAGTTGGAAATATCGAAGGGACTGAATATCGACATCAAGAATATCGGTGACCAGAATATCGACATGAAGGTAAGAAATATTGTTTTTGTTAATATCGTAGTCAGTAATATCGTTTGTAAAAATATCGTTGTTAATAATATCGATGTTTATATGAGTGTTATATTTTTTTTAAATATATGTATTACATTTTTAGAAGTTATTAATGTTTTTAAAAGTAAATTTAGCGTTTTAGTTCTGTAGCGGGTTGTGGGTTTATAGGGGAATAGGGTGGGCAGTAATTTAATTATAGTAAATTTAATAATGATATTTAGAAAAAATGAATTATTTTTAATTACATTTTGTGTTTTTGTTCCGTAGCGGGTTGTGGGTTTACAGGGGAATAGGGTGGGAAGTAATTTGAATAAAGTAATTATTAATTTTTATTTATTGGTATTGATAATTAATGTATTGTTAATTAATTATTAATTGGTAATTAATTTTTATTAATTGATTAATTGATAATTATATTAATTGTGTTATTTTTTTAGGAGTGGGTTGTGGGTTTATAAGGGAAAAGGGTGGGAAGTAATTTAATTTTAATAAAGTAATTATTAATTTTTATTCATCGGTATTGATAATTAATTTATTGTTAATTAATTATTAATTGGTAATTAATTTTTATTAATTGATAATTATATTAATTGTGTTATTTTTTTAGGAGCGGGTAGTGGGTTTATAGGGGGAATAGGGTGGGAAGTGATTTAATTTTAATAAAGTAATTATTATTTTTTATTTATTGGTATTGATAATTAATTTATTGTTAATTAGCTATTAATTGGTAATTAATGTATTAATTGATTAATTGATAATTATATTAATTGTGTTATTTGTTTTAGGAGCGGGTTGTGGGTTTATAGGGGAATAGGGTGGGAAGTAATTTAATTATAATGAAGTAATTATTATTATTTTTTGTTATTATTTATAAATAATGTATTATTAATTAATTATTAATTGGTTATTTAATTAAAAAATATATTTAATTGATAAGTATGTTACTTTTAACCCTCTGCTATCCAATACTTTCCCTACAGTTACACTCTCTGGAGTGGGAATAGTAATTTTTACCCTTACGCTATCCAACACTTTCCCTACTGTTGCACTCTCTGGAGTGGGAATAGTAATTTTTACCCCTACGCTATCCAACACTTTCCCTACTGTTGCAGTCTCTGGAGTGGGAATAGTAATTTTAACCTCTTCACTATCCAACACTTTCCCTACTGTTGCACTCTCTGGAGTGGGAATAGTAATTTTTTACCACTACGGTATCCAACACTTTCTCTACTGTTGCACTCTCTGGAGTGGAATAGTAATTTTAACCCCGTCGCTATCCAACACTTTCCCTACTGTTGCACTCTCTGGAGTGGGAATAGTAATTTTTACCCCTACGCTATCCAACACTTTCCCTACTGTTGCACTCTCTGAAGTGGGAATAGTAATTTTTACCCCTACGGTATCCAACACTTTGCCTACTGTTGCACTCTCTGGAGTGGGAATAGTAATTTTTACCCCTACGCTATCCAACACTTTCCCTACTGTTGCACTCACTGGAGTAGGAATAGTAATTTTTACCCCTTCACTATCCAACACTTTCCCTCCTGTTGCACTCTCTGGAGTGGGAATAGTAATTTTTACCCCTACGCTATCCAACACTTTCCCTACTGTTGCACTCTCTAGAGTGGGAATAGTCATTTTTACCCCTACGCTATCCAACACTTTCCCTACTGTTGCAGTCTCTGGAGTGGGAATAGTAATTTTAACCTCTTCGCTATCCAACACTTTCCCTACTGTTGCACTCTCTGGAGTGGGAATAGTAATTTTTACCCCGTCGCTATCCAACACTTACCTTACTGTTGCACTCTCTGGAGTGGGAATAGTAATTTTTACCCCTACGCTATGCAACACTTTCCCTACTGTTGCACTCTCTGGAGTGGGAATAGTAATTTTTACCCCTACGCTATCCAACACTTTCCCTACTGTTGCACTCTCTGGAGTGGGAATAGTAATTTTTACCCCTACGCTATCCAACACTTTGCCTACTGTTGCACTCACTGGAGTAGGAATAGTAATTTTTACCCCTTCGCTATCCAACACTTTCCCTACTGTTGCACTCTCTGGAGTGGGAATAGTAATTTTTACCCCTACGCTATCCAACACTTTCCCTACTGTTGCACTCACTGGAGTGGGAATAGTGATTTTTACCCCCTTCACTATCCAACACTTTCCCTACTGTTGCACTCTCTGGAGTGGGAATAGTAATTTGTACCCCTACGCTATCCAACACTTTCCCTACTGTTGCACTCTCTGGAGTGGGAATAGTAATTTTTTCCCCTACGCTATCCAACACTTTCCCTACTGTTGCACTCACTGGAGTGGGAATAGTAATTTTTACCCCTACGCTATCCAACACTTTCCCTACTGTTGCACTCACTGGAGTGGGAATAGTAATTTTTACCCCTTCGCTATCCAACACTTTCCCTACTGTTGCACTCACTGGAGTGGGAATAGTAATTTTTACTCCTACGCTATCCAACACTTTTCCTACTGTTGCACTCACTGGAGTGGGAATAGTAATTTTTACCCCTACGCTATCCAACACTTTCCCTACTGTTGCACTCTCTGGAGTAGGAATAGTAATTTTATCCTCTCCGCTATCCAATATTTTCTCTACTGTTTTAGTTAATGTAGTGTATAATGTATTTTAAAAAGATTAAAAATATTCTAATTTTTTAATATGTTATATATATTCTTTATATTTTTATTTATAATATTGGTGTATGTGTATTTATATGTATTTATAATTTATAAGTTATTAAAATAATTATTTATAAATATTATTAAGTAAGTATATATATTATATTTTATACATATATATGTTTAATTTATTTTTACATTATATGTATTAGTTATAATTTTAAACATTTTAAAATAATTTTAACTATGTTTCTTTTAATTATATGTATTATTTACTTTATTTTACATTATTTGTTAAACATTTAAAAAAACTATGGGGTCTATTACGATGGCGGTCGGATGTCCACCGCCGGGCCGGCGGTGGCGCCCGCCGTACCGGCGGTGGACATCTGCCCGCCATCGCAACCAGGAAAGCCGCCGGTCACATTAGGATGGCGGTGGTGACCGCGGCGGTGGGAAATTCCGACCGCCGCTTTACCGCCGGTTGCCATCCGCACTCGTGCCTGGTGGATGGAGCAGGACCGGGATAATGGTGGTGGTGCAGAGCAGGCTCTGCCGGCAGGATTATGATGCCGGCGGTAGCCATCCTTTCCTCAGCGGTCAGACCGCCATTGAAAGGCATGCGGTGATTGTCTTCCGGGGCCCGTTGCGGGCACCCAATGTGTTGGGGGGGTGTGGGTGCACTGGGGGGGTACCCATGGTCCCCCCTACATTTCCCTGTACCAGGTGGCAGGCACTGTGCAGTGCCTGCCACGCAGTGCAGGGAAATGCAGGACATGCTCCTATCGGCATTGCGGCGGTGCTGCGGGCAGCAGCAACCGCCGCAATGTTAATGCCCGCGATCTGACCGCCGCGGTCGGATTTAGACAGCGGGTCATCGTAATTCGACCGGCGGTGATGTCGCGGTACATGCGGGCGGTCTTTTCCCGCTACCATGGCGGTCGGGAAACCTCCCGTAATAGGCCCCTATATTTTTAACAACGATATTTTTGACAACGATATTTTATTTTCGATATTTTTGTACTTACCATTATGTAGATAGGACTTCGATATTCTTGACATCAATATTTTTGTGTCGATATTTTTGTACCTCGATATTCTGACTATCGATATTCTGTCAGTGATTCCACATTTGTATGACCAATGAAATGAAGCATTTCTTTTTGTTAAGTTTCTTAAGGGAGCACTTACTGTGGCAAAGTCACATATATATCGGGAACAGTAACTGGCCATGCTAAGGAATTAATGTAACATGGTAACATTTTGTGGGGGATTGGTGGCTGACAATGTTAGTACTTTAGCTGATCCTGCATCCAACCTCCATCAGAAAAGATATGGCCAAAGAAATTGAGTTTTGTGGAACTAACATTTCTCAGCATTCAAAGTTAAGCCTGCATCAGCAAGTAAACAACACACTTGTGTACGAGCTTTATCATGTTCCTTTTGTGTAGCTCCGAAAACTAACATGCCATCACTGCAATTACAAACTTTCATGACAGGTTGTATGATATGCCAAATGACATCTTGGAAAAGTTCAGCAGCTGATGACATACCAAAACTTAATTGTTTATAGCTGAACAACCCAATATGGGTTGAAAAGGTGGTAATATACCTGTGTTTTTCTTCGAGTTCTAATTGATGATACCATTTGTTCAGATCACGGTAAGAGAAGCCTTTAGCACTATTCAACCGTGTGAGCATGTCGGCAATGTGTGGCTTGGGATGTAGTTCCCTTTTAATGGCCTTGTTGGCTTGAAACATATCAACACAAATGCATACAGCTCCTTCACTGTCCTTTTTGGGCACTACCACTATGGGTGAAACCCACAGAGTTGGACCAGTAGACCATACAATGATATCATGCTTTAGTATTGTCTCAAGCTCTTTCTCAACAGCTTCTTGTAACGATGAAATGCAATTCTTCTATGTCTTTGAGCAACAGAACAAACGTCCTCAATGATATGCAGTTGCACTTTCATGGTTTTAAGGTTTTCCAATCCACGAAACAACTTCAGGAATTAACGTACTTTTTGTGATGAGCATTCATGTTGTAGTTCACAGATATCAGTCCCATATCAGCAATAGTATTGAAGCTGATTAAACAGGCACTTGACACAGTACCTTGAAGCACCCATGAATGGGTGCTTGTTCTTTTGTTCTTATGTGTTTCATGGTTGCTACTAATGGACCCAGGTATACACTTTAGTTTTTGAAGGTGAGAGATGGGGAAATGGAGACAGTTCATTGAATTTCTCCTCAGGCATGATGGTCGATGATAAAAGGTATGGAGCAACCATTTATAATAAGTGTAATTTTTAGACAATGTTTGAATAACTTTCGTGATTTTACTCATCAATTTTCTTTTTCTCCTATTTTTCTCTGCATGCGGCCAGTCCGACATGTACATGTTTTGCTGATGTAAACAATGGCATCACACATCCGTCTTCCTCACTGTCACTTGACAATGAAACTGAAAAACTCTTGGATGAAGATTTAAACGACAATCGACTTTGTTTAGTGTCAATTTGCCTCAGCAGATGTAACCGCTTGGCCTTGTGGGTGTGTGTAGAACGTCACTTCTGGAAAGTTCGGGTTTCCATTTTGTTTTCTTGTGTTGACACACTTAGCTTAGCCTTTGCTTTGCAAACTGCTACAAAATTGTTCTCCTTCCCACAGCCTTTGCATATGGGCCTTTGCAGGTGGGACTTTTATCTTCATGTGGAAACGAAAATCCACATCTAAGCACAGTTTCTTTTTCTTTAGAGACATCACTTTGTGTCCTTCAGCTTTGTGTGCATCTCCGGCCTCCATTTCAGCAGTTTGTCGATCAGCACATTCCTCAGTTCTGGCAGCCATGAGAACTCGCTCCAGACTAAGGGATTCCCTTAGCATTTGTCATCTGAATGAATCTGACAGATATCCGTCAATAACTCATAGACCTAAAGCTTCTTCATCACTGAATTCATTGAACAGCGTTTGATAAGGGTATCAATGCTCACAACAAATCTTGCAATTGTTTCACCAGCTTTCTTTTGTTTCTGACTGAAAATATATCTTTCATAATCAACATTCGGCATTGGATTACACTTGAGATTTAACACTTCTTTGATTTGACTGTATGTGATTTTGTCAGTTCGTGGTAGTTTCTTAATTACCTTTTTTGCTCCTTCACCAGCAAGATGTTTGAGGTATTTGACAATCTTTTTCTTGTTGGTTCTTCCAGTGCATCAATGAAATCATCAAATGTTTCTATTCAGGAAGTCCACCTGTCACCAATATTTTGCTTTTTAGCAGTGTCCAATGGAGGTGTTTCAGGAAGGCAGAAGCTGTGTACCTCACACCACTTGCCACTGTTGTGGAAAGTATTGCTGTTCAGACAACACTTGATGTGCATTTGACTCTGTACTAAGCCTGGGCGTAGTTCGCTTAGCGGCGCTACACGGAACTCTGCAAAGCGGTTAAAAAACTCTGCCGCGGTGTGTGGAGTTCCGCGAGCGGGCGGAGTTGCTTGTCCCACCCGTTGGCGTGTTGTTTCCCGCCGTACAGCAACGCGGATTACGTGTTCGGGAGAAATATCACGCAAACTGCACCACGCGGTCATGCACAGGCGCGGCCATCTAGTTTTCTGGTGCTGGGGCCTACATTTCAATCCTGCCTTAATCTCTTCAATTCTTCTTTCACAAAACTTTTTTCATGATCTTTTTTATTTATTATCTTTCCCTCAGTTTTCTTAAGTGTATATTTCATGTTTTTTTCTACTTTTTGTGTGTTTTTTAGTGAGCTTTGTACTGTTTTTCTATATTACTTGCTTTCTAATTTGCTTTACTTCCTTCTTCTCGCTTAATTTTTTACTTTCTACATTTTCTTTTTCTCCCCTGCCCCCCCAGCATCATGGCAGACAGTGTGACCCGAGCAAAGAAGAGCCACCTTCCTTGCAGAAGGCAGCGCCCAGAAGGGGTGCAGCCCCGGACCTTGTTTTCCGAGGTGGAGGTGGCAGGGTTTTTTTTTTTGTGCAGCCCACCTCCCCTACACCCTGACAGCAGGCAGTAGGTCTGGGTCCGGGTATGGGCTCCAGGAGCGGCAGCAGCAGTGGGCAAGGGTGCGCCGGGCAGTGTATCACTGCTCTGGGGTCTGGCTTACCCTCAACCAGATGACGCACCGGTGGTCTGACATCCTGGACCGAGAGCAGGACCTGCTGTCCCTGCTCTGGGTTGAGGTCACGGGGCTTGGTTAGTAGCTTATTATTCATATTATTATTACTTGTGTGTTCTATGCTATTGCTAATATTTTTTCCCAAATAGCAAGCATGCTGCTGCTCACATGCAGGTAAGTTACGTTTAAAAATCTTATATTAAGTGATCGTTATTCTAGACAGGTGATCGGCACTACCTAATCGTACTTGTTTGCAACTTTGCGCTACCTTTGGCTGATTATGTAAGAGAACTTAAGTTAGGTAATCCAGACTGGAGAGACTCCTCTCCTTTGTCCTGTCACTAACATAGTGTTAGTTAGTTACTTGGTATTAGTAATTTAGCGGCCCGCATCCTCTCACTTCAGTCCTTAGTAGAACCTTTTTTGTAGTTCGTATAGTGAGTGACTAGCAACCAACCAATTTGGTGTATGAAATATGCATACGTCCATCTATGCATTTAAATACTAAATGCAGACTTAGTGAATTGGCCCGACAAAGGGAGTGGAGATGATTGCGAATGAGATCGGAACTTAGAAGCAAATATCATTTTTTTGAAATTCATTCCAAAGTCTTTGGAATAGGTGGGCTAGGTAGGTTTAGGATTCAGGAATCAGTTTGGAACTGTGGAATAATAAAGATAGGATGGTCCACGACTGCAATGCTAGTCTACTAGTCAATCAGATTTAGGAAAGGCCAATGTTATTGCAATAACCATCTCCTGTCAAAAAATCTTTTTAGAGCAATCATTTAACACCAATAATTTTTTGTCTCTTTAATTGTGTCATACATGATCATCAGCATCCAGGAGCAGGACGAGGTCATCCGAGGTGGGTGCGGGTGCGGGAGCTGGAGGTGCCTCCCAAGAACGCTCCTCATCTGCTGGCTCTGCTGGCCTCAGTAAGTCCTCCTATTGTTAATTTTAATATATATTCCCCTAACCTTTACCGCTCCTTATTTTGAACTATTATTTCCGTTTCCTAATTTAATTTTTTTCCAAATCCTCTTTGATCTATCTGTTTCTAAAATCTTGTTATCCCTGCATTATCCTACTTACTAACTTAGGGGGCCATTATGATGTCGGGTGGATCGCCACCACCCGACCGGCGGTGGCGATCCGCCCGAAATTTTTCCCCGCCCGCCCTCCATTTACCCCCCGCCACATTACAATGGCGGGGGGTACAGCGGCGGACGGAAAGACCGTCCGCCGCTATTCCGCAGGCAGGCAATCGTTACGATTGCCTGCTGTGCGGTCCTGGGCCATAATAGGGTGGCGATGCCTAGCAGGCACCGCCCGCCATATTACGATGTGTGCGGATTTGTGTCTTTCCATGGCGGCGATGCCGCCATGGAAAGGCAAGCGGTCTTTGGCTTTGGGGGCCCATTGCAGGCCCCCGGGGTATTAGGGGGGTGGGGTGTGCACTTGGGGGGTACCCATGGTACCCCCTTCATTGGCATTCACAAGGTGGCAGGCACCGCGCGGTGCCTGTCACGTTGTGCATGTCAATGCACAACATGCAAGTTTTACATTGCGGCGGCTGCTGCTTACGGCACCGCCCACCACAATGTAAAATATGCGGGATGCGACCGCCAGGGTGGCGGTCACATCCTAATGGGCCTAGCAGGACCGCCGCACCTCTGGCGGTCGGTCCCATTTAACGTTACGGTGGCGGGCGGACTTTGTCCGCCCGCCGTCGTAATGGAGCCCTTAGTTATTTATATTTCTAGTGTCTGTATTTTTACCTCAAACTGCCTCTGTCTGTAGCATGCTTTCTTCTGGTTTTTTAGTCAGCTATCCCTCTCCCTTTATATATTTTGTGGTCTGCCTAGTGGTGGGACTGTAAGACTCAGAGAACCCATTGGTCCTTACTACTACTAGTACTAGTACTACTACTCTGCCGTGCATATTGCATGCCGAAGTAAGGTGTTCTACGCATGTTTGTTGAGATGAGAAGGCTTTCTTTTACTTTCTCTTGCTCAATCAGTAAATGATGGTCACATTAGACACCCCAAAGTTGTGTCTTCTTTTCATCTAATGTGGAAACAAAAAATTATGCAGAGGAACAGATAAACCTATATTTCTAAAGGGAAAAAACAAATTGATCCCTATCACTGAGTATTAGATCTCTACACTTTTTTCTTTCATGTAGCTCAGATACCAACTCCAAGTGTAAAATTCAAAAATGTGTTTTATCTTTTTTATAACAAAAACACACACAAAACATATACACAGGTAAATACATACATATACATGAACAAATCCTTCATACCCATTCTTACTTAATACGGATGCTAGTTACAAACAAGAGACATAATTCAAAAAGCAATCCGAGAAAAGGAAGTAGTCCAATACACACTCGAGGGGATAAGTCAACCCTCCACTTAGTACAAGGAGCGTGTAATCAATTTTTTATATATATCAATCATGGTCTGTCAGACTTCTCCGTGTTGTGGGGTCGACGCCTTTCGGCCCATTAATTTGGGCCTCATCAGGACAAGGGCAAAAGGAATACAACGCCTACAAAGTAATATGTACAAATCAATATCATCTCTATTATATAACATCAATAAAAATTACTGCATAAATATACACATGACAGTTTAGAACCTCTCTTCAACAGGCTGCCTAGGGTGCAGGTCAGAAGAACACCAACCACAGTGATTTGTTTGAAAAGAAAAAAAAGTAAGTGACAAACTACCGTTCCAAAAACTCTAAATATCCAAATGTGTCTCAAGTAAAAAACACCATTAATTACGGCCAAAAGGCACATACCAGTGTATATTCCAAAAGCTCCAGCTCCCAGTGTCTCATAGAAAGAACAGAGAATTCACAAACTAGGATAAATGGCCAAAACAATCAAAAAGCTCCACCGTTTAATTCAGGGAGATTCAATGCTTTGTGTAAATGCTACAGGAAAATACTCCTCTAAAGCGTCAGGGTATTGACACTAAAGATAAACAAAAAAAGTGAAAATAAGTGAAAGGGAAATACTCCAAATGGTCTAAATGGCAGTGCCAAAAACGGGAATTCAAGCCACTGGTCAAAGTCATGACCAACCTGTATAATGAAGCGTGCCGAACACTGCTCAGCAATTGATTGCAGTCAGCTTCTATGGAATGATAATCCCATGTGAAGAAGCTACACAAGAGCAAGCAATGACAAAAATTCAATCAAAGTCCTGCATTGCTCTGTAGAGTATTAAAAATCACATGGGCATACCGATTATATCTACTTACCCGAACACTCGGAGTGTAGAGTTCACTGCTGTTTTCCTTATACCACGGTATCACTATTTCACACATGCGGCGGTATGGAACCCAAATTACAGAAATCTTCCGGCGGCGTTCTCAGTGCGGGATTCCGGTCACGTGGTGCGGAAGAACATCGGCCTACGTGCTATTTACGTTCTTTAGGGTCTAGACATAAAAAGAGGACTCTGGGATCGTGGAGCCTCTTTCCCAAATATATGTTGCTAAAACTAACTATAAACGGGGAAAAAAAGATATTTAAACTACTCCAAAAAACAAAAGACTAAAAGAGGAAGCTAAATATAAGAAAATAGTAAAGCCATCACCCGTCATGTCACTCAAGGCAGGCAGTCTAAGTTAGTCAAGTACAATCGGTAAACAAAAAATATTTACAACAGTTTTAAAAAGGATTGTGATGGACATAAGAAATCTTCTGAAGTACATATAAATACATGCAACAGATAAGTGAACTATCCGTTATAATACTATGATGAGTACACTGTACATTATACATTCTATACTCAAAATCAACAAAATAAATACTGTATTCAAAATCGACTCAAATGAAGCAAAAACATATTCAATTCATTAATGGTAGCAATATATGTGCAACACTTAACCATTTGTCAAAATTAGAAAAGAGAGAAAATCATAAATAGTGGATGTGGACAACAGATCATTCAGATACAGTAGTGATCAATTTCAGTCAACCGTCATATCAGGGACCACATTTCATCGTGATCATTCAGGCCTCAGGCAGCTGTATGATATTTTTCAATCATTGTAGCTTCTAATTTGTTCAAAGTAGTCTGCACGTTGTTTTTATTAGTATTCTGTAATAAAAATCAAAACAGACCACTGCATATCATTTTCATTATGATTTAGATGTTGATAATGTTGTACCAGTGGAGCTCCCTGTGTAATACATTTCAGTCTAGATTTGTGTTACAAATGCAAGTCTTTACTGGTTGTATCATTTGGCCTATGTAAAACATTTCACAGGGACATTTTAGGCAATAGATCACATTTTTAGTATTGCAGTTTGAAAAATTAATCTGAACGTTTTTTTGGCCATTAATCATGATGAATTTAGAGTCTCTGGTCATTTGGCAGGCTGCACAATTATTGCATTTAAAGTGGCCAACCACCGGAGGAAGTCCAAGTATACCTCTCAGATCTTTTCTTGCTATTTGAGCTGGACATGCTGCTCTATCTAACCAGTTGCTGGCATAGATTTCTTCCCTTGCGAAAGGAAAATAGAGGCTTGGGAATTCCGAGGTGACTAACCATTCTCCAGTTACGCAATATGATCTTTTTTATTTTATTGGCCTTTGAATTGTATGTAAGAACACTAGTCAAAGGATTAGACACTGGCCATTTTTTGGGGATCAATAGTTCCACCCTCGGGGTGTACCATGCTCTTATCAGAGCAGTTTTCACCAATTTCCGCGGGTACCCTTGATCAATGAGTTTTTTTTTTTTTAGAATTTCAGCATTTGAAAAGTAATCTTCTTTATTTGTACAATTTCTTCGAATTTTGAGAAATTGCCCATAGGGCAAGTTCTCCTTCAAGCTCCGGGGATGTCTACTAGTGAAATGTAACAATGTATTACGGTCCGTGGGTTTAGTGTATAAGCTCACTTCTAATAGACCGTTTTTATGCTGGATCCACATGTCTAGAAAGTTGATCTTTTCATTGCTGCTAGACACAGTAAATTTGAGGTCTAGCGTCCTAGAGTTCAACCAACTATGAAAAAGTTCTAAAGTATTGTGATCTCATTCCCAGACCATAAAGATATAGGGGTCGATTCCGATCTCGGCCGGAAGCGCACCTAACACCATTCGTCCGGAAAAAAACCAAGCCGAACGCGTGTTTCCCGACCGATTCGAACAGTCGTCCGAACGAGCAAGTACGATGCGCATAACAGCACAGATTTCAAGCGAGCCGTACTTACCCATTTCAGCTCCTGTTCCCCGCCCGAGCCGGATCCGTAAACGCTGAAACGAGTCGCACGGAACCAAATACACAGCACCTTCCGGCTGGACTAGTACGATGCGCCTTCAGTACGCGCCGAACCCGTCGCTACGTCCGGCACGTCAGAGCATCCGGGAGAGCTGTACATAAGCTCCAATTCGCGCCACAAGACGATCCACGGCGACGAGACGAACAAGCCAGCGACGAGTACGAGTCGAAGCCACGAGAAACCCGAACGAGACGAACCAACCATGAATCCCATCGCGCAGGTCCTACCAATACTCTACATCTATTGCCGGGACCGGTACGGACGCGTACGGCGCAGACGGTAAGTCAAACACCCACAACACAAACAAACGACACGTACCCGAAATATGTCACACACACTTAGGGATGCAGAAATGACGTACACTAGCAACAGCAGAACCATAGGGGCGGGATGGCTATCGCCAATGCCATACACACCCATAGGGGGATGGATGCCTACCACTAACACCACCCCTACTCATGGGGGCCTGGATGCCTATCACTAACACCACCTCTACTCAGGGGGGCCTGGATGCCTGTCACTACTACCATCCCCACTCATAGGGGGATGGATGCCTACCACTACCACCACCCCTACTCAGGGGGGCCTGGATGCCTGTCACTACTACCATCCCCACCCATAGGGGGATGGATGCCTACCACTACCACCAGGGGGGCCTGGATGCCTGTCACTACTACCATCCCCACCAGGGGGGCCTGGATGCCTGTCACTACTACCATCCCCACCCATAGGGGGATGGATGCCTACCACTACCACCACCCCTACTCAGGGGGCCTGGATGCCTGTCACTACTACCATCCCCACCCATAGGGGGATGGATGCCTACCACTACCACCACCCCTACTCAGGGGGGCCTGAATGCCTGTCACTACTACCATCCCCACTCATAGGGGGATGGATGCCTACCACTAACACCACCCCTACTCATGGGGGCCTGGATGCCTACCACTACCACCACCCCTACCCAGGGGGGCCTGGATGCCTGTCACTACTACCATCCCCACTCATAGGGGGATGGGTGCCTACCACTACCACCACCCCTACTCATGGGGGCCTGGATACCTACCACTACCACCACCCCTACTCATGGGGGCCTGGATGCCTGTCACTACTACCATCCCCACTCATAGGGGGATAGATGCCTACCACTAACACCACCCCTACTCATGGGGGCCTGGATGCCTACCACTACCACCACCCCTACCCAGGGGGGCCTGGATGCCTGTCACTACTACCATCCCCACTCATAGGGGGATGCATGCCTACCACTACCACCACCCCTACTCATGGGGGCCTGGATGCCTACCACTACCACCACCCCTACTCATGGGGGCCTGGATGCCTGTCACTACTACCATCCCCACTCATAGGGGGATGTATGCCTACCACTACCACCACCCCTACTCATGGGGGCCTGGATGCCTACCACTACCACCACCCCTACTCATGTGGGCCTGGATGCCTGTCACTACTACCATCCCCACTCATAGGGGGATGGATGCCTACCACTAACACCACCCCTACTCATGGGGGCCTGGATGCCTACCACTACCACCACCCCTACTCAGGGGGGCATGGATGCCTGTCACTACTACCATCCCCACTCATAGGGGGATGGATGCCTACCACTACCACCACCCCTACTCAGGGGTCCTGGATGCCTGTCACTACTACCATCCCCACCCATAGGGGGATGGATGCCTACCACTACCACCACCCCTACTCAGGGGGGCCTGGATGCCTGTCACTACTACCATCCCCACCCATAGGGGGATGGATGCCTACCACTACCACCACCCCTAGTCAGGGGGGGCTGGATACCTGTCACTACTACCATTCCCACTCATAGGGGGATGGATGCCTACCACTACCACCACCCCTAATCATGGCGGCCTGGATGCCTACCACTACCACCACCCCTACTCATGGGGGCCTGGATGCCTGTCACTACTACCATCCCCACTCATAGGGGGATGGATGCCTACCACTAACACCACCCCTACTCATGGGGGCCTGGATGCCTACCACTACCACCACCCCTACCCAGGGGGGCCTGGATGCTTGTCACTACTACCATCCCCACTCATAGGGGGATGTATGCCTACCACTACCACCACCCCTAATCATGGCGGCCTGGATGCCTACCACTACCACCACCCCTACTCATGGGGGTCTGGATGCCTGTCACTACTACCCTCCCCACTCATAGGGAGATGGATGCCTACCACTAACACCACCCCTACTCATGGGGGCCTGGATGCCTACCACTACCACCACCCCTACCCAGGGGGGCCTGGATGCCTGTCACTACTACCATCCCCACTCATAGGGGGATGTATGCCTACCACTACCACCACCCCTACTCATGGGGGCCTGGATGCCTACCACTACCACCACCCCTACTCATGGGGGCCTGGATGCCTGTCACTACTACCATCCCCACTCATAGGGGGATGGATGCCTACCACTAACACCACCCCTACTCATGGGGGCCTGGATGCCTACCACTACCACCACACCTACTCATGGGGGCCTGGATGCCTGTCACTACTACCATCCCCACTCATAGGGGGATGGATGCCTACCACTAACACCACCCCTACTCATGGGGGGCTGGATGCCTGTCACTACTACCATCCCCACTCATAGGGGGATGGATGCCTACCACTACCACCACCCCTACTCATGGGGACCTGGATGCCTGTCACTACTACCATCCCCACTCATAGGGGGATGGATACCTACCACTAACACCACCCCTACTCATGGGGGCCTGGATGCCTACCACTACCACCACCCCTACTCATGGGGCCCTGGATGCCTGTCACTACTACCATCCCCACTCATAGGGGGATGGATGCCTACCACTAACACCACCCCTACTCATGGGGGCCTGGATGCCTACCACTACCACCACCCCTACCCAGGGGGGCCTGGATGCCTGTCACTACTACCAACTCCACTCATAGGGGGATGGATGCCTACCACTACCACCATCCCTACTCAGGGGGGCCTGGATGCCTACCACCACTACCATCCCCAGTCATAGGACGGGTAATGCATGACAAACCAGCATACTCAAACATAAGGAATGTCAGAAAAAGACATCACCCCAACATCATGACAAGCGTGTGTAGTCTGTGTCACATGCCTACAACACTGAACATGACAATGAACATACAATGTGACCCCCTATCACATGTGTCACACATAAATGTGTGTGGCCTCCACAATGCAATCAGACCATGACCACTGTGCCAATGGGGTCTAAACCCCCATCATCACAGTGACTAAAATGTAAGTGTGGGGTCCATAGCTGAAGCACATTTTGAACATTGTGGCAATGGGGTCTAAAGCCCCATCATCACAATGACCAAAATTTAAGTGTGGGGTCCATAGCCGAAGCCCATTTTGAATATTGTGGCAATGGGGTCTAAACCCCATCATCACAGTGACCAAAATGTAAGTGTGGGGTCCATAGCTGAAGCACATTTTGAACATTGTGGCAATGGGGTCTAAACCCCCTTCATCACAGTGTCCAAAATGTAAGTGTGGGGTCCATAGCTGAAGCACATTTTGAACATTGTGGCAATGGGGTCTAAAGCCCCATCATCACAGTGACCAAAATGTAAGTGTGGGGTCCATAGCTGAAGCACATTTTGAACATTGTGGCAATGGGGTCTAAACCCCCATCATCACAGTGACCAAAATGTAAGTGTGGGGTCCATAGCTGAAGCACATTTTGAACATTGTGGCAATGGGGTCTAAAGCCCCATCATCACAGTGACCAAAATGTAAGTGTGGGGTCCATAGCTGAAGCACATTTTGAACATTGTGGCAATGGGGTCTAAACCCCCTTCATCACAGTGTCCAAAATGTAAGTGTGGGGTCCATAGTTGAAGCACATTTTGAACATTGTTGCAATGGGGTCTAAAGCCCCATCATCACAGTGACCAAAATGTAACTGTGGGGTCCATAGCTGAAGCACATTTTGAACATTGTGGCAATGGGGTCTAAACCCCCATCATCACAGTGACCAAAATGTAAGTGTGGGGTCCATAGCTGAAGCACATTTTGAACATTGTGGCAATGGGGTCTAAACCCCCTTCATCACAGTGTCCAAAATGTAAGTGTGGGGTCCATAGCTGAAGCACATTTTGAACATTGTGGCAAAGGGGTCTAAACCCCCTTCATCACAGTGTCCAAAATGTAAGTGTGGGGTCCATAGCTGAAGCACATTTTGAACATTGTGGCAATGGGGTCTAAAGCCCCATCATCACTGTGACCAAAATGTAAGTGTGGGGTTCATAGCTGAAGCACATTTTGAACATTGTGGCAATGGGGTCTAAAGCCCCATCATCACAGTGACCAAAATGTAAGTGTGGGGTCCATAGCTGAAGCACATTTTGAACATTGTGGCAATGGGGTCTAAACCCCCATCATCACAGTGACCAAAATGTAAGTGTGGGGTCCATAGCTGAAGCACATTTTGAACATTGTGGCAATGGGGTCTAAAGCCCCATCATCACAGTGACCAAAAGGTAAGTGTTGTCATGGAAAAAGCTGCAAATGCCAAACAGCATGGATGATTCCTGGTCACACAACAACAAACACATCAGTGGCAAAGTAGTGCTTGTGTCCCATAGCAACATAGATTGGGTGAGGCAAACAGTGCAGTGCAAATAAGACATACCTTTGGCCATGTGCAGAGTAGACAAACATCACCCATGGGAGCTGACATTGTCAACATTTATCAATTACACAATGACAGAAGTGACCAGCATAATGCAGACCCACATATCTGCACCAATGGACACACAAATGTAGATATCCTGTGGAGACTGTAGATGTGAGGTGAACAAATACCATACCATGGCAGCAATGGGACATACAAACCATGATTATTGTGCTGACTGATGACCTAGGAGTCCCAGGGACAGCAGGGGAAATGCACCAAACAACATACAGCCAATGCAACACTAAAGATATGCCAATGCAGTGGTGCAGATGCACAAACACAAACAGGCAGCCTCACACTGCATATCAAACACAACAGGTGATGGGGGTGTGCCAGTGTTCCCAGGCAACCCCACAACACATGAGGAGGCCTGAATCCCAATTACACTGATGTGTATACAGTGCCACACAAAAGTAACTCATGGATCGGATTTCCCTATGTGGGCAATCAGGCATTGTGAGATGAGAGGGAGCCCAAATTACACATGTCACACAAGCTTGTAGGAACAGCAACTAACACAGCAAGAGACAGACCCACCACAGCACTACTCCCAAGGACACCATATTGTGGTGACACTAGCCTGCATGATAATCCCACTGGGCCTGATTCACAGAAATAACTTACGTCAAAAACGTAAAGTTAGTACTTTTTGGTATTCACAGAATACACTTACTCATTTTGGTATTCACAGAATGCACTTACTCATTTTGGTATTCACAGAATGCACTTACTCATACTAACTTTATGTCCGCACTCGGGCCGGAGATTCCGGCCCTTTGGTGGAGATTCCGGCCCGGAGGTGGAGATTCCGGCTCTTTGGTGGAGATTCCGGCCCTTTGGTGGAGATTCCGGCCCGGAGGTGGAGATTCCGGCTCTTTGGTGGAGATTCCGGCCCTTTGGTGGAGATTCCGGCCGGTTGTGGACATTCCGGCCGGTGGCGGACATTCCGCCACCGGCCGGAATCTCCACAACCGGCCGGAATCTCCACCATCGGTCCAGAATCTCCAACAAAGAGCCGGAATATCCACCAAAGGGCCGGAATCTCCACCAAAAGGCCGGAATCTCCAGCCCGAGTGCGGACATAAAGTTAGTATGAGTAAGTGCATTCTGTGAATACCAAAATGAGTAAGTGCATTCTGTGAATACCAAAATGAGTAAGTGTATTCTGTGAATACCAAAAAGTACTAACTTTACGTTTTTGACGTAAGTTAGTTCTGTGAATCAGGCCCGGAGTGTGCCTCGTAAGCCCCACTCACCGAGGCTTCTCTTCTCGCGCCAAATGGACAGCAGGAAGGATGCGGTCACAGGGGGAGCCCGCGAGGCTCCGGTCCTCACCTTCCGGGGTCCGGTGAGCCTGCGAGGCTCCGTCTTCAGGTGCAGGCACGAGGGGCTCTCCTCCCTCGCACGGGGAGCCCTGCCCATCATCAGGCACCAGCATGCCTGACTTCCTGCCTTCTCTCAGCTTCCTCTGGCCGGCCCTGCCCACAACCAGGCGCCATCACGCCTGACTTCCGGCGGCCCTAGCAATGAGATGCAACCACTTCTTCTTCTTGGGGCAGAGAGCCCACCCCACAGGCTCAGGGGACAGCAGCACGCAGTGCTCCCAAGGCACTCACTCTCACCTAGTTTTCTCTGCCTTGAGCGGCACGGGCTGAAACCCTGCCCAGGACTCCTCCGGGGTGTGATGCCCCACCCACAGTCAGGCAACAGCCGCCTGACTTCCGGCTCG
This sequence comes from Calotriton arnoldi, assembly GCA_963921515.1. Taxonomy (NCBI): domain Eukaryota; kingdom Metazoa; phylum Chordata; class Amphibia; order Caudata; family Salamandridae; genus Calotriton; species Calotriton arnoldi. The sequence continues at coordinate 733,164 of CAWUFW010001951.1, forward strand.
TGGAATGCTTTCCTCGTGGACCACGAAAGAGCCCACGTCTTGGGCTCTGGGGGACGACATGCACAGCGCCCACCACGCGCTGATACAGATGAGCCCACTCCAGGGGCTCAACTCCTGGGACTCCTGGCTCTGTCCAGCCCAAGTCCAGGGCAATGAACAAAACACGCAGCGCTCGGCCAATCTCACACCTGCAGACACCAGCAGGGGGCAGGCAGCACTTCTCTCCAAGAAGTGCACAGGCAGGCGAGCACACCGGATCTCCTGGGCAGACAGCAGATCCTTCAGCTTCCAAGCAGGGCAGCGAGTCAGTCCCCCGGTGGCGGTTCCTCCTGGCAGTCCGGCAGCCTGCCGGCCCCAAGTAAGCACCAAGCAGCCCAAAGTTCCTCCACACATTACATGGGGTCACAGCCTGAATACTTATACCAGTTAGTGTCTTTGTTCCCCCCTTAGCACAGGGCTCTGTGCCCGGTCCAAACTAGTTCTGGGGGGCACTCACACATTTCTTTAAAGGTTCATGACCACCTCCTTTGTCATTGTAGGCTCTGGCCCAAGACACACCACAGGGGGGCAGAGCCAGCATTGTGGAAGGCAGGCACAGTCCTTTTCAGGCCCAGGTGCTACTCCTCCCACCACTCCAAATGCAGATTGGCCTATTCAGCCTAGCGCTAACTCACCCAGCCCCTCTTAAGCCACTGCCCCTCCCCAGCCCCTGTCATCCAGAGCCAGACATGCAATACACAACAGGCAGGCACATAGACACATAGCACACAGAAATGCCCACTTCTAAAAGTGGCACTTCTAAAATAGTGATAATAAATCTGCGAACACCATTACGCAGCATTTGTCTGCACTATTCCAAACATACCAAACTTGATCACGCTACTCCTCTCATATCAGGAATTACCACTGAAACACAAATCAGGGAATCCCCAATGCATTCCTATGAGAGGGCAGCCTCACAGTAGTGAGAAACCAAAATGGCTGTTTGTCACTACCAGGACATGCAACACAGTTAAGGCACATGTCCTAACTTTTACCTACAGCGCACCCTGCACATAGTGCTAGCTAGGGTCTACCTTAGAGGTGACTGATTTTTAGTAAAAGGGGAGTCACAGACGTAGCAACCACTTTATGTGCCACGTCACAGCGGCAGTAAACTGTGCGCACAGGCCCTGCAACGGCAGAGGCCTGAGACAGGTTTGAAAGGCAAGCCTACCAGTAGCATTTAATTTACTGGCCAGGGTATATGAGATACCACTTTACAAGGGACTGATAGGTAAATTAAATACGCCAAACAGGTGTAGAGCAATCTTACCACGTTTACCATAGGGAGCACATGCACTTTAGCACTGGACAGCAGTGATAACGTGCCCAGAGTCCTAAAACCACCAACACCAGGTCAGAAAAAATACCAGGAGGAAGGCAAAAAAGTTCAGGGATGACCCTCCAAAAAGGCCAAGTCCAACACATATACACACCATGCATTTTTTTTTCCTTTGACATTGTCCATATTTTGAGAGCTGTGCTCCTTCATCACATCCTAACCCAGAGAAGCATAATTACAATTTGCACATATGTGATCATTGCTCTACACTCTGCAGATAGGCAAAGGATTGACTGACCATGTAGTTAGAACACCTGTATGATACAGTGACCGGTACTGTCAGAAGCTCCCACTGTCTTGAACCTCATTTTAAAACCTCTCTATCATTCCAAGTCATGAGCACTCATAAACACCTAGAACTCACTCAGACACCCAGAGATAAATCAGTTCGCAGCATGTGCCACACAAGCCTCATATTCTGGATGAAAAACACAACTACAGGAATATATTTGAGAAGAAAAATACTCTTAGCAGATAGGGCTGCACACCATCCGACAGGGAATAACAGTTGTAAAATGTAACAGGGACTGCATCACAGACACTAAATAGTAAGGGTTCTTACACAAGATTTTGACAAGAGGTCAGCATTTTACTTTATAGTTAAGGACATAAAGATAGAGCCCAATAGGGTCCCATTTTAATGTATTTTTCAAATGATTGTCAGTGCTCAGCACCAGCAAAACTCACCCTACTCAAGGCCCTGGGTGTCCTGGCGCTGTATGAATGAATGAATGAATAAATGAATGAATTTATTTATTATTTCAATTAATTAAAAATGTTACAAAAGGACTGAGCGGGATGACTCCATCAACGCACCTTCTTCGATCGTGAATAAAACTTCATTATATTATTTCATTTAACAAGTCTAATACTCACAGTACACGACATTAAATGTATATTCACTAATTTAAAACTGTGTTAGGCCTCTAGTCCTTGGCTGGGTCTTTACTTATAAGTTCTTTCAGCTGGTGTGCAAATTTCGCGAGTCTGGCCAGTTCCATTGGAATCTCCAAATTGAAGAGAAGTTTCATTGCATCTGTGCAGGTACGAGTGCCGTATTTTAAAAATCGAGGTTTCAATAAAGTGCGACGTGCATGATTCAGTCGATGACAGATGCAAACCAAATGAGCCATAGATTCCCCCTGTTGGTGACACAGTCTGCAGGTGGTGACCGCCTCTAATGTTTTCCAGGGAGTATTTATATCTTTTATTGGCAGTTGGCGCTGTAGGAACAGTTTGTCAGCTAGATGCTAAATGGAGGATAAAAACGTGTCCAGAAGTTTACGGAGCTGATGCAAATATCTATTGGATATCTGAGTTGTTATAATGTAGACTTGGGCTTTCCAGTTTTTCATGTGCAGTAAAGAATGTTAGGTAGGTCACTGCAATGGGGTCTACTGATGAGGTCATCAAGATGGGTGGCAGTTGGAATGGTCACTGGTGATGGGTGCCTGGCTTGAGAGGCACATGTTGTTCACCTGCCATTGAAGTTAAGAAGAAGAATTATTAGTGTTGTGTGGTAATTACGACAAAATTATTTCTGGCGACGAGGGTGGGATGCTTGTGAACGTGAAACCAGTGAAACGTGAAGTTGAAGTTGTCAGAGAACAGCCTGTGTCACCCCGGAAGATAAGGAACAAGGTCTTGGTATCAGCTACATATTACTATAATCAGCAGAGAAGTAAGTAATGCTGTGCGCTAGAGAGGATGCGTGTTAAATGGAGAAGTGAACTGCTTTACTACCATCCCCTCAGATAAATAACTTTTTCTTTAAGCGCAACTCTCCCAGCGCTGCCGTTGCATGTCTGTAGGTCATTGGCTATGTAATGGGGTTCTACTGATGAGGTCATCGAGTTGGGTTGCAGTTGGGGTGGTCATTGGTGAGAGGTGCCTGGCTTGAGAGACACAGGTTGTTTACCTGCCATTAAAGTTAAGAGGAAGAATTACCCGTGTTGTGTGGTAATTACAACAGAAGTGTATTCTATTTGGAGACAGTGACTGCAGTAAACAGAGTCCCTCCATCACGAGTGAAATAAAATTCAGGAATAGCCAAGAACAGAAATAGGAGCTTAGAGCAAGTGAAGGAACACAGGAAGTAAACGTACTTCTCACATAATAATAGCCATTATTATGCACAGTGCAATGAACCAGACAGTGGCGGCTCCCCCATTGGGGTGTGGGGGCGTCGCCCCACTGCTTTCTTGCAGTGCGAGAAGGCAGAAACATAAATGGTAAAACTACCATTTATGTTTCTGCTTCTCGCACTGCGAGAAAGCAGAAGTGCCTGGTTGGGGGTGGGCGGTCCTGCTCGAGGGCAGGGGGGAAGTGGCTTACCCACTGTTGTATGTACTGACTGTTTGGTCGGCCCCAGGGCCGAACAAAGCAGTCATGCGCACTTCCCCTTTTTCTCTATGTAGGCTGCTGCATGCAGCCTACATAGAGAAAATGGCCCGGCTTGGGCGCTCTCCGCTGCGCCTCACCAATCACAACGCTGCCATTGCAGCGTTGTGATTGGCTTAGGGGAGCAGGAGGAGGGAGGCTGCCTATAACGTGCCAGGAGGAGCAGCAGGAGCAGAGGTGGTGGCGCGGGATGAGGTCGTGGAGGAAGGTAAGTTTTTTATTTTATATATATTACCATGACCGTCCCACTTCCCTCCCCCCTCCCCCTCGCGAACCCACCCGCCCGTTTTGCCAGCCGCGACTGCTTGTTAAATATATAGAAAGAGTGGGCGCTAATCTGGGTGAATGTTAGTGTTAACTTCCCGCCCTGAGCAGCGAGCCTCTGCCTGCACGCACCATCTATGTACACATGAGGGATTGCTCAGCTGTATAGGAGCATCTGTGGGAATTATAAGGGTTCTCCGATGAACGAAACTTCAGCCTGCACCATCTATGTGCTTTGAGGGAACGCCCTGCTGTTAAATATACACTTCTGTGGGTTACCAGATTAGACGATGTCTGTACACCGTCTATGGCATTTGGACGGTGAGAGACAACTCTGCTGTCCTGTGTATATGTAATCGATACCACCCAAATGGTGCAGGTGGTGGCGTGGTCTCGAGAGGCTGTTTTAAACACCCCAAAGGAGACGAACAAAACTCTACTCTTTAAAACACACTAAAGCGCATAAGCATGCAATCTTCCCGTAAAGTGCCCTGATGCCCTGCTCTCCGTGATTCGATTTCATCCCTTGTTAAGTTTTTTACTTGGATTATGCAGCTAAGCTGAATGACGAATTGAAGATACGCAAAGTGATAATTTTTTCCGTATAAAAGGAGAAAGAGGTGAGAGATTGCGAACATTCCTTTCGGTGCTCCTCTGCTGAATACCTAGTTAGTGAAAGCTCTCCTGGGTTCTCGCGGGGCCTGGCCTTTGCTTAAAACTTGGAGTCTGCTGCACTTTAGACATTTTAAACTCCGAAGCCATATTTTGAAAGAGTATCACCAAGTTCCAGCATGGTGCGCGTGACAAGATTCAGCCCTCGCCCTCCTGACCCTGAGATGGAAAAAGCTGTTCGAGGTACTGTATTTACAAATGTACAATCTTTAGACACCTCTGCAGAGAGCTGACCCTGCTGTCAGAACTGGGCCTCCCATACTTACGAGAGAGGAGAAAGTATTTGGAATCAGTCGATAGCGATAAATAACATTGATGGATAAGAATGTTTTTAGAAAGACGAAACTACTTATGCTATAAGGCCTAGGATTTTTTTTTCTGTGCAGTGAATAAAAAGCAGTTGTCAAGTAAGCATTATTTTCAGCCACGTTTAACGCATGCACGCAAAAAAATACTCTTTGCAATCAATGAATGCCCTTTTATATGTTTTATATGTTGTAATCTGGAAATTGACATTTGTTTACAGTCATTGAAATTCATTCAAGCCATATAATGAACAGGCAAAGCAATATACTAGATTGTGTTAGAGCGGAATGCTACCATTACAGCTTAAGGGCAGGCCTTAAGATCAGATAAGACAGGTGCCTTACAGTGCTAACAGATAGCAAAAGGGTACTGCGTTGCATCTGGGAGCTGTAAATGCGACTATTTTGCTGGTAGGGAGGTGCCAAGGACAAAATGCATTTTGGCTTGCTGTGCCGATAATCCTGGCACGGTTTTTGTATACAACTGCATGAAACGTGAATATTGTGTTGTCTAGTGATAAAGTACAAAAGAGTTGGAGGTCTGTCTCCCCTAAAAAAGTCGTGAAAGTTCACCAAAAGTCACTGTGTCCCTGACTGCTGCTTGCTTGAGTCTCTGGTGGTCTATTTGCTGCTGATAAAGATTTCTTTAGGCCCCCTCATCTGTGAGGTACTCAGCAATGCATTGTATCTCGAAGTCTGTTATGAAGCTCTGTGGTTATACTGAATAAGCAGCGTTATATGACATCTCTTTATTACTGTAATAACTGCACTTTCACAATTGCTTTATTAACCTTCCTGCTTTCTCAAATTTGCTTGAAAATGCACCATTTGTCCACTCTTTTTTCTAAATTTGCTCAGGGGGAGAACCCCCCCGAGCCCCCCGCAGGTTGTTCCGGCTCGCTCGCTACGCTCGCTCGCTGCGGTGCAGTATGACAATAATGTTACGCCACACCACTTTCAAATGTCACCAGCCGCCACTGGAACCAGACACATACATTTAAAGACGATGGGCCTGATTCACAGAACTAACTTACGTCAAAAACGTAAAGTTAGTACTTTTTGGTATTCACAGAATACACTTACTCATTTTGGTATTCACAGAATGCACTTACTCATTTTGGTATTCACAGAATGCACTTACTCATACTAACTTTATGTCCGCACTCGGGCCGGAGATTCCGGCCCTTTGGTGGAGATTCCGGCCCTTTGGTGGAGATTCCGGCCCTTTGGTGGAGATTATGGCCCTTTGGTGGAGATTCCGGTCCGATGGTGGAGATTCCGGCCGGTTGTGGATATTCCGGCCAGTGACGGACATTCCGCCACCGGCCGGAATCTCCACAACCGGCCGGAATCTCCACCAAAGGCCGGAATCTCCACTAAAGGGCCGGAATCTCCACCAAAGGGCCGGAATCTCCGGCCCGAGTGCGGACATAAAGTTAGTATGAGTAAGTGCATTCTGTGAATACCAAAATGAGTAAGTGCATTCTGTGAATACCAAAATGAGTAAGTGTATTCTGTGAATACCAAAAAGTACTAACTTTACGTTTTTGACGTAAGTTAGTTCTGTGAATCGGGCCCTCCGAGTGCCTGTGGGTTTTCCCAGCTGCGCTGCCAGATCGCGGGCAGCTGCAACGTCGGGGGGGGCATTTCTTTGCTCCTATTTTGGTTATACAGCTGCACCGCCAGTTCGCGGGCAGCAGCATCGTGGGGCACGCATGGTTGGGGAGGACCAGGGGGAGTTGCACTCCCACCCCATGTGAGGATTGTGCCCATAAGGGAGTGCTGCATCGGCAGCCAGGAACGCCCTGACTTTGGGAAAAAGGGCATTGTGGGGGAGCCCAAGATGGGCCCCCGCAGTTATGGGCAGACGGCCTGAAGATCGCCTCCATGTTTTAGTTGGGCATAAGGTCCAGAGGTGATGTGTGCACCTAATAAGTAATTACCGTGCACTGCCGATTAGGTACAGGTCTAAGAGGGGCATAAGGTGATTATTATGTTTGGCATAATATGTGGTCCTAGGTGATGACAGGATGTTGATGCCTAATGAGTGGTACTAAGAGCACCTTTACCAGTAGTTACTGGTTGTGTTTATTTCTCACTACTTGTGTGTGCTAATGGTTATGACAGTGGCCCGATTGGCCCTGTAATGTATATAATCCCCTGTAAAGTAATACCTAGTGCCAGGTGGCATAGTGTATATATATGTGATTATGCTCTGATGTGTTTCATGGATAATACAAAGGCTATTTTTATTTAACCTTGTGTGGAGTTTCTTTTATGGTGTGCCTAGTGTGTCGCTGCTGTGTGTGTGCGTTGCGCAAATGCTTAACACATTGCCTCTGGGATAAGTCTGACTGCTCGTTCCAAACTACCAAGGAGGTGAGCAGGGGTTCTCTTCAGTGTGTAACTCCCTTGCCCTGACTAGAGTGGTGGTTTCTGCCTGGCTTAGGCGCTAGCCCTAGCCAACCAGAAATTCCATTTCTAACATTGGTTGCTAGCGGTGAGGATAGGACTTGCATTTGCGCAGTACCACAGTGACGCATGGTTGCACTACAAACTCTGCATTTTAGACAATCATGTGTTTGGGGATTTCTCCTGATTTTATTATTTCGCCTCGCAAAAGTAATTTTTGATTGTGTACTCCTGTTGCAGCTCTTACACCTAGGTCTCTTGTGTTGAACGTGTGTCTTAGTGCCTTGCCAAAAATGGAATCTGCCTTTATTGTATGTGATCTGTTCAAATACAGTATGTTGGAGTTGAGGGGATTCTGTGAGGAAAGAGGCATAGCAGTGAGTGGGTCAGACACCCAGCTAGGCCTTCAGAAAATCCTGCTCCAATGGTAAGAGGATGAATGTAGACTTGAGTACTCTGAGAGAAAGAGTGCCCTGTCCGTATACCAAGATGGTGGTGGGTCTGAGGGTGGCCCTGAAGAGTCTGCACAGGAGGGGTAAAATGAAAGTGCAGGGACGCCAGTAGATAGTGAGGACCCTGTAGAGAGGGAGTCCATTGCTGGGTCCAGTGCCGGGGGCAGTGCCCCATCCCTTTCCCTGTCCCCAGAGGAGTGGGTGGATAGGAGGGAAGAAAGAGAGCACCAGCTGGCTTTGGAATGGCTCAGGTTAGAGCATGCCAAAGAGATAACGCAGCTGGGTGTGAAGGAGAAAAAGGCCTTGTTGGCTCAGGAGTTGAGTCTCAAGGAGTTGGTACTTGAAGAGAAAAAGCTAGAGACTGAAAGGGTCTTTGCGAAGGAGAGGATGGTTGAGGCAGAGAGGGCCTTCGCCAGAGAAAAGCTAGCTCTTGAGGATAGTTTTAGTGGTCTAGATTCACCAGTGAGGGTGGGGTCCAGTGGTGGCAGCAAAAGTGAGTCCAGTGTAGTAAGTCCCACTCCCAGATCCCAGAGCGTGGTACCTAGTTCCCAGGAAGAGGGTGTCACACCTGAAGGGTATAGGTTGAGGTTCAGGGGCAGTAGGAAACTGTCTCGCCAGTCTTGGGGGGATTTTGTGGATGAATGTTGTGATGCATTGGAAGGTTGGGTGATGGGTATCACAGCAAACAATTTTGAAGGGCTGTTCAATATGATTGTCAGAGAGCACATGTTCCATTGTTGTTTTCCAGGGTTACGCCAACATCTGTTGCTGTGTGAGTTCTCTGATCCCAGGGAGCTTTCACGGGAGGCAGACCTCTGGGTGAGTGCCAGAGGGTCTGAGGAGGGATTGGGGAGTGACCCTAAGAGGAGTGGCTCAGGTATTTCCCAGCACAGGGTGGTGAGAAAGGTTCTTAGTAGCCCAGATAGGTCCTGGTGTAGTGGGAATGGTGTAGGGGCTCACGTCCTGCCTCAGCGGAGAAGGAGTGAGGATGGGATGCGTCCCAAGGTGCCCGAAACCCAGTCTCAGGGCCTGGAGGGTTCCCTGATGGAACACCAGGTGGGGAGCCTAGGCTGTACTAGTAGGCCATCCGTTGAGGGGGATCTCCTAGTGTCAGGAGAACTTGGAGCGTCTGTAAGCAGAGCTCCATCAGTTCTGGTGTCTGGCGGTGCTGCTCCTGAGTGGAGGGTGCAGGAGTCCATATGGAGGGGTGAGAGGGGGAGAGAGTCCCCAGTGGGAGAACCAGTGGGTCAGGGGCCAGCCTTAAGGGCTGAGCCTTCTAGGAGTGACCATGGTGACACTACTTCTGTCCTGGAGGGTCTTCGCGCACTGTCAGATGGACAGGGGTCGGGAGATCCGCACCAGGCAGACTGTCACGCAGCACATGAGGTATGTGTTACCCTTGGGGGGGGCCTGCGTGCTCGCCCGGAAGTCCTGGTGTGCCAGGCCAGTGTTCAGCCGCAGGGTGTAGTCCCTGGGTTGGGAGGCAAGTTTAAGGTTCTGCCTGACCTGGAGGAAAGGACATCTGTAACCAGTGTCCCTACCAGTTTGTCTTCAGGGGGTACCACTCCAGGTGGGAGGGTGCAGAACTCTGGAAGGGGGTGCAGAGGGAGGGAGTCCTCGCATCTGGCCTCGGTTCAACCTGAGGGTTTAGATCCTAGGTTGGGAGACCAGTTGCAGGAGAGAGATCCTGAACTGGTGGGAGAATTGTGTAGGAGGGCTGATTCCAGCGCCCTGACAGTTTTTGGTTCTGAGGGTGCCTCTCTTAGGAGCAGAGTGTGGAACCCCAGAAGTAGGGGTAGGGGGAGGAGAGCCTCACCCGTGACCTCTGATCAGCCTGAGGGTGCAGACCCTGGGTTGGAGGATCAGCGGCATGTACCTTCTCAAGGAGCCGGTCGAAATGAGCCTGGAAACATCTGCTGCATTTTACTTAACACACGCTCCATGATCAAACATAAATATGAGCTAGAATGTCTGATCCAAGTTGAAAACCCAGATCTGTTGTTTCTTACAGAAACTTGGGCAAACAACCTCTCCGACCCTGACTGGAGAGCTGCCGTGCCTGCAGGCTATTTCGTAGCCCATGTTGATAGGGTCGGCGCTAAAGGGGGAGGTCTAGCGCTGATTTACCGGTCCCACTTTACTGTGAAAACGAAGCATGAACCCACATTAGAAGCAGAGGCAATGTCATTTAGTATTAAAAGAAATAATTGCGAGCTCTTCTCAGGTGCTCTTATCTATAGACCCCCTGGAACGAGAGCCGCTTTTATTAGATCATTGCAGACTTTCCTAGAATCATGTTTAGACACTACCTCTTTTACAGTCCTTGGAGATTTTAATTTCCATCTGGAACTAAATAATGATACCGACACAGCTAGCCTGATTGACAACATGGCCGGATATGGCCTGAGCCAGCTAGTATCAGAACCTACGCACCTAGCTGGCCATACGCTAGATGGACTTTTTACAAACAATTCCTCCACAGAAGTGACGAGAGTTCAACAATTAACATGGTCAGACCACTCCGCAGTCCATTTTAATGTCCGGATGGTAGCAACCAGTGATGGCCGCAGGACCAGCTCCTCGCGGGGGAGATCTCGCCCCTGGAAATCAATCCATGAACAGGATCTGATTTCAGCCTTATCAAAGAATTTACCAGATGTTCTGGACTCAGATGTGGCAGCCAACAACTATGAAACCTGGTTAACTCAGGCAGTAAATAAGTTGGCACCGGAAGGTTCTAAGCACCAAAGGAGTAGACAAGTCTCCTCGCCCTGGTACTCGATTGAGCTTAAACAGCTGAAAATCAAGTGCAGACGTCAGGAGCGAATTTGGAGATCAAATTATAGTGCAGAACATAGGAGCCACTACAATTCAGTATTAGAGGAATACAAGTCCTCTATAAAGCAAGCCAAATCAAAATATTTTACGGCTAAAATTCAGGAGGCGTCAAACTCCTCCAAAGAATTGTTTAAAACTATCACTATTCTATCCAAATGCCCACGGGATACGGTGTTTTCACCAAATCAATTAATAGTGGATAATATGGCTGGCTTTTTTCAGCATAAAGTACAGTCAGTATACAGCGAGCTTACAAATACAGTACCAAACCCCGCGGGGAATGGGTCAGATGGACAAGAAGAGACGGCCCCTGGAGCTAGTTTGATACGGTTCCAATTGTTAGAACAGAGTCAAGTGCTAGGTCTACTGATGAAAACCAAGTCGGGTTCTCCTCTGGACCCTTGCCCTCCTTCTATCATACACTTAGCCCCAGAGCTGATCAGTGCCTGTCTGACCCCTTTACTGAACACAATCATAACTTCAGGGGTTTTCCCAATGTGTTGGAAAAAAGTCTGTATTAGACCCATTTTAAAAAAACCTCACTTGACCCTTTGGAGGTCAAGAACTATCGACCTATTTCTTGCCTCCCGTTTCCCTCTAAGATACTTGAGAAAGCACTAAACAGAGAACTGACGGAATACCTAGATAAGAATAACGTCTTAGATCCTACACAACATGGTTTCAGAGCTCAGCACTCAACAGAATCTGCTTTGATCATGGCGACAGAAGAGATTAGAAAGGTGATGGACGGAGGCGGTAGGGCCATCCTAATACTACTCGATCTAACTGCAGCGTTCGACACCGTAAATCATATGGTGCTGGTACAAAGGTTGAAAGCAGCTGGAATTGGGGAGAAGGCACTGGATCTTCTAGCCTCATACCTGGCAAACCGGGAACAGGCAATTCACTGGGACGGACTTCAGTCGGGAAAGTTCACACTCCCGTGTGGAGTGCCCCAAGGCTCTGCCCTATCCCCCACCCTGTTCAATGTATATGTTGCCCCTTTGGCGAGAGTTATAAAAAGCCATGGTCTCTCTCTTGTATCATACGCGGACGACACCCAATTAGTGGTGTCAGTTGCACAAAACGTGGACCTGACGGCGGAAAGGTTCCGGAACTGCCTAAGGGCTTTGATGGCCTGGATGAATTTAAACTTTTTGAAGCTAAACACGGAAAAAACTGAGGTCATAGAGTTCGGGCAAAAACCCTCTGTCTGGAGTGAACTCTGGTGGCCGCCTGAAGCCGGAACACTTCCTGTCACCGTTCTGAAGGCCAGAAATCTAGGGTTTCTGGTAGATAAGGACTTAACTCTTGCCTCCCAGATTAATCAAGTGACATCGGCCTGTTTTTTCACGCTGAAAATATTACGGAAGATTCTTCCATTCATTCCACCTTCGTTAAGAAAAACGGTAGTTGGTGCGCTGGTGTTGTCCCGAATAGACTATTGTAATGCGCTATACCTAGGGGCTGGTGTTAGACAACTCTCTAAATTACAGTCTCTACAAAATGCGGCCGCACGAGTATTGCTAGAGCTACCTAAACACCACCCAACATCCGCAAGCCTAAAACGTCTGCATTGGCTTCCAGTTCGCCGAAGAATAGATTTTAAGGCTCTATGCCTAGTCCATAAAGCCCTTTATGGAGGAGGGGCGTCAGCTATTCAACTTCTATTCCCAAGATATCTGCCGGTACGCTGCCTCAGGTCGGCAAACACCGGATTGGTCCTGCTCTCTACTATAAGCAGAGCTAGATGGGGCGGAAGGGGTTCTCCTACCAAGCTGCTAAGCAGTGGAACTCCCTCCCAATCCACATGAGACTGCAGTCAAGCAGGGATCTCTTTAGAAAGCTGATCAAAACATGGCTCTTCTCTAAGCTCTAGGCCCGTCAAATCTGGTGGATGGCTATTACCTCAGCGCCAAGACGCCTCGGCATTAGAGCGCTTTATAAATATCTCAGTCAGTCAGTCAGTCAGTCAGAACTGCGCTGAAGAGAGGTAGAGTAAAGAATGGATACTATATGCCTGGGGCTACTGCCCCCCACTCTCTGAGATGGCAAGGACCAGAGACATCTGGATGGCCTAGGGCCTGGTCCTGGCCGAAGACAGCTAGGGAGTCCCAGTGGGGTAGCTTAGTTGGTCCTGGGAGCTTAGACAGAGGGAACCACATGGGTTCAGAATGGTGTAGAACTAGAGTGTTCCCCTGCAGTTGCGGGCCCGCGTCCTTGTTCTGTCGCCCCAAGCAGGGAAGCCCATCAAGGTATTGATTGGTCTAGCCTGGCTTTAGGCTGGAAGGGGGTTGTGTTGGACTTGACCCTTTTTGCAGGGTCATCCCTGAACCTTTTGCCTTCCTCCTGGTATTTTTTATGACCTGGTGTTGCTGGTTTTAGGACTTTGGACACTTTATCACTGCTGTCCAGTGCTAAAGTGCATGTGCTCCCTATGGTAAACGTGGTAAGATTGGTCTACACCTGTTTGGCATATTTAATTTACTTATCAGTCCCTTGTAAAGTGGTATCACATACTCCTGGGGTCAGTAAATGAAGTGCTACTGGTGGGCTTGCAGCGCTGCTTGCGCCACCCACCAAAGTAGCCTTTCAAACCTGTCTAAGGCCATTGCAGGGCCTGCGCGCGCAGTTTACTGCCGCTGTGACGTGGCACATAAAGTGGTTGACACATCTGTGACTCCCCTTTTACTACACATTAGTCAACCATAAGGTAGGCCCTAGCTCGCCCTATGGGCAGGGTTCGCTGTAGGTAAAAGGTAGGACATGTGCCTTAACTGTGTGGCATGTCCTGGTAGTGACAAACAGCCATTTTGGTTTCTCACTACTGTGAGGCTGCCCTCTCATAGGAATGCATTGGGGATTCCCTGATATGTGTTTCAGTGGTAATTCCTGATATGAGAGGAGTGGCGTGATCAAGTTTGGTATGTTTGGAATAGTGGTAACAAATGCTGTGTAATGGTGTTCGCAGATTTATTATCACTATTTTAGAAATGCCACTTTAAGAAGTGGGCATTTCTGTGTGCTATGTGTCTTTGTGCCTGCCTGTTGTGTATTGCATGTCTGGCTCTGGATGACAGGGGCTGGGGAGGTGCAGTGGCTCCGGAGGGGCTTGGTGAGTTAGCACTAGGCTGAATAGGCCAATCTACATTTGGAGTGGTGGGAGGAGTAGCACCTGGGCCTGAATAGGACTGTGCCTGCTTTTCACAATGCTGGCTCCGCCCCCCTGTGGTGTGTCTGGGGCCAGAGCCTATACTGAAAAAGGGGGTTGTTGTGCACCTTTAAAGAAATGTGTGAGTTCCCCCCAGAACTGGTTTGGACCGGGCACAGAGCCCTGTGCCAGGGGGGGAACAAAAACACTAACTGGTATAAGTATTGGGGCTGTGACCCCATGTAATGTGTGGAGGAACTTTGGGCTGCTTGGTGCTTACTTGGGACCGGCAGGCTGCCGGACTGCCAGGAGGAACCGCCACCGGGGGACTGACCTGCTGCCCTGCTTGGCAGCTGAAGCATCTGCTGTCTGCTCAGGAGACCCGGTGTGCTGGCCTGCCTGTGCACTTCTTGGAGAGAAGTGCTGCCTGCTCCCTGCTGGTGTCTGCAGGTGTGAGACCAGCCGAGCGCTGAGTATTTTGTTCATTGCCCTGGACTTGGCTGGAGCGAGCCAGGAGTCCCAGGTGTTGAGCCCCTGATGTGGGCTCATCTGTTTCAGCGCATGGTGGGCACTGTGCGTGTCGTCCCCCAGAGCCCGAGACGTGGGCTCTTTTGAACCGGAAGTCAGGTGGCTGTTGCCTGACTGTGGGCAGGGCATCGCACCCCAGAGGAGTCCTGGGCAGGGTTACAGCCTGTGCCGCTGAAGGCAGAGAAAACTGAAGGAGAGTGAGTGCCTTGGGAGCGCTGCGTGCAACTGTCCCCTGGGTCCTTGTTGGGGGTTCTCTGTGCCAAGAAGAAGAAGGGGTTGCAACTCTTTGCCAGGGATGGCGGAAGTCAGGCATGACGGTGCCTGGTTGTGGGTAGGGCCGGACAGAGGAAGCCGAGAGAAGGCAGGAAGTCAGGCGTGCTGGTGCCTGACAGTGGGCGGGGCTCCCCATGTGGAGGAGGAGAGCCCCGCGTGCCTGCACCTAAAGACGGAGTCTCACAGGCTCACCGGACCCCGGGAGGAGAGGACCGTAGCCTCGCTGGCTCCCCCTGTGACTGCATCCTTCCTGCTGTCCATTTGGAGTGAGAAGAGAAGCCCCAGTGAGTGGGGCTTACGAGGTACACTGTGAGTGCCTGTCGGTTTACCCAGCTGCGCCGCCAGATCGCGGGCAGCTGCAACATTGGGGGCATTTCTTTGCTCCTATTTTGGTTATACAGCTGCACCGCCAGGTCGCGGGCAGCTGCATCGTGGGGCACGCATTGTTGGGTAGGACCAGCGGGAGTTGCACTCCCGCCCCATGTGAGTATTGTGCCTATAACGGAGTGCCTCATCGGCAGCCAGTAACGCCCTGACTTTGGGACAGAGGGCATTGCGCGGGAGCCCAAGATGGGCCCCGAGGTTACGGCCAGACGGCCTGAAGATCGCCTCCATGTTTTGGTTGGGCATAAGGTCCGGAGGTGATGTGTGCACCTAATAAGTAACTACTGTGCACTGCCGATTAGGTACAGTCCTAAGAGGGGCCTAAGGTGATTATTATGTTTGGCATAATATGTGGTCCTAGGTGATGACAAGATGTTGATGCCAAATGTGTGGTGCTAAGAGCACCTTTACCAGTAGTTACTGGTTGTGTTTATTTCTCACTACTTGTGTGTGCTAATGGTTATGACAGTGGCCCGATTGGCCCTGTAATGTATATAATCCCCTGTAAAGTAATACCTAGTGCCAGGTGGTATAGCGTATATATATGTTATTATGCTCTGATGTGTTTCATGGATAATACAAAGGCTATTTTTATATAACCTTGTGTGGAGTTTCTTTTGTGGTGTGCCTATTGTGTCGCTGCTGTGTGTGTGCATTGTGCAAACGCTTTACACATTGCCTCTGGGATAAGCCTGACTGCTCGTGCCAAGCTACCAAGGGGGTGAACAGGGGTTATCTTCAATGTGTAACTCCCTTGCCCTAATTAGAATGGTGGTTTCTGTCTGGCTTAGGCGCTAGCCCTAGCCAACCAGAAACCCATTTCTAACAATATGTATTGGTGTGTTTTCAAGTGGAGCAGAGTAAAGGACATTCTTACAGATAGAGAAATTGAAAAGACAGCAATGCAGAGGAGAAAGGTTAATTGTGGGATATGCAGTTTTGCAATGTGATGTTTTCTGGCCTGCATGTCCAGAGTAGATCCCTCCTTCCAGCTTGGCTCTCCTATTTAGTGGAAGCTCTTGCTTAGGGCATACAGAGTCAATAGAATCTGCCATTTTTTTAACAATTATCTGACACATTGTAATACGGAACAGACAGAGCAGCAGAGTCTAAATAGGAAGACACAGATTTGAGCAACAAGGTTATTAGACAGAAACTGCCCACTATTTTTTGGGGAGGTCTGGTCGAGCAAACTTTCTGAAGTTGAGTTTTGGTTCTCAAACTGATGAGTAACCTATTTTTTGGATTATACCACTGAAGAGCTCACACCCTTAAGGTTAAATAAGTCTGTTGGACTTGGCCATTTCTGTAGGGTTATCCCCAAACGTTTTGCTTCTTCCTCCTATTTCATCATGACCTATTGTTGGCTATAGGACTCTGGGCACTTTACACTGCTAATCAGTGCTAAAGTGCATATGCTCTCTGGGTAAATTGTGTTTATGGATTGGTGTTTCCATGATTGGCTATTTGATTTACTGATAAGTCCCTAGTAGAGTGCAATGTTTGTGCCCAGGGCCTGAAAATCAAATGCTACTAGTGGGCCTGCAGCACTGATTGTGCCACCCACACGCGTAGCCCTGAAAAGGTGTCTCAGACCTGCCACTGCAGTGTCTATGCACAGTTTTTAACTGCCATGTTGACCTGGCAAATGCACCCTCTTGCCAGGCCCTAACCTTCCCTTTTCTTACATGTAAGGCACCCCTATGGTAGGCCCAAGGTAGTCCCCTGGGCAGGGTGCAGTGTATGTGAAAAGTAGGACATCTACTAGTGTGTTTGACATGTCCCAATAGTGAAATACTGCCAATTTCGTTTTTCACTATTGAAAGGCTATCTGTCCCATAGGATAGAATAGGAGGTACTTTGTAACATCTTACAAGTATAACTTCCCACTTGGACAAGATGGAGAAATAAAGTTTAGGCTCTCTGAAATCAGAATTTAATAATACATATTTTAGTAAAGATAGTTTTTAGGTCGAGCCTAGCGCAGCGCGCATGTGCTGCTCTAGGAGAGGGACTCTTGGAGTCACTCCAGACTTCGAAGAGACTTCTCCGTGTGGGTCGGCCTCCTCCCACACATTCCATTGGCCTTTGCGTGTGGCTTTCAATAATGAAAGCACGCAAATGGCCAAAGACGGGTGCATGTCCCGCCTTTCCTCTAAACTTTCACTCCCATGGCCTAGGGATCTCGGGAGCGAGCAGCGGCGCGCATTGTGCCAGCTGCATTCCTCCCTTATCGTTATCTTGGCTCATGTTGCTAATTAAACAAAGCACAGTCGCTTTTGCGGCCGCACTTGTTTAAACTTTTTTTCCCTTCGTTTCTCTCTGAGGTATACACAACAAAAAATATAAATCGTATGTCTCATTAGCAGAGGCATATGTTCGACTAACACACTTATTCGCTAATAAAAATTAAACAAAGCACGGTCGCTTTCGCGGCCGTGCTTGTTTAAACTTTTTTTCCTTTCGTTTCTCTCTGAGGTATACACAACGAAAAATATAAATCGTATGTCTCATTAGCAGAGGCATATGTTCGACTAACACACTTATTCGCTAATAAAAATTAAACAAAGCACGGTCGCTTTCGCGGCCGCGCTTGTTTAAACTTTTTTCCTTTTGTTTCTCTCTGAGGTATACACAACGAAAAATATAAATCGTATGTCTCATTAGCAGAGGCATATGTTCGACTAACACACTTATTCGCTAATAAAAATTGTACATTCTGCGACGGTGTGCTTTTTGCAAGTTCCCTTTATCATTAACTAGAACGTTATCATGCGGAGCTCTCACCTGGCCACTCTGTCTGCGAAATCCATGAGCATTTTAAGAGTGGCCTCTTTCTGACTGCGCCGCCAATAGCCAGAGACAAGTCTGAGCCAGTGATGCGATGCTGCCACCCGCAGGCAATTTCTAGGAACTAAAGAAGCCAGTTTTCTTGCAGAAGAGTCAAGCGAGGGGGCCCACATTTGTGAGGTATGCCGAAGCGAAAGATAAGAATGTCTATACCGGTTCTGTTCTGATACTTTTCTGACATCAGTGAGAACTTGGATAGATGTTGCAATACTTTCTACAGGGGCATATTCTCAAGGACCTATCGCCGAGTTAGCGGCACTTTATCGCATCCAAAGTGGTGATAAATTCATCGCACCATTCACAAGCTGGTGCTAACAGCCGATATCACCAGTTTTCCGGCGATAGCAGCCGCAAAAAACATCGCCACGGATGAGACCGGCAACTAACGCTAATGAGATGCAGAGTAGGCGTTCCAGTGCAAAAAGCCGCGAAAACACCACTCCGCAACATTCCCAACGACCAGCCAGATCGGCGATAAGATTCAAAAACATGCGATAAGGCGCGTTAGCAGCAGGGATTTAACACCTGCTCCTACCTGGTGCTAAGTCGGACGACAACTTGCACCATAAAAGGGAGCCCAGCCCACAGCCACACCAGAAGAACAACAGATGCCATGGAGCTACTGCTCATGCAGCTCGGAGCCCCAAGAGGGCCACAACACCCACCTCCACCACCCCCAGCCCCTCCCCCCTTCAGACTACCACAGAGGCAGCGCAGACAAAGACACCGGACTTTCTGTAAACGCACCAGCCTTGGAGACTTTACGCCACTACAGGCTCAAAAGGACAACCATGTTCCGCATCCTGACCCTCATTGCCCACAGGCTGACGGTACCAACACAGCAGAGAACCAACATCCCTCCGCAGACAAAGCTTCTGGCCGTGCCGCACCTGTTGGCCTCTGGGACCTTCCAACCAACAACTGCCATAGTCGGAGGAGTCTCACACCTGTATTGGATGCCATCATCAGCTTGGTACCCCAGCAACTTTACTTCCTACACACTGCGCAGGAACAGCTGGAGATCAAGCAAGGCTTCTACGCCATAGCTGGCTCCCCGCACGTGTTGGGGGCAATTGACTGCACACATGTACTCCTCGTGCCCCCTGCCGCCACTGCACACAATTACCGCATTAGGAAACACACGCATTCCATCAATATGCAGGCAATAGTGGACCACCGGGGACTCTTCACCAATGTCGTCGCCAACTACCCAGGCAGTGTGCATGATTCATTTATCTTCCGACAGTCCATCATCAACCAGTGCTTCCAGGATGACACCTATGGAAATGCACTGCTCGTCGGTAAGTACCAACGGAACACACCACACACCTCAACACCACAATCAGACAACTCATAACTCTGGGAATGCACACGTCACAAAATCACATACAACATGACAACCAACATCCCCACATTCCAAACACGATAACACAACTTACTGTGGCAACCTGGGCTAGCCATCTACACAAGCCATCAACGGCATGGCACCTCAGCCACACAATAGCAGTATGTGGGGAGAGGTGGGAACCCGGCATGTGCGAAGGAGGCACGTGACCCATGAATGTGAATGTACACAATGCCAAGTGTGGCGTGGATGTGCTGGACAGACTGCAGTATGCAGACCACAGACACTTCCATGTGGACATACACTGCTGGTGTCTGCAGTGTACTGGACAGTGGACGCAACCATGTAACCGCAGCCAGTGGGGAAGAATGCGGAAATGTAGCTTGTTACGTCCCCCCCCTGGAAGCGTGAGCGTAGTGGGCTGGCCCGGAATACGCCAGGCCAGCGTAGGGGTGTGAATAAAAAGCCTGTTACTCTGGGCGTGGTTCTCTTCCGGAATGGCCAACATGTCTGCCAGGGCGGCGCCTCTCACCCCGCCACGAGGCCGACGCCATGAGCGGCGGTGCCTGCGATCCTGTGCGCCTGCTGCACCCCAGGCCGCTGGTCCTAGGACCCGTCTTGCCCACCCCACCGCACCCAGACCTCACTGCTCACCTGCCGACACCTGCGTGTGTCAAAGAGGGCCCACCACATGCCGGTGCAAGCTCCAAGCCCGAACCCGCGACCATGGCAGCCTCCTCAGACCATCACAGCCACCGCGACACAGGCCCCCAGTACTCCTTTCTCATTGACGTACTCCACCGCTGCCTCTGGCCTACACTGCAGTCCAGTAGGTCACACATTTGGAACTGAGTCTTGATTATACAATGGCGGAGTACATACGTTTATTGCAGATATTATATCACCGTACTCCCTACGATGTGGTACCACTGACTCTGTGCATAGCATTCCAATGACACGTGTCTGTGGGCCCTTGCTCACTACTGCCTTCGGCCTACACTGCGGCCCAGCACCGCGGGGTCACCTGTGTACTGCCTACACTGCGGTCCAGCAGGCCTCACACCAATCCAATCCAATCCATTCCAGGCAGTACACGGCATCGTCGCAGGCTGCACACATGCTCAGCTCTGGTGCTACTACCTCCGTCAACCACAAATCATCGCCACATGGCATTCCAACATCGTGTGTGAGAGTACCAGGAAGAGCTGCCTGAACAGCGGTTGGCACTGCGGTCAAGTAGGTCACACATTTGGAACTGAGTCTTGATTTTACAATGGCAGAGTCCATATCATTGCACGCTAGGAGAGGAGTAAGAGAAAGACGCGATTCAGTCCGGATGAGAAACAGGATCCTCGTTACGGAGGTGACCGAACACCAACAACAACTGCCCTGGTGCCACTAACTCTGTGCATCACAAGCCAAGGACACGTGGCTGGGGGCTCCCGCTGACCGCTGCCTCCGGCCCACACTACGGTCAAGTAGGTTACACATTTGGAACTGAGCCTTGATTTATTTATGGCAGAGTTTATACCATTGTACAGGCCTCATCGCAGACTGCATCCCCTTTCAGCTCTGGTGTCACTAACTCTGTGCCCCGAAATTCATAGACACCCTCTGGTTGAACTGTGGTGGCGTCTGAGTCTATGGCCTGGGGGTTGTCTTCATCATCATGTAGCTGATACTGACTTGGTGACAAAAATGAGTCTGTAGCATTCATCTCCTCCATATTGCCTGTGTCTGCTTGGTACTGCACTCTGTATCATGCCCTGGAAGAACACCTTCCACTGTCCCCCAAAACCCCCCGCAACATTCACCTTGGACATCGACGGGGACCCGCTCAGCTCTCGTGCCCCTACCTCAGTGCACCGGTAGTCACCGTCCCGTGGCGGTGTTCCATGTGCCGGCCGCTGTGCATCCGGGGTCACTAACTCCGTGCAGCTCAAGTCATGGACCCTTGCTGTTTGAACTGTGAACTTCTGATTGTCTCATCACTGTTGTAGTTGTTGCCAGCACCAACCACCCGTTGAGGGCTGGCTCACACTCACCCCACACCCATCCAGCACAGGCGTCACTGGACATGTGACCCTGGCAATAAAAGGGGCCGGGCGCACGTGCCCGTAGCCAGTTCCACAAACTATCTAAGTGTGTCCGTGTGGTCATTGTGTATGCATGAGGGACCCGGGCCCTACCACATTGCATTGTGCTGTGTACAGCGGACGCAACCATGTCACCTCAGGCAGTGGGGGAGACCTGGGACATGTAGCTGTGTCGCACCCCCCCTGTAGGCGTTGCCGGAGTGGGCTGGCATATGACAGTCCAGCGTAGGGGTGTGGATAATCACCCCGGGGCTCAGGGCGTGGTTAAGTGTTGGGCTTGCCAATGATGTACCTAAGGCGTGTGTCTCTGTTGTGGTGTCGGCACCACCGTCCCACAATGGACAATGTTGCGATGTAGCATGCCCCCTGAGTGCGGGCTTGGCCGAAGGGATAAATGAATAAGCGCAAGCCCGCTTGAGGTCCGGGATCATACATGCCAACTGTTGTGTGTGTGTCGCTGTTACCGCAGCATAGGCCAAAGGTATTGCCTCGACCGCATCGCGAGTTCAGCAAGCCATGCCCTCTACATCTGTGTCCGCCCTATCCTTACCATAGGCCTACACACACGTGGCCGCCCACCTTCAACACACAACATCACAGTGTCGTTGTCAGGCTTCTGGACATGCGCAGACAGGCATGACGATGGTGTGCCGTAGGAGTGCAAGTGATGCAACCGCGCAGCGCACACAGGTAAATGGGCTCGGGGGGAGGGTGGAACAGCAGTGAGGCTACTTTGTACACATTGATGGCGCTCATTTGCAACAAGCAGTACATGTCAAACAGTAATCACTATGACACACATATCACACGCCAATGAACTAGTGAGCCTGTCTACACATCATGCAGGACCAACTGTTGACTCATGTTTCTCTGCACTGTCACAGGCGATCAAGGATATGCACTCTGCCCTTGGATGATGACACCCCTCCGAGCCACGAACACACAGGCCCAGAGGCAGTACAATGTGGCCCACAAACGCACCAGGGACATCGTGGAACGCACATTTGGCGTGTTGAAGTCACATTTCAGGTGCCTGGACATCACAGGTGGGAGGCTCCTGTACAGCCCAGGCATCGTGTGCAAGATGATCGTTGCATGTGTGTTGCACAACATATGTGTACGCACCAATGCCCCATGGTTACGAGTGCCAGATGCACCGGACGATGATGAGGAAGATGAGGCAGGTGGACAACACCCCACTGCAGCTGCCGCAGGAATACCCCGTAGGAACACCATCATTCACAATTTCTTCACATGAGGACGTCACATTGTGGCAGTCTTTAGCAATAATGAGACAGTACAAAATGACCACAGGCACAGCATGTGCAAATAAATTCTTTTCAACACACATTCCCTGAGTTTCTGTATGTGTGCTGCAGTGTGGCACGGGGATAAGGGACATGATCCAGAGTCATTGTGGGTGTGCAGTGTTCGCTACTTAATTGTGCATGTGTGCCATTGTGCCCATCTCCCCCCGTCCCCCCAGTCCCTGGTGGGTGCTCACCCTGTTGATGTAGTGTCAGGTCATGTTGAGCAGTGTCCCGATCCCTGACTCCTGGCACCATATCCCGACTGATGACTGTGGCCACCATTTCCTCTATGTCATCCAGCTCCTGGTGTGCCGCTGGTCCCCAACCTCCAATCTGCATTGCTGCTTTCATGTTGGCATCGGGTTTCTTCTTGGTTTTGCCCTTCACATCATTCCCGCGCCTCTTGACCTTTTCCATTGTCCTCCTCGACACTCCGACTGCATTCACGTTGTTCACGATGTGTTGCCATAGTTCCGTTTGTGTGGCTGATGACACAGTGAAGGTGACAGACAGTTGTTGGTAGTGTCCTGTCACCTCCGTCACGATGATCCATTTTTCTGCGGACTACCCCGTCTTCCTCTTCCTCTTCTCCTTGCCCTTCCCCGGCCCCGGGGGTCCTGGCTGGTCGTCTGTGGTGCTTGTGGGGTTCGCGTTGTCCTCTGCACTCGGTCCGAGTGCGTCCATGGTGCTACGCAGTTGCATTTTTTTCTCTTTTTTTTTCTCTGCTTCTATAGTGCATTTTCCCGCATGTCGCGTGGGAATCGCAGGCCTGTAGCTGGTTATCGCTGCTTTTCGTTTCGCGATTTGAGACTTCACAACTTTTTGGGCATTCGTGTTTTGCATTTTTTTGGCGTCGCGTTAAGTTTAACACGGGCATTTGTCGCGTTGACGTGTGACTATTGCATGGTGCCGCCGGGTTGGGAATACTGCGTTAACACGGTGTTATTTTCCCGCGATGGACTGCGATGTGAGAAGTTGCGTTAAGCGAATTTGGCGATAGTTAACACACGTTCTTGAGAACATCCCCCTCTACATTTTTTTCCAACTGTGTGTTACTGCTTTTTCAAATAGAAACAAAGAACAACCATACAGTGCGAGAGTCTCAGTTTCACATTAGATACCACCGGATAGCAAGAGGTACAGACATTTGCAGGTGCAGGGTTTTTTGTTGTTGTAGTTTTATATAGCGCTAACTCGACCCGACCAGTATTGGAGCGCTTTACATGAGCACCAGTTATGTTGCACAAGGATACATTCATGGTTTGGTAGGCAAGGGAAGATTACGTGATTTGCCAAGAATCACAGGCTGTTGAACTGACGCTCAAACCAGGTTCACCGTTCCAAAGTCGACAGCATTGGCCGTTATGCCACGTTAGGTTATGCATCGGCAAAGAAGACCGTGTAACCGTATATACATAACATGAACTAAGCTGACAAGCCAATCTTCAGTCGATAGCCCCAGCATATGCACACGTGGTCGCCATATACCCATGAATGCACATTCCGATCAAGAATTAATCGTGGGCAATGAACTCCACTCCTCCAGCGGAGATTTGTTAGTTACGCATTACAGTGAAAACACGGAATTCATGCAATAATTCCAACTCCGCCACGTAGCAGAATTAGCTACTGCACCCACAACCCTTCGATAAATCAACTTTACCTTTACATGCTAAAAAAACATATAACCAATTCACAATTGAAAAATATACCAGGCAATGAGAGAGGTGATGATTTTGGGGTCACCCCTAACCTAGGGGGAGGGCAAGCAGATGCCTTGAACACAAAGAGCATATCATGCTGAACGATTCGGTAGTGGTCCCATCCTCCTAGGACCACCCCAAGCAAAGTTATGGGCAAAAACACAATGCCAACCAAAGGCCCAGCTAAGCATTATGGGGCGAGATTCTAGTGTGCAGTGAATATTATAGTATTATCTCTCAGCTGAGCCCAGAGCCTGCCCCTTGAGGAATGTTTTGATATTGGATACTATAATATTCACTGCACTCTAGAATATCGTCCCATAATGCTTTGCGGGGCCTTTGGTTGGGATTGTATTTTTTCCCATAACTGTGCTTGGAGTGGTCCTAGGAGGATGGGACCACCACCAAATGTTCAGCATGATGTGCTCTTTGTGTTCAAGGCATCTGCTTGGTTCTCTCCCTTGGTTAGGGAGGACACCAAAATCATCACCTCTCTCACTGCTTGCTATATTTTCATTTTTGTGAGATGACAATATGCAATTTAGCATGTAAAGATAGAATTATTTATTGTTTTTCTGAGGGTACTGTTTGTTATATTTTCATTATCATTTTTGTGAGATGACTATATGTATTTTAGCATGTAAAGATAGTTATTTGTTGTTTTACTAAAGGTATGTGAGATTTCTGTTTTATTAATACACATTACATTGAAAACACACATTGATAAAACAACTTTACCTTTACATGATAAAAAGCATATAACCAATTCACAAAAGTGAGCTTTGAAAAATATCAGGCAATGAGAGAGGTGATGATTTTGGGTCCCCCCAAACTTAGGGGGAGGACCAAGCAGATGCCTTGAACACAAAGCATATCATGCTCAACGATTGTGGTGGTCCCATCGTCTTTTATCTCTGTAAACTTCCAACAAAAATATTAATATTATTAATCCTAATTATTTAATATTGGCCATTCATGTACCATTCACTGCACTCTAGAATCTCGTCCCATAATGCTTTGCAGGGCCTTTGGTTGGGATTGTATTTTTGCCCATAACTGTGCTTGGGGTGGTCCTATGAGGATGGGACCACCACCGAATCGTTCAGCATGATGTGCTCTTTGTGTTCAAGGCATGTGCTTGGTTCTCTCCCTAGGTTAGGGAGGACACCAAAATCATCACCTCTCTCACTGCTTGCTTTATTTTCATTTTCACTTTTGGGAGATGACTATATGCATTTTTGCATGTAAAGATAGAGTTACTTGTTGTTTTATCAAGGGTATGTGAGGTTTTTGTTTTATTATTTGGGATGAGATGGAATAGAGTTACAGGGCGGAGTTCACAATTACGCAGAACTCCATGTAGTGGTACTCCGCCAACTACGCCCACCCTTATCAAGAATCTTACTCCTTATCCTCTGAACTGCAATCAGAACCAATACTTTCTACAACTGAATCCTTACAGGGCTGTCTGTGCCTTTCATCCTTCCGTGGTAGCTGGGACGATTATTTTTAAGTAAATATAATTAACACGTTTAAAATCAATATAAAAGTTGCATTGCGAGGTACATGAATGGCCAATATTAAATAATTAGGATTAATAATATTAATATTTTTGTTGGAAATTTACAGAGATAAAAGACGTTTATTTTGTTGTTACATACTTCTAACAATGATCACTCCCATATCATGTACGCTTACTAGGTTGAATGCTTGTCGAAGAACACACTCAAAGTCACTCAGATTTGCCTTTTGTCCGAACAATTATTCTTTACTATTAAGATAAAACGTAAAGGCGCATCTGGTCCCCGGTCGAGTTGCTGCCTCTCCCCTGCTCCTAACGCGGGCGGTCTCGCATGATCACCATATTTCTTGCCTGTCCCTGCTTTGTCTAAACTTCCGAGCGCGCTCCTCCTTGACACAGGTGTTTAAAGCCTTCCTCTTCCCTCCTCTTCATTACACGCTCCGATGCCGCCACGCCCATGCGTGAATGCCAGCCCAGAGTTTCCGGATGTGTAGAACTTCATAAAACAATCTTTTCCTTGGCTTTGCTTTTTAGGTCTGCTTCAGAGGCCTCTTCAGCGGTCTCCTCGCCAGCCTGGCAGATTTCCAAACAGATTGGCATCTCCGAAAACTCAGTAGGGCTGGGACGGGGAATGTCAGTCGGTGCCTCTGAAAAGCGTTTATAACTGAGGACGAGTCAGTCACTTACCTGGCCTGTGCCTCAGAAAGGGTGTTGAAGCTGTGTCAAAATCACTCACTGAAAGAGTCAGACACATATCAGAATGGTGGTTCTGAAACATCAGTAGGGCCAGAGAAGGCCAGAGCCCCTGGGAGACCGGTGGGGCCTCTACAGTCACTCACTTATCAGGCTCCTGAAAGGTCAGTAAGTCTTGGGCAGTCAGTCACATGGGATGCCTATGTCTCAGAGAGGCTACCAGATTTAACCTCTGTCTAAACACTTATAAGGTCCCAAAGGCGAGACCTATTGACTATGCCAATGCTTGTTAAATTGTGTGTTTAAAAATACCACTTTTAGAAAGTAGGCATTCTCTTGTTTAACCATTCTGTGTGCCTCTGCCTGTTTGTGGATTGACTGTCTGGTTTTGGAGTGACAGGGGCTGGGGATGTGCATTCACTGTAGACAGCTACTGAGGGGGGGAGGGGGTTGATGTGTGCCTGGCCCTTCCTGGATGACTTAGAGCTGAGCTGAATAGACCTTGGCGGAATTTAGAGTAGTGGGAGGAGTTTTCCTTCCACCTGAATAGGGCCTGTATCCCTTGCACAATGCTGTCTCCACCCCCTGTGGTCATACTGCACCAGTGAGGACAGAACTGGTTTGGACTGGGTTCAGAGACCCTTGCACAAAGAGAAAAAAGACAAAGGGGGATATTCACAAGGACTTATCGCCGAGTTATCGCCACCTTAACGCATCAAAAGTGGAGATAGATTTAACGCCCCATTCACAAGCGGGTGCAAACTGCAGACAACGCAAGTATTCCCGCGATAACTGCCTCAAAATTTACCTCCACGGGTGACACCACCAACTAACTCGTGCAAAAACACATGAAAACACCACTACACCACTTTCACAACGAACTGCCAGATCTGCGATGCGAACCAAAAACAGGCGATAAGCCGTGGTAGCAGCAGGGATTTAACCCTGCCTTCTGCTGGTGTTAAGCAGGACGACTACCTGCTGCATGAAAGGGAGCCCAGCCAAGAGCCACATCTGAAGACCCACAGATGCCATGGAGACAATGTTCATGCAGCTCGGAGACCCAAGAGGGCCACAACACCCACCTCCACCACCCCCAGGCCCGCCACCACCCCCAGCGCCCGTCCCGGCCCCCCCCAGACCACCACAGAGGCAGCATACACAAAGACAGCGGACCCACCGTAAACGCACCAGCCGCACAGACCGAACGCCAGAGGACGACATTTCCCACTACAGGTCCAAAAGGACAACCATCCCCCGCATCCTGACCCACATCGCCCACCTGCTGACGGTACCAACACAGCGCACAACAAACATCCCATCGCAGACAAAGCTGCCGGCTGTGCTGAAAATGTTGGCCTCTGGTACCTTCCAACCCACAACTGCCAGAGTCGGAGGAATCTCACAGCCAGCCCCATCCAAGTTCATCACACCTGTCCTGGATGCCATCATCAGCCTGGTACCCCAGCACTCCCACTCCACCCACACTGTGCAGGAGCAGCTGGAGACCAAGCAAGGCTCCCACGCCATAGCTGGATTCCCTCACGTGTCGGGGGCAATCAACTGCACACATGTACCCCTCGTGCCCCCTGCCGACACTGCACACAACTACCTCAACAGAAAGCACATGCATCCCATGAATGTGCAGGCAATAGTGGACCACCCAGGACTCCTCAACAGTGTTGTGGCCAACTCCCCAGGCAGAGTGCATGATTCCTACATCTCCCGACAGTCCATCATCAACCAGCGCTCCCAGGATGGCACCTATGGAAATGCAGTGCTCGTTGGTAAGTCCAAAATGAACACACCACACACCTCCACCCCACAGGCATGCAACTCACGACACTGGCAATGGGCATGCAGCACAACTACATTGAACATGCCACACAACATGCCAACCGACCAGACACGACAACACGACTCCATTGGGAACCTGGGCTTGCCATGCACACAACCCAGCCACGGCATGGCACCACAGCCACACAATAGCAGGATGTGAGGAGAGGCTTGGAGCAGGCATGTGCGAGAGCGGCAAGTGACTAATGAATGAGAACCTACCCAATGCCAGGTGTGGCGTGGAGGTGGCGGACAGACTTCAGTGTGCAAACCACGGAAATGGCCATGTGGACATTAACTGCTGGTGCATGGAGTGTAGTGGCCAGTGGACGCTACCATGTCCCCACAGGCTGTGGGGCAGAACGCGGAAATGTTGCACGTTACGTCCCCCCCTGTATGCGCGGGTGGAGTGGGTTGTCCCGGCGTACGCCAGGCCTGCGTAAGGGTGTGAATAAAAAGCCCGTCGCACTGGGCATGGTTCTCTTTCAAAATGGCCAATGCGTCTGCCAGGGCGGCGCCTCCCAGCCCTCCACGAGGCCGGTGCCGTGCACGGCG
Source organism: Calotriton arnoldi (assembly GCA_963921515.1). NCBI lineage: Eukaryota > Metazoa > Chordata > Amphibia > Caudata > Salamandridae > Calotriton > Calotriton arnoldi. Next base: position 762,137 of record CAWUFW010001951.1, read on the forward strand.
GGGCCTGCGTCCCTGTGCGCCTGCTGCACCCCGGGCCGCTGGTCCCCAGATCCGTCATACCTGGCCCAGCGCACCAAGGAGGCTCCGCTCACCTGCCGACACCGGCGTGTGTCAAAGAGGGCCCACCACGTGCCGGTGCAAGCTCCAGGACCCAGTCCCGTGACCTCTGCAGCCTCCGCAGACCATCGCTGGCCTCCACGGCGCAGGCCCACAGTACTCCTTTTTCATTGACATACTCCACCGGTGTACTCTTCGGCCCAGCTGTTGGCACATGTTGAACTGAGTCGTGAGTTCTGAATGGCAGTGACCAAAGGTCTGTGGCAGCGTCCACATCACTATACTCCCTCCGATCAGTGAAGCAAAAGTCTGCATCGCAGGCCTGTGACACGTGGTGCCACTAACCCTGTTCAATGCAAGCCGGCGACACGTGGTGCCACTAACCCTGTTCAACGCAAGCCGGCGACACTTGGATGAGGGCTCAGGCCTACATTGCGCTCCAGTAGGTTCCACATGTGGAACTGTGTCCTGAGTCTTGAATGGCAGTGACCCCAAGTCCGTGGCAGCGTCCACATCACCAAACTCCCTCCGATCAGTGAAGCAAAAGTCTGCATCGCAAGCCTGCGACACGTGTCTGTGGGCCCATGCTGACCGCTGCCCCCTGCCTACACTGCGGTCCAGTAGGTCCCACATCCAGCACTTAGTCGTGATTCATGAATGGCAGAGTCCATACCAGTGAACGCACGGAGAGGAGTAAAAGGAAGATGTGGTTCAGTCCGGATGAAAGCCGGATCCTCGTTACGGAGGTGACCGAACACTAGCAACAACTGACCTGGTGCCACTAACCCTGTTCACCGCAAGTCCGCGTCCCGTGGTGCCACTGAACCTGAACTACGCAGGCCGGTGGGACCATCCAACGTAAGCCGGCGACACTCAGTGAATAGCCCCTGCTGACCGCTGCCTCAGGCCTACACTGCGGTCTAGTAGATCACACATGTGGATCTGTGTCCTGGGTAAGATATGGAGGAGTCCACACCATTGGACACGCCTCATCACAGGGGGCATCCCCTATCAGCACTGGTGCCACTGACTCTGTGCGCAATGAGTAATGGGCACTTTCTGGTTGGACTTTGGTGGCGTCTGAGTCCATAGCCTGGGGGTTGTCTGCATCATCATCTGGCTGGGCCGGACTTGGTGTCCGACATGTGTCTGTTTCATTCATCCCCACCATAGTGACTGTTTCTGCGTGGTTCTGCCCTCTGCATCATGCCCCAGGGGTACACCTTCCACTGTCCACCGAGACACTCCACGACAACCCCCTTTGTCATCTACGAGAACCTGCTCTGCTCTCGTGACCCTGTCCCAGTGCACTGCAAGTCAGCGGCCCGTGGCGGTAGGCCCGTGCAGGACGCTGTGCATCCGGGGCCACTAACTCTGTGCAGCTCAAGTCACGGGGCCTTTATGGTTGAATGGGTATGTCCTTAACGATGTACACTGTTGTCGTTTTTTTGACTGCACCAGGCTCTCCATGACGGCTGGTGTGCACACACCCCACACACATCCAACACAGGTGTCGCTCGACATGTGAGCCTGCTAATAAAAGTGGCCGGGCGCACGTGCCCGTAGCCATTCCCACCATCTAAGCAAGTGTGTCCGTGTGGTCATTATGTCAGCATGATGGGCCGGAGCCCTGCAACATCACAGTGTGCTGTCTTCAGCGGAGGATACCATGTCAGCTCAGCAGTGGCTGAGACCTTGGACATGTAGCTTCGCCCGCCCCCCCCTGCATGCACAAGTGGCGTGTGCTGGTCCGGCGTACGTCTGGGCAGCGCAGGGGTGTGCTGATCCGGCAGGGGGATCAGGGCGTGGCTCTGGTCTGGCCTTGAGCAGGAAGTGCGGTAAGTGTGTCTTTGTGTTGGGGTGTTGTCGCCACCAGGGCCACAGTAGTCGATGTTGCAAAGTAGCATGCACCTGGAGGGCGGGCCCGCACGTACAGGGAAATGTAGGAGCGCAAGACCCCTCGGGGTCTTGGCACATGCATGCCAAGTGTTATGTGTATCAGTCCTGCGGCTGCATGAGTCAGATGCCTAGCCTCAATCGCAGTGCGAACACAGCCAGCCATGGGCTCTACACCTGTGTCCGCCCTGGCCGGACCATTGGCCTACACTCACGTGGCCGCACACCCTCAACGGCCAGCTTCAAGGTGTTGTTGGCATGCCGCTGGACATGCGCGGACAGGCATGACAATGGTGTGCCGTAGGAGTGCACATGATACAACCGCGCAGCGCACATATGTGTGGGGGCTCGTGGGAGGGAGGAGCAGCTGTGAGGCAACGTAACACACAGTGAGGCCGCTCATGTGCCACGTGCTAGGCATATCATCCATGATTCCCTGGGTCGCAGACATCCCACCCCACCCACGACAGGCCTCTGTACATCTCCTGTATGCATGCAGATGGTGAAGTTACTGTAGGGATGAAAGGTCCTTTGTCTGAACTATCAGGTGGTAGCACATCTGCAGCTCCGAGCTGGGACTTGCATGTGCCCAGCACCCCCTAACAGATACGATAGCATTTGCTGGTGACTCCCACACTACGCACTGCCCGATGTGAGATCAACGTGTACACATCCCACATGCAGAAGTCCTTGGTCGTAGTTAGCGTGCGTGAAATGGCCTTCACACGTACTCCCACCCCACCCCAGGCCTGCACCCGTTGCACACAGACACTGCTCATTGCTCCGAGCTGTGCCATTTCATCCACAGGACTGGCGCGGGGCAAGCCAGTGCCGCTTCAAGCAGAGCCACTGACGCAATGGCAGACCATCCTGGACACATGCTCAACTCCAGTCACGTGAATCTGTACCGTGCACGTCTGCTGCATGTACTGGGGGCACTGCCATTGGCAGTGCTGCGGATCAGTTACCGGCTGAGCTTCCGCCTTGCCAACGTCACCTGCGTTCAGCCTGTGTTGCATTGTCGCTCGTGCATATTCGAGTGGTCCATGGATGTCTGCCTCTCCAACGTTACGGTAGCTTACCTGGATTTCGACGTGTGTGTGCGCCCCATGTTGGCCCACGACCAGGAGTGTCACCGTGATGCCCGTTTATGGCATGCCTGGATGTTTGGCATACATCCTGGGAACTGGACCTGGGAGATTGCACGAGTCGTCGTGTGCAGTGACCACATTGAGCCGCTCCCCGATTGGGCTTTCGTGCAAATTGGGGCCAGGGGTTGGAGTCAGCACATCTGTCCAGGACAGCTGATGGGTTACGTCGCTGACATGTTAGATGTGGTGGACAAATATCTCTCATTGGAAATGTTGGCCTACGCTGCTGCACTCGCGTTCATGGATGAGTGACAAGGTACCTGCAGCCAGAACTGTATGTGACACATTGCACGTGTCCCGACGCCTCGTTGCATGTTGGGGATCTGGTCACATGTCCCAAGACGACAGTGGACATGGCTGCATTGGCCTGGACTCCTGATCCATGCGCAGACAACCAACGCGGGTTGGCACTGACTTGTGTTAGTGATGGACTCCCCTGGGGTGGACATGGGCGCTTTCCAACGTTCCTCATTCAGACATGCTGCTGCATTGGTCTGCATGTCGTGGCACTTCTCTTGGCCGTACTGACACGCAATTGTTGATAAAGTATCCGCTCGTTCACTTGTCTCCAACTGTGTTGAGTGTTTATTTGTATGCCAATGTGTGTGTCAAGGCGTATCTGGGTCCCTGCCATACATGCATTGCTACCCCATCAGGGCTGTGGGTTGGTACTTGTGCATCATCATGTCCCTGTTTCGTGCTTTGCCAGATGCGTATGGCAATTTACTGGCCACAAGCGGGTGCACTTGTGTCCTGTGTTCGGTTGGGCAAATGTTGCTGTTTGTACCACATTGTGTTCGATGTTGAGGTGCTCTGCTTCCTATGTGTGTGTGCTGCATTGTGTGTGAGATGTCCCTTCAGCTCTGATTTGGCTCACCCTTCTCCCATTCAGGCAGTGTGGTTTTCACTTCTGTGCTTGTTCAGTGGTGTGATATTGCCGGGTTATGTGACTTGTGCTCTTGGTTGGTGTTGTTACTCTTGGGCATGGTTTGTCTACAGTTGTGCTGTGCTTAATTGTGCATGTGTGCCATTGTGCCCATCTCCCCCCGTCCCCCCAGTCCCTGGTCGTTCCTCTCCCTGTTGCTGTTGTGTCTGTTGATTTTGAGCAGTTTCTGGTCCCCGACTCCTGCCACCATCTCCAGACTGATGTGGTGGACACCATTTCCTCCATGTCATCCAGCTCCTGGTGTGGCGCTGGACTCCCACCTCCGGTGTGCATTGCTGCCTTCTGGTTGTTGGCATGTTTCTGCTTGTTTGTGCGTTTCGCATCATTCCAGCTGTTCTGGTTTTCTTCCATTGTCCTCCTCCGCTCTCAGGCTGCATTCACCTTGTCCACGATTGCCTGCCATGTACAATGTTTTGTTGCCAATGGGGCTTGTGGGGTTGTGTACTGGCTCCGGTTGTCTCCATTGTGCTTCGCTGTTGTTTTCTGTTTGGTTTGTCTTTCTTTTTCCTGCTTTTGTTGTGCTTATTCCCGCCTGCCGTATGTGTGTCGCGTGCCTGGCGCTGCTTATTGCTGCTTTCCTCATCGCAAATGGGCTCATCGCACGTTTTTTGGTGTTGGGGTTTGTGTTTTTATCACTGTCGCGGTGGTTGTATCGCGGACATTGGCTGTGGTTTCGGGAGGCTATTGCATGGTACCGCCGTGTTGTGAATTCCACGTTAGCACAGGGTTTTTTTCCCGCAATAGACTGCGATGTTTAAAGTTGCGTTAACATTTTCTGGAGATGTTTAGCGCACGTTCTTGTGAATATCCCCCAAAATGGGGTATAAGTAGAAGACCTTAAACCACAGAACTTTAGATCACTCTGGACTCAAGAGGAACCTTTGCGAGGTAGAAGAGCTGAAGAGCTGTGAGGAGTAGTGCTGCCCCTTTGCTGTGTGCTGTGTGGGATTGGCCTGCAGTTGCTGTTTCTGCAAAGGGAAGGACAAAGACTGGAACTTTGCTGAGAACCTGCTTCAAGAAGATCTCCAAGGGCCTGTGTGTGCTGGCCTCCTGTTTTGAAGCCTCAGGGACACAAAGACTTCAACCCCAGCTCCTATGAACTCTGTTGCTGAGAGTTCTGACCTGCCAAGAGGTGCCTATTTCAGTTGGGCCTCTGGATGTTGTCCCTGCTTCTGGGAGCAGGACGAAAAGAAGAACTGAAGAAATCGATGCATAGCTCTTCTTGCAACTGTTTTTCCCGATGCAGCACCCCCGTGCGAGAAGAATCTCCACGCATCGCTGTGCCACTGCCGAACCGATGCAGTGCCTGTTGCAGCTGCAAGAACCGACGCATTGTGGGATCGCAGCTGAAGAAACCAATGCAGCGCCACTAGTTGCCGCCGCATCGATCACCGACGCCTCCCGGATTTCCACTCATTGTAGCTGTGCGGCAAGTTTTCCCGATGCATCACCCAGAATAGTCTTGGAGTCGATGCATCACTTGCCCCTACAGTCTGGATTAGATGCATCACTTCTCCTGCGTGCAGCAGAACTGTCGCATCACCTCCCCAAGGACTCAGAAACTGACGCATATCTTTGTTTCTCGATGCTTCCCCTCTCTGCGACTGTTTGTCCTTGTGAATTTTGACGCATCTACAGGTACTTTGTGTAGAATCATGAAATCCATAGTTTTCTATGGACCCAGTTACTTGAAGCCTTTGAAAAGTCATATTCCTATGTTGGAGTTTTGTTGTTTTGGGTCTTGTTGAGTTTAGATAAAGATACTTTATTCTTCTAAACTGGTGTGGTGTTCATTTGTGGTGTTATCACTGTATTACTGTGTGTTTTGAGTATAAATACTTTACACATTGCCTTTGGGATACGCTTGTCTGCTTGTACCAAGCTACCCAGGGGATAAGCAGGGGTTATCTAGAGTGTGTATTCCCTTACCCTGACTAGAAGCAAGGGTCCCTATTTGGACAAAAGTACCTACCTCGGCAAACTAGAGACCCCCATTTCTAACAAAGTCTAATTGTGATAAGTTACAACAATGTCAGGTAATAGGTGGAAAGGATGTAGGGGCCACATCACAACTGATACTCACCTATTTGCGTGAGCTGTAGAGGTCTGTTTGGAAAGAGTTGACAAAGGATTGTGCTGCAATAGCCTACTTGAATAGTATAGCCCATTTCAAGATGCAAGTGGATGTACATAATGTCTCCAAACTAATGACTATCCTCTGTATTCGTATCCAATAAGTTGAAGAACACCCCAGAAAGCTAGAGGATTTCAGCTATAACATGCAACAGGAGATAACTGAACAGAAAAAGTAGACAGGAGATCCGGCAGAAAAAATGGAAACTTTGGAGAATCGATTGCATCATAACAATCTTCAGGTGCTGGGGTTACCAAATGGAGTTGAAGGGCATGATTCACATTGAGACATTGTTCAGCTATTTCAGAAGACCTTTCTAGAGACAAATGATTGGGACATAGATTGAGAAACCCTGTGTGCACATAATTCCCCCTTCATTAAGCTAATTTTCACTCAAGACAAATCTCACCCACATGCTACTCTTATTGATATTGTTAATTTTATTTTTGATCAACTAGTCTATCACGCTGTTTGAGCCTCTCAGCCTATAAAAACAAGGGGATATATTTTTTACATAGAATCAGCCAAACTGAAAATCAGATATGATTCTCAAACCTACATTTGCACCATGGACATGAAAGTTTAATAGCTTCTACACTAAAGGTCAAAAGGAAATTCTTCAGATGTAGGGTGATAGATAAAGAGGGAAGGAGAGGGTAAATTTCTCACAAGGAGGATTAAAGGTGGGGATAAAGAGGGTTCTTCAGCAGCTATCGTTGGATTTATCTTTTCACCGTGTGGGTGCAGTGCAGTAGCGGTCGGTGGTGGGAGTGCCGCCGGGCGCTGACGTGGGGCAGGGGAGGGGCAGGGTGGGGGGTAGTAAACTACGGATTACGGGCGATTACAGGTAAGTACACATATAAATAAATAAAACGAATTTCGGTTCTCGCGCTGCATCGCCAAATGTGATGCAGCGCGAGAAACAAAATTTGTTTTATTTATTTATATGTGTACTTACCTGTAATCGCCCATAATCTGTAGTTTACTACCCCCCACCCTGCCCCTCCCCCGCCCCACGTCAACGTCCGGCGGCAATCCCACCACCGACCGCTACTGGTGCAGTGCTGTACTACCTGAACACTTTAAGTGAATTACTTGCGGAGCTCATGCTGTCCCTGATAGGCGCTCACTTGGTTTAAAGGAAGGGAGACAGGAAGGCAACCTTATGGGATGAATGTAGAGAAAAGGGAGGGGATTAGGTTAGGGTATGCACACAGAAAACTGTCACAGTGATCAGGATTTGGCTCTGCAGCAAAAAATAATTGTTTTGGGCCTCACATATCATGCTTATTGAAGAAGGAATAAATGATGATTCAAGCTATCTTAGAATTCTGAAAATTCTACGAAGTTAGTGGCTTATGTTCTGGTCATAAGAATTGCAAAATAGAAGGAGAGATGTGGTATATCCCCCCTGAGATTCTGTGTTTTCATGAGACCCATTTTAGACAAATTGAGGCATATAAATTGGTTAAATTTTTTTTACAATGATTGGAATCTTAACACAAGAAGTTCCAATTTGAGGGGCTGCTCTGTTGGTTAAGGATAATACTAGGCAATGCTGCAAATTAAAATATGATAATCACTGTAGATGGACTATGTAGCTAGACCAATAAAACAAACATGCTCCTTTACAGCTTTCAATATCCATGCACTCAACAGTGACTATCCCTCAGTATTTCAACAACTTTTACTTGAGCCTTCTCTCTGTGAGGTCCCTTTTATCATACGTGGTGATATTTATCTGACAAATCAGCCCAGCAATCCTTAAAATTCTTCCCGAATATGATTGTCCCACACTGCACTCCAACATATTAGGACTTCTTTTGGGTGTTTGACTCCTGGTGACACTTCAGTCCAAATAAACCAGGGTTCACATTTTATTCTTCATGTCACAATGCATATTCCAGAATAGATGTCCTCCTGACTACACAGAACCATACGGCATTGGTCTCTGTTAAGATACATCCTCAAGTTATATTCGACTATAAACCATTGGTGTTATCAATAACGTATAATTTTCTTAATATCTCTCTTATGATACGTGTAAAAAATTGAGTGAACCAAGTACCCCATCGTAGCCCTTGACTCTTTCAAAGCAGAGTAGTCCAAGGCCTACTCAGGGAAGGTGGTGTAGGCTAGCAATCGCATTTTGCTGGCATGCAAAAACAACACCCAATAAATTATTGTCCAATCAGTGCTTTTTCTTTGAAAAATGAATAGTAGTTTTATTGCATGCACTAAAAATTATTAAGCATTGCATTTCAAATATATACATCAGGCAGGTGGAAATACCTTTGGTGACACCCTCATATCACATTTCACATCTAGTGGGTCCTGAATCCGCTAATCAAAATACCCCCACCCATACCACATGCATCTTCACAATGTAAGGGGGTGTCATTAGACATAAGGCAGGCCTACTGGTCTTGTCAGGGTGTCACTGAATTAGTAAAACAACCACATTTCATGTGTTAACATTGTACCATTCTTTACATTAATATGCACATTATTAATAATCAATAGCTTTCAAAATAATAATAAGCATTGCAGATTCAACATTAAAGTTCTTTATTAAGCATTTTCAATTCAACAGCATGTGTGTTAAAATCTTTTTTTACTTTATATAGGCCAAAATATGTAGCCATAGGATGACCCACAAATGGTGCCCACACTCTAGGACCCAATAGCAAATGTTTCAACTGTAGGATTGTTTAAATACATGTTAAGACTCTCCTGAGGTAATGTGCGTAATACCCCATAGTATTAGGTCTACCTTTCTAGCAACTTTGCTGGGTGCTGCTGCCCTTCGGCATCACCCCAAATACTCCATAATAAACATTGGTAGTCTCCCTTCCACTCCTTGACACACCACGAGAAATTACATAGGCTCTGGTACACCCCGGGGGTGTTTAAAAGAATAGCAGCAGAGCATGACATGCCCAGTTTTTCATTTTTCTACTTCAAAGTAGGCAAATCTTGGAAGTGGCATAACTCTGGCCCTGTTGGGTCAGTTTTCTCCATCCTTTGCTTGTTTTCCTCCTGGTGATCATCACCTTACCTACTAGACTCTGTGAGGGCCAGATGTACGACGGTTTTTGCATACGTAAACGGGTTTGCGAACCCGTTTGCGCATGCAAAAACCAATAGGGGTGTGTACCATTCCAAAATAGCGTGTCACAATTTATTTGCGACTCGCTATTTTGGAATTGTGAGTCGCTATTAGGAAGGGGCGTTCCCTTCCTAATAGCAAGCGCAACCCCATGTACAAATGTTTTGTGACCGCAATTGCGGTTGCAAAACACTCGCAAATTACCACCCTCTTCAAGAGGGTGATAATGGGGTGGCAAAAGGAAGGGGTCCCCAGGGGACACCTTCCCCTTTGCAAATGCAGGGTAAAATATTTTTTAAGGGCAGGCAGTGGTCCCAGGGAAAGCAACTTGAAAATAAATTTCAAGCTGAATTTTTACCAGAACAGACCGTTCAGGTAATTTTTTCAGTGCGAGATGTATCTTGCATAATTACACATACATTTGTATACTTTTTTGGTACTTTCGCATACGTACACTACCTGAAATTACGTGTGTTATGCCGTTCCCATACTTGTCACATTCCCTATGCCCCGGAGCCTCCTGGACTCTTGAAGGGCACCCAGGTGGTAGTGGAGTACAGGTCCTTTCCCCCAACTGGTCCTCAGAGGGAATAAGGACGAGAGCACAAAGGGCCCTGGAGAGACCCAACCTAATCCTTGGCATCAGCTGTAATAAAAGTTCTTAGTTCATTCCTGCAGAGCATCAGGTGGTTTCTCCTTCCAGCTGGGCATCCATTCACTGTCGTCGCTCTCAGGTTCGTGGTCTTCTCAACTGTTCTCGCAATGGGCAAGGCATTTTTAAGTGGGGGAGGAAAGTTCTGGATGTCAGGCACCTCTGGTCACTCTTAGGATGCCACGTCATCCCTCCACCCCTGTCTCCAACCCTCCTGCACTGTATTCAGGGCCAATCCAAGATGGTGTGTTAATGTTTTATAAGGTAGGAACTCATCTGATGGCCTCAATTCCATCCGCAGTTGACGCAGCTGACTTTTTCTCTCTGACCAAAACCTCAGAGGGTAGTTCCCTCTGTGTTGGCTCGAGAAGTCTGGGCTCCCTCCTTTGTTCCAGTGGGCCTGGGCTGGAGTGAGGCAAGCTAATTATCAGATGCAGATTTCTTCCCCACCTTTTCCTTCAGCATGAACTAAGTCAATCATTGTTGATTGGCCTTTTGTGTGGTGAGGCTTTTGGTCCCTCTGTTCTGGAGCAGAGTAATTAACCTGGCCCAGGAGGGGGACAAAGGCCTTGAATCTGATTATGATTATGAGCTGAGTTAAGGAAATATGAGAAATGTTTGTGTTTGATATGATTTGTATGCAGTGTGTTGGAGTCTGCAAAGTCAAACATGGAGTGCATGATTCTCCTTATATTGAAACTTTGCTGGACCCTATAGGCTTAAGTAGAGCAAAACTGTACTTCGGGTAGATTTCCTCTTTAATGTATGATATAGTGAAGTACTACAGAGTTACACTAAGAATGTCTAGCCAGGTTATAAGGCCTACCCCAGGTCAGTACCAATCCTTTTACAGTCCCTTCTGTGGCACGCTTTCTGTGTACCGATACCAGGGTGCACACAACGGTAGTCTCAGACGTGCAACCTGCACATGTCCGTATACGCATGTTCTCATATGGTCAAGTGTAGCCAGCCTAGTGCCTCTTAACCCACCTGAGCAGACAATGGCAGCTAACATGCTCAGTCCAATTACTGTGAATTTACAGTGAGTGAGACTCAGGTAGTGCAACACACTTACAGTAAAAGTACAAAACGCTGTTGATAAATTGCAAAAAATCCATGTGGACTAAATGGGCAGAACCCATTAGTTCAATAAGCAGACTCATTTATGATAGGAGAAGTTTGCTAGGTTATCAATATTGTTTGCATATTTTCAAAAGTCTAATTATTGCTCTAAAACAGAAACCCAGGGATGAGGAAAAGGTTAAGGCTTGCAGGAGAGCATATAAATCTGCCGCTCAGCATAGAAAAAAGGTTATTAGGGAGCAGGCGTGGAAAGCCCTATCTCAGTCCAGTGTACTGGCTAATAGCTCTAAGTTTTGGGAAGTGGTTAATAGTCCTTTCTTTTCAGCCTCACAAAACTCAAGAGTGGACTACACCATCCCTGCTGACAAATGGGTCCAACATTTTGAGGGGATATATAGTGGAGTTGACTAAGGAGAGCACAACACTTTGTGGGAACCTGGTTCTGATATTAAATCATTGCTCTTTAGTGTAGATGAGGTCTATAAAGCTATTATGGCCACAGCCGGGAGGAAAGTGCCCGGACTGGATGGGGTGCCATCTGATCTCTATAAAGCTGACCATGTAAACTGGGCTAATATTTTGACTCAGGTTTTTAATGTTGCAGCCTTGTGTGGCTTGCCCCTCTCATGGTCAAGTTGGCTATCATTTTGCCCATTTTCAAAAAGGGTGCGGGGGACTATCCAATATGCTACCACCCAATTCCTCTATTGCACTCTGCAGCTAAGATTATGGGAAAGGCGGTACTGGACCGCTTAACTTTATGGTTAGATATCTGTAATGTCATCTCTGATTTACAATATGGTTTCAGGAAAGGTAGAGGGAACCTGGACCAATGCATTAATCTACATCTGGTCATTGGAAAGTATACCATTGCCAAAAGGGGCTGTTTGCATATGGCGTTTATGGATCTAACATTTGCGTTCGATCGTGTCAACAGATCAAAGCTTTGACCCATCCTATTAGACATGGGCATGGATGCTGATCTAGTGGCCTACCTACATAGGTCACACTCCAATCTGACAGCCTCGGCCAGATATAATGGAAACGGCTCACTCTCAGCCTCATGGGAGGTTAAGAGAGGGGCAAGACAGGGTTGTATTTTGGCACCCGTTCTGTTCACCTTATATAATAGCAAGTTAGGGGACGTTTTGTCAGCTGTTTGCAAAGACATTCCCAGGGCTGGCACTAAAGTTATCCCTGCTCTGCTTTATGCAGACAATGCGGTGTTACTTGCCCGGACGGCTGTGGGTCTGCAAAGCCTCTTATACTGTTTTACTGATTTTATGGTCTCTCTTGACCTGTCAATTAATTTCTCTAAATCACACATTATGACAACAGGCAGCACTAAACTCCCTAGATGCAAGTTTTTTTAGAGGGGTGGAACTGATGAAAGTTCCTTCTTTCCCCTATTTGGGGGTGCTGTTTGATGAAAGGGGGTCATGGGTGACACAAAGAGCTGTTAAAAAGAATACTTTGGCTAGGGCGGCAGGATCTACTTTGGACTTCGCTAAAAGACTAGGGGTCAAACCTATTTCTGCCCTACTTAAGATTTACAACAAAAAAGGCATTCCTATGGTCACCTATGGTTGCGATGTGTGGGGTTATAAAGATGTAATTGAACTGCAGGCGGCTGAGAATAAATTTCTCCGCAGACTTCTCGCTGCTCCCACTTGCACCCCCTCTCTTATGATACATGAGGAGCTGGGACAGGCTTACATTTCTGACTTCATTGCAAAGACCCCTTTGATGCGGTGCCTGAAAAACTGGTCAAGCCCCATTCCTACCCTAAATCAGTGTGTTTTGGAGGACTGTATGGGGCTTGAGGGGGCCTTGAATATTCCTTGGCTGGGCTACATTCTGGAACAGCTAAGGAGTTTAGGGCGCCCTGAGTTGGTCATGCACCATAGGCAGCTTTGCCATAGAGAGATGAGTGATGTTAAACGTATGTTCCTGACTACAAGGGTGGGACCAAGGGAAGATAAGGAATTTACCAGGCCTACAATAAGACAATATATAATATTGAGTGCAAGGCCCTTAGGGCAACCCTATTGGTCTTATATCAATAATCCCCTCCATGGTTTCCTCCTAACTAGATTTAGATTTAAATTTATTCATTGCTGCCTAGCGATCCCCAGAGGTTTTGCAAAGCCAGGTGCCCTAGAGCCCTGCCCCTGTGATCATTTTTCAGAACAAGATGTTCTACATTTTATTTTCTTCTGTGATTTTTACCGTTATTTGCGAAAAAAATATATATTCTCCCGCTGCTAAAGAATTAGAATTTTGCACAAGTGAGGCCCGCCCTAATATAACTACAAATGCTGTCTTCGCCCTTGATCTGTTTTGGAGTTGCCAACTTCTTTACTGGAGCACTTAGACAGAGGAAGAAGCTGTTTAAGGATTAATGTTCCCCCTTCTGTTTTTATGCTGAGAGGAACTATATATGTTTTAATCATGGGTTGTTCATAGATATTTGTATTTAATGGCTCTGCACATAACTACTTGCACTTTCTATGCTTCTTTTATATCTCAGAATTTGCATTTTTGCTGTATTATAATTTATGCCCTGTTCGATCGCTTTTACCGAAGGGTTTAGACGGTTTTATATCATCTTTAATCTGGAACTTGTATAGAAAATGCTGGTTTGTTCTATTTAACCGTGATGCACTGATGGTGGTTTTAGTGCTTACCATTTTTTATGTGCTTTTATGGCCTTTGTTGGCCGAATAAACATTCTTTGACTTGACTTGGGCCGGATACAGCAGTCACGCAGACCCACTTACTGTAATTTGAATGCGTCAGTGCACGGGGTTGGTACTTTGAAATCCAGACGTGAAGCAGCGCTGTCAGGGCGAAGGGTCAGTTCTGAAGTCGGGCAAGGTCATTGAGGTGTCAAGGTCAAGGGCGCTGTGTATCAGGTCTGAGGCATTGATGTCAAAGGCGCTGGTGTCAGCAAGCCAGGGCTGCATTGTAATTCAAGGTCAATGCGTCGCACTCTCTGCGAGCTGTATCCACAGCTTAAGTGCAAGCATCAGCAAGTCGTCAATGTCACAAGTGCTAGTGTCGGCAAACGTGGCTGATTTGTAAGTCAAGGTCAGTGCGTTGCACGCTCAGGAAGCGGCGTATACGGCTTCGGTGCAGGCAGCAGCAAGGTGTCGATCTCGTAGGGATGCTGCTGGTGCCGAATGATGCTTCAGTGCTGATGTGTTGGTTTCTTGGTTTGCAGCACCAAACACTTGATTCCAAGGGCCTAGGACTGGATTTTGTACCACTTGGCAGAGTAGGACTCCCAGCAGAGGAGCCCAAATGCTGGTAGCAAGATGCAGGTGAAGTCTTTGTTGTCCCTGAGACTTCAGCAACAGGAGGCAGGCCCAAACAAGCCATTGGAGAACCTAAGAAAGCAGGATATAGAGAATAAAGTCCAGTCCTCTCACTCCCAGGCAAGAAGCAGCAGGCAGCTGGCCTACAAAGCAAAGCAAGCAGCAAAGTAGCAGTTCCTCCTGGCAACACAACAGCTATTTTTCCTGGCAGAATGTCCTCAGTCCATATGCGTTCTGAGTATATGGTGCCAGAGGTTCAGTACTTATACCCATTTTGGTCTTTGAAGAAGGGAGACGTCAAGGAGAGGTTTTTGTAGTGCATAGGTCCATGCCCTGGCTCCAGACACAGTACAGGGGGTATGCAGCACTTTGTGAGGGGACATGCACAGCCCTAATCAGGTGCAAGTGTCAATTCCTCCCACCACTCTAGCTCAGGAAGACCCATCAGCCTGGTGATGGGCCATCAGGATATGCAGGGCACACCGTAGCTCCCTTTATATGTGACTTTCTAAAGAATTCACAAAGTCCAGCTGTCGCCCTGATCCAGACATGTATTCTAGGGACAGAAAGAGTCACAGAATTGTTGAAGTAAGAAAATGCCAACTTTCTAAATGTGGCATTTTCAGACCTGCAATTTAAAAACCAACTTCACTAAAATATGTGTTTTTAAATTGTGAGTCCAGAGACACCAAAATCCAATTTTCTATCTACTCCCAATTGGAAGTTACACTTCTAAAGTGTTACAAGGCACCTCCAATGCTAACCTATAGGAGAGATAGGTTTTTCTTTAGTGAAAAATTAATTTAGCAGTCTTTCATCACTAGGACAAGTAAAACTTAAAAGCACACGTCATACCTTTTAAATATACTGCACCCTGCCCATGGGGCTACCTAGGCCCTACCTTACGGGGGCCTTACATGTAATAAAAGGGAAGGTTTGGTCCTGGTAAGTAAGTGAACTTGCCAGGTCGACATGGCAGTTTAAATCTGCCTCATAATTTGGACAGCGCTCTGCACTTTACAACCAACGTTTACAAGACAGCATTCAAGTTTGAAAGTAAATACCTCGGTCAGACGCATTCTTAGTAGAACCAAAGGAGGATTTATGCAAGCAGGTTCGCAGCAGAATCTTCCAGTAGATCTGTGAAGCTGCCATGATGTCATGACTTGCGCATGGAGTAACGTGCATCAAGATGTCAACGTAGCAACGCGACGTGGCCGCCATCTTAAGTGCGGATTCCAGTGTGGCGTGATATTTATCGGTGTCCGTAGCATACCAATCAGATTCAAGTTTGTAGCTTGGATGACTGGAAGGAAAGACATTTAAGATATGAGAAGTCAATATTTTTTTTTCCTGCATACCATTACTCCAGTCCTTTGAAACGTGTCAAGACACAACAGTGTTAAGTGTAAAAAGGTGACATTTAAAGTGTGATTCAGTAATAACGTATCAGACAATGGTATTTCAATATTTATTAACTTTAATATATTGTTTGCGAAAATATTAGGTGGTTTACTAGACTGCCGTGGGGGAAAATAATTACAGCATGCAATTTGAACCACCAGTTACGTTTTTACAATGCAAAGGAGAAGCACAAATTCCTTGGATGAGATGGAAAGAATTTTTACCTTATATGAGAGCAATAGATGGAGAACACATGGGCGTAGAAAGAAAAAAAGTATATTTTTACATTGTTTGGGGTCAGACGGTCAAGTGGTGTTTCAAGCACTGCCCCAAATTTTGGCAGCTGAAGGTCAAGATGAATTAAATGTCTACAAAGAGGCAATTTTAAGAATGGAGCAAAGGTTTAAACCTACCACAAACATTGCGTTAAATAGATTTAAATTCTACACGAGAGTACAAAAGGAGGGAAAATCATTTGATGACTTTCTAACTGCATTAAGATCGTTGAGCATGCATTGCAGTTTTGGAATCTTGACTGATGAGATGATAAGAGATCAAATCATCGTACATGTAAGGAACAAAAAACACACAAGAACAACTTTGGGTCATGGGGGCCCCAAATTGGCAGAAGCAATCTCTTTAGCAAAAGCATTGGAACAGTCTGAAAAATGGATGCACACTGTGAGGAATACTAGCATTAAAGTGAAAGGAGTGGAGGAAGTGTGCGCGCTCAGACGTACAGATGAGCTTCGTTCCGATTCATTGAGCATTGGGCCTAATGTACCACGATTAAGCAATTTTACTAGTGTTAAAAAATATGATAGACCTGATACGTTTGGAACATGTTACAGGTGTGGGTGGTAGTAGGACACACATTGCACCATTTTCAGGTTGTCCGGCCATATATAGGGAGTGTAAAAAATGTGGAAGTGTAGGTCATTTTGCAAATGTATGCAAAGATACCAGGAAGGCATATAATTAGTCATGTGGAAAGATATCTTGTGCTACTGAGAAAGGTAGCATCAAACACACATGTGAGTGTGGCGTTTACATTAAAACAGCAAGGGCATTGTTATATCCATAGTAAATAGCGTTGCTAATTTTGGTGAAGGAACGGGAAATAAATCTCCCACTTGTATTGTGAATATAATTGGGGTAGATTTAGAACTTAAGTTTGATTCAGGGTCGTCTTGGACTATCATCACCAGGGACTATTACAAGGATAAACTAAGTAAAGTGTGTATGAATGAAGTATTACAACCATCTGACATCATTGCTGAGAGTTTTGATGGATCTACAGTTGATATGGAGGGATACTTGGATGTGATGTTACTTATTTTTTTTTTATAAAACTTTTCATTTGGGACAAGGTGCATACACGTTAATCAACAATTGGTCATATGTAAGCTTGGTTTTCTACTGGCACGTACTTAACAATACATCTGAAATCACATGACTGTTACAACCCATTTACATTGGAGCTGCTAGTACCCGGCCATCCCGGAACAGTATCCTGCCCAGGCTCCGGGGGATCACATATTCCTCCCCTGTAGTTGTTCCATTTTCCCCAAATCTGTGTCCATTTGGTGGGACATCCCCTGGATTCATACACAGTTTTGTCCGTTACCATACACCAGTCCATGTCTTTCCGCCATTCAACCATTGTTGGTGGTTCCTTCGCCCGCCACCGTCTAGCGATATTCCTCTTGGCAATTACCATCCCAAGTGTCACCCATATCCTTTCTTTGGTGTGTAGATCAGTAGGGCCCCAGATATTTAAGAGACATAGTTTAATATTACAGTCGATCGTGTGGCCCATTACCCGTTCCATACACTTCTTCAGGGACGACCAGTAGCTCTGAATTAGTGTGCATTCCCAAAGTGTATGTATAAGAGTGCCCTCTTGTCCACATCCCCTCTTGCATTCTGTCTCTTCGCTATATCCCATCTTTACTAACAAAGGTCCCGCTAGGTATATTCTATGGAGTATTTTCAGCTGTACAAGTCTGAGCCTGGAGGATATGGCAGTTTCTCTAGGAGAGGCCAAGGCCTCAAGCCATTCGTCATCCTCCAGGCCAGCGACATCATAATCCCACTTGGCTCTTAGTCGAAGAAGAGGGTCTGTCACGTTATTGACGTTTTTTTAAATATATTAATGATATGGCTTTTTCCGGGAGATTCCCGTCTGGGACCCTATCTTCTAGTGGGGTGGAGTCTGGTGGCGTCTCCCCCTTTGTTATTGCCGCCAGTAGCGCATGTCGGATCTGTAGATACCTAAAATACTCAGTATTGGCCAATTCGTACTCTACTTGTAGTTGGGCAAAGGGAATGATTCTCCCTGCCTTCCATAGATCCCCTACCTTAGAGATACCTATTAAGTCCCAGCTGTCGAATCCATGGGTGTGCCGCAAATTGCAAAGCAGGTCGACATCCCAGAGTGGGGTGGCCAGCGTGATCTTGCCCTCCCACCCCAGGCTCCTTGTAGCAGCCCGCCACACTTGGATCGCGTGTCCAGTAGGACCAGACAATGTCTTTCTGGCGGGATTAGTATATAGTGCCCCTGTGAAGCTTCCTCCCAGGAGCAGCCACCTGTCCATGTGAAATCTGGGATCTCCCTGTGGTCTGTATGTGCACTGATTTATAGCAGCTAATTGTGCCGCCCAATAGTATTTCTTAATGTCTGGGAGGCAAATTCCCCCATCGTACCACCCTCGTGTAAGCTTATGCATGGCAATTCTGGGCAGTATGCCATCCCACGGGAGTGCTCTCAGGGCACCATCTATGGTTCTAAAGTAGTCCGCCCCCACCGGGTACGGCGTGTTCTGTAAGACATACAAGAACATTGGAAGGGACATCATTTTAAATATGGCTGCACGCCCCAGCCGGGTCATTGGGAGCAACCTCCAGTGTTGGACATCGCTTTTAAGTCTCTGCAAGGGGGGTAGTAGATTGTGATCGTAGAAGTGAGTCGGGTCCTTAGAGACTCGGATGTCCAAATATTTAAACCCCGTCTCTGTTTCTGTTATGTTGAAACCCCTGGGCATGGAAGGCAGCCCTCCACTAATAACATAGATGACCGATTTGGACCAATTAATTGTGTAACCAACGAATCTTCCAAACACCATGAAGATGTGGAGCACTCTATTTAGGGAGGCCGAGGGGGATGCCAAATACAATAAAATATCGTTGTCGTATAGCGAAATACGGTCTTCCCATCCCTCCACCCATCTGAGCCCCCTAATGACGGGATCATTTCGTATCCACATTGCCAGTGGTTCCAGCACTAAGGCAAAGTGCAATGGGGAGAGGGGGCAGCCTTGCCTGGTACCCCTACCGAGTTCGAACACTGGAGACTTTCTGTTGTTGACCACTATTTGAGCAAGCGGCTCGGAGTAAAGAAGGCGGACCCATCCCAAGTAGTTCAGGCCAAACCCCAGCTTCTGTAATACTGCAAACATGTAGGACCATTCTATTGTGTCGAACGCCATGGCTCCGTCCGTGGACACCACCACTGCGTCCTCGGCAATCGTATGGGCTCGATCCAGTACTCCCTGTAGTCTCCACAAGTTAAGAGAAGTGTTCCTAGCTGGCATAAAGCCTGATTGGTCCGGGTGTACTAGTTGTGTTATGACGTTTATTAAACGAGTGGCTAGTACTTTTGCCAATATCTTAGCTTCTGCGTTGAGCAGCGATATCGGCCTATACGACGAGCACAGATTCTTGGGTTTGCCACTCTTATGAATTACCACAATCGTCGCCAACCTCTGATCAATGGGAAGCAATCCCTCCTCCCTGCTCTCCCGAAACATTTCAGTGAGATAGGGTGCAATCTTACTCGAGGCTAGCTTATACAATTCAAAAGGCAAGCCATTTGGGCCCAACGCCTTTCCCACACACAATTCATGTATGGCTTTTTCGACCTCTGTGTTGCTCAGCTCCTGGTCTAGTTCTGACCGCTCTTCCACAGAAAGAGCAGAAAAGGATATATCCCTCAAGAAGGAGTGCATGTCTTCTTCTACGTATGGCGTCTGAGACATATATATACCACGGTAATAGACCCCAAAGGCATCTGCGATCTCCTGTGGCTCAACGAGTCTCTCCCCGGACTCCAATACGAGCTCCGCCACCACTCTACTTGCTTGTTCCCTACAGTCCAACCAGGCCAGCAGTTTCCCAGCTTTGTCCCCAACGTCATAGATCTTGCTGAGCGTTGCCCTGTACAATGTCTTGGCCGCGTCAGTGGCCACTGCAGAATACTCTTTTGTTTTTAACGTTAAGGCGTGCCTTGTCTTGTCTAAGTTCACGTCTCTGAGCTTCCCCTCTAGTTCCAGTATTTCTGTTTCTAGATGCACTAATTCTTCCTGCTTTTGTTTTATGACCCCAGCAATTTGAGAGATAGCAGCACCACAAATTACAACCTTATAGGCTTTCCACAGTGTCTGAGCCGAATCCACCGAAAGCTCATTTTCCTGAAAGTACAGTTCTGTGTCTTGTATAATTTTTTCTTTTATTTGTGGGTTTTTAAGATACCACGGATTAATAGGGGCTATTCTACCAATTCTAGGTTCTCCCACCTCGATCCGGGCCCAGACGGGTGAGTGATCGGGTATACCTCTGGCAAGGAGGCCAACTTCTTTGATGTTTTCTAGTTGGTCCACTAGTGTTATGATATAATCGAACCTAGACATACTGCGGTGAGCTCCTGAATACTATGTATACTGATGTTCCCCCAGGGTGGAGTACCCTCCAGGTGTCTACTAGACTAATTGCTTCCATGAAGTTATGAATTTGTGTACGTGCTGGTGGTAGTACTTTCTGGGGCCATCTGTCTAAGGAATCAGAAACAATTGAATTAAAGTCGCCCCCAATTAGGAGTCTACCCTCTGGTAAGGTGAGCAGGAGGTCACCGAGATCCCTGAATGCTGGGGTCTGAAGGCCCGGTGGTAGGTATACAGATACTAAATTTAACGTACGTCCCCGAGATTGCCACAAACCGATCCAAATTGTCCGTCCATGTGCGCTCAGTTGTCATCTGGAATGTCTTACGAGTCATTATTCCCACCCCTCGGGAGCCCGAGCTGAACGCTGAATGTGCTACAAGTTTGAATCCCCATCCCATCAGCGCTTTACATGCATTGACAATAAATGGGTTTCTTGGAGTAGAATCAAGTCAGGGGAGGGACGTTTTATATATTGGAGCACAACTCCTCTTTTTATCTTATCCCCTAACCCATTCACTTTTCAGGACAACAAGTTAAGTCCTTGTTTCGATGCTATAACCATGTTTGCGTGAGTTAGTAATCTGCGTCGCAGAGGGAATACCTCTGCGCGCCTCTTTTCTTTGTATAGGACTTTTTGTCCGACTCGGCCTACCAGTTATCAATCTCGACTTTCCCAATGCATGGATTGTACTATCTCCAGTTTTCCGTGTAGTGTCTACCTTGTCCAAACTATCTACTGACATAGCTAAACGTTCCCCAACCTGCTTCCTTTCACCAATGTATTTTGACCGACCCTGCATATGCATAATGTGGTGTTCGCAGGAGATATTCGGTGACTGGAATCCCACCCCTCCAAATGCATAGAACTTTACCCCCCTCCCTGCCTCCCTGCATGGCAGTTTCGGAACCTCCCGCCACCCCAAACTTGCAGAGTGCCTATCGCCCACCCCTTTAACTTGTGGTGCGTGTGTCAACCCCACATCCACCCAGCAATTACACCAAGAAATACTGAATCAATGTCCTGATTTCTCAGTTGGCTCCATCTTACTGTAAGTTACGTTGTCTCTTGCCCCTCGTGGTCAGTAGCACCATTGTGTCTCACCTCTCTTCTAAATGCTTGCCAGCTTGGGATTCAAGTTCGCGTGAGGTTCAATGTAGGAGTCTCTGTAATTGTGTAAAAGAAGTGTAGAAGCATAACTAGTCCTCTTTGTCGCCATCCACCACTGCGCTCTCTTCTGTGGAGGATCGTGCTTTCTGTTCCACTTGCGGTTTCCCTGGTCTGTCTCATAGGTTTTGGTGACCCTTCTTTCCTACTGTTCACCTGCCATCAAGCCAGTCCCATGCCTCCTCAGGAGTGGCCAAAAACCAGGCCTTTCCCTCTGATTCCACTCGCAACTTGGCCGGGAAGAGCATTGCGTACTTGATGTCCTGATCACGCAGGGCTTTCTTCATTTCCAGATAGCTTTGTCGCTGACGCTGCACCTTTAGCGTGAAGTCTGGGTTGAAGGAGACTACTGTTTTCGAGTTCAATTGGAGGTGCTGTGCGAGCCATTTGTAAAATGATGTCCCTGTCTCTGTAGTTGACTGTCGCTACTATAGGCCTCGGGGGAGCACCGGGCTTCGGTCTGCCCCCGGGTACTCTGTGCGCCTGTTCGATCATAAAGAACTTTGACAATCTTGAAGGCTTTAGATAGTTCGGAATCAGTTCTTCCACGAACAAGTCTGTCGCTTGCCCTTCAGCTTTTTCTGGGACACCAAGAATACGCTCGCTGTTATGTCTTGAACGCCCCTCGTATTCATCCAGCTGAGCTTCCATCCTATCATTGCGAGACTGCAGGACGCTCACTGTTTGTTGAAGGGTGGATGTGTCTTTGACCAGGGAACTTGCGGTTGATTCAACCTCTTTGAGTCTAGTATTCATTGACCTCATATCGGCTCTTATCAGTGAGATTTCTGTAGAGACATTTTCGATTCTGGACTCCAGTGATATCCTAACTGTCGTAATGGCTGACATTATGTCGTGAAGGGTTAATTCCAGCTCTACAATTACTTCCTGCCTCCATTCAGGCCCATCGTCAAGCTCTTTGTCTTTCGTGCCCCCACCCTTGCTCCAGGCATACTTGTCTAATTTGGCCTGCATGGTGGACTTGGCATTGCGGTCGTTCATCGGTGCCTTGAGGTCCTACGCACTTTGCAGGTGACTACGACCTGAATGTCTCTTAGTCCTGCCCAGGCTGAATGACTGCCCAATCGACTTTGGGCCTTTCTGCTTTTGGCACTGGGGGAGCATAAGAGTTAGACAGGGCTACCAGAAATGAGGCAGTGAAATGTTTATGGGGAGTCCCAGTAGGTCCCCGGCCCTTTATTGCAGCCGGCAGCAACCCTGTAGCCGAGCCCCCAAGGCGGCGTCGCACTCCTTTCACCCTTGCCTCAGTCCTTCCGCCGCTGGAGTTGCGTACGCTTTCTCGGCATCGAGCGTCCCCCTAGGTGCTAATTATTCCGGTTGTGGCAGCCACTCCCGCAGCAGGTATATGCGATTAAGCCCAGTAGGCACACTCACGGCGTCCTTCACGGGCCGCCTCTGAACCCCTGGGTCAAGACCAAAAAACCACTCCATGCCGGCTTGACTCCTGCTTTGTCTCAGCCTTTATTAAGATCGTTCACGGCCTCCCGGCCGTGAAGCTTGCAGCAGGGTGCTTCGCGCACCAGCCAGGGCGGTCGAGCCTGCGTCCCGTCAGCAAGCTCAAACAGCAGGTTTTCACAGGCACTTGCTCGACTCCTGCACCCGATCTTCACCGCACCCACCAGGCTCGAAGACAAATGCAAATTGGTCACCTCTCACTCCTGGGTTCTTCAAGTGCGTTCGGGCCTTGGCTGATGAGTCGGCCCGATGCCGCTTTCAGTTTTGCTGTGCCCTCGTAGCCCAGGTAGCATCAGGGCCATTTCCAAACTCTGGCGTACAGCAAGCCGATGGCTCCACACCGACGAGGACGCCGGGACTCAGGCTCCAGCGGGCACGGATAATATTCGCTGTCTCATGGGGATTTTACCAGTTCGCCAGCTGCTGCACTCTCCTCTGGTCCCAGCACCGATCGCCGCGGCTGCGGCCGGGTGCAGAGCGCTCCTCCCCCTGCACTCTCACTTCGTCACCGGAGCAGACCAGCAGGCAAGCTGTTCTCCGCCGGTATTGTTCAAATCCGCCTGGTTCTTGGCGTGGAGTGTTCACTGAGGGTTACGGTTCATGATATGGCTATTACAGTGTCAGTATTTCCGGATCTTTGGGCGGATTTACGCTTGGACGGGTGTGCTGGATGGAGCCGCCTCACAGTGCGGCCATTTTCCTCGGCGGTTGGCCACGCCCCCGATGTTACTTTTTGAAGGGACATCTGCTTAAGTCAAGTTATACATTGCAGTAGAAGGTGTGAATGTATTTGGATGGAGAGACCAATGGAAGTTCATCCTGAATCCCCGTTCTAAAGAAACTGTGTTATTGAGCGAGGAAGAACTGTTCAAACATGTATCATTCTTAGGTAATAGTGAAAGAGAACATTTGTTATAGAGAACGGTTTGAGGATGTGTTTGCAAAGTTAAAGAACTGCACACATAAAATCAAACTCAAGAACAATGCTATCCCTGTGAAACAGAAGCTAAGGGGTGTGCCCATTAATGTACGTGAGGAATTTAGAGATACTTTAAAAGATCTAGTAAGTGATGGCATTATTGAGGCAATTGAATCAGCTGAATTGGTTTTTACCTATTGTTTTGGTGTGCAAACCTGATCAAAAGTTGAGAGTATGTGTGGACTTCAGAGCACTTAATTCTAATGTGATAGTTGACTGTCACCCTTTACCTAACATAAATGAAGTGGTTTCCATGTTAGAGGGTGCAAAAATATGTTCTAATTTAAACTTAAGATCTGCATACCATCGACCTTTATCCTGACGATAAGTTCCGACCCCCCCCGGTGGCAGTAGGGGATCAACCGGTGCCCTTCACCAAACTTTTTTTATATTACAGGATAAGGGCTGTGTGCCGGTCCCTACATGAGTCGTTCCCGGAACCCCCGCCGACAATGGCTGCGCTAGAGAACTTGTTACACTCTAATTCGTCCCATAGGCTTATTACACGGATCTATAGACACACACAGAACACAGCCCCCATTACGCAACCTCGGGCCTTCCAAGCATGGAACACTGAACTCGATAACCCGCTTACGGACTCGCAGTGGACGTATTGCTGCAAACAACTCACAGCCCTCTCCCCAAATTACAAACTCCGCCTCATTCAATTAAAAATTTTTACACAGGTTTTATAGGACGCTGGTGGGGTTGCACCGCATGGGCCTTAGGGAGGACGACGGTTGCTGGCGCTGCGGGTTCCGACCAGCCACATTTCTACACATGGGGCCCGATTCACAGAACTAACTTACGTCAAAAACGTAAAGTTAGTACTTTTTGGTATTCACAGAATACACTTACTCACTTTGGTATTCACAGAATGCACTTACTCATTTTGGTATTCACAGAATGCACTTACTCATACTAACTTTATGTCCGCACTCGGGCCGGAGATTCCGGCCTTTTGGTGGAGATTCCGGCCCTTTGGTGGAGATTCCGGCCCTTTGGTGGAGATTCCGGCTCTTTGGTGGAGATTCCGGCCCGATGGTGGATATTCCGGCCGGTTGTGGAGATTCCGGCCGGTGTCGGCATGTCCGCCACCGGCCGGAATGTCCACAACCGGCCGGAATCTCCACCAAAGGGCCGGAATCTCCACCAAAGAGCCGGAATCTCCACCAAAGGGCCGGAATCTCCACCAAAGGGCCACTGTGATGACAAAGGTAGATGTCGTTCACACTGTGAACCACAGCCATGTGTCCAGAGCAACTAACTACCATCACACCTACACAAGCACAAATCGATCAGCACGGCCTGTCAGACAAGGCCAATATGGAGGTAGGGGTCTAGCCGTGCAACAACTCACATTTGCACACACTCAACACCACACACCTTGATCTCCACCAATGTGCAGCTGTGAAGCTCACATGGACTGGTGACATTGCACATGCACCCATGACAATCCCAGGGGGGGGTGGTGGGAACTAAGGTGTGAAACCCATCACACATGGCCAGTCAACAAGACTCGTGAATATCTGACACACTGCACAGTACGCCGTACATGGCATGACGTGAAATCCACCCCAATCAATGGGATCCCGGCCACAGTCACACACAAATGAAGAAGCCAAGGTGACCCACAAAGAACACACATAGACAACTTCCAACATTGCAGCTCTGACCCTGACACACAGACATGCTCACACAACACACAACACGGGCCCAGCCAATGTCACGGGATTACACACTGCCATGAGGGCACTCCACTCCTGTGGAAGGTCCGCTGTGCCAAACCTTGTCTGTGCACTAACTCAAACATGTCAGCAGAACACTCGGTCAGTGAGTCAACAACTACAACACACTGAAGGCTCTGCTCACATCAGCCTGGGTACGGGAGTGTCACGTCAGTCATCTGCATACACCCTAAACACGTGTCAAGCAAGTTGCACTGTATACACAGATGAGTCCTTCAACATTGATGTGCAAAACTGCATGTCCAGTGGAGATGGGCACACAGTCAGGGAAATAGAAACATTGAACAGTGGTAAGCCCACCAGATGTGCATCAGTGTAAGCCAAAGACGGTAATTTACAAATGCAAAACGTACATCCATGTGTCAAATGCTGAACATTACACCCTCAGACTGCAGCAAAGGATGCTATAGATCCAGACTACATTAAGACACATATCCCATGGACCACATGGAGTCCATCACAGCAACACTTCATTTTCCTGATCTGAACACTATTACAACTGCAAATGCATGATGATACTCATCTACATCATGTACATCCAAAGAAAAACCACAATTAAACAAAAAGAGGCTTTATTCAGCAAATATTAAATTAAAAGTTGAAGTCCAAAAGAAACTAAGGCCAATGGCCAGTCCAAATACACAGTCCCAACAGGGTGATACGTGACAACTTGTCACCCATTGCTTGCCTGCACTGGTACGGACAGGGGACATCCCCCTCGGAGGGGCATACAAGGGGCAGGCCAGGCACCACAGGGACATGATCAAGGGATGCCAGAAGGAGGCAGTGAAGGGGTGGTGGGTGCAGGAGTGTCACCGGCAACTGCAGTGGAGGTGTCTGACTCAGTGGGGGCCGGCACCACTGTAGGGCACAACTCAGATGTTGTGGGTGCTGCAACCACTGCAGTGGGCCGGTCAGATGGAGTGGACTGGGTCCCCACTGCAGTGCCTGAGTCAGACGGGGTGGTTGTGGACTCCACTGCAGTGCACAACTCCAAGGGAGTGGAAGGGTGGCAGATGAGGTGGGCAGGACAGAGGGGGGGACCCGGTCTCCACACCAGTGGCACAAACAGGCAGAGCGTCTGGTTTGGGGGTGGAAGAGCAAGTGGTAGGGGGGAGGGCCAAAGCAGTTTGGGGATGCGGTATCGGTGTGTGGGGGAACCTGGGGCAGGGTGTGGCGGTGGACCCTGTGCAGTGGTGGCCTGGGGGATGGAGGAGAGAGACTGTGTGGTGGAGCTGCGTGGTGGTGGTGGTGGGGTCTTGCCCTTCCTGGTCCATGGGGACTTACGAATGGGGTCCTCTGTCTGCCTGTGCCCGGGGGAGGGTGTCCGGGTGTGAGGGGCACTCCCCTCTGTGTGTGGTGGTCGCCTCTTCTGCCTGGACTTCGTGTCAGGTATATCTGTGGGGAAGAGGCCAAGCTCACAGAGGAAGAGCTTCTGGGAGGGGGGGTTGCAGGTGAGGCAAGGGAAGGGCTTTTGGAGGGAGAGGCATCTGAGGACTGCGCTGTGCTTGTGGATGCGTGTGTGTGTGTCTGGGCCCCAGCCCCTGTGAGTGAGGTATCAGTCCCCTGACTGTGCATGCGTGTGCGTCTGGATTTTTGTGTGTGTGTCTGTGTGCTGCTTGTGTCTGTGCTGGTGCATGCCGGTGCCGGTGTGTGTGTGCTTGGGACAGGTAGGGTGCTGGGTATTGTGGATGGGGCAGAGGTAGGAGGGCGAGGGACTGTTGCAGGAGGGACACTGCTGCCGTCAGTGAGGAGGCCATGGACTGATTGGTCCGATGTAGGGCAGACATGCCAGATGACATGCCCTCCGTGAATGACACCAGTTGTGTCAAAAGACCCGTGTGTGCATGGAGGACACTCAGAATTGATGTCTGCCCTACATGGATCTGCTTAAGTGAGGGACATGAGTCCAGGACGACATGACAGTTGTACTGTGGAAGTGGAACCAGGCTAAAGGAGTGCATAGAGCATGTCAGTCATAGTACACAGTTGAGGCTAGCACTTACCCCCTCCTTGCTGCTGTCTGGCCTTCAGCTGCCCATCCAGGTCAGGGAAGAACACCGCCAGGATCCGGAGCATGTGGGGGGTCAGGGTCCGGTGTCCGCCCCTCCTGCGAGGAGGCGACAGCTTCAGCTGGACCCTTGCGATCCTCTGGGTCCAGCCCCGAAGGTCCTGCCACCTCTTCTGGCAGTTGCGGATCCTGCACCTGTAGACCCCCACCGATCGTACTGCCCGGATGATGGTCAGCCAGATCTCCTGCTTCTGGTGGGCATCAACCTGTGAGGATGACAAAGTGAAAAGGCCATTACTACACATGCCACATTTCCGTGCATCACACAGTTGGATATACATGTCTCAATCACAGGGGCATATGATCTACACAGGTAGTGCAACTATGGCTATGAGCAGTTTGCCAGCAGTTACTAAATGGTATCATTGCCTGGGAAGTCAAACCTTGTTGGAATGCACTGTTACTGCACTATACCTGTTCAGTGCATGTGACTACACACTTTGGGGGGTGACAACTACTCAGTGAGCATGCTACCCACTGGTGTACACACTGTACGTCTTGCTAGTCAGACAACATGCACAATTAGTAAGGCAGTGGACAGCACACTCACCTGCTCCCCTGGTTTCCCATACAGCTTGTGGACTGTGGAGGGAGGCTGTCCAGCAGGGCCTGGTTCTCCTCAGTGCTGAAGGCTGGGGCTCTATCCACTGTACGTGCCATTGCAGTAGCCAGAGGATGCAGAGACAGCAGCAGTGGTAGTGGCAGATGTCGTCCTGGAGCATGTAGTGCAGGCAAGTGAGCTCTCAGGGGAACAGCCAGCATTATATGTGTGCTGCAGAGGCAGATACTGTCCCATGTGTCCAAAGTGATAGGTCCAAGTCGTTTGCATCTTCTGAATCTGGCCAATCCATGGAATTGCACCACTTATACACGCCCACAGCATCCTTCAAAACTTCAACTTCATGACACCCATTAATTTGCAACATTGTTGTGGGTGGCCAACTGAATTCACTGCATCCGACTCGTTAAAGCTTCGAAATCGCGTCCGTTACCATGTCAGGCCATAGCCAATGCGTGCGCACCGATCGGTCCATTGCTGTACAATGCGTATCCGCTCACATCATATGCAATGGCCAATGCGTGCGCACCGATCGGTCCATTGCTGTACAACGCGTATCCGCTCACATCATATGCAATGGCCAATGCGTGCGCACCGATCGGTCCATTGCTGTACAACGCGTATCCGCTCACATCATATGCAATGTCCAATGCGTGCGCACCGATCGGTCCATTGCTGTACAACGCATATCCGCTCACATCATATGCAATGTCCAATGCGTGCGCACCGATCGGTCCATTGCTGTACAACGCGTCTCCGCTCACATCATATGCAATGGCCAATGCGTGCGCACCGATCGGTCCATTGCTGTACAACGCGTCTCCGCTCACATCATATGCAATGGCCAATGCGTGCGCACCGATCGGTCCATTGCTGTACAACGCGTATCCGCTCACATCATATGCAATGGCCAATGCGTGCGCACCGATCGGTCCATTGCTGTACAATGCATATCCGCTCACATCATATGCAATGGCCAATGCGTGCGCACCGATCGGTCCATTGCTGTACGACGCGTCTCCGCTCACATCATATGCAATGGCCAATGCGTGCGCACCGATCGGTCCATTGCTGTACAACGCGTCTCCGCTCACATCATATGCAATGGCCAATGCGTGCGCACCGATCGGTCCATTGCTGTACAACGCGTCTCCGCTCACATCATATGCAATGGCCAATGCGTGCACACGGATCGGTCCATTGCTGTACAACGCGTATCCGCTCACATCATATGCAATGGCCAATGCGTGCACATGGATCGGTCCATTGCTGTACGACGCGTCCCTGTACAAGTCACTCACATATGTCACCATGCTTGTCACTGGTGAACGTATGCCAGCCACATTTACTTGCCAGGGACTCAGGGGCACACCTACGAAACCACAGCCTGTCCACACTGTATCTTAAGGCATGTAAAGCTGCATTACCTTTTCTGTGTATGGTGGTCAACATGTGGTTTTTTGGGTGGCACTTGGGGGCTGCCACTCCCAGGCTGTGCACGTGTTCATTGGGACAGAATCCTTTGTGTGTTGTGCACATGACCACTGTGATGTGCAACTGTTCAGTTCAGAGCATGTGGCATGGTCACATTTCCAGGTTGTGTATGTGTATGTCATGTCACATACCCCCTGAGTCCCATGTGGGAAGGTATGAACGTCAACGGGTGACCCATTGCCACAATAGTGATGGCCCTCCACAGTCTGTGTGCAAGTTGTGTGTCCGATGTCTCTGATTCCATGTGCACAATGGGAGACAGTCTCCACATCCACGTTGTTTGTGCATGGACTTGGATGTTCTGCGTGTGTGTGTCACAGACATCCATGTCTGTCCTGCAGAGGCAACAGGGGCCACTACCTGTGGGAGTCATGGTTGTTTTGCTTACGTGTACATGATACGCCATGTCATGCCAGTGTCCTTGTGGCAATACAGGGTCCCTGGGAATCTACCTGTCAATGAGCTGTGATGCCTGTGGCACATCTGTCCTGACATGTCACTGTGGTGTGTGTTTGGAACGTGACAGCAGTAAATGGGTACTGTGACACAGCCTAATGATTTCCCATGGCACAACCTGGAACTTGTTGTCAACACATGTAGAACTGTGATGTTAGATGTTGGCCATGTAGGTGCCATATATGTCCATACAGAACGGCACACACATCAGGTACTTGTGTCTCGTAATGATGTATCATGTGATATTGAGTATGGTCAATGGCACATATGTGGGGTGACTGACAATCTTTCATTCTTCACCTATGCACTGCAGGGCACCAGCTGTCCATAGACCATTCCCTGACCTTGCAACGATGGTGGAACGTGACTGCATCCGACAGTACTGCTTCAACAGGGCGCTGATTGAGGAATTGGCGGTGCGGTTGGCCCCACATTTGCAACCTGGCCGGCCATACCCTACATCGCCGGCCATACCCAAGGTGAAGGTGATGGCAGCCCTACACTTCTTTGCCACTGGTACCTTTCAACACACTGTGGCGACTGCTGGTGGGATGTCACAGATCATGTTCAGCCGTGTGCTACGCGATGTTTTGGAGGCAATGTTGAGATACCTGAACCAGTACATCTATTTCCCTAAACGTCAACAACTCACTGACATCAAGAGTGACTTCTATGCCCTGGGGAGGATGCCACATGTCATTGGCTACATTGATGGGACACATGTGGCTTTGGTACCACCACAGGCACATGAGCAGGCATACAGGAACAGGAAACATTATCCTTCGATCAATGCTCTGGTGGTATGTCTTGCAGATATGAGCATCTCACATGTGTGTGCCCGTTTCCCCGGTTCGGCACATGATGCCTACGTGATGAGGAGTAGTCGCATCCCAAGGATGATGTCACAGATGCAGAACCAGCGTGCCTGGCTTGTCGGTGTGTACTGAATTTGTCCAATTGTGTGTGTTCTGCTATGTTGTATTCCGCCCTCTTTTCCAACTCAGCTAATGTGCAATTGTCTGTCTGTAGGTGACTCCGGATACCCCAACATGCCTTGGTTGCTGACACCCCTCAGGAACCCTGTGACACCAGCCCAGATGCGCTACAATGAGGCACATGGTCAGACCAGGAGAGTGATCGAGCGGACATTTGGTCTCCTGAAGAGCCGCTTCCGCTGCCTAGACAAGACAGGAGGGGCCCTCCCATATGCCCGAGCAAAGGTGTGCAAGATTGTCATCGTCTGCTGCATGCTACACAACCTGGCAGTGCGGAAGGAGTTGCCTCTCATCCTGGATGACGATGACCAACATCCGCCACCTGTGGAGGATCCTGGCCTGGGCCACGATGCCAGTGATGATGATGATGATGAGGGTGATGTCCGCACACAGCTCATCACCAACTTCTTCAGCTGAATGTGAGTATCCAGAGATGTCATGTCAATGATGTGAGTTTGCATGATATGTGTGGGTGGTGCTCCGGTGCTGTTTGAGTGTGGCCATGTGCTACTTGACTGGATGCGTGCAGCGATGTGTCCTTACAGGTAGTCTGTACTCCCCAACAGTGTTGACATGCTAACTTGGTTTTGTGTAGGTATCTTGTGACATGTATTGGGCATGAGTATTGCAGTTCTGTCCTGTTCTTCAGTGCTTTTGACTGTGTGTCATGTCTGTCCTTCACAGGGTGCTTTCAGTGTTGTTTGGTCAACTTGGATCCCCC
The DNA here is from genome assembly GCA_963921515.1 of Calotriton arnoldi. Classification (NCBI taxonomy): domain Eukaryota; kingdom Metazoa; phylum Chordata; class Amphibia; order Caudata; family Salamandridae; genus Calotriton; species Calotriton arnoldi. Next base: position 794,271 of record CAWUFW010001951.1, read on the forward strand.
GACACCATGATTCAGCTTTCAGGGTGGCAGCAGTCGTTTCCCTACAGGTGATGTGCCACACACCCCTGGACTTTTTTTCTTCTACACTTTTTGACTGTGTGGCCACTGCCACGTGGGATTACCTTGCATTTGTAGTGGAAACAACATGTTACAAATGTGTAATAAACCTGTGCTTCACTTTGGGATGTGCGTTGTCTGTGGTCACACATCTGACTGACATTTGCTTACTGCACCTGTGGGCTAGTTAACACAGACTCTGAATAGGTGTGGTGTCTGTGCATTCCACTGTATTTCCTGGCAACATCAGTGTAGGCGATGAGTCAGATGGCCCTGCTGTCTATGTGTTGTGTAGCCCTAGTGGTGTGTCTCCCTCATATGTGTCACGTCGCCATGACTCACATGACGGTGTTGAACTTGCTGTGGCAGTTAGCATGCACAGTGTCATTTAGCAGATCATCATCTCCATGACAAAAACAACGTTGGAATCACAACAGAGGCAAGTATGGTGTATTAGTGAGTTTATTTACATACATGTGTGAGGATAGTGCACAGGATGGTGGGTGCTGTACATTGGTATTGGAATGCAAAGTTCCCAGATGAGTTGGAAGTGTTGGTAGCAGAAATGTCCTGAGTAAAGTCCACATTCATCTGATACATTAGTCTAACTTAAACTCCCCATGTCATGTGGGAGAGTTGTGTTGCATTCGACAGGGTGAACAGTTTGCACACAAAGGAGAATTTCCAGAACAGGTGTTGGGTTCCTGGGGGATGTACATGGCCATCGGCCTCTCAGTTGTCCTTCCTCGGACGACCCCTCTTCTTTCTGGGGGGACCCTCATGTGCAGGCTGCTGCAGTGCAGAGGACTCTCCACCAGAGTCATCCTCCCTCCCTGTGGCAGTTGCAGTTGTTGCGGCACCAGATGTTGTGGGCACACAGGGAGGTGTGGACATGTTGGTGCTAATCTGGCGGAGGCATGTCAATATGTCCCTCTGCACCGCTGTCAGTTCTTCCAATGTGTCCCACTTGGACTCCATGCCAGACATGTGTGTCTCCACACGGGACATGTGTGTCTCCACATGGGACATGTGGGAGTCCGAGCGGGCATGATGGGCAGCCTGCTGCTGTTGAATGTCCTTGAGGATCCCCACTACCTGGCTGACCTCTCCGGTGCTATTCTGGTACGCATCAGCAATGCGTGCCAGTTGTGGGTCATCATGCAGTCCAGACCCCTCTGCAAACAGCGACCTCTGCCTACCACCCCTACCACCACCCCTGGACACACGTGCGGGAGCTGCCGAGGCATGCACAGGTGACCCTCGGCCCCCTTGGGGGTTGGTACTGGGGTTGTTGTCCGTTGCTTCACGGTGGGCTGTGGTCCCTGTGTTGTTGTCATTGAGTGTCCTTGGTCTGTCCGTGTCGGTGGGGGTGGTCTGTGTGTTGGCAGATGTTGGAGGAATGGGTGCAGGGGGTGCAGATGGTGGTCCTGCTGGTGCTGCATGATGACTCCCACCGGAGGTGCCAGGTTGGTCTTCGCCATCCGATGAGGGCAGAGGCTGTTCCACACCAGAGAGCTCAGGGTCTCCCGGAGCCTGGGACACGGACTCCAACTCATCTGCTGCTGTGTCCCCATCATCACCTGTTTTTGGAAGAGACACACAATGTATGTTATGTTTCTGCAGGCATCAATGGTTCAAACACATGACAGTTGTGACTGTACCTCTGGATGCGGCCCTGTTCATTGCATTGTACTAAGTTGTCACAGTCAGCGGTTGATATTGGTGTGGCTCATTGTCCTGCCAACCTGATGCATTTCAATGTGGATGTTGAGGTGTGTGCATGACCAGCATTGGTGGTATTTGGTTGACATCCGGACCTCCTTCTCCCCCCAGCCCAGTTATCCCACCATGAAGCATGCCACACTTGCAGTGGGTGCAGGTTGACTCTCAGGATGTCAGTCAGTGGTGTCCTGCTGTTGGTTGGTGCACAGTTCCCAGCAGGGCCTTGTGCTCCCCACAACAGAGCACCATTGTCTGACATCTTGGAAGTGGCTTTTCACTCACTCTCTTGTAGAGCACGGTCCCAGGTGTGTTGTTTGGAGTTAGTGGAAGTGGTGTGTGTGTAAGGGCCTGCTGGTAGCTGTAGTCGGAGCTGGCACTCCTCCTCCCCCAGGCCAGACATCCCACCATGAAACGTGCTTCCATTGCAGGGAGTGCAAGTTGGCTTTCAGGATGTTAGTCAGTGGTGTCCTGCTGTTGGTTGGTGCACAGTTCCCAGCAGGGCCTTGTGCTCCCCACAACAGAGCACCATTGTCAGACATCTTTGAAGTGGCTTTTCACTCCCTGTGAGGTGTGCATGCTTCAGTGTGAGCTTGCCGGGCCATGCGGTGGGGGATGTTGAGCTGTGACTACCACTCCCATCATGCTATTGCCTACACCCCCCTTCCCAGCATGCCCATACTTCCTTCCTTTTGAGTGGACTTCACTGTGTGTGAGTGTGACAGCAATGGCAAGATGGCTGACAGTGTGGTCCTGTTGTTTGTTGGTGTCCAGTTCCCAGCAGGGCATTGTGCTCCCCACAGCTGAGGCCAGTGTCAGACATCTTTGACGTGGCTTTTCACTCCCTGTGAGGTGTGCATGCTTCAGTGTGAGCTTGCTGGGCCATGCGGGTGGGGGATGTTGAGCTGTGACTACCACTCCCATCATGCTATTGCCTACACCCCCTTCCCAGCATGCCCATACTTCCTTCCTTTTGAGTGGACTTCACTGTGTGTGAGTGTGACAGCAATGGCAAGATGGCTGACAGTGTGGTCCTGTTGTTTGTTGGTGCCCAGTTCCCAGCAGGGCCTTGTGCTCCCCACAGCTGAGGCCAGTGTCAGACATCTTTGAAGTGGCTTTTCACTCCCTGTGAGGTGTGCATGCTTCAGTGTGAGCTTGCCGGGCCATGCGGGTGGGGGATGTTGAGCTGAGACTGCCACTCCCATCATGCTATTGCCTACACCCCCCTTCCCAGCATGCCCATTCTTCCTTCCTTTTGAGTGGACTTCACTGTGTGTGAGTGTGACAGCAATGGCAAGATGGCTGACAGTGTGGTCCTGTTGTTTGTTGGTGCCCAGTTCCCAGCAGGGCCTTGTGCTCCCCACAGCAGTACCCAGTGTCAGCCATCTTGTCAGTTGTTTTCCACTCCCTGTGATGTGAGCATGGTTCAGAGTGGTGTTGATGGGCCAATTGTGAGGGTGACCAATATCTGTGACTACCACTCCCATCATGCTATTGCTTACACCCCCCTTCCCAGCATACTTCCTTCCTTTTGAGTGGACTTCACTGTGTGTGAGTGTGACAGCAATGGCAAGATGGCTGACAGTGTGGTCCTGTTGTTTGTTGGTGCCCAGTTCCCAGCAGGGCCTTGTGCTCCCCACAGCAGTACCCAGTGTCAGCCATCTTGTCAGTTGTTTTCCACTCCCTGTGATGTGAGCATGGTTCAGAGTGGTGTTGATGGGCCAATTGTGAGGGTGACCAATATCTGTGACTACCACTCCCATCATGCTATTGCCTACACCCCCTTCCCAGCATGTCCATACTTCCTTCCTTTTGAGTGGACTTCACTGTGTGTGAGTGTGACAGCAATGGCAAGATGGCTGACAGTGTGGTCCTGTTGTTTGTTGGTGCCCAGTTCCCAGCAGGGCCTTGTGCTCCCCACAGCTGAGGCCAGTGTCAGACATCTTTGAAGTGACTTTTCACTCCCTGTGAGGTGTGCATGCTTCAGTGTGAGCTTGCTGGGCCATGCGGGTGGGGTATGTTGAGCTGTGACTACCACTCCCATCATGCTATTGCCTACACCCCCCTTCCCAGCATGCCCATACTTCCTTCCTTTTGACTCTGCTTCTCTGTGGGGTAGTGTGCCTGTGCTGACAGGATGGCTTACAGTGTTGTCCTGGCGTTTGTTTGGCTACAAGTCCCAAAAGTGTCCCTGTGCTTCACACAGCATAACCCAGTGTGGTTGTTCTTTGTGGGATATTTAATTAGAGTGTGAGGCATTGCATTCTCCCAGGTGAGTTGTGTGGAGTTTGTGTTAAGGGGGTGTGTGAGAAAAGCTGCTGGTAACTATGATCAGAGCTGTCAGTCCTCCTTCCCACCCAGCCAGATATCCCACCATGGAACGTGCTTCCATTGCAGGGAGTGCAAGTTGGCTTTCAGGATGTCAGTCAGTGGTGTCCTGCTGTTGGTTGGTGCACAGTTCCCAGCAAGGCCTTGTGCTCCCCACAGCAGTACCCAGTGTCAGCCATCTTGTCAGTTGTTTTCCACTCCCTGTGATGTGAGCATGGTTCAGAGTGGTGTTGATGGGCCAATTGTGAGGGTGACCAATATCTGTGACTACAACTCCCATCATGCTATTGGCTACACTGACTTCACCAGCATACACAGGATTCCTTCCTTTCAGTGAGCTTCCCTGTGAGGTGGTGTTCTAGTGGTGGCAAAATATCTGACTGTGTTTGCTGGTGAGATTTGTGCCACTGCCTTGCTCTATTTGTTGTTAGGTTTGTACATGTTATGACACAGTTACATATCACTATGAGATGGCATGTATTGTGTTTATCTAACTAACATACACATCTTGGGATGATTATCTTTTGGTTGCTGTGGATTTGCTAAGGGTGCATGGTTTGACTATCCCCTTGACAGTGATGTGTGTGTATTGTCACACAATATTGTGTATAGTTGTTGTGTACTCACCAGGCTCTGGGATGTTTGATAGTCCATATACGCTCACTGGTGGTAGGATGGCCCAAACCTTCTCCTCCCAGGGCCTGAGGTATAGTGGTTTGGCAGGAGGGCCACTGCCGGTGCGCTGACTCAAGACGTAATCCTTCTTTAATAGGTCCTTGACCCTCCTGCGCACATCATACCACCTGTTCTGGATGTCTTCCTTTGTGCGCAAACATGTTGATTGTGCGTTCACCCTGTCGACGATCCTCTCCCACATCTTGGTTTTCTGCGACATGGGGGTCTGTTGGACCAATGTACCAAACAACTGTGGCTCTACCCTGAGGATCTCATCTACCAGGACTTCCAATTCACTGTCTAGGAACTTTGGATTCTTCTTTGGGGGCATGGTGATGGGTGGTGGTGGTGATTGATGTGTGTGTGTGTGCAAGTGAGGGTGGGTGAGTGTAGGTTTTGCTGGGTGTATGTGAGGGTGCTATTTGTGAGGTGCTAATGGTGTGTGGCTTGTGTGATGGATGAGCTGTGAGTGTGTCTGTGGTTGCTGTCTGATGGTGTTCTGTGCTGGCAGGTCAGTTGAATTTGCAAAGGATCATGGTAGGGATTTGTGGCCTTTATATGGGTGGAGTTGTGGGTGTGTCTTTGTTCCATGTTTCCCCCCAGTATTTATTGGCTTTGTCATTGCTTGTTTGGCCCTTTTTTTTGTATTTTTTCCTTTGTATTTTTTGGGCATGTAGGAGATGTTCTTCTGACCGAGTAGGACGCTGCAGTTGTCTCGTGCGAGCTTCTCCGAGTCGTTCACGCTGTGTTTCTGCTAGGTTTCATGTGCGGCGTACGCGTCGGTCGCGGAGTATTGGTTTGCTTCGGCTGGGTTTTGTATGCGTGTCGGTCGTACGGCTTGGGCTCCGTGCGACTCGGTCTGGTTTTCCACGCATTGCATCGTACTGCGCAGGTCGGAGTTCGCGGGTACGTTTCGGTCGGGTTCATTCCTGGTGTGTGTCGGTCGGTTCGATTCGCGTAGTTTCCCGGGCGGATAGCTTGTTTCCGTGCGGTTCGGTCGTTCGGCTTGTGTTCCGTACGAGTCGGTTGTGATTCACATGCATTTCATCGTACTACGCAGGTCGGGCAGCGCCGGTACGTGTCGGTCGGACTATATTCCCGTACCGAGTCGGTCGGTATGTTTTCCGGCCCGAATCGGAATCGGCCCCATAGTCTGTATTGCGATACCAATGGGTGATATGAGATTTAAAAAGAATGGCAAGGCTATGGATCCACTGATTTTCAAAATAGTCCATGATAAGGTTTGCTATCTCTGGGGCGAAGCAACACCCCATTGCTACCCCTTTAATATGGAAGTACAAGGAGTCTTTAAAGTTGAAGAAATTATTCTTAAAACATACAGTTGCTAATGATACTATAAATTCTGTGGGTACCTGGTGTGGTCCTTCCCTCTGGTCAAGAATATTTTTTAAAACCGCAAGTGCTTCGTCCTGGGGAATGTTTGTATATAATGATTCGATCTCGGGAGAGGATGTAGCCTTATGGCTAGAGCGGTTGACCTTGAAGCTGGAGAACCGGGTTTGAGTCTCAGCAACGACGCTCAACATCCTGTGATTCTGGGCAAATCACTTAATCTCCCTGTGCCTAACAAAAATGAATGTGTCCTCATGTAACAAAACTGGTGCTCATGTAAAGCGCTCTGATACCCGATGTCTCGGGTCTAGTTTGCGCTATATAAAACTCTAAAAAAAAAAAGAATGTGAAAAATAGTTGTTTATTTGTCTCAAAAGGGAGATTTTCTATTTTAGAGATCAAGTCCATGGTGTCTCTTACATATGATTTTGTGGGTTTGACAAAAGGTATAAGAAAAGTATCTATATATTTAGCCGCTGGTTCTAAAAGGGAGACGCAGGCTGAAATAATCAGTCTCCCGGCTGGGTTGTCTGCACTTTTGTGTATTTTTGGCAAGACATATAAGTTTGGTGTTTTGTGTGTGATGACATTCACACACAAAACAAAAAAAGCTTCCGTCGTGAGATGTAGTATCTGAGCTTTCAAACGTGGAGTTGGATGGGTATCGATTTGTCTATAGGGGGAAATATTATTGAGCTGTCTCATGACTACTCCATCATAATCTTCACTGTCCCAAAGAACAATCCCACTCCCTTTATCTGCCGGCTTGATAACTATGGCAGAATTGTCTGCCAAATTTTTTAAGGCTGTTGTTTCAGCCTTGGTACAGTTACCATTATAGAAGATTTTTTTATCATTGAGGGTGTCTATTTCTCTCATGACTTGTTCTTCAAATGCCAAGATTTCTATCGGCATAGTGGAACTTTCAGGACAAAAAGATGACATTTCTCAATCTGCTAACGTTAATTTCTTCCTCATCGGCACAATCCAAAAAGAAGGATTTTAATCTGATTTTCCGTAAGAGATGTAATACTTCTGTCTTTGTATCCACTGGATTTTGTACCGTTAGTGGGACAAAAGACAGGCCCTTCTGCAATAAATTTAGTTCAGTGTCTGTAAGGGTATGTTTGGATAAATTATAGATCGGAATAGGTTCCGATCTTTCAATCATTAGATCATATGACATTCTCATCGTCTGTATACTCTCCTCCTGGTCCTGAAAAACCCTTGTTCTTGGTTTTGGCCTCTCCATTCGCCACCGTCTCCTCTCCCCTGTTCCTGCCTTTGCCTAAAAAAGGTTGAGCCCTGGGGTACTGAAAATATGGCTGATAGGCACTAAATGATCCCTGATCAGAATCCGATGAAGTGTCTGAAAAAGTTATGAATTTTCTTTGGGAACAGCCTCTGTACTGCAAATTCAATGAGCTAGGATTATTATTATGATAGAAATTGTCTTTTAAAAAAGGATAAACCTGCTCAGTATTGAAATTTTCTATATCTTTAGCTACCTTTGTAGCTTTCTGATTGGTAGTATGTATTTTGAAATCAGCAATGGTTTTTTCTACTGACTCTAGTAATGCTTTTGCATCTGTAATGGTCGAGTCACCACCAATTTGCTCCTCCAATGCTTTGATCTCTTTGAGTTCTTTTTCATTAAACCTCAATGCAGTCTCTATTGGTAAGGCTATCCAATCCCTAGACCATTTGGTACCTACACCACTGAAGTTAAACAGATATGTCTTGTCAAATACAAAAATGACTCTAATATTTTTAACTTGCAACCTTGCGGGGATCGTGTTGTTTTTTAGATGTTCTAAAAGTACCTGAGCATGTAATTGAGTTCGGATATTCTTTTTTCTCAACTTCTTTTCATCTAGGCATAGTATTATTATTAGCAACAGTTGATAGAGAACTGATTATCGTGCACCATTGGCTGGAAGGAAGTATGAGGAGGAGGAGGACTGCACCATTACATTTTCCAACCAAGAAGACCTTATGTCTAATTGTCTGCCCAGTTGTCCACTCTTTTTCTTTTCAAAAACTCAGAATCACCAATAGCTATAGCCACCAAGTCCAGTCCTTAATGGGGTGTCTGCTAAAGATGCTTTTCAAACATTGCCACCAACAAAATGCCCAACCGGATATTTTATTATTTTTGATAGGATATACTTTCTGTACTAGAATTATAGGGATGTGTGTGGCGTATGTATTTTCAATCTTGCTAGTGAAAAAAATAAATAGGGGGAGGTGTATATGGCATCTAAAAATGTGTGATGTTTTTTCTAGCCGTACCGACCACCAGTACCGGGGCCAGCGGGGATGGCAACGCCAGCCAGCAGGGAGCAGATGCAGCACCTGCAGGGGGTGAACCAGCAGCAGTGGTGGGTGGTAGTAAATCATATTGCTTGCTTATTGACAATTGAATTTATACTCTAGCTGCAAGGGTGTACACTGGACACTGTACTGTTGAGACTAAGGGGCCTATTACAATGGCGGGTGGACAAAGTCCGCCCGTCACCGTAACAGTGAATGGGACCGTCCGGCAGAGGTGCGGCGGTCCCGCTGTGGGCATTAGGATGCCACCGCCACAGTGGCATCCCCCATCCACAAAATTGTGGCGGGCGGTGCGCACAGCACCGCCCGCCACAATGCTGTGGATGCACGTTGTGCATTAGCATGCACAAGGTGACAGGCACCGCGCAGTGCCTGCCACCTTGTCCATGCCAATGTAAGGGGGTACCACATGTACCCCCCATGTGCACCCCCCACCCCCCCAACACTCCGGGGGCCCGCAACGGGCCCCCAACAGTAAAGACTGTATGCCTTTCCATGGCGGCAACGCCGCCATGGAAAGGCTGATCACCGGCTGCATCGCAATATGGATGGCGGTGTCTTGCAGACACCGCCACCATATTGCGCCCGTTTTCCCCCGGTCGACGAGTCGACTGGTGGAAATGCGGCGGACGGTCTTCCCGTCCGCCGCGGACCCCCCAGCCATCCTAATATGGCGGGGGGTCATTCAGGCATGGATGGCGGGCAGATTGCCCCCGCTGGGCCGGCGGTGGCTACCGCCGGGCCGGCGGGGTCGATCCACCCGTCATCCTAATGGGCCCCTAAGTTGTGAACAGTTGAAGAAACCCTTTACATAGCATTAGCATATACAGCAGGAGTTAAGTAACTAATGGCCTCTTCTATCTTCAACTCAGCAAAGAAAGTTTTATGAAGAAGAGTCAAACCTTGATGGGTTGACGGAAAAGGGAAAGAAGGATGGAAGGAGGAAGGATGGTTGAAATGTAATATGACTGGCAGAGAAGGATGTGTGGATAAAGGCGGGATGCATATTTTAGGTGGCTGATAGGATGCATGGGTGGTTGAAGGATGGGTGAAAGGTGAAAGAAAGGATGCCTGCATTGGTGGGTGAAAGTATATGGGTGAAAGGAATCCTCCGGGGGTTTGATGGGTCAAATGCAAGCAAGGACGCATGGGTGGTTAAATGACAAATGTATGTTGGTGAAAGGTTTGTTGAGAATGATAGCCATGTTTGGATGGATGGATGGTATTCAATCATAGGTGAAGACTGGATGAAGAGAATGTAAAAGAAACATAACCCGTGCCTGAGTAGCAAAGCCAAGGGTGAAGAATAAAAATATTGCTAAAAGAACAATGCAATGATAAAAGGAAAAATCCCTGGGAAGAAGAATAAACAAGGAATGTTCTTTTTTAACAAGGTTTTTGATTCAAAGGTTTGAGGCTGTATTTCAGACTACTCCCTTGACTCACAGGAGTTTTCAAACACAACTTTTATATTACGTGCCCACCCATCATCAATTGCCTCCCTCCGAGGCCCACTCCCTACGCATGGCATTTCGACAGTGTCGGCCATGGGTGGCCTATCGGCTGCATGGTTACAATAGTAGTACCTCGCGTGACGTCCTGACGTATATCATCATTCATATTAGTAACTATTTATATCTGTAGTCAGGGTGAAAGTGAAATTGAGCATTTGCCATTTAACAGAGCATGGCCATTATAGAAAAAGAGATAATTGTGTAGTACAGCTGCCCCACCTGCAGACAGCAGTAAAGTCACAAGAGTCTGCAACACGAGTATGTCTGTCTAGGGTGCCAGCTGAGTTGGCATACCTAAAAGATTCATTTAGCTAAACAAGAGAGAGAAGAAGAATACTTGTCTACTCCATAGTGCCTAATGCCTGACACTCTAAACACATCCAAATCTTAGAGGCCGAGGAATCGAGGATACCACAATGTTATGTACTGCTTGTGCTACTGTGCCATTATATCATTTTATGTGTTACTGTTTTGTTAAGAGTATTTTTTACAATTGACTTTTTTCTTTCTTGACATAGCTACTCCTTCCCAACACACCAGGCAGGAGATAGCAGCCAAGACCCGGAAACTGAAGCTGGAGGCTATCAAGGCAGAATATCGGTGGCTGGCGGCCTTGGAGGAGTTGACGGCAGAAGCTGCAGCCTCCAATGCCCTGGGCCCTGGGCCCAGGCCCCCCCAGTGCCTCCAGTGGTATGGTGCCGTGGTCCAGCAGCTTCCCGCCACCATTCTTCAACCACTGCTGCTCCCCCGTACACTTTGAACCTTTCAACGCCGCATGCTCCTGAGGATGGCGAGCCAGGAGGCCAAGATGGAGAAGCATTTTGACCAGCTCGAGAGGAAGATCCGAGTCCTAGCCCGCCGCTAGACCTCTCTTGCCCCTTTTTTCAACTTTTGGAGGGGAATGTGGGAGTTGGGGGAAACTTGGGTTATATTATTTTTTTATGGGCATTTGATTTATATAGCTCAAAGCTGATGAAGCTGACCTTCTCGCTGTGAGGGGAACGGCCACCGACCTTGCTTTTCCTGCCTGCCGTGAGGGGAACGGCCAGTAGCCTTAGACGCATGCCGTGAGGGGAACGGCTCCTCAAAAAACCACAACTCCCAGCAGCCTGCATCGGCGCTCGACGTGACGCCGCTGATCTGCGCCTGGAGGCGCGATAAGAACATCGCCGGCCTCCCGCAGCGCGGGACGCGTGCGGGTGAAGCCCGGGCCAAGGGTGGGCCCCTCGGCGACTGGAGTAGGCCGGGCTGTGCCACCCCTCTGACATTCGCCATCATCTTTGACATCTGTATGGTGAGTGAAGCAAGGCGTGCCCCTGAGGAATTCATTTGTAATGGCCAAATGGTCCGTTATGCCTAGCTTGCGTGCCTCAGCCTCTATAGACAGTATGTTGGAGAGAGTTGTTAATATTGTTAGCACTGAAATTGAATTAACTGAGAGGCGTATGTCCCTGGGATCTATAACCCCTCAACCCACCCCTCACCTGTGAACGGCGATCACATCAGCCCCTCTATGATGTTGAATTCACCAACTGGTCATAATACGCATTCGCATTTGCCAGCCCTGGGAACCAGGCTGAGCATTGAGGATAACAAATCTATTGGGGTCCCCAGAGAGGCTGCACATACTTTGCCACAAAATTGCTGCAAGGACACAGGTGTTAATGTGATTGTTTCCCCAAATCCCGAAATCTCAGGGGCAAAAAGGAAAAGGAAAATAACTAAGCCTGTTTGCCCAAAGAGGAAATAACCATCCCGCCTAAAACCACAGCATACCGCTCTAAGCACATGGATTCAAGGTCCAGTGGTCGCAGCTGATATAGTGACTGATGCAGTAATTGCTGGTGCCCCTGCTGCTTTAAAGCCTATTGACATGTCTAATCATTCAATTCATATTCAGACTCAGACGGAGCCCATACCAGCACTTTTTAATAATTTTACACTGGGAGACACTGCTATTGACATTATTGTAGACACTATGTTTGAGCGTGTCAAGGAACTTGTTGACAAGAATTTTGCCTCACTTTGGAAGCGCCTGGATCGTCTAGAATCACTTGTTAATAAGTCTAGTTTGCACAGTAACGCACCCAAGTTGTCTGATAAACTACAGGTTCAGAATGGCTTACCCCCTAGCATTTCTAGCATGCCACAGCTAACCTCAACTGCTGCGCAACCTATGTTAACTGGGTATTGTGATACTTGCGATACTTGTCGCAAAGTTAAAGAATGTATTTTCCCTGAGCCTTCCATCCACCCGGGGAAAAATTCACACCCAGGTACTTCCAACACACTACAGCCGCCTAGCCAACGAGCTGCTCTTATTCCTAGTATAGCCCCTGTAAATAATGCCAGCCAAGTACATAAGTCCCAGAGTACAGACCCTGCCACCAGAAAAAATGTTTGCGGGCCCGCTGAAGCAAGAAAAGATGTTTTAAGTTTACCACCTGAGGCCTGCCCTTATGTCTTGGTCTTAACAGGGGTGCCCCCTTTAGGGAAAAATCAGCCAGAGTCCTGGGATCAACTGCGTAATAAGAGTGCTAATTGGCTGGCAAAGCATAAAGGGTTTAGTGCGCCTGACATTAATGATATCTTGATGGTGCGCAGGGTTGGCTGGGTTGGTCCCTCTGATAAGACCATAGAAGGAGACTGCGTTGTTATTAACTTTCGCCGGCCGGCCCTGGTAAAATCTATATTAAGTTTAAGAGAGTACAATAGTTCCTTACCTACTGATATTTGGTCATTGCCTCTTGGCTATTTTTATAAACCCAATGTCTTCCATAATATACCAGTCATTTCCCCACTCTTGTCACAAAATAGGTTTACTTCCCTTTCTGGTTTAGACACTTTAGATTGACTGCCTCTTATACCATTGCCCATCGAATTGGCCCTACCACATTAGCATCTGTCCCCCTGGTAAGTGATGTTTCTGGGCCCTTACATCACTATTTGCAGGTGCTAAGCTGGAACGTTGCCGGCTTAGCCTCTAAAGTAAATAACGAGGACTGGGTCAAGCTGGTAAATAAATTTGACATTTTAATGTTCCAGGAGACCTGGGCTACAGGGGAGTTATATCTCGAGGGCTTTCAATGTTTTAATATCTGCGCACCTGCTCCTATACATGGGCGACCCTCGGGCGGCCTTTCTATTTGGGTTAATATTCTGTCTGGTGGCAGTGTCAAAACTATTTCCACAAATAGCCCCAACTTCCAAGCTTTGCTATATACACGGGGGCTTCTATTTGTTTTATTAATTTTTATAATAACGATTTCCTGAGTGTACCAAATATGATTGTCGCAAATCTTTTTAATTTTGTGTCAGACATACAAATTGCAATAGGGAACTGCAATCTAACTGGAATTTGTCTGGGCGGAGATTTTAATGTTAAGATTTCTGGGGCAAATATATCAGATACCGTCCACGTACCATATGTAAATTTGTGTAAAAGGGGGACTGAATTAGTGGACTATTTGTCAAACCATGAGTTATTAAATGTGATGGACATTGCAGCCACAAACCATAACGACAGTCACCCAACAGCAACGTTCAGAGGTCGTGGCTGTGCTTCAATAATCGATTATGTTTTTATATCAGCCTCGCTGGAAGATATTTTAGTTAGGGCGGAGGTTATACCCACTGTTTTTGGGGATCATAACCCAACCTCGGTCATGCTTAGGGTCACTTCTAGAGCCAATTTTATTGTAGAACCAGGAGCAAGTAATTTATCACCCTCAACTGACAACTTAAGAATTATATGGAAAGGTATCGACAATAGTAATGTGTTCTCGAATATGGTAATATGGTAATATCTTATCGAACATTTGTCGATACCTGTTTGTCGCCTATGGACCCCAATCCTGAGGTAGTTGTTGCCTTTGCCCATTTATGCGCAGGCATCAAACAAATGATCTCAAAACCCCTGTCTACCAATAACCACAATACTAAGTGGTTTAATAGTGATTGCTTACGGGCCAACAGAGAGCTTCGTGCTGCTTTGTCATCTACACCAAGGGATGCAAGCCTTGTTAGATCACTGAGGAATCAATACAATAAAGTGGTTAAGCAGAGGAAAGATGAGATCTTAAGAGAACAATGGGATAATTTGGCCAGCGCTGCGAGTTTAAATAACACAAATGGCTTTTGGGCATCTGTTAAAAATATGAGAACTATGGGCCAGAATTTAACTCCTCTAAGCTGTAATATAACCAGCAAAGCTGGGGTAGCACATTTTTCAAAAATATATACAGCTTCTACTCAGAATGAGGCCCATATAGATCTTCACGTTTCTTCACGAGTCCAGATATCGATAGCTGAAGTTGAGGACGCTATTGATCAAAGTCTAGGTAATAAGGCCCCTGGCTCGGATGGGCTTTATATTGATCTTATCAAGCATAAACCGGAGTTTTGGGCACCGCTTTTACTCAATGTTTTGAACAATCTAACAAATTCTCATATCCCCAGCACATGGTCAACTAGCATTATAGTCCCGATTTTTAAAAAGGGGGACAGGTTCAACCCTAGCTGTTACAGACCGATCTCTTTGATCGACAACACACTCAAGCTACTTGGGCGGGTATTATTTAATAAAATTATGAGTTGGGCTGAGGATGAAAGTATCTTAGATAAATGTCAGTTAGGTTTCAGAAGCAAATTGGGAACTGTAGAGCAATGCCTTAATCTAAATTTGATTATTGGTAAATACAAGATAGCTCGACAGTCCCCAATTTACCTGGCCTTTATGGATCTCACCTCAGCATTTGATTTTGTAAATAGATCGCGTCTTTGGCTATGTCTTTTAAATTACGGGCTGGACGAGGTCTTAGTACACTTTTTGGCTTACTTACATAGGGATCTGGGGGCTAAGGTGAGGATCAGTAGGGACGGGGTAGTATCAGGGAACATCGTGATTGGCAGAGGGGTCAGGCAGGGATGCGTACTGGCCCCTCTGCTGTTTATCCTATATATTAATGAGCTGAATAATGAGTAGTCTAAATTGACTAAGGACGTCCCGATGATCAATGGCAACAAGCTACCCGCCCTATTGTATGCGGATGATGCGGTCCTAATGGGCCGCACACCCAATGCCAACCCAACTTTTTCTCAAACCATATTCTAATTTCATTTCCACCTAACTACTATTCCCCATATCTAAACTACTCTCTCTTCCCACTTTTTCTCAAACTATATTTCAATTTCATTTTCACCTAACTACTATTCTCCATATCTTAACTACTCTCACATATGTCGATTTTCCTGCCCCCAAACCCTTTTCCTTTATATTTACCCCTTTTCAGCCTTGAAAAAGCCCTCGGCCGATGGGCCATATGGGCGAAACACGTGTCGGCTGTTTCTTTACTTTGTTTTTGTCCTATGCATGAGAATACAAATAAATACTATGCATTTGAAAATCACCAAAGAACGCTTGGAAATCATTCCGCACAAATACATCCGAATTTGAAAAGGCACAATCCTCCATCCTTCTCTAGACTTACCCTATAATGGCTTTTGGGTGTAGCCATTTGTGAGGAACGTGCCACTACTAAGACTGGGCTCTGACAACTGTAGCACATGAACCCAGATTTCTCCACCCATTACAGTTACCTACGTGTAGGTCTGGTGTTGTTGTTACCTTTAGGCCATTTCAAAGTCATCATCATCCAAATCTGTTGGTTTCAGTGAATTTGAAAACTTTTATCTTCTTCTGGTGGCAGTTCTCAAAGTAGTCACGCTCGTGCCCAAGCCCTGAGTCATTCCATCATCTCTGATGCTTCTGAGTCTGACACCGAGTATGGTGTCCAACTCCGTACCAACAGTGTCCCGAGTGAGTA
Source organism: Calotriton arnoldi (assembly GCA_963921515.1). NCBI lineage: Eukaryota > Metazoa > Chordata > Amphibia > Caudata > Salamandridae > Calotriton > Calotriton arnoldi. The sequence continues at coordinate 810,076 of CAWUFW010001951.1, forward strand.
CCGACTCATCCCGACTCCCGACTCAAAATGCAATGGATCGGCCTGTGGTAGTACAATTTTGTTATTGAATAACAAGAAGGGAAAGATTGACTTGACTGAGTCACTTTTTGTGTGTAGAGTAGACTAGATTTGTTTTTGCAAGCTTTGCATTATCTAAGGGACTGGTCGGGTTTGAGTCTTTGAGGGGTATAAAGTAAGCATAAAACAAAGCAGTGTGGACAGTGTGGAGTGGACCCACTGAAAAGGAATCTCGCTATCCAATCTCTCGAAGAGGAAAAACCTTCAGGGGAAAATTATTGATCAGCCGTCAGTATGCCGCCAACATTGGGAATCTCAATCATCATCACTAATACATTAAGCGTAACAAACAAACACCCAGTCTCACACTGCCTGCCACCACATGAATCATCTCTTCATCTCAAGTCTCAACTCAAACTGACACATGATGATGACATATCCTTCACAACAAGTTCACATCACAACAAACAACAATCATGCAATGCATGCCATCATTTACCTGTTCTTCCAGTGTGCTCATCGTGATCGATTGGCGGCACATTGCAGATTGCAGATCCTCCATTTCTTAGACTGTAAATCGAATTATACAATAATGTCAAATGTGGGGCAGTCCCTCAAGGCTACGAAAGGATAGCTAGATAGTCAGGGCCCAGGGTTGAAGGCAGAGGCAGGCACACATTTGCTTGTTTACTCCATCCAATGTCTGGCTCGAGGGAAATGGCTTTAAGGCGAGTCCGGACCTCTTCACTGCACACAGGTGCAACTCCAATCCAGCAATAAAATGTGTCTAAGATTAAGACAGTGGGGATTGGTCAACCAGACACACACAAATATAATAAAGTAAATAATGTTCCTTAGCTATATCTTTTTTTCTTTTTTTTTCTTTTTTGGGCATCAAAGATAAAAAGAAACTAGAAAAGCCTAGTAGTCAGGGAAGTAGAGCTCGTCCTCAAATTCTGGTAGTTCGCCCAGAAGTAGGACATCTAAAACACTACTTCCATGACCTGAGTCTCCGTCATCGTCTTCCTGTGGTACTTCAGGTATAGTGTACTCTGGTGGAATAAAGTGCTGATTCATTTTGATCATGGTTAATCTCTCAAAGTTTTGAGGCAAGAGACTGGTTCTTCTCACTGTCAGAACGGCACCAGCAGCACTGAAAACACACTCAGCGGAGACACTGGCAACGGGGCAAGCCAGATAGTTTATCGCCAGCACTGGCCATTGGCGCCTCTTCCCATACTAATACAGCAATGGGTTTCAATCAAAGTAGATCTCTGTTGGGTCATCCAGTTATGCCTGGACCATCCACTCAATGGTCATGTGTGCTCCGCCTTGCTCAGTCTCTTTTGCCTTTGCCTTTTGCCTTTGCACTGGACTTAAGCCCTGCCAGTGGAAACCATTCCTTTGCCGATTTTGGGGTAGATGCTCCTGTTCTTGTTGTTGATGTTGTTCTTGCTGTGGGTAGTTTTGGCTGCTGTGAGCCAACCGCACTGCCCTCAGGCTCTGAACTTGAAGGCTGCCCAGCAGTACTTGTGCCCTGGAGGAACATACCTCTAATTCCCAGCTATTCTTTTTCTAGCTGACTGGCTTGCACAGCGATCCAAGTTTTGTAGTTGACAACATCCCTGTCTGAAAAAGGAATGAAAGCGGCCAGTAATGGTTTGTACCATGGATCAAGAATTGTGGCACAAATGTAATGGTTGAATGACACAATGTCTCTTTGCACCCTTGTATTTGCAGATAAGCGAAGGATTTAGCTCTTCACCACCTTCAAGGGCTAGTTGGCTGGCCTTATGAGCTGAGCCTCAGGGCCATAAAAGGCTCCAACCACCTTGAACCCCACACCTGGACTATATCGTCTGTGAGTTTTGCCCCCAAGTATTGCCACCCCAGTCCTGGACTCTTGCAAGTGGACCTGAAGTTGCTGTGCCAGCCCAGCTGTGGTCCTCATCGAAACTGACATGAAGCAATACGAAGTGATGCAAAGACTCACAAAGCCTTGCCACACAGCTGCCAGCTTCATCAGAACTGACGCAGAGTAGTAGAAAGCTCTGCCAAGCTTCACTGCACAGCTCACCAGACCGGCGCAAAGTCCTGCAAAGCCTTGCTGCAAAGCTTAATTGGAATCAACACTGGACAACGCAAAGCCTCACAAAGCAACACCGCACAGACCACGCACAAAGGACATAAGGTACTTTATTCAGTGGGCCTAGCTTGGTCCCTGTCTCCGGCACATGCTACATCACAGTCAGCCTGAGCTTTATCCAAGTTGGGCGCGACCATATAATCACAGTTGGAGCTTTGTGCTTTCAAGCACTTTTTGTTTTTACTGAAATCTTAAGATTGAATTTCTCCAGTCCTACTGATTGGATTTTTGTCATTTTGGTCTCAAATAATTTATTAAAATGTACTTATTGTTCTAAATTGGTGTAGGATTTTTCTTGTGTTGTGTTTTCACTTTATTACTGTTTGAAGTGCTGCATAAATACATTGCACGTTGCCTCTATATTAAGCTTGACTGTTTTAGTGCCAAGCTACCAAAGGGTTGAGCACAGGTTAATTTGAGGTTTGCTTTTATTTCATCCAGACAAGAATTGTGGTTCCTGCTTGAGCAGGATTCAACCAGTAACCCATTTCCTACAAGTTTCATGGGGACACTCTATAAAGTGGGGACAGGTAAAAATTGAATAAATGAAATAATGAATTGCTAGTGTCCCTCCAGAGCCAATGGGGACTTTGCAGGAGGCAGGGGGCAGGCACAAATTGAATAAATGAATTCAAAAGAACAACTTGATACTAAAATCAGCCACAAGCACTTATAAAATATATCAGGAAAAATAAAAAGTGAACAAAAATGTCATGGCTTCTTTTATGAATGTTCCTTGAAAATGGCTTTCAAATGTAGAATAAAAGGGTTAAAGCACTCACTGACTGTCCAAAGAACAATCCCACTCCCTTTATCTGCCGGCTTGATAACTATGGCAGAATTGTCTGCCAAATTTTTTAAGGCTGTTGTTTCAGCCTTGGTACAGTTACCATTATAGAAGATTTTTTTATCATTGAGGGTGTCTATTTCTCTCATGACTTGTTCTTCAAATGCCAAGATTTCTATCGGCATAGTGGAACTTTCAGGACAAAAAGATGACATTTCTCAATCTGCTAACGTTAATTTCTTCCTCATCGGCACAATCCAAAAAGAAGGATTTTAATCTGATTTTCCGTAAGAGATGTAATACTTCTGTCTTTGTATCCACTGGATTTTGTACCGTTAGTGGGACAAAAGACAGGCCCTTCTGCAATAAATTTAGTTCAGTGTCTGTAAGGGTATGTTTGGATAAATTATAGATCGGAATAGGTTCCGATCTTTCAATCATTAGATCATATGACATTCTCATCGTCTGTATACTCTCCTCCTGGTCCTGAAAAACCCTTGTTCTTGGTTTTGGCCTCTCCATTCGCCACCGTCTCCTCTCCCCCTGTTCCTGCCTTTGCCTAAAAAAGGTTGAGCCCTGGGGTACTGAAAATATGGCTGATAGGCACTAAATGATCCCTGATCAGAATCCGATGAAGTGTCTGAAAAAGTTATGAATTTTCTTTGGGAACAGCCTCTGTACTGCAAATTCAATGAGCTAGGATTATTATTATGATAGAAATTGTCTTTTAAAAAAGGATAAACCTGCTCAGTATTGAAATTTTCTATATCTTTAGCTACCTTTGTAGCTTTCTGATTGGTAGTATGTATTTTGAAATCAGCAATGGTTTTTTCTACTGACTCTAGTAATGCTTTTGCATCTGTAATGGTCGAGTCACCACCAATTTGCTCCTCCAATGCTTTGATCTCTTTGAGTTCTTTTTCATTAAACCTCAATGCAGTCTCTATTGGTAAGGCTATCCAATCCCTAGACCATTTGGTACCTACACCACTGAAGTTAAACAGGTATGTCTTGTCAAATACAAAAATGACTCTAATATTTTTAACTTGCAACCTTGCGGGGATCGTGTTGTTTTTTAGATGTTCTAAAAGTACCTGAGCATGTAATTGAGTTCGGATATTCTTTTTTCTCAACTTCTTTTCATCTAGGCATAGTATTATTATTAGCAACAGTTGATAGAGAACTGATTATCGTGCACCATTGGCTGGAAGGAAGTATGAGGAGGAGGAGGACTGCACCATTACATTTTCCAACCAAGAAGACCTTATGTCTAATTGTCTGCCCAGTTGTCCACTCTTTTTCTTTTCAAAAACTCAGAATCACCAATAGCTATAGCCACCAAGTCCAGTCCTTAATGGGGTGTCTGCTAAAGATGCTTTTCAAACATTGCCACCAACAAAATGCCCAACCGGATATTTTATTATTTTTGATAGGATATACTTTCTGTACTAGAATTATAGGGATGTGTGTGGCGTATGTATTTTCAATCTTGCTAGTGAAAAAAATAAATAGGGGGAGGTGTATATGGCATCTAAAAATGTGTGATGTTTTTCTAGCCGTACCGACCACCAGTACCGGGGCCAGCGGGGATGGCAACGCCAGCCAGCAGGGAGCAGATGCAGCACCTGCAGGGGGTGAACCAGCAGCAGTGGTGGGTGGTAGTAAATCATATTGCTTGCTTATTGACAATTGAATTTATACACTCGCTGCAAGGGTGTACACTGGACACTGTACTGTTGAGACTAAGGGGCCTATTACAATGGCGGGTGGACAAAGTCCGCCCGCCACCGTAACAGTGAATGGGACCGTCCGCAAGAGGTGCGGCGGTCCCGCTGTGGGCATTAGGATGCCACCGCCACAGTGGCATCCCCCATCCACAACATTGTGGCGGGCGGTGCGCACAGCACCGCCCGCCACAATGCTGTGGATGCACGTTGTGCATTGGCATGCACAAGGTGACAGGCACCGTGCAGTGCCTGCCACCTTGTCCATGCCAATGTAAGGGGGTACCACAGGTACCCCCCATGTGCACCCCTCACCCCCCCAACACTCCGGGGGCCCGCAACGGGCCCCCAACAGTAAAGACTGTATGCCTTTCCATGGCGGCAACGCCGCCATGGAAAGGCTGATCACCGGCTGCATCGCAATATGGATGGCGGTGTCTTGCAGACACCGCCACCATATTGCGCCCGTTTTCCGCCCGGTCGACGAGTCGACTGGTGGAAAAGCGGCGGACGGTCTTCCCGTCCGCCGCGGACCCCCCAGCCATCCTAATATGGCGGGGGGTTATTCAGGCATGGATGGCGGGCAGATTGCCCCCGCTGGGCCGGCGGTGGCTACCGCCGGGCCGGCGGGGTCGATCCACCCGTCATCCTAATGGGCCCCTAAGTTGTGAACAGTTGAAGAAACCCTTTACATAGCATTAGCATATACAGCAGGAGTTAAGTAACTAATGGCCTCTTCTATCTTCAACTCAGCAAAGAAAGTTTTATGAAGAAGAGTCAAACCTTGATGGGTTGACGGAAAAGGGAAAGAAGGATGGAAGGAGGAAGGATGGTTGAAATGTAATATGACTGGCAGAGAAGGATGTGTGGATAAAGGCAGGATGCATATTTTAGGTGGCTGATAGGATGCATGGGTGGTTGAAGGATGGGTGAAAGGTGAAAGAAAGGATGCCTGCATTGGTGGGTGAAAGTATATGGGTGAAAGGAATCCTCCGGGGGTTTGATGGGTCAAATGCAAGCAAGGACGCATGGGTGGTTAAATGACAAATGTATGTTGGTGAAAGGTTTGTTGAGAATGATAGCCATGTTTGGATGGATGGATGGTATTCAATCATAGGTGAAGACTGGATGAAGAGAATGTAAAAGAAACATAACCCGTGCCTGAGTAGCAAAGCCAAGGGTGAAGAATAAAAATATTGCTAAAAGAACAATGCAATGATAAAAGGAAAAATCCCTGGGAAGAAGAATAAACAAGGAATGTTCTTTTTTAACAAGGTTTTTGATTCAAAGGTTTGAGGCTGTATTTCAGACTACTCCCTTGACTCACAGGAGTTTTCAAACACAACTTTTATATTACGTGCCCACCCATCATCAATTGCCTCCCTCCGAGGCCCACTCCCTACGCATGGCATTTCGACAGTGTCGGCCATGGGTGGCCTATCAGCTGCATGGTTACAATAGTAGTACCTCGCGTGACGTCCTGACGTATATCATCATTCATATTAGTAACTATTTATATCATCTGCCTTTTTGTAGTCAGGGTGAAAGTGAAATTGAGCATTTGCCATTTAACAGAGCATGGCCATTATAGAAAAAGAGATAATTGTGTAGTACAGCTGCCCCACCTGCAAACAGCAGTAAAGTCACAAGAGTCTGCAACACGAGTATGTCTGTCTAGGGTGCCAGCTGAGTTGGCATACCTAAAAGATTCATTTAGCTAAACAAGAGAGAGAAGAAGAATACTTGTCTACTCCATAGTGCCTAATGCCTGACACTCTAAACACATCCAAATCTTAGAGGCCGAGGAATCGAGGATACCACAATGTTATGTACTGCTTGTGCTACTGTGCCATTATATCATTTTATGTGTTACTGTTTTGTTAAGAGTATTTTTTACAATTGACTTTTTTCTTTCTTGACATAGCTACTCCTTCCCAACACACCAGGCAGGAGATAGCAGCCAAGACCCGGAAACTGAAGCTGGAGGCTATCAAGGCAGAATATCGGTGGCTGGCGGCCTTGGAGGAGTTGACGGCAGAAGCTGCAGCCTCCAATGCCCTGGGCCCTGGGCCCAGGCCCCCCAGTGCCTCCAGTGGTATGGTGCCGTGGTCCGGCAGCTTCCCGCCACCATTCTTCAACCACTGCTGCTCCCCGTACACTTTGAACCTTTCAACGCCGCATGCTCCTGAGGATGGCGAGCCAGGAGGCCAAGATGGAGAAGCATTTTGACCAGCTCGAGAGGAAGATCCGAGTCCTAGCCCGCCGCTAGACCTCTCTTGCCCCTTTTTTCATCTTTTGGAGGGGAATGTGGGAGTTGGGGGAAACTTGGGTTATATTATTTTTTTATGGGCATTTGATTTATATAGCTCAAAGCTGACGAAGCTGACCTTCTCGCTGTGAGGGGAACGGCCACCGACCTTGCTTTTCCTGCCTGCCGTGAGGGGAACGGCCAGTAGCCTTAAACGCATGCCGTGAGGGGAACGGCTCCTCAAAAAACCACAACTCCCAGCAGCCTGCATCGGCGCTCGACGTGACGCCGCTGATCTGCGCCTGGAGGCGCGATAAGAACATCGCCGGCCTCCCGCAGCGCGGGACGCCAGCTCAAAGCTGACGAAGCTGACTTTCTCGCCGTGAGGGGAACGGCCACCGACCTTGCTTTTCCTGCCTGCCGTGAGGGGAACGGCCAGTAGCTTTAGACGCTTGCCGTGAGGGGAACGGCTCCTCAAAAAACCACAACTCCCAGCAGCCTGCATCAGCGCTCGACGTGACGCCGCTGATCTGCGCCTGGAGGCGCGATAAGAACATCGCCGGCCTCTCGCAGCGCAGGACGCGTGCGGGTGAAGCCCGGGCCAAGGGTGGGCCCCTCGGCGACTGGAGTAGGCCGGGCTGTGCCACCCATCTGACATTCGCCATCATCTTTGACATCTGTATGGTGAGTGAAGCAAGGCGTGCCCCTGAGGAATTCATTTGTAATGGCCAAATGGTCCGTTATGCCTAGCTTGCGTGCCTCAGCCTCTATAGACAGTATGTTGGAGAGAGTTGTTAATATTGTTAGCACTGAAATTGAATTAACTGAGAGGCGTATGTCCCTGGGATCTATAACCCCTCAACCCACCCCCTCACCTGTGAACGGCGATCACATCAGCCCCTCTATGATGTTGAATTCACCAACTGGTCATAATACGCATTCGCATTTGCCAGCCCTGGGAACCAGGCCGAGCATTGAGGATAACAAATCTATTGGGGTCCCCAGAGAGGCTGCACATACTTTGCCACAAAATTGCTGCAAGGACACAGGTGTTAATGTGATTGTTTCCCCAAATCCCGAAATCTCAGGGGCAAAAAGGAAAAGGAAAATAACTAAGCCTGTTTGCCCAAAGAGGAAATAACCATCCCGCCTAAAACCACAGCATACCGCTCTAAGCACATGGATTCAAGGTCCAGTGGTCGCAGCTGATATAGTGACTGATGCAGTAATTGCTGGTGCCCCTGCTGCTTTAAAGCCTATTGACATGTCTAATCATTCAATTCATATTCAGACTCAGACGGAGCCCATACCAGCACTTTTGAATAATTTTACACTGGGAGACACTGCTATTGACATTATTGTAGACACTATGTTTGAGCGTGTCAAGGAACTTGTTGACAAGAATTTTGCCTCACTTTGGAAGCGCCTGGATCATCTAGAATCACTTGTTAACAAGTCTAGTTTGCACAGTAACGCACCCAAGTTGTCTGATAAACTGCAGGTTCAGAATGGCTTACCCCTAGCATTTCTAGCATGCCACAGCTAACCTCAACTGCTGCGCAACCTATGTTAACTGGGTATTGTGATACTTGCGATACTTGTCGCAAAGTTAAAGAATGTATTTTCCCTGAGCCTTCCATCCACCCGGGGAAAAATTCACACCCAGGTACTTCCAACACACTACAGCCGCCTAGCCAACGAGCTGCTCTTATTCCTAGTATAGCCCCTGTAAATAATGCCAGCCAAGTACATAAGTCCCAGAGTACAGACCCTGCCACCAGAAAAAATGTTTGCGGGCCCGCTGAAGCAAGAAAAGATGTTTTAAGTTTACCACCTGAGGCCTGCCCTTATGTCTTCGTCTTAGCAGGGGTGCCCCCTTTAGGGAAAAATCAGCCAGAGTCCTGGGATCAACTGCGTAATAAGAGTGCTAATTGGCTGGCAAAGCATAAAGGGTTTAGTGCGCCTGACATTAATGATATCTTGATGGTGCGCAGGGTTGGCTGGGTTGGTCCCTCTGATAAGACCATAGAAGGAGACTGCGTTGTTATTAACTTTCGCCGGCCGGCCCTGGTAAAATCTATATTAAGTTTAAGAGAGTACAATAGTTCCTTACCTACTGATATTTGGTCATTGCCTCTTGGCTATTTTTATAAACCCAATGTCTTCCATAATATACCAGTCATTTCCCCACTCTTGTCACAAAATAGGTTTACTTCCCTTTCTGGTTTAGACACTTTAGATTGACTGCCTCTTATACCATTGCCCATCGAATTGGCCCTACCACATTAGCATCTGTCCCCCTGGTAAGTGATGTTTCTGGGCCCTTACATCACTATTTGCAGGTGCTAAGCTGGAACGTTGCCGGCTTAGCCTCTAAAGTAAATAACGAGGACTGGGTCAAGCTGGTAAATAAATTTGACATTTTAATGTTCCAGGAGACCTGGGCTACAGGGGAGTTATATCTCGAGGGCTTTCAATGTTTTAATATCTGCGCACCTGCTCCTATACATGGGCGACCCTCGGGCGGCCTTTCTATTTGGGTTAATATTCTGTCTGGTGGCAGTGTCAAAACTATTTCCACAAATAGCCCCAACTTCCAAGCTTTGCTATATACACGGGGGCTTCTATTTGTTTTATTAATTTTTATAATAACGATTTCCTGAGTGTACCAAATATGATTGTCGCAAATCTTTTTAATTTTGTGTCAGACATACAAATTGCAATAGGGAACTGCAATCTAACTGGAATTTGTCTGGGCGGAGATTTTAATGTTAAGATTTCTGGGGCAAATATATCAGATACCGTCCACGTACCATATGTAAATTTGTGTAAAAGGGGGACTGAATTAGTGGACTATTTGTCAAACCATGAGTTATTAAATGTGATGGACATTGCAGCCACAAACCATAACGACAGTCACCCAACAGCAACGTTCAGAGGTCGTGGCTGTGCTTCAATAATCGATTATGTTTTTATATCAGCCTCGCTGGAAGATATTTTAGTTAGGGCGGAGGTTATACCCACTGTTTTTGGGGATCATAACCCAACCTCGGTCATGCTTAGGGTCACTTCTAGAGCCAATTTTATTGTAGAACCAGGAGCAAGTAATTTATCACCCTCAACTGACAACTTAAGAATTATATGGAAAGGTATCGACAATAGTAATGTGTTCTCGAATATGGTAATATGGTAATATCTTATCGAACATTTGTCGATACCTGTTTGTCGCCTATGGACCCCAATCCTGAGGTAGTTGTTGCCTTTGCCCATTTATGCGCAGGCATCAAACAAATGATCTCAAAACCCCTGTCTACCAATAACCACAATACTAAGTGGTTTAATAGTGATTGCTTACGGGCCAACAGAGAGCTTCGTGCTGCTTTGTCATCTACACCAAGGGATGCAAGCCTTGTTAGATCACTGAGGAATCAATACAATAAAGTGGTTAAGCAGAGGAAAGATGAGATCTTAAGAGAACAATGGGATAATTTGGCCAGCGCTGCGAGTTTAAATAACACAAATGGCTTTTGGGCATCTGTTAAAAATATGAGAACTATGGGCCAGAATTTAACTCCTCTAAGCTGTAATATAACCAGCAAAGCTGGGGTAGCACATTTTTCAAAAATATATACAGCTTCTACTCAGAATGAGGCCCATATAGATCTTCACGTTTCTTCACGAGTCCAGATATCGATAGCTGAAGTTGAGGACGCTATTGATCAAAGTCTAGGTAATAAGGCCCCTGGCTCGGATGGGCTTTATATTGATCTTATCAAGCATAAACCGGAGTTTTGGGCACCGCTTTTACTCAATGTTTTGAACAATCTAACAAATTCTCATATCCCCAGCACATGGTCAACTAGCATTATAGTCCCGATTTTTAAAAAGGGGGACAGGTTCAACCCTAGCTGTTACAGACCGATCTCTTTGATCGACAACACACTCAAGCTACTTGGGCGGGTATTATTTAATAAAATTATGAGTTGGGCTGAGGATGAAAGTATCTTAGATAAATGTCAGTTAGGTTTCAGAAGCAAATTGGGAACTGTAGAGCAATGCCTTAATCTAAATTTGATTATTGGTAAATACAAGATAGCTCGACAGTCCCCAATTTACCTGGCCTTTATGGATCTCACCTCAGCATTTGATTTTGTAAATAGATCGCGTCTTTGGCTATGTCTTTTAAATTACGGGCTGGACGAGGTCTTAGTACACTTTTTGGCTTACTTACATAGGGATCTGGGGGCTAAGGTGAGGATCAGTAGGGACGGGGTAGTATCAGGGAACATCGTGATTGGCAGAGGGGTCAGGCAGGGATGCGTACTGGCCCCTCTGCTGTTTATCCTATATATTAATGAGCTGAATAATGAGTAGTCTAAATTGACTAAGGACGTCCCGATGATCAATGGCAACAAGCTACCCGCCCTATTGTATGCGGATGATGCGGTCCTAATGGGCCGCACACCCAATGCCAACCCAACTTTTTCTCAAACCATATTCTAATTTCATTTCCACCTAACTACTATTCCCCATATCTAAACTACTCTCTCTTCCCACTTTTTCTCAAACTATATTTCAATTTCATTTTCACCTAACTACTATTCTCCATATCTTAACTACTCTCACATATGTCGATTTTCCTGCCCCCAAACCCTTTTCCTTTATATTTACCCCTTTTCAGCCTTGAAAAAGCCCTCGGCCGATGGGCCATATGGGCGAAACACGTGTCGGCTGTTTCTTTACTTTGTTTTTGTCCTATGCATGAGAATACAAATAAATACTATGCATTTGAAAATCACCAAAGAACGCTTGGAAATCATTCCGCACAAATACATCCGAATTTGAAAAGGCACAATCCTCCATCCTTCTCTAGACTTACCCTATAATGGCTTTTGGGTGTAGCCATTTGTGAGGAACGTGCCACTACTAAGACTGGGCTCTGACAACTGTAGCACATGAACCCAGATTTCTCCACCCATTACAGTTACCTACGTGTAGGTCTGGTGTTGTTGTTACCTTTAGGCCATTTCAAAGTCATCATCATCCAAATCTGTTGGTTTCAGTGAATTTGAAAACTTTTATCTTCTTCTGGTGGCAGTTCTCAAAGTAGTCACGCTCGTGCCCAAGCCCTGAGTCATTCCATCATCTCTGATGCTTCTGAGTCTGACACCGAGTATGGTGTCCAACTCCGTACCAACAGTGTCCCGAGTGAGTACCGACTCATCCCGACTCCCGACTCAAAATGCAATGGATCGGCCTGTGGTAGTACAATTTTGTTATTGAATAACAAGAAGGGAAAGATTGACTTGACTGAGTCACTTTTTGTGTGTAGAGTAGACTAGATTTGTTTTTGCAAGCTTTGCATTATCTAAGGGACTGGTCGGGTTTGAGTCTTTGAGGGGTATAAAGTAAGCATAAAACAAAGCAGTGTGGACAGTGTGGAGTGGACCCACTGAAAAGGAATCTCGCTATCCAATCTCTCGAAGAGGAAAAACCTTCAGGGGAAAATTATTGATCAGCCGTCAGTATGCCGCCAACATTGGGAATCTCAATCATCATCACTAATACATTAAGCGTAACAAACAAACACCCAGTCTCACACTGCCTGCCACCACATGAATCATCTCTTCATCTCAAGTCTCAACTCAAACTGACACATGATGATGACATATCCTTCACAACAAGTTCACATCACAACAAACAACAATCATGCAATGCATGCCATCATTTACCTGTTCTTCCAGTGTGCTCATCGTGATCGATTGGCGGCACATTGCAGATTGCAGATCCTCCATTTCTTAGACTGTAAATCGAATTATACAATAATGTCAAATGTGGGGCAGTCCCTCAAGGCTACGAAAGGATAGCTAGATAGTCAGGGCCCAGGGTTGAAGGCAGAGGCAGGCACACATTTGCTTGTTTACTCCATCCAATGTCTGGCTCGAGGGAAATGGCTTTAAGGCGAGTCCGGACCTCTTCACTGCACACAGGTGCAACTCCAATCCAGCAATAAAATGTGTCTAAGATTAAGACAGTGGGGATTGGTCAACCAGACACACACAAATATAATAAAGTAAATAATGTTCCTTAGCTATATCTTTTTTTCTTTTTTTTTCTTTTTTGGGCATCAAAGATAAAAAGAAACTAGAAAAGCCTAGTAGTCAGGGAAGTAGAGCTCGTCCTCAAATTCTGGTAGTTCGCCCAGAAGTAGGACATCTAAAACACTACTTCCATGACCTGAGTCTCCGTCATCGTCTTCCTGTGGTACTTCAGGTATAGTGTACTCTGGTGGAATAAAGTGCTGATTCATTTTGATCATGGTTAATCTCTCAAAGTTTTGAGGCAAGAGACTGGTTCTTCTCACTGTCAGAACGGCACCAGCAGCACTGAAAACACACTCAGCGGAGACACTGGCAACGGGGCAAGCCAGATAGTTTATCGCCAGCACTGGCCATTGGCGCCTCTTCCCATACTAATACAGCAATGGGTTTCAATCAAAGTAGATCTCTGTTGGGTCATCCAGTTATGCCTGGACCATCCACTCAATGGTCATGTGTGCTCCGCCTTGCTCAGTCTCTTTTGCCTTTGCCTTTTGCCTTTGCACTGGACTTAAGCCCTGCCAGTGGAAACCATTCCTTTGCCGATTTTGGGGTAGATGCTCCTGTTCTTGTTGTTGATGTTGTTCTTGCTGTGGGTAGTTTTGGCTGCTGTGAGCCAACCGCACTGCCCTCAGGCTCTGAACTTGAAGGCTGCCCAGCAGTACTTGTGCCCTGGAGGAACATACCTCTAATTCCCAGCTATTCTTTTTCTAGCTGACTGGCTTGCACAGCGATCCAAGTTTTGTAGTTGACAACATCCCTGTCTGAAAAAGGAATGAAAGCGGCCAGTAATGGTTTGTACCATGGATCAAGAATTGTGGCACAAATGTAATGGTTGAATGACACAATGTCTCTTTGCACCCTTGTATTTGCAGATAAGCGAAGGATTTAGCTCTTCACCACCTTCAAGGGCTAGTTGGCTGGCCTTATGAGCTGAGCCTCAGGGCCATAAAAGGCTCCAACCACCTTGAACCCCACACCTGGACTATATCGTCTGTGAGTTTTGCCCCCAAGTATTGCCACCCCAGTCCTGGACTCTTGCAAGTGGACCTGAAGTTGCTGTGCCAGCCCAGCTGTGGTCCTCATCGAAACTGACATGAAGCAATACGAAGTGATGCAAAGACTCACAAAGCCTTGCCACACAGCTGCCAGCTTCATCAGAACTGACGCAGAGTAGTAGAAAGCTCTGCCAAGCTTCACTGCACAGCTCACCAGACCGGCGCAAAGTCCTGCAAAGCCTTGCTGCAAAGCTTAATTGGAATCAACACTGGACAACGCAAAGCCTCACAAAGCAACACCGCACAGACCACGCACAAAGGACATAAGGTACTTTATTCAGTGGGCCTAGCTTGGTCCCTGTCTCCGGCACATGCTACATCACAGTCAGCCTGAGCTTTATCCAAGTTGGGCGCGACCATATAATCACAGTTGGAGCTTTGTGCTTTCAAGCACTTTTTGTTTTTACTGAAATCTTAAGATTGAATTTCTCCAGTCCTACTGATTGGATTTTTGTCATTTTGGTCTCAAATAATTTATTAAAATGTACTTATTGTTCTAAATTGGTGTAGGATTTTTCTTGTGTTGTGTTTTCACTTTATTACTGTTTGAAGTGCTGCATAAATACATTGCACGTTGCCTCTATATTAAGCTTGACTGTTTTAGTGCCAAGCTACCAAAGGGTTGAGCACAGGTTAATTTGAGGTTTGCTTTTATTTCATCCAGACAAGAATTGTGGTTCCTGCTTGAGCAGGATTCAACCAGTAACCCATTTCCTACAAGTTTCATGGGGACACTCTATAAAGTGGGGACAGGTAAAAATTGAATAAATGAAATAATGAATTGCTAGTGTCCCTCCAGAGCCAATGGGGACTTTGCAGGAGGCAGGGGGCAGGCACAAATTGAATAAATGAATTCAAAAGAACAACTTGATACTAAAATCAGCCACAAGCACTTATAAAATATATCAGGAAAAATAAAAAGTGAACAAAAATGTCATGGCTTCTTTTATGAATGTTCCTTGAAAATGGCTTTCAAATGTAGAATAAAAGGGTTAAAGCACTCACTGACTGTCCAAAGAACAATCCCACTCCCTTTATCTGCCGGCTTGATAACTATGGCAGAATTGTCTGCCAAATTTTTTAAGGCTGTTGTTTCAGCCTTGGTACAGTTACCATTATAGAAGATTTTTTTATCATTGAGGGTGTCTATTTCTCTCATGACTTGTTCTTCAAATGCCAAGATTTCTATCGGCATAGTGGAACTTTCAGGACAAAAAGATGACATTTCTCAATCTGCTAACGTTAATTTCTTCCTCATCGGCACAATCCAAAAAGAAGGATTTTAATCTGATTTTCCGTAAGAGATGTAATACTTCTGTCTTTGTATCCACTGGATTTTGTACCGTTAGTGGGACAAAAGACAGGCCCTTCTGCAATAAATTTAGTTCAGTGTCTGTAAGGGTATGTTTGGATAAATTATAGATCGGAATAGGTTCCGATCTTTCAATCATTAGATCATATGACATTCTCATCGTCTGTATACTCTCCTCCTGGTCCTGAAAAACCCTTGTTCTTGGTTTTGGCCTCTCCATTCGCCACCGTCTCCTCTCCCCTGTTCCTGCCTTTGCCTAAAAAAGGTTGAGCCCTGGGGTACTGAAAATATGGCTGATAGGCACTAAATGATCCCTGATCAGAATCCGATGAAGTGTCTGAAAAAGTTATGAATTTTCTTTGGGAACAGCCTCTGTACTGCAAATTCAATGAGCTAGGATTATTATTATGATAGAAATTGTCTTTTAAAAAAGGATAAACCTGCTCAGTATTGAAATTTTCTATATCTTTAGCTACCTTTGTAGCTTTCTGATTGGTAGTATGTATTTTGAAATCAGCAATGGTTTTTTCTACTGACTCTAGTAATGCTTTTGCATCTGTAATGGTCGAGTCACCACCAATTTGCTCCTCCAATGCTTTGATCTCTTTGAGTTCTTTTTCATTAAACCTCAATGCAGTCTCTATTGGTAAGGCTATCCAATCCCTAGACCATTTGGTACCTACACCACTGAAGTTAAACAGGTATGTCTTGTCAAATACAAAAATGACTCTAATATTTTTAACTTGCAACCTTGCGGGGATCGTGTTGTTTTTTAGATGTTCTAAAAGTACCTGAGCATGTAATTGAGTTCGGATATTCTTTTTCTCAACTTCTTTTCATCTAGGCATAGTATTATTATTAGCAACAGTTGATAGAGAACTGATTATCGTGCACCATTGGCTGGAAGGAAGTATGAGGAGGAGGAGGACTGCACCATTACATTTTCCAACCAAGAAGACCTTATGTCTAATTGTCTGCCCAGTTGTCCACTCTTTTTCTTTTCAAAAACTCAGAATCACCAATAGCTATAGCCACCAAGTCCAGTCCTTAATGGGGTGTCTGCTAAAGATGCTTTTCAAACATTGCCACCAACAAAATGCCCAACCGGATATTTTATTATTTTTGATAGGATATACTTTCTGTACTAGAATTATAGGGATGTGTGTGGCGTATGTATTTTCAATCTTGCTAGTGAAAAAAATAAATAGGGGGAGGTGTATATGGCATCTAAAAATGTGTGATGTTTTTTCTAGCCGTACCGACCACCAGTACCGGGGCCAGCGGGGATGGCAACGCCAGCCAGCAGGGAGCAGATGCAGCACCTGCAGGGGGTGAACCAGCAGCAGTGGTGGGTGGTAGTAAATCATATTGCTTGCTTATTGACAATTGAATTTATACACTCGCTGCAAGGGTGTACACTGGACACTGTACTGTTGAGACTAAGGGGCCTATTACAATGGCGGGTGGACAAAGTCCGCCCGCCACCGTAACAGTGAATGGGACCGTCCGCAAGAGGTGCGGCGGTCCCGCTGTGGGCATTAGGATGCCACCGCCACAGTGGCATCCCCCATCCACAACATTGTGGCGGGCGGTGCGCACAGCACCGCCCGCCACAATGCTGTGGATGCACGTTGTGCATTGGCATGCACAAGGTGACAGGCACCGCGCAGTGCCTGCCACCTTGTCCATGCCAATGTAAGGGGTACCACAGGTACCCCCATGTGCACCCCTCACCCCCCAACACTCCGGGGGCCCGCAACGGGCCCCCAACAGTAAAGACTGTATGCCTTTCCATGGCGGCAACGCCGCCATGGAAAGGCTGATCACTGGCTGCATCGCAATATGGATGGCGGTGTCTTGCAGACACCGCCACCATATTGCGCCCGTTTCCGCCCGGTCGACGAGTCGACTGGTGGAAAGCGGCGGACGGTCTTCCCGTCCGCCGCGGACCCCCAGCCATCCTAATATGGCGGGGGGTCATTCAGGCATGGATGGCGGGCAGATTGCCCCCGCTGGGCCGGCGGTGGCTACCGCCGGGCCGGCGGGGTCGATCCACCCGTCATCCTAATGGGCCCCTAAGTTGTGAACAGTTGAAGAAACCCTTTACATAGCATTAGCATATACAGCAGGAGTTAAGTAACTAATGGCCTCTTCTATCTTCAACTCAGCAAAGAAAGTTTTATGAAGAAGAGTCAAACCTTGATGGGTTGACGGAAAAGGGAAAGAAGGATGGAAGGAGGAAGGATGGTTGAAATGTAATATGACTGGCAGAGAAGGATGTGTGGATAAAGGCAGGATGCATATTTTAGGTGGCTGATAGGATGCATGGGTGGTTGAAGGATGGGTGAAAGGTGAAAGAAAGGATGCCTGCATTGGTGGGTGAAAGTATATGGGTGAAAGGAATCCTCCGGGGGTTTGATGGGTCAAATGCAAGCAAGGACGCATGGGTGGTTAAATGACAAATGTATGTTGGTGAAAGGTTTGTTGAGAATGATAGCCATGTTTGGATGGATGGATGGTATTCAATCATAGGTGAAGACTGGATGAAGAGAATGTAAAAGAAACATAACCCGTGCCTGAGTAGCAAAGCCAAGGGTGAAGAATAAAAATATTGCTAAAAGAACAATGCAATGATAAAAGGAAAAATCCCTGGGAAGAAGAATAAACAAGGAATGTTCTTTTTTAACAAGGTTTTTGATTCAAAGGTTTGAGGCTGTATTTCAGACTACTCCCTTGACTCACAGGAGTTTTCAAACACAACTTTTATATTACGTGCCCACCCATCATCAATTGCCTCCCTCCGAGGCCCACTCCCTACGCATGGCATTTCGACAGTGTCGGCCATGGGTGGCCTATCAGCTGCATGGTTACAATAGTAGTACCTCGCGTGACGTCCTGACGTATATCATCATTCATATTAGTAACTATTTATATCATCTGCCTTTTTGTAGTCAGGGTGAAAGTGAAATTGAGCATTTGCCATTTAACAGAGCATGGCCATTATAGAAAAAGAGATAATTGTGTAGTACAGCTGCCCCACCTGCAAACAGCAGTAAAGTCACAAGAGTCTGCAACACGAGTATGTCTGTCTAGGGTGCCAGCTGAGTTGGCATACCTAAAAGATTCATTTAGCTAAACAAGAGAGAGAAGAAGAATACTTGTCTACTCCATAGTGCCTAATGCCTGACACTCTAAACACATCCAAATCTTAGAGGCCGAGGAATCGAGGATACCACAATGTTATGTACTGCTTGTGCTACTGTGCCATTATATCATTTTATGTGTTACTGTTTTGTTAAGAGTATTTTTTACAATTGACTTTTTTCTTTCTTGACATAGCTACTCCTTCCCAACACACCAGGCAGGAGATAGCAGCCAAGACCCGGAAACTGAAGCTGGAGGCTATCAAGGCAGAATATCGGTGGCTGGCGGCCTTGGAGGAGTTGACGGCAGAAGCTGCAGCCTCCAATGCCCTGGGCCCTGGGCCCAGGCCCCCCCAGTGCCTCCAGTGGTATGGTGCCGTGGTCCGGCAGCTTCCCGCCACCATTCTTCAACCACTGCTGCTCCCCCGTACACTTTGAACCTTTCAACGCCGCATGCTCCTGAGGATGGCGAGCCAGGAGGCCAAGATGGAGAAGCATTTTGACCAGCTCGAGAGGAAGATCCGAGTCCTAGCCCGCCGCTAGACCTCTCTTGCCCCTTTTTTCATCTTTTGGAGGGGAATGTGGGAGTTGGGGGAAACTTGGGTTATATTATTTTTTTATGGGCATTTGATTTATATAGCTCAAAGCTGACGAAGCTGACCTTCTCGCTGTGAGGGGAACGGCCACCGACCTTGCTTTTCCTGCCTGCCGTGAGGGGAACGGCCAGTAGCCTTAAACGCATGCCGTGAGGGGAACGGCTCCTCAAAACCACAACTCCCAGCAGCCTGCATCGGCGCTCGACGTGACGCCGCTGATCTGCGCCTGGAGGCGCGATAAGAACATCGCCGGCCTCCCGCAGCGCGGACGCCAGCTCAAAGCTGACGAAGCTGACTTTCTCGCCGTGAGGGGAACGGCCACCGACCTTGCTTTTCCTGCCTGCCGTGAGGGGAACGGCCAGTAGCTTTAGACGCTTGCCGTGAGGGGAACGGCTCCTCAAAAAACCACAACTCCCAGCAGCCTGCATCAGCGCTCGACGTGACGCCGCTGATCTGCGCCTGGAGGCGCGATAAGAACATCGCCGGCCTCTCGCAGCGCAGGACGCGTGCGGGTGAAGCTCGGGCCAAGGGTGGGCCCCTCGGCGACTGGAGTAGGCCGGGCTGTGCCACCCATCTGACATTCGCCATCATCTTTGACATCTGTATGGTGAGTGAAGCAAGGCGTGCCCCTGAGGAATTCATTTGTAATGGCCAAATGGTCCGTTATGCCTAGCTTGCGTGCCTCAGCCTCTATAGACAGTATGTTGGAGAGAGTTGTTAATATTGTTAGCACTGAAATTGAATTAACTGAGAGGCGTATGTCCCTGGGATCTATAACCCCTCAACCCACCCCCTCACCTGTGAACGGCGATCACATCAGCCCCTCTATGATGTTGAATTCACCAACTGGTCATAATACGCATTCGCATTTGCCAGCCCTGGGAACCAGGCCGAGCATTGAGGATAACAAATCTATTGGGGTCCCCAGAGAGGCTGCACATACTTTGCCACAAAATTGCTGCAAGGACACAGGTGTTAATGTGATTGTTTCCCCAAATCCCGAAATCTCAGGGGCAAAAAGGAAAAGGAAAATAACTAAGCCTGTTTGCCCAAAGAGGAAATAACCATCCCGCCTAAAACCACAGCATACCGCTCTAAGCACATGGATTCAAGGTCCAGTGGTCGCAGCTGATATAGTGACTGATGCAGTAATTGCTGGTGCCCCTGCTGCTTTAAAGCCTATTGACATGTCTAATCATTCAATTCATATTCAGACTCAGACGGAGCCCATACCAGCACTTTTGAATAATTTTACACTGGGAGACACTGCTATTGACATTATTGTAGACACTATGTTTGAGCGTGTCAAGGAACTTGTTGACAAGAATTTTGCCTCACTTTGGAAGCGCCTGGATCATCTATAATCACTTGTTAACAAGTCTAGTTTGCACAGTAACGCACCCAAGTTGTCTGATAAACTGCAGGTTCAGAATGGCTTACCCCCTAGCATTTCTAGCATGCCACAGCTAACCTCAACTGCTGCGCAACCTATGTTAACTGGGTATTGTGATACTTGCGATACTTGTCGCAAAGTTAAAGAATGTATTTTCCCTGAGCCTTCCATCCACCCGGGGAAAAATTCACACCCAGGTACTTCCAACACACTACAGCCGCCTAGCCAACGAGCTGCTCTTATTCCTAGTATAGCCCCTGTAAATAATGCCAGCCAAGTACATAAGTCCCAGAGTACAGACCCTGCCACCAGAAAAAATGTTTGCGGGCCCGCTGAAGCAAGAAAAGATGTTTTAAGTTTACCACCTGAGGCCTGCCCTTATGTCTTCGTCTTAGCAGGGGTGCCCCCTTTAGGGAAAAATCAGCCAGAGTCCTGGGATCAACTGCGTAATAAGAGTGCTAATTGGCTGGCAAAGCATAAAGGGTTTAGTGCGCCTGACATTAATGATATCTTGATGGTGCGCAGGGTTGGCTGGGTTGGTCCCTCTGATAAGACCATAGAAGGAGACTGCGTTGTTATTAACTTTCGCCGGCCGGCCCTGGTAAAATCTATATTAAGTTTAAGAGAGTACAATAGTTCCTTACCTACTGATATTTGGTCATTGCCTCTTGGCTATTTTTATAAACCCAATGTCTTCCATAATATACCAGTCATTTCCCCACTCTTGTCACAAAATAGGTTTACTTCCCTTTCTGGTTTAGACACTTTAGATTGACTGCCTCTTATACCATTGCCCATCGAATTGGCCCCTACCACATTAGCATCTGTCCCCCTGGTAAGTGATGTTTCTGGGCCCTTACATCACTATTTGCAGGTGCTAAGCTGGAACGTTGCCGGCTTAGCCTCTAAAGTAAATAACGAGGACTGGGTCAAGCTGGTAAATAAATTTGACATTTTAATGTTCCAGGAGACCTGGGCTACAGGGGAGTTATATCTCGAGGGCTTTCAATGTTTTAATATCTGCGCACCTGCTCCTATACATGGGCGACCCTCGGGCGGCCTTTCTATTTGGGTTAATATTCTGTCTGGTGGCAGTGTCAAAACTATTTCCACAAATAGCCCCAACTTCCAAGCTTTGCTATATACACGGGGGCTTCTATTTGTTTTATTAATTTTTATAATAACGATTTCCTGAGTGTACCAAATATGATTGTCGCAAATCTTTTTAATTTTGTGTCAGACATACAAATTGCAATAGGGAACTGCAATCTAACTGGAATTTGTCTGGGCGGAGATTTTAATGTTAAGATTTCTGGGGCAAATATATCAGATACCGTCCACGTACCATATGTAAATTTGTGTAAAAGGGGGACTGAATTAGTGGACTATTTGTCAAACCATGAGTTATTAAATGGGATGGACATTGCAGCCACAAACCATAACGACAGTCACCCAACAGCAACGTTCAGAGGTCGTGGCTGTGCTTCAATAATCAATTATGTTTTTATATCAGCCTCGCTGGAAGATATTTTAGTTAGGGCGGAGGTTATACCCACTGTTTTTGGGGATCATAACCCAACCTCGGTCATGCTTAGGGTCACTTCTAGAGCCAATTTTATTGTAGAACCAGGAGCAAGTAATTTATCACCCTCAACTGACAACTTAAGAATTATATGGAAAGGTATCGACAATAGTAATGTGTTCTCGAATATGGTAATATGGTAATATCTTATCGAACATTTGTCGATACCTGTTTGTCGCCTATGGACCCCAATCCTGAGGTAGTTGTTGCCTTTGCCCATTTATGCGCAGGCATCAAACAAATGATCTCAAAACCCCTGTCTACCAATAACCACAATACTAAGTGGTTTAATAGTGATTGCTCACGGGCCAACAGAGAGCTTCGTGCTGCTTTGTCATCTACACCAAGGGATGCAAGCCTTGTTAGATCACTGAGGAATCAATACAATAAAGTGGTTAAGCAGAGGAAAGATGAGATCTTAAGAGAACAATGGGATAATTTGGCCAGCGCTGCGAGTTTAAATAACACAAATGGCTTTTGGGCATCTGTTAAAAATATGAGAACTATGGGCCAGAATTTAACTCCTCTAAGCTGTAATATAACCAGCAAAGCTGGGGTAGCACATTTTTCAAAAATATATACAGCTTCTACTCAGAATGAGGCCCATATAGATCTTCACGTTTCTTCACGAGTCCAGATATCGATAGCTGAAGTTGAGGACGCTATTGATCAAAGTCTAGGTAATAAGGCCCCTGGCTCGGATGGGCTTTATATTGATCTTATCAAGCATAAACCGGAGTTTTGGGCACCGCTTTTACTCAATGTTTTGAACAATCTAACAAATTCTCATATCCCCAGCACATGGTCAACTAGCATTATAGTCCCGATTTTTAAAAAGGGGGACAGGTTCAACCCTAGCTGTTACAGACCGATCTCTTTGATCGACAACACACTCAAGCTACTTGGGCGGGTATTATTTAATAAAATTATGAGTTGGGCTGAGGATGAAAGTATCTTAGATAAATGTCAGTTAGGTTTCAGAAGCAAATTGGGAACTGTAGAGCAATGCCTTAATCTAAATTTGATTATTGGTAAATACAAGATAGCTCGACAGTCCCCAATTTACCTGGCCTTTATGGATCTCACCTCAGCATTTGATTTTGTAAATAGATCGCGTCTTTGGCTATGTCTTTTAAATTACGGGCTGGACGAGGTCTTAGTACACTTTTTGGCTTACTTACATAGGGATCTGGGGGCTAAGGTGAGGATCAGTAGGGACGGGGTAGTATCAGGGAACATCGTGATTGGCAGAGGGGTCAGGCAGGGATGCGTACTGGCCCCTCTGCTGTTTATCCTATATATTAATGAGCTGAATAATGAGTAGTCTAAATTGACTAAGGACGTCCCGATGATCAATGGCAACAAGCTACCCGCCCTATTGTATGCGGATGATGCGGTCCTAATGGGCCGCACACCCAATGCCAACCCAACTTTTTCTCAAACCATATTCTAATTTCATTTCCACCTAACTACTATTCCCCATATCTAAACTACTCTCTCTTCCCACTTTTTCTCAAACTATATTTCAATTTCATTTTCACCTAACTACTATTCTCCATATCTTAACTACTCTCACATATGTCGATTTTCCTGCCCCCAAACCCTTTTCCTTTATATTTACCCCTTTTCAGCCTTGAAAAAGCCCTCGGCCGATGGGCCATATGGGCGAAACACGTGTCGGCTGTTTCTTTACTTTGTTTTTGTCCTATGCATGAGAATACAAATAAATACTATGCATTTGAAAATCACCAAAGAACGCTTGGAAATCATTCCGCACAAATACATCCGAATTTGAAAAGGCACAATCCTCCATCCTTCTCTAGACTTACCCTATAATGGCTTTTGGGTGTAGCCATTTGTGAGGAACGTGCCACTACTAAGACTGGGCTCTGACAACTGTAGCACATGAACCCAGATTTCTCCACCCATTACAGTTACCTACGTGTAGGTCTGGTGTTGTTGTTACCTTTAGGCCATTTCAAAGTCATCATCATCCAAATCTGTTGGTTTCAGTGAATTTGAAAACTTTTATCTTCTTCTGGTGGCAGTTCTCAAAGTAGTCACGCTCATGCCCAAGCCCTGAGTCATTCCATCATCTCTGATGCTTCTGAGTCTGACACCGAGTATGGTGTCCAACTCCGTACCAACAGTGTCCCGAGTGAGTACCGACTCATCCCGACTCCCGACTCAAAATGCAATGGATCGGCCTGTGGTAGTACAATTTTGTTATTGAATAACAAGAAGGGAAAGATTGACTTGACTGAGTCACTTTTTGTGTGTAGAGTAGACTAGATTTGTTTTTGCAAGCTTTGCATTATCTAAGGGACTGGTCGGGTTTGAGTCTTTGAGGGGTATAAAGTAAGCATAAAACAAAGCAGTGTGGACAGTGTGGAGTGGACCCACTGAAAAGGAATCTCGCTATCCAATCTCTCGAAGAGGAAAACCTTCAGGGGAAAATTATTGATCAGCCGTCTGTATGCCGCCAACATTGGGAATCTCAATCATCATCACTAATACATTAAGCGTAACAAACAAACACCCAGTCTCACACTGCCTGCCACCACATGAATCATCTCTTCATCTCAAGTCTCAACTCAAACTGACACATGATGATGACATATCCTTCACAACAAGTTCACATCACAACAAACAACAATCATGCAATCCATGCCATCATTTACCTGTTCTTCCAGTGTGCTCATCGTGATCGATTGGCGGCACATTGCAGATTGCAGATCCTCCATTTCTTAGACTGTAAATCGAATTATACAATAATGTCAAATGTGGGGCAGTCCCTCAAGGCTACGAAAGGATAGCTAGATAGTCAGGGCCCAGGGTTGAAGGCAGAGGCAGGCACACATTTGCTTGTTTACTCCATCCAATGTCTGGCTCGAGGGAAATGGCTTTAAGGCGAGTCCGGACCTCTTCACTGCACACAGGTGCAACTCCAATCCAGCAATAAAATGTGTCTAAGATTAAGACAGTGGGGATTGGTCAACCAGACACACACAAATATAATAAAGTAAATAATGTTCCTTAGCTATATCTTTTTTTCTTTTTTTTTCTTTTTTGGGCATCAAAGATAAAAAGAAACTAGAAAAGCCTAGTAGTCAGGGAAGTAGAGCTCGTCCTCAAATTCTGGTAGTTCGCCCAGAAGTAGGACATCTAAAACACTACTTCCATGACCTGAGTCTCCGTCATTGTCTTCCTGTGGTACTTCAGGTATAGTGTACTCTGGTGGAATAAAGTGCTGATTCATTTTGATCATGGTTAATCTCTCAAAGTTTTGAGGCAAGAGACTGGTCCTTCTCACTATCAGAACGGCACCAGCAGCACTGAAAACACACTCAGCGGAGACACTGGCAA
Organism: Calotriton arnoldi; assembly: GCA_963921515.1. Classification (NCBI taxonomy): domain Eukaryota; kingdom Metazoa; phylum Chordata; class Amphibia; order Caudata; family Salamandridae; genus Calotriton; species Calotriton arnoldi. The sequence continues at coordinate 835,547 of CAWUFW010001951.1, forward strand.
CGGGGCAAGCCAGATAGTTTATCGCCAGCACTGGCCATTGGCGCCTCTTCCCATACTAATACAGCAATGGGTTTCAATCAAAGTAGATCTCTGTTGGGTCATCCAGTTATGCCTGGACCATCCACTCAATGGTCATGTGTGCTCCGCCTTGCTCAGTCTCTTTTGCCTTTGCCTTTTGCCTTTGCACTGGACTTAAGCCCTGCCAGTGGAAACCATTCCTTTGCCGATTTTGGGGTAGATGCTCCTGTTCTTGTTGTTGATGTTGTTCTTGCTGTGGGTAGTTTTGGCTGCTGTGAGCCAACCGCACTGCCCTCAGCCTCTGAACTTGAAGGCTGCCCAGCAGTACTTGTGCCCTGGAGGAACATACCTCTAATTCCCAGCTATTCTTTTTCTAGCTGACTGGCTTGCACAGCGATCCAAGTTTTGTAGTTGACAACATCCCTGTCTGAAAAAGGAATGAAAGCGGCCAGTAATGGTTTGTACCATGGATCAAGAATTGTGGCACAAATGTAATGGTTGAATGACACAATGTCTCTTTGCACCCTTGTATTTGCAGATAAGCGAAGGATTTAGCTCTTCACCAACTTCAAGGGCTAGTTGGCTGGCCTCATGAGCTGAGCCTCAGGGCCATAAAAGGCTCCAACCACCTTGAACCCCACACCTGGACTATATCGTCTGTGAGTTTTGCCCCCAAGTATTGCCACCCCAGTCCTGGACTCTTGCAAGTGGACCTGAAGTTGCTGTGCCAGCCCAGCTGTGGTCCTCATCGAAACTGACATGAAGCAATACGAAGTGATGCAAAGACTCACAAAGCCTTGCCACACAGCTGCCAGCTTTATCAGAACTGACGCAGAGTAGTAGAAAGCTCTGCCAAGCTTCACTGCACAGCTCACCAGACCGGCCCAAAGTCCTGCAAAGCCTTGCTGCAAAGCTTAATTGGAATCAACACTGGACAACGCAAAGCCTCACAAAGCAACACCGCACAGACCACGCACAAAGGACATAAGGTACTTTATTCAGTGGGCCTAGCTTGGTCCCTGTCTCCGGCACATGCTACATCACAGTCAGCCTGAGCTTTATCCAAGTTGGGCGCGACCATATAATCACAGTTGGAGCTTTGTGCTTTCAAGCACTTTTTGTTTTTACTGAAATCTTAAGATTGAATTTCTTCAGTCCTACTGATTGGATTTTTGTCATTTTGGTCTCAAATAATTTATTAAAATGTACTTATTGTTCTAAATTGGTGTAGGATTTTTCTTGTGTTGTGTTTTCACTTTATTACTGTTTGAAGTGCTGCATAAATACATTGCACGTTGCCTCTATATTAAGCTTGACTGTTTTAGTGCCAAGCTACCAAAGGGTTGAGCACAGGTTAATTTGAGGTTTGCTTTTATTTCATCCAGACAAGAATTGTGGTTCCTGCTTGAGCAGGATTCAACCAGTAACCCATTTCATACAAGTTTCATGGGGACCCTCTATAAAGTGGGGACAGGTAAAAATTGAATAAATGAAATAATGAATTGCTAGTGTCCCTCCAGAGCCAATGGGGACTTTGCAGGAGGCAGGGGGCAGGCACAAATTGAATAAATGAATTCAAAAGAACAACTTGATACTAAAATCAGCCACAAGCACTTATAAAATATATCAGGAAAAATAAAAAGTGAACAAAAATGTCATGGCTTCTTTTATGAATGTTCCTTGAAAATGGCTTTCAAATGTAGAATAAAAGGGTTAAAGCACTCACTGACTGTCCAAAATGGTGATAGCTAGCTCATTCGGCAAATGCTCAGCGAAGAAGGAGACATGGAATACAACAGCAAAATGGCCACCACACATACACTGGCTACACAAAATGGCCACTGTTGCATGGCCAGCATGTCACATATACACAACACAAAATGGTGGACAGGCATATGGGGAAGAAGGTAGCTGAGAACAAAGAACATGCCGCCTATATGGTCCAGACTCCAGAAGCCACACCGACCACAGCCTCCAACAGACACATGCATACCAAAAATAATCTACATTTTTCAATTAATACAAGATGTTAGACCTGACATCTGTGGCATGGTATTTCTCCAAATTGTTTGCCTTTACCCCAAGATTTTTGCTGAACTCATTTTTGTTGGTGTTAGAACTCCGTGCACTTAACCCATGATAACCAGTGCCAAAGTTCTTGGGCTCTCTCCTTCAAACATGGTAACTTTGGACTATACGTAATTGGTACATTTAATTTACTTTTAAGTCCCTAGCAAATGGCACTACGTGTACCCAGGTCCTGTAAATTAAATGCTACTCTGCCATCCACTAAAGTAGGACTGTAAAACATGTATCAGGCTTGCCACGGCAACCTGTGTGTGCAGTTTTAAACTGCCATTTCCACCCGACCCAAAACTTTTTTCCAGGTCTAAATGGTTCTTTTTAATTTTTTATTTTATTTATTTATTTTAAGAGTTTTATATAGCGCTGGCTAGACCCGTAGGTATCAGAGCGCTTTACAATAGGTTACACAATGTTACAGAAAAAGATAACAATTACACATAACATCAAGAATAAGCAACACATTGAGAGAGGAAAGGAAGGTGGGACAAATAGAGCGGAGGGGGAAGGGGGAAGTGTGAAGGGGGAGGATGAGGATGAGGGAAAAGACAGGCAGGAGAGACGAAAGGAGGTCTGCCCAATGACCGACTGGGTAGGTGACGTCCTAGGAGGGAATCCATAGTCCGTCTCCCTATAGCTAAACAAGGTAGCTCCATCGGGCATCGGTCAAATAGCTAGGTCTCAACTGACGAGGGGAAGTTCACAGAAGAAAGTCCAGTTGGTAATCAGGGTGGGAACTATGAGCAAGGACGGGCGAGGGCAGAGGTCAATAGCTGGAAAGAGGAGAGGGGTAGAGCGAAAAGGGGTAGGGGGTAGGGGGAAGGGGGAGGAGGGAGATAAGGACAGGAGAGACGCAGGAGAGTTTGCCCAAAGACCGGCTGGGTAGGTGATGGCCACGGAGGGAATCCATAGTCCATCTCCCTTTTAGCTCACGAGGTAGCTCCACCGGGCATCAGTCAAAATGGCTAGGTCTCAGCTGATTAGGGAAAGTTCTCAGATTAAATGTCCTGGTGGGTGAGCAGGAACAGGGTCAGGTGAGGGCTGATCAAGATGGCAGGTGCTACAGTACTTTACTGGGAAGGATGGGCCAGTCTCCTTAGTTCTTAAAAGGGTCACATGATCTCCCAAGCATCAATATGTGATCGGGGGTAACACAGTCCATTTAAAGCCCACCTGGACGCATCTCCCTCTCGGCGGGACAAGCGTGGTAGGAGCCGCCATTTTGCATCGCGCTGGGGGGGAGGGGTCCGCTCACCTCAGCCTTCAGCTACAAGTAGTCAATAGCTTAGCCACAATAATAATGACAGGACTTGAGGTGCTGTGGTAAAATGGTAGGTGGATGGCAGGGTATCCGCGGGATATTTTAAATGCTGATGATCCCGGCCATGGGAGCATCTTAATCAGCTACAGATCGGCGGCCATCTTGGTAATGACCAACTAAGTGCTGAAGGTCCTTGGAGTTTAAAGGACCAACTCTGACTCGGGCGTGAAGGCCTTAGGGCGATGATCCTGGGACAAGGGCTCGGCAATCTCTGTTATGAGGCCACCAGTGGATGTTAGATCAGTGGCAATCATCCGCTCGGTACTGCCACGCGATGATGGGATTCTGTGAGTGCAGCCATTAAGGGGTCAGGCAGTCAGGACTGGGACCCGGCGCCTGTTTGTGACAGCGGCCATATTGAAGTCAGGCGGCCCGGGTCACAGCACCCCGAGTTGTTTAGCACACCCTGGAGGCAGAAACCTTCATCCCTAAAGTTCGCGGCGGCTGCATCTCGGGACCCCCGGTTCTCAGCGGTGTCGCCGGCGGCACCGCACTCCACCACTCTCACCGTCTCGATTGGCTGGGCAAAAGAAGGTGGGTGCAGGCTTCACCGCTGCTGTGCAGACTCTCAGGGCAGGTTGTCCGGTCTCGTAGCCCTCCTCATGTCAGCCCGTACGCAGTCGACTACCTGCGAGATTGGAACCGGACCTTGGGCAGTAGGCGCGGTGAGCGCCTAGGCAGAGACGGGCGTGCGCGTCAAGTCCGGGATGTCCAGCCCTCCAGGTGCAGGTAGGTGACTCCAAATTGGAGATTCGTGGTCCAGGAGTAGTTTGCGGCACAGTTAGATGTCAATGCGGAGTGGATGGCTGGGTTAGCGAGGGATATTTGCCGTGACGGAGATCCCTATCCTGGGAGCTCCAAGGCTGAGCTCCTACCGGGTGGCCATCTTGCCCCTGTCTTTCAGCGGCTCGCTAGGTTGACCTTGGACTCCTCCTCGTCTCATAAGATTCCGATGCACTGGAGCCGACTCCGAAACCAACCCATCGGTATTGCAGAGGTCTCATCCCCATTTTTAATACTTATAAGCCACCCCTAGGGTAGGCCCCAAAGGCTCATTGTGCAAGGTGCATTGTATTAAAAAAGTATAGCATATATCCTTAGATTTTACATGTACTGTCAGTGAAACACTCCTAAAGCTGCTTTTCACTGTTGTAAGACCTATCTCTCCCATTCACTAAGACTGGGTTACCTTACTACACTTAATAAGTGATTACTTCCACTTAGGGGCAGGTAGATATATGCTGTTTACACTCACATTAATTGTAATTTAAAATCCTCTAAAATTGCAATGTCATATTTTAAGTCACAAAGCTGAAAATGCCACTTTTAGAGAGTTAAAAAAGTTTCCTGAGGGAATGCTCTAGACACAGTGTGCACTACTGGGGCCGATAAAAGGGATCAAACACAAATGTTTCAACTTTGAGTGATTTTGACAATTAATCAAAACCTTGAACTAACATTGATAAATGTTTTCTGTAAGCAATAGCCCTGTAACATACATAACTCAAAAACACAATGTGAATCAAGTAAAAATATAATTTCAAAAACATGATTCTTGACAGAGAAGTTTTCACATGAAAGCTGGTCTTGACATTCCTCGAGACTAGCTATGCAGGTACGTCCCAATGCATTTCGGGCTACAACAGAGCCCTTCGTCAGCGGTATCTTTGAATGAAACAACACAGGAATTGTCTAAATGTAAACATATGACATCTGAAATTGAGTACAAATCCTCACAAGTGAAAAGCAATACTTGATGCATGTGACTACAATAGATCACCAATCGTCACTGAATCTTCATCAAAATATGCAGGATGACACAGAGAAGCAGGTCCACCCAATATGTATCTTGTGTCAACAGTATGAAAAGAAACCAAAATACAGAAATCTGTTCGAGGAGCCCCCCCAATTCCCACCTGAGCAACACTGAGAAATAAAAGAACCAAATCAAACCCCAATCATGAAAGGCTGAAAGTGAAGTCAACATGCACATGCTCATGTGTATACTAACTCAGTGACAAGCAGTCTAGAGTAACAGCCGGGTGCTCAGCATGCTGCTATGCCTAGAATAAAATTTGTGTTAAGTATACTGATTACCTAATAAGAGTCCAGGAGATTCTTGACTCACTGTGTCACCATACGGTCTTACGAAGAATATAGCTGTAGAAAAAAGATGAAAATTTAAAAAATAGTGCAGAAAGTGCAAACCGGCCTATAGCCTCGGTAAAAATGGTCTCTTTCCGACCACTCGATCCATTGGTGATCGCTTTCCAATGTGTGCACACAACATTCGTCAACTGTTGGAAACATAACACACACTTGAAACCAACCACTCGCCAATAAGTTAAATAGTGACAGTAATGGATGAAAAGAAGTTCCGCCACACTCACCAAAGTCAAACCTCAGTGGGCATCTCTCATAAAGGCTTGGCAGCTCTGAAGTGGTGCATGGAATGTGTCAGGTGTTCTAGCCATTTAAATACAAACGGGTCAATGACAGAGAGAGAGAACTATCCGAAATGAAAGCGGCAGGCGGACTCATTCTTCGGCCGACCAGTATGTTCCAAAACATGTGTAAATAAAGTTAAACATGCCTAAATAAACCTCCAGGGTCAGCTCCAGCAGTGTCCCCGGGGTGCCCACCCCTGGGACATTGCAGTTTGCTATGGCTTGGTGGGAACACTGCTCTAGCTAAGCCATAGCAAACACTGCTCCGCTTCGTGGAAGCGAGTGCAAAAATGATCTTGCTTGCATGAAGTGGAAGCAATGCCGGCTCCCGCAGGAAGCGGTGAGTCGGCAGTGACCGCGGTGACCTTCAGGTTCCCCCTGCGGTCTCCAATGAGGTGGCCACACCATGAGGGGGTCCCCGGGGAGATATCAGCCTGGGGAGGGGAGGCAGCGTTGGCCCCCCTCCTCATATGGAAAAAATATATAAAGGCCTTGCCCCAGGTGATGGGGTCCCCGGGGCCGAAATCTGCCCAGGAGGGAGGTCGTGCGGACCCCCTCCCTTTGAAGTACTAAAAACAAAGAAACATTTTGGGGATGGGGTCCCCAAGGCCAAAATTGGCCCAGGAGGGGGGCCGCGCAGACCCGCTCCCATTTTTTTTATTAAAAAAAACAAAAAAGGTTAGGCCCATTGGAATGGGGTCCCCATGGCCCAAAATAGTCCTGGGAATGGGGGTCGCATGCCCCCCCACAAAAAGTAAAGCCTGCTGCTTCTCCACTACTCTACAAATGCGCCTCCTGGCATGCTCCTGGTTGGGAGATGTAGTCCTGTTGGCTGCTGCGGGCCCTTAGGGGCCAACAAGACCTCCTGTTACCTCCAGTATGCCCCACACAGTGGGATTGCTGAGAGGTGCTTGGAGACCATGCCCCCTTTTTCCACCACTGTGTAGAGGCGCCTCTCGGTGCACTACTAGTTGGGGGACTTCATCCGCAGATTCACGCACCGAAGCAAAGTCTTGATTGGCTGGCTGCACCTTCACAGAAAAGTTGTGGCCGCCTTTTTGTTTGCTGGGAAACGGTCACTGGGGCTGAAAATGTGTCTGCATATTGAATGAAGGGGTCAGGTGAGAGGTCTCTTGACCCTTTGTGCAGGTTATAAAAGAGGACTGAGCATGTTTCATGTGGTCAGAAATGTGAAAAATAAATTTTGGGGCCACTCACAAGATCTGCAGATCCCTTGCTGGGCTCTTTGCAGCCCCTGTGTAACTCCACAGGGACACTGCGGATCTAGGACAGCTAAAATAAAAATACATATATATATATATTTACACTCTCTCACTCTCACAGCCACTCACCTATCCCTACAGATACTGTCACACCCACTCACATACCCATACAGACAGTCTCACACCCATTACAAAACATATAAACAGACTCTCACACCCATTCAAGTTTCAAGTTTATTTTACTTTGCATAGTTATTTAAAACCATTGCAACATTTACTTAAAAAGAATATGTTAAAATTGTTATTGTACAATAGTAAAAACCATAAAAGAGGGACCACAATTACTATGCAGAGACATTTAGCTATACAGGCGATGACAAGGTTCATTTGTTCGCAAGATAAAGTGCAATGCATTCCCTGTTCCTAGCTGATACTGGACGTGGGCGTATTACTCGTGCACTTTAGTCTGTATTGTTCTTGTTGTTCGTTCTTGCTCAATAATTTTTTGGTCAAGAAAAGTGCTGATGCTCTATCCTTTGAGGGGGGCCAGTCCCGGATTATAAATTGGTTAGTTGCTTCGCTAGGGCTTCTTCCTTGTGTGGCTTACTTATATGGCTACTCCAATATTAAGTGTTTTTTGTGCAGCCAACTTTAAGAATTTTACTAATCTGCAATTCAGCTGCGTATTTCCCAGATTGAAACAAGCCAACACCGCTTGTCTCCTGGTGCGGATACCTAACTGCTTAAGGGGAGCTTTTAACAGCAGTATCCGTTCTTGATGTAGATCCTTACAGGTGCAGATTAGGTGTAAGATGTCTCCTTGCTTGGAATTGCATAGCCTACACGTGCTTTGGGTTGTGGCCCTCAGCCATGGTGGAAGATGCTGGGTGCACGGGAGGATGCCCAGTCTGTGCTTTAGGAATTTCATTTTTATCTCTTTGGAGTAGACCTGATTAAAATACTTTTGTGGTGCAAGTAATTTATAAGAGTTCAAGGTCATCCAGGCATGGGATCTGTCTGCAAAGGTTGCCTTGTCCTCTACCACCGCAATTTGTTTTACACTTTTCCATGCCAATTTCTTAAAAGCTGAATGACCAAGTTGAGTACTCCAGAGATCCGTGAGCTTGGTACTTTCCAGAGATGTCTGAAGATATCTCCTTTTTTGGCAGGTGTACCTGTGCTGGATTTCATGCCCCAGCAGTTGGTTCAGCGTATTTGAAGTGGCATTTCTAATTTTGTGCCAGCAGATAACGTAAGACCCGCGCCTGGCCAGGGATTGATGTAGGAACCCATACAGAGACTCTCACATGCATACTTAAACCTATATAAACACCTTTACACCCATGCACATACCCATACAGACACTCTCCCATCCATTAAGATATCCTAGAGACACTGTTACACTCATTCCCAAACCCATAAAGAGAATCTCACACTTATTCACTAACCCATACAGAGACTCTCACACCCACATGTACACCTATATAGACACTTTTACACCCACTCACATGCCTATACAGACACTCTCACATCCACTCTTACACCCATTCACAAACCCATACAGAGTCTCACACCCATACTTACACACATATATACACTTTTTGACCCACTCACATACCCATACGGACACTCTCACACCCATTTAGATATCCTAGAGACGCTGTTACACCCATTCACGAACAGTTACAGAGACTGTCACACCCATTGACAAGCTCATACAGAGCCTCTCACATCCATTCACAAACCCAAACAGAGACTCTCACACCCATAGAGACACTTTTACATCCACTCACATACCAATACAGACACTCTCATGCCCATACAGAGATCCTACAGACATTCATAAACCCATACAGAGACACTCACACCCACACTTAGATACACATAGACTTTCACACCCACTCACATGCCCATACAGACCCTCTCACACCCACACTTACACCCCTACAGACACTGTTACACCCATTCACAAACCCATACAGAGACTCTCACACCCACACTTATATCTATATGAACTTTCATACCCACTCACATACCCATACAGACCCTTTCATACCCACTCTTACACCCATGCGGACACTGTTACACCAATTCACAAAACCATAGTGTCATGCCCATTCAGAAAACTGTACAGAGACTCTCACTGAGAGATAAAACCTATATAGACACTGTGACACCCACTGACATACCCATACATACACGGTCACACTCACTCACAAAGCCATACAGACACTGAAATCCACTGTTACTCCCATATAGATACTGATACACCCATTCACAAACCCATATACACACTGTCACACCCATACAGAGACCATTTCATGCATTCACAAACCCATACAGAGACTCCCACACTTACACCTATACAGACAATTTTACACCCACTCACACACCCATACAGACACTGTCACACCCATTCAGATATCCTACAGACGCTGTTACACTCATTTACAAACCCATAGAGAGACTCTTACATGCACACTTACACCCATACAAACATTTTCACAGTCACTCACATATTGATACAGAGTCTCACACCCACTGATATACCCATACAGACACTGTTACAGCCACTAAGATATGAATAGAGACACTTATGCACCTAAGATGATTCCTATTTAGAGTATTTATTAGGCCTCAGTGGAGTTCGTGGAGTTCTGCGTAACTCTGCCGCGCTACGTGTAGTTCCGCAAGCACAAAGAGCGCTAGGTTGCACCGTTTGTGCTGATTTTTAGCGTTGGGTGTTTGCCCAGCACTGGGAAATCAGCGCAAACAGCACCATGCACAGCGCAAGAGGGTGCTGCTTCTTTCTGCCACTCAAGTAGATGTTCTACTCAAGCAGAATCTTCCTCAACACGAACTGAAGGTTTCTCAATACGAGTGGTAGCAGTCATCTGTGACAGCCAGCATTTAGAAATCTCACCGAAAGGTGGTCTGGGGTAAGATTTTCCTCGTTTGCGCTCACCAACTTAATGTTGGTGAGCACAAGCAAGGACAAAACTAGCATCGCTGAGCTGAATTTTTTGGAACTCTATGCGCTAGGCAGAGCAAGGAGTGGGAAAAACTCTGCAAACTCCACGAGCCGAGCACAATTTCACATCCAGGCCTAGTTTTTATACCCACTGTGAGACCCACTCAGAACCCTCTACAAGAAATATTAAATGTGCTCTTTTGCATTGAATGTGTGCTTTTGGTTTGTAGATCCACAATGGATTTGTGGATTCGATGGTCGTTTTTATACAAGGATTTACAGTTAAAAATATTAACTGTTTGGGAAATAGGATGGCTCTTAGAAGAGCCATTGTGTTCATTGTGTGTATATGATGACTACATATACGAGCGGATGCAGAGTTTCAGTTGCTTAGAAACACTCTGTTGCCTTCATTTGTGAAGTGAACACCATCTCTCCTGTATATTCCACACATGTTGAAGCGCAAGTTATTATTGTAGATAAAGCCTATGTTATGGTCTCTGAGGAATGCTGAAACAGTTTCATTAACATGTGTCCTGGCTTTCTCTATCTGTAAACAAAATTCAGAAGACCACTTACATTTCTGCCTCTGGCATATGTTAGAGAACACCAAGGCAGTGTGAGGGAAAAATTTGCATTAATTGTTCAAAGGTGTTATTCATTAGGATTTCCAGTCCTACCCCAGTCTGTGTGCCCAGGTCATTGCCACCACAGTACACAATTATGAGGTCTGGACATTGGGACTCCATAGTGCTTTCAACCAATTGAAGCAATTCTTGCTACTTTGACCCTCTCTGGCCAAGCCAACTAACATCCCCATTAGGCAAACCCAGCTCCCTGTCAGTCCCACTCTTTCTAGCATACTTTCTAGCCAACAACACAAAGCTATGACCTCCAATCCACACTCTAACCATTTTGAAGGGCGGAGCAGTAGCACTCATGAGAAGGCTGGAGAAGGCTGTAGCTGAATGAGGCAGTTTTCAAAATAAAGTCAGTTACAAGAGATCCTAGCAAGTAAAATTTGAAAGATCACATTTGATTGGATGCTGTAATTATAGCACTGTTTAAAACTAGGTTGTGGTATACATTTAAAGTAAGTTCATGTGTGATTGGCTATGTGGGATATGTTTCTAATTGCATACAGTCAACCACACCTGCTGTCTTGGATTTAGGAGTTAGCATGCTGCTGTAGAGACTGTTGTGAACATGTGACCTACTGCTAGCATGTTACAATTTTGGGTACCATCGAAACAGAGCTACTGGAGTATGAGGAGAAGGGAACAAAAAATGTCTAGAATGTCAATGTGAGGAGAGATTGTTAATGAAAGAAATAATGAACAAAGATTGTTTGGGTGTAAACTTAGGGATTTGTAGGAAGTGTTGTGTAAGTGGTAGTGTTAGGAATAGTTGTACAAAAAGATTTTGGCTTGTTGCACGAGTAATACGGGGAGCCGCAGTGAGCACTGCAGCGGATCTGCAGACCCCCCCAAAACCGCTACCGAATTGGGCTTTCTTTAGAGGAGTCAAACAAAGCGTTAAGAAATGTTACCATTCAGAAGAGCTGTATGATTAGTAAGAAAATGAAAGCAGTGTTTCTATTTGGTTGCAACCTCTGTAACCTTGAAAGTAAAGTTGAAAGGGGTAATATTAATGGTTGCCTTGTATGAGAGTGGTCTACCATTCTTGTGCTCGGTTTTTGTGTGTTTTCTTAAGACAAGTCTGACAACCTGATACTGAGAAAGAAAAATGCACATCAACAATCACATTTATCAGGTATGTGACTTATGCTGTAGCATAAACAAATAGTTCATAAAGTAGAAGTGAGTGTGAGTAAGGTGGATAAAAGTGAGCAGGATGTTTGAGAAAACTAAAAGGAAATATTAAAAGAGAGTAGAAGATGAAAACAAATTAAACTCCACTGGTCAGGAAGTATGAGTAAAAGTTGTGAAGAAAAACAAAACACAGATATAAACCAATGTAGGCAGTGACACAAGGACTGAAATACTAATGTATGCAGTGAGATATTGAGGTATTTTATTATGTATACAGTTAAGCAATGGCATGTACACAGATACACAGATTAAGATGACCTGGTTCACACTGATACTTTTAGTAAGACAGCAAGGTGCAAGGTATAGTTAAGTATATTTACTTTTCACACATAATGATATAGCTATGCATACAGTAACAGAGCAACGGATGCAGTGATGCATACATTTACAAAGTCAGAAGGAAGCTGATCTGTGCACTAAGTTACTCAGCGAGTTACTGATGTATACAGTTAATTAACTCACTAAATAGTCAAAAGTAAACTGAGGTACCCAGAGAGAAATTGAAGTATATAGCAGGACATGTACAGATACTGGAAGATATAGTGAGACATTAATGTACATAATTATAAATACAGTAACACACTTATACCAAAGAGGCACAAAGTAACGGGGCAGTAATACAGCTATGACATACAGTTAAGTACTGAGAGACCCTAAGCGGAAACTGTAATTCAGGGACAAGCACTATAAAGTAGATACCAATAATTCTAGAAAGATAGCCAGTAAAAGAATAATAATAGTATTTACAGGACCAGATATACAGTGACACACCAATAATGGACTAATGGCCTAATTTAGATCTTGGCGGAGGGAACTACTCTGTCACAAACATGACGGAGATTCCGTCCCCCGTTTTACGATCCGATTATATACTATGGAGATTGTAATATGACAGACGGGATGTCTGTCGTTCTTAGGAGCTGCTCGTCATCACAAGTACAAAACCCTGAGGGGAAAAGCTGCCTGTGAGAATGAGGCACCAAGAGATGTGCCTGCTGTTGGGGGTCCTCCTGCCACCCTCCTCAGAGAAGCAGGTACCTGTTTGCTTTACACACTCCATTAACAAAATAATAGTAGGGAGGAATGAAGTAGTGGGCAGCACAGCCCGACATACCCTAATTCAGGAGTAATTGGAAATATATTTTTTACAATGCCCGGTCCTCGCTAAGTACTATGGCACCAGGGTTCATGACTCTAAGGAACTCGCTTACGCCCAACTTACTAATGACATTGTGGCCACGGAAGCATATTTTCCCTTGCATGCAATAAATCCTAAACCACACTGAAATTGCTATGACGCCAGAGTTGCTGAGTCTGACTTAGTTTCCTATCTACTTGCATATTTTATTTGCCTTGCTCCACATGTCACCAATCAGACAGTTTCAGAGTGCTATGGATGTTGCTAGAGAAGAAAAGCTAACTGGTGACAAGTCACATTGGTTAATACTCAAAGATAGACTTGACAATTGATATGTTTTGCTTGTGCTCGCCTTCAGAAACTTTCCAAGAAACTAGAGCAGCCCTGGCACTCCCAGTAGCCCCAATCCCGAACAGAATCCAATCCAATAACAGGGAGGAGGAGGAGTGGGCTATGTCTCTGCCCCCTCCTAGCATACCCAAATTGTTTGCTGTTGGGGTGGCAGCTACGAGAGATGCTGCTGTGATGATGCTTTTATATCATGCCAGTGCATCTCATAATAACATTCTGAATACAGAAACAGGGTTTAACTTGCTTTAAAAGAAAATTAAACCAGTCAACAAAACTTTGCAGAGGCAGTTTTGCTCTTTTCTCAGATCCCAGACTTGAAATTACAGGCATTGCTTATCCTTGCCAAATTTGTGGTAATTTATAGAGGTGAGCAGAACTCTGTACAATTTCGCCGATTAAAACTCTGCGAGTTCCGCACACCCTTACTACTGAGGTGAAAATGACAAAATAATCAAATAATAATACACCAAACATTACGTGGCATAGTTTGTCTTCAATCACTGTACAAGGTAGTCATGTCTGCCGCATAATTTGGCCCTTCCCATTAGTCCTGGATAGCAGTCCCTTAGGTGAAATGACTTAGTTGTTTTATTAACAGCAGGGAAAATCCGCCAACACCTGAAAGATATGCTGTTGAGACAGAATATCAAGTTGGAAATGTCGACTTACACAAATATCGAGTTGGAAATGTCGTGATTCAGAAATATTGACAGCAAGAATATCGTGGCCAAGAATATCGAATTTAAGGTAAGAAATATAGTTTTTAAAAATATAGAAGTCATTAGTATTGTTTGCAAAAATATACTGTTTAAAATATTGATTTTTTTAATTAGTGTTATGTATTTTAGTTTATATATTAAATGTATGTGATGTATTTTTTTGTATAACTATTGTTTATGTTTTTTAATATGTCTTAAATTTTTAGCAGTTATCAATTTTATTTTAATTACATTTTGTGTTTTATAGTTCTGTAGCGGGTTGTAGGTTGGGAAGTAATTTAATTATAATAAATTAATGATTATTTTTTATTTATTTAATTTAGATTTTATAGTGTTAATTGTGGGAAGTAACTTATTTGTAATTAATTATTAATTGGTTGTTAATTATTATTAATTAATTAATTGATAATTAATTATGGTAATTGTGTATTTTTTTAGGTGTGGGTTGTGGGGTATATAGGGGTAAAGGGTGGGAAGTTTATTAATTTTTATGAGTTTTAATTTGTTTTTTAATTAATAATTGGTAATTAATTATGTTAATTATATAAGTACCTTATTTTATAAAATTTAGATGTGGTTTGTGAATTGTGTGGTGTTATAGGGTAGGAAATAAAAGAGGTACATTTATGTAATAATTAATGTTTTTGATTCTAAATAATTTCTAATTAAAAATATTTATTTGTTTGAAAATTATTTTGTATTTTATTTAATATAATATTTGTAGTTATTTGTCATATGCATTTAACATTATATGTTTTTTTAAATGTGTAATATTAAATATATTTGTATTTTAATTTTTAATATATTTATATATGTTTTTATTTATTTAGTTTTTTAAATATTTTTGTTGTTAATATTTTGTATGTTTTACCTTTTGAACTGACTGGAGTGAGAATATTAATTGTTACCCCTTTGCAATCCAACATTTTCCCTACTGTTGCACTGATTGGAGTGGGAATAGTAAATTTTATCTTGCTACTATCCAACTTTCCCTACTGTTGCACTCACTGGAGTGGGAATAGTAAGTTTTATCCCTCCGCTACCCAACACTTTCCCTACTGTTGCACTGATTGAAGTGGGAATAGTACATTTTATCCTGCCACTATCCAGCACTTTCCCTACTGTTGCACTCACTGGAGTGGGAATAGTAAGTTTTACCCCTCCGCTATCCAACACTTTCCCTACTAATTTTTTTTTAAAACTCTTTTTATTAAAGAAGAAAACATGTTAGACACAGTTGAGAATAAAATTATACAGTGCATGCGACAATCACAATCGTTTCTTTTTGTTTGGTCAACCCACTCGTACAGTACTATTTTACAACTCAGTTTGCGACCACACTGTGGCCAGGCAGCCTTCACTCCCGCAGGGGGGGTACGGGTTCAGTGGAGCACACAACATCCCTCTATATTTTTTCCAGTTTCCCCAAATCTTGGACCACTTCTACGGACACCCTCTCCCTTCATATATGACCCTTTCTGTCTGCATGCACCAGTCCATGTCGGCCTGCCAGTCCCGGAGCTTGGGCACTGTGACTCCCTTCCACGTTCTTGCAATGTTGCGTTTCGCAACCACATTGCCCAAGGTGACCCAGGTCCTCTCTTTTGCCGACAAATCTGTCGCCTCCCAAATATTAAGAAGACACAACCGGGGCATGACATCCATAGATTTCCCGCATACTTCCCACATTTTCCCTGTCACTTTACCCCAGTATGATTGAACCACCGGACAGTCCCACCACTGATGGAGATAGGTCCCCTCTTGACCACAGCCTCTGGGGTATAATGGGGAGCTCAGAATACCCATCTTCACCAATAACACACTGGTAGAGTATACTCTATGCAAGAGCTTGAGCTGGATTAACTTGAACCGGGACTGAATTGCCACCTCCCAGGGGATGCCAATGCCTCCTGCCAGTCCTCATCATCTAAATCGCCCACCTCCTCCGCCCATTTGACCCTGATCTTCTCTAGCGCATCAGGTGCATTATTCAATATCTTTCTATAGATCAAGGAAATTGCTTTGTCTTTAAGGTAATCATCAAGGAGTCTGTCTTCTAGGGGCGTAGTGGCCGGCAGATCTGTGCCTTTGGGGATAGCCCTATGCAACGCATTCCTGATCTGCAGGTATCGAAAGGTCTCCCCCTCACTCAACTCATAGTCACGCTTGAGGTCTGCAAAGGTAACTACTTTACCTCCTGCCCAGACATCCCCGACCCTCGAGAGCCCAATAAGTTCCCACTTATTGAATCCAGCACGAGTTGCCAAGAGCCCCAATCGTTCAGTCTCAAGAAGCGGGGTGGCCTGCGTAATCTTGTTCTTCCATCCCAATGCGGAAATGGCCGCTTGCCAGAGCTTTACCGTGGTTGCCTTTGGAGTATACAGTGGACTATGTGTCTTTCCCCCATATAATGCCCTCTGATATGTCCCTGATGTCATGTTATATTTGTCCATCCTATAGGCAGGATCAGATATCGGCCAGTGCACCAAATGAATGGTGACCACCAACTGAGAGGCCCAAAAGTAACTTTTAATCGCTGGAAGGGCAATACCTCCGTCAAACCAGCTTTTTGTCAGTTTTGGCAATGAGATGCGAGGGGAGTCGTTATTCCAGAGCAGGGTCCGGACTTCTGATTCCACGGTCTGAAAATACTTGCCCGGGACAAGGTATGGCGTATTCTGTAGGGCATAAATAAAGCGGGGCAGGGCCATCATCTTATAAAGCGCTGCTCTTCCCAGTAACGTAAGTGGCAAGGTCTTCCAGTGTTTTACGTCATCTTGTAAGCGATGCAGTGGGGGGGCCATGTTTTGATCGTAAAATGCTACTGGGTCCGAAGTGGCATAAATCCCTAGATAGCGAAAGCCGTCAGTGACTACTCTGGCTTCGCAAATTCTGGGCAGAATAAAACCTTCCCCAGCTAATATATATATGAGTGATTTGTCCCAATTAATGGTATATACAGAATATTTTTGAAAAAGGGCGAATATATGTAACATTCTATGAATAGAGTTACAGGGTTTGGCCAAATAAAGCAATATATCGTATTCGTACAGGGAGATTCTATCCTCCCAGTCCGGTGTCCAATTTAGTCCCCTTATAAGGGGGTCACCTCTAATCCAAATCGCCAAGGGATGAGGGACCAAAGCGAAAATCAAAGGGGAAAGCAGGCAGCCCTGTCTCGTACTCTTCTGTAAGGTGAAAGTCGCCGAGCGGGCCCCATTTACAGTTACTCTAGCCATAGTCTCCGAGTAAAGGAGTCTCACCCATGCCAGAAACTTTGGGCCGAGGCCGTAACGTTCCAACGTTGCAAACAGGTAAGGCCACTCAATCATGTCAAACGCCATTATGGCATCTAGAGACATGATGACTGCCTCTTCTCTTATCGTCCCCGCTCTGCCCAGCACTCCATTGAGACGCCGCAGATTCAATGTTGTATTCCTGCCAGGCATGAAACCGGACTGACCAGGATGAATCAATTTATAGTCTTGTGGCCAGGAGTTTTGCTAATATCTTAACTTCCGGAATTAACAACGTGATCGGCCAGTAGGACTCACAATTCTCCGGGGGTTTACCATGTTTATGGATTAACACCACATTTGCCAATCTTTGTGTATCGGGGAGAATCCCCCGGGACACACTTTCGTCGTACATGTCTATCTATGAGGTGGGGGGCAATCGTAGATGCATTTGTTTTGAACAACTCAATGGGGAGACCACTCGGACCCATTGCCTTCCCCGATTGTAAGGCTCCAATTGCTTTAACCACTTCTTCTTTGTAAGATCGGCCTCTTGTTCCTTTACTTCTGAGTCATCAAGGACCGGAAGATTAAGAGTGGCCAGCAACTCTTGTGCCTCCTCGTAAGTAAACGTTCTGGAGGATTCATATATCGATTTCAGATGTGCAGCAAAGGCTTCGGCTATACTATGTCTATCTTTAAGTCTGTCCCCTTCCTTTGTTACCAATTCAAATACCCATCTGGCAGCCTGCTCCCGTTTGTCCAACCATGCCAGTAATTTACTCTCTTTATCTCCAATTTCATAGACTCTGCACTGTGTCGCCCGGTAGTGGGCCCTAGCCACTTCTTCATCGATATCTCTGTAATCTGTTTGCTTTAGGAGCAATCTATGTTTGGTATCGGGAGCCGGCCGGGTCTCCAACTCACGTTCCAAGTGAGTTATTTCATCCTCTATTTCGTGGAGCGGTTTACGTTGTTCTTTCTTGTGTCCCGCAATCGCTGCCACTCCCTGCCCTCTAATCACTGCCTTATAGCCTCCCATAACGTGGAGGCTGAGTCTACTGAACCTTCGTTCTCGTTAAAGTACTGGTCCATCACCTCAATGAGCCTTTCCCGTATAGCAGGTATCTGCAAATACCAGGGGTTAAGTGCCATCTCATGCCTCTTAGCCAAAGGGATACTGCCATAAGTGACAGTGACCGGTGAATGGTCAGAAATGCCTCTAGGTAGATGTTCCACCTCTCTGAACATTGCGAGCTGTTCGGCTCTGCCAAATACATAGTCAATTCTAGACAGGCTCCCATGTACTCCCGAGTGGATGGTGTAGAGATGAAGGGTTATACGCTCTCCAGATATCAACCAGCCCCAATGCCTTTACAAACTCACCCAATGTCCTCCCAGCCACCTCGCCCTGCTTCGGTTGTTGTCAGGGCTGCATTACAGTCCCCCCCAATTAATGATTCTCCCTCAGGAAGGAGAAGGAAGTGTGATCCCAAATCTGCCAAGGCTGAGCAATGTAATTGAGGCGGTACATAAAGGGAGGTGATGTTAAATAGCCTACCCTCCCAAGTACCCGTTAGGGTTACAAATCTGCCCATGGTACCGTGTGTCACTGTTTGTACCGCAAAGGGGAAGGAATTGCGGAGGAGGATCCCCATCCCTCTCTAACCCCTCGTGTATCCTGCGTGGGCCACCAATTTATATCCCCACCTGTTCAAGGCACTATACGAAGTACCTTGTAAATGCGTTTCCTGTAGGAGCACCACGTCCGGGGCCCGTCTCTTTACGTATTGTAGTACATTTCCCCTCTTTATTTTATCTCCCAAGCCATTCACATTCCAGGAAAGTATTTTAATACCCCCCTGTGTTCCTATTGTTCTAGTCATGGGGGTGATATAGACTGCATCCTTACATACTTAAGATGATGTCGCCTCAAACCCCCAGCCCGGATCATTCCATATACATATAGCCACATGTTGGTTGGCTGTCCAGCCGGTCGCAAAATCGGTCTTACTAAGATTAGGTCACACATTTCCCATGCACTGTATCCTGCTAGCATTATAAAACACATTGAACAGTAAACTAAACAAAAACAATCCCAAAAGGACCTCTCCCAACCCACCCCCCAACCTGCCTCCCTGCAACGTGGACTTCAAACTGCCCACCCCCCAACCTTGCAGAGTGCCTGTGTACCCATGCCCTTCAAACCTTAATGAGGGGAACGTGGCCTCGCGGGTCCCACCAGCAAATCTAGATTCCCCGTATTCAGTATTCTGTAAACCCGTGAGCTAAATATATACCGGGCAGCTCACGCCAGACAGTTTAGATGTGATTCATCTGACTCTAAGACACTTCACAATACACCAGGAGTTGGATAAGCCAGGATCACCAACTATCAGCACCCCGACTATACAAAGAGTGTTTCACAATTGTTTATCTCATTTTGGGATACCCGTACCTGCCTCCCAACCAGCCCATCATGCACCCTCCTTGCAGGCGGTGTCTCGTGGCCATTTCATCTAGTTAGCAGCACCACCCAAACCCAAATTCTACTTCAGGCCCTTTTTGGATCCTCGAGCATCAGGTCTAGAGTCTTGCATCTGCGTCAGCCGTTGTGAGGTTGACCGTGGGGCTCCAGAAGTTCTCCACTCCTCCAACCATTCCCAAGTTTCTTCTGGGGACAGGAAAAACCAGGACCTCCCCTCGGCCATCAGCTTGGCTTGGAAAAGCATTGCGTACTTTATGTTTTTCTCACGCAACGCATGTTTCACCTCTAAAAAGGATCTTTGCATTTTCTGGACCTTGACTGTGAAATCCGGAAAGAAGGTGACTGTGGAGTTTTCAAATTTTAGTGGAGGGGCCGCTCGCGCCGTCTGGAGAATTAAGTCTCTGTCCCTATAGTTGAACATCCTGGCTAGAATAGGACGTGGAGGCGCACCAGGTTTCGAGGGCCCTCCCGGTACCCTGTGGGCCCGTTCGACAGAAAAATATTGAGAGAGTGAGCAGGGCTGAAGGTGGTTCTGTATCAAATCCTCCACGAATAAGTCCACGGCCTGTCCCTCCGCCCGTTTTGGTACCCCCAAAATGCGGACGTTATTTCTGCGGGCGCGTCCTTTGAAATCTTCTAGCTTGTTTTCAAGGTCTGTCGTTGTCACCTGAAGTTTCTTTCCTCACCGTGAGTTCCAGCTCCTTTGTAGTGGATTGAAGAGTAGAGACCGAATCTTCCGTGGCCCGTACTCTGTCCCCCATATTGTGCAGATCTGCTCGCATCAGCGTCACCTCCGTGGCGACCGTGTCTATCTTGTGTTCCAGGGTTGTGCGAATCCCCTGTATAGCCTCCATGATGTCCTGAAGAGTCGGGGCGCCTTCCTCCACCTGTTGCTTCCCATCCTGTCCTTCGTGTTTCTCCTCCACTTGCTCTGTCCTAGACAGCGCATACATATCCAGATTAGTCTGGTGCGTTTGTTTTTGTCCTTTGAGCGTCGCCATTTGCGCAGATGTGACCAATCATGAGGAGCCCAATATAATGTTGCTACCCAGGTACTGGCGTTAACCCTTACTGTAGTAGTCAATTGAGGACTCCCTTCAATCAAGTACCAAACCACTGTGCAGCAATGTGTCCTGCTCACTTCCCTTCCACCTTACTCCAAAATGGCGGCTCCGCTGTGAAGCCTCGAGGAAAAAGCCTCATCCAAGCTTCCACAGTATTAGTTTTGCGCTCTCTCTCAGACCTCGTTCTGTATTCCTGGTGGGCTTGTACCCATAGAGGCCTTCCAACACGCAGGGAGCAACGCTTATTCACCCCACCACTTCGAGCAAGCTTCAGTTCCTCCCACTCGGCCCAGTGCTATGGCGAGGATCAGTGCTGCGCTATCCACCTGGAAGGTGGGGGGCCATGCCTGAGAGTCCTGCAGTCCTGCTCCTGCACCCTGTGGCTCTCACGCCGCCAGCCGGAGCCAGGATCCGCGCTCCCCCACTATCCCGGTCCGTACCTGTAGGGATCTCCGCTCTTTATCTGCTCGGTCAGGCACTCCGCAGCATTCCACCAGGACTTAACCACGGTCCTGTGCTATGAGGTCCGATCGCAGGGGGGGGCGAGGAGGAGGCTCAGTCCAACGCTCTACTACTGGAATTGGGCCCGCCTCAGCTCCCGGGCCTCCCGCTCCAGTCCCTGAACTCCTCGGGGCTCACACCACGCCCTCCACGGGCCACCGTCAACTTGGTGTTTCGCGATACCGGAACGTCCGGAGATCGCGTTTTCGAGGTCAGTGCCGGCCGGGGGGCAGAGGATCACCTGGGTAGCCTCAAAACTGGGCAATATCTGGATAATTGTAGCGGATGTACGGGGGATCGATCTATCTGGTGAAGAGCTCTAACCTAGTGCGGCCATCTACGCCCCCCCACTTTCCCTACTGTTGCACTCATTGGAGTGTGAATAGCAATTTTTACCCCTCTGCTATCCAACACTTTCCCTACTGTTACACTCACTGGAGTGGGAATAGTAAGCTTTACCCCTCCGCTATCCAACACTTTCCCTACTGTTGCACTCACTGGAGTGTGAATAGTAATTTTTACCTCTCCGCTATCCAACACTTTCCCTACTGTTGCACTCACTGGAGTGGGAATAGTAATTTTGACCCCTCCGCTACTTATATATATATATTCGTTCCAGCGTCTGTTATCAGAATTCAAAACAGACTCCAACACGCTCGGGGTTGCTCATGTTGAGTATTTATTTCAGCCACATACTATAGGTAACGCGTTTCAACTGCGCAAGCGGTCTTTTTCAAACCTAAAGTCGCCACCATTTTTTTACCAATTAATACTGGTGCAACACTTAAAGTGACAGTGCATTTGGAGCAATAAAGTTTTAGAAACAAAGTTAAAGTGACAGTGCAACAATATATCTTACAGAGCGACATTTGCAGGCATTGCAACCAACCTATCAACACTGCATTAGTACTTATACACATTCTAAATTTCCTTTAAAAATTATAAAACCGTGCTGCAATATCGCAAGTTCATACAATTTCAAATATTCTGAATGCAATTGACAGAGGACAGGCAAGTGCCTTTTAATGCCTCATGCGAAGTACCCCATTCTTCCGGGTTCACAGCGACCTCAGCTGTAAACATATGTGCAAATGTCGCTATTTGTTAAAGTGAATTGTGCCTTGTGCAAAAATCGCATCATTACTTATAAATTACTAAAATAACATGAGATTAATCCTTTGAGAGAAGTCTGCAAATACCAAGGAAAGGTCAACCATTTTTTGCGCTTTCCTTCTTCATTGTGGGCAAGTGCCCCTCTTTTCTCAACTAATCAAGACTATTCACTTCCTTACTAATCTAAAGTGCTTTGTGCAAAAACCAGGTGCAACCATAATATTAAAATCTTCATGGAATGGCTAACAAATCAGAAATTCAAAAAAACAATCAATTGTTCATTTCAAAAAGAAAATGACATTCACTGAGCCCTAAACTGTTACTTTTCTTCTAATGCATAGATTATTACAGGATGTTCTTTCTACTCATAAGTGTACATGCAGATCTTCCTCAGTGTTGTGCCCATACGGACTCTTGCTATTGAACCGAAGAATATATCTTGATTCGAGCTGTCTTAGACACCTTTCTCTATTCCCCCCCTCTCAATCTTTGCGGAACTTGGTCAATTACAAGGTATTTCAGACCCTCCATATTGTTGTCATGTGTCTCGTGGATGTGTCTGGCCATGGGGTAAGTCTGATCATTATTGTTTATTGCTCTAATGTGCTGCAAGATCCGTTGGTGCACTGGTAAAATCGTACTCCCTATGTACAATTTAAAACAACTACATTTTAAAGCATACACTGCAAACTGGCTCTTGCATGTTAGGGGCTTCATGATTTGCCACTTTTTGTTTGAAAATGGTAAGGGTACCTTCGTCGTATTCTCTCCATACCTGCACACCTTACATTTGTGGCATCTCCTGAAGCCCCTACTTTCACTGAGCCATGTAGTCTGTTGTGGGATGCCTGTACTATTGGTGACCAACGCGTGTCTCAATGATCTTGCTTTACGAAGAGTAATGAGTGGCCCACTTCCCAACTTTTGACGTAAAAAGGCATCTCCACGCAATATATGCCAATGCTTCTGCATGATACATCTTATGTATTTGTGCTGTTTATTATAACCTGTAATAAAACGGAATTGTGGCTTGACTTCATCGGGCTCTCTATTATCAGCAGTTTTACCAAAGATCAGCTGATCCCTAGGCCTAGCGTCTGCCTTAACTCTGGCTGCCCTCAGAACTGATGTGCTATATCCCCGTTGTTTAAACCTCACATCCAGCTCCTCTTGTGCTTGATGCAATTGCTTAGGGCAACCACTAAATAAGGGGACCCCTGAAGTTGATGTAGGTAGGGAAAGCAGGGGGGAAAATGCAAAAATATGAAAAAAAAAAATCCCTCTACCAATATATATTTTCGATTATGCTAAGCGTCATAATATTACGACCCCCGCTTCTCATGGAACCATTGCGAATTATAGATATCAATCAAAATGGTAAGATCATATCAACATTTATTGCATTTATATATTAAAGTTTTTTATAAACATCATAATTCTTCACACAAACATATAAATGATAATAGTACTATAAAGACAAAGTAGGTCCCATTGCATACCTAACACTCAATCAGCTGCATTCATTCAAATACTCAGACAGGCACATACATCATCAAAGGTCACATGCATCGCAATTATATCTAAAAATAAAACATGAAGTACGATCAAGTCCACCTCACCGTGAAACAAGAATGTTTTAACAAAAAATTCAGAAATATCAATATAACATCAGGTTTTTGACAAATATACAATAAAGGAAACGGGAGTGACTATCAAAAGCGCCGACGCGCGTTTCGGTGGAACCCTTATTCCTTTCTTGGGGTATCACCTTCTTCAGGGCGCAGAAAAAGAACATAAAATTACAAACAAAAGGCAGTGGGACCTGTCAAGAAGACGTATACATTAATGGATATCAGATTTAAAACAAAAAACACAATGGTCCAATTGAGGCGGGGTACCACAATAAATACATCTATATGAAAGAACAAAAACAATAAGAATACCAAAATAAAGGAGACCGACAAATAAATAAAGATACTGAAGGTAGTAAGCGAAAAATAACAATAAATTCAAAACATAAACAAAAAATAGGAAGAATGAACAGTTGAAAAAGAGTATTGGCTACGAAATTGAACAACTGTGAAAGCATAAACATAAATAAAGGAAAAGAAAGGCAAAGGATAAATGAAAAGGTAGTTTTAGAAGAAAAACTATGACAGGCGTCACATAAATAGTAGTTTACAAAGATCTTACCGGTAGAAATATCTAGGGGCAGAGTCAATAAATACCCAAATGGGGTTCAATATAAAAGGTTGAAAGATCAAGGGCAGTGATCTGTGTATGATGAAGATAATCACTGACGAAATGGAATGGAAAATCTGAAAAAACAAGCCCAAGAAGAGACTCAAATAGAGTTATTCTATATCGATTTGGTTGACCATTCCTAAGATGGTAAGACAAAAACCCTGGCATGAATTAGATAATTTCGCCCTTAGATCATTTGGAAAGAAAAAGGACAAAAAGCAAAAAATAGGAACTTACCATTGTAGTTAAAGACTTGAATTAAGCAGAATAACAAATTATACAGCATAAGAGTAGGATAAAACACCTACGAAAAAATTAAACTAAACAAACAGTCTTGTTTATGACTTCAACAGATGAAGGAACATATATAATTCTACACTGAATAATCTAGTAATGATAATAATTATAATCAATAAGGAATCTTTAAACAAAACGAGGAAAATTACACAAAGATGTCTAAGGAATTCAAACATCTAGAAATGCGGCACTAGCCCGTACCTGGCAGAGTAGTATGTTTTAAAGGATCTAGCTCCATAGATCATAGAATTTGTGCTCATGTGTTTCTTCAAATTACCGGCAAGTTCACGAAACTAAAGAAAAGAAAGGAAGAAGATAAAAGAAAAATGGATAGGTGTTAAAATCCTCCCATGGGCACTCGCATAGTATAAGAGAAATACCCAAACAGTAAAGATACCTGCTGGAGAAGATAGCTGCAGTCAGTAACGGCATCTCAGTGGGACGGACCGTGGAAATCGTGGATAAGGTAGGTCAATTTAGAAAGCTGGACGAAATACCAGCAAGTTCAAAGAACTGTAAAGGAAGAAACAGTAAAATTAAAATTAAAAAGAAATGAAAAGAAAAAGAATTGGGTTCCTCCTACGAGCATTCGCGGTGGAAGAGAGAAATATCCTAAAGTAAGGATACCTGATGATGGAAATGGCAGTGGTCGATAACGGCGTCTCCGCAGGACAGTCCGCAGGAATCGCGGAATGGGTGGGTCAATTAGAGGACTGGATAATTGGACGTTTAAATAGCCCAATAATAGGTCACGTCTAGGTTACTGGGGTGTTGCAAATAGGATTTAAAGCAAAAGGCATCTTCCTTAAGGAGCCGTGTGAGCTTGGTCAGGCGGACTCGGCACGAGGAGGCATAATAGATGAAAATACGGGACCATGGTCTTGGTAAGGGGTCCTAAGGAATGCTCAGTCATGTAAGGGCCGGGGAAGGAAGAAAAGAGATACACGGAGCTGATAATAAAATGAAATGAAGGATGGTCATAGGTAAAGAAAATCCAAACAAGAGGAATACACAAAAGGACCTAGGCATTTGAGTATAAGAGGAAAAACCGCTAATGATTTAAAAGATAGCATTTTCCCATGGTAGTGGGACCGGCTGCGTGAGGGTAGGACGTCCGCCGCCTTGTTCCAGATTAACCGACACTACACATTAGTGTCTACACCAGCCGGTACTGATGCCGCGCATCCTTGACCCTAATGGGGTTGTGTTTTTTGATCTACAGGTACCACTTTTTAGGGTGCTGTAACGGTGGTCACTATTTTATTTTACTTTATTGTTGACCACTACCAAAAAGTGTAGGAAGATCATCGTTGGTCCTGAAGAATTGCCATTTAATATATTGTTGGGCAAGAAACATGTTGACCTTTTTTACAAACGCATAAATCTCGACATCCTTATAGTGGAGATACGCGTCTTGTTTTCTTTTTAACCAGGGTAGGGGCCACGTTTAATAAAATTATTTTGAGTGGACCACCTCCCCTTTTTTACTTCCCTACACATCTATATCACCTACACTGTTTTAGGGCCCTCAAACGCACTTCACCCACCGGCATATGGAATAAAGATCTCCGCCAAGAAGGCCCCATCACGGGTGCCGATCGGGGATTGCAGCGCCGACCCGATAAGGAGCAGACCCGATGATGAAGCATGACACCTAGCAGGCTGGGTGTGTGAGGGTCTTTTTCCAAGAGGAGAGGATTCTTCTCCCCACTTTTTACAACTCCACACCTCCACGTGGAGCTCCTATATTAAAAAAAACACCTTCTCCTGCTTTTAACATTAGGAACTTCATACCAATTGTGTAGAGTGATTCATTCATCCCTTTTTCCTTAGAGTCCAGAAAGAATATCCAAAACACCTCACGTTTTCTACGTATATTGGTATCATTTTGCCCTTTTTGGGGCGTATTTTCTCAAGAATAGTCCAGCGTAGATCAGCTTCAGTATGTTTGGCTTCCTCCCAGTGGCGAACCAGGGGTGCCATGATATTATGCCTTCTTATGTTGGATTTGTGTTCTCACATCCTGATCATGCATTCCCTCGATGTTTCCCCTACGTATGGCAAATTGCAGGGGCAGAGAATAACATATATGCAGTTGGAGGTCCTGCAATTGGTCATTTCTTTAAGCCAAATTTTGCAGTTGTTGACGTAAATATTGTCACTTACAATGGCTTGGGCGCATGCATGGCATGTACCACATTGGTGGTTTCCATTGATAGGAAAATGGCCTGTGATGGATTTTTGGACAAGCCCTTTGGATTCAATGGTCTTAGCCCTAACCAGAAGGTTGCTTAAGTTTTTGTTGCGGCGGAATGCGAAAAGAGGCTTGGGCATCCGCGTAGCTTGACGGTCCAGATTAAGCAAATGCCATTGGGAATTAATCACTTGCCTGATCTTATGATCAATCGATGAGTGTTTGGGGACACAAACAAGTTTGTCAGTTTGTTCTTGTTGTTTGGACAAGAACATAGAGTCTCGATTATAAAAGCGAGCTCGTTTCAAGGCATTTCTGATCATCCTATATGGGTACCCTCTTTGCAGAAATTTCTGCTTCATCAATTCAGCATGATGTAAATAGTCCTTGATGTTGGTACAGTTTCTACGTAAACATAGAAACTGACTGAAGGGGATCCCATCTTTTTGGCTGTTGGGATGAAAGCTGGAGAAATGGAGGAGAGTATTCCTCGACGTGGGTTTGATGTATAAGGACACCATCAGTTTTTGATCCTGGTGTCCTACCCACACGTCCAGGAATTCCAATTTGTGGGTACTCATTTTTGCGGAGATTGTTGTCTGCGGCATTAATCCAGAGGATAAACTCATCTAGGGACCTCTGGTCGCCGTTCCAGATGAAAAAAATATCATCTATGAACCGCGACCAGTGGCGGACATTTTCGAAGAAGGGGGCTAGTTCGTTATAGATGTTGATCTCTTCGAAATGTCCCATATAAAGGCACGCCACACTTGGTGCACAGGCTGCCCCCATACTGACTCCTTGTACTTGATGGTAAAAGTTGCCGTCAAATTCGAAAAAATTCTCTTCGAGAACTATAGCAAGGCATTGGATTAAAAATCTGCCATTGGGTAGCGAGGTTTTGGTGTCTATGAAATCAGTAACTACCTTGAATGCTTCTTTTTGAGGTATGTTGGAATACAAAGATTCCGCATCCAAGGACACCAAAAACTCTGATTCCGGGTTATAATCAAGTCCTTCAATTTTGAAAATAAAATCTCCTGTGTCTTTTACATATGATGGAAGGGCCATCACCATAGGTTGTAAAAATTGATCAATATACTTCGACAGCGGCTCGGTGGCAGAACCAATGGTGGACACTATAGGTCTCATCGGAGGGTCCAGCTGATCTTTGTGGGTTTTTGGTACCCCATAAATAATTGGAATTCTGGTATATGTGGGGGTAAGATATTCTGCTTCGTTTTTGCAGATTTCTCCACTGACCATCGCGTCTTCTATAGCTCTGAGTATCCTATGTTTGACTCTGGGTTCTGGATTGGCTGTAATTTTAAGATAGTGTCTGGGAGATCCCAGAAGTTCCAGCATTTTCTCCTTGTATTTGATGGTGTCAAAGATGACAATGCCACCTCCCTTATCACACGGTTTGATTGTAATTTCTTTATTTCCTCTGAGTGTTTTGAGGGCAGCATTTTCCTTTTTGGTTATATTGTACGAGGATTGGGTACAAATTTAATGACCTTCTCAATTTTATTGAGCACAGCTTTTTCAAACAAGTCGACCTCAGGGCCCACAAGGTCTAAGCTGGGGGTGAAAGTAGACAGCGGTTTTAATCCTGACAGATTATCAATTTCTACAATAGGATATTTATTGTCAAAATACTTTTTGAGTCTTACCCGGCGGAAGAAAGCATGTAAATCGGTCATAAGTTCAAATTTATTTATGGTGGTCGAGGGGACAAAAGATAAGCCATTGATTAGAAGTTCTTCAGTGGGAACATCCATGGTATGAGCTGACAAATTAAAAATGGGTATATTATTCATGTTCGCCAATATTGGTGTTGGCGGGTCTGTATATATCTTTGCGGTTGAACTGGTTCCTGGTATTGTCCCCTCGGTAAGTATCTTTGAGGTTGAGCTTTGAGCAGTTCTTTCAACTTGCTGGTATTTCGTCCAGCTTTCTAAATTGACCTACCTTATCCACGATATCCACGGTCCGTCCCACTGAGACGCCGTTACTGACTGCAGCTATCTTCTCCAGCTGGTATCTTTACTGTTTGGGTATTTCTCTTATACTATGCGAGTGCCCATGGGAGGATTTTAACACCTATCCATTTTTCTTTTATCTTCTTCCTTTCTTTTCTTTAGTTTCGTGAACTTGCCGGTAATTTGAAGAAACACATGAGCACAAATTCTATGATCTATGATTTCTTCTGAACTTAACTAATGCTCACTAGATGGAGCTAGATCCTTTAAAACATACTACTCTGCCTGGTACGGGCTAGTGCCGCATTTCTAGATGTTTGAATTCCTTAGACATCTTTGTGTAATTTTCCTCGTTTTGTTTAAAGTTTCCTTACTGATTATAATTATTATCATTACTAGATTATTCAGTGTAGAATTATATATGTTCCTTCATCTGTTGAAGTCATAAACAAGACTATTTGTTTAGTTTAATTTTTTCGTAGGTGTTTTATCCTACTCTTATGCTGTATAATTTGTTATTCTGCTTAATTCAAGTCTTTAACTACAATGGTAAGTTCCTATTTTTTGCTTTTTGTCCTTTTTCTTTCCAAATGATCTAAGGGCGAAATTATCTAATTCATGCCAGGGTTTTTGTCTTACCATTTTAGGAATGGTCAACCAAATCGATATAGAATAACTCTATTTGAGTCTCTTCTTGGGCTTGTTTTTTCAGATTTTCCATTCCATTTCGTCAGTGATTATCTTCATCATACACAGATCGCTGCCCTTGATCTTTCAACCTTTTATATTGAACCCCATTTGGGTATTTATTGACTCTGCCCCTAGATATTTCTACCGGTAAGATCTTTGTAAACTACTATTTATGTGACCCCTGTCATAGTTTTTCTTCTAAAACTACCTTTTCATTTATCCTTTGCCTTTCTTTTCCTTTATTTATGTTTATGCTTTCACAGTTGTTCAATTTCGTAGCCAATACTCTTTTTCAACTGTTCATTCTTCCTATTTTTTGTTTATGTTTTGAATTTATTGTTATTTTTCGCTTACTACCTTCAGTATCTTTATTTATTTGTCGGTCTCCTTTATTTTGGTATTCTTATTGTTTTTGTTCTTTCATATAGATGTATTTATTGTGGTACCCCGCCTCAATTGTTGTTCTTTCATATAGATGTATTTATTGTGGTACCCCGCCTCAATTGGACCATTGTGTTTTTTGTTTTAAATCTGATATCCATTAATGTATACGTTTTCTTGACAGGTCCCACTGCCTTTTGTTTGTAATTTTATATTCTTTTTCTGTGCCCTGAAGAAGGTGATACCCCAAGAAAGGAATAAGGGTTCCACAGAAACGCGCGTCGGCGCTTTTGATAAAGTCACTCCCGTTTCCTTTATTGTATATTTGTCAAAAACCTGATGTTATATTGATATTTCTGAATTTTTTGTTAAAACATTCTTGTTTCACGGTGAGGTGGACTTGATCGTACTTCATGTTTTATTTTTAGATATAATTGCGATGCATGTGACCTTTGATGATGTATGTGTCTGTCTGAGTGTTTGAATGAATGCAGCTGATTGAGTGTTAGGTATGCAATGGGACCTACTTTGTCTTTATAGTACTATTATCATTTATATGTTTGTGTGAAGAATTATGATGTTTATAAAAACTTTAATATATAAATGCAATAAATTTTGATATGATCTTACCATTTTGATTGATATCTATAATTCGCAATGGTTCCATGAGAAGCGGGGGTCGTAATATTATGACGCATAGCATAATCGAAAATATATAGGTAGAGGGATTTTTTTGTCATATTTTTGCATTTTCTCCCCTGCTTTCCCTACCTACATCAACTTCAGGGGTCCCCCTATTTAATGGTTGTCCTTACCCGGCCCTGTGCCGTGGGGTGATTCCTTTGTTCGTTTGTATCTTTGACCCATTGGTCCTTGTATTTTGGAGACCCTTTTCTCTTTTTTTATTTTTGCCTTTATATCTCTCTGCTTTTACATCTTTTTGTCATCTTGTCCATGGACATTATTAAGACCTTTGGTTTTACCGATGAGGATATTGCCCGACTATTAGGTCAGACACCTGAGGGTGTTAGACCCTTCTCCTTATCCAAAGGTATCAACGAAGAGTGGACCAAGCTTTTCAACTTAAAAAAGAAAACTAAGCGTACTGAGTCACATGCTAATTTCATGCTCGAGTACTTGAAAGCTGGCACTATACCTATAGGCCTAAGAGTAAAAAACATTCCCGGTCTCTTCATTGAAATTCGCCAGTTCCTGGAAAAATGGGCCTTGATTTCTAATAGGTGTTCCAGGGACTGGATGATCCTTATTGTTGAGACCGCTAGAGAAGTTATCCAACTACTCAATAAGGAGATCCAGGAACTAGAAGATAAACTTCTGCAAAGCCACGGTGTTGAGGAAGGGAAAAAGAAATTGGAAGATATTTCGATCGAATTGGATTCCTTTTGTGAGTATTTACTTAAACGCAAAACTGAAAAACTTAGAAAAGACATTAGACTTTTCTCCCAGGAACGTGTGTATCCGTTTCTTACCGAAAATTTCTATACCCCTAATAGTGAAGGGGTCACCAATACTAATTCTAATTGGGGCAACAGACGCGTTACTATTTTCTCAGATACGACTGACTCCGATAACGAGGGTCCACCTTCCCATATTCCCCAATACAGGCAGGAATCTGAGAATCCTACACCAGAACATCGTTTTTTAGGAAACAGACGGGGCAACTACCGACCCAGTTATCAAAACCGGTATCAAAACCAACCTCGCTACCCTCAACCGAGGGGATCATACCAGGAACTAGCTCAACCTCAAACATACTTACCGAGGGGACAATACCAGGAACCAGTTCAACCGCAAAGATATATACAGACCCGCCAACACCAATATTGGCGAACATGAATAATATACCCATTTTTAATTTGTCAGCTCATACCATGGATGTTCCCACTGAAGAACTTCTAATCAAAGGCTTGTCTTTTGTCCCCTCGACCACCATAAATAAATTTGAACTTATGACCGATTTACATGCTTTCTTCCGCCGGGTAAGACTCAAAAAGTATTTTGACAATAAATATCCTATTGCAGAAATTGATAATCTGTCAGGATTAAAACCGCCGTCTACTTTCACCCCCAGCTTAGACCTTGTGGGCCCTGAGGTCGACTTGTTTGAAAAAGCTGTGCTCAATAAAATTGAGAAGGTCATTAAATTTGTACCCAATCCCTCGTACAATATAACCAAAGAGGAAAATGCTGCCCTCAAAACACTCAGAGGAAATAAAGAAATTACAATCAAACCGTGTGATAAGGGAGGCGGCATTGTCATCTTTGACACCATCAAATACAAGGAGAAAATGCTGGAACTTCTGGGATCTCCCAGACACTATCTTAAAATTACAGCCAATCCAGAACCCAGAGTCAAACGTAGGATACTCAGAGCTATAGAAGACGCGATGGTGAGTGGAGAAATCTGCAAAAACGAAGCAGAATATCTTACCCCCACATATACCAGAATTCCGATTATTTATGGGGTACCAAAACCCACAAAGATCAGCTGGACCCTCCGATGAGACCTATAGTGTCCACCATTGGTTCGGCCACCGAGCCGCTGTCAAAGTATATTGATCAATTTTTACAACCTATGGTGATGGCCCTTCCATCATATGTAAAAGACACGGGAGATTTTATTTTCAAAATTGAAGGACTTGATTATAACCCGGAATCAGAGTTTTTGGTGTCCTTGGATGCGGTATCTTTGCATTCCAACATACCTCAAAAAGAAGCATTCAAGGTAGTAACTGATTTCATAGACATCAAAACCTCGCTACCCAATGGCATATTTTTAATCCAATGCCTTGCTATAGTTCTCGAAGAGAATTTTTTCGAATTTGACGGCGACTTTTACCATCAAGTACAAGGAGTCAGTATGGGGGCAGCCTGTGCACCAAGTGTGGCGTGCCTTTATATGGGACATTTCAAAGAGATCAACATCTATAACGAACTAGCCCCCTTCTTCGAAAATGTCCGCCACTGGTCGCGGTTCATAGATGATATTTTTTTCATCTGGAACGGCGACCAGAGGTCCCTAGATGAGTTTATCCTCTGGATTAATGCCGCAGACAACAATCTCAAATTCACCGCAAAAATGAGTACCCACAAATTGGAATTCCTGGACGTGTGGGTAGGACACCAGGATCAAAAACTGATGGTGTCCTTATACATCAAACCCAAGTCGAGGAATACTCTCCTCCATTTCTCCAGCTTTCATCCCAACAGCCAAAAAGATGGGATCCCTTCAGTCAGTTTCTACGTTTACGTAGAAACTTTACCAACATCAAGGACTATTTACATCATGCTGAATTGATGAAGCAGAAATTTCTGCAAAGAGGGTACCCATATAGGATGATCAGAAATGCCTTGAAACGAGCTCGCTTTTATAATCGAGACTCTATGTTCTTGTCCAAACAACAAGAACAAACTGACAAACTTGTTTGTGTCACCAAACACTCATCGATTGATCATAAGATCAGGCAAGTGATTAATTCCCAATGGCATTTGCTTAATCTGGACCGTCAAGCTACGCGGATGCCCAAGCCTCTTTTCGCATTCCGCCGCAACAAAAACTTAAGCAACCTTCTGGTTAGGGCTAAGACCATTGAATCCAAAGGGCTTGTCCAAAAATCCATCACAGGCCATTGTCCTATCAATGGAAACCACCAATGTGGTACATGCCATGCATGCGCCCAAGCCATTGTAAGTGACAATATTTACGTCAACAACTGCAAAATTTGGCTTAAAGAAATGACCAATTGCAGGACCTCCAACTGCATATATGTTATTCTCTGCCCCTGCAATTTGCCATACGTAGGGGAAACATCGAGGGAATGCAGGATCAGGATGGGAGAACACAAATCCAACATAAGAGGGCATAATATCATGGCACCCCTGGTTCGCCACTGGGAGGAAGCCAAACATACTGAAGCTGATCTACGCTGGACTATTCTTGAGAAAATACGCCCCCAAAAAGGGCAAAATGATACCAATATACGTAGAAAACGTGAGGTGTTTTGGATATTCTTTCTGGACTCTAAGGAAAAAGGGATGAATGAATCACTACCATGGGAAAATGCTATCTTTTAAATCATTAGCGGTTTTTCCTCTTATACTCAAATGCCTAGGTCCTTTTGTGTATTGCTCTTGTTTGGATTTTCTTTACCTATGACCATCCTTCATTTCATTTTATTATCAGCTCCGTGTATCTCTTTTTCTTCCTTCCCCGGCCCTTACATGACTGAGCATTCCTTAGGACCCCTTACCAAGACCGAGGTCCCGTATTTTCATCTATTATGCCTCCTCGTGCCGAGTCCGCCTGACCAAGCTCACACGGCTCCTTAAGGAAGATGCCTTTTGCTTTAAATCCTATTTGCAACGCCCCAGTAACCTAGACGTGACCTATTATTGGGCTATTTAAACATCCAATTATCCAGTCCTCTAATTGACCCGCCCATTCCGCGATTCCTGCGGACTGTCCTGCTGAGACACCGATATCGACCACTGCCATTTCCATCATTAGGTATCCTTACTTTAGGATATTTCTCTCTTCCACCGCGAATGCTCGTAGGAGGAACCCAATTCTTTTTCTTTTCATTTCTTTTTAATTTTTATTTTACTGTTTCTTTCTTTACAGTTCTTTCAACTTGCTGGTATTTCGTCCAGCTTTCTAAATTGACCTACCTTATCCACGATATCCACGGTCCGTCCCACTGAGACGCCGTTACTGACTACAGCTATCTTCTCCAGCAGGTATCTTTACTGTTTGGGTATTTCTCTTATACTATGCGAGTGCCCATGGGAGGATTTTAACACCTATCCATTTTTCTTTTATCTTCTTCCTTTCTTTTCTTTAGTTTCGTGAACTAGCCGGTAATTTGAAGAAGCACATGAGCACAAATTCTATGATCTATGATTTCTTCTGAACTTAACTAATGCCCACTATATGGAGCTAGATCCTTTAAAACATACTACTCTGCTAGGTACGGGCTAGTGCCGCATTTCTAGATGTTTGAATTCCTTAGACATCTTTGTGTAATTTTCCTCGTTTTGTTTAAAGATTCCTTACTGATTATAATTATTATCATTACTAGATTATTCAGTGTAGAATTATATATGTTCCTTCATCTGTTGAAGTCATAAACAAGACTGTTTGTTTAGTTTAATTTTTTCGTAGGTGTTTTATCCTACTCTTATGCTGTATAATTTGTTATTCTGCTTAGTTCAAGTCTTTAACTACAATGGTAAGTTCCTATTTTTTGCTTTTTGTCCTTTTTCTTTCCAAATGATCTAAGGGCGAAATTATCTAATTCATGCCAGGGTTTTTGTCTTACCATCTTAGGAATGGTCAACCAAATCGATATAGAATAACTCTATTTGAGTCTCTTCTTGGGCTTGTTTTTTCAGATTTTCCATTCCATTTCGTCAGTGATTATCTTCATCATACACAGATCGCTGCCCTTGATCTTTCAACCTTTTATATTGAACCCCATTTGGGTATTTATTGACTCTGCCCCTAGATATTTCTACCGGTAAGATCTTTGTAAACTACTATTTATGTGACCCCTGTCATAGTTTTTCTTCTAAAACTACCTTTTCATTTATCCTTTGCCTTTCTTTTCCTTTATTTATGTTTATGCTTTCACAGTTGTTCAATTTCGTAGCCAATACTCTTTTTCAACTGTTCATTCTTCCTATTTTTTGTTTATGTTTTGAATTTATTGTTATTTTTCGCTTACTACCTTCAGTATCTTTATTTATTTGTCGGTCTCCTTTATTTTGGTATTCTTATTGTTTTTGTTCTTTCATATAGATGTATTTATTGTGGTACCCCGCCTCAATTGTTGTTCTTTCATATAGATGTATTTATTGTGGTACCCCGCCTCAATTGGACCATTGTGTTTTTTGTTTTAAATCTGATATCCATTAATGTATACGTTTTCTTGACAGGTCCCACTGCCTTTTGTTTGTAATTTTATATTCTTTTTCTGCGCCCTGAAGAAGGTGATACCCCAAGAAAGGAATAAGGGTTCCACAGAAACGCGCGTCGGCGCTTTTGATAAAGTTACTCCCGTTTCCTTTATTGTATATTTGTCAAAAACCTGATGTTATATTGATATTTCTGAATTTTTTGTTAAAACATTCTTGTTTCACGGTGAGGTGGACTTGATCGTACTTCATGTTTTATTTTTAGATATAATTGCGATGCATGTGACCTTTGATGATGTATGTGTCTGTCTGAGTATTTGAATGAATGCAGCTGATTGAGTGTTAGGTATGCAATGGGACCTACTTTGTCTTTATAGTACTATTATCATTTATATGTTTGTGTGAAGAATTATGATGTTTATAAAAACTTTAATATATAAATGCAATAAATTTTGATATGATCTTACCATTTTGATTGATATCTATAATTCGCAATGGTTCCATGAGAAGCGGGGGTCGTAATATTATGACGCATAGCATAATCGAAAAATATATAGGTAGAGGGATTTTTTTGTCATATTTTTGCATTTTCTCCCCTGCTTTCCCTACCTACATCAACTTCAGGGGTCCCCTATTTAATGGTTGTCCTTACCCGGCCCTGTGCCGTGGGGTGATTCCTTTGTTCGTTTGTATCTTTGACCCATTGGTCCTTGTATTTTGGAGACCCTTTTCTCTTTTTTTATTTTTGCCTTTATATCTCTCTGCTTTTACATCTTTTTGTCATCTTGTCCATGGACATTATTAAGACCTTTGGTTTTACCGATGAGGACCTTGCCCGACTATTAGGTCAGACACCTGAGGGTGTTAGACCCTTCTCCTTATCCAAAGGTATCAACGAAGAGTGGACCAAGCTTTTTAACTTAAAAAAGAAAACTAAGCGTACCGAGTCACATGCTAATTTCATGCTCGAGTACTTGAAAGCTGGCACTATACCTATAGGCCTAAGAGTAAAAAACATTCCCGGTCTCTTCATTGAAATTCGCCAGTTCCTGGAAAAATGGGCCTTGATTTCTAATAGGTGTTCCAGGGACTGGATGATCCTTATTGTTGAGACCGCTAGAGAAGTTATCCAACTACTCAATAAGGAGATCCAGGAACTAGAAGATAAACTTCTGCAAAGCCACGGTGTTGAGGAAGGGAAAAAGAAATTGGAAGATATTTCGATCGAATTGGATTCCTTTTGTGAGTATTTACTTAAACGCAAAACTGAAAAACTTAGAAAAGACATTAGACTTTTCTCCCAGGAACGTGTGTATCCGTTTCTTACCGAAAATTTCTATACCCCTAATAGTGAAGGGGTCACCAATACTAATTCTAATTGGTGCAACAGACGCGTTACTATTTTCTCAGATACGACTGACTCCGATAACGAGGGTCCACCTTCCCATATTCCCCAATACAGGCAGGAATCTGAGAATCCTACACCAGAACATCGTTTTTTAGGAAAGAGACGTGGCAACTACCGACCCAGTTATCAAAACCGGTATCAAAACCAACCTCGCTACCCTCAACCGAGGGGATCATACCAGGAACTAGCTCAACCTCAAACATACTTACCGAGGGGACAATACCAGGAACCAGTTCAACCGCAAAGATATATACAGACCCGCCAACACCAATATTGGCGAACATGAATAATATACCCATTTTTAATTTGTCAGCTCATACCATGGATGTTCCCACTGAAGAACTTCTAATCAAAGGCTTGTCTTTTGTCCCTCGACCACCATAAATAAATTTGAACTTATGACCGATTTACATGCTTTCTTCCGCCGGGTAAGACTCAAAAAGTATTTTGACAATAAATATCCTATTGCAGAAATTGATAATCTGTCAGGATTAAAACCGCCATCTACTTTCACCCCCAGCTTAGACCTTGTGGGCCCTGAGGTCGACTTGTTTGAAAAAGCTGTGCTCAATAAAATTGAGAAGGTCATTAAATTTGTACCCAATCCCTCGTACAATATAACCAAAGAGGAAAATGCTGCCCTCAAAACACTCAGAGGAAATAAAGAAATTACAATCAAACCGTGTGATAAGGGAGGCGGCATTGTCATCTTTGACACCATCAAATACAAGGAGAAAATGCTGGAACTTCTGGGATCTCCCAGACACTATCTTAAAATTACAGCCAATCCAGAACCCAGAGTCAAACGTAGGATACTCAGAGCTATAGAAGACGCGATGGTGAGTGGAGAAATCTGCAAAAACGAAGCAGAATATCTTACCCCCACATATACCAGAATTCCGATTATTTATGGGGTACCAAAAACCCACAAAGATCAGCTGGACCCTCCGATGAGACCTATAGTGTCCACCATTGGTTCGGCCACCGAGCCGCTGTCAAAGTATATTGATCAATTTTTACAACCTATGGTGATGGCCCTTCCATCATATGTAAAAGACACGGGAGATTTTATTTTCAAAATTGAAGGACTTGATTATAACCCGGAATCAGAGTTTTGGTGTCCTTGGATGCGGTATCTTTGCATTCCAACATACCTCAAAAGAAGCATTCAAGGTAGTAACTGATTTCATAGACACCAAAACCTCGCTACCCAATGGCATATTTTTAATCCAATGCCTTGCTATAGTTCTCGAAGAGAATTTTTTCGAATTTGACGGCGACTTTTACCATCAAGTACAAGGAGTCAGTATAGGGGCAGCCTGTGCACCAAGTGTGGCGTGCCTTTATATGGGACATTTCGAAGAGATCAACATCTATAACGAACTAGCCCCCTTCTTCGAAAATGTCCGCCACTGGTCGCGGTTCATAGATGATATTTTTTCATCTGGAACGGCGACCAGAGGTCCCTAGATGAGTTTATCCTCTGGATTAATGCCGCAGACAACAATCTCAAATTCACCGCAAAAATGAGTACCCACAAATTGGAATTCCTGGACGTGTGGGTAGGACACCAGGATCAAAACTGATGGTGTCCTTATACATCAAACCCAAGTCGAGGAATACTCTCCTCCATTTCTCCAGCTTTCATCCCAACAGCCAAAAAGATGGGATCCCTTCAGTCAGTTTCTACGTTTACGTAGAAACTTTACCAACATCAAGGACTATTTACATCATGCTGAATTGATGAAGCAGAAATTTCTGCAAAGAGGGTACCCATATAGGATGATCAGAAATGCCTTGAAACGAGCTCGCTTTATAATCGAGACTCTATGTTCTTGTCCAAACAACAAGAACAAACTGACAAACTTGTTTGTGTCACCAAACACTCATCGATTGATCATAAGATCAGGCAAGTGATTAATTCCCAATGGCATTTGCTTAATCTGGACCGTCAAGCTACGCGGATGCCCAAGCCTCTTTTCGCATTCCGCCGCAACAAAAACTTAAGCAACCTTCTGGTTAGGGCTAAGACCATTGAATCCAAAGGGCTTGTCCAAAAATCCATCACAGGCCATTGTCCTATCAATGGAAACCACCAATGTGGTACATGCCATGCATGCGCCCGCCATTGTAAGTGACAATATTTACGTCAACAACTGCAAAATTTGGCTTAAAGAAATGACCAATTGCAGGACCTCCAACTGCATATATGTTATTCTCTGCCCCTGCAATTTGCCATACGTAGGGAAACATCGAGGGAATGCAGGATCAGGATGGGAGAACACAAATCCAACATAAGAAGGCATAATATCATGGCACCCCTGGTTCGCCACTGGGAGGAAGCCAAACATACTGAAGCTGATCTACGCTGGACTATTCTTGAGAAAATACGCCCCCAAAAAGGGCAAAATGATACCAATATACGTAGAAAACGTGAGGTGTTTTGGATATTCTTTCTGGACTCTAAGGAAAAAGGGATGAATGAATCACTACCATGGGAAAATGCTATCTTTTAAATCATTAGCGGTTTTTCCTCTTATACTCAAATGCCTAGGTCCTTTTGTGTATTGCTCTTGTTTGGATTTTCTTTATCTATGACCATCCTTCATTTCATTTTATTATCAGCTCCGTGTATCTCTTTTCTTCCTTCCCCGGCCCTTACATGACTGAGCATTCCTTAGGACCCCTTACCAAGACCGAGGTCCCGTATTTTCATCTATTATGCCTCCTCGTGCCGAGTCCGCCTGACCAAGCTCACACGGCTCCTTAAGGAAGATGCCTTTTGCTTTAAATCCTATTTGCAACGCCCCAGTAACCTAGACGTGACCTATTATTGGGCTATTTAAACGTCCAATTATCCAGTCCTCTAATTGACCCGCCCATTCCGCGATTCCTGCGGACTGTCCTGCTGAGACACCGTTATCGACCACTGCCATTTCCATCATTAGGTATCCTTACTTTAGGATATTTCTCTCTTCCACGGGGAATGCTCGTAGGAGGAACCCAATTCTTTTTCTTTTCATTTCTTTTTAATTTTTATTTTACTGTTTCTTTCTTTACAGTTCTTTCAACTTGCTGGTATTTCGTCCAGCTTTCTAAATTGACCTACCTTATCCACGATATCCACGGTCCGTCCCACTGAGACGCCGTTACTGACTACAGCTATCTTCTCCAGCAGGTATCTTTACTGTTTGGGTATTTCTCTTATACTATGCGAGTGCCCATGGGAGGATTTTAACACCTATCCATTTTTCTTTTATCTTCTTCCTTTCTTTTCTTTAGTTTCGTGAACTAGCCGGTAATTTGAAGAAGCACATGAGCACAAATTCTATGATCTATGATTTCTTCTGAACTTAACTAATGCCCACTATATGGAGCTAGATCCTTTAAAACATACTACTCTGCTAGGTACGGGCTAGTGCCGCATTTCTAGATGTTTGAATTCCTTAGACATCTTTGTGTAATTTTCCTCGTTTTGTTTAAAGATTCCTTACTGATTATAATTATTATCATTACTAGATTATTCAGTGTAGAATTATATATGTTCCTTCATCTGTTGAAGTCATAAACAAGACTGTTTGTTTAGTTTAATTTTTTCGTAGGTGTTTTATCCTACTCTTATGCTGTATAATTTGTTATTCTGCTTAGTTCAAGTCTTTAACTACAATGGTAAGTTCCTATTTTTTGCTTTTTGTCCTTTTTCTTTCCAAATGATCTAAGGGCGAAATTATCTAATTCATGCCAGGGTTTTTGTCTTACCATCTTAGGAATGGTCAACCAAATCGATATAGAATAACTCTATTTGAGTCTCTTCTTGGGCTTGTTTTTCAGATTTTCCATTCCATTTCGTCAGTGATTATCTTCATCATACACAGATCGCTGCCCTTGATCTTTCAACCTTTTATATTGAACCCCATTTGGGTATTTATTGACTCTGCCCCTAGATATTTCTACCGGTAAGATCTTTGTAAACTACTATTTATGTGACCCCTGTCATAGTTTTTCTTCTAAAACTACCTTTTCATTTATCCTTTGCCTTTCTTTTCCTTTATTTATGTTTATGCTTTCACAGTTGGTCAATTTCAGTAGCCAATACTCTTTTTCAACTGTTCATTCTTCCTATTTTTTGTTTATGTTTTGAATTTATTGTTATTTTTACGCTTACTACCTTCAGTATCTTTATTTATTTGTCGGTCTCCTTTATTTTGGTATTCTTATTGTTTTTGTTCTTTCATATAGATGTATTTATTGTGGTACCCCGCCTCAATTGGACCATTGTGTTTTTTGTTTTAAATCTGATATCCATTAATGTATACGTTTTCTTGACAGGTCCCACTGCCTTTTGTTTGTAATTTTATATTCTTTTTCTGAGCCCTGAAGAAGGTGATACCACAAGAAAAGAATAAGGGTTCCACCGAAACGCACGTCGGCGCTTTTGATAAAGTCACTCCTGTTTCCTTTATTGTATATTTGTCAAAAACCTGATGTTATATTGATATTTCTGAATTTTTTGTTAAAACATTCTTGTTTCACGGTGAGGTGGACTTGATCGTACTTCATGTTTTATTTTTAGATATAATTGCGATGCATGTGACCTTTGATGATGTATGTGTCTGTCTGAGTGTTTGAATGAATGCAGCTGATTGAGTGTTAGGTATGCAATGGGACCTACTTTGTCTTTATAGTACTATTATCATTTATATGTTTGTGTGAAGAATTATGATGTTTATAAAAAACTTTAATATATAAATGCAATAAATTTTGATATGATCTTACCATTTTGATTGATATCTATAATTCGCAATGGTTCCATGAGAAGCGGGGGTCGTAATATTATGACGCATAGCATAATCGAAACTATATAGGTAGAGGGATTTTTTTGTCATATTTTTGCAATTGCTTAGGGCAGCTACAATTTCTCTTCATCCTCAAATTCTCAGCATAGGGGATGCTGTTCACCAGTTTTGGAGGATGGAAGCCCTGGGCATGAAGAATGGTATTGCCCGCCGTGCTTTTACGAAATGTTTTCATATTGATTTCTCCATCCTTAATGTATTGGACCTCATCTTTGCTAATGTACGATGTGAACTTTAAATTCAAGTCATTTGTATTGATACGATCTATAAATGACTCTGCAGAAGTTAGGTCACCTCGCCAGATAATGAAGATATCATCAATATAACGGGTCCATAAATCCACATTATCTGACAACTCTTTGGCATACTCAATGGCAAGCACCTGCTCCTCCCACCAGCCCATATTCAAATTAGCATAGTTGGGGGCAAAGCAGGTGCCCATTGCCTGCCCTTGTAGCTGTTGGTCAAGGTCCTTGCCAAACAGGAAGATGTTATTTTTAAGACACCATTGTAACATGTCTACCAACATCTCAGTGTGCCAAAAAAACGTGAGTGGGCGTGCTTTTAAATAATGACGCACCGCCCTTACTCTGTCATCATGTGTGATGCTGGTATAGAGGGAGGAGACATCTAGTGTTATCATGATGTAATTCTCCTCCC
The DNA here is from genome assembly GCA_963921515.1 of Calotriton arnoldi. Taxonomy (NCBI): domain Eukaryota; kingdom Metazoa; phylum Chordata; class Amphibia; order Caudata; family Salamandridae; genus Calotriton; species Calotriton arnoldi. Next base: position 878,697 of record CAWUFW010001951.1, read on the forward strand.
ACATGATGTCATACACTTTCTTAAGGAAATCTTCTGTATCTTTAATGTGAGATGTCAGGTTCCTTACATACTCCTGCAGAAAAAAATCTAAAAACCTCGAAGTGTTCTCGAATACACTCCCAATTGCCGAGATTATAGGTCGGCCTGACGGTCTGTTCACATCTTTGTGTACCTTTGGTATCAAATATAATACAGGTGTCACCAGTGAATCTTTTTTGAGGAACTTATGTTCTGCCTGTGATATGAGATCAACCGATCTCCATTGGTCTAACTGACGGTGGAAACTGGTGGTGGTGGCCAATAGAATACTTTTGATACCTTCCGATAACAGCGTCTATCTCTGAGTTGTGATCGGGCTTCCTCTTGGTACATGGCAAGGGGCCAAAGGACGATATTGCCGCCTTTGTCCGCCTGTCTGACCACTAGCCTGCAGTTTCTTCACCAATTTACCATAGCCAATATCTCTTGCAAGTGTGGTACTCTTGGCCTGTTGATCCATATATAGCTGTTTCAAGTCATGAATGACTAACTCATTAAAAACATCTAATGAGTCCTTCGGGACCATAGGTAGAAACACAGTGCGGGGTTTGAACGGTGTGGCCGGCTTTTTTGTACACACTCAGGCCTTGTTCTCTTAATAACGCATCATCTGTTCCCACATATTCACCGCCCCTTTCCAGACTCTCCATATCCCTCAGAATCCCCAAATCAGAGATCTGCAGTGTGGTGGTGACACCCACAGCTCCCATATCCCGTTGTTCCATCTGCCTGCCCACTGCATAGTACTAGTATATTTATATATATGTATATATATATATATAATATATATATATTTATATCTGTGTATATTTCTATATAATTTAAAAATTATAAAATAAATTAAAATGAATAGTTCAATAATTGTTTTAAAGTAAATATGTTTATATATATTGATTAATATATATGTGTGTTTACATTTTTTAAATTAAGTTTATTTGTTATAATGTATATTAAATCTACTGGTTCCGAATTTACTGTCAGGCTAATATTTCAAGAAGAATATCCATATTTGGCAAGCCGAACATGTTTGGTTAGATTTTTAAAGCCATACTCTGGGTTCCTGAAACAATGCACTTATGCTATGCCCACTTACTTTTCTAAATAATAAATAGATAGACCCTAGAAAACAATTTGTACTTTTAATGTTGAATGTGTAATACATTTGCTTGGATTACTCATTGAATGTTGGTTTTCTACTGCATTGTCTAGTCTACTGCTTTGTTTTTAACTTCGGCAGATAGATGTGCTTTCCTTTGAAACTTGCGTTGACGTGAGAAAAGAAGCTCAGCCCCCATAGATACGCTTTGGTTCAAAGCAATTTTAGTCAATATGGGCCATGGGTGTATAGATTTAAGACCCATTCATATTTCCCTGTTAAAAGTCTACCAATTGCCAGTACCCCAAAGTCCATTCTGCTGAAAGTCATTTCCTACCTCTGTCAAGAGAGTAGGAAACATGCCTGTATACCGTATGTCCTTGCGGATGGCATGCCATGCCCTCTAAAAAAGACACGGCAATAAAACTCGGACCACATTGTGTAATCGAAGGGAGAAGACATTAGAATCGAGTGTGTTTAACTTTTGATCTTTTGAGTATCAATGGAAAATGTTAATATCGGTTACTAAGTTTATTAGATGCCAACAGGCATTCGTGAATTATAAAAACAAACTGTTAATCCTGTGTTCGAGCTGACTAAATGGTTAAATAATGAGGTTACACTTTAGGGGCCATTACATACTTTCAAACCTTGAAATTATTCTATATTCTTCATGCCACAATATAACAAAAATGGAGAAGCTTCCGGTATAATGAAAAAGGATGATGATAAGCTAAAGGGCTGATTTATGGATTGCATTTATGCTCGCCCTCCTATATGTATGTTTCCCCTTTTATCACTCTCCCTGTCACTCTCTACTTTCCTCCGCCCACCTTACTCATATCAAACCACCATATAATTTTAGATGTCTCTTAGCAATTGAAACCGCACCAATTGAGACAGGGAGTCAAAACAGTTTAATTATTCATACAGCCATAGGAACGCTTTGCGAAGTTTAGTGTGGCTGTCCCCGACCCAAGACTTCATCTCCATGACAACCATTCTGTGATCGCTTTCAGGTTGATGTAGTTTTTATGCTGTTGCAATCTAAATTGTTGAGCAATAGCGCACCCACGCAAAAGAGAATCATTGCATGGCCACAGAGGGGAAACATCTGCAAGTTAATCGCAACGAAACCTTTAGGGGGTGTATCAAAACTTCCCAAAAAACACAAAGTAGGACCCTGAAAAATGAGGCACAGATTAGAGCCCTAATTTAATCTTGTATTTTGTGGAATATTTCTCACCAGCGCTAGGACACGCTTGTGGGTGACAGCGCGCTTTACAAATATAATTACTAAAATATACATGACATAACCAGCAATACCTATGTGTTAAAGGCCTATCAAATACAACCTTATATTTCTAAACCTAAGTCACCAATGCCTTTCACATGAACATTGGTTTGGTTTATAGTTGGACAAAGTAACATGACATCATTATACTTCATTGGTCCCCCTCCTCCCAGTCCTCTTTGAAGAAGAGTGCCCCGCCCACCACAGAAAGTACCCATCCAAGTCCCATTTATTTTTCCATGAATACATGGAATAAAACCTCATTCTCCCAACCACATAGCCTGCATTTTTTCCAGTCTACTGACAGGTAAGTGTTTATCCATTTTCTCTTTCTTTGCTTGCAGCTGCACTCTGGGGGATAGATTTATAATTATTTCACGCACAGCAGCAAGCCACCTTGCTGCACTGTGTAAAAAGAAAAGGGCAAGAATGTGCCGTATTTAACATAATAGAGCACGTTCCAGTCCCTTTCTTGCACTGGTGCACAATGTGCTGCCTAGAGCCAATGCAGGCAGCCTTGCGCCATGGTGCAAGAGTGCCTGCTTTACAGACAGGATTGTTTTTGTGCAGGTTAGGACACCTTCCAGCACAAAAACAATCCTCTGAGGCATTTTTCTCTTTTTATGTGTGCTGCATTAGAGGAAAAAACGAGGAGAAATAAAGATATTTCTCCATGCTACTTATCACCTGTGAGGGCGTAGTATTTAGGCGCAATCCCAGGTCTACTAGTAATGGTAAACCTGGGAATGTGCCAAAATCCATGGGTGGATGAGTGGCAACACTCCAGCTCCCCCCATGGAACACTTCCCTTGGGAAGAGTAATGCCTTGCAGAGATTTGCACTGTATTGCGTTACTCTGGAATTAAAAAGCCAGACAGGGACCGCAAGGTAGTCTTGCAGAGCTTGATAAATCTGACTTAGTAGTGGCGTCACCCTTTTGTCACCTTGTTCAACTCAATGATAAATTTGGCCCTTGATTTAATGTGGGCAAGCGTACCATGAGCAGGCTTTACTTTGTTACTGGCACGGCCGTTTTATCTTGCACCTTTCCCACTTTTTGTTGTGCCTAATATTGCTTGTGAGTACCGCAATCGGGTTTTCACTGATTGCTGACTGCTTAGGGTGGTTGTTGTATCCCCACTCACGGTTGTGCCTGGTATTTTAGTTACCGCAAACAGGGTTCCTTTTTACTACAGCTTCAAGTGGTTCTTGTTTACTTACCATTTCACCTAGAGCGCTATGGTCTTCTTGCACTACTCACGGCCGTGCTCCTGTTCACATGCTGGGCTGGGATGGGTAGCTACTGGGGTGCCCTGTGAGGGAGCCGCTCAGGGGCCACTGGCAGGCCTCCTAATCCTGAGGGTACCAGGGAATGGCTGTGTGCACGTGGGCAGATACCAACCAGGAAAGGCTGCCGATTGGTGGGTTTGTGCAGCCAAGTCTCATTTTCCATGGGACTTGGTTGCCTAAACAACCAATATAAATAAAGGGTTTAGCTAGGCTCACACCATTCCCTTTCCCCTGAAAGATGGAGGCTGCTGGTACTGGGAATAACGCTGAAAAGCATAAGCATATTGATGTGCTGGAAGATGTAGATACAGTCACTCCAAATTTCTAGAGCAGATTTTTTGCGCTTAATTAAACAGGCTGTTTATGAAGCTGTTAATGATTTGAAAAGGCAGCATATGGAACAGGATGATGAGCCTGATGCTTCTCCTAGGGGGAAGTATGTGCAGGGGAAGGCGCTGCGTGATATGCCTGTGCATATTAGAGAAGTTCTTGGTTTTTCTCAAAAGACTATAGAGGAAGATGGGTTTTATGCACAAGGCAGCAAGACTATCTCAGATGATTTTCCTTTCCTTGATTTCAAGGACATTGTTTTAAAGGAATGCAGGTATGTAGACAAACATAATATTCTTTGTTTACTTCATAATCATAATTTGGCAGTTTTCCCAAGTTCCAAGGGTGAATTCGATCCTGTCCTATGTGGCATCATCCTCTTCCCTTTCCTCTGAGGAAGTTACGTTATCAGGCCATATTGACAGGAAGATCGAACCATCCCTTAAAAAAACATATTCTCTCTTAAAAGATCACATGCAACTGCTCATTTTTGGGGTATGGTCCAGCTCATATACAGCTTAAGCCTCTCAGGTCCTGCAGAAGGAATTACAGAAATTATTTTATTGTCTTTATGAGAAAGCTGACCCTACGGGAATTCTGGCCCAGGTGGAAGTCTTGCAAAGATTAGAGGCCCCCTGCTACTAATGTGAAGTTCACCTAGGCAGGGAAATACATACTGTAAAGTTCCTAGGGCAACTTCAATACATGTTTAAAAATACATAATGAAAATATATTCAAGAGAAGAGACCATCACTCAATATACAAACAAATACAAATATATGTTTTATTAAATATTCTCTACATTAAATATACAGTATTTTGATTATTGTGACAGAGAAATCACCATTTCATTCTACATGCATGCTGCATTCATTCATGTACCCATGCATACAACTCACAAACATAATTGACTTCTTTTGAACATTCTATACATTTGACTTGTAATGGTTACAATCAGACAATAATGCAGTATCCCAGTTTTAATGACAAGATGGCACTGTTTATATATTCAATCGAGGAATGCACCAATGAGAGATGTGGCAGTTATTCATCTTTCTACGTGCGTTTCGGCAGAGGCCTGCCTTCTTCAGGAATGCCACTTTCCAAATATTTCTCAAGTAGTGCTGGTCGCATTGGGTAGAGAGGTGTGTCCTCAATACCGAGCAATCACTTCATACGCTGGTCCCAATGTGAGATTAAAGTGGGATCCAATGCATGTAATGTCCAAGAAGCTCAGATGATGCTCCTGAATCATGATATAGTGTGGTTTTGTAAAAAAGTTCTGTATGCGAACTGGTCCTGAATGAACAATATTTTTTATGAGGCAACGAGCTGTGTACCCAATTCCTAAAAGCTGCACTCTACATGGAGAAGGATGGACCTCCAGGAAAAATCGCTATGGCTTCAGCTCGTGTTTCTAAGTTGAATCGTTGGATCCGCATGGGGCCCGGATGCCGGTGGAAGTCTTGTCACATTTTCTTACTAATATTACCTTTGCCAGCATGTGGGATTCTGCCTCTGCTGCTGGGGCAGCAGTAGTTGGCCATTGCACCCTTTAGATGTGTCTGTGTAAACTGGAGTCCACTCAGCTATCTTTAGTGCAAAATCTCCCATTTACAGGGGTGAAGCTGTTCAGAGGTGAACTTAATGAGATGATTCAATGGTCTGCAGAGGAGAAGATAATTTTGAACCCTTTAAATGTCTTCCTGGCAAAAACTCCTTTGTTCGCAAACAGAATCAGGAAAAGACTCTTTTCTCTTTTGCGGCCAAGCTCTAGGCCAGGGAGCTGTGTTTGCCAATAAAACCCAACAACAGGGACAATCTGGAAAAGATTCTGGGAAATGACTATATGGTAGTGGGAGACAGACTTCACGGCTTTCTTCCTCAGTGGCACGCCCAGGTGAGGGCTCAGTGCATTCTTTCATTCATTCAAGATGGATACAAGATTCCTTTCAGGAGCCTCCTTCAGTCCTGGTGTTCAAGACTATTCCCTTATCAATGGACATCACAATGAGGGAAGCTATGTGGTCTGGTAAGGAAAAGCTGCCTTTAAAGAAGGCTGTTCCGTATTACCAAGAAGGCCAGTGTTTTTATTCACCCTTTTTTATAGTCAGAAAATCAGATGTTTCATTCCGTCCAGTCCTGAATCTCAAGCCCTTAAACCACTGGGTCAGTCTGGAAGAATTCAGATTTGTCACATATACTTCCTTTGATTCACAAAAGCAACGTTTTGTCAACCTTTGTTCTGGAGGAAGCTTATTTTCACGTGCCATTCCATCCCAAAAGTCAACACTTCCTGAGGTTCTGTGTGAATCACAGACATATCCAGTTCCAATTTCTGCTCTTCAGGTTCTCTTAATGTCCTCGAATGTTTACCAAGGTACCTATGGTGGCTTCCTTATAACTTAATGGGTTTTCCATATTTGCCTACCATGATGACTGACTAATTTCTGCTTTCTTTTTTTATTAAGGCTCAGGAAGCAGTGGCCAGCAAACAGCTCTGCTTCAGCATCTGGGCTTCAAGTTCAATCTGCAAAATCCCAGCTGGTGCTGGCCCAGGTCAGGAGTTTGATCAGTCTGGATTTCGACAAAAAGATGTGATGTGTGTTTCTCCCTCAGGACCAGATCCAGTCTCTTGAGCTGACTAGTTGTGAGCTACTACAAATGGCATTGGCTCCTGCAAGATTCTGGCTGAGGGTCCAGGGTCTCATGGCTGTGACAACAGGGGTGGTTCCTTGGGCCCACTTTCATTTCAAGCTATTGGTGAACCGTCTCTTGGATCATCAGGAGCCAACCTGTCAGCAGTATGTTGATCTAGTACAGGTCACTTAGGAAATAGCCCAGGAACTCAGTTGGTAGCTCCATACTCACAATCTAGAGAAGGGGACTCCTTTCCATCCATCAGTCCCTCTTCAGTTAATAACAGATGCCAGTCTCTGGAGGTGGAGGGTGACCTTAATGGACTGAGGGGCATATTACCAAGGATTTGCAATAATTATCGCAAAGCGCGCTTAGCGCTGTTTTTTTTATCGCCGGCTATCGCTGGATTTCATCGCGGAGATAAAGCGTTATTATCACCGCTTATCTCCAAGGCGATAAAAAATCCAGCGATAGTGGCGAAACCCAGCAATAGCGAGAGAAATCCAGCGATAAATTCACTGCGCTTATGAAAAGCTTGCTAATAGGCAGGTGAGGACTTAACCTTACAATCCACCTCCCATTGACAAGATGGTTAAGTCAAGTTTTTAGCAGGTGTTAAATTCCAGCGATAATCGCGGTTAGTGCGACTTTTTTTATTGCTTCGCGGGCATTGCTAATAGGGGGAAGTTGTGTTTGCGACTGTTTGCAGTCGCTTTTAGTTGGGAACGCCTACTTTGCATGTCATTAGCGATAATTATCGCTGACATGCAAAGCGGCAACAAAAGGGCCGCTATCGCCATTAAGCTGTCGCTAACAGCTGTTAGTGACAGCTTGCTAATAGGGCGTTAAAAATATTGCCGCTTTATCGGCAAAAAGTGCCGCTAAAGTGGCGATACTGCCCTTGGTAATATGCCCCTGAGAGTCCAGTGATCAGTGGTCTGCCCAGGAATGCTGTCAATCATCCAATTGCAGAGAACTGGTTGCAGTCTGGAAAGTAGTCCAGTTTTATCAGCCACAATTGGTGGGTCGAGATGTGGTCATTCAGATGGACAATCTGGTGTCTTCCTGTTAACTCAGTTGTCAAGAGGGATGCAAAGCCATCCCACTTACACTCCCCAGCAGTTAAATTTGTTCTTGGGCAGAGGTTCATGTACTCTCTCTCAAGGCATTGTATATCCGGGGGTCCCTGAACTTTCATGCTGACAGTGTGAATCAGAATCTACCTTCATCAGTGTCCTTCCATCTTGCACTTCCTCAGTTTCAACAGATTTGTCGTTTGTTTGGATTCCCATGGATGGATCTGTCTGTTTACCATCAGACTGCCTTACTTCCACAGTTTTATTGAGAGATTCTTTGTCCACAAGCACTGACAGTCGATGCTCTGTCAGTGCCTTGGTCGGCGGGTCTAGTATATGCTTTCTCTTCAATTTCTCTCCTCCTGAAGGTGCTTCAGAAGATTCGGGGGGTGAGAGTGTCAGTGATTCTAGTGGCTCCATTTTGGCCATGTCACCTATGGGTCTCGCTTCCTAAATCGCTGTCTATGGGAAGATTCCTTTGGCTTCCCTTTGATCCTTCTCCCCTTCAGTTTCCTCTTCTGTCTCCAATTCAGCTTGGTGTCTCTAGGATGTTCAGTTTCAGTAGCCAAAGAGATTCAGAAATTTAGAAAATTGTTGACCACATGTTCTTATAAGAAGCATCTTATTCTGCCTGGTGTTTAAAAGCAGGCTTCGACCCTGTGTCAGTTAAACCCCTGTGGATTTTAGACTTTCTGCAGGAGGGTTTCTTAAGGATTTGGCTTCCTCTACTTTACCCGCCCAGTGGGTGGCCATTCCTGCCTTTGGAGGAGTCTGTTGTGAGCTTCTGCATGTTGTTCCCTTGGTCTATAGGTTATTGAAGAGTTTCTGCTTGCAAAAACCATCCCTTCCAGTAAAGCTACCAACTTGGGCTTTGCCCACAGTTTTGAGGGGTTTTGAACCCTTAGACTTCGCCCGCTGTGCTGATTAACAGATAAGTTGGAGGATTGGGGAGTTGGTTTCAATGGTAATTTCTTCTCCATACATTACCATCCTTACATTCAGGGTGATCCTTACACCTGATTACAATTTCCTTCCTAAGGTACATTTGTAGTTTTATTTAAAACAGGAGATACTGTTGCTAGTTTTGGAGACGGATGACCAGGGTCATAATCTTTATTCTCTTGATGTCTGAGGAGTTCTTTTGCATTATTTCACCCGCACTAAGGATTTTCGCCTTTCACAATCTCTTTTTGTTTCTTTTGAAAATGTGAACAAGAGCAAGAAGATTTCTTACTCTTCTATAAGTAGATAGATTCAGCAGACCATTTTACATGCTTATGATTCTGTTGGAGAGCAAACTCCTACACATGTACAGGGCAGTTCCACTAGATCCATTTCTGCATCTTGGGCAGAGGTTGGTGGGGTTAGCATTCCTGAAATCTGCAGAGCGGCAACATGGGCTTCTTATCATATGTTCATTAACCATTATCGTTGTGATGTTTTGCACGATGTTTCTCACAATTTTGGTATGAATGATCTCAAAACAGCAATGAAGAAATTGTATTCTGTAATAAAATACCATTTGCAAGGTGCAGAATTCTGTTTGCTTGTGAATTCCTCATTCAGTGATCGCTGGGGTGAGGGGGGCCAATGAAGAGGTAATAAACCAATAACTTACTAGTAAACTTCATTACCCCAAGTTAGTCCCCCTCATCCCAGTCAACACCCCTCCCTTCCTCCCAGAGTATTAATTCTGCAACTTTTTCTATTAAGACAACTGATGCTCATAGACTACGTGGCTGGGAGGAGGAGTCTTTCTTCCATGTGTTCATGGAAAAGGAAAGGTGACTTAGATATGTACTTTCTGTGGTCGTGTTGCGACCTCATGCAATGAGGACTGGGATGAGGAGGACCAGCTTAAGGTAGTGAAGTTTGCCAGTAAGTAATCAGTTCATTACCTTCACAATGACAGAAAGACCATATCTGCTCATAGGCATGTATACACACTAGAATATAGCATATATCACATTTATAGATCTGACATCAATTCTTTGCAGTAAATAGGAACTTAGGGGGGCCCAAAAGCCCCATGGCCAAGGCCGACGGTTGCAACACCTCAGTGTATAACTCTGCTTGGTCGCAACAGTGCTAGCGCAACACCCCCATAGAAAGAATTGAATGCCATGGAGACACATCAATGCACAGATCCAGTGAGAGTAGATGTGTCTCCCAAAAGTTCCAGCTGAGGCAAGGGGGATCGGTTTAAGTCCACCATCTCATTTAGTAAATCAAACAGATCTTCCCAATGTTGCAAGACCTTGGGACATTCCCAAGCCAAGTGGAAGAAGGAAGCCTCTGGAAAGCGACATCTTTTACATGCTATTAAACTACTTCACAAAATGTAGCCATTGTTTTAGATGTATAATAAACTGTATGAGGTAACTTTAAATGTTTCATTTTATGTTTATTATTGAATGTGGACTCCTTTACTTGTGCACAGCAGAACTCACAACTCTTATTGGACAGTCATTGCTCCACATCATCTTCCCACTTCTGCCTGGTTCTGAAGGAAGGAGTAGGTGTTTCATCACTGAGCACAGAGTATAGGAAGCAGATGGATTTGCCTGCATCTGCACGCTATATATAAGCAGTCAATAACATTATCCTGGTAGGAAATAGCTGAATGCAGCCAAGGCTGCCGAGCGCAGTCTATAATAGGGCATAACAGTGAATGGTGAGTTTCCTCCTTTATCCTAATATACCTGGAGAGACAAAAAGGACCTTCCCTCGAAAAGGTCACCCAGAGTCATGATGACCAGTTTGCATAGTTGTTTTACAGGACCTTTTTCCATAGTGTGGGGTAGGAGTGGAGTTTGTGCTATGAGAAGCAGTGGGGAGTAAGCATGACAAGCCTGAATTGGCATGCGAGACAACATCAAGCCCCACAGGTCACACCAAGGATGTTAACATCGTTTGCCACAATGACAGGTTATGCAGAAACAGAGCTCATGAGGGATCCCCAGCATAAACTTTCTACCTTGTCATGCAACGGGACTGGAGAAGTGTCAATCCAATGTCTCAGGAAATGTGTCTGAGCCATCAAGAAGTGTGCCTGAGCCACCAGATAGTAACTATAGAGATCTGGTACTGCAAAGCCACCTCACCTCATACTTCCCATCTCACCCGAGGTTGGCCGCTCACCAAAAATCAGCTTAAGAAGTGTTTGTCGCATTGATCAGAAGTATCCCATGGAGAGGCGCAGCAGAGTAAAAAGATTCAGAAATGGTGGCGGTACCACCATTTTGATGAACAAGAGTCTCCCCATCAAGGAAAGCAGAAGATAGAGCCATTAATCAATGCATCCAGGAAGCTCGTCCAGCGCCACCCCAACTTGCTACGAATCCGCTCAGGGATGTCATAAGTGACTAACAGGCCCAAATATTTGATGCTTCTGGGCATCAATTAAGATGGTTTTTCCAAAGCTAGGGCAGTGTGAAAGTCACTGAAACTAGGCCAGTGGGAAAGTCAGTGAGAGGGAGGATCTCTGACTTGTCCCAGTTTATCCATAAACCTTAGCAGCCACCAAATCAAATAACTTCTGTGATAACCGTTGACAGATATTCTTCCAGTTTTTTCAGTTATAGATCATCTGCAAATAAAGAACTGCTAAGAGATTCCCCTGCTATTTGTAGACCTTAGATATAGTAGAAATCTCTAACAAAACAAGCTAGTGGCTCAATGTCTAAAAAGAAATCAATGGTGACATCCCTGCTGTCTCTCTTTGCTACTGAAATGTGTCCTCAGAAGTTCCCATTTATTCTAATTTTAGCTGTCTGCAAGCAATACAAAAGAGAGATTAATTTAAAAACACATGAGCCCAGACCAAGGCATTGAAAAACGTCCCTCATAAATGGCCATTCTAGCAAATCAAAGGCCTCTTTGGCATCTAAAAGACCACAACAGGACGAAGCGGAGGATCTACTCTGTGCGAAATAGCCATCATCGTACATAAGTTAAAGGATGTTGATCTTTGTGGAATGTAACTAGATTGTTTTGGCAGCACTAGAAACTGCATTAAAGGCTTTAGCTGCTACGCGAGAATTTTGGATAGTAGTTAACTATCTATATTTAAAAGTGAAAGGTCTGTAACAGAAGCAGCCATTGGGATCTCTCCCTAATTTTAATAATACTGTAATTACAGACTCCATCGTGGAAAGTGGTAAGCTACCCTTCTTGAAAGCGGAGTTATAGATGTCCAACAATCACGATGCCAACTAGTGTGTATATATATATATATATATATTATCTACTGGCGGTCGCCAGTAGATAGTTATAGTTAGGACCTATTATCCATAGGAAATTCGTAACATTCTTTTCCCAATAACTTTGGCGCCGGTTGACGAATCTTCGCGAAATTTTCAAAACTTATGGCCCGCTCCGGGGTGATTCATCAAGCGGGGGCCGAGAAAAAAGGGGGGTCCCAAAAATGTGTTTTCTCTATGTTAATTCCCATAGGAAACTTTAGACATGGCTACAGCCCGAACTGCTGAACGGAATTACACCAAATTTGGCAAAAAGGTAGTGCTAGGTTCAGAAAGCGCCCTTTTTTTTTAAATGGTGTAAATCTGTTCAGTAGTTGCGGAGAAATTCAAAAAATAAGAGTCAAAAAATCAATTTCCCATAGGAAACTTTATGCAAGGCTACAGCAAAAACTGCTGAACGGAATTACACCAAATTTGGCAAAACGGTAGTGCTTGGTTCAGAAAGCACCCTTTTTAAAAATGGTGTAAATCTGTTCAGTAGTTGCTGAGAAAATTAAAAACAAAAGTTTCGATATTTAGAGGCACGGAGGATTGGCTGTCAACACTCCAAACCAGGAAGTGTTGGCAGCCATCTTGTGCCTCGGTAGAACCGAGGCACAAGAAAAGAGAAAAACTAAGGCGCAAAACAAGAAAAGGGGGCAGGGTAGAAACACCCTGACCCCCTAGGCCTGCTCAGGGGGTCCCACAAGGACCCCCAGGGCCAAAAAAAGCATTTTTTAAAATTTAAAAACCGCGAGGTGCGTGCTGGATCCACGGATCCGGCCTCGAAAATAAAAAAAGACGAAGCGCGGGCTCCCGCTCTTCGTTTAATTTAAGCCCCCGGGTGGGCCAGGTCCCGGGGGCAGTTAAAAAATGTGTGGGGGGGCCCCAATACCCCCCACACTGCCCCGGGGACCACCACCCTCCGGGGCTTTACCAAAATATTTGCGGGGGGCACATGGCCCCCCTGCAGCCCTGGGGACTGCCACCCCCCGGGGCTTCTTTTTTAATCTGTGGGGGGGCCTCGAAGGGCCCCCCAAGCCCCGGGGACTGCAACCCCCAGGGCTTTCATTAATTAATTAGCGGGGGCAAACAATCCCCCGCTGCCCCAGGGACCGCCACCCCCCGGGGCACTAATATTCTAATTTGGGGGTCCATTATGGACCCCCGAGCCCCGGGGACCACCACCTCCCCGGGGCTGTGCACACGTTGGGAGGGGGGCCGCGCGGCCCCCCTCCTGGAGCCAGTGATGGCCCTGGGGACCGCCACCCCGGGGCCGTCTCCTGCAGTGTCCCGGGGTGCCCACGGCTCCCGCCCTGTCATTGCAAACTGCTTTGCTTCATTGAAGCGAGAGCAGGGAAACCTGCTCTCACTTCAATGAAGCAAAGCAGATTGCTTTTCCACAAGGGGAGTTGCATGTCAGCTCCCCCCACGGTCCCGCCGGCTCCCCGCGTCCTCAGCTCAACTTAAAAAGCACCACAGGGCGTGTTTGCACACATGTCACCTCAGGCCCCACCCCCTTCCTTCACCACTGTGCAAACGCGCCCCCTGGCGAGTTGTAAGTTGGGGAATTAATTCCCCTTCAATACTGAGGGTCCCTGGGGGCCAACTAGCCCACCAGGGAACTCCAGTATGCGCCAGGGAGCTGCGTTGCAGAGAGGTGTTCAGAGGCCACGCCACTTTTTGCTTACTGGAGGTACCTAGTGGGCTAGTTGGACCCTAGGGACCCTCCGGATTCAAGGGGACTTAATCTCCAAACTTAAAACGGCCACAGGGCGTGTTTACACAGTGGTGAAAGGAGGGGACGGGGCCTGAGGTGACGTGTGCAATCACGCCCTGTGGCGCGTTTTAAGTTGTGGAAATTATTCCCCTTCAATCCTGAGGGCCCCTGGGGGCCAACTAGCCCACCAGGTGCTTCCAGTAAGCGCCATTGCGCTGCGTTGCAGAGAGGTGGTCCAGGCCGTGCCCCTTTTTACACCTCTCTGCAACGCAGCTCTGTGGCGCTTACTGGAGATACCTGGTGGGCTAGTTGGACCCAAGGGACTCTCAGGATTCAAGGGGACTTTATCCCCCAACTTAAAACGGCCACAGGGCATGTTTGCACACATGTCACCTCACGCCTCCCCCCCCTTCACCAGTGTGCAAATGCGCTGTGTGGCGCGTTTTAAGAGGTAGTTTTAATCCCCCTGCCCTATTATGTACTAGGGTCTTACAGAGGAGGTCATGGTAATCACAGGGGTACCCCAACGCATAGTGTTCCCTAGTGTATGTAGGTGTTTTCACTGTATTCTAAGTGTCTTTTAGCATAGCACTGGCTCTAGGCCTGGTTAGTCAGATTTAGTTACCACCAGTACCCGTCTGAAAAAGTTGTGGGCACAGGAGGACTTGCTGCTCCTCTGTTGGTTCTTTCTGTACATCTCTTCTTCTTCCTGCACTTTTCTTCGTCTTTGTGGACTTCTGTTGCTTCTTTCTGTATTTCTTTTTTTTCTTTCTGTGCGTTGTTTCTTCTTTCATCACATGTCCTACCTCTGTAGGCATAGTTAGAAACTAGCATTTAAAAACCTTTGAAATTCACAGAAAAAACCATAGGTTTCAGGCACGTTATAGTTAGAAATTAGCATTTAAAAAACCTTAGAAATTCACTGAAAAAACCATAGGTTTCAGGCACGTTATAGTTAGAAATTAGCATTTAAAAAACCTTAGAAATTCACTGAAAAAACCATAGGTTTCAGGGACAGTTATAGTTAGTTGGACATTTCACTCGTACAAAACCCGTGAAATGCCCCCGTTATAGTTAGTTCAGCTAACTATAACTCGCGCCCCCGCAATGCACTGCTGATGACGTCACATATTACATCACTCATGACATGGTCAGTGACATCACTGATGACATCACTGATGACATCTCAAATGACATCACTGATGACATCATCCAGTGACTGTGTGTTTCTGTAAAGTTTAAATATGTTTAATATATATAGGGAAAGGCGTATTGAAGAATGAGTGGGTGTAGAAGCGCCTGAATGGATGATTTAGTAGGTGCGTGACTGAGTCTATAAGTGAGTGATTAAACATATCTTACTGAATGCATGGGTTAGTGAGTAAACTGTGTGAATGTCTGTATCCGTCTGTCTGTTGGTGTGTAAGCGGCTGCATGGGTTTCTGAATAGCTACATGAGTGTCTACATGGGTTATTGATTGGTTGTCTGAGTATCTGTATGGGTGCCTGAGTGTTTGTGTGGGTGGGGTGTGTGTGAGTCTGTGCATAGATGTGTGAGTGGGTGATTCACTGGGTGCATGGTTTCAAGAGTGCATCTGTGATGGACTGTATGGGTGGGTGAGTGTGTGTATGGGTGTGTTAGTGAGTGAATGTATATCTCAGTGGTACATGTGTGAGTAACTACATATGAGAAAGGCAGTATATATGTGTGTTGGAGTATATACATGGCTATAAGTGAGAGTGTGTGATTGTGAGAGTGGCTGTATGGATGAGTGTGTACTTGTGTCAGTGATTGTATAAGAGCGTAAGAATGTGCTAGTATTTGTATGAGTAAGTGAGCTGGTGTGTGTATAACTGTACATCTGAGTAAATGGGAGTGTGATTAATTCTTTGCATGACTGACTAGGTGTGTGAGTACCTCTATGGATGAGTGGCGGTGTGTGAGTGGCTATATAGGTGTATGAGTGCATATGATAGTCCTGTACTGAGTGACCGTAAGTATGAGTGACTGTACGGGTGAGTGAGTGGATGTGTGTGTAGACCTAAGAATCAGTGAGTGGGTATGTAGTTATTGGTGTTGGAGTGTCTATGGTTTTGAGAATGGTAGTGTGTAATTTAGAGTGGGTGTATTAAAAGTTGTATTAGGGTGTGAGAAGATGCATGAAATTTTCACATGGATGATGTCATCAGTGATGTCATCAGTGATGTCATTTGAGATGTCATCAGTGATGTCATCAGTGATTTCACTGACCATGTCATGAGTGATGTAATATGTGACGTCATCAGCAGTGCATAGCGGGGGCACGAGTTATAGTTAGCTGAACTAACTATAACGGGGGAATTTCACGGGTTTTGTACGAGTGAAATGTCCAACTAACTATAACTGTCCCTGAAACCTATGGTTTTTCAGTGAATATATATATATATATATCACTGCTCGTTTTCCGTTAATATCCAGAAAATAGGCACTCTCGGAGGGTTGTATTTCATCCGTTTATTGCTTTAGCAAAACATGACGCATTTCGGCAAGCGCCTTAATCATATGTTTTACAAACACGCCAAGCATACGGCATTTTTTATAAAAAGTTCAAAATACGTAGTTGATCACATGGACTACGGGCATTGCAAACAAAGACAGACATTCCATTCCTGCCAAATGACCCGCCATATTTAAATGGTCAAAGTTCTTATATTATGACTTTGCATTTAAATCAAATCATTCATTTCATGATATAAGCGTTAATCTGTTCAAAAAACATGTAAACCAGCATTTCATTTCCATGCTTACTATTTACATTTAAAAAAAAAAGAAATTCTATTTAGCCCGTATTTTTACCACTGACCTCATGATGGAGGGAAACTCTATTATTTTGCCGTATATCTGCTCATGTGAGCTGTCCTGCTAATAGTAGGAAAATCTCATTCTCATTACTCTTGCTTACCAAGATCGCTGTGTATCGGCCTTTATGAAATACCCAGCTTTGTGAGGACATACAAGGGCTGGTGGGAGAAGCAGGTGTCCAGTTCGCCAGAGGGTAAAGCTTGGATGACCAGGGTTATTTCCTGGCATCGTTATATAGATGACCTGTGCATATTATGGAATGGCTCTGTTGAGTCTGCCAGGGAATTTATTGACTATTTGAATGAGAATAACATCAATTTACATTTCACAGGGGACATAAGTCCAGACACTGCGAATGTTCTTGATTTACAGGTTAGCATCGTTGAGGGCAAACCATGTATGTCCTTATATCGAAAGCCTATGGCAGGCAACTCGATTCTACATGCTGCCAGCAGTCATCCCCCAGGACTGATAAAAAGTATCCCCTATGGGGAATTTTTACGAATTAAAAGAAACAGTACTAAAGAGAGGGATTTTAAAACTGCAGCACAAGAAAGTCAGCAAAGATTTGAGGCGAGAGGGTACGATAAGGGCCTGTTTAAAGCAACATTAAGTAGGGTCATGAATACCCCACAGGGAAGATTTATTAAAAGAAAAGATCAAAAAGAATGGTAACGAAAGTATACCACAATTTAGAATGATAACACCTTTCTCGAGTAACGCCAATCAACTTAGGATGATCTTTAAGAAAAGCTAGCACATTTTGAAGACGGATAGTGTAATAGGACCAGATATCCCAGCCCAACCACTAATTGCCTCCAGGAAGGCTAGGTCTTTGAAAGACAACTTAGTACATAGTCACTCGGAAGTCTTATCGAAACCCACTGGAACCCTCAAAGAAATGAGGGGATTCTACCCATGCGGTAAATGTAAGGCATGTGTGGGGAGTAGAAGAACCTTGACATATAGTGTACCCGGTCTCAAAAACCAGAAAGTTATAAGAAAGTTTCTGACATGTAACTCCTCGTACGCGGTATATTGTTTAATATGTCCTTGTGGACTAAGATATATTGGGAGCACGATCCACCCACTAAAAATTCGCATTTTAGAACATATGCGAGCAATTGCCAAAAAAGATGCCACATATCCTGTGGCGAGGCATTTTGCAGAACAACATCAGAGTAATAGGGACCTATTACGTTTTTTGGGGGTGGATCAGGTGTTCCCTAACATACGTGGAGGAGACAAAGTCATTAAACTAAGAAGGTTAGAGTTGCGGTACATAATTGATTTAGAAACTAAGAATCTGAAGGGAATGAACAGTGGTGAGGAGATGGCTGTACATCTGAGTAATTAGAAAACAGTACACTGAAATCATTGGGTCTGCATTAGTGGTAATAAGTTTTCCTGTAATTTAAAAAGATAAAGAGTAAAAAAGATGAAATATACTTGAAAGAAAATGTGATGAAATAATTGTTTTTGTTAACTGATATTCTGTGTGGATCACATTAGGTTTTAACTGACTCATGAAGTTGTAGGGATTTAGAAAGCCGATACACGGCAAGATATGAATGTTATCATGTATTATTGCTCTTTTGTTGCTTTGCCATTATAGTATAGAATACGCCGATATACGGCAAAAATGATACCTGTCTTTGATGTGGCAGTCGATACATGGTGAGACTATTGGCAATCATGCTTGTATGTCCTCACAAAGCTGGGTATTTCATAAAGGCCGATACACAGCGATATTGGTAAGCAAGACTAATGAGAATGAGATTTTCCTACTATTAGCAGGACAGCTCACATGAGCCGATATACGGCAAAATAATAGTGTTTCCCTCCATCATGAGGTCAGTGGTAAAAATACGGGCTAAAAAGAATTTCTTTTTTTTTTTAAATGTAAGTAGTAAGCATGGAAATGAAATGCTGGTTTACATGTTTTTTGAACAGATTAACGCTTATATCATGAAATGAATGATTTGATTTAAATGCAGTCATAATATAAGAACTTTGACCATTTAAATATGGCGGGTCATTTGGCAGAAATGGAATGTCTGTCTTTGTTTGCAATGGCCGTAGACCATGTGATCAACTACGTATTTTGAACTTTTTATAAAAAATGCCATATGCTTGGCATGTTTCTAAAACATATGATTAAGGCGCTTGCCGAAGCGCGTCATGTTTTGCTAAAGCAAAAAAACGGATGAAATACAACCCCCCGAGAGTGCCTATTTTCTGGATATTAACGGAAAACGAGCAGTGATTGACATACGCGGTTGCACCTCCGCGAGTAAAGGCACCCGTCCGCGAGTGCGCTAAGCAGGCGCGAAGGAGCAGAATATATATATATATATATATATATAAAAAAGAAAGTCCTGTCCGCCCCTCACTCCGGCGGAACTCCAGGCATGGACCTCAATGCACTTCAAGAAAATCACGAACTCCCACACAGCATAGGTGGGTGAAGCAGTGTCGATTTTATTAAAGATTTAAAAACCTCAAATCACCACAGGAACAGTGCCTGCCATGATGCGTTTCGCTCCTCACTGGGAGCTTGATCACATGATGCGTCGCCTCTGAATGACGTTTTTATAAAAAATGTGAAAGTGTGCACAACCGCCAATAGACACAAACTCGCCTGGCTCAATTGTGCAAAAAACAGACTATAGCATTGTCCCAGTCAAAATACACAGTTGAAATACATAAATAAACATATGAATACGATAAGAGGACAGAGTATGGTGAAAAAACTCATCATGAGAGTGGTAAAAATACATCCAAAATACAATATTTTCACAATGCAATAAATATAATAAAGCCACTCATATATCAACCAGAATAACGGTCAAAATCATTATCATAATATAAAGGACCAGTGCCCGATAAAATGATATAAGAAAATACACCTCTCTAAAAGTAATGTCGTAAAAACATAATATGACTAGGAATCAATGACAACTTGTCTAAACATTACTGGCATATAAAAATACATAAAAAATCAATTTGCAGCATTTGAATACAAATAGTTCACCAATTGATATAGCAGCGTATATTTGTCATTTCATATTAAAGTGCAAGTGCAAAAATATATCTCAAACGGTCAAGTTCCTAATGACCAGCTACTAAAAAAATCAAACTGGATAAAATTTAGTTGTAACAATTGCAAAGTAACAAATAACTCATCCTAATGCCAACAAAGTTAAAAAGTCTGTATAAAAAATAAGTGCAAAGTGATGAAAGTGCAAAATCGCGCTGTGCAAAATACTAGTTCACTAGCAGCTTGGGAAAAACCCTAAATCATTTAAGCCTAAATGATCATAAAGTGCAAGTGCAACACATAGTATCAGGTTCACAGATAAAAGCACAACTACAGTGAGCATAAAAATGAATACAGACACATGATGCAATCGCTAAACAAACAAAATTCTCATCCCATAAGAACAGAAAAGGCCCACTGATACCTATATATATATATATATATATATATATATATATATATATATATATATATATATATATATATAATACAATTCTACTGGAGGCCATCTCCACCAGGAGCCTTTAAACTCAGGAGGCTCATAATAACACTTTTGACATCCTCCAAGGTGAGTTAAGCTAGTCTCTTGTCAAACCACCCACCCATGCAAGAACCACTCAATCTATATATACTGATATGTATATTGCCACATTGCCTCCTCTTCCTGTAGAGTAAAGGGGATCATAGAAGCTTTGGAATGTGGTAAGAATATACGCAGGTGCTGCAGAGATTTCGGTTTCACCGTTATGGATACATGTGATTTGGCCCTAGTCCCCAGCCGATCTAGTCATCTGTGCCAGTGTCCTGCCTGGCCTGTCACCTTCACCAAATAGTTTCACCTGAGCCTGTTTACAGAGGTACAGAATCTCCCTTTCCACCAACTCACAAAATTGCACCAGCCTCTAGAAGCTGGGCAAGAACAGCAGTGGTTTTGGGGGACGCATAGGAAATCTCCAAACGTTCAGGGTCTGCTTCAAGTCTCTCCAGCCTTGTGCACAACGAGCGAAGTATGCCCGAGCTTTTATAAATACAAACTCCCCTAATCAATGTTTTAAGCACTTCACACAAAGTGGCAGTGTTTGATACCAAGTGATCACTAAGTTTATAATAATCAATAATGGCTTCACGTACTTCAGTGCAAAATACCTCATCACACAATTTTGAGCCTTTCAAACACCAAGTAAGAAACCAAGGTGGAGGAGTGGGAGTCTACAACATCAAATCAATGGTAAATAATCAGATAGAGTACTTGGAAGAATATGCACATCTTCTTCCAGGAACATGTACTGCAGAGACAGCAGCCACAGGTCCATCCATGAGATATCGTACATGGGCAAGTAGACTATACATGTGGCCCTATCTGGGTGTGGATCATGTCATGTGTCTGCCAGGTCATTGTTAACATTGGAAAAAGTCAATGTCGATGTACGCAATGATACAAGTGTATATAAAAATAAGATTGTATACCTGTTGTCTAAATCACCCAATATAACCTCTCCATCAACCCTGAGTCAGAAATATGTGGTCAGGCAGACCTCCCGATCTAGGCCTGAGTCAACTGATTGACATATACAGGTGGGGTGGCACGTAGCCAGCAGAACAAATGCGCCAACAGGAAAAACCCAGATCAATCCCACAGATAGGCAGCAACACCACAATGGTCCAGGGAGATGGCCCTAATAAAGCACACATGGCAAGAGGGGTGTGCGCGTTCCCAAAACACCATAAAGTCAGATGCCACATGAAGTTGGAAACACTCCGCCAATCAGAACACAGCACACACAGCACACACAGTAATCACACGCTCCCCATGCCGAACATCTAGACATGTTACCTACTGGCCAGTATTGTGTCCACTCAAGGTCGAGACCCACCTGCATTTGTTATCAGGTGGGAGTAATTTATGGCTCCATGACTAGGTCTGCATTCCTCTTTCTAAAAAGGATCACTGAATTGTTTTATGATGTTCCAAGAAATGTATATAATGGCGCTCAGATCTATTGTACTTTGAGACAGTCCCCAGGCCCGACTCTGTAATGTTCTCCCGGCTGAAGAGTTTAACTAAAAAACTAACTGTTCCTGGTTTGCCAAACAAGGTAAATTCACATACAAGCAACATCATAGAGTTGCATTATATGGGCAAGTGCTACAACAGCCCTAGAGGGGTTCCACAAAGACGTGGGCAAGTTATCAATCTGCGCAGCCAAGAGAGATTAAATTGCCCTGGCCCACAATGGGCCAATCCAGAAATCTGCCACCTATATGCAGAATCTCATCTAGAAATAAGAAGCATCAATGTTTGCCCATTAAATATTAACCAGTACTACTTGACACCCATCCAGGACACCTTCCACTATAGCAGCTTGTCCCAAGACATCAAATATAAATTCTACCAAGCGGAAATTCAGAGATTTCACAATAAGTGTGACCACTCCACGAGAGTGTGCTAAGTAGGATGAAAAATATTGATTGGGTTCCCATATGGAAGCGAACCTAGATTGTCTCAGAAGGGAGCAATGTGTTTCCTGCAGCATTGGGATTTCAATGTCATGCCTGTTATGGAATTCCAGCACTTGCCATGCCTAATGCGTGTTAATACCCCACACATTACCACTAATCAATTTCACCATTCATCGGGTAGGACGTTTCCATTGTGCAGCGCGTTGGCCTGAGTGTTGATGCTATATTGCGGATCCCAGTCGTCAGCAAATTCGCCAAACCCAACCTAAAAACAATAACATTTCCAAAAGAATGGTGCAAATAAGCTGCATACATGCGCTCCATGCATGGGGGTGCCAAGGAACTGGGCCATTACTGAACAATATAGTAATAACATGCACTATCAACCATCCATCTGACAAAACAATTGCACTCACTTCAGTTAACATTATAAAGCAGTCGTTCACAAAGATAGACACAGTCGCAAAAAGACACTGTGCAACATTACAACTAGTACAGGAAAAAACATAATGCATATAAGACTGAACTTTGGTGCACTAGACTGGTACAATAGACGTTTCTAGTTCCAACCGTATTCTCAGGTGGTGAGCAGCCAACCAAGAACAACAAAACCTTAAGCCAGCAACACACAAACCAGGAATGCGAGAGCAGCCGCATCGAGTGAGTCATTCATTGTCACTGAGACCTCAGGAGGTGGTGACATCCAGATGAGGCAGGACTAGCAGACCCCAACTGAGGCGCATGTGTATGTTTCAAATGTAGCTCAATGAATTTCAATTCCTGAGTAAGCTCAGTGGAAAACAAGTTGTTTCCATTGTCTTCCACACTGACTGAGCTTTGCAGCTGACTGATTTGGGTCAGAGTTATTTCTTCATTTCTTGAAAGAATTTCCTGGCCTCCTGTACTGAAGGAGAAATATCTGGATAGAAAGAGATGGAGAAACCCTCATATTGCAACTCCGGGGAGGCCTTATTGAGGCAAAGAATCTGATCTCTATTTCTATAGTTCAGGAGAAGGGCAATCATTGATCAAATATTCTGCCCTGGCCGAGGCCGGGGAACCAAGGAACAATGGGCCTTCTTCACACACAAAAAAAAACCCCAGAGAAGGTGCTGCACCCAAACAACGAGTCCAGCTGTCTCTACACGAAAAGATCCATGTTGTTGACCTGTGTGGATTCAGGAACACCTAAACAGACTCGGAGCCTTAGTATGTCCGCGTCTCGGGCAGCAGGCCCCACTTCTGTATTCATACCACGTATACAAATTAATAAATATAGATACACATATGCTAATTTTGTTGTGCAGGCATGTTGTGTAAGTGATATGCTCTCAGCATTTCTTTTTTCTCCAGTCAATAGCAACCCTCTTATATAGTGTTCTTTACTCAGTAAAAACTTTTCCGGTTAAAGGTTCTTAGTTATTCTTTGTTATCAGTTGAAAGTGCGCAAAGGAGCTTTTGGAAAGTGTTAGTCCTGGCACTATTGGCGTGGGTCTCCCTTCCAATTTTTGCTGTTACCTCCTGTGTTTTGCTATGTTTTTGCTGGTCTAGATGCTTTGGGCACTTTGCCACTGCTAATCAGTGCCAAAGCACAAGTGCTCCCTATGGTAAATTGTTGTATGGATTAGTGATTCCATGATTGGATTATTTGATTTACTGGTCAGACCCTAGTGCAGTGCACCGCGTGTGCCCAGGGCCTGTAAATCAAATGCAGCTGGTGGGTTTGCAGCACTGGTTGTGCCACCCACAGAAGCAGCCATTGCAGAGCCTGTGTGCAGTCTAGTACTGCCATGTAGACTTGGTAAGTGCACACACTTGCCAGTCCCCAAACCTTCCCTTTTCTACATGTTAGCCACCCCTAAGGTAGGCCCAAGGGCAGGGTGCATTGTATGTGAAAGGTAGGACATGCCCTGATGTGTGTGGCATGTCCTGATAGTGAATTACAGCCATTTTCGTTTTTCACTATTGCAAGGCTACCTGCTCCCATAGGCCAGAATGGGCAGTTTGATTATAACATCTTATAATCCTAACTGACCCAGGGAACCAGGTAGAAATTCGAGTTTAGTATACCTGAACTCAGAATGTTAAAATACATCTTTTAGTGTGGGTGATTTTTACATTCTGTGCTTGAAAATACCACTTTTAGAAAGTAGGTATTTTCTTACCTAACCATCCAGCCTGCCTCTCCTAGGTTGTGTATTGCCTGTCTGGTTTGTGAGTGACAGGAGGGCTTGGGCTCCAGCAGTCTGATGGGTCAGGGCTGGGCTGAATAGGACCTTGGCTGAATAGAGAGTAGGGGGCGGGGATTTCCTTTCACTCCCCTGAGCCCTCATAGAATAGAGAGTAGGGCGAGGAGATTTCCTTTCAGCTACCTGGGCCAGGTCTGCCCTCAAACAATGCTGTCTCCACCTCCTGCCAGGAAGCTGCACAGAACTGGTTTTGGTCAGGCACAGACCCTCTCTGCCTTCAGAGACAAAGGATTTTTGAGTTTAAATATTGGGGCCCAGACCCCAAGACTTTAGATCACTTCTGGGAATTAAGACGAACCTTTGCTGAGGAGACGAACCAGGAAACTGAAGGAGGAGACTACCCCTGTGCTGTGTGCTGTTTGGGGGTTGGCCTGCAGTGGTTGCTTCATTGCCAAAGAAAGGAGAAAAGGACTGAGTGTGCTTTCATCATCTTGAAGAAGATCTCCAAGGGCTTGAATTTGAGCTTGCCTCATGTCTGAAGTCTCAGGGATACAAAGACTTCATACCTTCAGCTTGCCTGCATCTGGAACTTGCTGTTCTGGCTGCTACAGAAGGAAATTGCAACACCAACGCCGGCGAGCGACGCCGTAATCTGCATCGAAGCCGTGAGCGCTGCTCCAACTTACAACGTAGACCCGACGCCGGCCGCCGTGCCCCATCGACGCCAGCGAGCGACATCGTAACCTGCCATAAGCCGTGAGCGCTGCTCCGACTTGCGATGTAGGCCCGACGCCTGCTGCTGTGCTGCATCGACTCCGAGGCCGACATCATCGCGGAGCCGATCCTCGACGTGGGTGGTCAAGAATCCATCAACATCGTGACCTCGTACGGAACCGTGGTTTCGGCGCCATGGCGACGTCACTTCCTCTCCGGTAAGGAACAGACGCATCCCCTGCCTTGCGCAAGCATTGAGGACCCGACGCATCGCCTCCCCCGAAGCAAGGAACCAACGCCGCACAGCGCCAACGACGCCGCATCTCCCCTACGCCGTGAGCTGTCTTTGTTTTCCAAGGTACTGTTCTTTGTGGGTCTGTTTTGACTCTGGGCCCAACGCCGCGCACCTCGCGGTCGGCGCCGTACTTTGGGATTTCTTTGACCTCGACGTCGTAATAACTCCAGTTGGGGTTATCTGTTGCTAAAGACTGCATTTAAGTGAATAACCTATTTTTAAGCTATTTCTACCATCTTGAAGTATTATTTCTGATTACAGTATTGTGGATTTTTGTCGTTTTGGTCTTGTGTTAAGTCTATATAAAGAATACTTATTTTTCTAAACCTGTGTGGTGTCCATCTGTAGTGTTTTCACTATATTACTGTATGTGTTCACAAATGCTTTACACACTGCATCTGAGATAAGCCTGCCTGCTCGTGCCAAGCTACCAAGGGGGTGAGCAGGGGTTATTTTAGGAGTGTAGCCCCTTACCCTGACTAGACGCAAGGGTCCCTATTTGGTCAAAGGTACCTACCTCTGCCAACTAGAGACAACCAAATCTAACAGAAAGGATGAGCAGTCGAATTATATTAATTCTTACTATTTTGACCGATTTTATAGCCTTAAAAAATTACAGTCATATAATGAGACTGGCGTCATGGTGTCACAATAATTTGGCCACTCATACTGGCAGGGAACAGAATGTAAACTTTGGGCTTTTAGACCACTTAACTAGTAGTAATGCAAATGAGTGGCCTGCTTACCCTTACTGATGGGGATCATCTCTTGTTCGAAGTGTCACTGTGGTTTTCATCTTAAGTAGGATATAGTTGCATTGGGCAAGTGTTAGCTTCACAAGTATCAATACCAGGAATAGTGCAGTATTAAGGACCATTCCTGCATGCATAGTAATCATTGTGACAGAAGGGAAAGGAGAAAGGCTGCAAGAATCATCATATTTGGCGCAGCAAGATTGCTGTGGACCCTAATGAAAGATAGGAAACTTCTACGGCTCAGGGACATGCACTGTGTGTGTGAAGTTGGCGAGTCCACCCCCTTACAGGAGGTCAGGTGATTCTCCAACTAAAATTACAATTTAATGAAAACTGGGAATCAGGGTGTATGCCACATGCCTGTTTTAGAGCAGATTTATGAATAAAAAAATATTGTTTAACCCCTCCCAGGCATGCGAGTTCCCCCGTCCTTCCTGGCCATCATGCATCTTCGCCTGCCGCCACTCATTTAGGGACAACAGTTTGTGGTGCATAAAGGCCGCAGTTTATTACAAAACATTGATCATACATCTTGCAGCTTACTGGTTGGTCATTCGTGACCCATGTTGTTTATTACATATCACATTTATCATTTGGATTATTGTCCACTAGTTTTGCCTCGATTTATGTCTGACAGCATTGCCTCTGTATGATGGCCCCTTTGCAGGTGTCTCCGGTTCTGCAGGTTCTATGCTTACCTTGCTACTGACCATGTGAGCGGCCGTCAGATCCAGCCCGGGCTGCAAGTGCCCTTCCGCATCCCTGGAACTTGCTGGCCACTCGCCTGCTCCCCATGTCTCTGACGTGTGGCATCCCAAGGACCATGTTGAACAAGATGACAGAATGCACACCTGCTTCTAAACATCTTTTCACTGCTCCCAACTATGTTATGGCGTGCATACTGATGCCGTGGTCTGCCCCAAATGACACAGATGTATTGTTCTGAATCGGTGTGGCACGTGCCTTACGCGCCAGTCAGTTGCACAGCCTTATCCTCACAATAAACCAAAATTCATCTTGTACTCCACGTTTTTCATCCATATTTTTATTATTTATTCCAAACTTCATATGTGAGGATAAGGCTGTGAGACTGACTGGCGCGTAAGGCACGTGCCACACCAATTCATCCCAAGGACCATCCCTGAGAGGTATTCTATTCTCGCTGTCATTGTGTGCTGTCACCTGCTCCCCCATGTCCCTGCCGTGAGCATCCCAAGGACACTGTCTGGGCAGCTCTTCTACCAAGTTATTCTTTCTTCTGGGTCCCCTTTTTGCTGCCTCCGTCATGCTGCCAGCAAATTACCAATTAGTGGCAGCTCCCCCTTCTGCCAGTTCAGGAGAAACGCAGCTGCTCTAGGACCCCACTATGTTAAGTAGGAACGTGTCAATGCCTACCCTGGTTAGGTATACCCTATCTTCTAAGTAGTAGCCTGGTGTCCTGAGGTTGATCAGCCTGTGCCGCACGAAACCCCAGCCGTTGGCCCTACATATCTTTGCCATGGTGTTATTGAGTTTACGCCGTGACTTGTCAACTGCCCCCTGGTCAACTGAACTTATCCATACGCTGTGGGCTATTATCTCAGACCATATGATGTCCTTTGGGCGGATCACCCTTGCCAAGGCTGCTAGACCCGCTGCCGCTGCCCCTAGCAGCTCTCTTCCCCCCCCTGCATGCCAGGTCGTTTCCCCTAGTTGAATAACCACAGCATCCGGCACCTCTCTGGTTTGCAGTGCCTCTTGCACTGCGGGGACCATCTCATGCCCGGTCGCCCCAGCCACGTCATTGCATGTAGCCATATCCCCTTGAAGGCTTTCCGCACTGCAGCACACTGTTTTGTCTGCGTGATGTAGGAATGTCCCAGGATCCACACCTTGCGCCCGCCCCCCATTGGAACTGCTGGGAGAGAGACATCGATCAGAACCCGGTGGGGCAGATGTATCCTTTGAACATGCCGAATGCACATTGGCCCTGTTTCTTGATCTGCTCAGCGTTGAGACCCAGGTGAGCAGCAGTGGTTGCCACCCCAATGCGGAATGAGTGTGACCCAAACTCCACCGTGATTTGAAAAGGGCTGAGGTATGTCCCATCCATGTGTGAGAATATTGGCCCCGTGGTGTGTGCCCCTTGTCTCCAATACTCCCTCATGAGGCATACCGGGCAGCACGCCCTGTCCTCTATAATTTTGATCCTTGTGTGTCTCCCTTTGCCCTCCTGGTCTTTGTTTGACCAGCTGAGGTGTACTATCCTGTACCCATTCTCCATGCATATGTCCTCTGTGTACATTCATGCAGTACCCAGAGATCCTTTGGCTGGGGCCGCCAGCTCACTAATCCTGTTAGTGACCTGTCTGAATAACAGCACTTCGTATTGCCCCTCACATATCCCTGGTAGTGTGTTGAATACTGCCTTCAGAACCTCATAATGGATGGGTCTCTTTCTGTCCTGTGCCCTGGTTTGGAGCCTACCCCAGCCTTTCATTGCTGCCCTACAGTAAAATGCCCCTTTCGGGTCCCTCCCCATTGCCAGTTTTGCGCAGTGCGCCACCCTGCTAAGGTGTGTTGGTGCCCATGACTTTGTTTTTCCATTTCTGAAAGCTCATTCGATGAAGGAAGTTACCTCTGTCTGTGTGACCTAGCTCAGGTTTGCTGTGCCAGTCATGCTTCTAAACACATTGCTACACTTATGGTATCTCATCGCGGTTTTGGAGGCCAATGCGTTTTCCACCAGCAGTGCTATTTCAGATCCATCAGGTTCCAGAGGTATCCCGGTGCCGGTGTCCTTTTCTGCGTGCGGGGCCAGCTCCCTAAATTTGACCCACTGGAAACGAGAGAGCGCATCTGCTATTGAGTTTGCTACCCTTGCAGTGTGCCTGGCTCTCACTGCTATGTTCTCCCTCAGTTGGCATTCCAAGAGCTGGCACAGTAGCCGTACCACCACTGGGCATTTTGCCGTTCCCAGGTTCATAGCCTGTACCACTGCATGATTGCCCTACCACAGCGTGATTTGCCTGTTTGTCAGTCTGTCTCCCCACATCACAAAGGCAACTATGATGGGAAAGAGCTCCAATAGTGTGATGTTTGCTGTAATCCCTTTGGTGTACCAACTGTCTGGCCACTTTTCAGCCACCCATGCGCCCCCCAGGACCACCCCGAAGTTGTAGCTCCCGGCAGCTTCTGTGAAGAGCTCCAATTGCATGGAAGATACCCAGGGCTCCCTCCACATGAGTGTGACATTGAATTTGGCCAAGAATATGTCTCACTGTTTTAGGTCCTCCTTTACCCCTTGTGTGAGCTGCACCCTGTGGTGTCTTTTTGTCATGTCCCTGGTCAGCCAGGCCATACACCTGGTGAAGGGGTGCCCTGTGGGAATCACCCTGTTGGCGAAGTTCAGCTTCCCCACTAGTTGGTGCAGATCCCCTAGTGTCGCCTTCCTTCTTTGTAGCAATTGCCTTATGGTTTGTCTTAGATCCTTTACCTTGTTGCTGGGCAGCCTGCATTTCCCCTCCACCGAGACTAGTTCAATCCCAAGGAAGGATAGCCTGCTGACTGGGCCCTCTGTCTTTTCTGGCGCTAGCTGGACTTCCAGATCCCCGGCTAATTCCTTAAATTGGCTTAGCAAGGCTGCACATTCCCCTGTTTCTGGTTTGCCAATGAACAGAAAGTTGTCCAAATAGTGTATCTGCCCCCCGGTCCCAGGAAGCTTGTTTCCGGTCCAGGAAGGTCCTGGCTTGGCAGTTCGGGCTGGACTGTTCCTACAAGGAACAGGGTCAAGACTGATTTGCATATGGCTGGGTCTATACTGGGATGGTGTGGTGAGCAAAAGAATGATGGATTAAACCCAGATCCTTGTGACTGGGGGTGAATGTTTGCATTGTCCAGCATTCCGTCCATCAATTGTTTCTTTTGCATATGTCACCCTAAGTGGGAAGGGTATGCCCAGACGTGGGTCCCGTGCTCACTACACCACTGGATTCAAGCTAGCCTGGCTGATGAAGGGTGATGCCCTGAAACCGGTCCCAGGATGCTTGTTTATGGTCCAGGGAGGACCTGGCTTGGCAGTTCGGGCTGGACTGTTACCACAAGGAACAGGGTCAAGACTGATTTGCATATGGCTGAGTCCAAACTGGAGTGGTGTGGTGAGCAAAAGAATGATAGATTAAACCCAGATTCTTGTGACTGGGTGTGAATGTTTGCATTGTCCAGCATTACGTCCATCAATTGTTTCTTTTACATATGTCACCCTAGGTGGGAAGGGTATGCCCAGATGTGGGTCCCGTGCTCACTACACCACGGGATTCAAGCTAGCCTGGCTGATGAAGGGTGATGCCCTGAAACCGGTCCCAGGATGCTTGTTTCCGGTCCATGGAGGACCTGGCTTGGCAGTTTGGGCTGGACTGTTCCCACAAGGAACAGGGTCAAGACTGATTTGCATGTGGCTGGGTCCAAACTGGGGTGGTGGAGTGAGCTAAAGAATGATGATGGATTAAACCCAGATCCTTGTGACTGGGAGTGAATGTTTGCATTGTCCAGCATTCTGTCCATCAATTGTTTCTTATGCGGGTGGCGTGACCCCAGCTCCCATTCCAAAAAGCTGCTGAAGGCCTCAAAGTAAGCACATGAGATTGCACACCCCATTGGTAGGCACTTGTCATAATAATATGCCTCATTGAGTTGAAAACCCAGCAAGTGGTAGCTCTGCGGGTGCACTGGTAAAAGGAGGAAAGCAGATTCTAGATCTATTTTGGCCAGCAGGGCTCTCCTGCCCACACGTTTGATCAAATCCAGCACCTCATCTAGTGTGCCATATGACACTGAACAGTTATCTTGTTCCAACCAGTTATTCACTGAAACTCCTTGGGGGTATGAAAGGTGGTATATTAGGAGGTATGTCCCTGCCTCCTTCTTTGGTACTACCCCCAACAGAGATTCTCCAAAGGGGACTGTTGTAGGGACCCGCTACTCTCCCCAACTGGACCTCCTTCCCCACCTTCTGCCTGGCCACCTCTTGGTTGGACCTAATAGAATTTAAATTACCACTCACTCGGGCGGCTAAGGGGCCCTTGTATGGTATTGGGAATCCCTCTGTGAAACCGCCCGCTAGTAGTTGTCTCTCTTTGATCTTGGGGTATCTGTTCAGCTGCTGGATCCATTTCCTGACTCTGATAAGGGAGGGGGTCACCCCTTTCTCCCCTGTCCCCTCCCCTGAGGGGGCCCCTGCATGCTCCCTGTCATTCCCTGCTGCCGCTCTCTCTGTTCTCCCCTGCTCCTTTGGCTTGCTTACAATGCACCACTGGGTGTGTGCCGCTGCAGTTGCCACAGCTGTGTTTACATCTGCAGGTGTGCCCCCACTTACACTCGTCTTTGTCATACTTCCAGCAGAATACGGTGCGTCCTTTCCCTGCCTTACTCCCAGGGGGCCTCTGGTTTTGGTGCCCTGCGTGGAACCCACATGTTTTGCCTTAAAACATGAGGGACGAAAAGTTTTTGCATGTGAACCTATCCCCTCCTTGGCAGCCACCATGTGAGTCGTGAAGCCTTCTATGTCTCGGTGACCCTATTCTATGATTGGCCATGTCTGCATCTTTTCCCTGAAACCCTTGTCGTAGTGGAGCCGAGCTTCGCCTTGGTATTTCTATTGCACTTTGTGCACTTTCTGTTCATGTAGGAACAGGGCCACTGTGCTCTGAGGAAATTTCTCAATGAACACGCATGCCAGGGTTCTGAAGGCCCGTAGCCAGTTCTGTATAGAGCTTTCCATTCTAGGTTTGCACCTATCTCTCCTGTCCTCCTCTTTCTTGTCTTGTGTCATTAGATCCAACCCTGCTTGGCACACTTCTAGCAAGGAAAATATATCAATATACTCCTTGAACCAAATCCTTTCTTTTACCACCAGTGGTATCAGGCTGCTTAGCCCCGTTATGCGGGTTGTGATGGGGGATCACCTGGGGACAGGCGAATGTAGTCGCTGGCAGGTTTGCTCGTGGTACCCTGCGCCCCCATTCCTGCTTTGGTCTGCCCCACCTCTGTGCTGCCTGTGGCACCCTGGTCAGTCCCTTTTTTTCCCCTTTTTTCCCTTCCTTGCCCGTGGTGCCTTCTTGTCCAGTGTTCCCTTCCTTCCTGGGTTTTGACTGGTTTGGCCCTTTTTTACTGGGCTCCCTACCTTCCCCCCAAAGCATGTCCTTGACGTGGGGTATCCTGTACCGACCTGTGCGCTCGGCCCTGCCCATGGCCACCAAGGCATACATTCCACCGGGTGATGGGGTTGTTGGGAGATGGGAACATGGCCCCATGTCTCCCCCTGAAATCCTCCTACCCCTTGCTCGCCCCCTTGATACACTTGCCATGGGTATGGAAGCCCCCATGGCCCTAGTGCTGTGGAGTTAGTTACCCCATCTGAGTTCCATAGTTGGGAATGCTTCCTGCCACCTTGGTAGCCCTGTTGCTTGCTCCACTAAGCCTGGGTGTGACCCCCCCCCCTACGCCCGTGGTTGTTGCTCACCAGAATCCTTGTCCGTGCTGCAGTCCTCTGCCCTCTGTTCACATTCGGGAGCCGCTGTTTTGGCTCCAGGCTCCCCGTCTGAATCCTCACTACAGCGCCCCTCCTGACCGTGGCTGTCCTCTTCCTCCATTGGCAGCGGCATCCTGCTCCTGTTGCATCGGGCTGGCCCTCATTTGGCCAGTCTAAACTTGCTCCTGCTGTTTGGTGCTGTTCGCCGTTGAGCTTTCGCCTCAGCCCCTTTGGTGCCCACAGTGCCAGGGGCCGCCGTTTTGGTTGAATGCCCTTTCCCACCAGGCCCTAGGGGATCTTCACCTACACTTGTCATTTGCCTAGCTCTTTTTGCTGGTCCATTCTCCAGGCCCATGTGGAACTGGTTGTCCACCCAAGCTTTCTCTCTCCTGGCAACCAAAACTCCAGAAGGGCTTCCAGGTCACTGTCAAGCTCGGGGCTGGTCTCTCCCTGAGGCATGCTCTGCCTCTGCCTTGCCGGCACCGCTTCTCCTTTGCCAACCGCTTGTTTCTGGAAGCACGCCAACCTCTTTCTTTGTCTGCCCCTCTCGCTGCTTCTTCCGGTCATCTTTTTTTGATGCCTGGCTGATTTCGCTGCTGTCCGCCTTGATCCTTTGGGCTTTGTCTCTCTCCTTTTTTGCCTGGCTGATCTCGCTGCTGCCGGCCTGAGCCCTCAGGTTTTTTCTCTCTCTCTCCCCACTGCGGCCACCCGAGATCGGACTGTCCTAATGTCCCAAGGTGCTTGCCCCATCACGGCCACCTCGCTACCTTGAGCCTTAGCACTGCTGCCGCTGTGCATGTGCAGTCGCGGCTGCCTCTGTATCCTGAATTTTTGCAGCGGCCAGCTTCAAGGCGGCACGGCGGGCACCAAATTGGGCCCACTGCATTTCAGAAGTGCGTGCCCTACCGCTTGTCCCCACTGCTTTGTCCTCCAGAACACAGAGTGCAGCGTCCTCTTGAGCGTACCAACGGGCTGGTCCTTCCGGTGATGTCCTTCCTAGAGACGATTCAGCGACGTTCCTTCCACGGCGGTGTGGTGAGGTCTGATTGTGGTCAAGGTTGGTCCCTGCTGCAGTTTTGACCCTCCTGGCTGCCCCGCCCTCCTACGATCTTTGGGCGGTTGGTAAATTTCAAAGGATCCACCCAAATCGTTGCGTGACCTTTCACCCCTGGAACTTACGGTGGTCCCGGTGCCGATAGGGGTTTCCTGCAGGCCCCTATCTGGTTCGGCTTTGCATCCCCGGCCTGCGCCACATTTGTGTCTGTTTAAGTTAGCTCACTAGACTGCAAAACTCCTTTACTGGGCCTTTGGAATGTTTGCACTGGCAGTTTAAGAAACATGGATTTTAAAAGTTGCACTGTATGCATGTTTCTTTCCCCCTTTGAAATCAGACACTTTTTGTGGTCATGTTTATTTGTACTGTATCAACTTGTGCTTTAGAAGAAGCCTGCCCGAGATGCTCTCTGTGTATTACAATAATTATGGCTGTTTCTGCCTGTAGCACCACTGTATTGTTGATTCATTTTACACAGTTTATTGTTTAGTCATCGTAGGAAACTGGCTGTTTATGTGATATATCAGTAATCTGATATACTGTGTAAAGAGTCCAGGGGTTAATTTACTAGTGGACAGAGGCTTGCTATGCAATCCCAAAGTGCTCTATTAGGGGATAGTGTGGTTGAGCAGCCTTAGGCTTAACATAGAGGAGTGCAAGACATTTGCAAATACACACAATAATTAATGAATGACAACACGACTCAAGAAGGAGATCCACACCAATTTATAAAATTAGCAAGTATCTTTATATATGTTTAGGCATCAGAGGAAAAACGTGCAGGTAAGTACGTTTTTAAATATAAATTCTTTTCACTTTAAGAAGTGGACACACTGCAATTTCTGAGTTCTGCATTGTTATCCTATGGAAGGAAGAACAAGTTCTACAAACAGGTACAGTACATCGACTTACAGGACCAATTACCAGGAGTTGAGATGAGTAGTGGGCAAGGTTCAAGGCTGCACCAACAGAAAACCACCAGTGGCACGAGGACGGCCAGGTGCAGGGTGCAAATCAGCGTCGGGAGCCCAATGAGTTTCAATGGGGATTGGCCTATGTAAAAAGAGGCTCCAGGCTCTGGCTAGGAAGCCCGTCGGACTGAACCAGCAAGTGGGCTCAGGCCTTGCGAAGCTTGCGGATGGGGGGACACATTTGGTTCTCATCTCCAAGGCCCAGTAGCGACGGGTGCAGGGGCGTCCTTAGGCATCGGGCTTTATCTTACCAGAGCAGTCGCAGTTGAGGGAGCCTGAGTGTAGAGGCTGCAGACGTAATCCTGGAGTCCTTGAGGGGTGAAACCACAATGGACTCGAATGCTGGAGGGCTGGGGAACCTTGTTGGTACCTGTTGCCCACTTCAGCTCGTGCCAGAGGTTACGGCTGCAGTGGAGGCTTCGGGTGTTGGGCTTTTGTGGTTCCGGAGGCCTCAGACTCTTCTCTTTTGGAGTTTCTGTATGATGCAGGGAACAGTTCTTTAGTTCTTCAGGAGGTCTTGTTCTTTATTGAAGGCAGGCAGTCCTCCCAGGTTTTGGAGGCACACACCTGCAGGATGAGTCGTCTTTGGCGCAGGTTCAACAGAGAACGGCAGACAGGACAGCAGGGATGGGGCCAAGTCAGGTGCTGTCTTCAGTCTTCTGTTTTTGCGGCTCTTCATGTCCTTCTTCTTTTTAGGTCATCAGGATCTGCTTCTCTAGGTGACAGGGACTCCCCTAAATACTGAATTTAGGAGCGTTAGGGGAGTTTAGGGTAGTAGCAAATGGGCTACTGACCCTTGGGGTCACTACGCCCCCTATATAACCACTTCTTGTGGGCAGTGGGCATAACACTGTCACAGAATTCCTTCCTATGCCATCAGAAAGATGGCTACTGTGGAAACATTTTGGCCACCTCACAGAAGCCCACCTTAAGGGCAGTACTAGTCTGGAGGTGGCATGCCGACCTGACTCACTAACTTTCCGGCCTGTCCAGGTGCCAAGGGGGCTCTGGACAGGGGGGTGGCTTCTTCGCTTTTTGAGGAGAACCAGATTTGCATTCCGAAGGTGGCAGCTTTATTAAGCTTGCTGGCCCAAGGAGGCTAATCAGAAGGTCATCCTGTAGGAGGGGGAGTGTTGGAAATGGCCCTTTTTGCAGGGTTATCCCCAAACCTTTTGCTTCTATTTTTTCCTGACCTGTGTTTGTTGGCTATAGGACTCTGGGCACTTTACCAATGCTGATCAGTGCTAAAGTGCATATGCTCTCTGTGTAAATTGTTATTGTGATTGGTTATCCATGATTGGAATATTTGATTTACCAGTAGGTCCCTAGTAAAGTGCACTGAGTGTGCCAGGGTTGGTAAATCAAATGCTACTAGTGGGCCTGCAGCAATGATTGTGCCACCCACATGAATAGCCCTGAAAAGATGTCTCAGGCCTGCCACCGCGGTGCCTGTGCGCAGTTTGTTAACTGCCATGTCGACTTGGCAAGTGAACCTACTTGCCAGGCCCTAGCCTTCCCTTCTCTTACACATTGGACACCCCTATGGTAGGCCCAAGGCACCCCCCTGGGCAGGGTGCAATGTATGTGAAAGGTAGGACATGTACTGGTGTGTGTAACTTGTCCTGATAGTAAAATACTGCCAATTTTGTTTTTCACTATTAAAAGGATATCTTGCCCCATAGGACAGAATGGGGAATGCTTTGTAACATTTTACAAGCATATCTTCCCATAGGGGTAAGCTAGAAAAATGGAGTTTGGTATCCCTGAACTCAGGATTTAATAACACATCTTTTAGTAAAGATGGTTTTTAAATTGTGTGTTTGAAAATACCACTTTTAGAAAGTGGCAATTTTCTTGTTCAACCATCCTGTGTGCCTCTGCCTGTTTGTGGATTGACTGTCTGGCTTTGGAGTGACAGGGGCTGGGGAGGTGCAGTGCCTCCAGTGGATGAGTCAGCACTAGGCTGAATAGGCCTGATCTGCATTTGGAGTGGTGGGAGGAGTAGCACCTCTACCCGAATAGGGCTGTGCCTGCCTTCCACAATGCTGGCTCTGCCCCCCTGTGGTGTGTCTGGATCCAAGGCTCACACTGACAATGGATGTTGTGCACTTGCAGAGTGCCCCCCAGAACTGGTTTGAACTGGGCCCAGAGCCCCTTGCACAAAGAGAACAAAGACACTTTGGGGTATAAGTATCAGACCCAAAACCCCAGACTTTAGATCATTCCTGGAATTTAAGAGGAACCTTTGCCAAGGAGAAGAGCTGGAGAGACTCAGGAGAAGTACTGCCCTTGCTGTGTTTCTGGGGTTGTCCTGCAGTAGCTGTTTCTGCCAAGGAAATGAGAAGGACTTTGCTGTGTGCTGTGTCCCCTGCCTGAAGGAGATCTCCAAGGGCCTGAAGTGTGCTGGCCTCCTGTTTTGAAGTCTCAGGGACACAAAGACTTCACCCCCAGCTCCCCTGAACTCTGCTGCTGTGAGTTCTAGCCTGCCAAGAGGTGCCTGTGCCAGTTTTGGGCCTTTGGAGGTTGTTGCTGCTGTTTGGGAGCTGGAAGAAAGAAGAAACGTGAAGAACTGCTAAAATCGACTCATCGAGGGCTCGTGGCTGAAGAGGACTGACGCAGCGCCGCTCGATGACGCCGCATCGATCACCTACACATCCCGGATTTCCATGCATCGTACCTGTGCCGCACGCTTTCCCGACACATCACCTGCGAACCGGAACCGTCATGAAGAATCGACGCATCACTCCCCATACAGACCAGATTCGACGCAACTCATCCTCTGCGTGTCGGAGAACTGTCGCATCGCCTCCCCAAGGTCTTAGGAGTGTCGCATCTCTTTGTTTTCCGACTCTGCGGCTGTTTGGCTTTTGGAACTTTCACGCATCTACAGGTACTTTGGTGAAAAGTCACGCATCCATAGTTTCCTATGGTACAAGTTCTTGAAACCTTTTGAAAGTCATATTTTTAACTGTGTATGTTGGATTTTTGTCGTTTTGGTCTTGTTTAGTTTAGATAAAGATATTTTATTTTTCTAAACTGGTGTGGTGTCCATTTGTGGTGTTTTCACTGTGTTACTGTGAGTGTTGGTACAAATACTTTACACATTGCCTTTGGGATAAGCCTATCTGCTCGTGCCAAGCTACCAAGGGGGTGAGCAGGGGTTATCTAAAGTGTGAATCCCCCTTACCCTGACTAGAAGCAAGGGTTCCTATTTGGACAAAGGTACCTACCTCTGCCAACTAGAGACCCCCATTTCTAACAGGGTGTTACATCCTCTTCCTGGAAAGGCTTTTGTACTGGGTGTCCTGAGAGCAAAGGCTTTCACCCTAGGAGGTCAGAACAGCATCTCAGGTGACAGGCTGGCAGAAACCAGTCAGCAAGCACACAAGAGGTTGGTAGGTTTTCAGGGGGCTACTCTAAGGTGCCCTCTGGGTGCATGTATTGGAGGTACATCCACCACTGGCAATAGTGTGGGTTTGCCAGTACAAGATGTTTTATACAAAACATTCCTATTTTCAGTGAAGCCATCACGTAGCTGCAAAACTCGTTTTTACCAGTGCTCAGCACATGTCCAGCACATGTTCTAAAATATCTTCCCTGATTACTTCTACTGGCATTAAAAGGACTGACTAGTAAATGACATGAAATATTCAGCACCCTACCTTAAGGCTGCTAGGCCTTCTGGAGAGGTGACTTACAAATATCACATGCAGTGTCGGGGACATGGTAGACAGGGATGTGTGAGATGTCATGTTTTCAATTTTGTCTGAACTAAGACACGCAACCTGCAATGGCAGTCTTGCATGTGCTTGGTGAGGGGTCCCTTAGTGTGCCACAATTGGTGCTGCAGCCCTCAGGGACCCTCTTTGGTACCTTAGGCCCTAGGTATCAGGGTATCATTTACTAGGGACTTACAGAGGGGGCTAAAGGTTTAGCCAATTGGGTTAACAATTATACAGCTTTTTTGGTGAAAGAACACTGGTAATGGGAACTTGGTTTGCAGGGACCCAGTACATTTCAGTCAAAGTAGCATAAAACAAAATCCAGTTTCCTACAGTCATGCAATGTAATTTCCCTCATAGGGCCAAATGGGTCATCATTTGTTAATAATTTGGGTGGTTCCTACAGTAACCTGTTACACGTTACATAATTTGTATGATATTGATGATTAGTTTGCTTCAGGTACTTTTACTAGTCCAGCTATATGATACCACACCTCACGTTATGTTGAGGACAAGATTCTATTCTCCTATAAAACTATAAAATGTACTTTTTCTGGGATGTGTGCCAGAGCTTTTCCCCTTTTCTCCAGAAGCAGACTTCATGTCAATCATCTTGTTGACTTTGTACTTAAATATTTTACTGATTCTTTTCTTGTTTCTATCCTCTTACTGTCTGTTATTTGATATATTCTTAGAAGACATTTCTTGCCTTTAAACTGAAACTACCTATGTCAGATTGATATTTGATTTTGTACTATATTTCTGGATGTCAACCTTATGTTAAACCTCTTGCTTATTATGAATTATTGAATTGACTGACTAATCTTTTTGCTCTTTATAATAATTCTTAATTTTGAATAAACCCTTTTGGTTTTTATTTTGAATATTGTCCTATAAAGGTTTTCTTTATTTGCGTTGGGCCCTCATCTTTTGGGAATCATATGGCACTGATCTTGCGCATCAGGCCTTTGAAATTATTGGTGCAAAGCATCTGCACCTGTCACTAGCATCCTTGTTTTAATGTCCGACTGCCTAATTACAATGTAGGTGGTCAGAGTTTAAACCTGGACCGACTGGCTACCGATGGGCTCAAGGAGCCTGTTGACCATTCGGAGGCCGCACATAATCCCCTGTGGACGGCGTGTCCGCCATCGGGATTATGATGTTGGTTTCCGACAGGCTTTTCATGTCAGGCTTTCCGACATGAAAAGCCTGTCGGAAAGCGACTTTGGGGGCCCCTAGCAGGGCCCCCATTCCTCCGCGACCTCCTGTAGAGGGCCTGGGGGGCTTTAAATCCCTGCACTGTGTGGCAGGCACCATGAGGTGCCTGCCACGTGGTGCACGGATTTACAGTAACTCCCATTTGTCTATGGGAGCCTGTGCTGCGGCCGGTTACCGACCGCTGCCCAAGCTCCCATAGTGCAATGGGAGATTGCGACCGCAGCATGTGCAGTCGCATTGTAATAGGGTTTCAGAACCGCCAACATATGGCCTGTCGGTTCCCACACCGAAACGGTGTTGGGTGGACTCAAGTCCGACCGACATCGTAATTAGAGCCTAAGTGTTCATGTGTACTTTAAATGCTATGGGCAATTCTTGTGTGAACCTGGCATGGTGAAGTCATGGGATATATTTCCTGATTTAGTGTGGTTTTATTTTGTCCAGATTTACTGTTGTCATCATGGGGTAGTTTACTGTTTGGTGCCTGGCGTACTAGTCTCTGTTTTTCTCAGTTTTAATTGATTTTCAACATTCTAAATGCTGCTGTCTGGGGCATCAGTGACCTGTAGAGTTGCAACTATTATGAGGCAAATTTGGGGTATTTGAATGAAATTATTGACCTTCATCTTTTTGTTGGTGGAGGGGGGGCACCAGGATAGGCTTCCTTTTCTATTCATTCATCTAAATTGCAATGTGCTTGTTTGTGTGTTTGTGTGTGTGTGTGTGTCATTTGTGTGTGGGTGTGTTTGCACTTGTGGGTGTGTCTGTGTGTAGGGTTTTTGAGGCCCCTATTTTATTGGACACTTTTTTTAGCATTCTTCTGTTCTGACTGGGGCATTTCTCCTAATTTTACAGGATTAATGTCTAAAATTTCCACTGCTGTATTTGGGACCTAGCCATCGCCTATACGTTGTGGAGGTTATTTTTAATTTTAAACAATTTCCCAGTCTCTCTGTTGCTGCCGAAGGTAGTGAGGAACATTTGTAGAGCTCACAGTCATTGCTCTTAGTTTTAAGCAAATCTTTTCAGTGTCTGTTCAGCTGTTGACCAAGTGGTTTTAGCACCTGTGAAGATCCCCAATTTGTCATACATATTTGAGCTATTTTTGTGCACTTCTTGCCCTACATGTATTTGATGGTGGAGGGGGCATGGGGTTCCACAGCGTCCACCCATATTCCACTTGTTTTCACTGTTTTTCTTCCTCATTGCTAACTAAGTCTTTGTTGCCATTTTGTCAAAACTGAAAAAGTAAATGCGGGCCATTGAGGCATGGATTAAGACAGAAAATCCAGCGGCCATTTTATTACAAGCGACCCATATACCAGCGGGGAAACTAGCAGATTTCTCAATGTTTAGGTCCTGGGCAGCTTATAGGGGTTTCTCTTCATCTTCGGCATCTCATAGGGGCACGGCGATTTTTCTCAGTAAAAAACTTCAGGCTGATATTGTCAATTCTTTAAATGATCAGAATGGAAGGTGGTGTTGGGCCACCTGTAACCTAGGGGGCAGACTTTTAACATTCGCCAGCATATATGCCGATGTGGAAGATAACCCTATGCCATATGAGGAACTTTTTCAATCATTAATCCAAGTACCTGGTGAATTGATCTTAGGGGGGGACTTCAACATTTTTTAATGGACCCTAAAATCGACTCCTCCGCTTTGTCCAAAAAACAGTTAAAACCTAAAACATTAAGAGCTTTGCAAAATTATAGCTTGACTATGGATATTTTGGATCCCTGGAGGGCTGCATTTCCTACTAAGATTGCCTATACTTGCTCCTCAGGTAGATGTTGTACCTCATCACGCATTGATTTTTTTCTCATTTCCAGGAGACTGATTTTTAGCCAGCAGAAAATCCTACAGAATGGGTTTTCGGATCATGCAATGGTGATTCTTGAGTTAGAGCTAGGTAAATACACCATGACCCCTAAAAGATGGATGTTAAATAGGCAATACTTATCAGATGAGAACTGGGTCATTTTTATTAAATCTGAGATTACAGAATTCTTTGAGCGAAATTATGACTCAGCACCTCTGCATGTGGTCTGGGACTCGTTCAAGGCCTTTCTAAAGGGACTAGCCATCGGAAAGGATGCCGATAATTTTAGGAAAGCCAAGGAAGAAAAGCGAACATTAGAACAGATAGTGCAAAGGTCCTTCGATACATTTCTCAGCAGTCCTTCAGCTTTTAACCAACGGCAGCTGGATCAGGCTAAGCGGGATCTTAGTGAAAAATATTATCTCAAAGGTGAATCTTTTTATCAGCACCACAGGCAAAAACTTTATGAAGAAAGTAACTATACCGGGAGGTTCTTAGCGTGGCAAGCAAGAGAGCAGACTGTAACTAATCAAATAACTGCATTGAAATGTCCTATAACTGCTTCCCGAACTGACGACCTGGTAGCAATAGGGGATATAATGTTACAACATTATAGGAGCATAATGTTACAACATTATAGGAGCATATACGGCCAACAACAGACTATTGATATGACAACCCTGAGAAATTTTCTTCAGAAGCATGAACTGCCTGTACTTTCAGATGATGAGAAATTAAACATGGCGAGTCCTTTCACAAAAAATGAACTGGAGGATGTGATTAAAAATCGTCCGAATGATAAAGCCTGTGGGCCGGACAGCCTCCCGGCGGAATTCTTTAAAACTTTTTCCAGTACCATCTCGGATTATTTTTTATTGCTGGCTGTAGGAGAGTAGGTGCAAAAACAACAGTTGATGGACAGAATGCAGAACAATGTCA
Source organism: Calotriton arnoldi (assembly GCA_963921515.1). Classification (NCBI taxonomy): domain Eukaryota; kingdom Metazoa; phylum Chordata; class Amphibia; order Caudata; family Salamandridae; genus Calotriton; species Calotriton arnoldi. The sequence continues at coordinate 920,955 of CAWUFW010001951.1, forward strand.
TACATTCACCCCAGTACAGAGATCTGGGCCTAAATCCATCGTTTTTTTGCTCACCATGCCATTCCAGTTTGAACCCAGCCATATGCAAATCAGTCTTGACCCTGTGCCTCATGGGAACAGTCCAGCCCGAACTGCCAAGCCAGGTCCTCCCTGGACTGGAAACAAGCATCCTAGGACCGGTTTCGGGGTTTCACCCCTCTTCAGCCAGGATAGCTTGATTCCAGTGGCAGGAGAGTAGGATCTGCTTCACATGGGTTCCCCCACTTTTTGCTGATGCCTCACTGTTTTTCGACCTTAGTCTGGCTGGGGCCCTGCTAATCAGAACCCCAGCCTAGCTGCTTCCTCTCTAAAATGGTTTCCATGTGCCTTAGGCACATCTCTGATTGGAATCTGGAGTGCCCTTATAAGTCCCTAGTATATGGTATACTATATACCCAGGGCATAGGTACCTCAGAGGCCTACCAGGGGCTGCAGCATGTATTGTGCCACCCCTGGAAGGCCATCCAAACTGACACCACAGGTCTGCTACTGCAGCCTGGGTAAGGTGGTGCATGCACCCCTTACTGTGATATAGGCTACCTATATCACTATATACATACACACATATAAACCTATAAGTCACTCCTATGGCAGGCCTTATCGATCCTGAAGGCAGAGTACGTGGTTCCTATGTGAGAGGGTGCCCCTGCATGAGCAGGGCCCCTCTGCAGCATTCGGAGACCCTTCTCTGATGCTGTTTGTAGTGCAGCCTGACCATATACTCTTAAGCGCATTATAACCTCGCGTTAAATGCTAACTTTGGGATGGCTGCACGGAAACATGTCGTGTTTGGTGTCAAACATCTTGGAATACTACCCCCCCGCCAGTTCTGGCAGCGGCGGTAGCATTCCACCCTTCTAGAGGGAAAGACATGTACACACCGGTATGCCCGGTACTGACTTTCCAAGCCCTGGCATCACAAAATGGATGCCGCTGCCACAGACACGAGTCTGGCCTTCTGCTGCTGACCGAAACTCTGGCAGGGGAGGCCTGGACAATAGGTTTCCTGTCCCAGGGAGGTGTGACCACCTCCCCAGACAGGATAGTGTGTATTGGGGCTGGGCGGGAGCACTCTCGGGTGCTTTGAAGTCCTGCACTGGGGGCACACTTGGTGTCCCTGTGCATACCCCAGTTCAAACCGGCTCAGGGGCTTCCAGCCCCTGCTCTGGCGTGAAACTGGACAAAGGGAAAGGGGTGTAACCACCCCTCTGCCCTGACCCTCCCATAGGTGGGGTCACAGAGTATGTCCAACCCCCTACCTTAGTATAAGTAAGGGAACCCAGTCCTTAGGACTTTAGATTTACCTGGACGAAACTCTGACACAGAATCCTGGACCTTCGACGCTCTACTTCAAGATTAGAGGACTGAAGAATCTCCCTTGGGGTCAAGGAGTGACTCCCCTGCTTGGCAGGCACCAAAGAAGCAATTGTCCGGTCTGCATCGCTGAAGCTCTCGTCGGACGCCGAAGTCTTTGCATCACCAGAGGTGGATTTCCAGACTTCCTCGAGGCTGCCCTGAGTCCCCAGCAAAGCTGAGGCCCGTAGCTGTCGTGGGTAACGTGGAACCGTGACCCCTGGACACCGAACACATTTGCAAGTGCATCCTCTTCTGGGTCTCCCAGGAAGTCGTGCTTTGGGCTCCTAGTAGCCCCAGCCTCCAGCACCAACTGCACCGAAGATCACTGGCCTCCACTCCACGAGTGTCCTGTGAGCCAGCTCCATGTGCACTGTCTTGAGGCTCCTTTGCGGTCGTTAGTCCGTTGGCTAGTAGGCCCTCCCGAAGGCCAATATTTTTCTGCTTGGGCTCCCTGGTTGCTCCAGGTGTGCCCTGACTTATCCTCGCTGGGTGAGTCCCCCAGACCTTGCTGGTCTGCAACATCGTCCTTCTTCGCTTTCCACGAGACTTGCCGTTGCCAAGGCTAGTTGGGTCCAATCTGGTCGCCGACACCCCTGCAATTGACAGACGTCATGGGACAGCTCGAATCCAGCTCCTGGTTGTCGTTGACGCCTCCTGGACCTCGTGGCTGAAGAGTCAAGATGACCGTCAACCTACCTGAAGCACTCGACATCGGTGGGCATCTGCTCATCGCCTTCCTGGTCTCTGGCTAGTGACCCAAACCCTGTCCCCTCTGCTTTCAGGTTCTTCAGATCTTCGATCCACCTTTGGATCCACCCGAACACTTTCGACTTGGTCGCCAGCAGCACTTTGCAGCAGATCGCCATAGAAAGCGACGACAAAACCCGACCCCGAAAGACACTTATGCACCCGGCTTCCCTGGGTGAGGAAACTCGAGTACTCCGGTGCTCCCGTGGGATTAGACACTAGAACAGCCTAGTTCTCAAAGGGTTTGCTCCAAGTCCTCCTCTAAGTGTCCCTTTTCTTTTAAATTCTAATCGCGACTTTCCCCAAAGAAGTTAACGGTGGTTCGCGGTTGTGTTCATACACTGCACGCGTCCCCCGTGGGTCCCCTGTGTCACTGCCTTGGGTGGTTCCTTGTGGTCCAAGCACTTCTACAGGCTCTAGGCCTTGTGTCTATCTCAGTCGTGGTTCTTATACCACTTTATTGGTATATGGTTTGGTACGCCCCTGGGGCTCAAACGTGTATTTGTGCTATTACTGTAGATAACTAACTCGTAACGTATGTACTTCGAACTCTAGCCTCATAAAGAGACTAGAGGGGTGTGTTTAGTAATAAATACATATATTTTGAATATATACCTGGTGTGGTCCTCTTCATTTGGTCACTCAAGAGATTATAGACTGGTAAAACAAGCTGCTTTACATTCCTTCAAGACTTAGCCTGAAGGCTGCTCTCCATAGCTACCACTAGGATAGCTTTCAATAAAGGTTGTCTTTAACCTATCTCCAATAAGGGGTTGTTTGGACTGGTGCAAGGTGCCCACTATAATTAGTGGACAGCATATGCCAGGCCAACTTCTCACATTGGTGTGCAGCGTGTGGGATTCCAGCTTGCTATTGTTTTACCAGATAATCTCAATTGAATTGATCAACTGAAAACCACTAAGGGTACCTAAGGTACATATAATCAAGCTTAGTAATACAGTAAGTTCTACTGAACTTAGAGTTGTGTGTTAAGGGACAGCACACCCTTTCTACAACTCAAGAGAGTTTAGTAGGCCACACTAGAGTAGGTAGTGCATACACCACACCTCACTAGTGATGTCTTCAAAGCCAGGACCCAGTGAGTCCTTGCCAGAAGCCAGTGGGCTTCTTCCCTCCAAGTATGATAAACTCCCATTCTTGGAATTGAGAGCCTTATGCACTACTAGGAAGTTGAAGACAGGCAAAAGTGCTAGCACCCAACACCTCAGGGAGGTGTTACTAGCTGATGATCTCAGCAGGCCCCTAGGGTCTGAAGGGGTAGGCAAGGAGGGTGGGGCAGAAGATGAGGAAGGGGCCAGGGGTGAAGAAACCCAGGCCCCCCCTCTGAAACTGGCCAGGAAGGTGAAAATGACCTTGTCCTGGAGAATCCAATTCCTCCTGTGGAGGAGGAGGAGGGAGAGGATCAGACTGACCTCCCCTTTGTCCCCCAGGAAGAGTTCTGAGTGTGCCCAGAAGGTCTAGGTCTCCTTCTCAGGAGTCTAACCACTCTGACACCTCAATAGGGACCTCTGTCTCCTCTCATAGGAGGGAATCCTCTCATGAGAGGAGAAAGAGACTGATTCAATATGAGCAAGCTCAACTTGAACTCAGGAAACAGCAATTGGCTATAGACAGGGAGTCCCTAGATCTCTATAGAGAGAGACAAAAGTTGGGACTAGAGTCCCATGGTGGCAGCAGTTTCCCCAAAGATAGGGAAAGGTCTTATGACCATAGAAACCTGAGCAAGATTGTCCCTCCCTACCAGAGTGGGGATGATATCCACAAATGGATAACTGCTCTAGAGAGGGCCTGTAAAGTACAGAGGATCCCTCAGGAGCAGTGGGCAGCAATCTTGTGGCTCTCCTTTGCAGACAAAGGTAGAGATAAGCTCCTCACTGTTAGAGAGGAGGATGCTGATAATTACAAAGTCTTGAAGAGTGCTCTAATTGATGGGTTTGGCCTAACCACTGAACAATACAGGTTAAAGTTCAGGGATACCCAAAAAGCACAGACTCAGGACTGGGTGGACTTTGTTGATTGTTCTGCCAAGGTTCTGGAAGGTTGGTTATTGGGCAGTAAGGTATGTGACTTCACAGGATTGTACAATCTGATAATGAGGGAGCAGATTCTTAATAACTGTCAAAATCAGCTGTTAGATCAGCACCTGGTAGACTCTGATCTGACCTCTCCCCAAGAATTGGGAAAGAAGGCAGACAAATGGGTCAGAACCAGGGTGAAGCAGAAGGTACAGAACCAAGGTGGTGACCCTAAGAAGCAAGATTCGAAAACCTCTGATAAGGGTGGGGAGAAGGGTAAAGATCAAAAGTCTTCACAAGCCCCCAAAAATCTTCTTCAGGTGGGGATTCACAGTCTACCAAAGGGAAAGGCCAAAGAAAACCATGGTGCAAGGTCTGTAAGCAAAAGACCCACTGGACCAGTGATTGCACCAAGTCCAAAGACTCGACTCCAGCCCCCACCAATGCCCCTAAGGCACCTGCTCCCCTAGTGCAGCTACAGTTGGTGGTGGGACTACACAAGCCAAGGGTTTAGTAGGGTTGACCCTGGGTAAAGAGATGAGCTCTGACCTAGTCAGAGAACTCACTCAGGCTGTCCTAGTCTGTGATGGAGGCATGGATATGACCTCCTCTGTGAGTCCCAGTAATCTGGGCAAGTACAGACAACAGCCTTTAATCAATGGAAGAGAGGCTTTGGCATTTAGGGACACAGGGGCAAGTGTCACCATGGTGACACAAGACCTTGTGAATCCTGGGCAGATTATACTTGGTGAGATGTACCAAGTGACCAATGCTAGCAACGTCAGAACAGACCATACTCTGGCAGTTGTTAACTTCTCCTGGGGAGGGGTAACTGGCCTTAAGAAGGTTGTGGTAAGTGCAGACCTACCCGTTGAATGCTTGCTTGGCAATGACTTAGAAACTTCAGCTTGGGCAGAAGTGGAGCTCAGGACCCATGCAGAAATGCTGGGGATCCCTGCAGATGTGTTTGCTGTGACCAGGTCACAAGCCAAAATGTCTAGCACTGAACAGGCCTTGGATTCTGGAATAATGGACCAAGTGCCTTCCAAGAAGAGGAGTAGTAGGGTAAAGGCAGTGCCTTCCCCCTTGGCTCAGAAGGAAGATCAGTCCCTTGAGGGGGATGATCTCAGTCCTGAGGAAGGAACTGTCCCAGAGGAGCTTGAACCTGAACAGGTTGAGTTCTTGGGGACAGGGGGACCTTCCAGGGCAGATCTGAGCCAGGAGCAGCAGAGCTGCCCCTCTCTTGAACCCCTCAGACAGCAAGCTGCTGCTGAGGCTGCTGGGAAAGCTCGTGGTCCCCATACTGTGTATTGGGATGATGGACTCTTGTACTCAGAGTGTAGAGACCCCAAGCCTGGTGCTACCAGGAGGTTGGTTATACCTTTGAAGTTCAGGGGCTTCCTATTGACCCTAGCCCATGATATTCCCTTAGCAGGTCACCTGGGCCAGAACAAGACTAGGGACAGAATTGTCCCTCACTTTCACTGGCCCCACATGTCTGAAGACACCAAGGAGTTTTGTCGCTCCTGTGTAACCTGCCAGGCCAGTGGCAAGGCAGGTGGCACTACAAAGGCCCCCTGATACCACTACCTGTGGTGGGGGTTCCCTTTGAAAGGGTGGGGATTGACATTGTTGGTCCCATGGATCCCCAAACAGCATCTGGGCACAGGTTTATCCTGGTGGTAGTGGATCATGCCACCAGGTACCCAGAGGCTATTCCCTTAGGACCACTACAGCACCTGTGGTGGCAAGGGCCCTCCTGGGAATTTTCTCAAGAGTGGGCTTCCCTAAGGAGGTTGTATCAGACAGGGGTGCAAACTTTATGTCTGGATACTTAAAAGCAATGTGGAAGGAGTGCGGAGTGACTTACAAGTTCACCACACCCTATCACCCACAATGCAATGGTTTAGTTGAGAGATTCAACAAAACCTTGAAGGGCATGATTAAAGGGCTCCCAGAAAAGCTTAGGCGAAGATGGGACATACTCTTGCCCTGCCTTTTATTTGCGTACAGGGAGGTGCCTCAAAGGGGGTTGGCTACAGCCCTTTTGAACTTTTGTTTGGTCACCCTGTCAGGGGTCCACTGTGCTTGGTGAAGGAAGGATGGGAGTTACCTCTCAAGCCCCCAAAGCAAGACATAGTGGACTACGTACTTGGTCTCCGCTCCCGGATGGCTGAGTATATGAAAAAGGCAACTAAAAACCTTGAGGCTAGCCAGGAACTTCAAAAGGCCTGGCATGACCAAAAGGCTGTACTGACTGTTTACCAGCCAGGACAGAAGGGGTGGGTGTTGGAGCCAGTGGCCCCAGCAGCTCTCCAAGACAAATGGAGTGGACCCCATACCATTGTTGAGCAGAATGGTGAGGTTACCTACTTAGTAGACCTAGGAACACCCAGGAGTCCCCGCAGGGTTCTCCATGTCAACAGGTTAAAACCATATGTGGACAGGGCAGACATGGGCTTGCTCATGGCTACTGATGAGGGACAGGAGGAAGAGAGTGACCCACTCCCTGACCTGCTCTCACAGAACCCTGAAGATGGGTCAGTGGATGGTGTAGCCTTGGCAGGCAGCCTCACTACCCAGCAGCAGACTGATTGCAGACAAGTGCTCAATCAGTTCAGACACATATTCTCACTGACACCCAGTTAGACTACCTGGTGCACTCATGAAGTGGACACTAGGGACAGTCTGCCTATTAAAAATAAGATTTATAGGCAACCTGACCATGTCAGGGACTGTATCAGGACAGAAGTCCAGAAGATGTTGGATTTGGGAGTTATTGAACCCTCAGATAGCCCTTGGGCTAGTCCAGTGGTCCTTGTGCCAAAACCTCACACCAGTGGGGGGAAAAGGGAGATGAGGTTTTGTGTGGACTACAGGGGTCTCAATGCAGTCACTAGGACTGTTGCCCATCCAATACCAAGGGCAGATGAGCTAATAGACACTTTGGCCTCAGCCAAGTATCTAAGCACATTTGACCTGACAGCTGGCTACTGGCAGATCAGACTAGCTGATGATGCAAAGCCAAAGACAGCATTCTCAACCCCTAGTGGGCATTATCAATTTGTGGTGATGCCCTTTGGTCTGAAGAATGCACCTGCCACTTTTCAGAGGTTGGTGAATACAGTCCTTACAGGTCTGGAAGCCTATAGTGCAGCATATCTAGATGATATTGCTGTCTTTAGCTCCACCTGGGAGGATCACCTGGTCCACCTCAGAAATGTTTTGCAGGCCCTGCAGAAAGCAGGCCTGACTATCAAGGCCACAAAGTGCCAGATAGGGCAGAGTCAGGTTGTGTACCTGGGCCACCTTGTGGGTGGAGGCCAGGTTCAACCACTGCAGAGCAAGATCCAGACCATCCTGGACTGGACTGCTCCAACTACCCAGACTCAGGTGAGAGCCTTCTTAGGCCTGACTGGGTACTGTAGGAGATTTGTCAAGGGGTATGGATCAATAGTGACACCCCTGAATGACTTAACTTCCAAGAAAATGCCCAAAAGGTTCAGTGGACAGTTAGCTGTCAAAAGGCATTTGATGACCTGAAGCAGGCCATGTGCACTGCTCCCATTCTACAGAGTCCTGATTACTCCAAGAAGTTAATTGTTCAAACTGATGCATCTGAATTGGGGGTAGGGGCAGTACTGTCACAATTGAATGAAGAAGGTCAGGATCAGCCAGTAGCTTTCATTAGCAGAAGGCTGACCCCTAGAGAGAAACGTTGGTCAGCCATTGAGAGGGAGGCCTTTGCTGTGGTCTGGGCTCTGAAGAAGCTGAGGCCATACTTGTTTGGTACTCACTTCCTTGTTCAAACAGACCATAAGCCCCTCTTATGGCTAAAACAAATGAAGCGTGAAAACCCCAAACTGCTTAGGTGGTCCATTTCCCTACAGGGGATGGACTTCACAGTGGAACATAGACCTGGGAGTAACCATGCCAATGCAGATGGACTCTCTAGGTACTTCCACTTAGAACATGAAGACTTAACTGGGCAAGGTTAGTTTAATGTCCCTACGTTTGGGGGGTTGTGTAGGAGAGTAGGATCTGCTTCACATGGGTACCCCCACTTTTGCTGATGCTTCACTGTTTTTCGACCTTAGTCTGGCTGGGGCCCTGCTAATCAGAACCCCAGCCTAGCTGCTTCCTCTCTAAAATGGTTTCCATGTGCCTTAGGCACATCTCTGATTGGAATCTGGAGTGCCCTTATAAGTCCCTAGTATATGGTATACTATGTACCCAGGGCATAGGTACCTCAGAGGCCTACCAGGGGCTGCAGCATGTATTGTGCCACCCTGGAAGGCCATCCAAACTGACACCACAGGTCTGCTACTGCAGCCTGGGTAAGGTGGTGCATGCACCCCTTACTGTGATATAGGCTACCTATATCACTATATACATACACACATATAAACCTATATGTCACTCCTATGGCAGGCCTTATCGATCCTGAAGGCAGAGTGCGTGGTTCCTATGTGAGAGGGTGCCCCTGCATGAGCAGGGCCCCTCTGCAGCGTTCGGAGACCCTTCTCTGATGCTGTTTGTAGTGCAGCCTGACCCTATACTCTTAAACGCATTATAACCTCGCGTTAAATGCTAACTTTGGGATGGCTGCACGGAAACATGTCGTGTTTGGTGTCAAACATCTTGGAATACTACCCCCCCCCCACCAGTTCTGGTGGCGGGGTAGCATTCCACCCTTCTAGAGGGAAAGACATGTACACACCGGTATGCCCGGTACTGACTTTCCAAGCCCTGGCATCACAAAATGGATGCCGCTGCCACAGACACGAGTCTGGCCTCCTGCTGCTGACCGAAACTCTGGCAGGGGAGGCCTGGACAATAGGTTTCCTGTCCCAGGGAGGTGTGACCACCTCCCCAGACAGGATAGTGTGTATTGGGGCTGGGCGGGAGCACTCTCGGGTGCTTTGAAGTCCTGCACTGGGGGCACACTTGGTGTCCCTGTGCATACCCCAGTTCAAACCGGCTCAGGGGCTTCCAGCCCCTGCTCTGGCGCGAAACTGGACAAAGGGAAAGGGGTGTAACCACACCTCTGCCCTGACCCTCCCATAGGTGGGGTCACAGAGTATGTCCAACCCCCTACCTTAGTATAAGTAAGGGAACCCAGTCCTTAGGACTTTAGATTTACCTGGACGAAACTCTGACACAGAATCCTGGACCTTCGACGCTCTACTTCAAGATTAGAGGACTGAAGAATCTCCCTTGGGGTCAAGGAGTGACTCCCCTGCTTGGCAGGCACCAAAGAAGCAATTGTCCGGTCTGCATCGCTGAAGCTCCCGTCGGACGCCAAAGTCTTTGCATCACCAGAGGTGGATTTCCAAATTCCCCGAGGCTGTCCTGAGTCCCCAGAAAAGCTGAGGCCCGTAGCTGTTGTGGGTAATGTGGAACCGTGACCCCTGGACACCGAATGCATTTGCAAGTGCATCCTCTTCTGGGTCTTCCACGAAGTCATACTTTGGGCTCCAAGTAGCCCCAGTCTCCAGCACCAACTGCACCGAAGATCACTGGCCTCCACTCCACGAGTGTCCTGTGAGCCAGCTCCACGTGCACCGTCTCGAGGCTCCTTCGCGTTTGCTAGTCCGTTGGCTAGTAGGCCCTCCCAAAGGCCAATCTTTTTCTGCTTGGGCTCCCTGGTTGCTCCAGGTGTGCCCTGACTTATCCTCGCTGGGTGAGTCCCCCAGACCTTGCTGGTCTGCAACATCGTCCTTCTTTGCTTTCCACGAGACTTGCCGTTGCCAAGGCTTGTTGGGTCCAATCCGGTCACCGACACCCCTGCAATCAACAGACATCGTGGGACAGCTCTAATCCAGCTCCTGGTTGTCGTCGACACCTCCTGGACCTCGTGGCTGAAGAGTCAAGACGACCATCAACCTACCTGAAGCACTCGACATCGGTGGGCATCTGCTCATCGCCTTCCTGGTCACTGGCTAGTGACCCAGACTCTGTCCCCTCTGCTTTCAGGTTCTTCAGATCTTCAATCCACCTTTGGATCCACCCGAACACTTTCGACTTGGTCGCCAGCAGCACTTTGCAGCAGATCGCCAAAGAAAGCGACGACGAAACCCGACCCCGAAAGACACCTATGCACCCGGCTTCCCTGGGTGAGGTAACTCGAGTACTCCGGTGCTCCCGTGGGTATAGACACTAGAACAGCCTAGTTCTCAAAGGGTTTGCTCCAAGTCCTCCTCTAAGTGTCCCTTTTCTTTTAAATTCTAATTGCGACTTTCCCCATAGAAGTTAACGGTGGTTCGCGGTTGTGTTCATACACTGCACGCGTCCCCGTGGGTCCCCTGTGTCACTGCCTTGGGTGGTTCCTTGTGGTCCAAGCACTTCTACAGGCTCTAGGCCTTGTGTCTAGCTCAGTCGTGGTTCTTATGCCACTTTATTGGTATATGGTTTGGTACGCCCTGGGGCTCAAACGTGTATTTGTGCTATTACTGTAGATAACTAACTCGTAACGTATGTACTTGAACTCTAGCCTCATAAAGAGACTAGAGGGGTGTGTTTAGTAATAAATACATATATTTTGAATATATACCTGGTGTGGTCCTCTTTCATTTGGTCACTCAAGAGATTATAGACTGGTAAAACAAGCTGCTTTACATTCCTTCAAGACTTAGCCTGAAGGCTGCTCTCCATAGCTACCACTAGGATAGCTTTCAATAAAGGTTGTCTTTAACCTATCTCCAATAAGGGGTTGTTTGGACTGGTGCAAGGTGCCCACTATAATTAGTGGACAGCATATGCCAGGCCAACTTCTCACACTGGCCCACTCAATCTTAGAGGGTGGGGTGATACCATTGTCATTTAGAAATGGGAATATAGTCAGTTTTTAAAAAAAAAGCAAGGATAGTGAAGACCCCAATTCCTATCGTCCCATCACGCTTTTAAACTCTGACTATAAAATAATCACTAAACATTTAGCTAATCGTTTTAACCGAATTGCCTCGCATTTGATTCACCCTGATCAAAATGGGTTCATTGCTGGGAGGCAGCTTGGCACTAATACGCATTATTTAGCGGAAGCACTAGATTATTTTGAGACTCAGAAGATACCAGCTCTGATCCTCCTTTTAGATGCCGAAAAGGCATTTGACCTAGTTGTCTGGGAGACTTTATTTTTTATTTTGGCAAGTTTCGGCATACCTCCTGAGATCACAGGGCTGGTCCAGAAATTATATCTTAATGCAGAAGCCAACATAATTATTTACAGCACGGCGGTCGGCCAAGTTAAGGTTAAACGGTGAACTAGACAAGGATGTCCATTGTCCCCGGTGCTATTTGCCTTTTTTATTGAGCCATTGGCGATTGCCATGAGGAATAGTACGGATATCTGTCCTCCACTGCCAACTATGGCAAAATTGAAATTATACGCTGACGATATTATGCTTATTATAAAGCCTGAGGAGGAGGTTCAAGTAAAAACGTTTGAAATTTTTGAACAATTCGAATTGCTTGGCGGATATAAAATAAATAAAAAAAGACAGAAGTTATACAGTGTGGCGGAGCACCGATGGATTTGCACTTCGATATTCTGTCCTGCTTAAATACAAAACCGAAAAGATATCTTGGGGTTTATTTTTCGGTACGAATTATTGACTTATATGATTTGAATTTTGCCCCACTTTTACGAAAGGTCCAGGATCTATTCTTCCGATGGAATTCACTCCCATTAACCATTTTGGACAGGGCTGCATTGATTAAAATGTCAGTTCTTCCGCTGTTTCATTTTCTCTTCTCAGCGATTCCCTGTGTTTTAATGAGTTCCTTTTTTATTAAAATAGAGTCTATGTTTACATCTTTTTTATGGGGAAAGAAGGTCCCCCGAATTGCACTTAGCACTTTATATGAACAACTGGAAAATGGTGGATTAGCTCTCCCAAATCTGAGGGATTATTACTTTGCATATTTTGCACAATACATGTCCAGATTTATGCCGGAACTGCAATCAGGTCTTTTTATTAATTATTTTATGAATTTAGGGGCATATTAGCAAGACCGGCGATAAAATTATCGCCGTTTAGCGGCAGGAAACTGCCGCTAAAACGGCGATAATGGGCTTGCTAATATGCGTTATAGAATTCCAATAGAAGCACAGGTTAGATGTCCTGCACATCTAACCTGGGCTTCTATTGAATTCTATAACGCATATTAGCAAGCCCATTATCGCCGCTTTAGCGGCAGTTTCCTGCCGCTAAACGGCGATAATTTTATCGCCGGTCTTGCTAATATGCCCCCATATTTGTAAAGAAAATCAGATCCACTGCCCACTAACAATTGTCAAATCTCCTAAATTAGTACGATATAAGTGCATACAGTGGTGTTTCCATAAACGTCAGGCCTTTTATAGAAGATATTCTATTCCTGTAATTAACTCTTCAACTCCATTATCTGGCCCTATCTTACAATCCGGGATAAGAGAATCGTCGGTAATCACACAAAAATGGGCAAAGGCTGAATTTGGAAAAATTTCAGATTTTTTAAGGAATGATAGATGGCTGAATATAACTGAAATGTCTTATTTAATTCCAAATGATTTTCTTCTCCTTGGGTCGTATAATGTCTTTAGTAAGTTTTTAAGTAAAACTGCTGCCAAGACAGGAATTTGACACCCTGCCAGGAGCAGTGAGCTCTCCCAGGAGTCAGAACCAATATCCTGGGCAGGAAGGAGGTCACATTTCCCTCCCTGACAGGCTGGCTAGTGAAGTGGCACATCAAGGCGGTGAGCTTCAAAGGCTGCACCACCTGTGATATGCAACTAGGCTGCCTCACAAAGGAGGAAACAGCCCCCCATGCACCCAGGCCTAGTAGCACACGGGCAGGCAGGAAAATTAGGTATTCAGGAGGCGCACACCACCAGAAGGCTAGAAACACCTCTAGGGTGGGCTACTTGGTCTGTACAGCTAAGGTAGACTTCTGTAATTTTTAAAAGTGGTAGAATAGTGGGTTCTGGGTAGAAAAGGTGTCCTACAACCCCAGATGTGGACACCCATGGGGTAGATTAGCCGCTGGGGCTAGTAGCCCATTGGCCACTTTCACCCACACCCCTAACGCACTTAAATCTAGGATTTAAGGGATACCCCTGACACCTGAAAAATCAGTTCTGAACCAACCTGCGTCAAAGAGGAAAAAGAGGAGACACAAGTCTGCAAAAACAGTACTTGCACAAACCAAGAGAGAGATACTCTGCACCTGTGGCAACACTCTTGGAACTGCATGACCAAGACTCGTCCTCGGTTAAAGCTCAGTTCCCCCAGAAAGTGGGACCCCTGTGAGAGCTAGAAGAAACCTCAGATTCCCCTGGACTAGTGGTACTAGTCTTCTGCAAACTGCAGGTATAACCACGCTCCAGGTCCAAAGAATCGCTGGCCATCGGGATGGTCTAGTGCATTGTGGGAACTGTAGTTCTACTCTCCATGAAGTTTCAAGTAGCTACTTTGTTCCGTGGGACCTCCAGACATCGAAGTACCTATCTGCTGTGCTTACTGTTGCCAAGGCTTGCTTGTCACGAGACCGACAACTGACCTCTTCAATCAACGCTGCATCTAGAGGGAACTCCTTGCAACTTTCATCCAGCCGCTGCCCCGTTGTTGAGATTTTGCACCCTGTACCCCAGTAGCACTGTGTAAGTGGTAAAAGTAGCCCCATACGTTTTTGTAGGAACTACGGATTGCACGGCAATCCTGTGAGATGGGCAAGTGCAAAACCACAGAGATATTGCCTGGGAAGAGGAAGAAAAGCTCCATGCTCACTTCTAAGGACACTATGGACAGGTCCAAAGCCAATACAATGCTTGATTACATTGATTGTTTAATCAAAGAGGTGAAACAGTCTTTTGGGGGCGATAAAGCTAAAATCTCAAATCAAGGGAAAGTGGCTGGTACAATTAACTCATGTTCACCAGCAAGCTGAAGAGTAAAACCCCCTACCCCTACTGCAAAATCCGTAGGCCTGGATGTCTTAATGTCTTGTGTGCCTCAGTTGGCTACCTCTGACAACCTTGTCAACAATAACCCTAATGAATATGTAACTGTCCGCCTGGAGCCTGTAATAGTATGTACAAACAGGAATTCTGTTCTTGCATGTACTCAATTGTGTAATGGCTTTGGTGAGAGAGGGAGGGAGGGTGATGCAACTGAGCAAATACCAGATGGCTGCAAGCAGATGGGCTGATCTGCTCTAGTCTCTGGGTTTGGTGCTAAATGAGGATGTCAATATTGCTGGTATTGTTATGATGGTTAGGAGGCTACAGAGCGAGGTAATTGGAGTGAGATCACAGTTAGCAGCTTTGACGGCTGAGGTTGGGAAGTTAAAGCAACCTGAAGGTCTATCATGTAGTAGGGTTATATCAATCTACCTACCCACACATTCTATACCCTAATAGATACCCAAAATAGGCGTAAACATAGCTGCAATAAATCTGGTCATGCCTATGCTCATGGTTGGCAGCATGAACATCAATCTACCTCTAAGCCGCCTATTTCCAAACTTCAATGAAGGGCACCCTCATTCCTTCCCAGCAGGCCATGGATTCTACTGGTTGATCTTACGCTTTTACCTAAGGCCAACAGAGAGCAACCCCCCCATGGGCAGTGTTTGTCATTGTCCAAAACTAAAGGGTCCTACGGGGAGGGAGCGTGAGGATCAGGCTGGGAAGGCTAGTTGTGTGTTTATGACAAAGGTCCCAAAACTAGCCCGGGGGGGTAGAATGGATGAGGTCTGTGCGTAACTGCCACTTCTCAATTTTTTATTTTACATGCAAGGAGACTTCATGATATATCAGGGCAAGAGAAGGCTTTTGACTACATCGAGAAAAGACTTAAGCATATTTAAATAGTAGAAGGGCTTGTGGGGCTTGCATTGTGTAAAAATCCCCCTACCAGTACTTCAATCCAGTTTAAATTCAAACCACTATGCTCTCCTCTCACCCCTCCATTTCAGTCCCCAACCTTCAACCATACCAATGATTTGGGGACCTCCATGGTGGATTGACTTGGAAACAGGTGTCGCTAAACACCTGCTAGGGGTGGGGAGTCCTCCGTTGTTGATGAGACACTGCAGTATAAGCTCCACCCTAGGAGATTGGCCTTACCTCTCGTATCTAGTCCAATAGATACCCTGAGACCACAACTGGACAGCCATATAGACCCATGTGCTATAACCATCCTGTCTTGGAATGTGGTGGGTGGGAGCTCTAAGCTTGGCAGCCTTGCATGGGACATATTTATAGACCAATTTGATATATGCCTATTTCAGGAAAAATGGAGCCTTGACTTCGTCCACTGGTCTGGCTCTGTAAACATTTTTGTTCCTTCTACTCACCCTGGGAAAGGTCGACCTTCTGGTGGCCTTTTAGTTTGGATACAAACCTCACTAAATGCTAAATTGTCCCTACTTGCTATCTCTTCTCCTGATCTCCAAGCAATAATCGTAGGGAAGAACAGTCACATGTTTTATCTATATAATGTGTATAACCATGGGATTAGTGGAGGAGGTGAAATACTCACATTGACACAGCTTATGACACACAGGGACCAATTTGACACACATGACTCCCTAATTATTGCGTGAGAATTCAACACCACTTTTGAACCATTTGAGAAAAAGATCATTCCTTTACTGAGGCAAAGGGCGAGGAATGGGGTGTCCCTACATTAGCTATTGTGCCCATGAATCTGTGGACAGATATATCTTATCAATTACTCTCATTCGCGCTGGCTTCTTGTCTGAGAGCATGCATTGGGCGTACAAAGTCTGATTTGCAAGCACTTCACACTTATAATCGTTCGGACCAAACCAGTAGAGTCGACTATATAATGATCTCTCTTCCTCTGTGGAGATATTGAGTGAATATGAAGATAGTCACCGTGAGTGACAGTGATCACAGTGCTATTCACTGCCCACTGTCTGACTTAATTAGTCACCTGGTGGATGTTACGCTTTCACTCTCAAGGGGCTTGAACCCATCAAACAATAGGCGCATAGTTTAATGGGTCAAAATAGTGGTCAAACCAGATCTTAGGGCTGTTATTTACCGGGCCTTCTTAGAGACCATAGCACATCTAGATAGTTCTATGACTCCGCAGGATAAAAAAATTTCAGTTAGTACTATACATTGTGAAACTCTTTAACATAGTAGGCGAATATTTCAGACAGATCCATCCTCGGGCTGTACCGTCTGGAAAATCAGATAGTACATGGTACAACCCAGAATGTAGAAGATTGAAAATGAACTGCGCCAAGCCTTGGAGAACAATAGCGCTGATTATATCAGACTAAAAAGGAAGCAATATAAACAGGTTCAGGCAAAAGCTCGCACTAACTGGGACACCCAGATTTAGGATTACATATATGATGCAGAAAAATCTAAGGAGGCATATTGTGGCTAAAGAGGGGCAGAGTGGTAAATACCACCTAACAAACTCTACCCAACCTGAGACATGGCATAAGCACTTTTCTGTTTTATATGGCCTACCCCCGGGGATGGGCATGCCTAGGGTAAGCAGCAGGGCCCAACGGAGTGCCTGGGGATCTTTTCCACGCAGACCCAGTGAATTGGGCCTCATACATAAAAAACTGTTTACTGTAATACTGAGGTTTTGCTATTCCGAGCAGCTGAAAAGCAGCAGAGATCGTTCCAGCTCACAAACAGGGCTCCAGGGACTCGCCCTTAAATTAAAGACTGATAAGTCTTATTGATGTTACCCAGAAGGTTTTGTGCAGCCAGATTCTTAACAAGCTTGACCTCTGGACAGAACAGAATCCCTATCAAACCTGCAAAAGGGGTTTCGGAGAGATATATGTACCATCGATCAGGTCTTCAGAGTTTTTACTATTTACTGGAAGATGGCGTTCCTCCAAAAATCACATCTATATTTAGAATTTGTGGACCTGTAGTCCACATTTGATCTGGTTCCCCACCATAAACTTTGGGAGGTATTGAAGTAAAATGAGGTCCCCCCTGACTTGCTGAATATTTCTGATTTGTTTGTACCAAGAAGCGCATGCCTATGTGCACTGGGGGCCCTCGGGCGAACTTGCAGAACGCATAGGGATATACAAGGTGTACGCCAGGAATGCTCCAACTTTATTCTCTCTATACCTTAATGATGTGGTGGCCCAACTTGAGGATGTGAGAATGATGCACTGAGTATCTCAGGCCAAAAGATCCCATTGCTTTTGTTTGCAGAATACACCTGGTTGGTGTCTAAGACCCTGGTTGACTGGCAGACCCTGGTGGATCACTTCGTGGCCTTCTGTGATGAGCTTGAGTTAATGATAAATCATACACAAACTAAATTTATGCCCATCAATCCCCATAAATCATTTAGAGACTCTAATAGCCTTGCGGGAAGTAGCCTAGCATTCAATTACCTTGAAATTAGGTTAACCAGGAATATGATATGGTCTCCGCAAGTTCAGAAATGCAGCTTGAATCTATGGCAAGATGCGTCTTGAATTTTGAGGGTGTACCAGTCCTCAAAAGTAAGGTGGATTTCACCAGTAGTACAAGAAGCACTGCAGGGGTGTCATAGGAGGTTTTAAGTAGGAAGAGATGGAGATAGTATTAGGCATCTGCATTTCCACATGTCCTCCCATCTATGTGAGATGCTCATGTATTAGAAAAAGTCCACATACACTGATCAACTGTGCATGGAGAGCAGGGCCAGGGAAGTGTACACATGCAGACCACGCAAACTGCTCAGCACCCAAAGAATGTTGTTGCACCACCCTAAGTGCTCAATACCCAAAGGGGCATATTCTCAAGGAGCTATCGCCGAGTTAACGGCACTTTATTGCAGCCAAAGTTGCGATAAAGTTATCGCCCCATTCACAAGCTGGTGTTAACAGCCCATAACACCAGTTTACCCGCGATAGCAGCCGCAAAAAACATTGCCACAGATGACCCCCGCAACTATCGCTAATGAGATGCAGAGTAGGCGTACCCGTGCAAAAAGCCGCAAAACACCACTCCGCAACATTCTCAACGACCAGCCAGATCGGCGAAAAGACCACGAAACATGCAATAATGCGCGTTAGCAGCAGGAAAATTAACACCTGCTCTGACCTGGTGTAAAGCCGGACGGCAGCCTGCACCACAAAAGGGAGCCCAGCCCACAGCCACACCTGAAGAACAACAGATGTCATGGAGCCACTCACCATGCACTCCGGAGCCCCGAGAGGGCAACAACACCCACCGCCACCACCCCCCCGGACACCCACCGCCCCCCGGACCAACACTGAGGCAGCGCAGACAAAGACAGCGACCCTCCGAAAATGCACCAACCCCACAGACCCAACACCAGAGAATGTCATTGCCCACTATATGCCCAAAGGGACAACCCTCCTCCGCATCCTGACCACCATAGCCCACAGGCTGACGGTACCAACACAGCGGACAACCAACATCCCACCGCAGACAAAGCTGTTGGCCGTGCTGCATGTGTTGGCCTCTGGTACCCTCCAACCAACCTCCGCCTGAGACCGAGGAGTCACACAGCCTGGCCAGTCCAAGTCCCCCGCAACGGTCATGGATGACACCATCAGCTTTGTACCCCACTATCCATACCTCACACACACTGCGCAGGAACAGCCGGAGACCAAGCAAGGCGTGTACGCCACAGCTGGCTTTCCGCACGTGTCAGGGGGCAATTGACTGCACACATGTCCTACTAGTGGCCCCTGGCGACACTGCACACAATAAGCGCAACAGAAAGCGCATGTATCCCACCAATGTGCAGGCAATAGTGGATCACCGTGGAATCTCCGCCAACGACTTCGCCAACCACCCAGGCAGTGTGCATGATACCTGCACCTGCCGACAGTTCATCATCAAACTGCGCCACCAGGATGGCACCCACGGAAATGCACTGCTCGTTGGCCAATACCAAATGCACACACCACACACCTGAACTCCATAATCATGCAACACACAACACAGGAAATTCACACGTCACAAGCTCACATACAACATGCACACCCACCAGACACGACAGCACAACTCACTGTGGGAACCTAGGCCAGCCATGTACATGAGCCATCAACGGCATGGCACCTCGGACACACAAAATCAGAATGTCGGAAGAGGTGGGGACCAGGCATGTGTGAAGGAGGCAAGGGACCGATGAATGAGAATGTACACAATGCCAAGTGTGGCGTGGATGTGCTGGCCAGACTGCAGTATGCAGACCACACACATATCCATATCGACACACACCGCCGGTGTTTGGAGTGTAGTGGACAGTGGACGCAACCATGTCACCCCAGCCACTGGGGAAGTCGCGGAAATGTAGCTTGTTTCGGCCCCCCGTAAGCGTGAGTGGAGTGGGCTGGCCCGGCGTACGCCAGGCCAGCGTAAGGGTGAGAATAAAAGGCACGTAACCCTGGGCGTGGTCCTCTCCGGAATGCCCAACGTCTCTGCCAGGGCGGCGCCCCTCACCCCGCCACGAGGCCGACGCCATGAGCGGTGTTGCCAGCGATCCTGTGCGCCTGCTGCACCCGGGACGCTGGTCCCCGAATCAGTCCTGCCCGCCCCTGCGCACCCACCTTCCGACACCGGCGTGTGTCGATGAGGGCCCACCACGTGCCGGTGCAATCTCCAAGCCCGAGGCCTGCAACCTTGGCAGCCTCCTCAGACCATCACGACCTCCGCAACACAGGCCCGCAGTATTCCTTTCACGTTGACTTACTCCAACGGCATGCACAGCGGACAAGTAGGTCACACATTTGGAACTGAGTCTTGATTACACCATGGCAGAGCACATAAACCATGGCTGAGTGTATGTCACTATACACCCTTCTATGTGGTGCCTACAGGTCTTAGTGTTACATCACAGCCGCAAGATTCTGTGGGCCCACGCGGACTACTGCTCTCGGCCTACGCTGCGCTCGAATGGGTCACAGAATTGGAACTGAACATCGATTGTTCAAAGACAGAGTAGGAATCATTGCACGCAAGGAGAGGCATAAGAGGATGACGCGTTGCATTTGGGAGGAAAAAAGGATCATCATTACGGAGGTGATCGAACACTACCGACAACTGTCCTGATGTCACTAACTCTGTGCATCGCGAGCCTACGACACGTGGCTGTGGCCCACTGCTGACCGCTGCCTCTGGCCTACACTGCGGTCCAGTAGGTCACAGAGTCTTGAATCGTCAATGCCGAAGTTCATATCAGTGTACCTGCATGATCGCAGACTGCATCCCCTCTCAGCCCCGGTGCCACTAAGTCTGTTCCCCGACATTCATGGACACTCTCTGGTCATACATTGGTGGCGTTTGAGTCTATGGACTAGGGGGTGGTTTTCATCCTCATGCAGCTGATACCGAATTTGTGGTGGCAACGAGGCAGTCACTTTCCCCTCCTCCATTTGCTGCTTCCGGATAGCTTCTGCCCTCTGCATCATGCCCTGGAAGAACACCTTCCACTGTCCCCCGAAACACTCCGCGACATTCACCTTCGACATCAACGAGGACCCGCTCAGTCTGCGTGGCCCTACCTCAGTGGACCACAAGTCACTGTCCCGTGGCGGTGTGCCTGTGCCTGCCGCTGGGCACCCGGGGCCACTAACTCTGTGCAGCTCAAGTCAGGGACCCTGTCTAAAATGAATATTGGATGACCTCTGTGACGGTGGTCTTGGGGTCATCGACGCCATCTGCATGTGGCCCTGCGCTGTCCGCTGCCTCTGGCCTCAACTGTGGACCACCAGGGCTCACACATCAATTCGAGTCCTGACCGGCCCGGACGTCGCATCACCGCAGGAGGCACACGCCACCATCGCCAGGGCCAACTCCAACCACCATCTGCCAGAGTTGAGACAGTGGTACTGGCAGCCTGACGGAGTTGCTCAGACCTGTCGTGGATGCCATCATCTGCTTGATCTCCTGCTCTGCACTCCAGGTGCCACTGACTCAGTGCACCGCAACCAATGGACCGTTACTGATTGAGTTTTGTGATGTGGAGATGTTGCGCAGCGATGTCACCTCAGACAGTTTTGGAGACCTGGGACGTTGATGAGGAAGTTGATGCAGGTCTAACACACCCCACTGCATCTGCATCAGGAATATCCCGAATGGACACAATCCTAGTTATTTTCATCACAAGAGCGCGCACAGCTCTAGTGCCCCAACCTCAGTGCACTGCAACTCACGGACACTTCTGTTTGTATGTTGGGTGACCTCTGTACTTGCTCCGGCTCCCTCCATGTTGCTCAGCAGTTGACTCTGTTATGCAGGTGTTTTCTGTTTCCATTGCACTGGTGTCCACTGTTCAAGTTGTTGCCAGCACCGAGCACTCCGTGCGGGCTGGCTTATGCTCACCCCACACACATCCAGCACAGGCGTCACTGTACATGTGGCCCTGCCAATAAAGGGGCCGGGTGCACGTGCCCGTAGCCAGTTCAACATGATATCTGCATGTGTCTCTATGGCAGTGTGGGTCTCCTTTGTGAGGTGTAGGTGGTCCCTGAAGGGTAATTGACACCCACGTATGTGATCTAGTTCGCCTTCCATGGGTTCGGACCACACCCGCACCTGTTCGGCCACCTCCTTTTGGCGTTCTGACACCTGGCATTGGGGTGCCATGTGTGGGTTGGTGAAGTGTTGTGGGCCAGTCGTGCTTGCGTGTGCTTCATGCTGTGTGGTCTGTTGCAGGGGCTGGGTTCTCCTCTAAGTAGCTTGTCTGCCCTGGTCCTGGTGGTGGGTTGCGTGGGATGTCCATGGGCTGTTGTAGGGCGTCGGTGTCGAAGGTGTGTTGGTCGTGTCCTGCATCACTGATGGGTTGTCTGGTCTGACCTGCTGGAGGTGTTGTTTGTCCCTCCGCAATGTGAAGGGGAGATGCATGTTGACATTGTGCTGGCCATTTATGTTGGCGCATTGTTCTTGTAGACATGCAGACTGTGTGACAATGTACATTGTGACTGTTTGGGCGGTGCTGGCAATTTGAGGGGGGACAGTGGACATTTGGACTACATGACTGTTGTGAGGTTGTACCCGTACATATGCATCTCACAGTTCCCTGCTCTGTCAAATGTGATTGGCCTGTTTCTGCGCATGGGCGGACCCAGTTGTGTCCCCTGTTCTGCATTGTCGGTGTTGCACTTTGTGCCACATTGTCATGGGATGTGCTGTGATTGGCCTCCATTTCCTCCAGCTCCTCCTGTGGCGCAGGACTCCCACCTCCTGTCGCCGTAGCTGCCTTCCTGTTGGCAGCGGCTTTGGGCCTGGTTTAGGTTTTCACGTCATGCCAGCGCCTCTTGGCCTCCTCCATTGGCCTCCTCGGCACTCCGGCTGCATTCAAGGTGGTCTGACTGTGGGTCAGTTGCTGGTAGTGTTCTGTCACATCCGTGACCCTGGTCTTGTTTTCCTACGGACTGCACCCCGTCTTCCTCTCCCTCTTCTCCTTGGCCTTCCCCGACCCCGTTGGTCCTTGCTGGTGGTCTGTGGGGCTTGTGGGGTTCGCGTTGGCCTCTGCGCTGGGTCAGGGTGCATCTATGTTGCTATGCACTTTGGATTGTTTCTGGGTTGTTGTTTTTGTTGCTTCTATGGTGCTTTTCCTGCCAGGCGCGTGGGATTTACAGGCCTGCCGCTGGTTTTCGCTGCTTTTTGTATCGCGATCGGCCTCATCGCAGCTTTTTTGGCATTCGTGTTTCGCATTTTTGCTGCGTGGCGTTAATTTTAACGCGGTCAGTTGACGCGTTATCTGGAGACTATTGCATAGTACCGTCGTGTTGTGAATACTTGGTTAACACAGCGTAAATGTCCCGCGATAGACTGCGATGTTGAGGGTTGCGTTAAGTCACTTTTGCGATGGTTATCACACGTTCTTGAGAATATGCCCCAAAGAGTGTTGTTGCACCACCCTAAAGACTGGTGGCATGTCTACCACAGTTCCACTATCTGTGGATAAGGAAAAGTGTCCAAGCATATTTTAAGAGAAACAGCATCGAACCACTGACTTGCCATTTCAAGTATATACTAACCCTCAGAACTGTTTTACTCTCAATGTTGATCACTGTGAGTGAAGGAAGAGAATAAGAGAATATTTATCGAAGAAGTACCAAAGGAAACTTTTTTTTTTAGTTTAATCAGAAATCAAGGCTTTTAATCGTAGCTCAGCTTGCATAAAGAAAGAATGGTATACTATAGCGTGTGACTCCAGTTTGAGGTAAGACTTGGATTTATAGGATACATACGAATTCCCATAACATAGGCAGATTCTCAAGTCAAAGCAATTGATATGCGGATATGGACATATTTTGCCATCAAAAACCTAGTGGAGTACATATATTTAAAAATGCCTGCAATGTGGAAATATCGCACAGAAATCGTTTGCCAAGTATCGGTTGCCAAAGTAACTCTGCATTCCTTAGAAACATATGCTGCAATTGTTTGCTCTGTCCCATCCAAATGATTATTTTTCTCTGTATATTCTCCTCTCAAAATATTTAACAGCTCCATTTGAGAGGATCCACAACTTTTGAGTGTGTCTTCTATTCTCTCTTCCACTTCATGCACATATCGTACCTTCCTTATGCAACTTTACTGGCTAGCTGTGCTTCTCCGAATAGGTTTGGCTATCTTTGTCTTCTATTCAAATGTATTCACTTATTTGCTCCGCCTTATTGATAGTTCCTGCAGTTTCTTTCTGTTCTCTTTCAAACGCTCCACAGCTTGACGCTTTCATTTACTCTCGTGGCACATAAACTGCAGAATGAACTGCCTGACCATGGCGAGACTATATTGACCCCAGAAGATGTATGAATGTGTGAAACCTCATCTGCTTGAGCTGCCCAACCAACCTCGAGTCTATGAATAAAGGCTGTTCATATTGTCACCATATGTTTTTGCGTTGTACCTTGTTTCATTTTGTTTGGACAGCTCGGTGGTTAAAAGCGCTATAAATAATAAATACAAAACATGCAATGCAGTTCAGCAAAACCACACCGGTTTGCGGTATTACTGCATCAAATTTCCAGTGGACCTTAGAAGGCGGGCCGCGGAGTGACTATGAAAATGATCTACAGCAGATCACACACATGATGATACTTTACAAGCAAACACTCAGGTAAGGTTCCACGTTTCTGCAAACCATTCTGCAACAAAGCACACACTTCTGTACAAAGGCGTGCACATCTGTCAAAGGATCACCAGATGTCTCGATATTTATGAATGCAGAAACAATAATCAAGGTCAGTTCATTTTGGCCAGAAGAAAATATGCTGGATACCTTAAAAAAATAGAATGGTACATGATGCAATAATTCTGTGAGTCAGCTTATTTTTCTCAAACACACTGCTATCTTACTTTGTTTACATCCTTTGCTCCCCTTTCAGACAGATCCTGACCTTTGCTGTTCAAACATTTTGTTTATTGTTGGAGCGTACTCTGCTTTTATAGCAAATAAAACGTAATCTTTGGCTTTAAATAATAAATCTCCAGTGGTGAAGGAGTCATTTTATATTAACTTTAATTGAGGTTCTCAAACACCAGATTTATTCTGCAAGGACATTTTAATCTACTTGAATTTTAATCATTCTTGGAAATTAATACTTTATTTTACAGTCTGCACAAAACCAGAGTGACAGAAACTCTATCTTGCAAACTACCTCAATTGCATTGTCTGCACTGTAACTTTGAAAAGAGTGTGTCTTAAGCATTGTGATTTTAGCTGTGCAAACATAGGGCCTTATTTAGAGTTTGGCAGACAGGGACTCAAAGTATAGCGTTTGTCACATCCGATTAAATTAGAGTTCCCTTGAATATAATTTGCCTTAATACATGAGATTCTGTAATCCCTGCATAAAGGTCCATCTCTAATTTCTGTATAATAGGGGACTCACGACACACCCCTAGTCGTCAATCATAAAGAAAATGCATCAGAAATTAACTGTTGTAAGCAGTGGTGGCTCGCAGAGGGAATGCTGTGGGGCGGTGAGGCGGGGCGGGGAAGGGTGGGGGGGTAGTGGAGTAGGACGTACGACGGCAAGGAGTAAAGTAAGTAACTAAATAAATAAAACTATTAACCTTGCGCTCGCTGTATCGCCAACTCGGCGTAACAACAAAGGGGCTACCTTAGATATATTCACTGCTAAAAAAAACTCCATCCAAATCGAATCTATCCTACCCTGCGATTAGATCGTCCACCACTGCATCACCTTCTGCATACCTGCAAAGGCATCTCTTTCTAAGGGCTAACCTTCGAAAGCCAAACACTGGGTTAGAAACACCCAAAACATGAACCAATTCATGATGTCCACTATCAGTAACTGCAACTTGCTCCCTCCCTCCACCATGACTGACGCTCAGGACCTCTCTGATCACTACTTCAACTCCATGTCCAAAATCATGGATACTACTGACCCCAAACAACTTAAGAGAGCTCCGACCAAAAGATGCAACCCCTGCAACCCATACTGTGACCTTAATGAGGAATGACGATGCCTCAGACTTGCTGAAAGAACATGGCGACATACCCCCTCTCTGTCTAAACTCAAACTTCTATGACATAAACGGAACACCTATAACAGGCACATTAGACACTCTAAAGCAAGATCCTTCCAGAATCAACTTGATACAGCAACTAATCGACCAAAAAGTCTGTTCGAAATGATCAAGAATCAAACGAGCCTGAACATCAATGCTTCACCCTCAGACTATAAATCCTCTCCTACCTGCAAAACCTTTGCCTCCTTCTTTAATGAGAAAATGAGGCTTATCTCCACCAATATTTAGACCGATTTGAAACTCTTACCGCTCAACCCCCCCACATCACATCCCGACTGACCCGGACGAATGCACGAGACCCCACACATCCAAAAACAATGCTACCTGGTAATGCTTTAATACCTTTGATGAAAATGATTGCTCTAAACTTCTATCCTCTTTGAAATAACTCCAACCCCTCCAAACTCGTCAATGAGTTCACTCACCTCCTACTCCCCTTATGGACTAGAATTATCAGTGCTCACTCATCCAGACTCCATACCCGACTGCCTAAAAAGTGGGGAGGTTACCCCATTCCTAAAAAAAAACAATGCAGACCAGTCAGATCCCATCAACTACTGCCCTATCTCTAACATCCTTACTCTGGCCAAACTCCTGGAAAAATGCGTGCATCTACAGTTTCATTGTCACATCGAGCATCTTCAACTCCTCTACTAATATCAATCCAATAGCAATCCAGTTTCAGGCCAGGCCACAGCACCAAAACTACATTGATCCATATTGTTTATGATGCTCGATGTTCACTTGACCAGAATTAATCTTGCTTACTTATCTTACTTGACCTATCAGCTGCGTTCGACACTGTCAATCACGAAACCCTTCTAAACCTTCTAGAACACAGGATGGATATTGCCGGTACTATACTTAAATGGCTCTCCTCATTCCTTCACAATAGATCTCAGTGCTTCTTATTCAACCATGTTCTCTCGGACTAGTCACCAGTGGCGCTCAGTGTCCCCCAAGGTTCTACTCTCCCTGACATTGTATAACCTATACACAGAGCCACAAACTAAAATCCTCACACTCTCTAACACCTCTCACCTCATGTATGCGGATGATATTCAACTCTACATAAAAATCACATCTAGTAGTGACATCAACCCCCTAAATAACACCTTGACAAAAATGCAACATTGGCTGACCCGTAACCATCTCAATCTTAATGCCATCAAAGCTGCATTTTTATTGAGCTCACTACCCAGTATCGCTCCATGTATCAAAGATTGTCTCCCTCACCTTATGGTGAACTGTACCCCACACATCATTAACTCAGCAAAATCCTTTGGAATAAATTTGAACACTACCCTCTCCATGCGAAAAAATATCAGTACTACAACAAGGGGAGCTAATCATCAACTACATGCACTAATGTAATTAAAACCTTTCCTTCCCACAGCTGATCTCAAAACAGCTATTGAAGCACTTGTGATATCGAAATTAGACTATGGCAGCGCTACACATGTGGGCCTTCGGAAAATAAGTCTTGCTCCCCTGAAGGTTACCTTAATCACTGCAGCAAGGCTCATCACTGGCTAAAAAAAAAGGAATCACATTACCCCTGACCTCCACTCTCTGAAATGACTAACCTTTGAGGCTAGGATCCATCTCAAAATTGCCTGTATGACCCACAAAGCCCTACACCATAACACCCCATCCTACCTGACCTAGAAACTAACCCTATCTGGTGGAACCAGATCTTCTAGAAGCACAAGCTCTCTTCTACTTAAGCCACAAAAAGTTAACAAAAAGAAAATCTACAGTCGATCGTTCTCTGGAATGGCCTCTACAATCTGGAACTCCCTTCCTCCGATGATTAGATGCATCCTGTCCACAACCACGTTTAGGAAGGAAGTAAAACTTCTACTATCCAAAAGATCCCTCTTACATTGAGTATAACCTCCCCTGCCCCCATGCGCAACTATTGTAGGCTTGCCTGATGTTTCCATTCAATAATGCTGTCCCCCACAACAACAAGATCCTCGCTGTCTCTTCCGCTTTCCAAACCTCTACATACTAACTGGACTCCCTATCGGATTCTACTTACATTTACATCAGTATTTTTCATAACATTTTTTCTGTTTCTACTATCTTCTTGTCACTTACTATTGTTCATGTAACCCACACAACCTTTCTTTATTACGTGCTTGTACCCTGCTTACCTTATGTATCCTAGCTACCTTTCGATTTTGTCACCCACTTGGGTCTTGTTCATGCTATGTAAAACTCTGAAAATAAATAAAATACTCCTTTCTAATCAGGAATTACAGCTTAAAAGCGTTTTAAGGAATTCCGAATGCTAGCCTATGAGAGGAGCAGGCCTCACAGTAGTGAAAAATGAATTTAGCTGTTTGTCACTACAAGGACATGTAAAAATTAAAAGGACATGTCCTACCTTTTAGTTACACAGCACTCTGTCCTTAGGGCTACCTAGGGCCTACCTTAGGCCCTGAATGTAGTAAAACAAGAGTTTAAGGATTAGCAAGTAGTTTTAAATGGCAAGTTGAAGTGGCAGTAAACTGTACACACAGGTCTTGTAATAGCAGGCCTGAGACAGGTTTGAGAGGCCACTTGTGTGGGTGGCACAACCAGTGCTGCATGCTCACTAGTGTATCAAGAGGTAATAATTAAAGACAAATGTTTTCAATTATGCATATAAATTGCAAAGGGAGGGAAGCAGGGAGATGTCAATGACTCTTTAATTTGATAGAGAGTAAAAATGTATTTCGGGAGAAGGAGAAAGGGGGGGACAGGAAACAATATCAGCACTTTATACATTGAATGAGGGTGTAACCCACAGGAACTTGTGCACAACAGTGTCCGTGCAATTGTGAGAACGGCGCCAGTGACAAGTGAGATAAGAACACAGCGGGAAGATGGCACAAAAGGAAAGATTTTTAACAAATTCTTAAATGGTTGTGATTATACAGAAATGGTCCTCTATGTTGATGAGGGACAATTTTATCAACATCAACAAATTTAAAGATAAAAAATGCACCAGAAGTTGCGCTGGGTAGTCGACAACGTTTCGACCTGTGATAAATTCAGGCCATCTTCAGGACCGTGTTACAACAGCATTGATCATTGCTGTATGATAGCGGAGAAATAAAAGGGAAAAAGGGGATAGAATAAGAATAAAAAGATCCAGCAGGCATGTGTCACCAATAGGACAATTATCCTGACCTCTCCTGCTTCGATTACACTTGTCTTTAGGAGAAGGCCTTCACCTAAGTCGCAAATTGTTATAATTGAATTACTATTGCGTTGTACTAATATGACACGCTATATTCTCATCCTTCATGACACGCTACAATCCACAATTTCTTGCAGGTCTTTTTCTTGACTTGTATTTCACCATTACTACTGCATTGTACTAATATGACATGCTATATCCTCTTCCTTCCTGACACACCACAATTGACAATTGCCTGCAGGGCTTTTACTTGACTTGTCTTTAGCCATTACTGATTTACTACCGCATTGTACTAATAAGACATGCTGGGTCCTCATCCTCCATGGCATGCTACGATCAATAAACTCTGGAAGAATGATTTCCTCATCTTCCCCAAGTACTCCTCTGGGCCTTGCTTTCTTTGGTTTTCACAGGTCCTTCCACTGCCTCCTGTGTAAGCAGGCATTCTTTCCATTTCTCAGAACCTCCTGACATGCACCCGGAGACACACGCTTCTGGCATTGCCACCCTGAACCAACTCCTTGTGGCACCATGGACACTATCCTGACTACCCTAGTTGGCCCTCCTTTCTATTCCTTAACAGGTAATTGTCCTATTCGTGACACATGCCAGCTGGACTGCATTAGCCATCTTTTTATTCTCATTCTATCCCCTTGTTTTCCTTTTATTTCTTAGATATCATACATCACTGATCAATACTGTTGTAACCCAGTCCTAAAGATGACCTGATTTTATCACAGGTCGAAACGTTGTAGCCTACGCAGTGCAACATCTGGCGCATTTTTGATCTTTAAATTTGTTGATGATGTTAAATGTCCCTCATAATCATAGAGGACCATTTCTGTGCAATCACAACCATTTACAAAATTGTTAAAAATCTTTCCTTTTGCACCATCTTCATGCTGTGTTCTTATCTCACTTGTTACTTGCGCCGTTCTCACAATTGCACAAGCACTGTTGTGCACAAGTTCCTGTGGGGTACACCCTCATTCAATGTATATAGTGTTGATATTGTTTCCTGTTTCCTGTTTCCTTCCCCCGTTTTTCCCTCACCCAAAATACATTTTTGCTCTCTATCAAATTAAATAGTCGTTGACATCTCCCTGCTTCCCTCCCTGTGCAATTTTTTTTTTTTTTTTTTTTTATTGGAGAAGATATGTTTACAAATACCAAATTCATATACATACTCAAATTCATACATTACAAATATAAGAAAAAGAAAATTATACACTTGGTCTTATTTAAAACATATGACACATAAATAAAAAGGAAAGGAAACCAGCCATGAAAGAAAAGGAAAAAAGAATACAGTTCCTGTACAAAAAAAAAGAAAAATCGTAATAAGAAAAGCAAAGGGAAACCCTAATTTAGCACGGCCCCTTAGCTTCCTCCCTCCCCTTCTACCCAATTGGATAGCGAGCTCCATAGTTTCGCACCCCATTTCCTGGCCTGACGGCCCTTACAATCATATAAGGCTGATTCCAATTTATATATAGCCATAAGTCTAGCCAGGTATTCCTGAAAAAGTGGAGGCAATGTATCTTTCCATCTAGTTGCAATAAGTAACCGAATAATAGTTACTGAGATGAATAACATACCAGATTGAGCCTGATCCAGTCCGGCATTACTATCATATCCCAGCATCATGAGTGTGGGGGTCAGTACTACTTTTTTACTCAAGATCTTCTCCAAAAATGTAGTTACCTCAGCTTTAAACAAATCGAGTTGTGGACAGCCGAAAAACATATGGATCTCCTCTGCTGGTCCCCTCCCACATCTTGGACATTTATCATCTTCCCTTTTCCCCCATTTAAATAAATTATAAGGAGTAAAATATAAACTACAGATTGTTTTGTAGTGTTGTGCTTTTAAATTGGATGAGAGGAGCACTTTGTTTGCCAACAATAGAGACATATCCATATCTACCTCACTATTTTCTAGTTTATCTGCCCACTTAGCCTCTAGTTTCTCCATATCATCGATGGCTGCCCCTATTAATATACTATACAAAGGCTTAAGCTTACACAATCCCCTTTTAAGAGTCTCAAATAATACTATCCTACTACTAGATATAGCTTGTTGTTGTTTGCCCAGAAATCCCCTTATTTGAAGATATTTGAGATAGTGTCCATCTGGTATTCCATATTTCCTTATAATTCAGAAAAAGAGTAATATGAGCCATTGGCCTGGATATCCCCTACTACCTGCACACCGGAGTGCTCCCATTGTCTCCCTATAATATCATAAAGCCCGGGGGAACTTAGGGAAGACCTCCAGATAGGTGTATATCTAGTGTATTTCTCAATTTTCATGAATTTTGGTATTTTGCACCATGTTCTCCAGGCATTCAATATGATCTTAAATCTTACTTTTTTAAAGTAGCTAGGTTCTACCTGCCGGAGTAGTAATGCTCTTCCTTTATCTCCTAATGCAAGTTCATAAATAGTGGGGATACCAGACTTCAATCCACCCCCAGGCCCAGCATTATCAAAAAATAATACCTTCATTTGTTGCAATAGGGTTGCCCAGTAGTAAAAGGTAAGATTTGGGGCTGCCAAACCACCCCGAGCCTGTGGTAGAGTTATCATTTTCAATGACCTCCTAACCTTCCCATATTGCCATATGAATTTACTGAATACCGAGTCAAGAGCCTTAAATATTGATCCTTCCACCTCAAATGGGGAGTGTACGAAATAGGTATAACATTTTAGGAAGCATCACCATTTTTAAAACATTCACTCTTCCTATAATGGTCAAGTGTAATGAATTCAGCCATTTAAGATTAGTATCTATTTTATTAATCATAGGATTAAAATTTATTTGTCCAATCAGACCCACATCTGAGGTAATCTTAAGTTAACCCCAAGATAAGTAGCCGTAGAGATACGCCGGTGATCTTGAAAAATGATATTCTCAGTACACACTATTTGAGTTTTGGCTTTATTAAGTAAATACCCTGATTCTTCGCCAAACTTAGTGGCCAGTGTTTCTATTTCCCCCATGGCTTCCTCTGGATTAGGGGTTAGTATAGCAATATCGTCGGCATACGCAAGTACCTTAGTACTATATCCCTGGGTTGACACAGGTGTGATAACATTATTCTCCATAATCCTTTGTATGAATGGGTCAATATATAAAGCAAATAGAATGGGGGAGCACGGACATCCTTGCCTTGTTCCCCTTCCAACTCTTATCATTTCTGACTCCCTTCCCATCATCTGAAGTTTGGCATATGGTGACTTATACATGGCCTTTATTGCAGTAATAATTAGTGGGCCAAAACCTTTGGCTGCTAAAATCTTCCACAGGTACTTCCATGCCACCCTGTCAAAGGCTTTTTCTGCATCCAGTAGGATCATAGCCAGACTGCTGTTGTTCACCCGAGCGATATCAAACAATGCCACTACTCTTTTTACATGGTCTGTTGTGTCTCGACCTGGGACAAACCCGTGTTGCCAGGGTGACACCATACTGACTATGACCCCCTGGATACAATTCGCCAAGATCTTGGAATAGATTTTAGCCTCTGCGTTGATTAAAGAAATAGGTCGATATGAGGTGGGTTTCTCTGGTGGTTTGTCCTTTTTAGGGAAGATAACTATATTCGGACCTTTCCATGACTCAGGAGGTTCTCCTGAATATTGAACCCCCAGAAACAGATCCCAGAGAAGGGGAGTAAGTTCTTTCTGGAATACTTTATAGAATTCCAAGGGGATTTTATCAGGTCCCGCGGCCTTGCCCGAATTAAGTTGCTGTATCGCTATGTGCACCTCCTCTACTGTAAATTCAGATTCCAGCCTGTCTCGTGCTTCCCCATCTAACCTCCTATACCCTGCACTGGCATTAACAAATGCATCCCCCTCCGAGCCTGGCCTCTCTTCATTATACAAATCTTGGTAAAACTTATGGAATACTCCCACAATATCCCCCGGGGCTGTATATACAACCCCCCCCGATTTTTATAGAAGATATCTGATTCTGCACTGTTTTCTGTCTGATTTTCAGAGCAAGCAGCCTGCCAACAGAATCCCCATATTCATAGGTTGCTGCCCTTTGTGTTTGATACCCAGCTGCAACTTGCTGTGAATAATATGTATTAATTTCAGCCTTAATCAGAATGATATCTAATTGAGTTATAGCAACATCTCTCCCCTGGGCTATCTTACTCAGATGTTCCTTTTCAAGATCCTGGAGCTTGGCACAGAGAGACTTCGCCTTCTTATATTGTTTATGTCTCTTGTTGGCGGAAAAGCTGACCATTTCTCCCCTTAGAGCAGCCTTAAAAGCATCCCAAACCATATTACGGGATGCACTAAATCTATTTGTATCAAAAAATTCAATTATCCACTTTCTGAAATAAGATATATACTCCTGATCTACCAGTAACTTCCGATCAAACGTCCACTGTGGATACTGTCTAATTATTTGCTGAGATCTAATCTCCAACCACAGAGGATTATGATCCGAGATGATCTTTGGAAGTATCTCAATCTCCACCCCCCCCCAGAATTTGTTTCGAGATAAAGAAATAGTCTAGCCTAACATACTTCTGATGGGGGCAGGAGAAATACGTAAATCCAGGGTCGAGAGGACGCTCAGCATCCCAGACATCTATTAGGCCGTGACTTTTAATGAGTGACTCCAGAGCTCTAAATGTCTTGGGCTTCCTGCCTTGGTACTTAACATTTTTACTGCTTCCAACCCCCAAATTAATATTAAAATCCCCCCCCATAATCAGAGGGGTAGGCCAAGTTGCCAGCTCCATTTCCAGATCTTCAAATATTTTAACCTCGTCCTGATTAGAGCCATACAATGATATAATCGTGAGTCCCATTGCTAGCTCCACTAATACCCATCTCCCTCCAGCATCTCCCAATATCCGTCTAGCGGACCCCAAATAGTTTTTAGCAAAAATGGCCACCCCTCTGATGTTGGAGGTTTGGGTAGAACAGCCCATTAAACAATATCCTTTTATAAACAATAGCCCTCTTTTGGACCATGGCAAATGTGTCTCTTGCAAACAAATAACATCCGGATTGTTACTTCTAAGCATCTCCATAACTCTGTTCCTTTTACTTCTATCCCCCAGCCCTCCCACATTGACTGAGCAAATAGTCAACTTACCCATCTGTGTTAAATAAGTGTTCCATTCCTATAACTTCCATGGCTGTTTCCATTATATCCCTGAAAAGAATATTTAAGACTCATTAACATCCTGGAATTCATATACCTTAAACTAATTCGAGCTATACCTTCTCCAAATTTTCTTCCTTCTTTTTGCCCTTGGCCCCCCTCCCATCCCCCTGCCCTACCCCCACCTACCCCTCGTATCCGCCTCCCCGCCCCCCCCCTTCTTAGCTGGGAAGCACCCAGACCACACAGTGGTCTGTTTAGGAAGATGGAACGCGGTTGCCACACCGTGAATTTATTGAAAAATACAAAAGTGAAAATAATGAAAAGAGCAAGAAACCAAAAAAAAAGAGAGAGAGAAAGAAAGGGATACTTATCCCCACCCAGCATTTTCCATACTTTGGTGCCCTAATACACATCTTTATATCAGGGTTTAAGTTCAGTCAGAGATTCTCCTGCTTTCACTTCTGAAGTAAAAAATGTTGTCGAGCCTTGCCAGACCACTTTCAAAGAGGCAGGGTTAGTTAGATAAACATTTGCCCCCATGTCCTGAAAAGGTTTGATTAACTGGCGCAGACGCCACCGCCTCTCGACGGTGGCGTGACAGAAGTCCGGGCGGACAAAAAAAGAGACATCTCCAACATTACGCCTGGCTTCAGGCCTGGCTTTTTCAAAAATTGCCTGTCTTAATAAAAAATTTCAAAAGAAGACCAAGATAGCTCGTGGTCTTGTTTCCGCTTGGCCCGGGTTTCTTAGTGTGAAAGGTGTTCTGTGTACTCGCTGTACCTCTGCCTGCCAATTCCAGTCCGTGAGTTCCGGAAATGCTTTCTGTATAAGATCAAGCGTGAAGGCACATATATCTGTCCCTTCTTTCCCCTCCGGGACACCCAGGACCCGTAGGTTATTGCGGCGTTTCCGATTTTCGCTATCCTCCAGTTTCCACTGGATATCAATGATTCGTTTTTCCTGGTCCCCTGATTGTGAGAGTTTCAGGGCTACCTCAGTCTCTACTGTGCTAACCCGGGTTTCCAATTCTGTGAGA
Source organism: Calotriton arnoldi (assembly GCA_963921515.1). Classification (NCBI taxonomy): domain Eukaryota; kingdom Metazoa; phylum Chordata; class Amphibia; order Caudata; family Salamandridae; genus Calotriton; species Calotriton arnoldi. Next base: position 956,015 of record CAWUFW010001951.1, read on the forward strand.
CGTTCCCCAATAGCACTACATGTCTTCGTCAGTTTCCTCACAGCCCCCTGAACTTTCCTAGCAGCGTTCTGGGCTTTGCGGGCGTCAGCCCGTGTTTCCTCCCGATGCTGAATAATGGTCTGTAAGACATTCTCTAAGGTTGGGGACTGTGCATCAACAGCACCTTGAGAAGTGTTATTTGGAGTTGGATTACTTGGTTCCGTCGCCGAATAATCCCATTTCAAACTGACCGCTTTTTTCACGTTATGGCCAAGCTTCTTTCTGCCTACACGGCGGGCAGTCTGGAAAGTTGAGTCATCTGTTTTATCTAAGTCACTCTCATTTCCATTGTCGCTAGACAGAAGAGAAGACCCGGACTCATCTACCGACCAATCTGGACCATCTGACAGGGAAAAAAATTCAGCAGAGTCCGTAATAGGTACTACATTAGCAACAAGTATCTCTGTGTCTGGGTTCTGGAAAGGCTCCTTATGAGTATCTATTCCAACTCCTAATTCAGTTTCTGCTTCTTTTGTCGCACCAATACTCTCTTTATATTTTTCCCATCTTCTCCCCTCCTTTTTCTCCTTCTCTCCCACCGATAGCATGGCCCCCCCTTGCCTTTGGGTTTCAGAGCCCTCACTAGCATCAGCAGTTGCCCCCTGGTGTACAGTATTTACAAGCAAAGTTCCAGGTTGGTTTACCTTCCCTAAGGAATTATCTATTATTATCTCTATTAACTCTTTATTTTTTGCTGATTCATTGCCTTTGCCATTGTCGTTATCATTGCCGTTGTCTTTTTCCTGTTGAGCCGATGCTCCCGATGCTCCAACTGCAGCGTCAGAATCTGTGAGCTGCCTGCTGGAAGCGTGCAGCATTTCCAGAACGGAGCCACCCGGCGCTCGACGCCCAAACGAAGTTCCGCCCCTTCCTCTCTCTGAAGCGGCGTCCTTGACGGGTGCTGGTGCAGGCATCACAGCCTGAGGTGTGCGCTTCCCTCCCTGCTTAGCCTTGGCTCCCGTACCAATACTCTCCGGAGCGGGGGCCCCAGACTTCCCTTTCACCGATTTTGGAGCCATTCGTGCCTTCATGCTGCAGCGCCTACAACAAGCGGCCAGTAATATCTCCAGCACGAGTTCTACAGCAGCACCGCGCCACTGCAAGGATCCGTCCCGACACCAATCTCCAAGACCCCAGTCCGCTCCTGCTTCAAGGGTCCTGTTTTTTTGTCGGAGCATCAGGTAGGAGTTGGGGGCCACTCGATCTCTCTTATTTTTCCTTTAAACCATCACCCCTTTCCATCTTATATGAAGCCTTTTCACGGTGTTTAAGACGGCACCTCCGCTATTACAGCCTCACTCAGCCGCCATCTTGCTTCCTCCCGCCGCCTCCCTGTGCAATTTATGTGCATAATTGAAAACAAAATTACTTAATTATTACTTGTTGAGACATTGTTGTACGTTACATTACTAGACAACCAGGTCTCACCTGGGTCTATGGGTATTCTCCTGTTGTAACTTACTGCATGCCCACTAGAAGCATTTAGATTACAGGCCCTGGGTATATGGTATATCACTTTACAAGGGACTTATAGGTAAACTAAATATGCCAATCATGTATACACCAATGTCACCATGTTTAGGGGAGAAGCATATGAACTTTAGCACTGATTAGCACTGGTAAAGGGCTCAGAATCCCACCTTGAATAGGCTAAAATATAGGGGCATATTAGCAACGATTTGCGATAATTATCGCAAATCGAGCCAAGCGCAGTTTTTTTTATCGCCGGCTATCGCTGGATTTCATCGCCGAGATAGCGCGTTATTAGCAACGCTTATCTCCAAGGCGATAAAAAATCCAGCGATAGCGGCGAAATGCGAGAATATCGCAGGAAATCCTGCGATAAAACACCAGCGATAGGGGAATCCTTGATGATAGGCCATGGTGGACTTAGCCTCACAATCCACCTCCCATTGAGAAAATAGGTAAGTCAAGTTTTTAGCAGGTGTTAAATTCCAGCGATAATCGCGGTTAGCGCGACTTTTTTTATCGCAGGATAATAGGGGGAAGTTGTGTTTGCGACTGTTTGCAGTTGCTTTTAGTTGGGAACGCCTACTTTGCATGTCATTAGCGATAATTATCGCTGACATGCAAAGCGGCAACAAAACGGCCGCTATCGCCATTAAGCTGTCGGTAACAGCTGTTAGCGACAGCTTGCTAATAGGGCGATAACAATATCGCCGCTTTATCGGCAAAAAGTGCAGCTAAAGTGGAGATACTGCCCTTGATAATATGCCCCATAGTTCTTACAGAAACCTTGCTCAAACTGTAGCTCAGCACAAGCAGGCATGCATGTTAGGTTCAAGTAGTACCAACAGTTTTAATGTCAAGAAGCAACAAAATATTCTTCATGAACCAATTTAGAATAATTGAGAAAAAAATATTATGCAAAAAGACAATCAAGCAATCAAAAATGGATAAGGGAATCCAGAGAGTTAAAGTTTTAAAGGCAAAAAGCACCACGAATAAGCAAAGAGGCAATGAAAAGTATCTGTTCTTGGCTTACTGAGGTGCAGTTTCTAGATGCACAAAGCAGGTTACACTTGTCAAATTTGTTATCTTGGCACTTAGGGTCTGGTTACGGTTTGGCAGACAGTGCACTATCTGTCAAGGTGGCAAAGGAATTACTTCTGTATCGTGACAGACTACTTTTCGCCATTATTGTATTTCTGTCCCTTGCTACCAGGTTTTATCTTCCTTGTCAGGTAAAAAAAAGGCATTACACTGTCCATGCTAAATAGAGGTGGGGATCAGTGGTGTAAAATTTGCCCCAGCAGCCGCCTCTTCTTTAGAGCTGTTAAATAGAAAGCAATACATTTATTTTTGTGAGCACAATAACCATTGTCTTAACTCATCCTCTATTATATTATAACTAAACATAACAACAAGGAAAACAAATTTAAATTACCAAGCAAAGTACAAAAATCAAATAACTCAAAAATTATCTGTAGATGATAATACAAATCTAACACATTTCCATGATTTTTAAGAGGTCCCTAAATAACTCCATACTGATGAAAAATCTCCTAAACATTTTACTGGCTGAAAGTATATTATGAACTAATCCTAATTAAAGGTCAGATTATTAAAAAAAAATTAAATTACTTTCCAAAGTAGAGACATTTAAAAGAGCAATATGGATACCTACTTTACATTTAATCAAAAAGATCTATCAGTTCCTTATTTGCTTCCCTATGTCATTTCACATCACAATATAGCATTATAATTTCTCTTATTATTAGAATTATATACCGATTTGATTTCCATTTCTTGAAAATGCAGTCCTGTGGGACAGCGGTGGAAGTCCAGAAGGACCAACTGTCCAGACATCTCTATGATTTTAACCTTAATTTCTCCAAAATGGCTGAAAGGATTTACACCATAATCCGGGTAAAGAACTGACTTTCTGCCAAATTTGGTGTATTGATGTTCACCAGTTTTCTCGATATCACTGTTCAAAAATGGAAATTGCATGGAGTAAAAAACGTTATGGGGGTCCCATTTTTCTCGGCCCTCACTTGATGGATCACACCAACACTTTCAGGAAGGAACTGAAGTGGTTTCACTTTTTTTCAAACGTTTATGAAGATTTGTCAAACAGCCCTAAAGTTATTAGCAAAACAAAAAAAGTTCTTCCTATGGAAACTCTGACTTACATATATCTGCACAGCGGTGAACAGCACTGTGCAATATACCTTCATATTAAGGGGAGGGGGTGTGCGACCCCCTCTCCGAGTTTTTGACAAGACCCGGGGACAACATCCCCGGGGCCAGTATATATAATGGGGAGAATGGGTATGGCCCCCCCTCCCTGAGCTGATAATCCGCCTTGGGGACCTCATCCCTGAGGCCAAATATCTTTGCATAGTCCTATGCCCTGATACACTGTAGTTCCCTGTCCGAGAGAGTGCTGGCATAGACTGCACGCACTCTCCCAGGCAGGGAGCGCAACTTTGCTCCCACTCAGGTGGGAGCAGTGAAAAATGCTACTCCCACCCGGGCAGGAGCAAAGTAATGGAGCTGGCTTCTGTGAATATCCAGTATGGTGCTGGCCAGGGAGTTAGCAGGGGCCACAGGGACCTTTGGGCCCCCGGGCAGTCAATCTTTTTGTGCATATGGGTGCCCCAGGTGTCCCCCGGGGACCCACTCAAAAAAAAAAAGAAATTGGCTGGCTCACAACACAGGGGTGGCTGGGAAGTGGGTTGGGACTGCGATGCGCTTGGGGTGCCCTCGCTGCCTCAAGCATTAAAAAAAATAGTATGAATGCAATGGGTGGGCAACGGAGCACTCACAAAATGAAAAACAAATTACATAATGAATAATAAATGAGCGTCAGGAAGTGCATGCTTATTATTCACTGCTATGGCAAGGAGAGCCCCAAAATTCCCTAAGGCATTTAAAATGATATATTTTCTTGGTGGTGGTGCCCCTAGAGGGGGCAGGTGCACCACCAAACATTTTTTTAATTAAAAAAAACACAGTAGGTCTCCTGGGAAATTGACTCCATGACCCCAGGAGAGCTTACCATACTTCTTAAAACACTCCAAGTTGGAGCTGTATGCTTTTCAGCTGGAGGGCAGGAAACACAGGTGGTTGGTTCTGTGGCTGGACTTTGTGGCCTGAGAAATGTAAACAAAACTCAAAGACATGTTAATGTATTTTTAAAAGGCTTTATTAAAAATATTTATTCACTATTATTAAATATGGCAATGTTTGAATTCATCAAATACATATTTGATTATGATTATTGCTGACTTTTTGACAAACCCAATAGGTCAGCTTTATATGTGTTGATGTGGTAACCCCTTAATAAAGCCAATAGGCCTTGGCACTATATTTTGGTATTTGAGTCTTTGGCAAAGCCAGTTGGTCTGCCTTAATTAAAATGATAACTTTTATATTGTTATATGACAAAGCCAGCCATGTGCAGCAGTGGGGGTAGGGGGTTTAGCTCAGGATCTGGCCAAAGGCACCTGCCCCCCAAAGCCTGTGTGCAGCGTGGGGTTGGGCGGTTGGTCTGGGTGCATAACCTAAGTCCAGGCCCTGCACCTGACCTCATACCATGCATGAGGATGGTCGTCTCTCTTTATATATAAAGACATAGAAATTCACTGGAAAAAACAATAGTTAAAGTGACATCATATTTAGCAATTGTTATAATATGTTACCTTACACTAGAATAAACCTTAGAAATTAACGGAAAAAACTAAGGTTAAAAGGTTGATATAGTAAGGTAAAAATCTCTGTTTAAACATATCCTTTTAAATGATCAGAACCAATGAAACTCATCAGTTATAGTTATCTCAAATAAATATAACTCATGTCCTAAAATAACAATATCTCGCACCTCACCATGCACTGCGCGTTACTTCCCATATTACATCACTCATAACATGTTCTATGACACCATTGATAACATCACTGCAACATCTGAAATTAGATAATTGATCAGAACAGTGTACATGACTGGAGCGCAAGGTATAGTTGCTTTAGGGAATGAGTTATAGTTACTGTAACTATGTAACTATGATGAATTTCAGTAGTTTTGTTAATTTAAAATGGTATGTTTTAGCTGACATTTTCAGCTAACTATAACATCCCATTAGCCTTTGTTTCTTTCCTCTCTGACCAATGGAGTAAAGGTTTCCAGGCCCTGGTCTACCTAATTATGCAGTATTTCCTGAATACTTAACAGGTCCAAAATGCCATTTTCAGGGCATTTTCAAGATGGTGAAAGTCTAAAGCTGCACTGGGCTCTTAGGATTGGGCATCCATGTGGGGAGTGTACTTGTTTGGGGTGGGTGGTGAGCTTTGTGTGAGACTTCGGTTTATAAATTAAAATGACTGCAATTCTAAAACTAGCCACAAGATAGAGAGAGTCTAAAGACGGCCCGAAACAGCCTCGCTCTGACTTTCTACAAATTGAAATTACACTACTCTATAAACGGAAAACAGCTAGCCTTTCCCGATAAAGGCATGCAATTATACTGGCGTTTCACGAGGGTTAGTTACCTTCTTCTTTCTCTCCACCCTTTCAATTGCCATTTATTGCGTGGAACAGTCATAGTAATTTCATTTTGCAGGTAACGGTGCGCAAGGTGTGCTGTCAGAAGTCTCTTATCAAATAAGCAGCAATGGCGACAAAAGTTGTCGCTGAGACCTTCAATCTGAACGGCGAGCATTTTGTAACCACGACAGTGGCGGATCGCAGAGGGAGTGCTGCGGGGCAGTGGGGCAGGTGGGGAGGGGCTGGGTGGAGGGGTAGTGGTGTCGGACATATGACGGGCAGGAGTAAAGTAAGTAAATAAATAAATAAAACTATTTACCTTGCGCTCGCTGCATCGCCGAGTTGGCAACGGAAAACGGTGAAAAGCTGGGGTGGCTTTGTGAGAATTTGGGTCCGTGACAGAGGACAAGAGATGATGTGAGGCATCAACAACCCTCCTTCCGGTTGTCAAACCGGAACCTGTACATCCCACATACCTCCAGGGGACAGGGATATTTCACTACTGGTCCATAGAACTTGCAGCTCATACTTCATTTTAGTTTCATTTCCCACGTTTCCATGAGTGGTAAGGCTTTGTCCTGGGAAAGAGAAGGTGACCTCCACCTGAACTGGACAGATTATGTATAATTTTCAGGTGGAACATATAGGGGCCGATTCCCATCCGGGTCGGAAAGCGTTCCGACCGACACGGACCGGGACTGGAGTCCGACCGACTCGTACAGGCGCAGTCCGACCTGGCAAGTACGATGCGTCCCGGTCGAAATCCAACCGACTCGCACGGAATCAATCCGGACTGACCGAAACGTACGGAAAACAGTGCCCCACTCGGAAACGGACCCGAAACCTTCCGACCGACACGGAACGGCTATAGTTCCGACCGACACGAACACGCGCCGTACAACCTGCCAAGTACGATGCAATGCGTCGTGGACGAAAGCGAGTCGCACGGAGTCCAAGCCGTACAACCGATTCGTACGGAACAGAGAGATTGGCAAGAAAAAGAGCCCGTCGCAACCAGCACGAACGTGAAACATGCAACATAGCACAATGTCAGTGTGACCGACTCGGATCACCCCGCAAGTGACGACACAGGCGTACAACCCGGTCAACTGAACGTCTCCGTCAGGCCCTAAAGAAATCATGGAATTGACACAGAAAAAGGCCAAACAGGCAGTTAGAAAACCAAAAAAATGCAATATTCAAACCAAGACACACCCACAACTCCACCTATCAAAAGGGTCAAAAATCAAGACCATGATCCTCAGCAAATCACACAGACCTGCAAACAGACAACACCACCACACTGAGACATACAGCCACAACCTACACACTACACAATAAGCACACTCACAGACACCCAGCCATACACATACTCACCAACACTTACTACCACACCCACCCACCCATCCATCTCCACCACCACCCATCACCATGCCCCCAAAGAAGAATCCAAAGTTCACAGACAGTGAGTTGGAAGTCATGGTAGATGAAATCATCAGAGTAGAGCCACAGTTATTTGGCTCCTTGGTCCAACAGACCCCCCTATCCCAGAAAAGCAAGATGTGGGCGAGGATTGTCGACAAGGTGAACGCACTAGCACCTAGCATGCGCACAATGGCCGACATCAGGAACAGGTGGTACGACATACGCAGGAGGGTCAAGAAACTCATCGGCAAAGAACATGCCCTGAGCCAGTGCACTGGTGGCGGTCCCCCTGCCAAACCGGTGCATTTCATTTCCTGGGAGGAGAAGGTGCGGGCCATGCTCCCACCAGTTGGCCTCCATGGATTGCCTGGAATACCAGAGCCTGGTGAGTACACAAACAACTCTTCCAAATTGTGATGTAATAGCAATCCGCACCCACAGACATTAATGTCAGGGGGACAGAGAAAACATTCACTGTCATCAAGCCACAGCAACCTAAAGATAACTATCCTCTCATGTGTATGCGACCTAGAGAAACACAATACCTGCAATGTCCCAGTAACATGTACCTAGGCCAATACATGTACAAACCCACTGACAAATACACCAGGGATTTGGCCCCAAACACCACCAAACACCGTCAGCCATCATGCTACCACAGTTACACACACTCCCAGGGAAGCGGAGTCACAGGAAGGAAGGTTTGGTGTGCCGGGAAGGTGGGTGTAGCTGAAATCATGATGGGATTTGTAGTCACAGCCCATAGTCCCCATCCCACATGTCCCAGGAATACCCCCATGCACCATGCTCACCTCACAGGGAGTGGCAAAGTACTGCCAAGATTGCTGAAACTGGGCTCTGGTGTGTGGAGCACAAGGCCTTGCTGGGACTTGGGCTCCAACAAACACCAGGACACCACTGTCAGACAACTTGAACATGTACTTAGACTCACTGTCATGGAAGCATGGCCCATGGTGGCCTATCTGGTCCAGGGGGGAGGAGGAGTGCAACCTCAGACTACTTCTCCCAGCAGGCCCTGTCACACACACACCTCCCACCAACAACAAATAACACACCTGGGACTAAGCACAACCTGAGACTCAAGGTAAATCGATTTCCAAGATGCCTGACACTGGGCCCTGGGGGGAGGAGCAGCAATCCATGGTGGTATTTGTGTGCCAATGCAGATTGTAACTACAAACATACCTGCAATGTAACAGGAAAGATCCCCATTCACAAAAGTCACTAAACTGAGAACAAACACACAGCAAAGCAATGGTATCCAAACACCAGTCACATGCAGCAGCCATCTTGTCAGCACACATTCAATACCAGGAAAGCTGAGTCACAGGAAGGAAGCATGGGTCTGCTGGGAAGGTGGGTGGAGTCAAATGCATGATGGGAGTTGAAGTCACAGCCCATAGTCCTCATCACACATATCCCAGGAATACCCCCATGCACCATGCTCACCTCACAGGGAGTGGCAAAGTACTGCCAAGATTGCTGAAACTGGGCTCTGGTGTGGGGAGCACAAGGCCTTGCTGGGACTTGGGCTCCAACAAACACCAGGACACCACTGTCAGACAACTTGAACATGTACTTAGACTCACTGTCATGGAAGCATGGCCCATGGTGGCCTAGCTGGTCCAGGGGGGAGGAGGAGTGCAACCTCAGACTACATCTCCTAGCAGGCCCTGTCACACACACCTCTCCCACCAACACCAAACAATACACCTGTGTGAGGCACGGAAGTGCACATTTCGCAATGTCCATGTAAGTCAATTAAACTATACATGAGCTGTCCATGCACACAGCTCTACGTGCACATAAAACGCATCAGGTTATCAGGACAATGTTCCAAACCTACATTGGCATCTGCCTGTGATAACTGAGGACAATGCTATGCACATACACTCATCATGAAGCATAGTACCTATTTTAATGTGTGTGATACGTTGATGTGTGCTGAACCACAACATACATTGTGTGTCTCTTCCACCCACAGGGGCAGATGGGGAAACTGCAAGAACAGACGAGGAAGATTCCCAGTCCCAGACTCTGGTTGACACAGAGCTGGCCGGTGTGGATACCTCTCATTCCTCTGACGACGACCACGAACAACCTGGACCCTCCGGTGTGGATCAGCGTGCAGCAGCAGTAACATCTGCACCCCCTGCCACCACTCCTGCTACATCTGACAACACCCAGATGACCCCTACTAACAATGACAGACCAAGCCAACCCAACACCGAGGGCACAGCAACACAGGGCACCCTGGAGGTGGCTGCCAATACCACCAGTGCCATCACAGGAGGAGGCCCAGTGTCGTCTGTGCCTGCAACAGCAGGACATGCTCGTGGGGGTAGGGGTGGTGGGAGTGGGGGCAGGCTGAGGCCACGTCATGCCCATGGTGCTGCACCCCAAGCTGATCCCCAGTTGGGACGCATCATAAATGCGTACCAGCAATGCACCGGAGACTTTGGCCAGGTTGTGGGGCACCTCAGGGACATTAAACAACAGCAGGCTGAACAAAATGCCAGATTGGACGCACACATGTTGCGGGTGGAAACACACATGGCCTGCATGGAGTCCAAGATGGACAAGTTGGATGATGTCACGGCGGTGCACAGAGACATACTTGGATGCCTACGTCAGATTGCAAACAACATGGCCCCACCTCCCTGTGTGCCCACTACATCAGTTGCCACAACATCTGCAACTGCCACAGGTAGGGAGGTGGACTCTGACGGAAACTCCAGCGCACCGCCCCAGCCTACACCTGAGGGACCCCCCCCCAAAGAAGACGAGGGGTCGTCCAAAGAAGGACAAGTGAGAGGCAGCTGGCCATGCACATCCCCCAGGAAGTGAACACCTGTTCCTGATGTCCACCATTGTGTGCAAACCCTTCACCTTGTCGACTGTCCCCAACTCTCCCACATGTGATGGAGTGTCTGATTTGAACCAATGGATCTAATGACTGTGGACTTTACTCTGGTAATTTCATCTACCAAACCTACTAACTCCCCTGTGAACTTAGGATTCCCATTGCACTGTACAGAACTTCATGTCACCTACATCATTCACACACATGTATGTAAATAAACACCTCAACTCACACTTGTAGCCTCTGTGTTAAATTTAACCGGGTTTGTCACATATAGGTGATGACATGCTAAAGTAAGACTGTGCCGGAAAACCACTAGAGCAATCTAATCACTGAAATGTGATTTATGTTGATGTGACACATATGAGAGGTACACACTACTAGGTCAACACAACACGAATTCACCATGGCCATCAGATTCTTTGCCTCAGACATTGTGAACTGCCAGTACACACAAATGCTGAAGCAGTGGCAATCAGCCCACAGGTCCAGCATGCCAAGGATTGTCAGATGTATGGACACAGAGGAAGCACACCACAAACTGGTGCGCACCTTTATTATACATACACAACAAGTAAACTAAACATCAGATGCAAGGTACCCTCACATGACAGTGATCAAAAAGTAACCAAGAATGGCAGACATGCCAGCACAGGGGTGTATGGGATGATGCATCCGGGAACCATGAAAGGTTGCACTCTGTGACCGTATTGTGCGTTTCAGAGGTTACATGTCACCAGACAACAGCCAATGGACCCTGTGAATGACAGATATACAACAGTATTGAAATCACTAAATCACTGCATACATCTACAATACACATTACAAACACTATTTCACAGAGTTGTGAAAAGATCCGAAGATTCATGGCAGCACTGATTGGGAGGACATACTAACTCAAGGGACACATCAATGCAACAATCATGACACGTAGCATGCTGAAACACATATGCTCTCACAGTGCACAACACAGACACATATCAGGTGATGCAAGAATTGTTGACAACACATCACTGTATACTCACAATTAGGAGAAGAAGTTGTTGATGAGCTGAGTCCGGACATCCCCCTCACCCTCATCGTCACTCGCAACATGTCCCAGGCCCGGATCCTCCCATGCTGGCGGTTGATGGCCGTCATCATCTTCGATGAGAGGCACCTCCTCCCTCACTGCCATGTTGTGTAGCATGCAACACACAATAAATATCTTGCACACCTTTTCAGGTGCATATTTGAGGGCCCCTTCTGTCCGGTCCAGGCAGCGGAATCGGCTTTTCAGGAGTCCAAATGTCCGCTCAATCACTCGCCTGGTCCGCCCATGTGCTTCATTGAAACGTATCTGCGCTGGTGTGACAGGATTCCTAAGAGGTGTCAGCAACCACGGCATGTTGGGGTACCCGGAGTCACCTGCATACAAACAGCCAAACATGTCATGGGTCAGGAAAGAGCGTGTAATCCCAAGATACTTAAACACACAAGGTAAAGTGCAATTACACACCGACAAGCCAGGCACGCTGGTTCTGCAGCTGTGACATCATATGTGGTATCCTGCTATTCCGCATGATGTAGGCGTCGCGTGCTGAACCAGGGAAATGGACACAGAGATGTGAAATTGTCATGTCCGCAAGACATACCACTAGGGCATTAATAGAGTGAAAATGTTTACGGTTGCGGTAAGTCTGCTCATGGGCCTGTGGTGGTACCAAAGCCACATGTGTCCCATCAATTGAGCCGATGACATTTGGTATCCCTCCCAGTGCATAGAAATCTCCCTTTATGCCTGGCATTTGTTGTTGGTTGGGAAATCGGATGTATCGGTCCAGATACAACAACATTGCCTCCAAAACATCACGGAGAACACGACAGAACATGGTCTGTGACATCCCACCAGCACCAGCCACTGTGTTTTGGAATGTTCTGGTGGCAAAAAAATGTAGGGCTGCCATCACCTTCACCTTGGGGGTCAGCGCAGTTGGATACGCACACCCAGGTTGTAAATGTGGGGACAACTGCTCCTCCAAATCCTCAATCAGCTGGCTTGTGAAGCGGTACCGTCGGATGCAGTCACGTTCAGCCATGGTTGCAAGGTCCGGGAAGGGTCTGTGGACATTAGGTCTCATGCAGTACATAGGGAATCAAAGAAAGTATTTCAGTTCCCCCACATCTGTGGCTATGACCATGCCAAATACCACATGCTACATCACATCAGGACACAATTGAGTCAGGTGTGTGCAATTCAGCATGGACACATATGCCAGCCATGTGCCACTCACCTAACATGTCAGCTCCACATGGTGACACTACAAGTGCCATGCTCTGCTGTTGACAAACTGTGGGCCCTGTCACAGTACATCTGAACATATGTCACATACCAAACACACACCTCAATAACTAGTGAGGATAGTTGTGTTGTCAAAATGACGGGGGACTGGCAGTCACACACACGGGGAACATGTATTGCAACATGGACACAGTCACCATATAATGTCTGATGTACACGTTCCAACACAACCATCAGTTGTCTGCATGGCAAACGTGGATGTCTGTGACACACAGACACAACACCAAATCACATGCACAAAACTGATAGAGGTTTAGGGGGATTAACAACTCCCAGATACAAATATGTCCATGTGCCTAGCACCATACGCAAATACTCATGATGTACCACACACAGCAAGGCCAGGGACACACGTGACATATCATATGCAATGTAGGGTTCATGTAACATGGCAATACACAATGTGCCCCTGTAACTGTGCCCAGGCCACGTGTGTTGACCAGTAAAGTCCTCAATCACAGTAGGGAGGTGCATCACACACAATGCCTTTTTGTGAGCATGTGACATGGCACATCCTGGTAGTGTGTACCACATTGGGCACATCAAATATGACATGTGTAGACATGTACCCACACATGTAATGAAGCATGAATAGTGATTGCCTGTACTGTGTGACAGGCTGTCACTGTGTTGTCCAGCCCCTCAAAACATTTCGGTTGGCAGCTTCAGACCATCGAATGTAATGGCCACACAGGCGTGTGCGATTGTGAATGACGCGTCGGACACTTAGGGACCAAGGCGTACGCACGCCTTGGGCATAGACTGTAAATGCTAGATATGAGGGTGCGATTTGAGGAGACGCGTCGGACACTTAGGGACCAAGGCGTATGCACGCCTTGGTCATAGACTGTAATGGCTAGATACGCGGGTGCGATTTGAGGAGACGCGTCGGACACTTAGGGACCAAGGCATACGCACACCTTGGTCATAGACTGTAATGGCTAGATATGCGGGTGCGATTTGAGGAGACGCGTCGGACACTTAGGGACCAAGGCGTACGCACACCTTGGTCATAGACTGTAATGGCTAGATATGTGGGTGCGATTTGAGGAGACGCGTCGGACACTTAGGGACCAAGGCGTACGCACGCCTTGGTCATAGACTGTAATGGCTATATACGCGGGTGCGATTTGATAAGTCGCGTCGGACGCCTAGAATCCAAGGCGTACGCACTATTGGCTGTCTTGGAGACGAGCCTTGTGTTTTGCTACGTGTACGACGCGTGTGCTGCCAGATTCAGTTGGGCCACTACAACAATGTTGCAAATTCAATGGTGTCATGATGCAGAAAGTTTGAACGACGCGGAAGGCGTGTCCGATGCATTCAAAGTCATGGATTGGGCAAATTCGAATAATGCGAACGAGTCTGACCTATCTCTTTGGCCGCATCGAACAGATACTGCCTCTGTAGCACAGATATAAGGCTGTCTGTTCCCCAGAGACTGCACTTGCTTGCACTACATGCCACAGGACTGCATTTCATCACACCACTGCTGCTGTCTCTGCATCCTCAGTATCCTGCAATGGCACGTACTGTGGAGAGGGCCCCAGCATTCACTGAGGAGGAGAACCAGGCCCTGCTGGACAGCCTCCTCCCACAGTACTGCAAGCTGTATGGGAAACCAGGGGAGCAGGTGAGTGTGGAGTCCAATGCCTTGGCATTTGTACATGTAGTCTGACTGGCACTACTAGCATTGTGCTCACCAAGGGCAAGCATGCACACTGAGTAAGTTCAAGTTTCTGAGTGTGCTGATGCATGTACACAGCTGGCAATGTTTCTGATTGACTTACTGTCCTTTTTCCCTTATTTAAATGTGTTTATGTGTGACATACAATTGACTAATAGTGACACTTCCTGACATGCAAAACCTAGCATTGATGAAGAGGGGAATGTGACAATGTCTGCCATTCCAGTCATTTCAGCAACCAAAAACTGTAAGGGCAACTATGAACTGCTGCAATACACCAGACATGTAAGGGTACCAATCTGCAGGAGGGCCTCATGGTGGTTTGGGAATAAGAAATTGCCAGTTCATTGCAGTGAGATAGTTGGTGAAGAGTTGCACCACAGCTGCAGACCCTAGACCCCAGCTCTCCTCATCAGCTGTGTTGCAGATACAGTGCTGTATGCTTGGCTGTGAAAGTTAAGCAAACACCTGTAACCCCCACCCCCGGTAGCAAATTTTCTGACTCAATTGATATGTTGTTGTTGCCAGTGTTCACTAATCAATGTGGGTCATGCAATCTAGGGAGAGGCTGGGGAGGGGGTGTAAGTGGAGTGGCCCATGTGATTGGTCTACCCGTGCTGGTACACATCCTGTGCAACTCTGTGCCTCACAGTGTCCGGTCTGAGCAGTGAGTGGGTGTCCACTCTGAGGCCATCGGTCTGCCGGCACTGCCATGTCGTGAATTGGGGCTTGCACACAGGACAACTGCCCATTACCATAGTTGCACTACCTGTATACATGATATGCACTGCAAAGTTCAACAGGTGTGTACAACTGTGTGTTTGGGGACATGGGGCATGTGTAGTGATGTTGTCTCACATTGTCATCTTCACAGGTCACTGCCCATGAGAAGAATGAAATATGGCAGACCATCGCCCAGGAAGTTAGGTCGGTGGGGGTCTACAGACGCCGCATCCGGCACTGCCAGAAGAGGTGGCAGGACCTTCGTGGCTGGACCCGGAGGATAGCAGGGGTTCAGCTGAAGCTGTCGCCTCCTCGCAGGAGGGGCGGACGCCGGAACCTGACCCCCCACATGCTACGGATCCTGGCAGTGGTCTTTCCAGACCTGGATGGGCAGTTGAAGGCCAGACAGCAGCAAGGAGGGGGTAAGTCCATGCCTTGTTGGTGTATTTGGGTTAACCTGCAGTTTGCACACCTTCAGCCAAGTTACACTCCCACAGTTAGTCTGTCTACTCAGACAAGTTCCATGTGGCTATGTTTGGTGATGCCCCATTCACATCTGATGCCCAGGTTTGTCCCTTCCACTCTTTCACATGTGTCACTTGGGTTGTGTGTATTTACTATTGTCCAAGGGAATGTTGACAGCAACATCAGAAAAATGTACATTGACTTGAGCTACATGGGTGAGGCTAATCTGGGACATGTGCCAGATCATTTATGGATTATTAACCTGTGCTCTGTGTGTGCTCAACATCTCTGCACTAATTGCTGTTGTGGGTCAGCATAGGAGTGTGAGGTATTGACCACACACCCATGCAGCAGGCATGCACAATCGTGACACCTCAGACATTTGATGTGTATGAGTTCCAGTAAATGCATGGTTACCTGCATTGTGCTCCTGCTAATCCCATGTATCACATGGCCCATGGACAGGTCTGCCTTCTCCGGTCATCTGAGACACTCTGGCCTCCTAATCTGGTGTGTCAGCCTACACTTCGACCATTGTGAACGTTTATTATCATGTGTCTGACTCTGTGTCAAGCTGGCCTGCCATAGCTTTTTGTATTTCAGAGGTTTGCTATATGTTTGTCATGGACAGACATCTGACATGTGACTATTGGTTCTGCACACAGGGCAATACATATGTGTGTAGTCACTATAATGTGCATAATGGTGTATTCAACAGATTTGTGTCAGCAGCTTTACTATGTACTTGTGATGTCCTCTGTGATCAGGTATACAGGGTTGTAGACTCACAAACTGTGATGTGTCATGTTGCTTATGTGGCTTTATCATATTATATAAAATGTATGTAGCATGTGGTGACCATGTATACATGATCACTACCGGAGTTCCATTCACAGTGCAAACATGAGTGTGACACGCTGCTGAATGTGGAGTTGGCATGCACTGCCCCTGTGACAGTAGTCAGTACTGACTGATGGGCCAGACAGGCCTGTGGCCTTATGTTACACACTAATATCTGGGGCATGCTGTATTGTGACGTGTGTCTTGTACTGCAGCCACAGTGTGCTAACTTTAGGTTTCAAGACATGGGCCGTAATGGTGTCTGGTAATGGAAGTATGTTCATCATAGCAACAATGAGGTCATGCCATCACAAATGCAGTTCCAAAACCTGAGTCAGTGGCCTGGATTGTGACATGTGTGTCAGAACACACACATGACAGTAACGATCAGAGCAGATCAGAGTACTGGGTAGTCTGGTAATGCCTGCACATGTGCTGTCCGACATCATACATACTATGGGCTGATGGGTCCATTGTCATCATGGGTACAGAGGGCATGGTTCACTGGCAGACTGATGGGTGCCAGGTTCACCTATGTGTGGTAGATTGTGATGCTGTTTTTAAATGATGCCAGGGCTTGCACAGTGATGTGTTGCATTTAAGGTCATGTGTCCAGTAAACACAGGTGACTGATGTGAATCTGTTTCTCCTCCTTGTTCACAGCATCATCGGCAGACACTGGAGGGGACAGCTCTACGGACCGTGAGGAGGGGCGCAGCCAGACTGGTTCCGCTGTGGAGGAGTCGGAGGGAGCCAGTGGCACAGAGGGTGAGGGGAGCCACACTGAAGGTGAGTCAACAGCCACTACATCTGCTGCGGACGACGAAGGCTCAAGTGATGATTCCCTGGAGGAGGCAGGTGTGCCAACACCAGAGAACACTGACAGCGAGTCTGTCCCCGCCACCTCCACCATCTCCACCCTCCCAGTTGCTCCCATCCCAGATGTCCGTGGAGCCCCCCGTGTTAGGGCAAGAGTCTCCTTCAGTCCAGGCACCGCACCCCCTGCCTCTGTCTCCCCTGCTGCCCTGAGTGTGGAGTCTGTGGAACTGCTGAAGCAGATGCATGTGGGGCAGACATCAATGCTGAGTGTCCTCCATGCTCACACTAATCTCTTGATACAATTGGTGTCATTCGTGGAGGGCATGTCAGCAACCATGTCTGCCCAACAGCGGATCAGTCAGTCCATGGCCTCCTAACTGACGGCAGCAGTGTCCCTCCTCCAGCAGTCCCTCACCACACCTACCTCTGGCCCATCCACAATCCCCACTACCTCTCCGATCCGACCACACTCACACCTGCACTGTCACGCACAACACCAGACCTGAGCAGCACACGCACAGGGAAATCTAAGTCTAAACGCACCAGCACGCACACACAGGGGACTGATGGCACACACACAGGGGATAGGGTACAGACGCACAGACAACCATCCACAACCACTCCGCAGTCCTCAGACACCTCTCCCACCAAAACCTCTTCCCTGGACTCCCCTGCAAACCCCCCTTCTCAGAAGCTCTTCCTCTGTGAGCTTGGCCTCTTCCCCTCAGATACACCTGGGCCAACTCACAAGGGGAAGAGGAAGTCACCTCGCCGGGAGGGTATACCCCCCCGACTCCGCACACCCTCCCCCAAGAGCAGGGACACTGAGACCCCCACCCGGAAATCCCCAAGAACCAGGAAAACCCAACAACATTCACACACTCCCACCACACACTCTCCGTCCTCAAGCTCCCATGCCACCACTCCTTGTGTTCCCCCGCCACACCCTGCCCCAGGTTCACCCACCCACCGGTGGCACATCCCCAAAGTCATTAGGCCCTCCCCCCCTTCCACAGACACTTACACAACTCCCGCCCCTCAGCCTGTTCCTGCTACTGCAGTGGAGCCCGTGTCCCCCCCAACTGTCCTGGCCACTGCAGTGGAGCCCCCGCCCACTACATCGGACATCCTCACTGCAGTGGAGTGTATACCCCCCCCATGTGTCGTGGCCACTGCAGTGGAGCCCCAGCACACTCCATCGGACATGCTCACTGCAGTGGAGACCCCACACACTAATCATGACCCATCCACTTCAGTTGCTCCTGTGACCCCTGTACCCACCACCACTCCACTGCCCCATTCTTGTGCCCCCTGATCCTGTCCCTGCGGTGCCTGGCCTGCCACCATAGATGCCCCTCCAAAGGGTGATGTCCCCTACTGTGTGTCAGTGCAGGCAATCTATGGGTGACATGTTGTCAGTTGTCCCCCATCATGGACTAATTTCATGGACCAACCATTGGCATTTTTGCATTCCGGACTGGACTTTTCCCCTTTACGTTGCTGAATAAAGTTATTTTTTGTTATTTCTTTGAATTGCATCTCATGTACATGATGTTGCTAAGGAGTGTACTTAAGTTGCTGTTGTGCTATTGTCATTTGCCAAAAAGTGATATGATGTTGTGATGTGTCTCATGTGTGCCATGGTACATGAGTCATATTGCAGTATGTCTCCAAATCATCATTCGGTGTCAAGTCAGATTCTCATGATCACAACTGCTTTTTCACAGGGATTGGGACAGCCTTTGAAGTACTTCACATCTTTGTTTTCCACTGTTGCACAGGTTTAGTGCTGACATGTGTGCACATCTTACTTCTTACTTACTCGAGCCGTCAGCACCAGACCTGCATTTTGATGCATGGGTGATGAACAAGTCATCTGTGTAATTAGTGCAACTTGCCATACATATGTTTGGAGTATGTGCTGGTGACTTAAGGGACACTGCAGGACACAGGCTGATGTGACCAGAACCTGCAGGCAGAATTAATAGGTGGCTCACTGGCAGACTTCTAGTCTGACATGATTTGGCCCTGCACAGACGACTGTTTGCACAGCTGAGGTTACACATGAGTGGAGTCACCTCATGGCAGTGTGTAATCCTGTGTCATTGACTGGGCCCATGTGTTGTGTTCTGTGTGCATGTCTCAGTGGGTTACCTTGCTTTTTTCCACAGAGCCTACATTCCCTGCAGATGTTCCTGACTGTGATGCTTACTGAGTTGTCCTGTGTTTGCCGTAGGTGTTAGGACTAGGTTTCCTGGGATGTGGGTGCATGGTAAATACTGGTCATATGAGAGTCATCGGTGGGTGTGTTTGATGTAATGGCCCTGGTACGTGTGCAAACTCCCATGGGACATAATCAGGATTCACCACGGCACTTTGGTGTTGCCAAAACCAGGTTGTTTTCACTTTGTGGTGGCTTCATGTGACTGGGTAACTTGTATGTGTGTGTGAGTGCTCACACTCATCAGATCCTAGCCTTCAATGTCTGATGCTGTGAAAATGTGTTCTTTGTGGGTCTCCATGTGCTCTCCATTGGTCTGGGACTGTGCCAAGGATCCCAATGTGTCAGATAAGTGTCACGTCATGCACATGTACCTCATAATATACAGTGTGGGAGTCATTTGCAAGGGATGTTGCCTGGCCATGTGTGATGTGTTTGTACTCCTTGGATCCCCCCTCCACCCCTGGGATTGTCATCGGTGCATGTGCAATGTCAGGAGTCCATGTGGGCTTGGCTGCTGCTCATTGTTGCAGATCAAGGTGTGTGGCATTTGGAGTGGGCATATGTGAGTGTTCTCATGTCTAGGACCCTACATACATAGTGGGCTCACATCACAGCCCATGGCCGTTTAGTTTTCTGAGTGAGTGTGATGGCAGTTTGGCTGTCACTACATGCCACAGTGCACACATGTGACTGTGCTCCACAGTAGGGTGTACATCCAAATTTGTAATCGCAGAGGGCTCATCATACAGGCTAGTGTCGCCACAAAGTGGGCTCCTTGTGGGTATTGATGGAGTGGGTCTGTCTCTTGCTGTGTTTGTTGCTGTGCAGCCCAGCTTAGGTCACATGAGTGTGTTGTGGAACCACTCATGTCACAATGGCTGATTGCCCACATAGAGGTAGCCAGTTCCTGTGGGACTTCTGGATGTCAGTGTGTACACATATATCTGTTTTGAGTTAAACCCCACATGATGTGTGTCGTACTAGCCTGAGTACACTGAGACACACACACATGTTGTGTTCATTATGCAGTGTGGGGCTGGCTGGCTGGATGTGTTTGTGCACCTGCACCCATGCATTGGTATGGCTTTTCCAGACATTGCCTGGAAGTCGGGTGTAGGTATTGCCGTACTGTCCCTGGGACTCCTACCTCATCATTCGGCGCATTCTTCATGGTTATTATGTTCCATTGCTGCCATGGTATGGGTCTTGATCACCTGATGGCTGCAATCTACACAGAATTCCTTGGTATGTGTGTCTGTTTGTGTGCATATGTGTGTATGCATTCTGGTGGCCACTACTTACATTGTGTAATTGTACATTGGAGGCATTGTCAGCCCCCATGTGTACTGCTACTCTGCACATGTCAGAGGGATGTTAGTCGACGCTGGACACTTCCACTCAACAGATCTGTGTTTGTTTGCAACACACCCACTACTTAGCCACTACATTGCTTGTGGTGTTACGACCAGGAATCTGACATGCAGATTTGCATTGGCTGTCATTTTTGGACAAGCACTCACATTTAGCTCACTGAGGTGGGGTGGGGTCTTGCCCCATTGA
Source organism: Calotriton arnoldi (assembly GCA_963921515.1). Classification (NCBI taxonomy): domain Eukaryota; kingdom Metazoa; phylum Chordata; class Amphibia; order Caudata; family Salamandridae; genus Calotriton; species Calotriton arnoldi. The sequence continues at coordinate 977,029 of CAWUFW010001951.1, forward strand.
TGCAATGTTCCCGATATGTATGGATTTAGGATGCCACACTCACCTTTTGGTCAGAGTAGGGTGGGAGGGATCAAGTCCCATTAGCACGATGTACCACGTTTGGTGGTGTTTTTGACTACACATCCACCTTTTGCTCACAGATGTGATGTGAGTTACAGTATGTTTCCCTTTCAGTGTCACTGTTTCTGGGACTTCACACACAATACACAATCTTGGCATGATGGTAGGGTGAGGGGTGTTTGGTCTACAAGCCATATGGGTGGGAATGCTGGTAGTGATAGGCATCCCCCCTTGTAGGTAGAGTATGCTGGTAGTGATAGGCATCCACCCCCATGTAGGTTGGGACTGCTGGTGGTGATAGGCACCCCCCCTATGGGTTAAGGACTAGGCATCCACCCCTATGGGCTGGAGAATGCTGGTAGTGATAGGCACTCACCCCCATGCAGGTGGAGTATGCTGGTAGTGATAGGCATCCACCCCCATGCAGGTAGAGTATGCTGGCAGTGATAGGCACCCCCCCTTGTAGGTAGAGTATGCTGGTAGTGATAGGCATCCACCCCCTATGGGCTGGAGGATGCTGGTAGTAATAGGCACTCACCCCCATGCAGGTGGAGTATGCTGGTAGTGATAGGCATCCCCCTTGTAGGTAGAGTATGCTGGTAGTGATAGGCATCCCCCCTTGCAGGTAGAGTATGCTGGTAGTGATAGGCATTCCCCCTTGTAGGTAGAGTATGCTGGTAGTGATAGGCGTCGACCCCCTATGGGCTGGAGGATGCTGGTAGTGATAGGCACTCACCCCCAGGCAGGTGGAGTATGCTGGTAGTGATAGGCATCCCCCCTTGTAGGTAGAGTATGCTGGTAGTGATAGGCATCCCCCCTTGCAGGTAGAGTATGCTGGTAGTGATAGGCATCCACTCCCATGTAGGTTGGGACTGCTGGTGGGGATAGGCATCCCCCCCTATGGGTTAAGGACTAGGCATCCACCCCCTATGGGCTGGAGAATGCTGGTAGTGATAGGCACTCACCCCCATGAAGGTGGAGTATGCTGGTAGTGATAGGCATCCCCCTTGTAGGTAGGGTATGCTGGTAGTGATAGGCATCCACCCCCATGTAGGTTGGGACTGCTGGTGGTGATAGGCATCCCCCCTATGGGTTAAGGACTAGGCATCCACCCCCTATGTGCTGGAGAATGCTGGTAGTGATAGGCACTCACCCCCATGCAGGTGGAGTATGCTGGTAGTGATAGGCATCCACCCCCTATGGGCTAAACACTGCTGGTAATGATGGGCACCCCCCCGCCCTATTGGTTGTGCCTGCTGGTAGTTATGGCTATCTACCCCACATGGGTGTTGAACTTGCCGTCTGCAGGGTATGCGTCGATTCCTGTTGTTCATTCGGTCATAGACGTACAGTGCAGGGATGACATGCGCGATCGGATACATGCTTGGTTCGTCTCGTACCCGCTGTTCGTGTTGTGGCGTGAATCGACGCGAAGCGACTCCTGTTCCGGATGCTGAGACGTCCCGTCAGTGGCGAACCGTTCGGCGCGTAGGAAGTGCGCATCATACTTGCCTGGCCGGAAGCTGCTGTTTAAATGCCTCCGGACGAGTCAATTTCAGCGGTTATGGTTCCGGCTCGTACGGAAAATGTTGCTGATTTCGGAGCCTACGGCTCGGTCGGCAATCGGACACATTTGCGCATCGTACTTCCTTGCCCGGATGGATCGGCTCCGGGACCGAGTGGGTCGTAAGGTAAGGCTACGGACGGCTCTCGGAGGGCTGTCCGACCCAGATCGGAATCGGCCCCATAGTGCCTGTCCACTCTGATGGAGGAGCCGGAGGGCAGACTCGCCCTCTTAAAATCAGCCTGAAAATACGACAGCACACTATTTTCTCTGGAAGGTGAAGCCAAGATTAACCTGGACAGAGTTTGAATAAGGGGTGTTGGTGTCCTTGCAGGTGGGCACACTGCCCGCCTTTCATGGAAGCAGGAACATTAATGTATGCATACCCCACCGTGCCCCTCCCTCCCACAGCCTGTTCTTCATCTGTGTCAGCAGATTATGTGTAAAAGGTAAGTGCCCCAGCTGAAGGCTTTTAAGCATCAGAATTGCGAGCCTCAGCAGTCCAGTCTGAAGACACTCAGCTCTAGTGTGCAATGGGACCCGTACAGGCCGCTTGAAGCACATTTTATTATCTCACATGCATCCAGGATGAAACTGCTTTAAAACAAGTTACTAGTTTTATTCAAAGTTTTCTTGAGTGCATACCAGCATAGATATGGTGCCGGGAACAACTTGTTTACAGTACCCTGATAATAAAACCCCATGGACTCACCCATGTGCAAATTCAAAGCCGTCTCTTGGAGCATTTCCCTCCACGTTGCCCAGCAATCCATAATGGCTGCGTTCTTTAACCGTTCCAATATGGGTTGGCATTCTAGTCTTTGCTGCATGGGAGTGAGGCTGACACATGCGGGCCATGGCAAGAGAAGAACCTTGCCTCCCCCAAGCTGAGCCAGCAGCAGCCACATGCTAGAGTGGACAGAGACGGACCTCGGTGTCTCTCGTAAACCACCAAGGTAAGGTAAGGCTATAATTTATTTTTAACAAATAACTAGTTGTCAAGGCGGAATTGTATGAGGCGTATTGGGGGGCAGGAGTGTGAGTTTGGTAAACAAACATGAAGGCAAGCCACAGTGTTAGGGCCGCAGGGAGACTGAAAGATCTTCTTTTCCAGCTGTGGATGGGCGGTGCACTAATACTCTGCCTGCTCTTTGAACTCTGCGGAATTTCACAGAGTTTTTAAGTCACTCCACGGAATTCTGTGGAGTAAAACTCCATGAGCTCCACCCACCCTTAATCCTAGTATCTCTCAACATCTAACATTAAAATCTAGTTTGAAGCAGCCATTTTACCCACAACATACACACAGATAAAAGTCTAGTAGGACAAATACAGGGTCCTTTAGCAACCAGACAGGCGATACACAAGAATTGTCCTAGCAACCTGTCTGCGTCCTTTGAAGGGCACAGAGCATTCACATGTGCTTCAGAGAGACCTGTCATGCAAGGTATGACACTGGGGTGTCAACAGGAGAGGCACAGACCCCCACCCTGCATATTGTATTGAGCTCAGAGAAGTAATCTCTTTTTATTCAGTCTGCCTATTGTGTGCCCCTGGGAGGATTTTCACACCTCTTCCCAGGATGAGCGGTGTCTGGGAGAGGCTGGAGAGTTAAAGCCTCCAAGCAGAGAAAAGGTAACTTTCTAAAAGTAAAATTTCCATAATGTTTATTAAAATGAGTATTAAAATCTGCCTTCACCATAGAATTGTATTTTTAACAATAATAAAAAAATAGTGGTTTAATTATTTTTGTAGCTGGTCTCTTTCCTGAGTTAAAATTATTAGTATGTTAGAATTAGTATTTTAATTCACAGTCTGGTTTTCTACATAGGATGAACAATGGCTATTCTATAGAATGTATGAGAAACATTACTTTGCAGTCCTATCATTAAGAAAATAATCATTTTTTTAATGTAGCATTTTTTAGAATTCTTCTATCCTAACAGTAAGGAAAAAAGATACATATATGTGCCAGCAACAGTCATTAGTTGCAACCCCATTGTCAAATAGGCATCTGCATATTTTATTTAGTCTTGAGTGATCAGTCCAGTTTAATATATTCAACAACAGGGCTGATTTCCAAAGGAGAAATCCACAATTACGAATCTCAAAAGTCTGAAATAGTCCCAATCTTATTTTTGTTTGTATTTCTCAATGTTGTACACTAGTTTGAAATGGTCCCAGAACAAAGCAATGAAAATGTCAATATATCATGCTACAGTTTATTGTCTGTGCCACCATGTGCTACCACAATAAAAGCCAATAGACATGTCACATTAACTTTCTGAAAATGCATGCTAATCGAATCCAGGGATAGAAATGCACCACCACAAATGATAGTAATCACGCATAAACATCACACCTGAAATTAAAATTTCTGAATATGTGCGTTCCTTAGAAAACATACAAAATGTATTCCAAGCCTAAGTAATGCACTCATGCATATGAAACACCATGAAACATTTGACACTGATGCCTGCAACACATTTGTTTGTATTTTACACATGCATATTTAAAATATGCAAAAGGGCACATAGTACACACCCTTTTGCATATTTTACATATGCACATTGTAAACATGCTTGTCGCCAAAATGTCTAGGAAATGCTTTGCCATATACAATAAGGCAAGCCTTGGAAGGAGTGGTTTGCTATAGTGAAGCTCTCATGAGAGGTGCTGGGGGGGAGGGGGGTAATTGGTTTATGATATTAGTGGTAGGTGGACATAATATCCACTTTTTAATATCGACATACATTAATATCGAGTTTAGTATATCGATAGTATTAAATATCGATGTTATGTATATCGATGTTAAAAATATCGATATTTAGGGGCCGATTCCGATCTCGGTCGGAGGCGCACCCAATACCATTCGGTCGGGAAAAAAGCCATGCGAAAGCCTGTTTCCCGACCGATCCGTACAGTACACCGAACGAGCAAGTACGATGCGCACAACAGCAAAAAATCCGGCCGAGCCGTACTCACCCAAACCAGGTCCTGTTCTCCGACCGAGGCGAATCCGGAAACGCCGAATCGAGTCGCACGGAAGGAAAAATGCAGCCCCGTCCGGCCGGACAAGTACGATGCGCTTTCCGTACGCTCCGAACCTGTCGCTACGCACGGCACGTCAAAGCATCCGGGAGAGGTGCACATAAGCTCCGATTCGCGCCACAACACGATCCACGGCTCCGAGACGAACACGGCACCGACGAGGACGACACGAAGCGACGAGGACGAGGCGAAGCGACGAGGACGACGCGAAGCAACGAGAAGGACGAACGACACGAACCAACCATGAATCCCTTCGTCCCGATCATACCAATATTCTACATTTACTACCGGAACAGGCACGGACGCGTACGGCGCAGAAGGTAAGCCAGACACCAACCACAAAACACATACAACACATACACGACACATCACACACACACACGGGGATGCTGAATATACTTACACCAGCAACAGCAGCACCATAGGGGCGGGATGCCCATCACCAATGCCACATATGCACACAGGGGCCTGAATGCGCACCACCACCCCTACCCAGGGGGGGCAGGATGCCTACCACTACTACCACCCTTAGCCAGGGGGGCTGGATGCCTACCACTACTACCACCCTTAGCCAGGGGGGCTGGATGCCTACCACTACTACCACCCTTAGCCAGGGGGGCTGGATGCCTACCACTACTACCACCCTTAGCCAGGGGGCTGGATGCCTACCACTACTACCACCCTCACCCAGGGGGGCTGGATGCCTACCACTACTACCACCCTTAGCCAGGGGGGCTGGATGCCTACCACTACTACCACCCTTAGCAAGGGGGCTGGATGCCTACCACTACTACCACCCTTAGCCAGGGGGGCTGGATGCCTACCACTACTACCACCCTTAGCCAGGGGGCTGGATGCCTACCACTACTACCACCCTCACCCAGGGGGGCTGGATGCCTACCACTACTACCACCCTTAGCCAGGGGGGCTGGATGCCTACCACTACTACCACCCTTAGCCAGGGGGGCTGGATGCCTACCACTACTACCACCCTTAGCCAGGGGGGCTGGATGCCTACCACTACTACCACCCTCACCCAGGGGGGCTGGATGCCTACCACCACTACCACCCTCACCCAGGGGGGCAGGATGCCTACCACTACTACCACCCTCACCCAGGGGGGCTGGATGCCTACCACTACTACCACCCTTAGCCAGGGGGGCTGGATGCCTACCACTACTACCACCCTCACCCAGGGGGGCTGGATGCCTACCACCACTACCACCCTCACCCAGGGGGGCAGGATGCCTACCACTACTACCACCCTCACCCAGGGGGGCTGGATGCCTACCACTACTACCACCCTCACCCAGGGAGGGCTGGATGCCTACCACTACTACCACCCTTAGCCAGGGGGGCTGGATGCCTACCACTACTACCACCCTTAGCCAGGGGGGCTGGATGCCTACCACTACTACCACCCTCACCCAGGGGGGCTGGATGCCTACCACCACTACCACCCTCACCCAGGGGGGCAGGATGCCTACCACTACTACCACCCTCAGCCAGGGGGGCTGGATGCCTACCACGACTACCACCCTCACCCAGGGGGGCTGGATGCCTACCACTACTACCACCCCCACTCATAGGATGGACAATGCATGACACAACCAGCACACCACAACCTAGGGAATGCAAGATAAAGACATCCCCCCACCACCATGACAAGCGTGTGTAGGCTGTGTCAAATGCCTACAACACCGAACATGACTTTGAACATACAATGTGACCCCCTAGCACATGTGCCACACATATATGTGTGTGGCACCCACAATGCAAGCAGCCCATGACCATTGTGGCAATGGGGCCTAAACCCCCATCATCACAGTGACCAAAAGGTAAGTGTGGGGTCCATAGCTGAAGCACATTTTGACCATTGTGGCAATGGGGTCTAAACCCCCATCATCACAGTGACCAAAAGGCAAGTGTGGGGTCCATAGCTGAAGCACATTTTGACCATTGTTGCAATGGGGTCTAAACCCCCATCATCACAGTGACCAAAAGGCAAGTGTGGGGTCCATAGCTGAAGCACATTTTGACCATTGTGGCAATGGGGTCTAAACCCCCATCATCACAGTGACCAAAAGGTAAGTGTGGGGTCCATAGCTGAAGCACATTTTGACCATTGTGGCAATGGGGTCTAAACCCCCATCATCACAGTGACCAAAAGGCAAGTGTGGGGTCCATAGCTGAAGCACATTTTGACCATTGTGGCAATGGGGTCTAAACCCCCATCATCACAGTGACCAAAAGGCAAGTGTGGGGTCCATAGCTGAAGCACATTTTGACCATTGTGGCAATGGGGTCTAAACCCCCATCATCACAGTGACCAAAAGGCAAGTGTGGGGTCCATAGCTGAAGCACATTTTGACCATTGTGGCAATGGGGTCTAAACCCCCATCATCACAGTGACCAAAAGGGAAGTGTGGGGTCCATAGCTGAAGCACATTTTGACCATTGTGGCAATGGGGTCTAAACCCCCATCATCACAGTGACCAAAAGGCAAGTGTGGGGTCCATAGCTGAAGCACATTTTGACCATTGTGGCAATGGGGTCTAAACCCCCATCATCACAGTGACCAAAAGGCAAGTGTGGGGTCCATAGCTGAAGCACATTTTGACCATTGTGGCAATGGGGTTTAAACCCCCATCATCACAGTGACCAAAAGGGAAGTGTGGGGTCCATAGCTGAAGCACATTTTGACCATTGTGGCAATGGGGTCTACACCCCCATCATCACAGTGACCAAAAGGTAAGTGTTGACAAAGAAAGAGCTGCAACTGCCAAACTGCATGGATCATTCCTGGTCACAGAACGAAAAACTCATCTGTGGCAAAGTAGTGTATGTGTCCCATTGCAACATAAATTGGGTGAGCCAAATACTGCAGTGCAAATGAGACATTCCTTTGGCCATGTGCAGACAAACAACACCCATGGGGGCTGACACCGTCAACATTCATCAATGACACAATGACAGAAGTGACCATCAGAATGCAGAACCACATATTTGCACCAATGGGCACACAAATGCAGATATCCTGTGGAGACAGCAGATGTGAGGTGAACAGATACCATACCATGGCAGCAATGGGACACACAAACCATGATCACTGTGCTGACCGATGACCTAGGAGTCCCAGGGACAGCAGGGGAAACACACCAAACAACATACAGCCAATGGCACACCCAAGATATGCCAATGCAGTGGTGCAGATGCACAAACACAAACAGGCAGACCAACACTGTCATCATACACAGCAGGTGAGGGGGGTGCCAGTGTCCCCAGGCAACCACACAACACATGAGGAGAGCTGAATACCAATCATACAGATGTGCATACACTGCCACACTAAGGTAACTCATGGATCCAAATCCCCTATGTGGGCAAGCAGGCATTGTCAGATGAGAGGGAGCACAAAACACACATGTCACACAGGCACGTAGGATCAACAACTGACACAGCAAGACACAGACACACCACAGCACCACCCCCAGGGCCCCCACAATGTGGAGACCCTTGGCTGCATAAAAATCCCACTCTGATGACAAAGCTGAATGTGGTTCACACTGTGAACCACAGTCATGTGTCCTGAGCAACAAACTACCATCACACCGACACAAGCACAAATCAATCAGCATGGCCAGTAAGCCAAGGCTAACATGGAGGCAGGGGTCTAGCTGGGCAACAACTCCCATCTGCACACACTCAAGACCACACCCCTCGACCTCCAACAATGTGCAGCAGTGAAGTACACATGCACTGGTGACATTGCACATGCACCCATGACTATTCCAGGGTGGTGGGTGGGAACCAAGGTGCAGAAACACATCACACATGGCCACTCAACAAGACTCCTGAATGTCTGACACACTGCACACTACGCTGTACATGGACATGACGGCGATACCACACCAACCAATGGGATCCCAGCCACAGTCACACACCAATGAAGAAGCCAAGGTCACCCACAAAGAACACACATAGACAACAACCAACATCGCAGCCCGGACCCTGAGGAGTGCCAGCAGTCACACACACAACGTGTCACAATAACTTAAAGATAACACGAACTGAAAATCACATGACAGGGGCAAACAACAAGTGCCAAGGGGAAACCTGACTGTGACCCATCTGCGTCTGCACACAAACTCAGCCCTGACAGCAAACACACCTATGGGTGACACCCTGATGACCAGTAATGTGCCATGCACCCACATCACAGAGAACACAGGGAGAAGACTTTGGGGGAACATAGCTCAAGTCAGCAAGCATCACAAACAGGTACAACACTAGGGATCACAGCATGCGCAGATAAATGGAAGTGAACACACAGACATGCACATACAACACACACCTTGGGCACAGGCAATGTCACACGTGTACACACTGCCATGAGGGGACTCCACTCCTGTGTGAGGAAAGCTGTGCCATATGTTGCCTCAGTAGGGCCCCATCATGTCAGCTGAGCACTTGGTCACACAATCAACAATTAGCACCAAATGAGGGCTCCCGTCACATCAGCCTGGTCATGGATGTGCCAACGGAATCATCAGCACAGATCCAACACACTTGTATAGCAATGTTGCACTGACTACACGGATGAGTCCTTCCCCATTGATGCCCAAACCTGCATGTCCAGTGGAGATGGCAACACGGTCAGGGAAGTAGACAAATCCAACAATGGCAGGCACAACAGATGTGCAGGGGTGGAAGCCACAGATATGAAATTGCTAATGTAAGTAGGAAATCCCATTGCCAAATACTGAACACATGACACCCTCAGATGCTGCTATGGATGACATGGATACACCACATGATAGGACACATTCCCCCTGGACCACATGGGTTCCTGCACAGTAACACTTCATAATCATGAGACCAGATATCACCATCACTGCAGCAAGGGCATGGTTAGCAGCACCAACAACATGTACATCTGAAGCATGAGCACTAGAGAAAAGAAAGTTGCTTTATTCAGCATATGTGTTGAATGAAAACGACGTCCAGAAAAAAAGAGCAAAGGCCAATGGCCAGTCCATTGTCAAAGTTCAAACAGGGTGACACTGGCAGATGTCACCCTACGCATGCCTGCACAAAACCAGGGACAATCCACTAGGAGGGGCAACCGGGGGCAGGCCAGGCACCGCAGGGACAGGATCAGGGCTCACCAGGGGAGTCAGGGAAGGGGTGGTGGGTGCTGGAGAGCCACTGACAACTGCAGTGGAGGTGTCTGACATGGTGTGTGCCGGCACAACTGGGGGGCATGACTCAGATGTCGTGGGTGCCGGCACAACTGCAGTGGACCCTGCAGATGGAGTGGACAGGTCCGCCACTGCAGTGCCCAAGTCAGACAGGGCGGTAGTGGACTCCACTGCAGTGCCTACCTCCAGGGGAGGAGAATGGGGAACAGGCAAGGTGGGTTGGACAGAGGGGGAGGACACCCTCACCACATCAGTGGCACAGACAAGCGCAGCGGGGGTGTGGTGCTGGGAGAGCAAGTGGCAGGGGGAGAAGGCCTGATCCTCTTGGGGATGGTATATCTGTGGGTGGGGGAACCTGGGGCAGGGTGTGGTGGGGCACCTGTGCAGTGGGGGCCTGAGGGATGGAGGACGGAGACCTTGTGCCTGAGCTGCAGGGCGGTGGCGGGGTCTTGCTCTTAGGACTCCGGGGGACATGCGGGTGGGGGCCTCAGTCCGTCTGCGCCTGGGGGAGGGTGTCCGGGGGCGAGGGGCACTCTGCTCCGTGTGGGTGGGCTTCCTCTTCCCCCGGGATGCTGGAGCAGCTTCATCGGTGGGGAAGAGGCCGAGGTCACAGAGGAAGAGCTGCTGTGACTTTGGGGTTGCAGGTGAGGCAAGGGAGGGTGCTTTGGAGGGAGAGGGAACTGAGGACTGCGCAGTGCATGTGGATGCGTGTGTGTGTTCCAGGGCCCCATCCCCTGTGAGTCTGGCTTCAGTCCCCTGAATGTGTGTGCGTGTGCGTTTTGTCATTGGCGTGTGTGTCAGTGTGCTGGATGTGTGTGTGCTGGTGTGTGCCTGTGCCGGTGTGTGTGTGCTTGGGATGGGTAAGGTGCTGGGGAGTGTGGATGGAGCAGAGGCAGGAGGGGTGAGGGACCGTTTGAGGAGGGACACTGCTGCCGTCAGGGAGGAGTCCATGGACCTATTGCCCCTCTGTAGGTCAGACATGCCCGATGAGATGCCCTCCATGAACGACACCAGCTGAGTCAACAGTGTGGTGTGCGCATGGAGGACACTCAGCATGGCTGTCTGGCCTACATGGAGCTGGCGAAGGAGGTACACAGACTCCTCACTCAGGGCAGCAGGGGACACAGGGGCAGGGGCTGCGGTGCCTGGCCCAAAGGAGACACGCTCCCGGACATGGGAGCCTCCACGGACCTGGGGAATGGGAGCCGATGGGAGGGCGGTGGTGGTGCTGGTGGTGGCGGGGACAGCAACACTAGCTGGGGTGTGGTGGCTGCTGACACCCGCCTCCACAAGGGAGTCATCCTCCGAGTTGCTCTGGTCCTCAGCTGAGGTGGATGGTGCTGAGGACTCCTCGGTGTGGCTCCCCTCGCCCTCCGTGCCACTGGGTCCCTCCGACCACTCCTCGGCTGCTGACCCAGTCTGGCTCTCTGGCTCCTCCTGGTCCGTGGAGCTGTCCCCTTCCGTGGCCATGGATGTATCTGCAAACAATGGGGAAACAGACAGACATCAGTCACCTGCACAAAACGCACACACCACTGTGAGCACAGCACATCACAGAGCAAGCCCTGGCATCATTAGTTGTACATTGCTAAAAGTGCCCTAACTGAACAGGAGAAGCCAATTGTCAGACTGATGCCAAGCATGGCACTCACATCCCACATGGCCTTGCACCCATCTGTCTGGTGTCTGTTGGATTGCAACACCCCAGTGTGGACACATGCACCAAGTACACAGTAGTTGGACAGTGCAGAGGACACGGTGTGGCATGTGGACATGCACACATCACAGCTCTTGCCACTGAGTCAGTACAGGTTTCCGGATGAAAGGGATGCCCAGAGTCAAATAGGAAATGCATGTGATGCATACCAGCGACAGACACCATGATGCACCCATGTCCTGATAGCCAGCGCCACCATGGTGTGCATGTAGCACATGTCACTCCCCTGCAGGCTCACCAATCAGTAGACACATGCCATGGCGGAGGCATGACTGCAAAGTCATACATCACTGTCTCAGTGATGTATGACTTTGCAGCCAGACAACAACACTCTGCACTGTGTCACAATAGTAGGTCATGGGGAATGCAAGTCCTGGAGCTGCACAAGTGCACATGTACATCCCCCCACAACCCATCCTCTTAACCCTCATCTGTCCAGGTCATACCTATTGGACATATGGGAGACCTGTGACACCACCCTCTGAACCTGAGCCCCTCACACTCTGCTGTGAATGGGGAACAGCTGCCTGAACTTCACATTCACATGCCCCAGTCTGCATGGGCAGCTGATCAGACACCTATGTGACACACAAGTATCGTCTCCTATGGTCACATCTCCAGTGGCATGCTGAGCCCCTACCAAGAAACTCCACAGCAGTCCTGGCGACTAATCCACAGCACACTGACACAGAGGCAGACACCTGAGGGGTCAAATCACTGCGCACAATGTGTCAGCTGATACACGGGAGTGGGAGTACAGAGTGTATTGTATGGCCTGGAGTAGGCATGACTGTCCAGCCCCACATGAATGAGGGATGAGCCCTGGACTGTAGGCAGCTGGCTAAGTATGTGTGACACACGTCATATACATACTCCTGGGGCCCAAACATTGTTCCCACCCGCAGCATGGGTGTGTGCCAGATACCCCAGCCACATGTGGTGGATCAGCTCAGCAATTGGACCACAGATCAAAGTAACACGCTGAATACATGTCAGAATACAGGCATTGTGTAAGCAATGGACCCACCCATGATGCCCACCACAGAGTCAGGGAAACAGATGCTGTCTCCCACCTTGAGTCAAGCAAACTGCAAGGACACAGTCCTAAATGACAGAATTCCCTGCATGTAAGGGCCACACCTGGGTATCAGATGAGGAGTGGGCAGTGCACAATAGAGGGACATGGCTCCTGGACAACATGACTGCTGTACTGTGGCAGTTTAACCAGGCCCGAGGAGGGCACATAGCATGTTAGACAGAGTTCACAGTGCAGTCTTTGACTCCCCCCTCCTTGCTGCTCTCTGGCCTTCAGCTGCCCATCCAGGTCTGGAAAGACCACCGCCAGGATCCTGAGCATGTGGGGGGTCAGGGTCCGTGTTCCGCCCCTCCTGCGAGGAGGCGACAGCTTCAGCTGGACCCGTGCAATCCTCCGGGTCCAGCCCCGAAGGTCCTGCCACCTCTTTTGGCAGTTGCGGATCCGGCGCTTGTAGACCCCCACGGACCGGACAGCACGGACGATGTCCTTCCAGATCTCCTGCTTCCGATGGGCAGAAGCCTGTCAGGATGACAAAGTGATAAGGCCATTACTACACATGCAACATATCCGTGCATGACACAGTTGCATATACATGTCGCAATCACAGGGGCACATGGTGCACACAGGCAGTGCACGGCTGCCCATGGACAGTTTTCCAGAAGTCACTACATGGTATCATTGCATGGGGAGTAAAACCCTGTTCAGAAGCACTGTCACTGCACCATACCTGTCCAGTGCAAGTCACTACACACTATGGGGGGTGACAACTACTCAGTGAGCCTGCTAGCCAGTGGCGTGCAGACTCTCAGCCTTGCTAGTCAGACAAAATGCACATTCAGAAAGGCAGTGCACAGGACACTCACCTGCTCCCCTGGTGTCCCATACAGCTTGCTGTACTGTGGAAGTAGGCTGTCCAGCAGGGCCTGGTTCTCTTCAAGGCTGAAGGCTGGGGCTCTCTCCACAGTACGTGCCATTGCAGGGTCCAGAGGGGCAGAGACAGCAGCAGTGCAGTGGCAGATGTCGTCTTGGAGCATGTAGTGCAGGCAAGTGGGCTCTCAGGGGAACAGCCAGCAATATATATGTGCTGGAGAGGCAGATACTGTCCCTTGTGTTCAAAGTGATAGGTCCAAGTCATTTGCATCTTCTGAATCTGGCCAATCCATGGAATAGCAGCACCAAAACACGCCCACAGCATCCTTCAAATCTTCAACTTCATGACATACATGATTTTGGAACATTGTTGTGGGTGACCAACTGATTTTCCAGCAACCGACTCGTTCGAAATTCGAAAACGCGTCCGTTGCCAGGCAAGCCCATTGTCAATGGGTGCGCACCGATCGGTCCATTGCAGTTCAACGTGCACAGGGGTACAACGCGTACCCGCACACATTGAAAGCAATGGGCCGGCCGGAGGCACCGATCGGTCCATTGCAGTTCAACGCGCACAGGGGTACAACGCGTACCCGCACACATTGAAAGCAATGGGCCGGCCGGAGGCACCGATCGGTCCATTGCAGTTCAACACGCACAGGGGTACAACGCGTACCCGCACACATTGAAAGCAATGGGCCGGCCGGAGGCACCGATCGGTCCATTGCAGTTCAACGCGCACAGGGGTACAACGCGTACCCGCACACATTGAAAGCAATGGGCCGGCCGGAGGCACCGATCGGTCCATTGCAGTTCAACGCGCACAGGGGTACAACGCGTACCCGCACACATTGAAAGCAATGGGCCGGAGGCACCGATCGGTCCATTGCAGTTCAACGCGCACAGGGGTACAACGCGTACCCGCACACATTGAAAGCAATGGGCCGGCCGGAGGCACCGATCGGTCCATTGCAGTTCAACGCGCACAGGGGTACAACGCGTACCCGCACACATTGAAAGAAATGGGCCGGCCGGAGGCACCGATCGGTCCATTGCAGTTCAACGCATCACTGTACATGTGACTGGCATATGTCAGCATGCCTGTCTCAGATGGACATATGCCAGCCACAGATAGCTCCCAGGGAGTGAGGGGCACACCTACATCACGACAGCCTGTCCAAACCTTATCATAAGGCATGTAAGGCTGCATTTCCTATTGTGTGTATGTTGGTGTACATGTTGTCCTGTGGGTGTCACCTGTGGGCAGCCACCCCCAGGCTGTGCACGTGTTCATGGGGACAGGATCCTGGGTGTTACGTGTACGTGACCACTGTGATGTGCAACTGTTCATATCTGTGCATGTGCCATGGTCACATTTCACAGTGGTGTTTGTGTATGTCATGTCACATACCCCGTGAGTCCCATGTGGGACGGTATGTTTGAGCCAGGGTGTCCCAGTGGCACAATAGTGATGGACCTCCACAGTCTTTGTGCATGTAGTGTTTACAATGTCTCTGATTTCATGTGCACAATGGGAGACAGTCTCCACATCCACGTTGTGTGTGCATGGACTCTGATGTTGTGCGTGTGTGTCACAGACGTCCATGTCTGTCCTGCCGTGGCAAGTGGGGCCACTACCTGTGGGGGTAATGTTTGTTTTGCTGTGGTGTACACATGATACTCCATGTGATGCCAGTGTCCATGTGGCATTACAGGGTCCCTGGGAATGTACCTGTCATTGAGCTGTGGTGCCTGGGGCACATCTGTCCTCACATGTCACTGTGGGGGGTGATTGTGACACGGCAGCAGGAGATGGGAACTGTGACACGGCATCATGATATCCAATGGGCCAACCTGGGACAAATTGATGCCACCTGTAGGACCGTGTTGACAGATGTTGGCCATGTATGTACCATACATGTCCTTCCGGTACTGCACACTTCATGTAGTTGTGCCTCATAATGATGTATGTTGGGATCTTGAGTGTGTTCAATGCCGCATATGTGGGGTGACTGACAATCTTGCTTACTTCTCCTCTGCACTGCAGGGCTCCTGCTGTCCATCGGCCATTCCCAGACCTGGCAACGATGGTGGAACGGGACAGCATCCGACGGTACCGCTTCACCAGGCAGCTGATTGAGGATTTGGCAGTGCAGTTGTCCCCACATTTGCAGCCTGGCCGGCCGTATCCTACAGCGCTGACCCCCAAGGTGAAGGTGATGGCAGCCCTACACTTCTTTGCCACCGGTACCTTCCAACATACTGTGGCGACTGCTGGTGGGATGTCACAGATCATGTTCAGCCGTGTGCTCCGCGATGTTTTGGCGGCAATGTTGCTCTTCCTGAACCGGTACATCTATTTCCCTAGACTGCGACGACTCACTGACGTGAAGAGTGACTTTTATGCCCTGGGGAGGATGCCGCATGTCATTGGCTCCATTGATGGGACACATGTGGCTTTGGTACCACCACAGGCCCAGGAGCAGGCCTACAGGAACCGCAAGCACTACCACTCGGTCAATGCACTGGTGGTGTGTCTTGCAGACATGACCATCACACACGTGTGTGCCCGTTTCCCTGGTTCAGCACACGATGCCTTTGTGATGAGGAGTAGTCGCATCCCCAGGATGATGGCACAGATGCAGAACCAGCGTGCCTGGCTTGTCGGTGTGTACTGACTTTGTGCCATTGTGTGTGATCTGATCTGTAGTATTCCGCCCACTTTTCCAAGTCAGCTAATGTGCACTTGTCTGTCCGTAGGTGACTCGGGATACCCCAACATGCCGTGGTTGCTGACACCCCTCAGGAACACTGTGACACCTGCCCAGATGCGCTACAATGAGGCACATGGTCGGACCAGGAGAGTGATTGAGCGGACCTTTGGTCTCCTGAAGAGCCGCTTCCGCTGCCTGGACAAGACCGGAGGGTCCCTCCCATATGCCCCTGCGAAAGTGTGCAAGATTATCATCGTCTGCTGCATGCTCCACAACCTGGCAGTGCGGAAGGAGTTGCCTCTCATCCAGGATGACAATGACCAACATCCGCCACCTGTGGAGGATCCTGGCCTGGACCACGATGCCAGTGACGATGATGATGATGATGATGGTGATGGTGATGTCTGCACACAGCTCATCACCAACTTCTTTAGCTGAATGTGAGTATCCTGAGGTGTCATGTCAATGATGTGAGTTGGCATGATGTGTGGGTGGTGCTCTGGTGCTGTTGGAGTGTGTCCATGGGCTACTTGACTGGATGTGTGTTGCGATGTGTGGTGACAGGTGGGCTGTACTCCCCAACAGTGTTGACATGCTAACTTGGTTCTGGGTGGGTATCTTGTAACATGTATTGTGCATGAGTTTTGCTGTTCTGTCCTGTACTCCATTGCTTTTGACTGTGTGTCATTTCTGTCCTTCACAGGGTACTTTCAGATTCGTTTGGTCAACTGTGTCCACCGACGACGTGATTGCACATCCAGGCTGGTAGCTGTTGTGTCCCTACAGGTGATGTGCGCCACACCCATGGACTTCCTTCCGTCTACAGTTGTTGACTGTGTGCCCGCTACCAGGTGGGGTTACCTTGCATCTGTAGTGGTTACGGCATGTTGCAACTGTGTAATAAACCTGTGCTTCACTTTGTGATGTGCGTTGTCTGTGGTCACACATTTGACTGCCATTTGCTTACTGCACCTGTGGGCTACTTGACTACAACTGGGAATGGGTGTGGTGTCTGTGCATTGCACCGTCTTCCCTGGCAACATCAGTGTAGGCAATGAGTCAGATGACCTAGGTGTGTATGTGTCGTGTAGCCCTGGTGGTGTGTCTCCCTCATGTGTGTCACGTTGCCTGTACTCACATGCCTGTGTTGTCCTTGCTGTTGCAGTTCGCATACACAGTGTAATTTTGCAGTTCATCATCCCCATAACAGCACCCACGTTGGAATCACGACAGAGGCAAGTATGGTGTATTAGTGTGTTTATTGTGATACATTTGTGTTAATAGTGCATAGGATGGGTTGTGCTGTACATGAATCTTGCAATCCCAAGTTCCTAGGTGAATTGAAAGTCCGGGTAGACAGGATCCCCAGTATCGGGGCCACAGTTGTCTGACACATTGGTCCAACTTGTACTCCCCATGCAATGTGTGGGAGTAGTGTTGCCGTCAACAGGGTGAACAGTCTGTGCACAAAGGCGAACATCCAGAACAGGTTCAGGCTTCCTGGGAGTTGCGCTTGGCCATCGGCCTCTCACTTTTCCCTCCTCGGACGACCCCTCTTCTTGGGGGGGCCCTCAAGTGCAGGCTGCTGCGGTGCAGGGGACTCTCCGCCAGAGTCCTCCTCCCTCCCTGTGGCAGTTGCAGTTTGTTCGGCACCAGATGTTGTTGGCACACAGGGAGGTGTGGACTGGTTGCTGTTCATCTGGCGGAGGCATTGTAAAATGTCCCTGTGCACCGCCGTCATCTCATGCAGTGCATCCCACTTGGACTCCACGCGGGACATGTGTGAGTCCACACGGGACATGTGTGACTCCACGTGGGACATGTGGGAGTCCAAGCGGGCATGATGGGCAGCCTGCTGCTGTTTAATGTCTCTGAGGAGCCCCACTACCTGGCTGAGCTCTCCGGTGCTGGACTGGTACGCATCAGCTATGCGTACCAGTTGTGGGTCGTCATGCACACCAGCAACGTCTGCAAGCAGCGACCTCTGTCTCCCACCCCTCCCACCACCCCTGCTGACATGTGCAGTGTGTGCAGTGGCACGCACAGATAACCCTGGTCCACCTTGGGGGTTGGTGGTGGTGGTGGTGTCCATGGCCCCAGGTTGGTCCAGGGTCACTGTGCTGGTGTTGCTCCTTATTCTGTCCATGTCGGCAGGGATGGTATTCATGGTGACAGTCGTTGTAGGGGTGGGTGCAGGGGGTGCAGCTGGTGGTCCTGCTGGTGCTGCAGCTGGTGGTCCTGCTGGTGCTGCATGTTGACTTGCACCGGATGTGCCAGGTTGTTCTTCATCGTCCGAGGAGGACAGAGGCTGTACGACGCCAGTGAGCTCGGCATCCTCTTGAGCCTGGGACTGGGACTCCTCAGGGTCTGCTGCTGTGTCCCCATCATCACCTGTTTTTGGGAGACACAAACAATGTATGTCATGTTTCTGCAGGCATCAATGGTTGACACACATGACAGTTGTGACTGTGCCTCTGGGTGCGGGCCTGTACATTGCATTGTCCTAAGTCGTCACAGTCAGGGGTTGATATTGGTGTGGCACATTGTCCTGCATTATTTGGGCATTTCTATGTATTTTCTGGGGTGTGAACATGGTCTGCATTGCTTGTGTTTGGTTGACAGCCGGACCTCCTTCCCACCCACCCAGCCAGTCAGTTATCCCACCATGGAACGTGCTTGCGTTGCAGGGAGTGTAAGTTGTCTCTCAGGATGTCAGTCAGTGGTGTCCTGCTGTTTGTTGGTGCACAGTTGGCAGCAGGGCCTTGTGCTCCCCACAGCAGTAGCCAGTGTCAGCCATCTTGTGAGTCCTTCTCCACTCCCTGTGATGTGAGCATGGTTCAGGGTGGTGTTGATGGGACAGTTGTGGGGGTGAGCTATGTCTGTGACTACGACTCCCATCATGCCATTGCCTCCACCCCACTTGCCAGCATTCCCATACTTACTTGCTTTTGTGTGGAGTTCAGTGGGTGTGGGTGTGAGGGCAATGGCAAGATGGCTGACAGTGGTGTCCTGCTGTTGGTTGGTGTGCAGTACCCAGCATGCCCTTGTGCTCCCCACGACACAGCAACAGTGTCAGACATCTTTGATGGGCCTTTCCACTCTCTGTGGGATGTGCATGCGTGAGTGTGAGCTTGCTGGGCCATGTGGTGGGGGATGTAGGGCTGTGACTACGACTCCCATCATGCTATTGCCTCCTCCCCCCTTCCCAGCATGCCCATGCTTCCTTCCTTTTGACTCTGCTTCCCTGTGGGTTTGGCTGGCTGTGCTGACAGGATGGCTAGGGGTGTTGTCCTGGCAGTTGTTTGGCTAAGAGTCCCAAGAGTGTCCCTGTGCTTCACACAACATAACCCAGGGTGGTGGTGCTTTGTGGGATCTTGTGTTAGGATGGAGGGCATTGCATTCTACCAGGTGGGTACTGTGGAGTTTGTGTTGGGGGGGGGTGTGAGGGGAGGTGCTGGTGACTATAGTCAGTGCTGCAAGTCCCCCTTCCCACCCAGCCAGCCAGATATCCCACCATGGAACGTGCTTGCATTGCAGGGAGTGGAAGTTGTCTCTCAGGATGTCAGTCAGTGGTGTCCTGCTGTTTGTTGGTGCACAGTTGGCAGCAGGGCCTTGTGCTCCCCACAGCAGTAGCCAGTGTCAGCCATCTTGTGAGTCCTTCTCCACTCCCTGTGATGTGCGCATGGTTCATGGTGGTGTTGATGGGACAGTTTTGGGGCGGGAAATATGTGTGACTGCGACTCCCATGATGCTATTGGCTACACTGACTTGGCCAGCATACACAGAATTCCTTCCTTTGAGTGGTCTTCACTGTGTGTTGGTGTTGTTGTGGTGGCTACATGTGTGGATGTGTTTGTTAGTTCTATTTGTGCCACTGCCTAGCTGTAGTTGTGGTTGTGTTTGTACATGTGTTGGCACAGTTGGATGTGACTTTTTTGATGGCATGTGTTGTGTTTATCTGACTGACATACACATTTTGGGATGATTCTGTTCTAGTTGCTGTGTAATTGCTATGAGTGCATGGTTTGACTCTCCCTTGACAGTGATGTGTGTGTTTTGTGGCAGTATATTGTGTACATTTGTTGTGTACTCACCAGGCTCTGGGATGTCCTCTAGTCCATATACGCTCACTGGCGGAAGGATGGCCCGCACCTTCTCCTCCCAGGGCCTGAGGTATTTTGGCTTGGCAGGAGGGCCACTGCCGGTGTGTTGACTGTTGATGTAGTCTTTCTTCAGCATGTCCCGTACCCTCCTGCGCACGTCATACCACCTGTTCTGGATGTCGGTCTTTGTGCGCCGACATGGTGATTGGGCGTTCACCCTGTTGATGATCCTCTCCCACATCTTGGTTTTCTGCGACATGGGGGTCTGTTGGACCAGAGTGCCAAACAGCTGTGGCTCCACCCTGAGGATCTCGTCTACCATGACTTCCAATTCACTATCTAGGAACTTGGGATTCTTCTTGCGGGGCATGGTGATGGGTGGTGATGGTGGGTGATGTGTGTGTTGGTGTGCAGGTGAGGGTGTGTGAGTGTGTGTTTTGCTGGGTGTATGTGAGGTAGGTATTTGTTGGTGTGCTGATGGTGTGTGGCTTGTGTGAGGGATGAGCTGTGGGTGTGTGGTTGCTTTCTCTTGGGTGCTGGCAGTGGAATGGCATTTGCAAAGGCTCATGGTAGTGATTTGTGTCCTTTATATAGGTGGAGTTGTGGGTGTGTCCTTGTTCTCTGTCCCCACCCCCCAGTATTTATTGGCTTGGTAATTGCTTGTTTGGCCTTTTTTTGGGTGATTTTTCCTTTGTGCTGTTTGTGTATGTTGGAAACGTTCTTGTGACCGAGTCGGACCCTGCATTGGTCTCGTACGGTGTTTTCCGTTTCGTTCACGCTGTGTTTGTACAGTTTTCTATGCTGCGTACGCGTCGGTCGCGGTGTATTGTGTTGCTTCGGCTCGGTTTTGTATGCGTGTCGGTCGTACGGCTTGTCCTCCGTCCGACTCGCTCGTGGTTTCGCGCCTTGCATCGTACTTAGCGGTTTGGAGTTAGCGTGTACGTTTCGGTCGGATTTGTTCCGGGTGCGTGTCGGTCGGTTGGATTCGCGTGTTTTTCCGGCCGGATTGCTGTTTTCCGTGCGGCTCGGTCGGTCGACTTGGTTTCGTTACGTGTCGGTCGGATTTTTCGCGCCTTGCATCGTACTTGGCGTGTCGGGCGCCACGGGTACGTGTCGGTCGGTATTTTTTCCGGATCCGAGTCGGTCGGTGCTTTTTCCGGCCCGAATCGGAATCGACCCCTTAGTGTTGTAAAAAATATCGAATTTTTAAATGTCGACTGTAATAATATTGTTATGTTAAAATATCATTATTGTACTTTTTTAATATGTTTTATGTTTGTTTTAGGTATAATATTATTTATCTAATGTTATAAAAAATTAATTTTTATTTTATTTTTTAGCAGTGGGATGTTGGGTTGATAGGGGATAAGGGTGGGGAGTGTTTTAAAATAGTTGATTGAAAATTTTTATAAATTCGAAAATTTTAATATTAAATTAGAAATTTTTGTTTTAGGGGCGGGACGTTGGGTTTATAGGGGATAAGGGTGGGGAGTGTTTTAAAATAATTTTTTATAAATTTTAATAAATTCGAAATTTTTAAAATTCAAATTAGAAATTTTTGTATTAGGAGTGGGATGTTGGGTTTATAGGGGATAAGGGTGGGCAGTTTTTAAAATAATTTTAAAAGTTTTTTAATTAATTTGAAATGTTTAAATTTAAATTAGAACTTTTTGTTTTAGGAGTGGGATGTTGGGTTTATAGGGGGTAAGGGTGGGGAGTGTTTTAAAATAATTGATTTAAACATTTAATAAAATCGAAATTTTTAAATTCAAATTAGAAATTTTTGTTTTAGTAGTGGGATGTTGGGTTTTAGTGTATAAGGGTGGTGATTGTTTTTTTTTAAAAAAAAAAAATTGAAAAAATTAAAATATATTTTAAATTATGGAATAATATTTTGTTTGAATTCTTTTTTAAAAATATTTTAGATCAAATGTTTGCATTTTTTTATAATTAATGTAAAATTGAAAATAATAATTAAATTAAATTATTTGTTTATGAAAATAACATTTAAAATAAAAATATAATATAATGTATTAATATTGGAAAAATGTAATTAAAGTATTATTAAAAAAAGATATATTATTATGTATTAATAATTACATTTAAATGTATGTTATTTAATAATTAAAAGATAATATTTTTCGTTTTTTAATAATGATATGTTATAAATATTAAAGATTATTTAATATTTATTAAGAGTTTAAAAAATGAAAATTATTAATTAATTTGTTGAAAGATTGAATATAAAATTAAGTAATATGTATAGTAATTAGAAAAAATATAATTTATATGTGATATATAGTATTTGGGAATATTTAATATTATATTTAATAATATTTAGAATATAATTTTATTAATGTTATATGGTTAAAAAATATTTGAGTAATGAAATTATATAGTTTAATAAATTGTTATAGTGAATTTTAAAGAAAATAGGTTTTATGAATTGTATAGTTTGTGTTATTATATTAATTGGATTGGGAAAAGTAATTTATATATGTTTAGTGTCCAGCATCTTTTTTGATTTAATAATAATTGGAGTGGGAATAGTAAATTAATTAAGTTTAGTGTCCAGCACCTTCCATGACTTAATACTAACTGGAGTGGGAATAGTAAATTAATTAAGTTTAGTGTCCAGCACCTTCCCTGACTTAGGGGCCGATTCCGATCTCGCTTGGACAGCCCTCCGAGAGCTGTCCGTAGCCTTACCTTGCGACCGACTCGTATGGGAGCCGGTCCGTCCGGGCGATGAAGTACGATGCGCAAAAGTGCCACAATTCCGAACGACACATAGGCTTCGATTCCAGCAACATTTCCTGTACGAGCCGCTTATCCAAACGCCCATCCGAGTCGCCCGGAAGCAGTTTCCACATTAGTTTCCGGCCGGACAAGTACGATGCGCAAATCCTACGCGCCGAACGGGTCGCCACTAGCAGCACGTCACAATCCGGGAGAGATGAATAGCAGGTCCGATTCGCGCCACAACACGATCCACTGCTACGAAACGGACCAACTCACAACGTGTACGAGACGGAGCAACAATCAGCAAGTACGAGACGAACCAATGATGAATCCCATCGCGCAGGTCATCCCAGTACTGTATATCTATGACCGGATCAGGAACAGACGCGTACGTCGCAGACGGTACGTCAGACACCCACAGAAACAAACGTTACGAACGCGCGAAATGCAACATACACATAGGGGGGGACATGCCGTCCACCAGCAAAAGCAAAACCACAGGGGTAGCATGGTCCACACCACCAGCAGTGCCCACACCTAGGGGGGGGGTGCCCAGCACCACTACCATCCCCACTCATAGGGGGCTGGATGCCCTGCACCACTACCATCCCCACTCATAGGGGGCTGGATGCCCATCAAAACCAGTACCCCCACTCATAGGGGTCTGGATGCCCTGCACCACTACCATCCCCACTCATAGGGGGCTGGATGCCCATCAAAACCAGTACCCCCCACTCATAGGGGTCTGGATGCCCTGCACCACTACCATCCCCACTCATAGGGGGCTGGATGCCCATCAAAACCAGTACCCCCCACTCATAGGGGTCTGGATGCCCTGCACCACTACCATCCCCACTCATAGGGGGCTGGATGCCCTGCACCACTACCATCACCACTCATAGGGGGCTGGATGCCCTGCACCACTACCATCTCCACTCATAGGGGGCTGGATGCCCTGCACCACTACCACCCCCACTCATAGGGGGCTGGATGCCCTGCACCATTCCATCCCCACTCATAGGGGGCTGGATGCCCATCAATACCAGTACCCCCCACTCATAGGGGGCTGGATGCCCTGCACCACTACCATCCCCACTCATAGGGGCTGGATGCCCTGCACCACTACCATCCCCACTCATAGGGGGCTGGATTCCCTGCACCACTACCACCCCCACTCATAGGGGGCTGGATGCCTTGCACCACTACCATCCCCACTCATAGGGGCTGGATGCCCTGCACCACTACCACCCCCACTCATAGGGGGCTGGATGCCCTGCACCACTACCATCCCCACTCATAGGGGGCTGGATGCCCTGCACCACTACCACCCCCACTCATGGGGGCTGGATGCCCTGCACCACCAGCATTCACACGCATAGGGTCACTAAGCAAACACCCACCCCTACCATCTTTGCAAGATTCTATGTATGTGTTGCCAAATGCCCACAACACTGATTCTGATAGTGAACATACAATGTGACTCCCATCACATGTGTGCCCAAAAGATGAGTGTGGGGTTCAAAACTCCAGCATCTCAGGAACATTGTGGTAATGGGTTCCAAAGCCCACATCACTACAGTGACCAGAAGGTGAGTGTGGACAAAATAATAGCAGCATCACCAGACCAGCATTTGTGCTCACTGGTCCCAAATTGTGAGAAGTTGGCCTGGTATATGCTGTCCACTAATTATAGTGGGCACCTTGCACCAGTCCAAACAACCCCTTATTGGAGATAGGTTAAAGACAACCTTTATTGAAAGCTATCCTAGTGGTAGCTATGGAGAGCAGCCTTCAGGCTAAGTCTTGAAGGAATGTAAAGCAGCTTGTTTTACCAGTCTATAATCTCTTGAGTGACCAAATGAAAGAGGACCACACCAGGTATATATTTAAAATATATGTATTTAGTCTTAAACACACCCCTCTAGTCTCTTTATGAAGCTAGAGTTCGAAGTACATAAGTTACAAGTCAGTTATCAACAGTAATAGCACAAATACACGTTTGAGCCCTAGGGGCGTACCAAACCATATACCAATAAAGTGGTATAAGAACCACGACTGAGCTAGACACAAGGCCTAGAGTCTGTAGAAGTGCTTGGCCCTCAAGGAACCACCCAAGGTAGTGACACAGGGGACCCACTGGGGACGCGTGCAGTGTGAGAACACAGCCGCGAGCCGCCGTTGACTTCTATGGGGAATGTCGCGGTTGGAGTTTTAAAGATAAGGGACACTTAGAGGAGGAATTGGAGCAAACCCCTTTAGAACTAGGTCATTCTAGAGTCTATACCCACGGGAGCACCGGAGTACTCGAGTTACCTCACCCAGGGAAGCCGGGTGCATAGGTGTCTTTCGGGGTCGGGTTTCGTCGTCGTTTTCAATGGTGATCTGCTGCAAAGTGCTGCTGGCGACCAAGTCGAAAGTGTTCGGGTGGATCCAAAGGTGGATCGAAGATCTGAAGAACCTGAAAGCAGAGGGGACAGAGTCTGGGTCACTAGCCAGTGACCAGGAAGGCAATGAGCAGATGCCCACCGATGTCGGGTGCTTCAGGTAGGTTGACGGTCATCTTGACTCTTCAGCCACGAGGTCCAGGAGGCATCGACGATGACCAGGAGCTGGATTCGAGCTGTACCACAACGTCTGTCGATTGCAGGGGTGTCGGCGACCGGATTGGACCCAACAAGCCTTGGCGACGGCAAGTCTCGTAGAAACAAAGAAAGGACGTTGATGCAGACCAGCAAGGTCTGGGGGATGCACCCAGCAAGGGTAAGTCAGGGCACATCTGGAGCAACCAGGAAAGCCCAAGTAAAAGAAGAGTTGCCTTCGGGAGGGCCCACTAGCCAACGGACTAGCGACCGCAAAGGAGCCTCGAGTGGACGCACTTGGAGCTGGTTTACAGGACACTCGTGGAGTGGAGGCCAGTGATCTTCGGTGCAGTCGATGCTGGAGGAAAGGGCTACTTGGAGCCCAAAGCACAACTTCATGGGAGACCAGAAAGAGGATGCACTTGCAAAAGTACTCGGTGTCCAGGGGTCACGGTTCCACGTTACCCACGACAGCTATGGGCCTCAGCTTCGCTGGGGACTCAGGGCAGCCTCGGGGAAGTCTGGAAATCTACCTCTGGTGATGCAAAGACTTCGGCGTCCGGCGGGAGCTTCAGCGATGCAGACCGGACAATTGCTTCTTTGGTGCCTGCCAAGCAGGGGAGTCACTCCTTGACCCCAAGGGAGATTCTTCAGTCCTCTAATCTTAAAGTAGAGCGTCAAAGGTCCAGGATTCTGTATCAGAGTTTCGTCCAGGTAAATCTAAAGTCCTATGGCCTGGGGTCCCATACTTATACCAAGTTAGGGGGTTGGACATACTCTGGGGACCCACCTATGGGAGGGTCAGGGAAGAGGGGTGGTTACACCCATTCCCTTTGTCCAGTTTCACGCCAGAGCAGGGGCAGGTAGCCCCTGCAACCGGTTTGAACTGGCATATGCACAGGGACACCAAGTGTGCCCCCAGTGCAGGACTTCTGAGCACCAGAGAGTGCTCCCGCCCAGCCCCAATACACATTATCCTGTCTGGGGAGGTGGTTACACCTCCCTGCGACAGGAAACCTATTGTCCAGGCCTCCCCTGCCGGAGTTTCAGTCAGCAGCAGGAGGCCAGACCCGTGTCTGTGGCAGCGGCATCCATTTTGTGATGCCAGGGCTCTGGAAAGAAGTTACCGGGCTGGCCAGTGTGTACATGTCTCTCCCTCTAGAAGGGTGGAATGCTACCCCCGCTGCCAGAACTGGCGGGGGGGTAGTATTCCAAGATGTTTGACACCAAACACGACATGTTTTGGTGCAGCCAGTCCAAAGTTAGCATTGTACCGCGAGGATATAATGCACTTAAGAGTATATGGTCAGGCTGCACTACAAACAGCATCAGAGAAGGGTCTCCGAACGCTGCAGAGGGACTCTGCTCATGCAGGGGCACCCTCTCACATAAGAACCAAGCACTCTGCCTTCAGGATTGATAAGGCCTGCCATAGGAGTGACTTATAGGTTTATATGTGTGTATATATGTAGTGATATAGGTAACCTATATCACAGTAAGGGGTGCATGCACCAACTTACCCAGGCTGCAGTAGCAGACCTGCGGTGCCATTTTGGATGGCCTTCCAGGGGTGGCACAATACATGCTGCAGCCCCTGGTAGGTCTCTGAGGTACCTATGCCCTGGGTACATAGTATACCATATACTAGGGACTTATAAGGGCACTCCAGATTCCAATCAGAGATGTGCCTAAAGCACATGGAAACCATTTTAGAGAGGAAGCAGCTAGGCTGGGGTTCTGATTAGCAGGGCCCCAGCCAGACTAAAGTCGAAAAACAGTGAAGCATCAGCAAAAAGTGGGGGTACCCATGTGAAGCAGATCCTACTCTCCTACACAACCCCCCCCAAACGTAGGGACATTAAACTAACCTTGACCAGTTGAGTCTTCATGTTCTAAGTGGAAGTACCTAGAGAGTCCATCTGCATTGGCATGGTTACTCCCAGGTCTATGTTCTACTGTAAAGTCCATCCCCTGTAGGGAAATGGACCACCTAAGCAGTTTGGGGTTTTCACCCTTCATTTGTTTTAGCCATAGGAGGGGCTTGTGGTCTGTTTGAACAAGGAAGTGAGTACCAAACAAGTATGGCCTCAACTTCTTCAGAGCCCAAACCACAGCAAAGGCCTCCCTCTCTATGGCTGACCAACGTTTCTCTCTAGGGGTCAGCCTTCTGCTAATAAAAGCTACTGGCTGATCCTGACCTTCATCATTCAATTGTGACAGTACAGCCCCTACCCCCAATTCAGATGCATCTGTTTGGACAATGAACTTCTTGGAGTAATCAGGACTCTGTAGAATGGGAGCAGTGCACATGGCCTGCTTCAGGTCATCAAATGCCTTTTGACAGCTAACTGTCCACTGAACCTTTTTGGGCATTTTCTTGGAAGTTAAGTCATCCAGGGGTGTCACTATTGATCCATACCCCTTCACAAATCTCCTATAGTACCCAGTCAGGCCTAAAAAGGCTCTCACCTGAGTCTGGGTAGTTGGAGCAACCCAGTCCATGATGGTCTGGATTTTGCTCTGCAATGGTTGAACCTGGCCTCCACCCACAAGGTGGCCCAGGTACACAACCTGACTCTGCCCTATCTGGCACTTGGTGGCCTTGATAGTGAGGCCTGCCTTTTGCAGGGCCTCCAAAACATTTCTGAGGTGGACCAGGTGATCCTCCCAGGTGGAGCTAAAGACAGCAATATCATCTAGATATGCTGCACTGTAGGCCTCCAGACCTGTAAGGACTGTATTCACCAACTTCTGAAAAGTGGCAGGTGCATTCTTCAGACCAAAGGGCATTACCACAAATTGATAATGTCCACTAGGGGTTGAGAATGCTGTTTTTGGCTTTGCATCATCAGCTAGCCTGATCTGCCAGTAGCCAGCTGTTAGGTCAAATGCGCTTAGATACTTGGCTGAGGCCAAAGTGTCTATTAGCTCATCTGCCCTGGGTATTGAATGGGCATCAGTCCTAGTGACTGCATTGAGACCCCTGTAGTCCACACAAAACCTCATCTCTCTTTTCCCACCACTGGTGTGAGGTTTTGGCACAAGGACCACTGGACTAGCCCAAGGGCTATCTGAGGGTTCAATAACTCCCAAATCCAACATTTTCTGGACTTCTGTCCTGATACAGTCCCTGACATGGTCAGGTTGCCTATAAATCTTATTTTTAATAGGCAGACTGTCCCCAGTGTCCACTTCATGAGTGCATCAGGTGGTCTGACTTGGAGTCAGAGAGAACATATGTCTGTACTGACTGAGCACTTGTCTACAATCAGTTTGCTGCTGAGCAGTGAGGCTGCCTGCCAAGGCTACACCATCCACTGACCCATCATCAGCTTTCTGTGAGAGCAGGTCAGGGAGTGGGTCAATCTCTTCCTCCTGTCCCTCATCAGTAGCCATGAGCAAGCCCATGTCTGCCCTGTCCACATATGGCTTCAATCTGTTGACATGGAGAACCCTGTGGGGACTCCTGGGTGTTCCTAGGTCTACTAAATAGGTGACCTCACCCTTCTGTTCAACAATGGTATGGGGTCCACTCCACTTGTCTTGGAGAGCTGCTGGGGCCACTGGCTCCAGCACCCATACCTTCTGTCCTGGCTGGTAAACAGTCAGCACAGCCTTTTGGTCATGCCAGGCTTTTTGCAGTTCCTGGCTAGCCTCAAGGTTTTTAGTTGCCCTTTTCATGTATTCAGCCATCCTGGAGCGGAGACCAAGTACATAGTCCACTATGTCATGCTTTGGGGGCTTGAGAGGTAACTCCCATCCTTCCTTTACCAAGCACAATGGACCCCTGACAGGGTGACCAAACAAAAGTTCAAAAGGGCTGTAGCCAACCCCTTTTGAGGCACCTCCCTGTATGCAAATAAAAGGCAGGGCAAGAGTATGTCCCATCTTCGCCTAAGCTTCTCTGGGAGCCCTTTAATCATGCCCTTCAAGGTTTTGTTGAATCTCTCAACTAAACCATTGCATTGTGGGTGATAGGGTGTAGTGAACTTGTAAGTCACTCCACACTCCTTCCACATTGCTTTCAAGTATCCAGACATAAAGTTTGCACCCCTGTCTGATACAACCTCCATAGGGAAGCCCACTCTTGAGAAAATTCCCAGGAGGGCCCTTGCCACCACAGGTGCTATAGTGGTCCTAAAGGGAATAGCCTCTGGGTACCTGGTGGCATGATCCACTACCACCAGGATAAACCTGTGCCCAGATGCTGTTTGGGGATCCATGGGACCAACAATGTCAATCCCCACCCTTTCAAAGGGCACCCCCACCACAGGTAGTGGTATCAGGGGGGCCTTTGTAGTGCCACCTGCCTTGCCACTGGCCTGGCAGGTTACACAGGAGCGACAAAACTCCTTGGTGTCTTCAGACATGTGGGGTCAGTGAAAGCGAGGGACAAGTCTGCCCAAGTCTTGTTCTGGCCCAGGTGACCTGCTAAGGGAATATCATGGGCTAGGGTCAATAGGAAGCCCCTGAACTTCAGAGGTATAACCAACCTCCTGGTGGCACCAGGCTTGGGGTCTCTACACTCTGAGTACAAGAGTCCATCATCCCAATATACTTTATGGGGACCACTAGCATTCCCAGCAGCCTCAGCAGCAGCTTGCTGTCTGAGGGGTTCAAGAGAGGGGCAGCTCTGCTGCTCCTATCTCAGATCTGCCCTGGAACTCAGGTCTACCCTGTCCCTAAGAACTCAACCTGATCAGGCTCAAGCTCCTCTGGGACAGTTCCTTCCTCAGGACTGAGATCATCTCCCTGAAGAGACTGGTCTTCCTTCTGAGCCAAGGGGGAAGGCACTGCCTTTACCCTACTACTCCTCCTCTTGGATGGCACTTGGTCCATTATTTCAGAATCCAAGGCCTGTTCAGTGTTAGAT
Source organism: Calotriton arnoldi (assembly GCA_963921515.1). Lineage (NCBI taxonomy): Eukaryota > Metazoa > Chordata > Amphibia > Caudata > Salamandridae > Calotriton > Calotriton arnoldi. Next base: position 1,007,539 of record CAWUFW010001951.1, read on the forward strand.
ATTTTGCTCTGTGACCTGGTCACAGCAAACACATCTGCAGGGATCCCCAGCATTTCTGCACGGGTCCTGAGATCCACCTCTGCCCAAGCTGAAGTTTCAAGATCATTGCCAAGCAAGCATTCCACTGGTAGGTTTGCACTCACCACAACCTTCTTAAGGCCAGTTACCCCTCCCCAGGAGAAGTTAACAACTGCCAGAGTATGGTCTGTTCTGACATTGCTAGCATTGGTCACTTGGTACATTTCACCAAGTATAATCTGCCCAGGATCCACAAGGTCTTGTGTCACCATGGTGACACTTGCCCCTGTGTCCCTAAATGCCAAAGCCTCTTTTCCATTGATTAAGGGCTGTTGCCTGTACTTGCCCAGATTACTGGGACTCACAGAGGAGGTCACATCCATGCCTCCATCACAGACTAGGACAGCCTGAGTGAGTTCTCTGACTAGGTCAGAGCTCATCTCCTTACCCAGGGTCAACCCTACTAAACCCTTGGCCTGTGTACTCCCACCACCATTTGTAACTGCACTAGGGGAACAGGTGCCTTAGGGGCATTGGTGGGGGCTGGAATAGAGTCTTTGGACTTGGTGCAATCACTGGTCCAGTGTGTCTTTTGCTTACAGACTTTGCACCATGGTTTCTTTTGGCCTTTTCCCTTGTTAGACTGTGAATCCCCACCTGAAGAAGATTTTTGGGGGCCTTGTGGAGACTTCTGGTCTTTACCCTTCCTCCCACCCACCCTTATCAGAGTTCTTAGAATCTTGCTTCTTTAGGTCACCACCTTGGTTCTGTACCTTCTGCCTCACCCTGGTTCTGACCCATTTGTCTGCCTTCTTTCCCAATTCTTGGGGAGAGGTCAGATCAGAGTCCACCAGGTACTGATGCAACAGCTGATTTTGACAGTTATTAAGAATCTGCTCCCTCATGATAAGATTGTACAATCCTGTGAAGTCACATACCTTACTGCCCATCAACCAACCTTCCAGAGCCTTAGCAGAACAATCCACATAGTCCACCCAGTCTTGAGTCTGTGCCTTTTGGGTATCTCTGAACTTTAACCTGTATTGTTCAGTTGTTAGGCCAAACCCCTCAATCAGAGCACTCTTCAAGACTTTGTAATTGTCAGCATCCTCCTCTCTAACAGTGAGGAGCTTATCTCTACCTTTGTCTGCAAAGGAGAGCCACAAGATTGCTGCCCACTGCTCCTGAGGGACCCTCTGTACTTTACAGGCCCTCTCCAGTGCAGTTATCCATTTGTGGATGTCATCCCCACTCTGGTAGGGAGGGACAATCTTGCTCAGGTTTCTATGGTCATAAGACCTTTCCCTATCTCTGGGGAAATTGCTGCCACCATGGGACTCTAGTCCCATCTTTTTCTTTGCTTTTCAAGCTCTAGGGACTCCCTGTCTATAGCCAACTGCTCTCTTCTGAGTCTCAACTGAGCTTCTCCATACTTGAGCAGTCTCTCTTTCCTTTCATGAGAGGATTCCCTCCTATGAGAGGAAACAGAGGTCCCTATTGAGGTGTCAGAGTGGTTAGACTCCTGAGAAGGAGATCTAGGCCTTCTGGGCACACTCACAACTCTTCCTGGGGGGACAAAGGGGAGGTCATTCTGATCCTCCTCATCCACAGGAGGAGCTGGGTTTTCCAGGTCAAGGTCATTTTCACCTTCCTGGCCAGTTTCAGAGGGGGTCCTGGGTGATTTCACCCCTGGCCCCTTCCTCATCTTCTGCCCCACCCTGTCTGCCTACCCCTTCAGACCCTGGTAGTCTTCTGAGATCATCCAGCAGGAGTACCTCTATGAGGCGTTGGGTGTTGGCACTTTTGCCTGTCTTCAGTTTCCTAGCAGTGCTTAATGCTCTGAATTCCAAGAATGGGAGATTATCATACTTGGAGGGAAGAAGCCCATTGGCTTCTGGCTGGGACCCACTGGTTCCTGGCCCTGAAGACATTACTAGTGTGGTGTGGTGTATGCACTACCTACTCTAGTGTGGCCTACTAAACTCTCTTGAGTTGTAGAAAGGGTGTGCTATCCCTTAACACACAACTCTAAGTTCAGTAGAACTTACTGTATCCTAAGCTTGTTTTATATGTACCTAAGGTACCCTTAGTGGTTTTCAGTTGATCAATTCAATTGAGATTATCTGGTAAAACAATTGCAAGCTGGAATCCCACACGCTGCACACCAATGTGAGAAGTTGGCCTGGTATATGCTGTCCACTAATTATAGTGGGCACCTTGCACCAGTCCAAACAACCCCTTATTGGAGATAGGTTAAAGACAACCTTTATTGAAAGCTATCCTAGTGGTAGCTATGGAGAGCAGCCTTCAGGCTAAGTCTTGAAGGAATGTAAAGCAGCTTGTTTTACCAGTCTATAATCTCTTGAGTGACCAAATGAAAGAGGACCACACCAGGTATATATTTAAAATATATGTATTTAGTCTTAAACACACCCCTCTAGTCTCTTTATGAGGCTAGAGTTCGAAGTACATAAGTTACAAGTCAGTTATCAACAGTAATAGCACAAATACACGTTTGAGCCCTAGGGACGTACCAAACCATATACCAATAAAGTGGTATAAGAACCATGACTGAGCTAGACACAAGGCCTAGAGCCTGTAGAAGTGCTTGGCCCTCAAGGAACCACCCAAGGTAGTGACACAGTGGACCCACGGGGGACGCGTGCAGTGTGAGAACACAGCCGCGAGCCGCCGTTGACTTCTATGGGGAATGTCCCGGTTGGAGTTTTAAAGAAAAGGGACACTTAGAGGAGGACTTGGAGCAAACCCCTTTAGAACTAAGGGGCATATTAACAACGGCCAGCGATAATTATCGCTGGCCGTGCTTAGCGTGAGGAATCCTATCTCCGGCTATCGCTGGAAATTATCGCCATGCTAGCGCTGTATTAACAACGCTTAGCGCAAAGGCGATAATTTCCCAGTGATAGCGATGTTTTCCATGGAACATCGCTGGTTTTCCAGCGATGTCCCATGGAAAACGGCGATATACTTGGCGATCGGGCCTGTGGTCTTAGCCACACAATCCACCCCCATGTTAGGTATGCCTTAGTCAGGAATTTAGCAGACGTTAAATTCCTGCGTTAAGGCATACTTAACGCAATTTAATATATCGCTAACCCACGTTGCTAATATGGCGATACCTGGGTTAGCGATATTTCCCCCTGTTGTATTCACAGGCACGCCCCCTTTGCATCTCATTAGCCATACGATGGGAGGCGTGCAGGAAACGGACGCTAGGTCAGGAATCACGCGCTAGCGTGTCCTTGTTAATTCGGCGATAAAATTATCGCCGCTTTTCATCCGAAAACGGACGCTAAAGCGGCGATAATTCATTAACGCCGCCTTGTTAATATGCCCCTAGGTCGTTCTAGAGTCTATACCCACGGGAGCACCGGAGTACTCGAGTTACCTCACCCAGGGAAACCAGGTGCATAGGTGTCTTTCGGGGTCGGGTTTCGTCGTCGTTTTCAATGGCGATCTGCTGCAAAGTGCTGCTGGCGACCAAGTCGAAAGTGTTCGTGTGGATCCAAAGGTGGATCGAAGATCTGAAGAACCTGAAAGCAGAGGGACAGAGTCTTGGTCACTAGCCAGTGACCAGGAAGGCGATGAGCAGATGCCCACCGATGTCGGGTGCTTCAGGTAGGTTGATGGTCGTCTTGACTCTTCAGCCACGAGGTCCAGGAGGCGTCGACGACAACTAGGAGCTGGATTCGAGCTGCTCCATGATGTCTGCCGATTGCAGGGGTGTCCGCGACCGGATTGGACCCAACAAGCCTTGGCAACAGCAAGTCTTGTAGAAACAAAGAAAGGACATTGATGCAGACCAGCAAGGTCTGGGGGACTCACCCAGCAAGGGTAAGTCAGGGCACATCTGGAGCAACCAGGAAAGCCCAAGTAAAAGAAGAGTTGCCTTCGGGAGGGCCCGCTAGCCAACCGACTAGCGACCGCAAAGGAGCCTCAAGTGGATGCACTTGGAGCTGGTTTACAGGACACTCGTGGAGTGGAGGCCAGTGATCTTCGGTGCAGTCGGTGCTGGAGGCGGGGGCTACTTGGAGCCCAAAGCACAACTTCGTGGGAGACCAGGAAGAGGATGCACTTGCAAAAGTACTCAGTGTCCAGGGGTTACGGTTCCATGTTACCCACGACAGCTACGGGCCTCAGCTTCGCTGGGGACTCAGGGCAGCCTCGGGGAAGTCTGGAAATCCACCTCTGGTGATGCAAAGACTTCGGCGTCTGGCGGGAACTTCGGCGATGCAGACCGGACAATTGCTTCTTTGGTGCCTGCCAAGCAGGGGAGTCACTCCTTGACCCCAAGGGAGATTCTTCAGTCCTCTAATCATAAAGTAGAGCGTCGAAGGTCCAGGATTCTGTATCAGAGTTTTGTCCAGGTAAATCTAAAGTCCTAAGGACTGGGGTCCCATACTTATACCAAGTTAGGGGGTTGGACATACTCTGGGGACCCACCTATGGGAGGGTCAGGGAAGAGGGGTGGTTACACCCATTCCCTTTGTCCAGTTTCGCACCAGAGCAGGGGCAGGTAGCCCCTGCAACCGGTTTGAACTGGCAAATGCACAGGGACACCAAGTGTGCCCCCAGTGTAGGACTTCTGAGCACCAGAGAGTGCTCCCGCCCAGCCCCAATACACATTATCCTGTCTGGGGAGGTGGTTACACCTCCCTGCGACAGGAAACCTATTGTCCAGGCCTCCCCTGCCGGAGTTTCAGTCAGCAGCAGGAGGCCAGACCGTGTCTGTGGCAGCGGCATCCATTTTGTGATGCCAGGGCTCTGGAAAGAAGTTACCGGGCAGGCCGGTGTGTACATGTCTCTCCCTCTAGAAGGGTGGAATGCTACCCCCGCCTCCAGAACTGGCGGGGGTAGTATTCCAAGATGTTTGACACCAAACACGACATGTTTTGGTGCAGCCAGTCCAAAGTTAGCATTGTACCGCGAGGATATAATGCACTTAAGAGTATATGGTCAGGCTGCACTACAAACAGCATCAGAGAAGGGTCTCCGAACGCTGCAGAGGGGCTCTGCTCATGCAGGGGCACCCTCTCACATAAGAACCAAGCACTCTGCCTTCAGGATTGATAAGGCCTGCCATAGGAGTGACTTATAGGTTTATATGTGTGTATATATGTAGTGATATAGGTAACCTATATCACAGTAAGAGGTGCATGCACCACCTTACCCAGGCTGCAGTAGCAGACCTGTGGTGTCATTTTGGATGGCCTTCCAGGGGTGGCACAATACATGCTGCAGCCCCTGGTAGGTCTCTGAGGTACCTATGCCCTGGGTACATAGTATACCATATACTAGGGACTTATAAGGGCACTCCAGATTCCAATCAGAGATGTGCCTAAGGCACATGGAAACCATTTTAGAGAGGAAGCAGCTAGGCTGGGGTTCTGATTAGCAGGGCCCCAGCCAGACTAAAGTCGAAAAACAGTGAAGCATCAGCAAAAAGTGGGGGTACCCATGTGAAGCAGATCCTACTCTCCTACACAAATCCACAACCAATGTAGTGGCAATGTGGTGGTTGTGTCACATACAAACATAGATTTGAGAGGCACAGATTGCTGTGTATCACAAGAACTCCCTCTGCCATGTGCAGACAAGCATTGGCCATGAGCCCTGACAAGGCCCACAGTGTCCAATTAGACTATGTGAAAAGTGAGCATCATGATGCATACACACATATCTCTACGAACAGACACACAAACTGAGGAATCCTGTGGAGACTGTCGATGTTAGGTGACAAAGTCCCATACCATGGCAGCAATGGGACATACCAAACATGAGCAATGTGCAGGATGATGAGCTACAAGATGCATGGACATTAGGGAAAAACCTCCAAACTACATCCACACAATGGAACACAAAAGCAATACCAATGCAGAGGTGCAGATGCACAAACACAGATAGGCAGACCCACACTGCATATCATACACAACACGTGTGTGTGTCTCAGTGTCCCCAGGCTAGTACACAACACATGACGGTGGGATGAACTCCAATCACACCGATGTGTCCACAGTGCCATACAAAAAGTAACTAATAAACTGGGCACCCCTTTGTGGTCAAGCATACATCGTCAGATGAGTGGTATAGCAACGTATTCATGTGACACACGCTGGGTGGAACAGCAACCAACACAGCAAGAGACAGACCCACTACAGCACTACCCTCTAGTACCCTCATTTGTGGTGACAGTAGCCTGTACGCCAATCCCACTGTGATGACAAAGGTCTGTTTTGCCTATACTGTGGAGCACAGTCAGCTGTGCATACTGGGTCATGTGTCCAGAACAACAAACTCACATCACACCTCCATAAACACAAATCACTGGCCATGTCTGCAACCAATGTGCAAAATGTAGGTAGGGGCCTAGACATGAAACAACTCACATGTGGCCACCCTCAACACCACACACCCTGATCTGCAACAATGTGCATCAGCTAGGCACACAGGGACTGTTGACATTGCTCAAGCACCCATTACAATCCCAGGGGTGGTGGGGGGATCTAAGGTACACAAAAATCAACACACATGGCCAGTCAACAACACCTGTGAATGTCTGCCACACTGCACAGTATGCGGAACATGGGCATAATGTGAAGACAACACGATTCATTGGGAACCCTGCCACACACCTACACCAATGAGGAACCAAAGTATACCCACAAAGAACACATGTTGACACCTTCCAACATTGCAGCAATGACCCTGATGAGTGGGAGTACTCACACACACATACGAGTGAGCCTCACACTGACAGATACCACATAGGGAAAACAACATGAAGTTTGAAACACATAAGTGCCAATGGGAATCCTGAATGTGCCCCATGTGCGTTTGACAACATCCCCTGAAATTACAACTAAAACAGCCATGGATGACAACCTAATGACCAGTAGTCTGCCATGCACCGACACCCCAGTAAACCCAGGGAAAAGAAGTCTGATGAACACAGGACAACTCAGCAAGTGCACATAACAGGAACATCTGCATGGAACACAGGCTGAGTCGCAAAAAGGGAAGGCAACACACACAGACATGCTCACACAACACACACTATGTGCACAGGCAATGCCACGGAATGACACAATGCCATGAGGGGTCTCCACTCCTGGGGAATGTCAGCTGTGAAAAACGTTGTTTGTGCAGGGTCCTGTCATGCCAGCACACCACCTGCACAGTGAGCCAACAATTACAACACAATGAAAGCTCTGGTCACAGCAACATGTGTACGGGAGTGTCCCTTCAGTCATCTGCACATATGCAATACACATGTAGAGATAGTTGCACTGATGACACAGATGACTTGTGTACCATGGATGCACAAACATGCCTGTCCAGTGTAGATGGGCCCAGTCAGGGAATCTCACCATGTGCCCAAATGTAAGTACAACATATGTGCAACAGTGTATGCCAAAGATGTGAAATAGCAAACCCAAAGAGATAATCCTGGTTACAACATTTTGCAATCATTACACCCTGTAATTGCAGCAAAGGATGTCATGGACACATAGCAGAAAAGTACACATATCCCATGGACCACATGGAGTCCATCACATCAACAAATCATCCTGTTGTACCTTCAAAACACAAGTACAACATCAAGTCCATGATACTCATCCTCAACATCATGTACATTAGATGCAACAACAATGGAGAACAACAATTTGCTTTATTAAAAAATAAAACTCCTCAAAACTGGTAAATCGAGTCCACAATGTCAAAAGGCCAATGGCCAGTCCATTTCTCTATTCAACCATGGTGACATGTGACAAGTTGTCACCCATTGCTTGCCTGCACTGCTACGACCAGGGGACATCTCCCCTTGGAGGGGCATACATGGGGCAGGCCAGGCACCGCAGGGACAGGATCAGGGGACAGCAGAATGGGACAGGGGAGGGGTGGTGGGTGCTGGAGTGTCACTAGCAACTGCAGTGGAGGTGTCTGACACAGTGGGCACCGTCACAACTGCAGGGATGAAGTCAGATGGGGTGGTTGCCGGCACCACAGCAGTGGCCAGGTCAGATGGTGTGGACGTGGTCTCCACTGCAGTGCCAAAGTCAGATGGGGTGGATGAGCTCTCCACTGCAGTGCCAACCTCCAAAGTAGTGTCATGGGGTCCAGGTGAGGTGGGCAGGACAGAGGGGGGAGACACGGACTCCACACCAGTGGCAGAGCGCTGCATCGCCAAATGCGATGCAGTGCGCGCAACGAAATTCGTTTTATTTATTTAAATGTTTACTTACCTGTATTCGGCCGTAATCCGTGGTTTACTACCCCCCACCCTGCCCCTCCCCCGCCCCATGTCACCGCCCGGCCAGCACTCCTACCACGGACCGCTACTGGAAGTGCATGTGGTGGGGGGGAGGGCCTAAGCATTTTGGGGATGCGGTATCGGTGTGTGGGTGAACCAGGGGCAGGGTGTGGCTGGGGGACCTGTGGAGTGGTGGCCTGGGGGCTGCAGGACGGATACTGTGTGGTGGAGCTGCGGGATTGTGGTGGGGTCTTGCTCTTCCTAGTCCAGGGTGACTTGCGGATGGGGGCCTCAGTGTCTGTGCGCCTGGGGAGGGTGTCCGTGTGGCAGGGGAACTCCCCCCTGTGCGTGGTGACTTCATCTTTCCCTTGTGAGTTGGAGCAGATGGATCGGTGGGGAAGAGGCCAAGGTCACAGAGGAAGAGCTGCTGGGAAGGGGAGGTTGCAGGTGAGGCAAGGGAAGGGGTTTTGGAGGGAGAGGCATCTGAGGACTGCGGAGTGCTGGTGGATGTCTGTTTGTGCGTCTGTGACCCATCCCCTGTGTGTGTGCCATCAGTCCCCGGAGTGTGCGTGCCTGTGGCTCTGGATTTTGGCTTGCGGGGCTGTGTGCTGCTTGTGTCTGTTGTGGTGCGTGCCGGTGCTGGTGTGTGTGTGCGTTGGACAGGTAGGGCAGTGGGGATTGTGGATGTGGCAGAGGTAGGAGGGGTGAGGGACTGTTGGAGGAGGGACACTGCTGACATCTGTGTGGAGGCCATGGCCTGAATAGTCCGATGTAGGGCAGACATGTTTGATGAGATGCCCTCCATGAAGGACACCAGTTGTGTCAGCAGACTGGTGTGGGAATGGAGGACACTCAGCATCGCTGTCTGCCCTACATGGAGCTGCTTCAGCAAGTCCACAGACTCCACACTCAGGGCAGCGGGGGAGGCAGGGGGTGCGGTGCCTGGCACAAAGGAGACATGCTCCCTTACATGGGGGCCTCCACGGACCTCTGGGATGGGAGCAGATGGGAGGGTGGAGATGGTGGTGGTGGCGGGGACAGACTTGCTCGGTGTTGTCTGGGGTCTGCTGACACCCGCCTCCACAAGTGAGTCCTCACTGGAGATGCTGTGTTCCTCAGCCGAGGTGGTTGTAGCTGAGGTATCCTCAGTGTGGCTCCCCTCACCCTCTGTGCCACTGGGTCCCTCCAACTCCTCTCCAGCAGACCCAGTCTGGCTCTGCATCTCCTCTTGGTCCATGGAGCTGTCTCCTCCAGTAGCCGAAGATGTTTCTGCAAACAATCAGGATAAACAGATACACATAAGTCACTTGTTTCACCCGAGACATCACAGTCATTACAGCACATTACAGATGACGCATTTTCCGCATTTGCTAAATATTGCGAGAAGTGCTGGCACATATTTAAAAATACACCTGTCATTCTGCCAGTCAACCATGCCACTCATACACTTCCCCTCCATGGACCCATCTGTCTGGTGCATGTAGTATGCCACTACTTATATGTGCACACATGCACCGCATAGACATATCTCAGAACATCTTAAATTGTGAATGAAATGTGTCAGTACACACATATCCCATCTCCTGCCACTGACTCAGTACATGTGTCAGGATGAGGGTTGGCCAAACTCATTGTCAGTAAAATGGATATGCTTCCTTCACAAGACACCATGATGTGCCCATGTATTGATGGTCAATGCCACAATAGAGTGTATGCCGTACAACTGACATAACGGCAGGATACACATTAGCAAGTGGGATACCATGCTACGGGCCAGTCTGGCTAATCAGTCATCACTGGATAAAGTCACCGGGGCAGTGCATCCATAAATAAAAAAGTCTGCCCTGTGTCACAATCATAATCATTTTGGGGAATGTAAGACCTGAAACTGTCAAGTGCACATGTTCCACTACTGCTACACACATCTTAAGGCATATGATGATCCCACGTAATACAAATGCGACAGTTGAGTGACTGCAAGCACCAATCTGTGAACATGATAACATCACAGTCTGATGAGAACGAATTGAGGCTGCCTGCACTATTATGTATAATACATCATTATGCACCGTCAAGTGATCACACACCTATGTTTTGCCCCATTGTGATGATCCATTAGCCACACCTCAGTTAACTGCCAAAAGCAAAATGCTCAACACCACAGGAGTCTAAGATGCTAGGCCACTCCAGAATGACACCGAGGCAGACACCATATTGCATATTTCACAATTAACTAATTGTAGGCTGACACACAGGATTAGGAGCACAAAGTGTTCCTCATGTCCGGAGTAGGCATACCTGTCCAGTTCCATGTGCAACATAGGATTACCCTGAACACTAGGCATGTGTTCATGCATGTGTGACACACATGATGTACATTATTATGAGGCCCCAAGATTGTCTTACCTGCTGCATGGCTGTGTGGTAAATACCACAGACACATATGGTGAGCCAAAGCATCAATTGGAACACATATCATTTGCCCACATAGAGTACATGTCTGATTTCTGGTAATGTGCAGACACATGGCAATCAATTGCCTCACTCATGAGGACAAAACAATGCACCGGTAGCAGATGCTGCTTACAACCTTTAATTTTGGACAACAGCAGGGACACACAACACAAGTGACACAAGTCACAGACTGTAAGGGCCAGACCTGTGTATCAGATGAGGATGGGCCATGAACTAATTTAGGAACATGACTCCTGTTCAAGCAGACAGGAGATCTGTGGGAGTGTAACCAGGATGAAGGAGTGCAAAGAGCATGTGAGACATTGTTCACAGAAAAGGCATACAGTTACCCCCTCCTTGCTGCTGTCTGGCCTTTAACTGCCCATCCAGGTCAGGGAAGACCACCGCCAGGATCCGGTGCATATGGGGGGTCAGTGTCCGTCGTCCGCCCCTTCTGCGAGGAGGCAACAGCTTCAGCTGGACTCTGGCGATCCTCCGGGTCCAGCCACGAAGGTCCTGCCACCTCTTCTGGCAGTTGCGGATGTGGCGTCTGTAGACCCCCACAGAACGAACAGCCCGGGCAATGGTCAGCCATATCTCCTGCTTCTGATGGGCATCAACCTGTGAGGATGACAAGGATAAAAGTCCATTACCAGAAATGCAACATGTTTGTGCAACACACAGTTGGATATACATGTCTTCATCACAAGGGCATATGATGTACACGGATAGTGCAACTATGGTGATTGACAGTTGTCCTGCATTTACTAAATTGAAACATTGCCTGAGTATAATAACTGTGTTAAAATGCCCTTTTCATGCACAGTACCTGTCCACTACAGGTACATACACACTTTGGGGGTAACAGCTACTCAGTGAGCATGCTAGCCACTGGTGTACACAATGCCATTAGTGCCAGTAAGACAACATGCACAATGAAAAAGGGATGTGGACTGCACACTCACCTCCTCCCCTGGTGTCCCATACAGCTTGCTGTACTGTGGAAGGAGGCTGTCCAGCAGGGCCTTGTTCTCCTCCTCTGTGAAGGCTGGGGCCCTATCCACAGTACGTGCCATTCTTTGAGCCAGAGGACGCAGAGACAGCAGCAGTGGTAGTAGAGATGTCAATCTGGAGCAGACAGCCTTATATCTGTGCTGCTGAGACAGATTCTGTCCCATGCGTCCAAAGCGATAGGCCCAACACGTTTGCATCCTATGAATCTGGCCACTCCATCGCATTGTACGGCTCGTACACGCCTTCCGCACCGTTCAACTATTTCAAACCCATTACACCAACGAGTCTGATACATTGTTGTAGGGAGCCAACTGATTTTTCACAACACAAATCGTACAAGGGCCAAATCCGCATCAGTCCCCATTGCAGTCAATGTGCAAGGCGTGTGTGCAAGGCGTGCGCTCGCCTCGTTCCCTAGGTGTCCGACGCGTCTTTTGAATTGGTCACCCACGTCAGTCCCCATTGCAGTCAATGTGCAAGGCGTGTGTGCAAGGCGTGCGCTCGCCTCGTTCCCTAGGTGTCCGACGCGTCTTTTGAATTGGTCACCCGCGTCAGTCCCCATTGCAGTCAATGTGCAAGGCGTGTGTGCAAGGCGTGCGCTCGCCTCATTCCCTAGGTGTCCGACGCGTCTTTTGAATTGGTCACCCGTGTCAGTCCCCATTGCAGTCAATGTGCAAGGCGTGTGTGCAAGGCGTGCGCTAACCTTGTTCCCTATGTGTCCGACGCGTCTTTTGAATTGGTCACCCGCGTCAGTCCCCATTGCAGTTAATGTGCTAAGTGTTCCAACCACAATAGCTTTCCATGGACTCATGGGCACACCAACAACAATACAGCCTGTGACACAGTATATCAAGGGGCATGTCAGGCTGCATTACCTGTGTGTGCATATGTGGGTAAACATGTGATTTGGTATGTGTCACTTAGTAGCACCCACTCCCAGGCAGGGCAAGGTGTCATCGGGACAGATACCGCTGTGTGTTGGACACATAACCACTGTGATTGACGACTGTACAGTTCAGGGCATGAGGCATGTACACAGTTCCCGGGGTACATTGTGTATGACATGTGACATACACCCTGACTCTTAGGTGGAATGGGATGTTTGTCACAGGGTGTCCCAGTGCCACAATTCTGATGTTCATCCACAGTATGTGTGCATTTAGCTACGGAGATTACTCTGATTTCATGTGCTCAATGTCAAACGGTCACCACATCCATGTGTATTGTCAATGTGAGTTGATGTGGCGTCTGTGTGTCACAGACACCATGTGTGAGAAGCAAAAAAACATTGTGGCACTTCATGTGTGTGTCATGTGTGCGTTGTGGTGTGTATATGAGACTCTACATCATGATGGTGTCCTTGTGGCAACACAAGGTCCCTGTGTGTGTCTGTCATAAACCTGTGATGTGTGGTAGACATCTGTCCTCACTAGTGACTGTGGTGTGTGTCTGGTATGTGACACTCATACTGATGTACTGTGGCAGAGCCCATAGATTGGTCACAGCATAACATGGACCTTGTTGTGTGGACCTGTAGAGCTGAGATTTCAGATGATGGGCATGTATCTGACATGTGTGCACATACACTACAGCACATACATCATGTCTTTGTGTCCTGTTGTTTCATGTGCTATTTATCATGTACACTGGCACCTAGATAGGGGAACTGACAAACTGTCTTTGCTCATCTATGTACTGCAGGAGACCAGCTGTCCACAGACCGTTCCCTGACCTTGCCACCATGGTTGAACGTTACTGCATGGGACGGTACCGCTTCACTAGGCCACTGATTGAAGATTTGGCGGAGCAGTTGGCACCACACTTGCAACCTGGCCGGACATACCCTACTGCGCTGACCCCCAAGGTGAAGGTGATGGCAAACCTACACTTCTTTGACACCGGTACCTTCCAACACACAGTTGCTACTGCTGGTGGGATGTCACAGACCATGTTCAGCCGTGTGCAAGAGATGTGTTGGAGGCGATGTTGCATTTCCTCAACCACTACATCCATTTCCCAACACCACAACCACTGTCTGACATCAAGGGTGACTTCTATGCCCTGGGAAGGATGCCACATGTCATTGGCTCCATTGATGGGACACATGTGGCTTTGGTACCACCACAGGCACATGAGCAGACATACCGGAATAGGAAACATTTCTACTCAATCAATGCTCTGGTGGTATGTCTGGCCGACATTACCATTTCACATGTTTGTGCACGTTTCCCAGGTTCAGCGCACGATGCTTACATCATGCGGAGTAGTCGCATCCCAACGATTATGTCACAGATGCAGCACCAGCGTGCCTGGCTTGTCGGTGTGTACTGACCGTTTACTATTATGTGATTTTGCTAAAGTTTATTTACACCCTCTTTTAAGACTCATCTAATGTGCTATTGTCTTTATGTAGGTGACTCCGGATACCCCAACATGCCGTGGTTGCTGACACCCTCAGGAACCCTGTGATACCGGCGGAGATGCGCTACAATGAGGCACATGGTCGGAGCAGGAGAGTGATCGAGCGGACATTTGGTCTCTTGAAAAGCAGATTCCACTGCCTGGACAAGACAGGAGGGGCCCTCCCATATGCACCTGCTAAGGTGTACAAAATCTTCATAGTGTGCTGCATGCTACACAACCTGGCAGTGAGGAAGGAGTTGCCTCTGATCCAAGATGACGATGACCAACATCCGCCAGCCAGGGAGGATCCTGCCCTGGGGCATGATGCCAGTGATGATGAGGGTGATGATGATGTTCGTAGCCAGCTGATCCTCAACTTCTTCACTTGAATGTGAGTATACACTGATGTGTCTTCAAAGTATTGTGTTTGCCTGATATCTGTTGGTGGTGCACTTGTGCTGCTTGAGTGTGACTGTGTGCTACTTGTCAGGATGCTTGCTGTGATGTGTCCTTTCCGGTAGTCTGTACTCCCAAACAGTGTTTAGCTGATTGATAAGGTGTGTGTACGTAGTTTTGTTACATTTGTGGGCATGTATATTGTTGTTGTATGCTGTAATTCAAGGTTTTTGATTGTGTTTTCTGTCTGTCCTTCACAGGGTACTTTGGCTGCTGTATGGTGAGGTCTGAACCCCAAAACCCATATCCTTGTTCCAGAGTGCAAGTAGTCATTGTCCCAACCAATGATGTGCCACACACCCCTGGACTTTACTTGTTTACAACTTGTTTAAAGTTTGCTCACAGTTACGTGTGGTTAACTTGCATCAGTTGTGGGCTTTTCACGTTGTGAATCTGTAATAAACCTGTGCTTCACTTTGGGATGTGCTCCGTGTGTATCTACACATCAGACAGTCATTAGCATCCTGTACCTGTGGAATGCTTGCCACTGACCCAGGATGGATGTGGTGTATATGCATTCCACTGTATTTCCTGTTGACATCACTAATGAGGATGAGTTAGCTGGACATGGTGAGTATGTCTTGTGTTGCCCTAGTGGTGTGTCTCCCTCATATGTGTCACATTACCATGACTCACATAACGGTGGTCACAATGCTGTGGTAGTTTGCATGCACAGTGATCCTTATCAGATCATCATCGCCATGACACAGACAAAGTATAAATCACGACAGAGGCAAGTATTGTGTGAATGTGATTTTATTTACAGACATGTGTAAGGATGGTGAACGGAATTTGAAGTGCTGTACAATGTGATGGTAATCCAAAGTTCACGGGTGAGTTGGTAGTCTTAAGAGATGAAATGTCCAGAGTAGAATCCACAGTCATTTGCTGCATTGTCACAACTTTGACCCTCCATGTCAAGTGGGATATTTGTGTGTCAGTCAACAAGGTTAATTGGTTTGCACACAAGGGACGACATACAGAACAGGTGTTGAGTTCCTGGGGGATATGCATGGCCATCAGCGTCTCAATTCCCCTTCTTTGGACGACCCCTCTTCTTTCTCGGGGGACCCTCATGTGCAGGCAGCTGCAGTGCAGAGGACTCTCCGCCAGAGTCCTCCTCCCTCCCTGTGGCAGTTGCGGTTGTTGTGGCAACAGATGTTGTGGGTGCACAGGGAGGTGTGGACATATTGGGGCTGATCTGGCGGAGGCATGTCAGTATGTCCCTATGCACCGCTGTTAGTTCATCCAATTTGTCCCACTTGGACTCCATCCGGGACATGTGGGAGTCCAAGCAGGCATGATGTGCAGCCTGCTGTACTTTGATGTCCTTGAGGATCCCCATTACCTGTCCAAATCCGCCGGTGCTTTCCTGGTACGCATCTATGATGCGTCCCAGGTGTGGCTCATCATGCAGTCCAGCCCCCTCTGCAGGCCGTGTCCTCTGCCTGCCCACCCTCCCACCGCCCCTACCCACATGGGCAGGACCTGCCGTGGCCAGCACAGGCAACACTGGGACCACTTGAGTGTTTGCGATGGTGGTGTTGTCCCTTGATTCCAGGGTGCCCTGTGTACCTGTTCCGTTGTTGTTCAGTAGCCTCAGCCTGTCCGTGTCGACAGGGCTACTCGGTGTGGTATCAGATGTGGCAGGTGTGGTTGCAGGGGGTTCTGATGTTACTGCTGCTGGGGCTGCACGATGAGTCACACCGGAGGTGCCAGGTTGTTCAGGGTCGTCGTCCGAAGAGGACAGGGACTGATCCACACCGGTGAGCTCAGGGTCCGCCAGAGTCTGGGACTGGGACTCTTCTTCAGGTCGTGCTGTGTCCCCAGCATCCCCTGTGTTTGGAGGAGACACACAATGTATGTTATGTTTCTACCAACATCAACGTTTCACACACATGACATTTGCCACTGGACATCATAATGAGAGTCTGTACATTGCATTGTCAAAAGTTGTGACAGACTGAGGTTGATATTGTTGGAGCACTTTGTCATGGCAACCTGAAGCATTTCGATGTGCACGTCAAGCTGTGTGCATGACCAGATCATGTATTGATCAATTGTCTGTACATGTCCATTGCTACTCAGGTTCCATCACATGCCTGACACAGCTGTATCATCCCTGTCCACATTTGTGCTATAACGATGACATACGTACAATTACACTTAGGGTATGTATCAAGCTTGGTGCATGTGTGGTGGAATTTGTTGCGTTGCTCTGTGCGTCACATTGGTGTGTCTGTGCAACATGGTCACAGTCCGGTATGCCTGTGATCCAATGTGAGATACTTTCTGGTTATCTGTGTTCCTAGTTCACATCTCATTTCAAACAAGTCATGGTGTTACCGTGCCTACTGATGTTGGTGCAGAGTTTTGTCAGTGCTACGTCTTTTATCTTGTCTATTTCCTCCACAGTGAGAGGGATTGGGCACCGCAGCACTCTTTCTTTTCCATGCTCATGACAGTGATGGACAGAGGTGTGTGTGTGTTACAGTTCTGCTGCTGTGAGTTGCATGCGTCATCCGATGCAGTCCAGGATAGTCATTGTGTTTGGATTGTCCATGACAGTGAGTGATGTGTTGTGTGAATGATGCGTACTACGCATACCGATGTGGTATTGACATGCAGCTCACAAATGCACATATTGTGTATGACACCATGCTACAGTTTCAGCTATATGTGTGTGTCCATTCTAGTCACTGTCAGGTGTCCACTGTCAATGATGTATATGTGACATTGTGTGTGCTTGGTGCTATGTACTATGTCTGCATCTCCCCAATTGTCATCTACGAAACACACCTTCACAGGCAGGTCAGGGGACACCCCAGGGACACTGAATCTCCAGACAGTGGGAGGATACCTACAGTTCTAATGGCTGTGGGTGTAAATGTGTTTGAGTTGGCCAGTGCGTAGGTGTGACTTGCAGACAATTCATACATCAGGACCATGTGTCAGACATCTTGCCAAGGCATTTACTTTTGGAGTGACTGGTCCCAGGGTGCAATTTTATCGAGCAGAGAAGGTGTGTTTTGATCCGGCATTGATGGCATTTGGAGTCATTGCAGGACCTCCTTCACCCACAGTGGCCAGGTAATACCCCATGTGGCATGCTTCCATTGCAGGGAGTCACAATTTACGTGCAGGAAGTCAGTCAGTAGTTTCCTGTTGTTTGTTTGAGCACAAGTCCCAGCAGGGCCTTGTGCTCCCCACAGCAGAGGCCATTGTCTGTGTTCTTGGTAGAGACTTTTCACTCACTCTCTTGTGGAGCATAATTCTAGGTGTGTATTTTGGTGTTGGTGGGAGGGGTGTGTGTGTGCAAGTACCTGCTGGTAGATGTGGTCAGAGCAGGCAGTACTCCTCCCCCAGTCCAGTTATCCCACCATGCAACATGCTTCCATTGCAGGGAGTGTAAGTTACCTTTCAGGCTGTCAGGCATTGGTGTCCTGTTGTTTGTTTGAGCCCAAGTCCCAGCAGGGCCTTGTGCTCCCCACTGCAGGGCCTAGTGTCAGCCATCTTGGCAGTGCTTTTGCACTCCCTGTGAGGTGAGCATGGTTCAGTGTGAGCTTGCTGGGACATGTGGGTGGGGACTGTTAGCTGTGACTTCAACTCCCATCATGCTTTTGGCTATACCAACCTTCCCACAATACCTGACCTTACTTCCTGTGAAGCTTTTTCCCTATGTGGTGGTGTGCCTGTGCTGACAAGTTGGCAGGCAGTGTTGTCCTGGTGTTTGTTTGCACAAAAGTACCAACAAGCCCATGTGCTTCACACTGCAGAACTCAGTGTGTTTAATCTTTGTGGGATATTTAAATGGATTCTGAGGGAATGCATTATACCAGGTGGGTTGTGTTGCGTTTGTGTTAAGGGGTGTGTGTGTGCAAGTACCTGCTGGTAGATGTGGTCAGAGCAGGCAGTACTCCTCCCCCAGTCCAGTTATCCCACCAAGCAGCATGCTTCCATTGCAGGGAGTATGAGTTACCTTTCAGGCTGTCAGGCATTGGTGTCCTGTTGTTTTTTTGAGCCCAAGTCCCAGCAGGGCCTTGTGCTCCCCACAGCAGGGCCTAGTGTCAGCCATCTTGGCAGTGATTTTGCACTCCCTGTGAGGTGAGCATGGTTCAGTGTGAGCTTGCTGGGACAGGGGGGGGGACTGTTGGCTGTGACTGCAACTCCCATCATGCTTTCTGCTACATGCACATTCCCAGCAGCCCAACCTTCCTTCATTTTACTCAGCTTTCCTGTGAGGTGGTGTGACGTTGTTGGCGAAATGGATGACTGTGTTTGTTGTGGATTTATGCTAATGCCTTGCAGTATTTGTCGTTAGGTTTGTACATGTTATGTCGTAGTTCCATTTTACTGTGGGATGGCAGGTATTGTGTTTGGGTAACTGGCATACACATCACAGGAGACTTGCCTTTATGTTGCTATGGCTTTGCTGGCAGGAATTGGTTTAACAGTCCCCTTGAGAGTGATATATGTGTATTGCAGCACAACATTGAGTATATTGTTTGTGTACTCACCAGGCTCTGGTATTCCTGTTAATCCATGGATGCTCTCTGGTGGTAGGATGGCCCGCACCTTCTCCTCCCAGGCCCTGAAGTGCGTTGGTCTGGCAGGAGGGCCACCGCCAGTGTCTGTGCTCAAGGCGTGGTCCCTGTTGATGAGCTTCTTGACCCTCCTTCGCACATCATAGTACCTGTTCTGTATGTCGTCCTTTGTGCGCCGACAAGGAGCTTGTGCGTTAACCTTGTCAACAATCCTTTCCCACATCTTGGTTTTCTGTGACATGGGGGTCTGTTGGACCAATGTGCCAAACAACTGTGGCTCTACCCTGAGTATTTCGTCTATCATGACTTCCAACTCACTATCTGTGAACTTTGGATTCTTCTTGGGGGGCATGGTGCTGGGTGGTTGTGGTGATTGATGTGTGTGTGAGGGTGTAAGTGAGTGTGGTGGGTGTGAGTTTGTCAGTGAATATGTTATTTGGTTTTTGAGTAGTGCAAATGGTGTGGTTGTTGTGTTTTGTGTGTGTTGTGTTGTGTCTCTGCAGTGTGGTGGGGTTGTCTGCTGTCCTATGCCTGTAGTTTGCAAAGGATCATGGTAGGGATTTCTGGCCTTTATATAGATGGAGTTGTGGGTGTGTCTTGGTTCCTTTTTTTTGTTTTTTATTTATAAATTGGCTGTCATTGCTTTTTTTTTCTTCTTTTTTTTGTCTTATTTCCTTTGCTTGTGTTGTGCATGATGGAGACGTTCGTTTGACCGGGTCGGACGCTGCCTGTGGCTCGCGCGGGGTGATCCGAGTCTGTCACACTGACAATCTGCTGTGTTTCGACGTTGGTGTACGCCTCGGACGCGAAGGGCTCTATTGTTTGCTAGTCACTATTTGCTGTACGTCTCGGTTTTCATGCTCGTGCTCCGTGCGAGTCGGTCGCGTTTCACACGTTTTGCATCGTACTACGCGGCTCGTGCATCGCGGGTACGTTTCGCTCGCGTCAATTCCTAATGCGTGTCTGTCGGTACGATTCACGGTCAATTTACGGGCGAATCAATGATTTCCGGATGGGTCGGGCGTGCGGGTGGGTTGTAATTCACACACAAGGCATCGTACTGCGCGGGTCGTACGGCGCAGGTCTGTGTCGGTCGGTCTCCATTCCAGGTCCGAGTCGGTCGGTACGTTTATGACCAGAATCGGAATCGGCCCCTTAATATTAACTGGAGTGGGAATAATAATTTAATTAAGTTTAGTGTCCAGCACCTACCCTGATTTAATACTAACTGGAGTGGTAATAGTAAATTAATTAAGTTTAGTGTCCAGCACCTATCCTGATTTAATAGTAACTGGAGTGGGAATATTAAATTAATTAAGTTTAGTGTCCAGCACCTATCCTGATTTAATACTAACTGGAGTGGGAATAGTAACTTAAATAAGTTTAGTGTCCAGCACCTACCTTGATTTAATACTAACTGGAGTGGGAATAGTAAATTAATTATGTTTAGTGTCCAGCACCTTCCCTGACTTAATATTAACTGGAGTGGGAATAATAAATTAATTAAGTTTAGTGTCCAGCACCTACTCTGATTTAATAATAACTGGAGTGGGAATAGTAAATTAATTAAGTTTAGTGTCCAGCACATTCTCTGACGTAATACTAACTGGAGTGGGAATAGTAAAATAATTAAGTTAAGTGTCCAGCACCTATCCTGACTTAATACTAAGTGGAGTGGGAATAGTAAATTAATTATGTTTAGTGTCCAGCACCTTCCTTGAATTAATAGTAACTGGACTGGGAATAGTAAATTAATTAAGTTTAATGTCCAGCACCTACCCTGATTTAATACTAATTGGAGTGGGAATAGTTAATTAATTAAGTTTAGTGTCCAGCACCAATCCTGACTTAATACTAACTGGAGTGGGAATAGTAAATTAATTAAGTTTAGTTTCCAGCACCTACCATGACTTAATACTAACTGGAGTGGGAATAGTAAATTAATTAAGTTTAGTGTCCAGCACCTACCCTGACTTAATACTAACCGGAGTGGGAATAGTACATTTATTAAGTTTAGTGTCCAGCACCTATCCTGGTTTAATAGTAACTGGAGTGGGAATAATAAATTAATTAAGTTTAGTGTCCAGCACCTATCCTGATTTAATACTAACTGGAGTGGGAATAGTAAATTAATTATGTTTAGTGCCCAGCACCTTCCCTGACTTAATATTAACTGGAGTGGGAATAATAAATTAATTAAGTTTAGTGTCCAGCACCTACTCTGATTTATTAATAACTGGAGTGGGAATAGTAAATTAATTATGTTTAGTGTCCAGCACATTCTCTGAGTTAATACTAACTGGAGTGGGAATAGTAAATTAATTAAGTTAAGTGTCCAGCACCTATCCTGACTTAATACTAACTGGAGTGGTAATAGTAAATTAATTAAGTTTAGTGTCCAGCACCTATCCTGATTTAATAGTAACTGGAGTGGGAATATTAAATTAATTAAGTTTAGTGTCCAGCACCTATCCTGATTTAATACTAACTGGAGTGGGAATAGTAACTTAAATAAGTTTAGTGTCCAGCACCTACCTTGATTTAATACTAACTGGAGTGGGAATAGTAAATTAATTATGTTTAGTGTCCAGCACCTTCCCTGACTTAATATTAACTGGAGTGGGAATAATAAATTAATTAAGTTTAGTGTCCAGCACCTACTCTGATTTAATAATAACTGGAGTGGGAATAGTAAATTAATTAAGTTTAGTGTCCAGCACATTCTCTGACGTAATACTAACTGGAGTGGGAATAGTAAAATAATTAAGTTAAGTGTCCAGCACCTATCCTGACTTAATACTAAGTGGAGTGGGAATAGTAAATTAATTATGTTTAGTGTCCAGCACCTTCCTTGAATTAATAGTAACTGGACTGGGAATAGTAAATTAATTAAGTTTAATGTCCAGCACCTACCCTGATTTAATACTAATTGGAGTGGGAATAGTTAATTAATTAAGTTTAGTGTCCAGCACCAATCCTGACTTAATACTAACTGGAGTGGGAATAGTAAATTAATTAAGTTTAGTTTCCAGCACCTACCATGACTTAATACTAACTGGAGTGGGAATAGTAAATTAATTAAGTTTAGTGTCCAGCACCTACCCTGACTTAATACTAACCGGAGTGGGAATAGTACATTTATTAAGTTTAGTGTCCAGCACCTATCCTGGTTTAATAGTAACTGGAGTGGGAATAATACATTAATTAAGTTTAGTGTCCAGCACCTATCCTGATTTAATACTAACTGGAGTGGGAATAGTAAATTAATTATGTTTAGTGCCCAGCACCTTCCCTGACTTAATATTAACTGGAGTGGGAATAATAAATTAATTAAGTTTAGTGTCCAGCACCTACTCTGATTTATTAATAACTGGAGTGGGAATAGTAAATTAATTATGTTTAGTGTCCAGCACATTCTCTGAGTTAATACTAACTGGAGTGGGAATAGTAAATTAATTAAGTTAAGTGTCCAGCACCTATCCTGACTTAATACTAACTGGAGTGGGAATAGTAAATTAATTATGTTTATTGTTTAGCACCTTCCTTAAATTAATAGTAACTGGAGTGGAAATAGTAAATTAATTAAGTTTAATGTCCAGCACCTACCCTGTTTTAATACTAATTGGAGTGGGAATAGTAAATTAATTAAGTTTAGTGTCCAGCACCTGCCCTGACTTAATAGTAACTGGAGTGGGAATAGTAAATTAATTAAGTTTAGTGTCCAACACCTATCTTGATTTAATAGTAACTGGAGTGGGAATAGTAAATTAATTAAGTTTAGTGTCCAGCACCTATCCTGATTTAATACTAACTGGAGTGGGAATAGTAAATTAATTAAGTTTAGTGTCCAGCACCTACCCTGATTAAATACTAACTGGAGTGGGAATAGTAAATTAATTAAGTTTAGTGTCCAGCACCTACCATGATTTAATACTAACTGGAGTGGGAATAGTAAATTAATTAAGTTTAGTGTCCAACACCTACCATGATTTAATACTAACTGGAGTGGGAATAGTAAATTATATATATATGTGTGTAGTTTTGTAATGTTAAAAAATTAATATAGTTTGTGGTAGCAATGTGTATTAATTATAACATAGTTATAAATGAACAATAATAAAATTATATATATATTTAATTAAAACATATCATTTCATACAGTAAATTTAATTGAAACATATTTTTTTATATTAAATACAACATATATAAAATGATACACAAAAAACCACCCATATTATTTTTTAATTGATGTTTATTTAGGGGTCAATAGGATGGCGGGCGGACTCCAGTCCGCCCGCCATCCTAGTGGTGCTGGGACTGTCCGCCATACGTGCAGCAGTCCCGTCTCCGCCAATTAGGATGCAACTGACACCCTGGAGGTCGCATTCCGCATTTCTAACATTGCGGTGGGTGCTGCAATGGTGAAATGGCATGTTGCGCATTCCCATGAACAATGCGGCAGGCACCCCCCAAGTGCACCCCCCACCCTCCCTGGGGGCCCACAACAGGCCCCCAAAGCACATCGCTGCCATGGAAAGGCCAGTTACCGCACCCATCCTAATATGGATGGCGGTGCCTGGTAGGCACCGCCACCATATTAGTGGCCAAGTTCGCCCGGCCGGCAATCGTAATGATTGCCGACTGGCGGAAAAGCGGCGGACGCACTTTGCGTATGCCGTGATACCCCCCGCCATAATAATATGGCGGGGGTAAATCTAGTTGGGCTGGTGGGCGGATCGCCACCGCCCAGCCGGTGGTGGCGATCCGCCCACCATCCTAATGACCCCCTTAGTTTCAATGATATAGTAATGGTCAAAAAATATATATTTTATTAAGTGCATATAATATAAATTAATACACATAGAGAAAAAACAATATTATTTATTTTAC
This sequence comes from Calotriton arnoldi, assembly GCA_963921515.1. Lineage (NCBI taxonomy): Eukaryota > Metazoa > Chordata > Amphibia > Caudata > Salamandridae > Calotriton > Calotriton arnoldi. The sequence continues at coordinate 1,031,590 of CAWUFW010001951.1, forward strand.
AGAAAGAAATATTTGGTATATATGTATACTTTTACATATAATAATTATGTAAACAAATGTTTTTAACATTGGTAAACTTTTACATACAGTTCTGTAAAATTTGTAACATGAAATAATGTACTTTTCATTGTTACAAACATTTTTGTAAAAAATATATATTGAAATAACAGTTGTACAGTTTAATCTTGTATTATGAACATTTATTATTTGGTTACATACATTATAAATTATTAATATTATTACTGTTTTCACATTTTTTAAATGCATTTTAAGTTTTAAGTTTTAAATTTTTTAATTTTTTTAAACCAATAATACTTTTTAATTAATATTATTATTATATAAAATATTAATTATATTAATTATTACATTGTTCAATTTTTATACATATTTTTTTTAATAGGTATACATTTGTTAAACATTTAATAAATTTAATATATGTTTTAAATCAACATTGTATATCACTTGTATACATATGGAATTATAATACTAATTATTATATGTTTAATAATATTTATTATTATAATTTTACAATGCAGAAAAAATGTTAAATACTTTTTAACATATAAGTTATAAATTGTAAGATTTTTATAAAATATTTTAGCCATGTTATAATTATGTAATAACATGTTTTTAAAGAAAAGATATTAATTTATAATGTTTAAAGCTGCCATATTGGTTTGTTGCTTGTATTTTGTAACCGCTCGTGTTTGTTTTGGATTATTTCGGAGGGGACAAGCTCGCGGTTGGAAGCTGCGTCGCGTTGAGGAAGGTAAGTTTAATTTTCTTTATTTAAACTATAGTTTTACTTTAATTTGAAGGTAGTTAGGTTGTAGTTAGTGTGTGTAGTGTTAGGGTTTTGGAGTTGTGGTGTTTTTTATGAGTTACTTAGGTTTTAGCTTTTTATCGATCGTTATGTTTTTGAGGCATTGGTTAGAAAACTTTAAATATGTGAGAATATATGTGAATATGGTGTGAATAATGTTTGTAATAGTATTATGTTGTAGACTATGGGGCCGATTCCGATCTCGCTTGGAAGGGCACCGAACGGGATCTGTAGCGAGCGAGTCCGATTCGTAGCCCCAGTTTCCGGATGACTCGTACCGCTGTACGAGCGAGCAAGTACGATGCGAGGATAGCCTCGCGCTCCGACCGACTCGTACCCGTCAGCGACGCCCTCCAGACGACTCCGACTTCACCGACGCGCACCGTGCAATGGGTCCGATTTCCGAGCGACCAAGTACGATGCGAGCGTCGAGCAGCCAGTTCGAGTCGGAGCCTCCAACTCGAGAAAGCTCCGGGAAGCGGACTTCGGGGGTCCGTAGCGGCCCCTTTACCCGCAGCCCTACGACTCGATTAGTGGGGAGGTCCCAAGGGTCCCCCCTATACATGCCTGCACGGTGCGGGTGGGACCGATGCATCCCCGCGACAGGGGGCACCCTTGTCTGAGACGTGTGTTTTTGGTCTATTTGAGCCCATGTATGCAACGTACACCAGGCACCCATTGACTTCAATGGTGCTCCGAGCGATCCGAGTCCATCAGCGCTGCACTGCATCGTACTCTGTCGCTCGGAGCCCAGGAGCCCGAGTCGCACAGAAAGCTCTACGGGCGCCAGTTGGCCGTAGGGCTTTTCCAGCGAGATCGGAATCGGCCCCTATGTGTATATTTGTGTGGGTGGGATTGTTTGTATTTTTTTACAGGTTTTGGTCGTGCGAAGTGGCGGTTACGAGAAGATAGCGTTTCTTTTGTATTAAGGAAGTGTGTATTAGTTTAAGTAACTAATAATTATTTTACACTTCCTTAATTTTTCGGGTTTTCATGGAGCGTTTCTTTTTTAAAACACTTTTTTGTTTTTTTATGGTTTATGGATTTATGGACGGAGGATTAATTTATAAACAGTTGGATTTTTCCATTTTTTGGGGGATAATTTTACGTTCACTTGGGATTATGAGATACTTGGATTGCTTTACAAGTGTTGGGATTTCTTTTCTTCAGCTACGGAAACGGTAAGTTATTTTAATTATTTATTGTGGGAGGGAAATGTTAAGAAAATTACTGTTATTGTGTTTTATATTTTCATATATATAATTAATATGTCTATATATATTTATGGTTTTAATAAAAATATATTAGATACATTAATTATTTATGTGGAAATATAAAAATTATATGTATGTATTTAAATTGATTTTAGAGAAAAGTATCATATTTTTGAGTGGTTTTATAAGTTAAAGTAGGCTTTTGGCAATTGTTTCTAGGTATTCTAGGACTTTTGTTGTTGGATATAGTCTAACTTGGTGTTGTAGGTATTCAAACATTTGTTTAGTTTGTTTGGATAGTTTGGGCCCTATTTGTGTTATAGATTGCTCCATTCTTAGCTGTTGGTAGCTCTGTTCTTTTTGGAGGTATAGTAGGAGTTTGTGTAGAGTAGGTGGACCTCTGCCTGTTGTTGCTTGGAAGGCATTATGCCAACCTTTAACAGCATTGTTTGTTTTTGCCTCTTTATTTAATGTGCTGAGGTATACATTCCACCATGGGATGTGGTATTTAGGTTGCCTTCTATGTCCTGATCTGTGGAGTCTTCCCACCCAGGTATCTTCAATATAGTCTAGAAGGGGACTTAATTTTTGTTTGTTTTGTTGGTAGTATGGACTTTCTATCAATAAGTTGTAGTGTTCGGCCACGTCAGTAACTGGGACATAGGCAAGTGCTATACGTTTTTTTATTTGATATGCGAAGGAGCTATTTGTAGCATATTCAACACTTAGGGGCCCATTACGATGGAGGAAGGACCGCCACAGCCAGCCATGTGGTGGCGGTCCTTCCGTCCGCCATTGGCAATTTTCCCCCTACCACATTATGATGGCTGAGGGAATCACGCTCGGACCGTGGCGGACGCAAAGACCGTCCGCCACAGGTCCGCCAAAAGCAATCTTACAGAATGCTTGGCGGACGGTCCATATAGCCAGAAATGGTGGCGGTGCCTAGCAGGCACCGTCCACCAAATCATGATGCTGGCTGAAACCGGCATTTCCATGGAAAGGCTGGTGGGGATTTGCTTTGGGGGCCCGTTGCGGGCCCCCCTTGTGTTGGGGGAGGCAAGGGTGCACTTGGGGGTACCCATGGTACCCCCCTACATTTCACAGCACTACATGGCAGGCACAGTGTGGTGCCTGCCACGTAGTGCTGTGAAATGCACAACAGGGCATTTTAGCATCGCGGCGGGTGCTGCTGTCAGCAGCACCCGCCGCAATGTTAAAATGCAGGATCCGACCGCCATGGTGGCGGTCGCATCATGATTTGGTATGCGGGACCAACGCATGTATTGCGGACGGTCCCGGTTTACCACAGGATGGCGGACGGACTCCAGTCCGTCCGCCATCCTAATGAGCCCCTTAGTGTTGTTTTCTGAAGGTGTCTCCATATACACTGATTAAAATGATAGTAGCAACCCTGAATTGCTGTGTGTGGGTAGGATTTTAGGATTGCATTTATCATTGCCTGCTCAAAATCAATAATTATATTTTGGGGAAAATAATTATTGGTTTCTTGTTTCATTTTAGATAGTACTTCTGTATAGGTGGAGTTTTGTTTATTTGGTAGTAAGGCATAGATAAAAGGGATGTTAGTGTTTTGATATAGTGCTTGGACAGTATATAATTGATAGAATGGTTTGGGACATATTTTAAAAGTCCCGTCCATCATCCACATTTCTGACTGTTGGAGTTTTACTAAATTATTGGCGGTTGCAAACATAATGATTCTTTTATCTTTAGATTTGTTGTTGTAAGAAGAAATGGTTCTTTGTTATGTGTAATTGATAGTTCTGGGGGAATTTCTACCTCTTCAAAGGTTTTTGGGGCAGGTGTGGTGGTGGTTGTGGCTTTTTTCCTTCGAGCTATAGTTCTTTTTAAGGAAGCAGTAGAGGGCATTTTGCCAGTAGCATGTTGGGGTACTCTGGGCAGCATTTCTTTAAGTATTTGAGTGGTAGATTTTTGTGAGCTAGTGCTAGCTTCTCTAATGTAGTCTAGGGCATTTCTAACGTATATTTCAGTAACATTTGGGGGTGGTTATGCTCCTTAACATACAGAACAGTTGTTTCTCTAGTTGTAGCCCTCCCATAACATTTATTAGAATAGTATTTGCTACATTTCCAGTTTACTTTCAGTCCACTTTGCTTTTCTTGTGTATAGACATATCCCATGTAACAGAGCAAAAACTTTCCTTTCTGGGAAGTGATAAATTGGGCGCCTTCAGTCATTGTGATGTTTTAAATGCTAAGAAAAATGTATATAAAAATTAATAAAATGAATATTGTACATGACTTTTAATTAATACATACAAATTGTTATTAATATACTTACAATGTCGATTTTGGGGTCGTTTTTAATGTTGATGCTTTTTCTTTGTTGTTTGATTTCAGTTGTGTTGCTGATGTTTCTGTTGGTAGAATAAAAGATATTTTTAATAATTTTCTTCAATTGTGCAAGAGGTGGGGTGAGGGTTTGGGATAAAGTGGGGGTTTGGTTGGGTGTTTTAGGTAATTTTTAAATTGCATTTAGCTTAATACTTACTTTATTTGTTAGTCGATTTTTCAAACTGTTCTGTAATTGTTTGGATGGTTTGAGAATTAACTGTAGAGGCTACATAAATCCGAAAAATATATATATTAATTATTTATGCATGATAAATAGTAGTTTTTGAAGACTAGCAGTAGTGTTAGATTCTAAATGGCATTTTACTTACTTTTGTGAAGTAGGAAATATAATTTTCTTTAATGAAGTCCTGTGTTCTGGCAGCAATCCGGCAGAGTTTCGTTTTCTTGTTTGTTTTTGGTTAGAGGCGTAAAATACTGAATAATTTTTCGTTCTTTATATAGTGTTTAATTAATTGTTTGTTTAATGTGATTGGTTTATTTTAATATTGTGTGTATTTTATTGGTTGATATTTATTGTTTTAATTGTTTTGGTCGTTGTTTTCCATATATGGAAAACGCTAATTAAGAGTCAGATAGTGCTTTTATTTTTTAACAGATTTAGGGGCTCATTATGATGGCGGAAGGACTGCCACCGCCGGGCCAGCGGTGGCGGTCCTTCCACCATCATGAGGAAAATTCCCACCGCCAAATTAGGATGGTGGTGGGAATCACAATGGTTCCTCGGCGACCATGATTCCACAAGGCGGTCCTCTTCCGGCTGCCTTGCGGAACCCGGAACCAGGGCAACAATGCGGTGGTGCCGTGCAGGCACCGCCGTAGGGATTACGGTATCCTCTCTGCCTGTCTTTTTGTGGCGGATATCCCGCCACAAAAGACTGGCTTTGGGGGCCCGTTGCGGGCCCCCTCTGTGTGGGGGGGGTGCACTGTGGGGGTACCCCCCTGCAGTTCCATGCACCAAGTGGCAGGCACCGCGTGGTGCCTGCCAAGTGGTGCAGGGAAATGCGGTGCATGCACCTTTATCATTGCTGACGGTGCTGCCGCCAGCAGCACCGCCCGCAATGATAAAGGCCCAGGATGCGCCAGCCATAGTGGCGGGCACATTCTAATTCACCCAGCGGGACCGCCCGCCGTGGTCCCAGAACCGCAACGATGGCGGGCGGACTGATGAGCCCCTAAGTGTTTTAAATGTGTATTAGATTGCATTTGATGTAAAATAATGTGTGCATAATATTTATATATAATATTTAAATAGTTATTAATAGTGTATTTATAATATAGTGGGGCCGATTCTGATGCGGGTTGGAAAAGCTTCCCGACCGAGGGCCTGATTCTGATGCGGTTAGGAAGGCCTCCTAACGGCATTTGCTCCTTCCAAATCGGATCGGGAACGTGTCTTCCCGACCGAGGGCCCAATTCTGATGCGGTTAGGAACAAATGTTCCCATTGAAGTCAATGGGAGTTCAACCAAATCGTATCTGGAAGCATCCGGATGCATCCTACTCCGCCGGTCGGACTTTCCCGATCCGAGTGGGTCGGACACCATTTCCCAACCGATTCGGTCGGGAAGCTTTTCCAACCCGCATCAGAATCGGCCCCTATGTATTAATATATGTTTTAGTATTATTTAAAATAGGTTGTATTTGATATATTTTGTATGCAGTGTATGTTTTTGATTGAAATATATTTTTGGTGTGAAGTTTTGTTAGTTTTATCTGTTTTGAAGGTGTCGATATTTTTTTTAAAACAATATTATTGCTGTCTATATTATTGTGATCGATATTTTTGACAAGTTGTATATTTTTAGACTATCTCCGATATTTTAGATAACGATATTTTGATGTTCGATAATACTGATATTGATATTAATGTTTGATGATATTTAGGTGTCGATATTAGTGTATATTTTTAATTAAGTATAGTTTGTCAATATTAGTGTAATCGATATTTTTGTGTCGATAAAAATGTAGGTCGATATTGTGTCTGTCGACATTATGTCAGTGATTCGATATTAGTGAATAGTTGGTGTTGGTTGAATACTGAGACTCAGCCCTAAACTCTTAACTTTAAAGAAATTCACAAATATTTGCAAACTACCTTTGTCAGTCCTAAGTTAAAAGTGTAAATTGGTCTAGTAAGTGCGAGTGACCATGTGTGAAAGGATTGAAATCAACCCCTTTTAGATGTGGTAGCCGGGGAAACACAAGATGTGTTTTGGAACATATTTGGGTGGGACAAATATGTTTTCTTATTTTTATCTTTTTCTATTTCATGATTGTTACTTTTGGCACAGGCATATCTTACGCAAGGCATAAGCTAACAGCACTTTTCATCTACTGTCATTGACTTATGGGCTCAATTTTGTTAATATCGTTTACCTATGTTTTATACGTAAGACATTCTTGAATTACACTACATTGACTTGGTTGTTTTTATGATTTTCACTATGAGATGTAGCTTCAAAATACATGTAAGTGTAACTTAAACTACTTTAATTTCACGCCATTTCTAAATTGGTCCTAGTATGTGTTTAAAATTCACATCATTCCTTTATGACCTGGCCATACATATGGCCTGTAAAGGAACACTGCAATTAATAATTAGTTGTAATTCTCTACCCAGGCACGCTAGATAGTCCGATGGCATTTTGATAAACATATTTCATAGATATTAGTGAAAAAAGGAAGATTCTTTTATTGGATACATTAATTTAAAACCATAACACACTCGGGTATTTTTGGGAATTAACTGTGGGACCGTAAACAACAAAAATCCACCAAAGCTTATGACACTAAAATCCCAGTATCTTGTAAAATCACTGTGGATAATGTGCATATGGACCAGAATATATTAGTGGACTGTACTTTTCAATCAATCCCCTTATATGCCACAATACGCTCTCAAGTGAAAATAATATTTTGGACTGGGACCGGAGTACCTTTACTAACAACCATGTTGGTATGTCTGGATGGAATGGCCCATGTAATCAGAAGACAAATTGATGGTAAAAGCAGGGCATATTCCATTTTCAAATCATTTATGTAGTACTCAACACTTTGAATTACTCAGGTCTCCCCAAACTGGATAGCATTCAAAACCAATTGAGTGCTCAAATTAAAGCAACCACAAAATAAACATTCCCAGATATTTTCCAGGATTCTTGTTTTGGTTTGAGAGATGATTTACTATTATCAACTTAAATTGGCATCAGATCATACCTGTGAGAAAGTGCCCCTGTTTACGTGGTCATCCCATTATTTTTGGACTGATGTTTTTTTTTTCATTCTCAAGCACTGCTGTCCACGCCCCAGTGCATGCACTCTGACCCCTGAACCATTAAATTGGCCAACTTCTAATTGTATTATTTTACTTTCTTGTAAAGCAATAGTACATAGTGCAGAAGAACATATATGGTATATGAATTTAAATGCCACCTGTGAACTGCAGTACTTATTGTGTCATGCATTAGCATGACTAGGAAAACATGTCTTTAGACCTAACATTGTAACCTGACTGCTGCAGTTTGAACCAGCACCCAACCTGTCACAATAATCCTTTTGATGGGGGAAACAACCTTCCATCGCAGTGGCAAAAGGGACCGCCCGCCATAGGTGCGGTGGTCCCGCTATACGAATTAGGATGCGCCCACCACACTGGCGGGCGCATCCCGTATTTTTACATTGCGGCGGGCGGTGCTGCAAGCAGCACCCGCCGCAATGTAAAAATACATGTTGTGCATGTGCATGTACAACGTGGCAGGCACCGTGCGGTGCCTGCCACCTTGTACATGCAGATGCAGGGGGGTACCATAGGTACCCCCCATGTGCACCCCCACCCCCCCAACACTCTGGGGGCCCACAACGGGCCCCCGAAGGCATTCTCTGCCTGTCTTCTTGCGGCGGGATCTCCGCCGCAGAAGACAGGCATCGTGATGCCTATGGCGGTGCCTGCACGGCACCGCGGCCATTGGCCCATTGTACCGTGTCCCGCAAGGTGGGCGGAAAAGGACCGCCCTGCGGGACCACGGCGGACGGTATTTCCATCCGCCGCGGTACCATTCCCATTCCCACCGCCATCCTGATTTGGCGGTGGGAATATTCAAGTGGATGGCGGGTGGATCGCCCCCGCCGGGCCGGCGGAGACTACCGCCGGCCCGGCGGGGGCGATCCGCCCGCCATCATGATCAGCCCCTATGTCCCTGCAGTGACAAGCCCCCAAAAGCTATTTGCACTGTGGAAGGCCCTGGCTGGTCTGTGAGACAACTAGGATACAGATTAAAATATTAATTATTTATCTCGAGTTTGTGACCAGCTAGAAATATAATTCAACCATTCTTTTTAATATATATTAAAAACCCAATTCAATTGCGAATTTGGATACTAAGCAAATGTTTAGAAAAACTAGCTGTTAAAAAGTGACCTTTTCCCTGTTTAAAACACTTGGAGGATAATATACGTCAGCTGTCTAGCACTCGTCCAGCAAATGTTTGACTTTAATGAGGTGTGAAAACGGCTCCCAGACCAGGGACAATGGCTTGGAGTTGGGGAGGGGTTTTTCTTTCTCTGACAGGAACTTGATTAACTTCAAAGATGCCTACCCTGTCACAAGGGAATGTTAGGTGACACCTGGAGAGGACAAGCCTTTGTCCCTCTAGTTTGGCTAGCACTAAAAACAGTGGGAGGATAGCTACCCCCAGAACCAGTTTTGAGTGACCACAGAGGAAAGGACTGTTCATTTCCTTGGCCATACCTCTGGGTGGGCACAAAGGCTGCACACAATGAGAAATTTATTTTTCCATCTTTGATTTTGGGTGCAATGCACACTGTTGGATTGTTTGCAGTATGGCAAAAAGAAACTGCTGCAAAAATGAGTAGGGAGGAGTTGGCAATCACCCGCACTCTCGAGATAGTGCCAAGCATAAATGTGGCACCCCAGGCAATATCCCCAGAATACTTTCTTGACCTGTGGAAAAACAGAAGAAGGTTGCATATGCTGTTTCAGACCTGTAAGGGGACCAGAATCGCAGGACCTGCTCTCACTTGTACCTGACCATTTGTAACAGGGCGAGGACTGGACCCCCCCGGAAGTCTCTGCTGGAGTGAGTTTTAACTACTTAGTGCTATCTCTGAAGTGCTGTGACCCTTGGCTGTGTCTAACTGAACTTTTCCTAAAATCTCTGCAAAGTTGGAAATGAGACTATTTTTCGACTCCAGACCTTCTGAGGACCAAGAAGAAATACCCAAGCTGATCCACACAAGATGCAACTTCACAGGGCTGAAGAGAACAGATTTCTCCTGCTTAAAGCTTCTTCGCAGTAGCAAATCCAGCGATAAGGTATCAGTTTTGTGGAACTTTTGACAGATACATCCTGCAAACATGTCCTGCTGTAGGGTTTTGAGCTCCAAAAAGAGACTATAAGCTGATTTAGAATTCAGAGTAGAGGCCACAGTTCTTCTGTCATGGAGCATTTAAACTGTCTGCTAGGCTGATGATATTCTGTCCATGCTATTCATAGTTTGAGTTTAATGCCTGGCAATCATCATGATGCAGTTGTCTTCTTCAGCCGAAAAAGATTATTCCATCGTCGGTCATCACTCCATCGAGGTTGGAATAGCTCATATCCGTCCTCCATATTTAGAGTCATATGCATTCACAGTGGGATAGAGGAACCAGCGCGATGGAGTATGTCAAGGTCAGATTAGAGTACATTCGGTGTACGTGTGCGTTAAAATGGCAGACACGCCCCTCAAAGTGACTGACATGTATGTCAAAATGCAGGTTGCCCACGTCAGTTAACATACACATAACTGAGTATCTTCACCTTAGATAAATCAACTGCTCCTAACAGTATAAAAGGGAAGGCTCTACATATACTAACTACCCTTTACTTTTTCTTCACTCATACCAGAAGTAGGATTAGCAGCAGCCCCACTACCATTAGCCAAGCCCTGTTTTATTTTATTTGCCCTAAATGTATATTTATTTATTTCATAAAATGGCAGGGAGAAGAGCCACTAGAGTGTCTTAAAATGAACAGCTATGGTGGATGAAATAGGGAGGGTCGAACCACAGTTTTTAGGAGCCCTAGTACAAACAACAATCTTGAGTCTGAGAAGCAAATGTTGGACAGAATAATCGATATGGTCAATGCTGTGTCAATGCTGTGTTCAACTGTGCACCCTCACAGAAGGACATTCAGACTTGCTAGAATGACCTGCAGGGAGGGGTAGCTCCCAGGACACACAGAAATGCCCTGGCAACTGGTAAGAGAATTTCTTGCCCATACTCCACACTGAAGAAATTCTAGACAGATTGGGAGGTTGGTGACCTATACACTTGGGTATAATAATTGCCTCAAAATGAAGGAATGTTAGGTGTATGTAATCTTTATAGAAATAACAATAAGATACACACATGTATATATGCAACCAGTAGTTCAGCCTTTCTTCTGATTACATCCACCAGTCGGGGTTGGTGCAGACAGGCAGGCGCTGGACCCGCTGAAATATCCGATTATCCCCACGTCGTTCGAACGTAAGAAAAGTCGCACTCAGTGTAGTTTAACTTATTTTTTATATATAAGGTGGTATCGATGTCTTATTAAAATATCTCATTAAGTATTGTGTGGCTGTAATTTCTGTCTCATAATTAACCTCCGTGCTTAGAAACCACATTTCTCATGGTGCTTTGGTCAAACTATTTCTTACATTTGTTTTGACTTTTTACTTATTGTAATACATTTTCTTATTACTTTAGGGGTATAAGCACCCATATCAAGTTATAATGACAATATTTTTAGGGTGAACCCCAAAAATGACTAAATTATCCTGAGCTTTCACCCCTGTTAGCTATGGCATGATACAGACAGAGTTAAATTAGGACAATGTGTACATTATTTATGCAGTACCAAAGCAATAATAACTTCCAAATGCTAAATTTAAAATAAAAACATAATTAAAAATACAGCAAATTTATTAACCAAAATGTCCTCAAGCTGACAAGGTATAAAAAGTGAACCTAAAATAAGAATCTATTTAAGATATAAGCATAAATAGGGCCAAGAAGCACTAAGTACAAATGATAGTAAATGTTTTTTAGACTGGGACCTAGTAGCAAATTTAAGCTGAACAGGATGGAGCACAGGTCGGATCCACAAATCTTGTTTGTTTAAATCAAAGTTTACATATTCTGATTTAGTTTTTTTTTAACTTTGCAATCCACCCCTTAGTACACTTCTAAAGGTGGCCAGGATCTCATTGGAGGCAACTAATGACTCACAGGGTACCAGGCAGGGGCAAGCAGCAAAGTCCTGGTCAGCTGTGCATTTGCAGGAAAGTACTCCTGCAGCTTGTCATGTCCCTATAGCTTGAACTAGAGGTTGGCATTATGAATCTTGAATTTGTTCTGTGTATAAGAGGGAGCTGGTGTATCATTCAGGGCTCCTTTCAGGCCACGTACTGCAGGCCCAGTTCTCTTCTGTTATTCCTCAGGTCCAGCAGTATTTTCAAGTGAGTGGCTGGAGGTTAGACATAAATGGCTGCCATGCATTACCGATTGACTCCTAGGCATCCCATAACCAAAAGGTGAAGATTTTCCAGGGCCAACAATATACACTTTGTTAATCTTCAAAATGACAGACATTTTCTGGAACCAAAAACTTAGGCAATGACAGAGCTGGGAATATGTGCAGATTATGCTATGGTAAGGCTAGTGTCAACCAACATCTAACACTGAAAAATCTTATTAGTATCAGATATGCTCCCAAAAAACAGACGTCTGGTAGGGTTCTGCAGCAACTGGACTGTGGCTGTAGAACAACTTTCATAAAATCTTATACCTTGGGGTATATTCACAAGAACGTGTGATAACTACCACAAGAGTAGCGTAATGCAACTTTCAATATCGCAGCCTAGCGCGGGAAAATAACCCTGTGTCAACGTGGAATTCACAACAAGGCGGTAGCATGCGATAGTTCTGCCGAAACCGCGGACAATGTCCGCGATACAACCACCACGATGGAGATAAAAACACAAACCACAACACCAAAAAACACGCGATGGGCCAAAGCGCGATGAGGAAATCAGCGACAAGCAGCGCCAGGCCTGCAACACACACCTGGCAGGCGTCAAAAATCACCATAAAAGTAGAAAAAACACCCACACACAAACTGACCAACACCCAAGCACCATGGAGGCAGACGGAGCAGGCGCAGAGGACGAGCGCAACCCCACAAGAACCCCGGACAACCAGCCTGGGACCTCGGGGACAGGGAAGGGCAGGGACAAGAAGACCAGGAAGACCAAGTTTAGTCCACAGGCGAACAGGATCATAGTCACTCAGGTGATGGAACACCATCAACAACTCTTCGTCAACTCCAACGTGTCATTGGGCACCAAAAATGGAATATGGCGGGACATCGTCGACAAGGTGAATGCCGTCGGAGAGCACAAGCGGACAATGGACGAGGTCAAGAGGCGATGGAATGACATCAAGCGGAAGACCAAGGAGAAACTCAGCGCCAACCAGAAGGCAGCAACGCAGACCGGAGGTGGGGGCCCAGCGCCACAGCTCGAGCTGGATGACATGGAGGAGCTGGTGTCGACAGTCATCAGTATGGATACTGTGGCCGGAGTCGGGGGACCGGACACTGCTTGCCAGGACACAACACAACCGCAACAGGGTGAGTGACCACCAGGTACTGGGGGGACGGGGGAGATGGCCACAATGGCACACATGCACAAGCAAGCAGGGCACAGTGCACACCCACAATGACCGTGGGTCCTCGCCCAGACCCACAGACTGTCACAATGTACAATGCCATGCTGTCTGAATGTCAACCTGTACCATGCGGCTACATACATGTGGACACATTGTAATACACCATCTCCCCTTCACATCGCAGGGGCATCGTCACCTCCTGCAGAGCAATCACAGCCACTCTTCACCGATGACGAGGAGGAGGACAACACCAGCATCGACACCCAAACCATCCAAGACATCATTGACCTCATCCGCCAGCCACCTCCAGGATCAGGGCAGCCCAGCTACATCGATGAGATCCCACCCACCACCCAAACCACCCAGCAGGAGGCACCCACAGCCCCGGCACTCTCCCAAGACCCCCAGGAACAACAAATGGCCTTCCAACGCCGTGTGCTGGAGGGCCAGAGGGAGACGGCAGAGCAGGTGCGGGTGGGGTTCGACCTCATGGCTACCAAACTGGACGCCATCCTTGGGTGTCTATGTCTGCCCCATGGTCTCCAACGAGCCCTGACTGACATCGCTGGAGTCATGACGCGGAGGGAGGAATACCTGTCCGCTCAGAGTGGCCCCAGCGATGCCAGCCGTGAGCTGGCACACATGCGGAGGCTCATGGAGGACATGGTGCGGATGGAGGCGGAAAGGATGGCATCCACCGCTGCACATCAGCGAAATGTAGCTGGGATCTACCAGGCCCTGCATGTCTTCATCATGGCATTGCTGCCACAAGGCGTGGCGATGATGAATGCTGCTGCCCCCACACCATCCACATCTCCACCCCCTGGTGTGTCAGTGCCTCCCAGTGCGGCAGGCGTATCCACTCCGGCACCTGATGTGTCACTGCCACACAGTGCGGCCGACAATCCTCCTCCGGCCCCTGATGTGTCAGTGGCACACAGTGCGGCCGACAATCCTCCTCCGGCCCCTGATGTGTCAGTGGCACACAGTGCCGCAGCCGGTACTGCAACACCCACAGGTGGGGCAGAGCACACATCCGGGGATGAGGACGTGGATGGGATTGAGATCAGAAGGAGGTACTAGCATTCATTTCTGCCACCTTTCCTGTTTCTGCTTGGTGCCACACATGGCCTCAAGACCTACCACTGACCCCCGATACACTCCGATACACTCACCTTGGACAGCGACATGGACTGCCACATCCTGTTTGACGACCATTGACACGGCGGACAGACTGTGGACTGTACCCTTCCCCTCCCGCAGTACAGGTCATCCCCGGATGTACACTGGCTGGCCCTCCACGGGCCCATATTGTGTAGTGTGCTCGGCATTGCCCTGTACCGCTCCAGCTGCATGACTGTACTGGATGTGCAAATAAACATCCAGTGATGCACTGCTGTGTAATGTCTTACGTCATTCATGTATGGATGTGTGGATGAATGTGGGGACAGTGCCTTCCCTTGCGTCAATGATGTTCATCCTGTGGGATGCCAGTCAGAGGGTGCAACATTGCATTTTGTGTAACGGGTCCCATGAACACTACAACAGGGACACACGCATCAGTCACTTCCTTGTCCGGACATGGACTGGACCACGCCCAGATCCCACGAGTCATTGTTGCAAGCCCTGCGCTGGTCCAGCCTACGGCAGGCCAGACCACTCCGCTTACGCCCCGAGGGGGGGCCCTCATTGATACCCATCGCAGCCGTACTCGCTGGTGGTGTGCAGGTCACTGGTCTAGTTGTCAGCATGTCACAGCCACTCCCTGAGGGCAGGTTTTCACACACACCACACCCATCCGGCACAGGCATTACAGGCCATGTGACTCCGCCAACATAAGGGGCCGACGACGTCACATTCCCCTTTTCCGGTGGTGACTGGATGACGGACGCTCCACGGTTCGCACTCATATAGGGCCCATGAGTTGTTGCACACAGGGTTAGTGGCATTCAAGGCCTTGAGTACGGCACGGGCCTACCACCACGTGGCGCAGTCTGGGGTTGCACAGGGTTAGTGGCATCCAAGGCCTTGAGTACGGCACAGGCCTACCACCACGTGGCGCAGGCTGGGGTTGCACAGGGTTAGTGGCACACGGGGCCTTGCGGACGGCACAGGCACCCCGCCACGGGAAGGTGACTTTGGGTGCACTGAGTCAGTGGCACCTTGAGCTGCTGAGCGGGTGTGCAGCCTGCGATGATGCCACGTTCCGGCGGTCCGGACAGCTCAGGTTTTGTGTGCCCTGCTGGACCGCAGTGTAGGCCAGAGCCAGCGGTCAGTGCGGGCCTACCGCCACGTGGCGTCGCTTCTGGGATCCCAGAGTTGGTGGCACCCATTGGGCTGAGCGGGTGTGCAGCCTGCGATGGTGCCGGGTGCACTGGTATGTCCTTTGCCTTGGAGTAATCAAGACCCAGCACCAAACGTGAGACCTGGTGGACTGCGGAGCGGGGCTGCATGATGTGGAGGGTGCCATGTCCACGGGCCCCGGGCTTGTGGCTTGCAGCGGCACGTGGTGGGACCTCCTGTCTACGTGCCGGTGGCGGAAGGTGAGCATTGAGGCCTGGGCACGCTCCGATGGGCGGCAGGAGGGGTTGGGGTGCCTCTGCCTGGGTGTGCATGGGCGGGCAGGCGATGTTGTCTTGTGCAAGTGTGAGTACTGTGCCAGTCATGTATCTGGGCTCTGTTTCAGCTGACGGCTCTGACTCAGATGTGTGACCTGGTGTCCTGCTATACATACCGGCACGTGGTTGGAGACACACCGGTGGAAGCAGGTGAGCAGTGTGGCCTGGGTGCACAGGGGAGGCATGTTCTCTCTCTCTCTCCCTCTCTTCCTCTCTCTCTCCTCTTCTCTCTCTCCCTCTCTTCCTCTCTCTCTCCTCTTCTCTCTCTCTCTCCCTCCCTCTCTTCCTCTCTTTCTCCTTCGCTCTCTCTCTGTCCTCTGATGTGCGCAGGACACACCTTCTCATCATGTTTTTTGTCTTACAGGCTGTGACCTACGTATTGTCCCGAGGGGAGCGGCCATGTGTCTTCATTTTATTTCGTTGTTCATTTTAATAAAGTTTCAGTTGTTGCTTCGAAAGTGAATGTGTGCTGCTCATTTCTGTGACGACACATGCATGTCACCAGTTCTGATTGTGCGGCATCAAGCGGAATATTTTGTACATGTTTAGGTGTGGCTGATGTGGCATGTCTTTGGTCGGGGGGTGCCAGGGAGGGGTGGTCCTGGGGATGGTGGTGGTGGGTGTTGTGGCCCTCTTGGGTGTCCGGGCCGCATAATGGGTGGCTCCATGGCATCTGTTGCCCTTCCGATGTAGCCCTGGGCTGTGCTCCCTTTTGGTTTGCAGGCTGCCGTCCGACTTTACACCAGGTCAGAGCAGGTGTAGATTTCCTGGTGCTAACGCGCCTTATCGCCTGTTTTGTGTTTTTATCACTGATGTGGCTGGTCGTTGTGAATGTTGAGGTGTGATGTTGTCGCGCCTTTCGGCACGGGAACACCCACTCTGCATCTCATTAGCGATAGTTGCACGTGTCCTCTGTGGCGATGTTTTTTGCGGCTGCTATCGCGGGTAAACTGGTGCTGTGGGCTGTTGACACCGGCTTGTGAATGGGGAGGTAAATTTATCACGACTTTGGCTGCGATAAAGTGCCGTTAATTCGGCAATAGCTCCTTGTGAATATGCCCCCTTGTCTTTCGAGTGCATCCCCCAGTATTTTTTGCAATCCCAATCTGATCGGCGATGCAGGATTTAATATTCAAGCAGGATTTTACACTGAAATATTTTTTTAGATTCAGAGGAGTCATCTCTGCCCATTGACTCCACCCACCAAGCACAATGACCTATTGTGTGGCTTCTGGAAAAAATGTTAACACCTCAGGGCATATTATCAACAAACTGCGATAAATATCGCAGAGCGCGCTTAGAGCGTTTTATTCTATCGCCGGCTATCGCTGGATTTCCTCGCCGAGTTAGCGCGTTATTATCAACGCTTAACTCAAAGGCGATAGGAAATCCAGCGATAGCAGCAAAAAGGGGGTATAGCGCAGGAAATGCTGCCATATATTTTGGGCGATAATGGAAACCTTGCTAATACGCCCCTGTGGTCTCAGCCTTGCAATCCACCTCCCATTACTAAGATGGCTAAGTCAACTTTAAAGCAGGAGTTAAATTCCTGCGTTAAAGGGGGCTTAGCGCGATTATTAACATCGCTCCGCGGGTCTGCTGCCGGCTTGATAATATCGCGAAGCCGTGTTAGCGGGTCTCCCATGCTGTTTTACCCAGGAACGCCTACTTTGCATCTCATTAGCGATGCGAAGGGAGGCGATACCAAAACGGCTGCTAACATGCGCTAATGCATGTTAGCGCCGCCTTGTTAATAGGGCGATGAAATTATCGCCGCTTTAGCGGCAAAAAGTGCCGCTAAAGCGGCGATAATACCCTTGGTAATATGCCCCTTGATTCACACATATTAAAATTCTAATCACAGGTTCGTAGAAACTTAAGTGCAAACGAAGATTTCCTATCACATAATCCACTTCTCCGGTGAATCCTGATCAGCAGCGGCCTATGGAGAAAGAAGAAAGAAAGACAAGGGCTTAGAATTAAGATGCACAAAGATACCAAGGTAGGGGGTCGGCGCCTACGTTTTTGAGATACTCACCTTAGACCCTTGGCACACCGGTAGTGAGCTAACCTGCAGAGAAAGAGAAAAGGCCCTTGCTACAACATTCTTTTTTTGGTGCGAACTTTAGAATTGGAATTGGCAATTTCGAAGCTTGGTAAAAATATTGAATCCCGACGTTGGAAAACAGACAATGCAATGAACAATGAAATGTTATGATATGTTTAACTAATGTTAGTTTACAGCGCTCTAGTCTTTTTCGTTCAACTAGATATTTAAACGTCACGCTGGCATGGATGCGCAGCGGTCGTTACGAGAAGCATTGTAATTAGATTGTACAAGGGGTTGAAGCTCGCTAGATTGCATTTGCGTATTTTGCACTTCCTAATCAATTTAATTAATTTTAAATGCGATAATCTATGTGAAAACTGTTTTTATGCTTTATGTGAATACTGTTTTTAAAATACTTGTTTTTGGCATCTAAAGATAAAAGTGGTTCCTGCTAGCTCTTTCTGCACATGACCTGGTGGTGTCCGTCTGTTAGAGCGGACCCGCCATCTTTTTTCTGGTCAGCGCTCTAGTCTTTTTCGTTCAACTAGATATTTAAACGTCACGCTGGCGTGGACGCGCAGCGGACGCACGCAGCGGGCGCGCCGGCGGCGCGCCAAAGGCAAGCCCCTCTGCGCCCATCCGCGCTCGGACTGCGCTCAGCGCCAGCCATGCTGTCCGTGGCGCTGGGAAACTTCGCTACTCCAGCGAGGCACTGCGGGAGATAGGCGAGGCCAGCGGTGGTGAGGTAGGTCTGCCCAGTTTTGAGGAAACCGCTTGGCCGAAGTCTGATTTTATCAGAAAGGAGGCTTTGGCCTGCGAACTATTAAATGTTAGATCTCTCCCTAAACACTCTATAGAGATTCAATTACTTAGTAAAGCACACCACCTCGACGTTCTATTTATGACTGAAACATGGACCTTCCCCGACTCTACTCTTGAACTAGGATTGGCGTGTCCCCCTGGTTATAAGATTTTCCACAAACCAAGAGCCTTGGGTAGAGGTGGTGGGGTTGGCATCTTGTTTAAAGAAAGGTGGGACTTTATCCCTATGGATATTGATGCAGTGGAGGGGTTTGAGCTTCTAGGGTTCTCCCTAAAGGATCCCAGGGGGCATCTATTGGATGGTATAGTTTGTTATAGACCCCCTGGTGCAGTAAGCCCGCCCCAACTGCAGGCGTTGATTGACGTTCTTAATAACATGGCTCTCACCCACTCTAGACTGCTTATTGTAGGGGACTTTAACTTATGGCCAAACGGGACTTTAGATACAGGATATAATTACCTTTTTCAATCCTGTGAAAGCCTAGGCCTGCTACAAGGGGTGACAGGGCCTACACACATAGGGGGGCACACACTTGACCTAATCTTTAGTGAGGAAAAGGTCACCGGACATGTGAAGGTGCTCCCAGTGGACTGGACTGATCACCATTTGGTCAAATTCTCGACGTTTATCCCTAGTAGAAGAGCCCCAGCCAACAGGGAAGCTAGGAGCTTCCTGAGTAGGGATTGGAAGGGGCTACTGGGAAAGGCGACGTGCTCCCCAACGTTTACTATTAAAGAGGATTTTGATGCAGCTAGGTCAGTGGAGGCGAATTATGTGGATTTCTGCAATCAAATGACTATAACAGTCAATCAAATTGCTCCTCTGACAGACCGTAAGAAAAGTGGTAGACCTTCTGCCAGGTGGTTTAATGATAAATTGAAAACCCTGAAAATGAAGTGCAAACAGGCAGAAAGAAAATGGAGAAAGTTTTATACAGATGAGGACAAGATCGCATGGAAAATGGCCCTATCTATGTATAAAAAAGAAATTTTCTCCACCAAAGCAGAATATTTCGCCGAGACCATTATGAATTCATCAAATAAATCTAAAAGTATTTTTAAAATAGTTGATGATATCATCAATCCGAGTTGTTCTCAGAACAAGACTCAGCCAACTCAAGATCTTTGTGATAGTTTAGCGATCTTTTTCGAAGAAAAATTAGCACTATCATTAATGGTCTCAAAACAAATCCGTCAGTGGGGGAAGAAGATACAACCAGTGAAGCTGTAGCCTCGTCCAATGCTGCAGAAAGGGTATCTTATGTAAGAAGACCGACTGATGAAGGGACTGCCACTTTGAGTCTCCTGGATCACTTTGAGCTTCCTCTGGAGGAGGAATTTGGCAGGATTGCCTTGGATGTCTCCTCTGGCTCCCCACTGGACCCCCTTCCACATAAAATCTGGAAGGAATTTGCGTCAGTACTTTTTCCCAGACTCCAGATGATTTGTAATCAATCACTATCCAGTGGAGTTGTACCATCTGGCTGGAAACAGGCGGTGGTCACACCACTCCTGAAGAAGGCCACTCTAAACCCCACCAGTCCGAGTAGTTATCGGCCCATTTCTCTCTTACCCTACCCAGTGAAGATCCTCGAACAACTGGTCAGCAAATCTCTGTCACAGTTCCTAGAACTTAATAATAAGTTGGCGGATGTACAATTTGGCTTCCGCCCGGAACATGGGACAGAGACTGGTGACCGTGATGGACGATCTTCGTCTATTGGCAGACAGGGGACAATTAGCGATACTTATTTTGCTCGACCTGTCTGCCGCTTTCGACACGGTTAACCATGGCATCTTGCTGACCCGTCTGGAGGAGGTGGGAATAGTGGGCACTGCCCTGGACTGGTTTCGATCCTATCTTACTGGTAGGTGCCAGGCAGTGGCTCTTCCCCCGTTTCAATCTGCCTTTTCCAACATCCGGCATGGTGTTCCTCAAGGGTCTGCCATCAGCCCAATTTTGTTCAACATTTATTTGAGCCCACTGATCAACATAATTCGGGCTCATAATGTAAAATTGGTGAGCTATGCTGATGACACCCAGATTATCTTGTCCTTGCATGGTACCCAATCTAACGCCTTGGAGGACTTTCATGCCTGTATGCATGATATTGCGCAGTGGCTTCTCAATAATTCTCTACAATTTAATTCGGATAAAACGGAAATTCTTCACTGTACAGTTGGGAAGGTTCCTCTGCCTCTCCCTCACAATTTTTGGCCCTTTGCAACTTCCACTCCCTTAGTCCCGACCAAGTTGGCGCACAATTTAGGAGTTACGTTCTGCGCCAATTTGTCACTGGAGACACAAGTGAATAAAACAGTGGGGTGCTGTTTTGGTCTGATCAGAGCACTGAGAAAGATCCTCCCATTGCTTCCAGACCCGGCTAGAGCCCCAATAGTACAAGGCGTTATTTTAAGCAGACTTGATTATTGTAACACCCTACTGTTGGAATCGCCTAAGTATCTGAGTCAGCAATTGCAACGCGTCCAAAATATGGCGGCCAAGTTAGTTCTGTCCAGACCACGTGACTCCACTGCTTCATTGTGTTTAGCCGAGCTACACTGGCTCCCAGTGGTGCAAAGAATACATTTTAAGTCCCTATGTATAGTGTTTAGGGCCTTGCACGGATTTGGCCCCAAGCCTTTACAGAAGAAATTGGGTTGGTACACTCCCACTCGGAGCCTCCGCTCCTCTTCTGCTTGTCTGGCGAAGGTCTCAAAGTTCAACAAGGTTAGAATGGGAGGGAGGGCTTTTAGCATTGCTGCTGCCAAGCTATGGAATGATCTACCACTTGAAATTAGACAATGTAACACTCTGGGGTCGATTCCGATCTCGCCCGGAAGCGCACATAACAGTATTCGTCCTTAAAAAAACCAAGCCGAACGCGTGTTTCCCGACCGATTCGAACAGTCGTCCGAACGAGCAAGTACGATGCGCATAACAGTACAGATTCCGAGCGAGCTGTACTTACCCATTCCAGCACCTGTTCCCCGCCCGAGCCGGATCCGTAAACGCCGAAATATACAGCACCTTCCGGCCGGACTAGTACGATGCGCCTTCCGTTCGCGCCGAACCCGTCGCTACGTCCGGCACGTCAGAGCATCCGGGAGAGCTGTAAATAAGCTCCGATTCGCGCCACAAGACGATCCACGGCGACGAGACGAACAAGCCAGCGACGAGTACGAGTCGAAGCCACGAGAAACCCGAACGAGACGAACCAACCATGAATACCATCGCGCAGGTCCTACCAATACTCTACATCTATTACCGGGACCGGTACGGATGCGTATGGCGCAGACGGTAAGTCAAACACCCACAACACAAACAAACAACACGTACCCGAAATATGTCACACACACATAGGAATGCAGAAATGATGTACACTAGCAACAGCAGAACCATAGGGGCGGGATGGCTATCACCAATGCCATACACACCCATAGGGGGATGGATGCCTACCACTAACACCACCCCTACTCATGGGGGCCTGGATGCCTGTCACTAGTACCATACCCACTCATAGGGGGATGGATGCCTACCACTAACACCACCCCTACTCATGGGGGGCTGGATGCCTGCCACTACCACCACCCCTAC
Organism: Calotriton arnoldi; assembly: GCA_963921515.1. NCBI lineage: Eukaryota > Metazoa > Chordata > Amphibia > Caudata > Salamandridae > Calotriton > Calotriton arnoldi. The sequence continues at coordinate 1,053,829 of CAWUFW010001951.1, forward strand.
TCATGGGGGCCTGGATGCCTGTCACCACTACCATCCCCACTCATAGGGGGATGGATGCCTACCACTACCACCACCCCTACTCATGGGGGGCTGGATGCCTGTCACCACTACCATCCCCACTCATAGGGGGATGGATGCCTGTCACCACTACCATCCCCACTCATAGGGGGATGGATGCCCACCACTACCACCACCCCTACTCATGGGGGTCTGGATGCCTGCCACTACCTCCACCCCTACTCATGGGGGCCTGGATGCCTGCCACTACCACCAACCCTACTCATGGGGGCCTGGATGCCTGACACTACCACCACCCCTACTCATGCGGGCCTGGATGCCTGTCACCACTACCATCCCCACTCATAGGGGGATGGATGCCCACCACTACCACCACCCCTACTCATGGGGGCCTGGATATCTGTCACCACTACAATCCCCACTCATAGGGGGATGGATGCCCACCACTACTACCACCCCTACTCATGGGGGCCTGGATGCCTGTCACCACTACCATCCCCACTCATTGGGGGATGGATGCCCACCACTACCACCACACCTACTCATGGGGGCCTGGATGCCTGCCACTACCACCACCCCTACTCATGGGGGCCTGGATGCCTGTCACCACTACCATCTCCACTCATAGGGGATGGATGCCCACCACTACCACCACCCCTACTCATTGGGGCCTGGATGCCTGTCACCACTACCATCCCCACTCATAGGGGGATGGATGCCCACCACTACCACCACCCCTACTCATGGGGGCCTGGATGCCTGCCACTACCACCACCCCTACTCATGGGGGCCTGGATGCCTGCCACTACCACCACCCCTACTCATGGGGGCCTGGATGCCTGTCACCACTACCATCCCCACTCATAGGGGGATGGATGCCCACCACTACCACCACCCCTACTCATGGGGGTTGGATGCCTGTCACCACTACCATCCCCACTCATAGGGGGATGGATGCCCACCACTACCACCACCCCTACTCATGGGGGCCTGGATGCCTGTCACCACTACCATCCCCACTCATTGGGGGATGGATGCCCACCACTACCACCACCCCTACTCATGGGGGCCTGGATGCCTGCCACTACCACCACCCCTACTCATGGGGGCCTGGATGCCTGTCACCACTACCATCCCCACTCATAGGGGGATGGATGCCCACCACTACCACCACCCCTACTCATGGGGGCCTGGATGCCTGTCACCACTACCATCCCCACTCATAGGGGGATGGATGCCCACCACTACCACCACCCCTACTCATGGGGGCCTGGATGCCTGCCACTACCACCACCCCTACTCATGGGGGCCTGGATGCCTGCCACTACCACCACCTCTACTCATGGGGTCCTGGATGCCTGCCACTACCACCACCCCTACTCATGGGGGCCTGGATGCCTGTCACCACTACCATCCCCACTCATAGGGGGATGGATGCCCACCACTACCACCACCCCTACTCATGGGGGCCTGGATGCCTGTCACTACTACCATCCCCACTCATAGGGGGATGGATGCCTACCACTACCACCACCCCTACTCATGGGGGCTGGATGCCTGCCACTACTACCATCCCCAATCATAGGGGGATGGATGCCTACCACTACCACCACCCCTACTCATGGGGGCCTGGATGCCTGCCACTACTACCATCCCCACTCATAGGGGGATGGATGCCTACCACTAACACCACCCCTCTCATGGGGGGCTGGATGCCTGCCACTACCACCACCCCTACTTATGGGGGCCTGGATGCCTATCACCACTACCATCCCCACTCATAGGGGGATGGATGCCCACCACCACCACCACCCCTACTCATGGGGGCCTGGATGCCTGTCACCACTACCATCACCACTCATAGGGGGATGGATGCCCACCACTACCACCACCCCTACTCATGGGGGCCTGGATGCCTGCCACTACCATCACCCCCACTCATGGGGGCCTGGATGCCTGCCACTACCAGCACCCCTACTCATGGGGGCCTGGATGCCTGCCACTACCACCACCCCTACTCATGGGGGCCTGGATGCCTGCCACTACCACCACCCCTACTCATGGGGGCCTGGATGCCTGTCACCACTACCATCCCCACTCATAGGGGATGGATGCCCACCACTACCACCACCCCTACTCATGGGGGCCTGGATGCCTGCCACTACCACCACCCCTACTCATGGGGGCCTGGATGCCTGCCACTACCACCACCCCTACTCATGGGGGCCTGGATGCCTGTCACCACTACCATCGCCACTCATAGGGGATGGATGCCCACCACTACCACCACCCCTACTCATGGGGGCCTGGATGCCTGTCACCACTACCATCCCCACTCATAGGGGGATGGATGCCCACCACTACCACCACCCCTACTCATGGGGGCCTGGATGCCTGTCACCACTACCATCCCCACTCATTGGGGGATGGATGCCCACCACTACCACCACCCCTACTCATGGGGGCCTGGATGCCTGCCACTACCACCACCCCTACTCATGGGGGCCTGGATGCCTGTCACCACTACCATCCCCACTCATAGGGGGATGGATGCCCACCACTACCACCACCCCTACTCATGGGGGCCTGGATGCCTGTCACCACTACCATCCCCACTCATAGGGGGATGGATGCCCACCACTACCACCACCCCTACTCATGGGGGCCTGGATGCCTGCCACTACCACCACCCCTACTCATGGGGGCCTGGATGCCTGCCACTACCACCACCTCTACTCATGGGGTCCTGGATGCCTACCACTACCACCACCCCTACTCATGGGGGCCTGGATGCCTGTCACCACTACCATCACCACTCATAGGGGGATGGATGCCCACCACTAACACCACCCCTACTCATGGGGGCCTGGATGCCTGTCACTACTACCATCCCCACTCATAGGGGGATGGATGCCTACCACTACCACCACCCCTACTCATGGGGGCCTGGATGCCTGCCACTACTACCATCCCCAATCATAGGGGATGGATGCCTACCACTACCACCACCCCTACTCATGGGGGCCTGGATGCCTGCCACTACTACCATCCCCACTCATAGGGGGATGGATGCCTACCACTAACACCACCCCTACTCATGGGGGCCTGGATGCCTGCCACTACCACCACCCCTACTTATGGGGGCCTGGATGCCTGTCACTACTACCATCCCCACTCATAGGGGGATGGATGCCCACCACCACCACCACCCCTACTCATGGGGGCCTGGATGCCTGTCACTACTACCATCCCCACTCATAGGGGGATGGATGCCCACCACTACCACCACCCCTACTCATGGGGGCCTGGATGCCTGCCACTACCATCACCCCCACTCATGGGGGCCTGGATGCCTGCCACTACCACCACCCCTACTCATGGGGGCCTGGATGCCTGCCACTACTACCATCCCCACTCATAGGGGGATGGATGCCTACCACTACCACCACCCCTACTCATGGGGGCCTGGATGCCTGTCACCACTACCATCCCCACTCATAGGGGGATGGATGCCCACCACTACCACCACCCCTACTCATGGGGGCCTGGATGCCTGTCACTACTACCATCCCCACTCATAGGGGGATGGATGCCTACCACTACCACCACCCCTACTCATGGGGGCCTGGATGCCTGTCACTACTACCATCCCCAATCATAGGGGGATGGATGCCTACCACTACCACCACCCCTACTCATGGGGGCCTGGATGCCTGCCACTACTACCATCCCCACTCATAGGGGGATGGATGCCTACCACTAACACCACCCCTACTCATGGGGGGCTGGATGCCTGCCACTACCACCACCCCTACTCATGGGGGCCTGGATGCCTGACCACTACCTACCACCCCTACTCATGGGGGCCTGGATGCCTGCCACTACCACCAACCCCACTCATGGGGGCCTGGATGCCTGACCACTACCACCACCCCTACTCATGCGGGCCTGGATGCCTGTCACCACTACCATCCCCACTCATAGGGGGATGGATGCCCACCACTACCACCACCCCTACTCATGGGGGCCTGGATATCTGTCACCACTACCATCCCCACTCATAGGGGGATGGATGCCCACCACTACTACCACCCCTACTCATGGGGGCCTGGATGCCTGTCACCACTACCATCCCCACTCATTGGGGGATGGATGCCCACCACTACCACCACCCCTACTCATGGGGGCCTGGATGCCTGCCACTACCACCACCCCTACTCATGGGGGCCTGGATGCCTGTCACCACTACCATCTCCACTCATAGGGGGATGGATGCCCACCACTACCACCACCCCTACTCATTGGGGCCTGGATGCCTGTCACCACTACCATCCCCACTCATAGGGGGATGGATGCCCACCACTACCACCACCCCTACTCATGGGGGCCTGGATGCCTGCCACTACCACCACCCCTACTCATGGGGGCCTGGATGCCTGCCACTACCACCACCCCTACTCATGGGGGCCTGGATGCCTGTCACCACTACCATCCCCACTCATAGGGGGATGGATGCCCACCACTACCACCACCCCTACTCATGGGGGCTTGGATGCCTGTCACCACTACCATCCCCACTCATAGGGGGATGGATGCCTACCACTACCACCACCCCTACTCATGGGGGCCTGGATGCCTGTCACCACTACCATCCCCACTCATTGGGGGATGGATGCCCACCACTACCACCACCCCTACTCATGGGGGCCTGGATGCCTGCCACTACCACCACCCCCACTCATGGGGGCCTGGATGCCTGTCACCACTACCATCCCCACTCATAGGGGGATGGATGCCCACCACTACCACCACCCCTACTCATGGGGGCCTGGATGCCTGTCACTACTACCATCCCCACTCATAGGGGGATGGATGCCCACCACTACCACCACCCCTACTCATGGGGGCCTGGATGCCTGCCACTACCACCACCCCTACTCATGGGGGCCTGGATGCCTGCCACTACCACCACCTCTACTCATGGGGTCCTGGATGCCTGCCACTACCACCACCCCTACTCATGGGGGCCTGGATGCCTGTCACCACTACCATCCCCACTCATAGGGGGATGGATGCCCACCACTACCACCACCCCTACTCATGGGGGCCTGGATGCCTGTCACTACTACCATCCCCACTCATAGGGGGATGGATGCCTACCACTACCACCACCCCTACTCATGGGGGCCTGGATGCCTGCCACTACTACCATCCCCACTCATAGGGGGATGGATGCCTACCACTACCACCACCCCTACTCATGGGGGCCTGGATGCCTGCCACTACTACCATCCCCACTCATAGGGGGATGGATGCCTACCACTACCACCACCCCTACTCATGGGGGGCTGGATGCCTGCCACTACCACCACCCCTACTCATGGGGGCCTGGATGCCTATCACTACTACCATCCCCACTCATAGGGGGATGGATGCCCACCACCACCACCACCCCTACTCATGGGGGCCTGGATGCCTGTCACCACTACCATCACCACTCATAGGGGGATGGATGCCCACCACTACCACCACCCCTACTCATGGGGGCCTGGATGCCTGCCACTACCACCACCCCCACTCATGGGGGCCTGGATGCCTGCCACTACCAGCACCCCTACTCATGGGGGCCTGGATGCCTGCCACTACCACCACCCCTACTCATGGGGGCCTGGATGCCTGCCACTACCACCACCCCTACTCATGGGGGCCTGGATGCCTGTCACCACTACCATCCCCACTCATAGGGGGATGGATGCCCTCCACTACCACCACCCCTACTCATGGGGGCCTGGATGCCTGCCACTACCACCACCCCTACTCATGGGGGCCTGGATGCCTGCCACTACCACCACCCCTACTCATGGGGGCCTGGATGCCTGTCACCACTACCATCCCCACTCATAGGGGGATGGATGCCCACCACTACCACCACCCCTACTCATGGGGGCCTGGATGCCTGTCACCACTACCATCCCCACTCATAGGGGGATGGATGCCCACCACTACCACCACCCCTACTCATGGGGGCCTGGATGCCTGTCACCACTACCATCCCCACTCATTGGGGGATGGATGCCCACCACTACCACCACCCCTACTCATGGGGGCCTGGATGCCTGCCACTACCACCACCCCTACTCATGGGGGCCTGGATGCCTGTCACCACTACCATCCCCACTCATAGGGGGATGGATGCCTACCACTACCACCACCCCTACTCATGGGGGCCTGGATGCCTGTCACCACTACCATCCCCACTCATAGGGGGATGGATGCCCACCACTACCACCACCCCTACTCATGGGGGCCTGGATGCCTGCCACTACCACCACCCCTACTCATGGGGGCCTGGATGCCTGCCACTACCACCACCTCTACTCATGGGGTCCTGGATGCCTGCCACTACCACCACCCCTACTCATGGGGGCCTGGATGCCTGTCACCACTACCATCACCACTCATAGGGGGATGGATGCCCACCACTAACACCACCCCTACTCATGGGGGCCTGGATGCCTGTCACTACTACCATCCCCACTCATAGGGGGATGGATGCCTACCACTACCACCACCCCTACTCATGGGGGCCTGGATGCCTGCCACTACTACCATCCCCACTCATAGGGGGATGGATGCCTACCACTACCACCACCCCTACTCATGGGGGCCTGGATGCCTGCCACTACTACCATCCCCACTCATAGGGGGATGGATGCCTACCACTAACACCACCCCTACTCATGGGGGCTGGATGCCTGCCACTACCACCACCCCTACTCATGGGGGCCTGGATGCCTGTCACCACTACCATCCCCACTCATAGGGGGATGGATGCCCACCACCACCACCACCCCTACTCATGGGGGCCTGGATGCCTGTCACTACTACCATCCCCACTCATAGGGGGATGGATGCCCACCACTACCACCACCCCTACTCATGGGGGCCTGGATGCCTGCCACTACCATCACCCCCACTCATGGGGGCCTGGATGCCTGCCACTACCAGCACCCCTACTCATGGGGGCCTGGATGCCTGCCACTACTACCATCCCCAATCATAGGGGGATGGATGCCTACCACTACCACCACCCCTACTCATGGGGGCCTGGATGCCTGTCACCACTACCATCCCCACTCATAGGGGGATGGATGCCCACCACTACCACCACCCCTACTCATGGGGGCCTGGATGCCTGTCACTACTACCATCCCCACTCATAGGGGGATGGATGCCTACCACTACCACCACCCCTACTCATGGGGGCCTGGATGCCTGCCACTACTACCATCCCCAATCATAGGGGGATGGATGCCTACCACTACCACCACCCCTACTCATGGGGGCCTGGATGCCTGCCACTACTACCATCCCCACTCATAGGGGGATGGATGCCTACCACTAACACCACCCCTCTCATGGGGGCTGGATGCCTGCCACTACCACCACCCCTACTCATGGGGGCCTGGATGCCTGTCACCACTACCATCCCCACTCATAGGGGGATGGATGCCCACCACCACCACCACCCCTACTCATGGGGGCCTGGATGCCTGTCACTACTACCATCCCCACTCATAGGGGGATGGATGCCCACCACTACCACCACCCCTACTCATGGGGGCCTGGATGCCTGCCACTACCATCCCCACTCATAGGGGATGGATGCCCACCACTACCACCACCCCTACTCATGGGGGCCTGGATGCCTGCCAATTCCACCACCCCTACTCATGGGGGTCTGGATGCCTGCCACTACTACCACCCCTGCTCATGGGGGCCTGGATGCCTGTCACCACTACCATCCCCACTCATAGGGGGATGGATGCCCACCACTACCACCACCCCTACTCATGGGGGCCTGGATACCTGTCACCACTACCATCCCCACTCATAGGGGGATGGATGCCCACCACTACCACCACCCCTACTCATGGGGGCCTGGATGCCCGTCACTACCACCACCCCTACTCATGGGGGCCTGGATGCCCACCACTACCACCACCCCTACTCATGGGGGCCTGGATGCCTATCACTACCACCACCCCTACTCATGGGGGCCTGGATGCCTGCCACTACCACCACCCCTACTCATGGGGGCCTGGATGCCTGCCACTACTACCACCCCTGCTCATGGGGGCCTGGATGCCTGTCACCACTACCATCCCCACTCATAGGGGGATGGATGCCCACCACTACCACCACCCCTACTCATGGGGGCCTGGATGCCTGTCACCACTACCATCCCCACTCATAGGGGGATGGATGCCTACCACTACCACCACCCCTACTCATGGGGGCCTGGATGCCTCACCACTACCATCCCCACTCATTGGGGGATGGATGCCCACCACTACCACCACCCCTACTCATGGGGGCCTGGATGCCTGCCACTACCACCACCCCTACTCATGGGGGCCTGGATGCCTGTCACTACTACCATCCCCACTCATAGGGGGATGGATGCCCACCACTACCACCACCCCTACTCATGGGGGCCTGGATGCCTGTCACCACTACCATCCCCACTCATAGGGGGATGGATGCCTACCACTACCACCACCCCTACTCATGGGGGGCTGGATGCCTGCCACAACCACCACCCCTACTCATGGGGGGTTGGATGCCTGCCACTACCACCACCCCTACTCATGGGGTCCTGGATGCCTGCCACTACCACCACCCCTACTCATGGGGGCCTGGATGCCTGTCACCACTACCATCCCCACTCATAGGGGGATGGATGCCTACCACTACCACCACCCCTACTCATGGGGGCCTGGATGCCTGTCACTACTACCATCCCCACTCATAGGGGATGGATGCCTACCACTACCACCACCCCTACTCATGGGGGCCTGGATGCCTGCCACTACTACCATCCCCAATCATAGGGGGATGGATGCCTACCACTACCACCACCCCTACTCATGGGGGCCTGGATGCCTGCCACTACTACCATCCCCACTCATAGGGGGATGGATGCCTACCACTACCACCACCCCTACTCATGGGGGCTGGATGCCTGCCACTACCACCACCCCTACTCATGGGGGCCTGGATGCCTATCACCACTACCATCCCCACTCATAGGGGGATGGATGCCCACCACCACCACCACCCCTACTCATGGGGGCCTGGATGCCTGTCACCACTACCATCCCCACTCATAGGGGGATGGATGCCCACCACTACCACCACCCCTACTCATGGGGGCCTGGATGCCTGCCACTACCACCACCCCCACTCATGGGGGCCTGGATGCCTGCCACTACCACCACCCCCACTCATGGGGGCCTGGATGCCTGCCACTACCACCACCCCTACTCATGGGGGCCTGGATGCCTGCCACTACCACCACCCCTACTCATGGGGGCCTGGATGCCTGTCACCACTACCATCCCCACTCATAGGGGGATGGATGCCCACCACTACCACCACCCCTACTCATGGGGGCCTGGATGCCTGCCACTACCACCACCCCTACTCATGGGGGCCTGGATGCCTGCCACTACCACCACCCCTACTCATGGGGGCCTGGATGCCTGTCACCACTACCATCCCCACTCATAGGGGGATGGATGCCCACCAATACCACCACCCCTACTCATGGGGGCCTGGATGCCTGTCACCACTACCATCCCCACTCATAGGGGGATGGATGCCCACCACTACCACCACCCCTACTCATGGGGGCCTGGATGCCTGTCACTACTACCATCCCCACTCATTGGGGGATGGATGCCCACCACTACCACCACCCCTACTCATGGGGGCCTGGATGCCTGCCACTACCACCACCCCTACTCATGGGGGCCTGGATGCCTGTCACTACTACCATCCCCACTCATAGGGGGATGGATGCCCACCACTACCACCACCCCTACTCATGGGGGCCTGGATGCCTGTCACCACTACCATCCCCACTCATAGGGGGATGGATGCCCACCACTACCACCACCCCTACTCATGGGGGCCTGGATGCCTGCCACTACCACCACCCCTACTCATGGGGGCCTGGATGCCTGCCACTACCACCACCCCTACTCATGGGGTCCTGGATGCCTGCCACTACCACCACCCCTACTCATGGGGGCCTGGATGCCTGTCACCACTACCATCCCCACTCATAGGGGGATGGATGCCCACCACTAACACCACCCCTACTCATGGGGGCCTGGATGCCTGTCACTACTACCATCCCCACTCATAGGGGGATGGATGCCTACCACTACCACCACCCCTACTCATGGGGGCCTGGATGCCTGCCACTACTACCATCCCCAATCATAGGGGGATGGATGCCTACCACTACCACCACCCCTACTCATGGGGGCCTGGATGCCTGCCACTACTACCATCCCCACTCATAGGGGGATGGATGCCTACCACTACCACCACCCCTCTCATGGGGGGCTGGATGCCTGCCACTACCACCACCCCTACTCATGGGGGCCTGGATGCCTGTCACCACTACCATCCCCACTCATAGGGGGATGGATGCCCACCACCACCACCACCCCTACTCATGGGGGCCTGGATGCCTGTCACCACTACCATCACCACTCATAGGGGGATGGATGCCCACCACTACCACCACCCCTACTCATGGGGGCCTGGATGCCTGCCACTACCATCACCCCCACTCATGGGGGCCTGGATGCCTGCCACTACCAGCACCCCTACTCATGGGGGCCTGGATGCCTGCCACTACTACCATCCCCACTCATAGGGGGATGGATGCCTACCACTACCACCACCCCTACTCATGGGGGCCTGGATGCCTGTCACCACTACCATCCCCACTCATAGGGGGATGGATGCCCACCACTACCACCACCCCTACTCATGGGGGCCTGGATGCCTGTCACTACTACCATCCCCACTCATAGGGGGATGGATGCCTACCACTACCACCACCCCTACTCATGGGGGGCTGGATGCCTGCCACTACTACCATCCCCAATCATAGGGGGATGGATGCCTACCACTACCACCACCCCTACTCATGGGGGCCTGGATGCCTGCCACTACTACCATCCCCACTCATAGGGGGATGGATGCCTACCACTAACACCACCCCTCTCATGGGGGGCTGGATGCCTGCCACTACCACCACCCCTACTTATGGGGGCCTGGATGCCTGTCACCACTACCATCCCCACTCATAGGGGGATGGATGCCCACCACCACCACCACCCCTACTCATGGGGGCCTGGATGCCTGTCACCACTACCATCCCCACTCATAGGGGGATGGATGCCCACCACTACCACCACCCCTACTCATGGGGGCCTGGATGCCTGCCACTACCATCCCCACTCATAGGGGGATGGATGCCCACCACTACCACCACCCCTACTCATGGGGGCCTGGATGCCTGCCAATTCCACCACCCCTACTCATGGGGGCCTGGATGCCTGCCACTACTACCACCCCTGCTCATGGGGGCCTGGATGCCTGTCACCACTACCATCCCCACTCATAGGGGGATGGATGCCCACCACTACCACCACCCCTACTCATGGGGGCCTGGATGCCTGTCACCACTACCATCCCCACTCATAGGGGGATGGATGCCCACCACTACCACCACCCCTACTCATGGGGGCCTGGATGCCCGTCACTACCACCACCCCTACTCATGGGGGCCTGGATGCCCACCACTACCACCACCCCTACTCATGGGGGCCTGGATGCCTATCACTACCACCACCCCTACTCATGGGGGCCTGGATGCCTGCCACTACCACCACCCCTACTCATGGGGGCCTGGATGCCTGCCACTACTACCACCCCTACTCATGGGGGCCTGGATGCCTGTCACCACTACCATCCCCACTCATAGGGGGATGGATGCCCACCACTACCACCACCCCTACTCATGGGGGCCTGGATGCCTGTCACCACTACCATCCCCACTCATAGGGGGATGGATGCCCACCACTACCACCACCCCTACTCATGGGGGCCTGGATGCCTGTCACCACTACCATCCCCACTCATTGGGGGATGGATGCCCACCACTACCACCACCCCTACTCATGGGGGCCTGGATGCCTGCCACTACCACCACCCCTACTCATGGGGGCCTGGATGCCTGTCACCACTACCATCCCCACTCATAGGGGGATGGATGCCTACCACTACCACCACCCCTACTCATGGGGGCCTGGATGCCTGTCACCACTACCATCCCCACTCATAGGGGGATGGATGCCCACCACTACCACCACCCCTACTCATGGGGGCCTGGATGCCTGCCACTACCACCACCCCTATTCATGGGGGCCTGGATGCCTGCCACTGCCACCACCCCTACTCATGGGGGCCTGGATGCCTGCCACTACCACCACCCCTACTCATGGGGGCCTGGATGCCTGCCACTACCACCACCCCTACTCATGGGGGCCTGGATGCCTGCCACTACCACCACCCCTACTCATAGGACGGGTAATGCATGACACAACCAGCATACTCAAACATAAGGAATGTCTGAAAAATACATCCCCCCAACACCATGACAAGCGTGTGTAGTCTGTGTCAAATGCCTACAACACTGAACATGACATTGAACATACAATGTGACCCCCTATCACATGTGTCACACATAAATGTGTGTGGCCTCCACAATGCAAGCAGACCATGACCACTGTGGCAATGGGGTCTAACACCCCATCATCACAGTGACCAAAAGGTAAGTGTGGGGTGCATAGCTGAAGCACATTTTGAACATTGTGGCAATGGGGTCTAAACCCCCATCACCACAGTGACAAAAATGTAAGTGTGGGGTCCATAGCTGAAGCACATTTTGAACATTGTGGCAATGGGGTCTAAACCCCATCACCACAGTGACCAAAATGTAAGTGTGGGGTCCATAGCTGAAGCACATTTTGAACATTGTGGCAATGGGGTCTAAACCCCATCACCACAGTGACCAATATCTAAGTGTGGGGTCCATACCTGAAGCACATTTTGAACATTGTGGCAATGGGGTCTAAACCCCCATCACCACAGTGACCAAAATGTAAGTGTGGGGTCCATAGCTGAAGCACATTTTGAACATTGTGGCAATGGGGTCTAAAACCCCATCATCACAGTGACCAAAATGTAAGTGTTGTCATGGGAAAAGTGCAACTGCCAAACACCATGGATTATTCCTGGTCACAGAACAACAAACACATCTGTGGCATAGTAGTGCTTGTGTCCCATAGCAACATAGATTGGGTGAGGCAAACAGTGCAGTGCAAATAAGACATACCTTTGGCCATGTGCAGACAAACATCACCCATGGGGGTCACATTGTCAACATTCATCAATAATACAATGACAGAAGTGACCATCATAATGCAGACCCACATATCTGCACCAATGGACACACAAATGTAGATATCCTGTGGAGACTGTAGATGTGAGGTGAACAAATACCGTACCATGGCAGCAATGGGACATACAAACTATGATCATTGTGCTGACTGATAACCTAGGAGTCCCAGGGACAGCAGGGGAAAGCCACCAAACAACACACAGCCAATGGCACACTAAAGATATGCCAATGCAGTGGTGCAGATGCACAAACACAACCAGGCAGCCTCACACTGCATATCAAACACAACAGGTGATGGGGGGGTGTGCCAGTGTCCCCAGGCAACCACACAACACATGAGGAGGCCTGAATCCCAATTACACAGATGTGTATACAGTGCCACACAAAAGTAACTCATGGATCGGATTCCCCTATGTGGGCAATCAGGCATTGTTAGATGAGAGGGAGCCCAAATTACACATGTCACACAAGTTTGTAGGAACAGCAACTAACACAGCAAGAGACAGACCCACCACAGCACTACCCCCAGGGACCCCACATTGTGGTGACCCTGGCCTGCATGATAATCCCACTGTGATGACAAAGCTAGATGTCGTTCACACTGTGAACCACAGTCATGTGTCCTGAGCAACAAACAACCATCACACCTACACAAGCACAAATCAATCAGCACGGCCTGTCAGCCAAGGCCAACATGGAGGTAGGGGTCTAGCCGTGCAACAACTCTCATTTGCACACACTCAACACCACACACCTTGATCTCCACCAATGTGCAGCAGTGAAGCTCACATGGACTGGTGACATTGCACATGCACCCATGACAATCCCAGGGGTGGTGGTGGGAACTAAGGTGCAGAAACCCATCACACATGGCCAGTCAACAAGATTCGTGAATGTCTGACACACTGCACAGTACGCTGTACATGGGCATGACGTCAAATCCACACCAACCAATGGGATCCCGCCACAGTCACACACCAATGAAGAAGCCAAGGTCACCCACAAAGAACACACATAGACAACTTCCAACATTGCAGCTCTGACCCTGAGGAGTGGCAGCAGTCACACACACAACGTGTCACAATGACTGAAAGCTAACACAAACTGTAAATTACATGACTTGTGTAACCAACAAGTGCCAAGGGGAATCCTGACTGTGTCTCATCTGCGTTTGCCCACAAACTCAGCCCTGACAGCAAACACACCTATGGATGACACCCTGATGACCAGTAATGTGCCATGCACCCACATCACAGAGAACCCAGGGCGAAGATTTGGGGGGAACATAGGTCAACTCAGCAAGCATCACAAACAGGAACATCACTAGGGATCCCAGCCTGCGTAGCAAAATGGAAGTGAACACACACAGACATGCTCACACAACACACACCTTGGGCTCAGGCAATGTCACGGAATTACACACTGCCATGAGGAGACTCCACTCCTGTGTAAGGAAAGCTGTGCCATACGTTGTCTCTGCAGGGCTCTATCATGTCAGCAGAACACTTGGTCACTCAGTCAACAATTAGCACAAAATGAAGGCTCTCGTCACATCAGCCTGGTCATGGGAGTGTCACCAAAATCATCTGCACAGATCCAACACACATGTATAGCAAGTTGCACTGATTACACATATGAGTCCTTCCCCATTGATGCCCAAACTTGCATGTCCAGTGGAGATGGTCACACGGTCATGGAAATAGACAAATTGAACAATGGCAAGCACATCTGATGTGCAGGGGTTTAAGCCACAGATGTGATATTGCAAATAAATGTAGGAAATCCCATTGGCAAATATTGAAAACATGACACCCTCATATTGCTGCAAAGGATGACATGGCTACACACCAGGATAGGACACATTCGCCCTGGACCACATGGGGTCCTGCACAGTAACACTTCATTTTCCTGATATCAAAAATCACCATCACTGCAGCAAGGGCATGGTTAGCATCATCAACATCATGTACATCTGAAGCAAAACCACTAAAGAACTGAAAGTAGCTTTATTCAGCATATGTGTGTGTAAAATAGAAAGTCCTGAAAAAACACAAAGGCCAATGGCCAGTCCATCAGTAAAGTCCGAACAGGGTGACAGTGGCAGATGTCACCCTTTGCTTGCCTGCACTGCTACGGACCAGGGACATTCCCCTCGGAGGGGCATACGGGGGGCAGGCCAGGCACCGCAGGGACAGTATCAGGGCTCACCAGAAGGACGCAGGGAAGGGGTGGCTGGTGCTGGAGAGTCACTGACAACTGCAGTGGAGGTGTCTGACATGGTGTGTGCCGGCACAACTGGGGGGCATGAGTCAGATGGTGTGGGTGCCGGGACGACTGCAATGGGCTGGCCAGATGGAGTGGACAGGTTCCCCACTGCAGTGCCCAAGTCAGACGGGGTGGTAGTGGACTCCACTGCAGTGCCTATCTCCAGGGGAGTAGAATAGGGTTCAGGTAAGGTGGGCAGGACAGAGGGGGAGGACACGGTCTCCACACCAGTGGCACAAACATGTGCAGCGGGGGTGTGGGGCTGGAAGAGTAAGTGGTAGGTGGGGAAGGCCGGATCATTTTGGGGATGGTGTATCTGTGGGTGGGGGAACCTGGGGCAGGGTGTGGTGGGGGAACCTGTGTTGTGGGGGCCTGAGGGATGGAGGAAGGAGACTGTGTGGCTGAGCTGCTTGGCGGTGGCGGGGTCTTGCTCTTCCGGGCCCGGGGGGACTTGCGGGTGGGGGCCTCAGTTTGTCTGTGCCTGGGGGAGGGTGTCCGGGGGTGAGGGGCACTCTCCTCTGTGCAGGTGGACTTCCTCTTCCCCCTGTATGCTGGATCAGCTGGATCGGAGGGGAAGAGGCCGAGGTCACAGAGGAAGAGCTGCTTTTTAGGTGGGGTTGCAGGTGAGGCAAGGGAAGGGGTCTTGGAGGGAGAGGATTTGTAGGACTGCGGAGTAACTGTGGATGCCTGTGTTTGTGTCTGTTCCCCATTCCCTGTGGGTGTGGTATCAGTCCCCTGAGGTTGCTTGCGTGCACGTTTTGACTTTGTGTTGGGTGTTTCTGTGCTGCTCGTGTCTGTGTGTTTGGGTGATTGTGCAGGTGTGCATGTGCTTGGGACAGGTAGGGTGCCAGGAAGTGTGGATGGGGCAGAGGTAGGACGGGTGAGGGACTGTTGGAGGAGTGACACTGCTGCCGTCAGGGAGGAGTCCATGGACTTATTGCTCCTCTGTAGGGCAGACATGCCCGATGAGATGCCCTCCATGAACGACACCAGCTGTGTCAACAGAGTGGTGTGTGCATGGAGGACACTCAGCATTGCTGTCTGCCCTACATGGAGCTGGCGAAGTAAGTACACAGACTCCTCACTCAGGGCAGCAGGGGACACAGGGGCAGGGGGTGCGGTGCCTGGCATGAAGGAGACACGCTCCCGAACACAGGATCATCCACGGACCTCTGGAATGGGAGCCAATGGGAGGGCGGTGGTGGTGGCGGGGCCAGCCATACTAGCTGGGGTGTGGTGGCTGCTGACACCCGCCTCCACAAGGGAGTCATCCTCCGAGCTGCTGTGGTCCTCAGCTGAGGTGGATTGTGCTGAGGACTCCTCGGTGTGGCTCCCCTCGCCCTCCGTGCCACTGGGTCCCTCCGACCACTCATCGGCTGCTGACCCAGTCTGGCTCTGCAGCTCCTTCTGGTCCGTGGAGCTGTCCCCTCCTGTGGCTGTGGATGTATCTGCAAACAATTAGGGAAACAGACAAACATCAGTCACCAGCCCTTACCACACACACCACAGTAAGTACAGCACATTACAGAGCAAGCCCTGGCATCCTTAGTTGAACATTGCCAAAAGTGCTCACACAGATTAGGAGAAGCCAATTGTCAGTCTGATGGTCAACCATGGCACTCACACCCCTCCTGCCCTTGCACCCATCTGTCTGGTGCCTGTCGGATGGTAATACCCCAGTGTGGACACATGCACCACCTACACAGTTGTTGGACATTGCAGAGAACACGGTGAAGTATGTGAACATGCACACATCACATCTCTTGCCACTGAGTCAGTACAGGTGTCCGGATAAAGGGATGGCCAGAGTCTAATTTGAAATGCATGTGATGCATACCAGCACCAGACACCATGATGCACCCATGTCCGGATAGTCAATGCCACAATGGGGTGCATGTTGCACATGTCACTCCCCTGCAGGATCACTCTTAGGAAGTTTAATGCCATGGCACAGGCATGCCTGCAAAGTCATACATCACTGTCTCCAGTCACATGGGCAGGGCAGCCAGCCAACAACAGTCTGCACTGTGTCACAATCCTAGGTCATGGGGAATGCAAGTTCTGTAGCTGACAAGTGCACATGTCCATCCCCCACAAACCACAATCTTCTGAACTCTTATTTGTCCACGTCATACCAATTGGACATATGGGAGACATGAAACACAACTCTCTGAACCTGAGCACCTCACAGTCTGCTGTGAATGAAAAACAGCTGCCTGAACTTCACAGTCGCATACACCAGTCTGCACAGTCAAGTGATCAAACACCTATATGTCACAGAAGTATCGTCTCTCATGGTCACATCTCATTTGGCATGCTGAGCCCTAACCGATAAACACCAAAGTAGTCCTGACAACGAAGCCACAGCACAATGACACAGAGGCAGACACCTGAGGGAACATTTCACTGAGCACAACGTGTCAGCTGATACACAGGAGTGGGAGTACAGAGTGTATTGTATGCCCTGGAGTAGGCATGACTGTACTGCTCCACGTGAAAGAGGGATGAGCCCTGGACAGTAGGCAGGTGGCTAAGCATGTGTGACACACTTGATATACATACTCCTGAGGCCCAAACATTATTCCCACCCGCAGCATGGGGGTGTGCCAAATACCCCAGGCACAAGTGGTGATTCAGATCAGCAATTGGACCACATATCAAAGTTACACACAGTTTACATGTCAGAACTCAGGCATTGTGTAAGCAATTGACCCACCCATGAAGCGCACCACAAAGTTATGGGAACAAATGCTGTCCCCCACCTTGAGCGAAGCAAAATGCAAGGACACAGTACCCAAGTGACACAATTTCCTGACTGTAAGGGCCACACCTGGGTATCAGATGAGGAGTGGGCATGTCACAATTGAGGGACATGGGTCCTGGACCACAAGACTGATGTACTGTGGAAGTTTAACCAGGCCAGAGGAGGGCACATAGCATGTCAGACAAAGTTCACAGTGCAGTCATGGACTCACCCCCTCCTTGCTGCTGTCTGGCCTTCAGCTGCCCATCCAGGTCAGGGAAGACCACCGCCAGGATCCTGAGCATGTGGGGGTCAGGGTCCGGTGTCCGCCCCTCCTGCGAGGAGGTGACAGCTTCAGCTGGACCCTTGCGATCCTCCGGGTCCAGCCCCGAAGGTCCTGCCACCTCTTCTGGCAGTTGCGGATCCGGCGCTTGTAGTCCCCCACGGATCTTACTGCCCGGGCGATGGTCAGCCAGATTTCCTGCTTCTGGTGGGCATCAACCTGTGAGGATGACAAAGTGAAAAGGCCATTGCTACACATGCAACATATCCGTGCATCACACAGTTGGATATACATGTCTCAATCACAGGGGCATATGATGTACACAGGCAGTGCAACGATGGCTATGAACAGTTTGCCAGCAGTTACTACATGGTATCATTGCCTGGGAAGTAAAACCTTGTTGGAATGCACTGTTACTGCACTATACCTGTTCAGTGCATGTAACTACACACTTAGGGGGGTGAGAACTACTCAGTGAGCATGCTAGCCAGTGGTGTGCACACTGTAAGTCTTGCTCGTCAGACAACATGCACATTTAGTAAGGCAGTGGACAGCACACTCACCTGCTCCCCTGGTTTCCCATACAGCTTGCTGTACTGTGGAAGGAGGCTGTCCAGCAGGGCCTGGTTTTCCTCAGTGGTGAAGGCTGGGGCTCTCTCCACAGTACGTGCCATTGCAGTAGCCAGAGGATGCAGAGACAGCAGCAGTGTTGGTGGCAGATGTCGCCCTGGAGCATGTAGTGCAGGCAACTGAGCTCTCAGGGGAACAGCCAGCATTATATGTGTGCTGCAGAGGCAGATACTGTCCCATGTGTCCAAAGTGATAGGTCCAAGTCATTTGCATCTTCTGAATCTGGCCAATCCATGGAATTGCACCACTTATACACGCCCACAGCATCCTTCAAAAGTTAAACTTCATGACACCCATGAATTTGCAACATTGTTGTGGCTGGCCAACTGAATTCACTGCATCAGACTCGTTAAAGCTTCGAAAATGCGTCCGTTGCCATGCCAGGCCCTAGCCAATGCGTGCGCACCGATCGGTCCATTGCTGTACAACGCGTACATCATATGCAATGGCCAATGCGTGCACACGGATCGGTCCATTGCTGTACAATGCGTACCCGCTCACATCATATGCAATGGCCAATGCGTGTGCACCGATCGGTCCATTGCTGTACAACGCGTACGCGCTCACATCATATGCAATGGCCAATGCGTTGCCACCGATCGGTCCATTGCTGTACAACGCGTACCCGCTCACATCATATGCAATGGCCAATGCGTGCGCACCGATCGGTCTATTGCTGTACAACGCGTACCCCCTCACATCATATGCAATGGCCAATGCGTGCGCACCGATCGGTCCATTGCTGTACAACGCGTACCCGCTCACATCATATGCAATGGCCAATGCGTGCGCACCGATCGGTCCATTGCTGTACAACGCGTACCCGCTCACATCATATGCAATGGCCAATGCGTGCGCACCGATCGGTCCATTGCTGTACAACGCGTACCCGCTCACATCATATGCAATGGCCAATGCGTGCGCACCGATCGGTCCATTGCTGTACAACGCGTACCCGCTCACATCATATGCAATGGCCAATGCGTGCGCACCGATCGGTCCATTGCTGTACAACGCGTATGCGCTCACATCATATGCAATGGCCAATGCGTACGCACCGATCGGTCCATTGCTGTACAACGCGTACCCGCTCACATCATATGCAATGGCCAATGCGTGCGCACCGATCGGTCCATTGCTGTACAACGCGTACCCGCTCACATCATATGCAATGGCCAATGCGTGCGCACCGATCGGTCCATTGCTGTACAACGCGTACCCGCTCACATCATATGCAATGGCCAATGCGTGCGCACCGATCGGTCCATTGCTGTACAACGCGTACCCGCTCACATCATATGCAATGGCCAATGCGTGCGCACCGATCGGTCCATTGCTGTACAACGCGTACCCGCTCACATCATATGCAATGGCCAATGCGTGCGCACGGATCGGTCCATTGCTGTACAACGCTGTACTCGCCACATCATATGCAATGGCCAATGCGTGCGCACGGATCGGTCCATTGCTGTACAACGCGTACCCGCTCACATCATATGCAATGGCCAATGCGTGCGCACGGATCGGTCCATTGCTGTACATCGCGTACCCGCTCACATCATATGCAATGGCCAATGCGTGCGCACCGATCGGTCCATTGCTGTACAAAGCGTACCCGCTCACATCATATGCAATGGCCAATGCGTGCGCACCGATCGGTCCATTGCTGTACAACGTGTACCCGCTCACATCATATGCAATGGCCAATGCGTGCGCACCGATCGGTCTATTGCTGTACAACGCGTACCCGCTCACATCATATGCAATGGCCAAAGCGTGCGCACCGATCGGTCCATTGCTGTACAACGCGTACCCGCTCACATCATATGCAATGGCCAATGCGGTCACACGGATCGGTCCATTGCCGCATGACGCGTCCCTGTACAAGTCACTCGCATATGTCACCATGCTTGTCACTGGTTAACGTATGCCAGCCACATTTACTTGCCAGGGACTCAGGGGCACACCTACAACACCACAGCATGTCCACACTGTATCCTAAGGCATGTAAGGCTGCATTACCTTTTCTGTGTATGGGGGTCAACATGTGGTTTTTGGGTGGCACTTGGGGGCAGCCACTCCCAGGCTGTGCACGTGTTCATGGGGACAGAATCCTTTGTGTGTTGTGCACATGACCACTGTGATGTGCAACTGTTCATTTCAGAGCATGTGGCATGGTCACATTTCCAGGTTGTGTATGTGTATGTCATGTCACATACCCCCTGAGTCCCATGTGGGAAGGTATGTACGTCACAGCGTGACCCATTGCCACAATAGTGATGGCCCTCCACAGTCTGTGTGCATGTTGTGTTTCCGATGTCTCTGATTCCATGTGCACAATGGGAGACAGTCTCCACATCCACGTTGTTTGTGCATGGACTTTGATGTTGTGCGTGTGTGTGTCACAGACGTCCATGTCTGTCCTGCAGAGGCAACAGGGGCCACTACCTGTGGGAGTCATGGTTGTTTTGCTGACGTGTACATGATACGCCATGTCATGCCAGTGTCCATGTGGCAATACAGGGTCCCTGGGAATCTACCTGTCAATGAGCTGTGATGCCTGTGGCACATCTGTCCTGACATGTCACTGTGGTGTGTGTTTGGAACGTGACAGCATTAAATGGGTACTGTGACACAGCCTAATGATTTCCCATAGCACAACCTGGAACTTGTTGTCAACACATGTTGAACTGTGATGTTAGATGTTGGCCATGTAGGTGCCATATATGTCCATACAGAACGGCACACACATCAGGTACTTGTGTCTCGTAATGATGTATCATGTGATATTGAGTATGGTCAATGCCACATATGTGGGGTGACTGACAATCTTTCTTTCTTCACCTATGCACTGCAGGGCACCAGCTGTCCATAGACCATTCCCTGACCTTGCAACGATGGTGGAACGTGACTGCATCCGACGGTACCGCTTCAACAGGGCGCTGATTGAGGAATTGGCGGTGCGGTTGGCCCCACATTTGCAACCTGGCCGGCCATACCCTACAGCGCTGACCCCCAAGGTGAAGGTGATGGCAGCCCTACACTTCTTTGCCACCGGTACCTTTCAACACACTGTGGCGTCTGCTGGTGGGATGTCACAGACTATGTTCAGCCGTGTGCTACGCAATGTTTTGGAGGCAAACGTTGAGATACCTGAACCAGTACATCTATTTCCCTAAACGTTAACAACTCACTGACGTCAAGAGTGACTTCTATGCCCTGGGGAGGATGCCACATGTCATAGGCTCCATTGATGGGACACATGTGGCTTTGGTACCACCACAGGCACATGAGCAGGCATACAGGAACAGGAAACATTATCATTCGATCAATGCTCTGATGGTATGTCTTGCAGATATGAGCATCACACATGTGTGTGCCGGTTTCCCCGGTTCGGCACACGATGCCTATGTGATGAGGAGTAGTCGCATCCCGAGGATGATGTCACAGATGCAGAACCAGCATGCCTGGCTTGTCGGTGTGTACTGACTTTGTACCATTGTGTGTGTTCAGCTATGTTGTATTCCGCCCTCTTTTCCAACTCAGCTAATGTGCAATTGTCTGTCTGTAGGTGACTCCGGATACCCCAACATGCCGTGGTTGCTGACACCCCTCAGGAACCCTGTGACACCAGCCCAGATGTGCTACAATGAGGCACATGGTCGGACCAGGAGAGTGATCGAGCGGACATTTGGTCTCCTGAAGAGCCGCTTCCGCTGCCTGGACAAGACAGGAGGGGCCCTCCCATATGCCCCAGCAAAGGTGTGCAAGATTGTCATTGTCTGCTGCATGCTACACAACCTGGCAGTGCGGAAGGAGTTGCCTCTCATCCTGGATGACGATGACCAACATCCACCACCTGTGGAGGATCCTGGCCTGGGCCACGATGCCAGTGATGATGATGATGATGAGGGTGATGTCCGCACACAGCTCATCACCAACTTCTTCAGCTGAATGTGAGTATCCAGAGAGTTGTCATGTCAATGATGTGAGTTTGCATGATATGTGTGGGTGGTGCTCTGGTGCTGTTTGAGTGTGGCCATTTGCTTACTGCACCTGTGGGCTAGTTAACACAGACTCTGAATAGGTGTGGTGTCTGTGCATTACACTGTATTTCCTGGCAACATCAGTGTAGGCGGTGAGTCCGATGGCCCTGGTGTCTATGTGTTGTGTAGCCCTAGTGGTGTGTCTCCCTCATATGTGTCACGTCGCCATGACTCACATGACGGTGTTGAACTTGCTGTGGCAGTTAGCATGCACAGTGTCATTTAGCAGATCATCATCTCCATGACAAAAACAACGTTGGAATCACAACAGAGGCAAGTATGGTGTATTAGTGAGCTTATTACATACATGTGTGAGGATAGTGCACAGGATGGTGGGTGCTGTACATTGGTATTGTAATCCAAAGTTCCCAGATGAGTTGGAAGTGTTGGTAGCAGAAATGTCCTGAGTAAAGCCCACAGTCATCTGATACATTAGTCCAACTTAAACTCCCCATGTCATGTGGGAGAGTTGTGTTGCATTCGACAGGGTGAACAGTTTGCACACAAAGGAGAATTTCCAGAACAGGTGTTGGGTTCCTGGGGGATGTACATGGCCATCGGCCTCTCAGTTGTCCTTCCTCGGACGACCCCTCTTCTTTCTGGGGGAACCCTCACGTGCAGGCCGCTGCGGTGCAGAGTACTCCCCACCAGAGTCATCCTCCCTCCCTGTGGCAGTTGCAGTTGTTGCGGCACCAGATGTTGTGGGCACACAGGGAGGTGTGGACATGTTGGTGCTAATCTGGCGGAGGCATGTCAATATGTCCCTCTGCACCGCTGTCAGTTCTTCCAATGTGTCCCACTTGGACTCCATGCCAGACATGTGTGTCTCCACACGGGACATGTGTGTCTCCACACGGGGCATGTGGGAGTCCAAGCGGGCATGATGGGCAGCCTGCTGCTGTTGAATGTCCTTGAGGATCCCCACTACCTGGCTTAACTCTCCGGTGCTATTCTGGTACGCCTCAGCAATGCGTGCCAGTTGTGGGTCATCATGCAGTCCAGACCCCTCTGCAAACAGCGACCTCTGCCTACCACCCCTACCACCACCCCTGGACACACGTGCGGGAGCTGCCGTGGCATGCACAGGTGACCCTCGGCCCCCCTTGGGGGTTGGTACAGGGGTTGTTGTCCGTTGCTTCATGGTGGGCTGTGGTCCCTGTGCTGTTGTCATTGAGTGTCCTTGGTCTGTCTGTGTCAGCGGGGGTGGTCAGTGTGTTGGCAGATGTTGGAGGAATGGGTGCAGGGGGTGCAGATGGTGGTCCTGCTGGAGCTGCATGATGACTCCCACCGGAGGTGCCAGGTTGGTCTTCGCCATCCGATGAGGGTAGAGGCTGTTCCACACCAGAGAGCTCAGGGTCCCCCGGAGCCTGGGACAGGGACTCCTCCTCATCTGCTGCTGTGTCCCCATCATCACCTGTTTTTGGAAGAGACACACAATGTATGTTATGTTTCTGCAGGCATCACTGGTTCAAACACATGACAGTTGTGACTGTACCTCTGGATGCGGCCCTGTACATTGCATTGTCCTAAGTTGTCACAGTCAGAGGTTGATATTGGTGTGGCTCATTGTCCTGCCAAGCTGATGCATTTCTATGTGGATGTTGAGGTGTGTGCATGACCAGCATTGGTGGTATTTGGTTGACATCCGGACCTCCTTCTCCCCCAGCCCAGTTGTCCCACCATGAAGCATGCCACACTTGCAGTGGGTGCAGGTTGACTCTCAGGATGTCAGTCAGTGGTGTCCTGCTGTTGGTTGGTGCACAGTTCCCAGCAGGGCCTTGTGCTCCCCACAACAGAGCACCATTGTCAGACATCTTGGAAGTGGCTTTTCACTCACTCTCTTGTAGGGCACGGTCCCAGGTCTGTTGTTTGGAGTTAGTGGAAGTGGTGTGTGTGTATGTGCATGCTGGTAGCTGTAGTCGGAGCTGGCACTCCTCCTCCCCCCAGGTCAGATATCCCACCATGAAACGTGCTTCCATTGCAGGGAGTGCAAGTTGGCTTTCAGGATGTTAGTCAGTGGTGTCCTGCCGTTGGTTGCTGCACAGTTCCCAGCAGGGCCTTGTGCTCCCCACAGCTGAGGCCAGTGTCAGACATCTTTGAAGTGGCTTTTCACTCCCTGTGAGATGTGCATGCTTCAGTGTGAGCTTGCTGGGCCATGTGGGTGGGGGATGTTGAGCTGTGACTACCACTCCCATCATGCTATTGCCTACACTCCCCTTCCCAGCATGCCCATACTTCCTTCCTTTTGACTCTGCTTCCCTGTGGGGTAGTGTGCCTGTGCTGACAGGATGGCTGACAGTGTTGTACTGGCGTTTGTTTGGCTACAAGTCCCAAAAGTGTCCCTGTGCTTCACACGGCATAACCCAGTGTGGTTGTTCTTTGTGGAATATTGAATTAGAGTGTGAGGCATTGCATTCTCCCAGGTGAGTTGTGTGGAGTTTGTGTTAAGGGGGTGTGTGAGAAAAGCTGCTGGTGACTATGGTCAGAGCTGTCAGTCCTCCTTCCCACCCAGCCAGATATCCCACCATGGAACGTGCTTCCATTGCAGGGAGTGCAAGTTGGCTTTCAGGATGGCAGTCAGTGGTGTCCTGCTGTTGGTTGTTGCACAGTTCCCAGCAGAGCCTTGTGCTCCCCACAGCAGTACCCAATTTCAGCCATCTTGTCAGTTCTTTTCCACTCCCTGTGATGTGAGCATGGTTCAGAGTGGTGTTGATGGGCCAAATGTGAGGGTGACCAATATCTGTGACTACAACTCCCATCATGCTATTGCCTACACCCCCCTTCCCAGCATGCCCATACTTCGTTCCTTTTGAGTCGACTTCACTGTGTGTGAGTGTGACAGCAATGGCAAGATGGCTGACAATGGTGTCCTGCTGTTTGTTGGTGCACAGTTCCCAGCAGGGCCTTGTGCTCCCCACAGCAGTACCCAGTGTCAGCCATCTTGTCATTTCTTTTCCACTCCCTGTGATGTGAGCATGGTTCAGGGTGGTGTTGATGGGCCAAATGTGAGGGTGACCAATATCTGTGACTACAACTCCCATCATGCTATTGGCTACACTGACTTCACCAGTATACACAGAATTCCTTCCTTTCAGTGAGCTTCCCTGTGAGGTGGTGTTCTAGTGGTGGCAAAATATCTGACTGTGTTTGTTGGTTAGATTTGTGCCACTGCCTTGCTGTATTTGTTGTTAGGTTTGTACATGTCATGACACAGTTACATATCACTATGAGATGGCATGTATTGTGTTTATCTGACTGACAGACACATCTTGGGGTGATTATCTTTTGGTTGCTGTGGATTTGCTAAGGGTGCATGGTTTGACTATCCCCTTGACAGTGATGTGTGTGTATTGTCACACAATATTGTGTATATTTGTTGTGTACTCACCAGGCTCTGGGATGTTTGATAGTCCATATACGCTCACTGGTGGTAGGATGGCCCGCACCTTCTCCTCCCAGGGCCTGAGGTATAGTGGTTTGGCAGGAGGGCCACTGCCGGTGCGCTGACTCAAGATGTAATCCTTCTTTAGTAGGTCCTTGACACTCCTGCGCACATCATACCACCTGTTCTGGATGTCTTCCTTTGTGCGCAAACATGGTGATTGTGCGTTCACCCTGTCGACGATCCTCTCCCACATCTTGGTTTTCTGCGACATGGGGGTCTGTTGGACCAATGTACCAAACAACTGTGGCTCTACCCTGAGGATCTCATCTACCAGGTCTTCCAATTCACTGTCTAGGAACTTTGGATTCTTCTTTGGGGGCATGGTGATGGGTGGTGGTGGTGATTGATGTGTGTGTGTGTGCAAGTGAGGGTGTGTGAGTGTAGGTTTTGCTGGGTGTATGTGAGGGTGCTATTTGTTGAGGTGCTAATGGTGTGTGGCTTGTGTGATGGATGAGCAGTGAGTGTGTCTATGGTTGCTGTCTGATGGTGTTCTGTGCTGGCAGGTCAGTTGAATTTGCAAAGGATCATGGTAGGGATTTGTGGCCTTTATAAGGGTGGAGTTGTGGGTGTGTCTTTGTTCCATGTTTTCCCCCCAGTATTTATTGGCTTTGTAATTGCTTGTTTGGCCCTTTTTTTGTATTTTTTCCTTTGTATTTTTGGTGCATGTAGGAGACGTTCTTCTGACCGAGTAGGACGCTGCAGTTGTCTCGTGCGAGCTTCTCCGAGTCGTTCACGCTGTGTTTCTGCTAGGTTTCATGTGCGGCGTACGCGTCAGTCGTGGAGTATTGGGTTGCTTCGGCTGGGTTTTGTATGCGTGTCGGTCGTACGGCTTGGGCTCCGTGCGACTCGGTCTGGTTTTCCACGCATTGCATCATACTGCGCGGGTCGGAGTTCGTGGGTACGTTTCGGTCGGATTCATTCCTGGTGTGTGTCGGTCGGTTTGATTCGCGTGGTTTCCCGGCCGGATAGCTGGTTTCCGTGCGGTTCGGTCGTTCGGCTTGTGTTCCGTACGAGTCGGTCGTGATTCACATGCATTTCATCATACTACGCAGGTCGGGCAGCGCCGGTACGTGTCGGTCGGACTATATTCCCGTACCGAGTCGGTCGGTATTTTTTCCGGCCCGAATCAGAATCGGCCCCTCTGTCTTTGTTTAGGAAAAGGATCAAAACGTGGCTGTTCCCTAGAAATTGATCCTTTGTTTCTGAATGCTGTCTACTTGGGTTCTACCCCCGCAGTTTATTTTTTTACTTTTGCTTGCGCCACGTTCTACAGCGCCAGGGTACTTGTAGGGTGTTTGTTGCGCTTTATAAATGCTATATACAATACAATACAGTATAACAAGAACCTGAAAAGCAAGGTAATGAAGAACTTTCAAAAATACAATTGACCTTTGAGCATACAAATGTATTTTGGAAAAATCAGTGCATGAAATTGATTCGACGACATAGAACTGTGTTTAAAAATATAAAAGGGAGAAAGAGCAAGCAGAAAGACCAGGTAATGATTGCAAGATTCATGGTGAAGTGGCTTGGTTATTCAAATGGGATTAAGGGGCGGAAGAGGGGGATTCTATGTAGGTGAAAACAGGAGAACATGTAGTAGGAATCCTAACAAAGCTATAATGCTGTAAAACAGAGAGGGGGTAGGCATGGGTTTAACATATGTTTTGCATTACACCAACTGAAACATACCTGGTGACGTCTCTTTGCATGGAACAAAGACACTCTCTGGTTAGAGGACGCACTGGAAGACATCATGTGACAAAATTCTCCTTCTCACGTTGCGCTGCCCCTTCCGCATGTTGGGGCAAATTTACAAGCCGCTTGCGCCCCTTTTGCGTCATTTTTAACATGGGAAAAGTGACGCAAAAGTGGCGCAAGGGGCTTGTAAATAAGCCCTGTTGTGATGGAGCTTACTGCCATCCCAGAAGGACACTGACGCTCCCTTAGGGAAAACGCACCATGTTAGTGCACAGTCTACTATATTAGCCTCCAGGGACTTCATGCAGGCAAAAGATAACTTTAGTTTTTTTAATTCATTATTAATATGTAAAGTAAAAAGAAAATACACATTGAATTGTATTTATTTTCTTTTTTATTGTTTGTTTTACTAGTCACCTTTTCAAGATACATCATTTCTTATAATATTACACAACAGAACATTTGTTTGAGGTGACTAAAGGGCCATGTTTAACATTATTTATACAGTTGTTAGAAGATTAAAATGCAAGCATTCTGCCTTATGTTATGTTAGCAGTTTGTAAAGCGCATGGTTACTCCAATCCGGAGTGTCCCGCGCTAGATTCCAATCACCATAGCTGGAGGTAGAAATTCCCTTAGTTGTTTAGTGGGCATGGCCCTTTCTGAATAGCAGAGTTTTCAGATGCTTCCGAAAAAGAGCCTCCCAGGGTTCTAATCTCAGTTGGGAGGGCAAACTATTCCATTGTTTTGCTGCTAAGAATCTAAAGGAGCTGCCCCCAAAGCGCGTTCTATGAAATTTCAGGACACTGGATAGGCCTATTCCAGCTGATCGCAAACAGCAGTTGGGGAGATGGGGCTGGATCAGAGGACGGAGATAGCCAGGGCCTTTCTTATGAAGGATCCTATGGATGAAGCACATGGCTTTGAAAGAAATCCTTTCCTTAATAGGAAGCCAGTGTAGTTTGCTTAAGGCTAACCCCGTTGGGGCTCATCTGGGTATGTTCAGACTTTCCCTGGTGCTTTGGGGATTCGTAGAGGAGCTAATAGAGATGAATGACATGGATAAGCGGAATCTCCTGAAACCGCACAGAAAAACAGGTGAAGTGTATTATTTGTCATAATATAATTCACTATTAATTTTTCCAATATACCACAACATAAATGCTTTTAACTAACCTACGATCAAGGTCCTCATTGCTGCCAGTTCTGCCATCTCTTGTGGTATGCTGCTGTTGTGTTGCATCAGCGAGTCAGGGGTAGATCAGAAAATCTTACACACACACTTGAAATGTAGAGATTGGGTAAACAAACAACCTGAACATTGATGGAGTGGATATGTTTTCGATTACTATCCACTTGCTCAGGACCATGAGGTGGCACCAGTGCTACATGTATTCCATCGATGGTACCAACTAAATGTGGAATGCCTCCCAAACCATAGAAGTCTGCCTTGATCTTATTCCTTGTTGTATTTTCCATTGGAAATTGTATGTAGTCATTCACACATTGGAGAATGACATCCATTACTTGTCTGAGAACAGCAGAAAACAGTATATTGAAATGAGCATGTTGTACAAAAATGTAATACAGACATAGGGGCATATTCACAAGGACTTATCGCCGAGTTATCGGCACTTTAGCGCAGCAAAAGTGGAGATAGATTTATCGCCCCATACACAAGCGGGTGCAAACTGCAGACATCGCCAGTATTCCCGCGATAACTGCTGCAAAATCTATCTCCACAGGTGACACCACCAACTAACCCTAATGAGATGCAGAGTAGGCGTTCCCGTGCAAAAACACACGAAAACACCACTTCACCACATTCACAACGAACTTCCAGATCCGCGATGCGAGTCAAAACCACGCGATAAGCCGCGGTAGCAGCAGGGATTTAACCTGCAGCAGGTAACGGAGCCCCGCCCACAGCCACACCCGAAGAACAACCGACGCCATGGAGCTACTCATCATGCAGCTTGGAGCCCCAACAGGGCCACAACACCCACCGCCACCACTCCCAGGACCGCCACCACCCCCAGCACCCGGACCGGCACCCCCCCGGAATACCACAGAGGCAGCACAGAGTAAGACAGCCGACCTACCGAAAACGCACTAGTCTCACAGACCTAACGCCCGAGGAAGTCATTGCCCACTACAGGCTCAAAAGGACAACCATCCTCCGCATTATGACCCGAATCGGCCACATGCTGACGGTCCCAACACAGCTGAGAACCAACATCCCTCCGCAGACAAAGCTGCTGGCTGTGCTGCACATGTTGGCTTCTGGTACCTTCCAACCAACAACTGCCAGAGTCGGAGGAGTCTCACAGCCAGCCCTATCAAAGTCCATCACACCTGTCCTGGATGCCATCATCAGCTTCATACCCTAGTACCTTCACTTCCCCCACACTGCGCAGGAACAGCTGGAGACCAAGCAAGGCTTCTATGCCATAGCTGGATTCCCTCACGTGTTGGGGGCTATTGACTGCACACATGTCCTACTTGTGCCCCCTGCGGACACTGCACACATCTACCGCAACAGAAAGCACACGCATTCCATCAATGTGCAGGCAATAGTGGACCACCGGGGAATGTTCACCAATGTCGTCGCAAACTACCCAGGCAGTGTGCACGTTTCCTACATCTTCCGACAGTCCATCATCAACCAGCGCTTCCAGGATGGCACCTATGGAAATGCACTGCTCGTTGGTAAGTACCAAATCAACACACCACACACCTCAAATCCACCATCACACAACGCACAACTGTGGGAATGCACACGTGACAAAACCACACACAACATGTCAATCAACATGCCCACCTACCAGACACGACAACCCAACTCCATTGGGATCCTGGACTTCCCATGTACACAAGCCAGCTACATCACAGCCACACAACAGCTGAATGTGTGGAGAGGCGGAAAGCAGGCATGTGCGAAGGAGGCAAGTGACCCATGAATGGGAATGTACACAACAACAATTGTGGCGTGATTGTGCCGGACAGACTTGGGTATGCAAACCACAGATATGTCCATGCAGACATTAACTGCTGGTGTCTGTAGAGTAGTGGACAGTGGACGCAACCATGTCACCTCAGGCTGTGGGGTAGATCGCGGAAATGTCGCTCACTGCGTCCCCCCCTGTGTGCGTGAGCATAGTGGGTTGGCCCGGCGTACACCAGGCCTGCGCAGGGGTGTGGATAAAAACACCATGGCGCTGAGCGTGGTGCTCTCCCAGAATGGCCAACGTGACTGCCAGGGCGGCGCCTCTCAGCCCGCCATGAGGCCGACGCCTTGAGCAGCAGGGCCTGCCACCCTGTGCGCCTGCTGCACTCCAGGCCGCTGACCCCCAGACCTAACTTGCCCGCCCCAGCGCACCCAGGCCGCACTGCTCACCTGCCGACACCGGCGTGTGTCAAAGAGGGCCCACCACGTGCCGGGGCAAGCTCCAAGCCCCATGCCTGCGACCTTGGCAGCCTCCTCAGAACATCGCTGTCCTCCGTGACACGGGCCCCCAGAAGTCCTTATTCGTTGACATACTCCACCGCTGCAGCCGGCCTACACTGCAGTCCAGTAGGTCCCACATCTAGAACTGAGTCTTGATTAATCAATGGCAGAGTTCATGCCAGTGAACGCAGGGAGAGGAGTGAGAGGAAGATGCGGTTCAGTCCGATGGAAAAACGGATCTCCGTTACGGAGGAGGTCGACCACTAGCAAGGACTGACCTGGTGCCACTAACCCTGTGCGCCGTGAGTCACCATCAGCCTCCGGCATAACATTGTTGGTGTCTGAGCCTGTGGCCTGGGGGTTGTCATCAGCAACTGGCAGGTACGGATTTGGAGTTTGGCATAAGTCTGTGGCATTCATATCCGCCATGTTGCCGGACATAGCTGGTATGTGCCCTCTGCATCATGCCCTGGGGGTACACCTTCCACTCTCCCCCGAGACACTCTGCGACAACCACCTTTGATACCTACGAGACCCTGCTCTGCTCTCATGACCCTACCCCAGTGCCCCGCAAGTCAACATCCCGTGGCGGTAGGCCCCTGTCGGCCGTTGTGCATCCGGGGCCACTAACTCTGTGCAACTCAAGTCATGGGCCCTTGCTGGTCAAACATTGCATTTCTGAGTGCCTGATGACTGTTGTAGTTGTTGGCAGCACCAACCACTCCCTGAGGGCTGGCTTACACTCACCCCACACTCAGCCAGAACAGGCGTCACTGGACTAGTGGGCCTGCCAACACATCATGCCGAACCAAGTATTGACTCTTTTCTCTCTGCACTGTCACAGGTGATCAAGGATATGCACTCTGCCGTTGGATGATGACACCCCTCCGAGACCCGAACACACCCATCCATAGGCAGTACAATGCGGCCCACATACGCACCAGGGGCATTGTGGAACGCACATTTGGCGTGTTGAAGTCACGTTTCAGGTGCCTGGTCATCACAGGTGGAAGGCTCCTGTACAGGCCAGACATCGTGTGCAAGATGATCGTTGCATGTTGTGTGTTGCACAACATCTGTGTACACACAAATGCCCCATGGATCCAAGTGCCAGAAGCACCGGACGATGATGAGGACGATGGGGCAGGTGGCCCACATCCCACTGCAGCTGCCGCAGGAATAGCCTGTAGGAACATCCTCATTGCCAATTTCTTCACATGAGCACGTCACATTGTGACCGTCCCTGGCAATGATGGGACAGTACAAAATGTCCACAGGCACAGCATGTGTGAATAAAAATAATTGCAGGTTACAGGTTGTACTCGTGACATTGTCATGTCACAGTTTCCTGCTATGCCAGATGTGATTGGCCATGTTGTGCACATATGCGGCACCAGTTGTGTCCTGTGTTTTGTTGTGGAGGTGTTGCTGTTTGTACCACGATGTTGTCAATGTCGAGGCGCCCTTATTCTTATGTGCGTATTCTGCACGGTGGGTGAGTCGCTCCTGCAGCTCTGATTTGGCTGCCACTTATCCCTTTCATGCGGTGTGCCTTTCAGTTCTGTGCTTCTACAGTGCTGAGATGCTGCAGACTTGGGTAACTTGTGCTCTTTGTCGAGTTGTGACTCTTGGGCATGGTTTGTCCGCAGATGTGTTGTTGACGTCAGGGGTGGTTTGTGCAGGTGGATGTGTCCGAGTGTGACCTGCTCCTTTCCGGTTGTGGTCCGCACTCAGCCACCTCAGTGTCGTGGCATGCTCATTGTCATGATGATTGGACTGCAGCCATGCTACACGTCATGTGGTGTCTCTTGCATTGTCAGTGTGGCTGACGTATATGCATGTTTGCTGTGTTTAGCACATGTGCATGTGTTGGTTGTGTGATTGGTGATGTGTTGGGTGGGGGCCCCTTTGGGCACATGGTGGACGTGGGACTACTTGGTGTTTGTGTGTGTGCTGAAGTGTTCCCGTGGGATCAGGGACATGATCCAGAGTCATTGTGGGTGTGCAGTGTGCTCTGCTTAATTGTGCATGTGTGCCATTGTGCCCATCTCTCCCTGTCCCCCCACTCCCTAGTCGGTACGCACCCTGTTGATGTACTGTCGGGTCATGTTGAGCAGTGTCCGGATCCCCAACTCCTGTCACCGTCTCCCGAGTGATGACTGTGGCCACCATTTTCTCCATGTCATTCAGCTCCTGGTGTTCTGCTGGCCCCCCTCCTCCGAAGTGCGTTGCTGCTTTCATGTCGGCAGCGAGTTTCTGCTTGGTTTTGCAATTCACATCAATCCAGTGCATCTTGTCCTCTTCCATTGTCCTCCTCGGCGCTGCGACGGCATTCACATGGTCCAAGATGGTGTGCCATCTTTGCCTCTTTGTTGCCAATGACACGTTGGAGGTGACGTACAGTTGGTGGTGGTGTTCTATCTCATTCCGTGATGATAATCGGGTTTTCCTGCAGACTGTACCCCGTCTTCCTCTTCCTCTTCTCATTGCCCTTCCACGACCCCTGGATTCCTGGCTGTTCCTCCGTGGGGCTTGTGGGGTTCATGTTGTCCTCTGCAGTCGGTCAGGGTGCATCCGTGGTACTCCGCAGTTCATTTCCTTTTTCGTGGCATTTTCCGTATGCTGTTCTTGTGCTTTTTCCCGCATTATGCTTGGGTATTGCTGGCCTCTCGCTGGTTATCACTGTTTTCTTATCGCGTTTGAGCCCATCGTGACTTTTCACGCGTTGGGGTTTGTGTTTTTATCTCCGTCGCGGTGGTTGTATTGCGGAAATTGGCTGCGTTTTCGGGAGACTATCGCATGGTACCGCCGTGTTGTGAATTCCACGTTAACACAGGGTTATTTTCCCGCTATAGACTGCGATGTGTAAAGTTGCGATAACCTTTTTTGGAGATGTTTAGCGAACATTCTTGTGAATATACCCCAGTCTTGACAATACTAGATTTTGCAGTTGAATTTCAGAGTTCAGAGATCAAATCGCCTTCAAATTGTTGGCTTAATGTTCAATAGTTGCTCATTTTAATTTAACTTTCTTAAATGTGTCTCTCTTGCATGATATCTATATCAAGAAGAATTTTGCAAATTATTTCTCTCATTTGCCTTCTTCTTCCTTTAAGTGCTCCATGGACATATCTGTACCAATAAAAAAAACAATGTTTTCACAAATGTTATTTAAAAGCAAAAAAAAAAGATCTAGTTATTCTTTAACAAAGAGTGGAAAATCATACCCCAAAAATATGTGTAAATACATTATCATACATGTCGATTGAATTAAATGTATTTTTTTAAATAAAATGTGATGCATTTCAATTTTGAAGAAAAAGCAAAGATTAAAAATATCCATAATTCATTGTTTAGTTTCTTTAATTTATGTTATGGAAATGTTTATTACATGATTCATTTTTAAATTGCAATTTTATAAATTATTCTGTTAAGCATATGTCTTAATATTAACAACATATTCATAAAATGTATATTTCTGTCAAACTATGAAATGGTGGATGCGTGAACTACATTTTGACTCAGTGTAGCATTATAGTGCTTCTATTATTCAGCAGTGTAAAGGCTGATGTGTCCTTGCATCTACCTCGTACATTTTGTCTTTCATATTGGCAGGCAGAAAATGAAAACTATAGCCAGGGCCACTGGAATTATGCGATTGTGCGACTGCGACGATTTTTGCATAATTGTAGATTTGTAGAGTATGCACAATAATCCATCATCTGCTGCATAATCTGAAAACTTTAACAAAAAAAATTGTTTTTAGCTCAAACGGTTGAAAAGTTAGTAAAAGCACAACAACACGTGTTGCCACACAGTGGAAGACACTCTGCAAAGTTTGAATGGTCACCTTTCTGTATCTTATTGCTATATTTGGGTGTTAAACTCGTACTAGCGAGTAATAACTAATGCCCAGACAGTGTTACAAAGCTTGAGTAGTAATACTATCACAAAATGTGCCTTATAATACCACATAATTTGCCTTTACTTGACCGATAATTTACTCAATCCTGCCGCATAATTTGACCCCCTGCAGGAAAATTCTAGTGGCCCTGACTATGCTATATTTAACTAACCTTTGCAGATTACTGACATGCACATCAGTTAAGACGGACTATTTAAATTGGTTACGCGTTTCATTTAAGTACAACATTAATTGCTGTTTGCAGTTAAATGACTGTGACAGACTTATTATGCTGTCCGTTTTTATATGTAAATTGACCTAATTATCCGTCAAGTAGGCATCCCAGCATCATTGCAGTCATTTTATCACTTGCCTATTGTCGTTAGAATGTACCAGACAGTCACTCACAGCCAGCAAACATGTATTTCGCGAATGGATGTTTCTTCAGGGCTTTGTGGGATTTGTTTTGGTTCAAGAAAACTCCCTCTGAAATTACTCACACTTCACATTATCTAGTACAGACCATGGTCAATTGTGTCCTCCAAAGATGTGTTTCTGTATGAGTCGAAAACGTTTATTATCAAAATATTACTTCCAGGATACATGATTTCTCACAAATCCTTCTCAACACTACCCATCCGATTAGTGGAATGAACCGGCATTACTGCATCCTGAGTTTGGATTAACAGAGATATAGATACAGAAGATATCTGATATTCATATTCGCACAATACCGCTTCCAAAGTACAATGTTTGTGGCGGTGTGACTGAAATGTTAGCTGGATGGTGTATCCGACCGGCGCTCCATGTAGGTCAACATGAATGTAGGGCCAGGTCACTGTTTCAAACGCACATTGTTAGTTTAAAAAAAAACAAAAAACTTTTACCTGCGATTTTCTAATTGATCGGCTTTCTCCTCCTCCATGCTAATAAGGTATACTGCTATACCTTGCAGAAACATTGAGGTGCTTATATTGTGATAGGGAGATTAGCTGTGGCGTTTTTTGGGGGCTATTTATATTTAATTTCTGCCATCTCAGATATGGAGCGGACTCTGCAATACTTCCATCATCAAAAAGCTAAATTTAAATATGGCGCGCGGACCTTTGGCAGAGATGAATCCATCTACCATGTTGGCTTCATTACTCTGTGATGGAGGAATTAAAAGCTGTCGGAGTTCTAGGAAGTTTGTCTGCGTTTTATTTACCAAACCAGCAAACTCTGTGGGGGATATTCTCAAGAACGGGCGATAATTATCGCCAACATAGGATAACGCAATTTTACATAACTCCGTCTATCGCGGGAAACTAACGCCGTGTTAACGGCGTATTCTCAACACGCCAGCAACAGGCGATAGTCTCCCGATAACGTGTCAAATCTCTGCGTTAAAATTACCGGGACGCCGATAAAAAAGGAAACCTGAACGTGAAAAAAGTGGCGATGGGCCCAACAGCGATAAAAATATCAGCTATAAGCCGCGCCAGGTTTGATATTCCCACGTTAGGCAGGAAAAATCACCATAAAAGCTGCAAAAAACCCCCCCAAAAAAACCAAAACCCAAACAACTGAGAAGCACCATGGAGGAAGCCGGAGCAACTACAGAGGCCAACCAGAACCCCACAAACCCCCCGGAGGACCAGCCAGGGACCTCGGGGAAGGAGAAGGGCAAGGAGAAGAAGAAGAGGAACCCGCGATTCAGTCCGCAGGAAAACAAGATCCTGATTACGGAGGTGATAGAACACCACCAACAACTGTTCATCACCTCCACTGTGTCATTGGCAACTAAAAATGCAATATGGCAGTCCATCTTGGCCAAGGTGAATGCAGTTGGAGTGAAGAGAAGGGAAGTGGACGACTGCAAGAAGCACTGGAATGATGTGAAGCGCAAAACCAAGCTGAAACTCGCTAACAACCGGAAAGCAGCAATGCAGACTGGAGGTGGGAGTCCAGCGCCACAGCAGGAGCTGGATGAGATGGAGGAAATGGTGTCCACAGTCATCAGTGGGGAGACGGTGGCAGGAGTTGGGGGACCGGACACTGCTCAACATGACCTGACCCAACAGCAACAGGGTGAGTAACGACCAGGGTCTGGGGGGACGGGGGAGATGGGCACAATGGCACACATGCACAATTAAGTAAAGCACAGTGCACACCCACAATGACTCTGGATCATGTCCCTGATCTCCTTGGCATACTGCAGCATACATAGAAACAGCAAGTAGGCCCCCGTTGACAATGTGCCCAGAGGGGGCCCTCCCCACACATCACTAATCTCACAACAAACCCATGCACATGTGCTGAACCCAGCAAAGCTGCTGGTCCGTGAGCCACGCTGACAATGCAAGTGACACTGCAAGACGATTAGCATGGCTGCAGTCCAATTATCATGACATGGTGCACGCTACAACACTGAGGTGGCTGAGTGTGGACCACATCCGTAAAGGAGCTGGTCACACTCTGACACATCCACGTGCACAAACAACCTCTGACGTCAACAAGACATCTGCGGACAAACCATGTCCAAGAGCCCCAACTCCCACCAAGAGCCCAATTTACCCAAGTCTGCAACATCTCAGCACTGTATAAGCACAGAAGTGAAAGGCACACCGCCTGATAGGGATAAGGGCCAGCAAAATCAGAGCTGCAGGGGTGACTCTCCCACAATGCAGCACACACACATAAGAATCAGAGACCATCAACATTGGCAACAATGTGGTACAAACTGCAACACTTTCACAACAGAACAGAGGACACAACTGCTGCCGCTTGTGTGTAGAAACTGGCCAATCACATTTGGCATAGCAGGAAACTGTGAGATGATAATGTACAAGTACAACCCCACATCCCTGATGGTGTAGAAATGTCCACTGTCCCGCATCAAATAGGCATCTCCTCCCAAAACAGTCACAATGTACATTGTCATGCAGTCTGTTTGGAAACTTGGCCAATGCGTGAACATACATGGAACACACTGTTAAACTGCATCTCCCCTTTACATTGCAGAGGGAGAATCAACACCTCCTGCAGAGCAGACCGTACATCTCTTCACTGATGATGAAGAGGACCTCCACACCATCGACACCGAAGCCCTCCAACAGCTCATGGACACCCTCAGCACCCCACCCCCAGGAGCAGGGCAGCCCAGCTGCATCGAGGAGACCCCACCCCCTGCACAGACCACATAGCAGGAAGCACCCACCACCACAGCTGTCTCCCAGGACCCCCACGACCAACACATGGCATTCCAACGCCGTGGGTTAGAGGGCCAGAAGGAGATGGCTGATCAGGTGCGGGTGGGTTTCGACCTCATGGCAGCCAAACAAGTTGCCATACGTGGGTGTCTAAGTCCCATCAGGGACCACTTACAGTCCCTAATGGACACCCACAGTCCGCTCCATGCTCTCCAACAAGCCATGGCTGACATCGCTGGAGTCATGACTCTGAGACAAGAACAACTGTCTAGTCAGAGTGGCTCCAGCGATGTCAGCCGGGAGTTGGGACACATGCGGAGGATCATGGAGAACATGGAGCGGATGCAGGCGGAAAGAATGGCTGCCACAGCTGGACACCAGCGAGATGTAGCTGGGATCTTCCATGCCCTGCAGATCCTCATCATGGCATTGCAACCACAAAGCCTGGCGCAAATGAATGCTGCTGCTACTACTCCATCCACATCTCCGCCCCCTGATGTGTCAGTGCCTCACAGTGCGGCAGACATTCCACCTCCGGCCCCTGATGTGTCAGTGCCACACAGTGCTGCAGACAAAACACCACCACCCACATGTGAGGCACATCACACATCAGAGGACGATGATGCGGATGATTCTGCCCTTGTGGTAAGAAGGAAGCGGTAGCATTAATCTCCGCCATATGGCCAGTTTCAGCTTGGTTCGGCCCTTTGCATCATCACCTTCCACTGTCCCCCGATACACTCTGCGACACTCACCTTGGCCCTCGACATGGACTGCCATATTTGGTTTGGTTACCAATGACACAGCAATCAGACTGCGGACTGAACTCTTTCTCTTCCGATGAACTTGTCAATCCCTAAAGGACTCTGGTTGGCCCTCCACGGGGCAACAATGTAAAGTGGGGTTTTCATGGCCATGTACTGGTCCAGCTTCAACACTCCACTGAATGTGATTAAAATATTCTAATTCACACAGATGTGTCATGTCTATGATCAAGCAAGTATAAAAGTATGGATGAATGTAGGGGCAGTGATTCCAAAAAAAGGTACTCCCTGGGAACTGATATCAATCCGCATGTTTGACCGTGACCCAGATAGGCAGTGAGATGACTGGGAATGTGTGTTGCAATGAATTTATTTGCACATGCTGTTCATGTGGTCATTTTGTACTGTTCCATGATTGCTAAGGACTGTCACAATGTGACGTGCTCGTGCGAAGAAATTGTTAATGATTGTGTTCCTTCGGGCTAGTCCTGCTGCAGCTACAGTGGGGTGTGGTCCACCTGCCTCATCTTCCTCATCACACTTGGATCCATGGGGCATTGGTGCATACACATTTGTTGTGCAATACACAACATGCAATGATCATCTTGCACACTATTTCTGGGCTGTACAGGAGTCTTCCACCTGTGATGTCCAGGCACCTGAAACATGACTTTAACACACCAAATGTGCGCTCAACAATGCCCCTGGTGCGTTTGTGGCCCACATTGTACTGCATCTGGGCCGGGTGTTTGGGGCTCGGAGGGGTGTCATCATCCACGGGCAGAGTGCATATCCTTGATCACCTGTGAGAGGTTAGTGAGATTAGTGTAAATTGGTGGTTCTGCATGCTGTGTTGGCAGACTTACAAGTTTTGTGGTGTGTGATTTGTGCGACTTTGGGATTCATGTTTGCCATGTATTGCTTCTGGAAAATGTGCAGGATCAATGTGTATTACGTAGCCTCACAGCTGCTCCTCCCCCGAGCCTATTTACTTGTGTGCGCTGCACGGTTGCATCACTTGCACTCCTACGGCACACCATTGTCATGCCTGTCTGCGCATGTCCGCAAGCCTGACAACAACACTGTAATGTTGGCCATTGAAGGCGGGCGGCCACGTGTGTGTAGGCCTATGGTAAGGATAGGGCGGACATAGATGTAGAGTTCAGGCCTGGCTGAACTCGCGCTGCGATTGAGGCTAGGCCTTTGGCTTATGCTGCGGCAATGAAGATGCACACACAACAGTTGGCATGTATGAGCCAAGACCCCGAGCGGTCTTGCGCTCCTTTATTTATCCATTCGGGCGAGCCCACCCTCCGGGTGCATGCTACATTGCAACATTGTCGATTAAGGGCCGGGTGGCACCGACTCTACAACAGAGACACACGCCATAGTTACTTTTGTTGCCAGCCTGGAACTGAACCATGGCCAGAGCCCAGAACTGAACCACGCCCAGAGCCCCGGGCCATTTCTTCACACTACCTCACACGCCTACGCGTGTGCCGCGGCGCTGGGATGTCGTGCGCTTAGGATTACGTCTCCAGACTTTCCACCCAGGCTTTCCAGCGGCCTGCATGGGACGGGGGTGGCCCCGTGACTGTGAAGGGCTCCAGTGGCGTTACCGAGGACATGCTGTTGGCTGCTGGAGGCGGACTTCTGGGGTAGCCCCACGGAACGATGACTTGTGGTGCACTGAGGTAGTGGCACCTAAGGCACTGCGTCCGGCACGGGCCTACCGCCACGTGGCGATGACTTGCGGTGCACTGAGGTAGGCCCACCTGAAGAGCTGAGCGGGTGTGCAGCCTGCGATGATGCAGTAGGCCTGGAGGTCCGGACTGGATTTGATTTGTGTGAGACCTGCTGGACCGCAGTGTAGGCCAGAGGGAGCAGTCAGCACACACAGAACTCTGCGGTGCGGTGCCGCAGTGTGTGCTTGGGGCCTGTTGCGCGGAAGCCAGCGATCGGCTGAGGAGGCTGCCAAGCTCGCGGGCCTCGGGCTTGAAGATTGCACCGGCACATGGTGGGCCCTCTTGGAGACATGCCGGTGGCGGCAGGTGAGCAGTGAGGCCTGGGTGCGCAGGGGCGGGCAATCACCGCTGGGCGCCGGACGGATCTGGGAACCAGTGGGCTGGGGTGCAGCAGGTGCACAGGATCGCGCAGGCACCACCGGTCACGGCGGCAGCCTCATGGCAGGGTGAGGGGCACCGCCCTGGCAGACACGACCCTGCAGGCGATGACGAGATGTGCGCCGGGTGGCGTGTGACGTAGCCACCTTGTCGCCGGTGTAAATTTGGCCGTTGAAGGTGGTCGGCCACGTGTGTGTAGGCCTACGGTCAGGATATGGCGGACACAGAGACACATGCAGTAGTTACTTTGGTGGCTATTCCGGAAGTGAACCACGCCCAGAGCCCCGGGCTATTTATTCACAATCCTACACTGGACTGCTGTATGCCGGCACAGCCCACTACGCTTACGCTTACATGGGGGCGACATGGCTACATGTCCAAGGTCTTCCCCACTGCCTGAGGTAACATGGTTGCATCCACTGTCAACAACACTACAAAAACCAGCAGTATATGTCCACATGGACATGTCTGTGCTCTGGATACTCAAGACTGTCCAGCACATCACCACCACACTTGGCATTGTGTACATTCTTATTCATGGGTCACTTGCCTCCTTCGCACATTCTTGGTTCCCACCTCTCCCCACATTCTGCAATTGTGTGGCAGTGGGGCTATGCCTTTGTGGATGGTTTGTCTACATGTCTGGCCCCTGTTACCACAGTTACTTGTGTTGTTGTGTCTGGTAGGTGGGCATGTTGGTTGGCATGTTGTGTGTGGTTTTGTTTTGTTATGTGTGCATTCCCACAGTTGTGAGTTGTATGATTGTGGAGTTGAGGTGTGTGGTGTGTTCCGTTGGTACTTACCAACGAGCAGTCCATTTCCGTAGGTTCCATTCTGAAAGCGCTGGTTGATGATGGACTGTCGGAAGATGTAGGAATCATGCACACTGCCTGGGAAGTTGGCGACAACATTGGTGAACAGTCCCCGGTGGTCCACTATTGCCTGCACATTGATGGAATGCGTGTGCTTTCTGTTGTGGTAATTGTGTGCAGTGACGGCAGGGAGCACAAGTAGGACATGTGTGCAGTCAATTGCCCCCAACACGTGCGGGAAGCCAGCTATGGCGTAGAAGCCTTGTTTGGTCTCCAGCTGTTCCTGCACAGTGTGGGGGAAGTGGAGGTGTTGGGGTATCAAGCTGATGATGGCATCCAAGACAGGTGTGAGGAACTTTGATAGGGCTGGCTGTGAGACTCCACCGACTCTGGCAGTTGTTGGTTGGATGGTACCAGAGGCCAACAAGTGCAGCACAGCCAGCAGCATTTTTATCTGCGGAGGGATGTTGGTTGTCCGCTGTGTTGGTACCGTCAGCCTGTGGGCAATGTGGGTCAGGATGGGGAGGATGGTTGTCCTTTTGATCCTGAGTAGGCAATGACATCCTCTGGCAATAAGACTCTGAGGCTGGTGCGTTTTCGGAAGTACCGCTGTCTTGTTCTGCGCTGCCTCTGTAGTAGTCCGGGGAGAGTTGTCCTGGGGGTGGTCCTGGGGGTGGTGGCGGTGGGTGTTGTGGCCCTCTTGGGTCTCCAAGCTGCATGATTAGTAGCTCCATGGCATCTGTTGGTCTTCAGATGTGGCTCTGGGCTGGGCTCCCTTTATACTGCAGGTTTTTGTCCTACTTAAGACCAGAAAAAAGCAGGTCTTAAGTCCCTGCTGCTGACGTGCCTTATCGCCTGTTTTTGGACCGCATCGTTGTGAATATCGCGAAGTGGTGTTATCGTAATTTT
This sequence comes from Calotriton arnoldi, assembly GCA_963921515.1. NCBI lineage: Eukaryota > Metazoa > Chordata > Amphibia > Caudata > Salamandridae > Calotriton > Calotriton arnoldi. The sequence goes on from CAWUFW010001951.1 coordinate 1,097,438, forward strand.
TTGCGCGGGAACACCTACTCTGCATATGATTAGCGTTAGTTGTCGCTGTCAGCCTTGGCGATGTTTTTAGAGGCAGCTATCGCAGGTAAACTGACGGTGTTGGTTGTTAGAGCAGGATTGTGAATAGGGCGATAAATCTATCGCCACTTTCGTGGCGGAAAAGTGCCGCTAAATCGGCGATGTGTCCTTGAGAATATGCCCCTAAATAGGGTGAATGGACCTCAGTGGTGGAGGACGCAGTACAGATGATTTTTGCAGTGACTACCACATCTGCAAAACTCTAAATCAGGCACTAAATCACCAGGGATTCCTCCATAGGAGAGGAGGAACGTCCCCCCCCCACAATCCTGCAGAAAGAGTAGAAAATAAAATGGGAAGAAATTATTTTATTAGCATTTTATTTTTTACTCTCTGCCAAACACAGTCTGGTGGCTGGGCCAGTGCATCATTTCTGCCAGTTGATTGGCAGCAATGAGTATTGGCCCCTCCACTTTGAAGTGTGCATGTCGGTTTGGCTGGCTACCTTGCTTCTGCCAAACCAACAGGCACAATTCAAGCTCTCCAACTCAGCTGTCTTGGACAGCTGAGTTGGAAAGCAGGCACAGGCATCTAGTGCCTTTTGGAGAGCTGAGGCAGCCTGCTCCAGCCAATCCAGATGCCAGATGCTTCACTCATGCAACATGAGAGCAGTGTCTGGAATAGATAAGGTAGCTGGCTGTCTGATGTCACCTCACGCTCTGAGGACTCTGGAGCCAGGGACTGGAGAGAGAACTGAGGTCGTGCTGCAGGAGAAGGTAAGTGAAACTTTTTTTTTTCTTGTAATTTTTAACCTAATTTAATTTTATAATGAATGTATGTATGTATGTATTTTTGTTTTAATGTATGTTGCCCCCCACTGTTTTTTTAAATCACCAACCGCCACGGGGCACTATGCCTGTAGGTGGAAATCTTGAACGGGCGATTGGGAGAGAAGTATCCAAATGTTGAGAGGACTTCTCTGGGTGTAAAATTTGAATTTGCCCACTCTAAACTTTTCCTGCTCAAACCAACTGCTTCATCAGGACCTCATCCAAAGGCTATCCAGTCTAGTGGAACTCTACTCTACACCACCTGCAACCTTTCCCTTTTGGAGTATTTTTACTTCCATTTCAGAGATGAAGGCCCTCATTTACAATATTTTGGCATAGGGCAGTGCCACAAGTCTTCCTGCTGTGCTGCTCTACATCAAAATAAAAGGGCAGGAGTGCATTGTATCTATGAGATAAGGTGCATTCCTGTCCTCGTTCACAGTGCTGGCACACAATTGGCTGACATGCACCAAAGCAGGCACCCTTGCACCATGGTGTAAGGGTGTCTGCGTTGAAATTAGATTATTTTTTTGGGCAAAGGGTCACCTTACTTCACAAAAACAACTCCCACGCCACCCCTGGGGAGGCAAAGGCTTTCAACGCATTCTCGGGTAAACAGCATGTTGTAAATCTGGAAATGTGTCAAATGCCATGTGTGTTAAGTGGGAACAGCCACCGTAACGCCCATGGCCCACCTCCCCATCACAGTGTGAAGCAACACAGTGACTTGCGCTGCGTTGCATCACATGATAGCTACAAGGATATGAAAAGCCATGCAGAGTGGCTTTACGTTGCCTCGTAGATATGGGTAAGCCCATTGCGCCATAAATAGTGATGTTTCGGTGGCCATTGGGCTTGTAAAAAAAGCCCCTAAGTCCCAAGGTAAAACCTCTTACTGAGATGTATTTTATGTATCTGAACCGCGATTCATCCCAGTCAGCCTGAAATCATGCCTAGGTCTCAGTCAACTGCGACCATAAACTGTCATTGGCACTGTTCTTTTTCTAGGTGCTTTTTCATTTAAATCTTCAAAAAATATCTCTGGCTCCACTTATTGTTTTTTTGTTTTTGTTTTGTTGTAATTTTGCTTACTATCTTTTTCAATCAGCACTGAACTCACCAGCATCCTCAACACATCCATCTCCACAGCAACCTTCCCGGACAAATGGAAACACGCAGAGGTCAGACCCCTCCTAAAGAAACCCTTGGCCGACCCCAGCAATCTCAAAAATTATCGACCAATTTCCCTGCTCCTCTGCCCAGCCAAAGTACTTGAGAAAGCCATCAACCAACAACTCACTGAACACCTGGAACAGAACCACCTACTCAATGCCTCACAATCAGGATTCCATGCCAACTGCAGCACTGAGACTGCACTGATTGCTGCCACACACGGCATCAGGATTCTTCTCAACTGCAGTGAAACTGTGGACCTGCTTCTCCTTGACCTCTCTTATGAGTTCAACACTGTTTCCCACCACACCCTCATTGAAAGACTCCCCAACATCTGCATACAGCAAAACACCCTCAAGTGGATCACCTCTTTTCTTACAGGATGTACACAGAGCACCCGACTGCCTCCATTCACCTCTGCACCCTAGGTCATCATATGCTGTGGGCCCCAAGGATCCTTCCTCAGTCTCACTCTGTTCAACGTCTGCATGACCCCCCTCACTGACATTGTCAGATCCCATGGACTCAACATAATCTCCTATGCAGATGACATTAAAATAATCCTCTCACCGAGAAACCCTCCAATGCCAAAACCAACTTCTGCAACGCCATGACCAACATATTCAAATGGATGAGAGACAACTGCCTCAAACTCAACTCCAACAAAATGGAACTACTGATCTTTGGATAGAACACCTCCTTATGGAACCACAGGTGGTGGCCAGCAAAACTCAGACCAACACTCACACCAACAGACCACGCACGCCACCATGGAATCATCCTCGACAGCCAACTGACCATGAAACAAGAAGTCAATGAAGTTGCCTACTCCTGCGTCCACACCCTCTGCATGCTCAGCAGAATCTTTGGATGGATCCCAATCAACACCAGAAAGACCATCACACAGACCCTCGTCACCAGCTGCCTCGAACATGGCAATGCTCTCTACATTAGAATTTCCTCCCAGATCCTCAAAAGATTCCAAACCTTATAGAACAATGCTGCCAGACTCATCCTGGACTTCCCCAAACAAACCCACATCAGTCCCGACCTCAGAAACCTCCACTGGCTCCCCATCCAGAAGAGATGTCAGTTCAAAATCCTCACGCACGCCTATAAAGCTCTACATGATCAAGGACCGTCCCACATCAACTATGGACTCAACTTCCATCTGCCCACAAGACATCTGTGCTCCACCTCTCTCGCTCTTTCACACACCACTCGCATCTGTTGCAGCCGCTGCTGGGGGCGCTCCTTCTCCTACATTGCCGCCAAGACCTGAAAAGACCTGCCCCTCCACCTCCAAACAGCAGCCTCACTGGAGAACTTCAGAAAGAAATTCAAGACCTGACTTTTTTATGGAGACATGGCACCCTCAGTGCTCAGAAACCCCTTGGGGTGACAGTATTGCACTATACAAATGATTATTGATTTCTCTGTTTTCATTAATGGGACAGAAATTTTTATTGTGTTGTGTTTTTGACTTTGTAACTGTTTTGATACTTCAAAATGGTTTACGCATTTTCTTTACGTTAAGCCTATCTGCTCTGTGATGTAGCTACCAGGAGTTGGACTCAGTTTTAAATGACTGAAACCTTTAAATGGATCTGACAGGTTACTCACCTTATTACTTGTAGTGTATTTCCATCCTTACAATTAATAATTCACTTCCTCACTCTAAACTGTATTTGTGGTTGCTATGATTTTCAGTAAACTCTTGAATTTTTAGCAAAATCGTCGATATAAACTTAGGGGGTCATTAGGATAGCGGGCGGATCGCCACCGCCCATATGGCGGTGGCGATCCGCCCGCTATTTCCCACTGCCCGCCTCACATTTCCCCACCGCCATATTAGTATGGCGGTGGGGACCCAGGTGGACGGCAAGACCGTCCGCCGGTTTTCTGCCGGTCGACCAGTCGACCATGCGGAAAAGGGGCTGGATATGGTGGCGGTGTCTGCTAGACACCGCCATCCATATTATAATGGGCAGCGGTGCAGGGCTTTCCATGGCGGAGACCCCGCCATGGAAACCCAGGTGGAGTTTGCTTTCGGGGGCCCGTTGCGGGCCCCCAGGGTATTGGGGGCATGGGGGGTGCACATGGGGGGTACCATTGTCATGGACATGGTGGCAGGCACCTCGCGGTGCCTGTCACCTTGTGCATGACAATGCACACAGTGCATTCCCAGCATTGTGGCGGGCGGTGCGGTGAGCACCGCCCGCCACAATGCTGGGAATAGAGGATGCCACCGCCACGGTGGCTGTGGGATCCTAATCGCCTGTGTGGGACCGCCGCACCACTGGCGGCCGGTCCCAGCACCACTAGGGTGGCGGGCGGACGAAAGTCCGCCCGTCATCCTAATAGGCCCCCTAGTGACTACATTTAATGGATCTCTACCGCTGTCCACTTCAATGGGTTCAATTCAATTTTCAGTTGATACTTATCAACTATTAAGAATAGAAATTTCCTAACAAGCAGAGACTCCAGTTGGTGGGATATTCCCACCGGTAGGAGCCCTCGTCAGTCATGTCATGTGCCTAGCAAAATAGTAGCTAGATCTGTCTGCTACATGCCACATACAAATCCAACTACACTCTCTCCCACCACTAGCTTCAAACTGCGAATCTGAATTTGCAAGATGATAGAAGAAGGGTAACTCCATAAACAATAAAATGACACATTTTAGCTGGTGTTCTTTTGGGTGACGATTGAGGGTGGCATATCTCATAGCTGCTGGAGTGTGGAAACCAGCAGGGAATCACTTCGAGCACAAAGGCTGTTAACTGGCAGGCAGAAATGGATGGATAATCAGAAACATTGGTTTGTGTAAAATGCTCTAGTAAACAAGATTAAAGAAAAACCTTTCTGATGAGTCAAGTCTGATGACTTTGAACTTTTATAAATGTTGAACAATTATTAGGTTATGGTTGAGGTTCTCATATTCCTCTTGAATAATTCCTGATGAATATACTTTGCAGGTTTGTCAGCTTTTTATTCTTTGTATGGGATAATAAACCCTGATTTTCTATCTCCCCTCATTTTGTCTTGTCTTTCATTGGACGAGAAGACCCCACCAAATCCATTCTGTTTTGAATAATTTTTTTCATTTGCTCTTTCTTCTCCTCTTTAATTATTCCCACGTTCATCTTCTCCTTCTTCTCTGTTTTCTTACCTGTCCTACCATCCTATATTTTTTCCTTTCACTTAATTTTCAATTTGTCCCTAGCTGTTCTCCTTTCCTCTTTTTTCTGTTCTGTGGTCTAGTCATGTGTCCTGTTCCTTTTTCCTCTAAACATCTGATTTGACATAAAAGACGGACTGCCATAGCCTCTTTTTATATCTAAATCAGCAAACATCTTACAAGTCTGTTTTTTTAGCAAATGTTCTTATTATTCATTTTAGTTTAAGAACTAAAAATACTTGCAGGATGTACTTTGGGACCTAGCCTGGGATTCAATGCTCAAAAGAAGTTTCCTGTTATTTTCTTGACCAACAAACTCTTGAGAGAAAATCACTTGCTTGAAGCCGCCATGTCATTTCTTCATAATGCTACTTTAATTTATGCATTTAATGTTGCATTTCCATCCTTGAGGAAACCATTAGCGTTCAATCAGCTTTATTTGGAGCTTAACCCATGGTGCAGGATATCCACATAGGCATAGATTACTGGCTTATGTCTTGGAGTTTAGTGCCACTAGTCCGATGGTGTGAGTATTTACTGTGCACGTATTCAGACCACTCGCCGGTGTTAATGAAGCTGACCCTAGACAGCCCAGGGTCCCCAGCATTTGCTTGGTGATTCCAAACCTACTCTCTCATGGATGAAATGTTCCAGGAAGATCTTTGGCAGGCGGTCGTTGAGTATTTGAATAATTACTTAGGTTCAGTGGAGAAATTTACAACTGTCTGTGAAACTTTTAAAGTTTATATCCGGAAGGGGCACGGTTTCGAAGCACGGTGGCGTTACTTAGATCGCTGTGCAGCAGATTTACAAGGTTTGAGTCTGAAATAGCTGGCCTAGAGCGTGTGCACAGAGAAACGGCTGAGCATAGTGTGCTGGGCGAAAATAAGGTCAGGTTGGAAGAGTTTAATGAGGTAAATATGCCACTTTGAGGGTTTATGGCAAGGATAAACGTCCTACTGCAATGCCGGCAGCACTCCTGAGACCTCGATTTTAGCAGCCAATGATAAGCTGGGGTGCTCCTATACATGTTGGAGCAGCTGTTGGATAATTTCTGTCATTATTATGAGGATTTATACGCATTGCGTCTCCCTCACAAAGAACAGGCCACATTGGACTACCTGCCCATATCATGATGAAGTGGCTGATGGTGGAATATAGACAGCACCTCATGGCCCCAACTCTACCCCAGGGAGATTGTGTCAGCACTTAAAGATATGCTGAGTGGGACAGCGCCAGGCACTGATGGGCTAACGATGGCCTTTTATAAGGCCTTCCAGGTGAAGCCTCACCCGCACCTGGTCACCCTTTATAAAGAAATGGACAAGGAGGGCTGCACGCCACCCACGATGCGTGCGGCTCTCCTGGTCACTCTGCTGAAGACAGGCAAACCAGTCAATTGCTGATCGTCTTATAGACCATTGTCACTGTTAAATACCAACACAAAAATGTTTGCAAACGTTTTAGCTAAAAGATTGGTGCCTTTGCTCCCAGGTATTGTTGGGACCGAGCAAGCCAGGTGCATACAGGGTCAGTCACAAATTTACAATCTCAGAACCCCTTTTGGAATGATCTTTTAAATTGACCTGGACGTGCGTGCTACTGCAATGTTTTTGGACACTGAAAAAGCATTTGATTCGGTTGAGCTGGAGTTCATGTTAGCAGTATTATGGCACATCGGGGTGGGAGATCAATCAGTCAGCATTTGTATAGCGCAACACTGGTGAAGAGACAGAATATAGATGTAGAAATATCGAGTTGCATGAATATCGAGTCAAGAATATCGATGGTGTAAAATATCGAGGTACGTTTTTTCGTTAAAAATATCGATTTTTGTGAGTTTTCGAAATATTGATTTTGAAAATATCAGTCAAAATTGTTGTTGTAAATAATATCGATTGTTTGTATTTTTTTGTTTTTACTTAATGTTTAAATTCTTTTTTTATTATTTTAGTAGTTGTTATTTTATATGTTTAAATTTATTTTTAATGTTAAAATGTCTGTTTTTATTGTATTTTCATTTATTTTTAAGAGCAGGGTGTTGGGTTTATAGGGGATAAGGGTGGGGAGTAATTTAAAAATATTTGTTTAAAGTTAATTATTTTTTTAATTTTATGTAGAATTTTAGGAGCAGGATGTTGGGTTTATAGGGGATAAGGGTGGGGAGTAATTTAAAAATGTTGGTTTAAAATAAATTTTAAATAAAAAAATATTGAAAAATTTAAATAATTTTTTTAAATTCAAAATTTGAAATGAAAAAATTATTTAATTAAATATATGATAGCAAAATTATATGTATTTTTATTTATATATTGATTTTTATTGTTTTTGTTCTTTAAATGTTTTAAGTATTAGTAAAAAAAATGTTTATTTGAAAAATTTAGAATGTAACATTTTTAAAAAATGTAAGGGAAATTTAGAATTTGATATTTATATTTTTTTGATTTTTTGTAAGAAGAGAAAAATCACAATTTTATTGACAATTTTTAAAAAAAATATTGTATTTTTATATGTAGTTTTTAAAATTTTTGTTTTTTAAATGTTTTTAACAATTGTTTGGAAATGTTTGTGTTACATTTTTAATTTTGAAAAAATTTTATATTTTTATAAATTCAACTTCTTTTCATAGTTTTGAATTTTTTAACATTTTATATGTTTAAAAGTTTTACATTATTTAGCATTTTCCAAGAGTTTATGTGTTTTGGATTTTGAATAGTAATTTGTTTAAGTTTATTATCAAGCACTTTCTTTGACTTTAGTTGGGTTGGAATTGTAATAGTAATTATTTTATAGTTTATTATCAATCAATCAATCAATCAATCAATCAATCAATCAATCAATCATGTCACTTATAAAGCGCACTACATACCCGCGAGGGTCTCAAGGCGCTGGGGGAAGAGGGGGGTGGTGCTGCTACTGATCGAAGAGCCAGGTCTTGAGGAGTCTTCTGAAGGCCAGTAGGTCTTGGGTCTGTCGGAGGTTGGTGGGGAGGGTGTTCCAGGTCTTGGCGGCGAGGTGGGAGAAGGATCTGCCGCCGGCGGTCGTTCTCCGGATGCGGGGGACTGTGGCGAGGGCGAGGCTGGTCGAGCGGAGCTGGCGGGTGGGGGTGTAGAAGCTGAGTCGTCTGTTGAGGTAGGCTGGTCCGGGAGTTGTGGAGTGCTTTGTGTGCGTGGGTGAGGAGCTTGAAGGTTATCCTTTTGTTGACAGGGAGCCAGTGCAGGTCTCTCAGGTGGGGTGTGATGTGGCTGCGTCGGGGGATGTCGAGGATAAGACGTGCAGAGGCGTTCTGGATGCGTTGCAGCCGTCCTCAGGAGCTTAGCCGTCGTTCCTGCGTAGAGGGCGTTTCCGTAGTCCAGCCTGCTGGTGACGAGGGCCTGGGTGACTGTTTTTCTTGTTTCGGTGGGGATCCACTTGAAGATCCTGCGGAGCATTCGGAGGATGTTGAAGCAGGATGAGGAAACGGCGTTGACCTGCTTAGTCATGGAGAGGGTGGGGCCGAGGATGACCCCTAGGTTGCGTACGTGGTCGGTGGGTGGCGGGGCTGTTCCCAGTGATGTTGGCCACCAGGAGTCGTCCCAGGCTGAAGGGTTGGAACCAAGGATGAGGACCTCCGTCTTGTCCGAGTTCAGCTTCAGGCGGCTGGTCCTCATCCATTCGGCGACGGCCTTCATTCCTTCGTGGAGGTGGGCTTTGGCGGTGTGAGGGTCTTTGGTGAGGGAGAGGATCAGCTGGGTGTCGTCGGCGTAGGAGATGATGTTGAGGCTGTGCTGTCGGGCGACGTGGGCGAGGGGTGCCATGTAGATGTTGAACAGCGTTGGGCTGAGGGAGGAGCCTTGGGGTACGCCGCAGATGATCTTGGTGGCCTTGGATCAGAAGGGGGCGAGGCGGACGCTTGTGTTCTGCCGGAAAGGAAGGATGTGGTCCAGTCCAGGGCCTTCTCTTGGATCCCGGCGTCGTGAAGGCGAGTTCGTAGTGTGTGGTGGCAGACCGCGTCGAAGGCGGCTGATAGGTCCAGGAGGATGAGGGCTGCTGTTTCTCCGTTGTCTAGCAGGGTCCTGATGTCATCGGTGGCGGCGATGAGGGCGGTTTCGGTGCTGTGGTTGCTGCGGAAGCCGGACTGGGAGGGGTCCAGGATGTTGTTCTCCTCGAGGTAGCGGGTCAGTTGTTTGTTGATGATTTTCTCGGTGACCTTGGGGTCTGCCTTGGGTTTCTTGAGTAAGGCGGTGATCTCGGCGTGCTTCCAGCTTTCCGGGAAGGTTGCTGTCTCGAAGGAGATGTTGATTATTTTCCGGAGATGGGGCGCAATGGCTGTACTGGCTTTGTTGAAGATGTGGTGAGGGCACGGGTCTAGCGGTGAACCGGAGTGGATGGTGTTCATGATCTCGCTGGTGTCCTCGTCGTTGATGTTGGTCCAGGAGAGCAGGCGGTTGGTGGTTGTGGGGGCAGTGGTCTCGGTGGTTGCCGGGGCGGTCGTGGTGTTGAAGCTGTCGTGGATGTCGGCGATTTTGCGGTGGAAGAAGGTGGCCAGTGAGTCGCACAGGTCTCGCGACGGCTGGATGTCGTTGGTGTTGGAGCTGGGGTTGGAGAGTTCCTTCACGATGTTGAAGAGCTCTTTGCTGTTGTGTGCGTTGTTGTCTAGGCGGTCTTTGAGTGAGGCCCTTTGGCGGATCTGATGAGGTGATGGTGACTGCGGGTGGCGCTCTTGTGGGCGGCGTAGCTGTCCGCTGTCCATTCATGGAGCCAGATCTTCTCCAGTTTTCGGCATGTTCGTTTGGAGGCCTGGAGGTCTTCGGTGAACCAGGTGGCTTTCTTGCTGGTGTGGCTGTTGGGCGGATTCTTGAGCGGGGCGAGGGTGTTGGCGCAGTCGTCGATCCACTGTCTGAGGTTGCGGGCGGCGGTGTCGGGGTCGGAGGGTTCGGCGGGTGGGCTCAGGGCGAGGGTTGTGGTTAGCTGGTCTTCCGTGACTCTGCTCCAGCAGCGGCGAGGCATTTGTTCGGTGCGGTGGTGCGTGGTGGGCTTCCTGTAGGTGAAGTGGATGCAGTGGTGGTCAGTCCAGTGGGGTTCGGAGGTGTGGTTGAAGGAGACGTGTGGGCTTGCGGAAAAGATGGAGTCGAGCGTGTGGCCGGCGGCGTGAGTGGGTGTAGTCACAAGCTGTCTGAGTCTGAGGGTGGCGAGGTTGTCGATCAGGGTGGTGGAGTTGGTGTCCTTGTTGTTCTCGAGGTGGAAGTTCAGGTCCCCGAGGAGGATGTAGTCCGTGGAGGCAATGGCGTGTGTGCTGACGAAGTCAGCGATGGAATCGCTGAACTGTGGTCGGGGTCCGGGGGGTCTGTAGATGAGGGTTCCTCTGAGGGTGGTGTTGGGATCGGTGTGGATCTGGAAGTGCATGTGTTCGGCGGTGCTGAGGGTGTCGTCGGTGTTGGTTGAGAATCTGAGGGTGTTCCTGTGGACGATGGCGATGCCTCCTCCGACCCCGTTGGTGCGGTCCCTGCGGGTGATCTTGTATCCGTCCGGGATGGCAATGGCGATGTCGGGGGCTGAAGCGGGATTCAGCCAGGTCTCCGTCAGGAATGCGACGTCTGGGGAGGTTGAGTCGAGAAGGTCCCAGAGTTCGATGGCGTGTTTGCGGGCGGAGGGGGTGTTGAGGAGGATGCATCTGAGGTAGTTGGGTTCTTTCCTGGGCGGTGGTTTGGCGGGGCGGGTGCTGGCGAAGCTGCAGTTCCGGCAGGTGAAGGGCCCTTGGGTGCGCTTCGGGGTGGCCTGGTAGCAGGTGTGATCTTTTCCGGGATTGAGTGCGTGGAGGGTGCTGGCGTCGTATCGGCGTCTGTTGATGTGGCGGGCGCGGGGGATGCCCGGACCAGGGGGTCTGGCGCTGGGCGCGGTCACGGCGCGGACGGGCGCAGACGGGCTTGCTTTAGGCGCGCCCGCTGCGCACGTCTGCTGCGCGGCCGCACAGCGGCCGCCATAAATGGGGAGGTGGGAGGGAGGAGCAGGGAATGGGGCAGCGAATGGGCAGTGAGGGGGCGGGGCCGCAGGCGCAGCGGCGGGAAACAGGCACAGAAGGGAAAACGAGTACAATCAGGGGCAGCAAGGGGGGCACAGAGAGGAAAAAACGAGCACAATGAGGGGCAGCAAGGGGGCACAGAGAGGAAAAACGAGCACAATCAGGGGCAGCAAGGGGGCACAGAGAGAAAAACGAGCACAATCAGGGGCAGCAAGGGGGCACAGAAAGGAAAAACGAGCACAATCAGGGGCAGCAAGGGGGCACAGAAAGGAAAAACGAGCACAATCAGGGGCAGCAGCAGGGCACACAGACGGAGCTGTGTGGTGGGGGAGCAACCTACCAGTCTGAGTTTAGTTGATTTTGGAGTTGGAATAGTAAGTTTTTAATGGTTTATTATCCAGCACTTTCCCTGAGTTTAGTTGGTTTTGGAGTTGGAATAGTAATTTTTTATGGTTTATTATCCAGCACTTTCCCTGAGTTTAGTTGTTTTAGGAGTTAGGAATAGTAAAAGAAAATTATTGGTGTATTATCCAGCACTTTCCCTGAGTTTAGTTGGTTTTGCAGTTTGAATAGTAATTTTTTATGGTTTATTATCAAGCACTTTCACAGAGTTTAGTTGCTTTTGGAGTTAGGAATAGTAATTTTTCAATGGTTTATTATATAGTATTTTCTTAGAAATTATATGTAAATTAAAATAAGAAAGGAGACGTATATTAGTTTTTATTGTTAATGTTTTTATTTGCAATCGTGTATTTATTTTAGTTGTTCACAATTAAATTGTTTTTATTTGGTTTTCTTATACAATTTTTGCAAATATTGAAAAACGTGATTAACAAATTTTGATGTTATTCAGAATACATAATTAAGTATAAAATATTTTAACATATATATTTTATGTACATTTGCAAAATTAAAAATATATTTTTACATACATATTTTTTAAACAGTTTTGAAAAATGGTAAATTTTTATGAAGTATAGTCATGTAGTAGTAGAGTAAGTATACTTTCAGTTCTTTCATTATAAACTTTTTGATTTTTGTTATTTATAATTTTTTTGGAAGAAAAGTAATCATTTTAGTACATTTGTTTTTACATGTTTTTTTAATACATTTTATATAATTTTATTTTTGTCATAAAAATATATAATATGTATTTTACAAGGTTGTAGGGGCCCATTACGATAACCGGCGGTAAAAAATCCGCCATCTACTATGGCCTGAAAAAACCGCCCGCCTGCACCATGGGAATACTGCCCGAGCAATTATGATGTCGCGAAGAAACCTCCGCCCGCGGTGGTAAAAACACAGAAAATTCCGCCCGTCCATGTCAGAGTAGAAGATTATCCGTCCGCCACGGACGCAATACCGACCGACAACCCAAATCCGCCCGCCGTGAAATTATGATCTCCCCGACATGAGCGCGGTAAATCCACATATTTCCCGCCCGCAACGGTTAACAACAGTGATGAATAACTGACACGGCGGAAGGCCTGGCGGCCACGTCCGTGCACGGAAATCATTGGCGGACCAAAGAAATACACACAACATGGCCAACAAGTCCACACAGCAAACTACGCCAAAAAACACAAACACACAACACATCCCAAAGACACATCCCCCCTGGCAAAACAAAAAAACTACAAATCCCAGGACACCAGGCACAACACACCTGAAAACGACAGTCCATCATGACACACCCACATAGGTGAGTACAAAAGCAGCCCCTTCACAGACCACAATCCCTTGCACCACTACAATGCGAAGACGACAGCAGAGAACCCAGAGAGCCACAAAGGAAAGCAGCATACCACACGCACGCACACATCACACTCATCACCAACACCACCACCACCATCACCACTGAAACACCGGCACCACTAACCCCCTGCACATCACACACCACACACCCGCCACACCAGCACCACAAATACCAAACCACACACCATGGCAACACAAAGAATGCCTAAGTACACTGCTACTGAGTTGACAGTCCTGGTCGACGAGATCATCAAGGTGCACCCACAAATCTATGGGAACCAGGTCCAACAGACACCAGTAGCCACCAGAAACAGAATGTGGAGCAGGATCGTAGACCAGGTGAATGCAGTTGGGAATGTGCCACGCAACCGGGGTGAAATTGCAAAGAGGTGGCATGACCTGAAAAGTGTGGTCAGGAAGAAGGAGGCCAAGAATCGTGAGCTGGCTGACAGGACTGGCGACGGAAATCCCGCGCCATTCAAGACCTTCAAGGCGTGGGAGGAGAAGGTGCGAGGCATTCTACATCCGGAGAGTCTCACCGGAATACCAGGGGGAGTGGAGGCTGGTAAGTACAAAGAAATGTATACCAGCACACCGCTATGTACTATCATGCACTACCAGGATGCCATAGCTCCGAGAGCCAAACACCCCCATGTCCAGTACACAATCCACAAGACATCTCTCACACATGCAACAGACACTCCCACACACTCAGCCCAAAGGTACCAACAAACAAAACCATGGGGGCATGTGTACAGTCAGCCAGCACCACAACTCCCACCAGGTCCCCTTGTACCCCAGATGCGCCGGAAGGAGCACTCCCCACACCCACACACATGTGTCAGCCATAGCTGCACTAACCAACAAGTAACAGGTAAGTAGCCTTACCACAAAGTCCGTGTATCGGAGGGGGACTGCAGAAGTACAACCCCCACCAGGCCCCTAGTCCTACAGCGCAGCAAGATGGAGCACTCCCACACCCATGTGTCAGCCATTGCAGTGCACACCTTCACCCGACAGTTAGATATGTTTCCCTACATGGAAGGGTTTTTGTGGGTGGTAAGCCATCACCACAACTCACAACACTGCCCCCACTCCCACAGACCAGCAAGATGGAGCACCCCTCCCTCTCATAACCATGTGGTAGCCATTGCATTGCTCCCTCCAAACCAACAAGTAGGTAGACTACTGTACAGGGTGGGGTGTCTGTAGGCATGAGGACTGTACTACGACTAACATTTGGGACACGTCACGTAGCAGAGGAACAGGTAGCACTACTCCCTGTCATAATCATGTGACTAATGTGCACACGGACATGAATTACAGAGTCATAGTCCACATGAGCCATCTCAAATACAGTAACAAGTAAGGAGTCACGTCTGCATGCACAAGTCTCACTGGAGTACTGACTCACATGGCGTGCACTGTGCCAGTCATCACACACATCAGCAACACCATCGAAGTCTTGCCCATGTAGTCGTGTCTGTGAGAAGTTGGCCTGGATATGCTGTCCACTAATTATAGTGGGCACCTTGCACCAGTCCAAACAACCCCATATTGGAGATAGATTAAAGACAACCTTTATTGAAAGCTATCCTAGTGGTAGCTATGGAGAGCAGCCTTCAGGCTAAGTCTTGAAGGAATGTAAAGCAGCTTGTTTTACCAGTCTATAATCTCTTGAGTGACCAAATGAAAGAGGACCACACCAGGTATATATATCAAAATATATGTATTTAGTACTTAAACACACCCCTCTAGTCTCTTTATGAGGCTAGAGTTCGAAGTACATAAGTTATAAGTCAGTTATCAACAGTAATAGCACAAATACACGTTTGAGCCCTAGGGGCGTATCAAACCATATACCAATAAAGTGGTATAAGAACCACGACTGAGCTAGACACAAGGCCTAGAGCCTGTAGAAGTGCTTGGACCTCAAGGAACCACCCAAGGCAGTGACACAGGGGACCCACGGGGACGCGTGCAGTGTGATGAACACAGCCGCGAGCCGCCGTTGACTTCTATGGGGAATGTCGCGATTAGAGTTTTAAAGAAAAGGGACACTTAGAGGAGGACTTGGAGCAAACCCTTTGAGAACTAGGTTGTTCTAGAGTCTATACCCACGGGAACACCGGAGTACTCGAGTTACCTCACCCAGGGAAGCCGGGTGCATAGGTGTCTTTCGGGGTCGGGTTTCGTCTGCCGCTTTCAAAGGCGATCTGCTGCAAAGTGCTGCTGGCGACCAAGTCGAAAGTGTTCGGGTGGATCCAAAGGTGGATCGAAGATCTGAAGAACCTGAACGCAGAGGGGACAGAGTCTGGGTCACTAGCCAGTGACCAGGAAAGCGATGAGCAGATGCCCACCGATGTCGGGTGCTTCAGGTAGGTTGATGGTTGTCTTGACTCTTCAGCCACGAGGTCCAGGAGGCGTCGATGACAACCAGGAGCTGGATTCAAGCTGTCCCACAATGTCTGTCGATTGCAGGGGTGTCGGCGACCGAATTGGACACAACAAGCCTTGGCAACGGCAAGTCATGAGGAAATAGAAGAAGGACGGTGGTACAGACCAGCAAGGTCTGAGGGACTCACCCAGCAAGGGTAAGTCAGGGCACATCTGGAGCAACCAGGAAAGCCCAAGCAGAAGAAGAGTTGCCTTCGGGAGGGCCTACTAGCCAACGGACTAGCGACCGCAAAGGAGCCTCAAGATGGACTAACTTGGAGCTGGCTCACAGGACACTCGTGGAATGGAGGCCAGTGATCTTCGGAGCAGTCGGTGCTGGAGGCTGGGGGCTACTCAGAGCCCAAAGCACAACTTCATGGAAGACCCAGAAGAGGATGCACTTGCAAATGTGCTCGGTGTCCAGGGGTCACGGTTCCACGTTACCCACGACAGCTACGGGCCTCAGCTTTGCTGGGGACTCAGGGCAGCCTCGGGAAGTCTGGAAATCCACCTCTGGTGATGCAAAGACTTCGGCGTCCGGCGGGAGCTTCAGCGATGCAGACTGGACAATTGCTTCTTAGGTGCCTGCCAAGCAGGGAGTCACTCCTTGACCCCAAGGGAGATTCTTCAGTCCTCTAATCTTCAGGTAGAGCGTCGAAGGTCCAGGATTCTGTGTCAGAGTTTCGTCCAGGTTAATCTAAAGTCCTAAGGACTGGGGTCCCATACTTATACTAAGGTAGGGGGTTGGACATACTCTGTGGACCCAACCTATGGGAGGGTCAGGGCAGAGGGGTGGTTACCCCCTTTCCCTTTGTCCAGTTTCGCACCAGAGCAGGGGCTGGTAGCCCCTGCAACCGGTTTGAACTGGGGTATGCACAGGGACACCAAATGTGCCCCCAGTGCAGGACTTCAAAGCACCAGAGGGTGCTCCCGCCCAGCCCCAATACACACTATCCTGTCTGGGGAGGTGGTTACACCTCCCTGGGACAGGAAACCTATTGTCCAGGCCTCCCCTGCCGGAGTTTCAGTCAGCAGCAGGAGGCCAGAACTCGTGTCTGTGGCAGCGGCATCCATTTTGTGATGCCAGGGCTCTGGAAAGTCAGTACCGTGTAGCCCGGTGTGTACATGTCTCTCCCTCTAGAAGGGTGGAATGCTACCCCCGCCGCCAGAATTGGCGGGGCGTAGTATTCCAAGATGTTTGACACCAAACACGACATGTTTCCGTGCAGCCACCCCAAAGTTAGCATTGTAACGCGAGGTTATAATGCGCTTAAGAGTATATGGTCAGGCTGTACTACAAACAGCATCAGAGAAGGGTCTCCGAACGCTGCAGAGGGGCCCAGCTCATGCAGGGGCACCCTCTCACATAAGAACCACGCACTCTGCCTTCAGGATTGATAAGGCCTGCCATAGGAGTGACTTATAGGTTTATATGTGTGTGCAATGTGCAGTGATATAGGTAGCCTATATCACAGTAAGGGGTGCATGCACCACCTTACCCAGGCTGCAGTAGCAGACCTGTGGTGTCATTGTGGCTGGCCTTCCAGGGGTGGCACAATACATGCTGCAGCCCCTGGCAGGCCTCTGCGGTACCTATGCCCTGGGTACATAGTATACCATATACTAGGGACTTATAAGGGCACTCCAGATTCCATTCAGAGATGTGCCTAAGGCACATGGAAACCATTTTATAGAGGAAGCAGATAGACTGGGGCCCTGAATAGCAGGATCCCAGTCCAACTAAGTCATAAACCAGCAAAACACCAGGAAAAAAGTGGGGCAACCATATAGTCAGATTCCACCTTCCTACATAACCCCCCCAAACGAAAGGAGATAAGGCTAACCTTGGCCAGTTGAGCCTTTATTGACTAAGTGGCCATATAAGGAAGCACCTGCACTAGCATGGTTGCCCCCTGTCTTATGGTCCACTAAGCAATCCTCACCCTAAGGGTATGAGAGGGTCTCCACCATGGGGAATTACTACCTGTGGTGTGCTTGGGTAAAGTGCAAGGCTGGTGAGGTGTCTGAGTAGGGAAGTGAGGCCCTAGGAAGGTTGGTCTCAGCTTCCTCAGATCACTGGTCACCATGTATGCCTGTCTTTCCATGACTGAGTTGCACTGTGCTCTAAGGGTCAACCTTTGGCTGCCTACAGCTGGGGGTTGGGTCCCTTTGGATGGACCACTGGAGGGACATGGCAGGTTTGGAACCTTTTGGTCCCAGGTTTGCCCTTGCCTAACAGAGTCCTTCTGGGGGAGGTCCCTACACAAAGGTATGGGGGATCCCTCAGTGTGTTGAGGAATTTTCACCTGGCTAGGGCTACTAGACTGGGTGCCCCTAATCTGCTGATGGGGGGTTCCTCTGGACAGGAGGCCCTGGGGGTCCACTGACCTCCCTGACCTCTGCAGCCCTGGGCTGACTGAGGCAGGGTAGAGAGGGGCAGGTTACCTGCTCCAGACTGGGTACCACCTTGGAAGGGTCCTCTGCCATCAGGGGTGGGGCCAGGCCAGGCCTGACTACCTCTGGGGCAGTTCCTTCACTAGGGGTAGGGTCAGTTCCCTGAGGAGGCTGACCCTTACCTACTGTCTGGAGGGAAGAAGACTTTTCTTCAACCCTTGTGCTCTCTTTTGGGGAAGAGTGGGCCATTCTTCCAGGCTCCATCTCTCCAAAGTTTCCCTGGGCTTGGGCTGTGGCCATCACAGCCCCACTAACTCTTTACAGGGACGCCCAGCATTCTCAGATGGGCTTGGTGTTCAACTTCAGCCCAGGCTGAAATTTCCAGATCATTGCCCATCAGGCAATCTACAGGCAAGGTTGGGGACACTGCCACTCTTTTGGGCCTGTGACCCCTTCCCAGCTGAGATTGACCATGGCCATGGGGTGATCTGTTCTGACACCATCTATGTTGGTTACCTGGTATTTAAACTCAGGTAAAAGCTGGTGAGGGGGACTAGTTTCCCTGCCACCATGGTGACACTAGCCCCTGTGTCCCTAAATGCCACAGCTTTCTGACCATTAATCATTGGCTCCAGTCTGTACCTGCCCAATGCATTGGGACCCATGGTAAAGGTGGCAAATCCTATACCACCATCAGAGTCAGAGGAGTCTGTTGAGGGGGTCCTGTCTAAACTAGGGCCCACCTCTGTTCCTCTTGCAAAAGCACCTAACTTTTTGGGTGCACTACTCCCTACTGGAGGATTACTACTGGTAGTACCAGGAGGGGTGGTAGCATTTGTTGGAGGAACATTTTCTTTATTGCCAATCCTGGGGCAACTGGGATCAGTTTTCCAGTGTCCAGGCTTTTTACAGACATGGCAATATGGTTTCTTTTCAGGAGAGGAAGGAGTTTGGGACCCACCCCCAGAAGAGGACTTTTGGGGCCCTGTAGTGGACTTATCCTTAGATTTATCCCCACCTTTCTCTTGGGACCTGGTAGAATCTTTCTTCTGGTCACCACCCTGATTCTTAGGCCTTACCCTGGTTCTGACCCATTTGTCTGCCTTCTTTCCCAATTCTTGGGGAGAGGTCAGATCAGAGTCCACCAGGTACTGGTGTAGTAGTGAGCCTCAGCAAGGCCTACCAGTGCTTAGGGGTTCACCCTTCTCTGCACAGAGTCCTCAGACACTTAGGAAGAAGTTGGCATAGAAACTGGAATAAGAAAGACAGAGTTTATTAAACCTCATGAGGTGGAGCTAAATTCGCACATCACCCTTCAGTAATGCATGAAGTAGCACACTGAATGGAAGGACCATGGTCCTTTTATACCCACACAGGGGCTCAAATGAAGGCGGTACAAACACAAATGCTGGTTTTAGATACATATAAGGTCATACAGAAAATGCACAGTCGACAAGTGGGTGGAGCTAACAGTTTCTACTTCTAGTAGACACATCCTGACATTTATAAACTCGGAACAGCTGCAAGCTCAACTGAGCATGTGCAAAGCAAGAGGAACTAAATATAACTTGTCTCTAGGCAGATTTCAAGAGCAGTTAACAGGAAGGTAGGACAGAGCACATGGTGAGCACATGGCAGCACATGGCAACCAAAATGGCTGCCAGAAATACAAAATGGATTCCACAAAGCGGACAATTTAGCCTCTAAATACAGGCTGTCTTTAGCCAATGCTTAACTTAAGTGCTGCCAAATTACAACAGACGACCCTTTCAGCATTGGCTGAAGACATTCGTTTATCTGGGGTAATCTAGATATTCATCCCGTACATCTATTAACATTATTTCGGCCACCTCTTTATTCAACATTTGTTGGGCCTTTGTTTCAGCAACGTTCCCTTTGGCAGGTATACAAGCAGAGATGCAAATGGAGCAAAGCATTGGACCACATTGGATACATACACAGCATGAAAAAAGTATCAACATTACATACAGGATAGTCAGTAGCTTCCAGCCCCAAGCAGAAACAAGAGTCCAAAACCATCTAGTCTAATTCTAAGTTTCAGGGCTCTGATGTATTTCAGTGACTATCTATTTCAATTTCAGAATAGCCAACAGCACATACCTAATAAAAACATTTTCAATAGACTTTTCCAGTATTTCTTTTATGATGGCTAAAGTATCAATTAATATACTTAAGGAAAGAGTAAAGTAACATTTTAAACTGCTCAGATGAACTTTTCTCGTGCAGAATAAACATTACTCTTAAAAAAATATTAATGCAGTCAGACATATTATTACAAAAACAATCCTGGCTCCGGGGGACCAGGAGGACCACACAGGGCCATAGGAATTAGGACAAGGAGCCGCAAAGGGCTGTTCCTCCTCAAAAATGGGACGACCAAAGGGGTACATTACTAACAAAAAAAGAGTCCTTGGGAAATTGTAGCCGCTGTACAAACCAGCCAGAGGGGAGTCTTCTCCCTGTGTCCGTTTGAGCCTCACAGGCAGGCTCTTGTTGTTCCCACGGTGGAGCTGCACAACTCGCAACTCAAGAATCACGGCCCAGTTTGAGAAGAAAAAGTCTTTCTTTCAGAATGGGGCAATCACCCCCCAGGGCAAATACCCTCAACGATCCTGTCCAGTGTCTCAGGCAGTGCACCAGTTTTCTTCACTTTAATCTAACAAGCACCAAGGGCACAGCACCTGTACCCTAAACTCAAGTCCTTCCCTAACTCCTGTATTGCACCACTGGCGCACTGCTCTTTTGTTGGGGCCACTGATTGTAGCCAATATGCTCAGGCATCCCTTGATCAACAAACAAAGGCGTAGACTTGCATTCACTTTGGGACCAGGACTCAAGGCCTGAAGCAACCCTTGTTTCAAAGGGGGTCACCTCAAGCAAAAGCCTCCTTGCCGTCCTTATCGGTCTGTGACTCTCTCAGCTGGGCGGCATCAAAAACTGGATCCACAGAAAGATTTCTTCATCCTGATTTGTGACCCCGTCTTTCGCCCAAGACAGTGGCAGGGGTACACACTTTACGTCCCAGTGCTTCCGGCCTTCACTGAGGTCCTAGTTGCCAGCAACGTCTGTGCTGGTTCCCTTTATCTTGACTGTAGGCTGGACTGGTGCTGACTCCCAGGCTGGATCTGATGTCCGGGCCCCTCTGGCAATGGTTGTAGGGCAGCAAATATCTATTGGTGGGCAGAACAAAAAGTCTTTAGACAAGGCATAAAAATAATCTATCAACAGAGAGGATAGTCTCAGAATACTCTCTTAGTCCTGGGGCCCCATTCATTAGCAAGGCACCCAAGAACCACTTCATCTTATCTGAGAATAAAAAAAACACCCTAGACCTATTGGCAAGTATAAAAGGAACGTTTTGGTGAACTGACAAGAGTAATACATCACCCAATCCCAAACAGCCAAGGAAGTCTGTGTTCATTTACTAAATTCTGAGGAAAAAAGAAAAACAATACAGACATACTCCAAATCCTTACATTTGTATATTCCTATATTATTCATCTGAAGAACCTCAAGAAAAAGAAACTTTTCCTACACTACTACTTATGAACCTTGCATTACTTGTACAGGACTGCAGACACTTCTAAAATACTTTCTCTTAATAAAAACACCTACATGTTACACTTAAGGTCATGCTTTCATGTTATAGGCGCAGCAGGAAAAATCTAAAACTGCTAATTTAACAGATTCTTATTGCAAAAAGAACTAAACTTCAACATAGTGGGTACATTTTCTCCAGCAGAACATGTTATGACAAACAAACTCCTATAAAAACAATATTTTCCTTCAAAATGTTTGCTAAGGATCACATGGGCGTCTTTCCTGCATTCTACTTTTCACGATCCGGACTATGCAACATCATTTTCAAAAGGAAAAAACCCTATCTCCAGCTCTAATAAGGGCTGTCAGCTCAATTACACAGACTAGCTAATAAAAGACTAGCAATGCCCTTGCAAAACTGTATAGAACATGAGAATAACATAAACAATAATGGTATTGCCACCTGAGATTTTTGAACAGAAACCCCCACTATACAGTTCCCTTTAAAGGTCAAATAAGGGAACATCAATCTGTTCTACTCATTCTTTCATACAGGATGGGCAGTAACATAGTATATATGTTTCATCATTTTATTAATTCTAACAATTTTTAAAACAGTATTACTGAATAGCCAATAACTATCTCATGGCTATTTCCTAGACAGCTTAGACAGACTCAAGAGAGAGTGAGAAAAAGAGAGAGAAAACATAATTTTGCCTACCCTTAATTTGTATAGGAGCTAGCCTCCTTCCCCCATTTTGACAGTAGGAAAACCTGAAACAGGTTTACCTTCTGTCAACACTATTTACCCCTATTTGTGGCAACTGGGCACAAACAACTTGTAGGACATATCTTAGAAAGTGGCTATTTTCTGATTCAGCCTAACACAAGCACATTGAGTACTGTGGAAAGCGTTAGTAACCAATGTACCAATTCCTTCAGCAATTGTAGTAGATTAACATGAGGGCGCATGAATGCAAACTAAAATCCATTTCCTCCTTATCTTAGCCCTTGCACAGTATTCTTTAAACTAAAACCATTATTTTTATATACATGACAGATCAATGCTCAACTGAGGGCTGCTTTTCCTTCGTTTCATATGACTGCGCAAAACGTGTGTTTGCCAAAAATAGGAAGCAAAGCTTCTCATTCCTCTCTCTGCGCTGTCATCTCGTCTTTCAAAAACTTTTCAGAGGTCGAAGTGGCCAAGCAAACCTTACCCTTCACCCTGCTAAGTTGCTAAATGCAGAACTCCGACCTTTGACCCGTTCAGCAGCTGGTCATTTTTTTTGTGCAAGGCTTGCCATGCGGTTTTTGTAATTCAAAGCAACTCTGGAGAATCACGGCTGATAGGCAGTCCTGTCCGGTGTGTTTGCCAGTAATTTAAAGGTAGGATAATAACTTCTGCTGTGGTTTCTGTATACTTATTTTCATTTGTGTACAGTGTGTTGGGTGCAGTAGGTCAGCTGTTTATTCTATACTTGCATGTGTACTTTATTGAAGCCTCTGATCAGTTTAAAAATTGCCCTGAGTGGCAGAATTGCTTTTAAAATAGTGACTTTTGCTCAATTTCGACTTTGGTGGTAGGGGCACTTAAAAATGAATATCCTACAATATTTTGGCATATTAGGGATCACCAGGGTGTCCTCTAGATATCCCAGAGATGGGGGATCAGAAATGTATAAGGTATACCCTTATAAAAATGAGGTTTGTATATGCCTAGATAAAGTGAAATTTCACATTGTAAGCTCCCTACATCATGGTAAAGTGCTACTCAAATCCAACTTTGATGCTAGAGCATATATTATTCACAGTATGATTATCAGACATTACAAAAGATCAAAAACGAATTTAATGGCATTTATTTTTAAGAATACATTTTTTCCTGCATAGAATCAAAATTCTCATCCATTTTTTTTTTTAAACTAATGATCACAAACCCTTTTGATGGTTCCACATATGAAAAGCAAGCCTCATTCCTTGCCTATCACCTTTAAATGTATTCATGTATAACACTAAGCACAGAAGCCTTACTTGAAACATGAAAAGTCTGCGCCACTTTTTAAAAGGACAGTTATTATTTAACAGCAGAACCACAGATGTACTTGTTAAAAAGGCATTAAGAAAGGAAATCCCTACTTTCAATTTTGTTCTCTGTTATCCAAAATAATGAAACTGGTTTTTTGAAACTTTTAAAATAATGCAGGCCTTCATACCAGTTTTACACTGACTTAAAATTTCGCTGACTCAGCATTCCTGTCTGTGGCCGTGATCAGGAATAGCCATATGCTATTTATGCAGCTGTTGTTTGTCAGCAGGCGTCGAATTTTCACGCCTTTCTCAGGAAAAAACCCCTTTATTATTTGAAATACCCTGACAGAGTTAAATCCCCATTTGCTGTGTCAAACAGTTTCTTTTCAGTTAGTCAGTTTAAACACAGCTGTTGGAAAGCTTTTTTCTCGGGTGCTGAAAGAAAAGCATGTCACAGTCTATTTAAAAACTGAGGCATTTCAATGCAGTCAAATCTATCTTTCTATAATGTGTATTTAGTTCAGCAACGACCAAATTCACTCAAATTATGTGCATGCCTTTTAATGTGTAATACAATGTATCTAAGGAAAATGCTGTAACATGTTGTATTTTAGTCTATTGATTGCAAAACACACAATTTCGTTTTTCTTCCTCTGTATGAGGCCTATTTTAATCCTATTGAATACGAATTCTAATTTTATCTTTAGCATTGTGGCAATTTGCACACATGTATAGTGTCTTACTCTGTCAATTTAATAGTAACATGCAGCTGTTTAGCATATGTTATATAATTCATTTCTGGATTTTTATTTAATATGTAAGTAACTAAATGACAGTTTGCATAACAGAATGATGACAGCAAAAAACATAAACAAACTCATTGAGCTCATTCCAGACATTTACAGAAGGGGGTCATACACTCAGAACACACAACACAGCGCGCTTAAAGCTAGCCATTCTTACACAAAGAGCGCAATCGCTATTTACTCACACAAGTATCACCAATGTCAAACCACATAGACATTGAAACACACATTTAACCCACAAATCAACACTTAGGACTTTAAGACAGCTTACAAATTGTACGCAAGATCAAACTATTTGTAAATACTAATTGTAAGTCATATTTACAAGAAGAGCTCTCAAAAGTAGCCCAAAAACTGTTCCATGGTCAAGAAGCCAAAATACACCAAATTCGCCAGTTTTGGCTGGTAGAACACTCAAAAAGCGCTCTGCATATCACCACTTATGAATGTTACTAAGTGCACAGATCAGGATCCGTTTTATGTACATATTTAGTTCCATGGGGTACTTAGTCACCAAGAAAGAAATATCTTTTTACTATATCTAAACCTATTTAGGTATCCCCTCTGAGGGAGTCAACTGAGTACTTACTAAATCCCTATTGGTACCTCCAAAACAGCAACACTTTCTGCGAAGTGTGCTAGAAACAGGCATGCCAAAAATAGTGCAGAATATGCAGTATTATAATCAAAGTAGCGCTTAAGGTACTCTTCGTACGTTGCGCTGTTCAAACAATTTCAAATAGAGAAAAATCTCCTCATCACCTGCCTATATGAATTGCAATGCATATATAACTTACAAAACAAATTCCAAAATTGGCCAATCATACAAGCAAAGCCACAGTAAGTGTTACTAAAACTACCTTACCAATCAAAGGCATCAAACCAACAGCAAGTGCCGCAAAACGGCTCTTACCAATCAAATGGTGTCCAGGTTCCAACTGCCAAGTTCTCAAATCGACCAAATGGTCACTGCACGGCGAATCAACAAAAGAGATCTCAGTCAAGGACCGGCGCCGCCGGGATGGTCAGATCAGAAAGAAAGGAAAAACGCCATGGGTGCCAAGACTCAGGTCTCCTCAGGCAGCGATCGCGTCCAAGAGCGAGATTCCAATCCTTCGTCTTGACCAGTCCTTCGGGCATCCGAGTCACTGATGAGTCCCACGTTGGAAGCGCCAATCTGTAGTAGTGAGCCTCAGCAAGGCCTACCAGTGCTTAGGGGTTCACCCTTCTCTGCACAGAGTCCTCAGACACTTAGGAAGAAGTTGGCATAGAAACTGGAATAAGAAAGACAGAGTTTATTAAACCTCATGAGGTGGAGCTAAATTCGCACATCACCCTTCAGTAATGCATGAAGTAGCACACTGAATGGAAGGACCATGGTCCTTTTATACCCACACAGGGGCTCAAATGAAGGCGGTACAAACACAAATGCTGGTTTTAGATACATATAAGGTCATACAGAAAATGCACAGTCGACAAGTGGGTGGAGCTAACAGTTTCTACTTCTAGTAGACACATCCTGACATTTATAAACTCGGAACAGCTGCAAGCTCAACTGAGCATGTGCAAAGCAAGAGGAACTAAATATAACTTGTCTCTAGGCAGATTTCAAGAGCAGTTAACAGGAAGGTAGGACAGAGCACATGGTGAGCACATGGCAGCACATGGCAACCAAAATGGCTGCCAGAAATACAAAATGGATTCCACAAAGCGGACAATTTAGCCTCTAAATACAGGCTGTCTTTAGCCAATGCTTAACTTAAGTGCTGCCAAATTACAACAAAACTGCTGCCACCATGGGACTCTAGTCCCAACTTTTGTCTTTGCTCTATCAGAGCTCTAGGGACTCCTGTCTATAGCCAACTGCTGTCTTCTGAGTCTCAAGCTGAGCTTCTCATACTTGAGTCAGTCTCTCTTCTCCTCTCACTGAGAGGATTCCCTCCTATGAGAGGAGACAGAGGTCCCTACTGAGGTGTCAGAGTGGTTAGACTTCTGAGAAGGAGACCTAGACCTTCTGGGCACACTCAGAACTCTTCCTGGGGGACAAAGGGAGGTCAGTCTGATCCTCCTCCTCCTCCTCCACAGGAGTAGCTGCGTTTTCCAGGACAAGGTCATTGTCACCTTCCTGGCCAGTTTCAGACGGCGGGTCCTGGGATTCTTCATCCCTGGCCCCTTCCTCATCTTCTGCCCAACCCTCTCTGCCTACCCCTTGCAGACCCTATGGGCCTGCTGAGATCATCTAGCTAGGAACACCTCCATGAGGTGTTGGGTGCTGGCACTTTTGCCTGCCTTCAACTTCCTAGTATTGCATAACTGCTCTCAATTCCAAGAATGGGAGTTTATCATATTTGAGGAAGAAGCCCTGGCTTCTGGTGAGGACTCACTGGGTCCTGGCTTGTGAAGACATTACTAGTGAGGTGTGGTGTATGCACTACCTACTCTAGTGTGGCCTACTAAACTCTCTTGAGTTGTAGAAAGGGTGTGCTATCCCTTAACACACAACTCTAAGTTCAGTAGAACTTACTGTATTACTAAGCTTGATTTATATGTACCTAAGGTACCCTTAGTGGTTTTCAGTTGATCAATTCAATTGAGATTATCTGGTAAAACAATAGCAAGCTGGAATCCCACACGCTGCACACCAATGTGAGAAGTTGGCCTGGCATATGCTGTCCACTAATTATAGTGGGCACCTTGCACCAGTCCAAACAACCCCTTATTGGAGATAGGTTAAAGACAACCTTTATTGAAAGCTATCTTAGTGGTAGCTATGGAGAGCAGCCTTCAGGCTAAGTCTTGAAGGAATGTAAAGCAGCTTGTTTTACCAGTCTATAATCTCTTGAGTGACCAAATGAAAGAGGACCACACCAGGTATATATATCAAAATATATGTATTTATTACTTAAACACACCCCTCTAGTCTCTTTATGAGGCTAGAGTTCGAAGTACATAAGTTATAAGTTAGTTATCTACAGTAATGGCACAAATACACGTTTGAGCACCTAGGGGCGTACTCAAACCATATACCAATAAAGTGGTATAAGAACCACGACTGAGCTAGACACAAGGCCTAGAGCCTGTAGAAGTGCTTGGACCTCAAGGAACCACCCAAGGCAGTGACACAGGGGACCCACGGGGACGCGTGCAGTGTATGAACACAGCCGCGAGCCGCCAGTTGACTTCTATGGGGAAAGTCGCGATTGGAATTTTAAAGAAAAAGGACACTTAGAGGAGGACTTGGAGCAAACCCTTTGAGAACTAGGCTGTTCTAGTGTCAATACCCATGGGAGCACTGGAGTACTCGAGTTACCTCACCCAGGGGAGCCGGGTGCATAGGTTTCTTTCGAGGTCGGGTTTCGTCGTCGCTTTCAATGGCGATCTGCTGCAAAGTGCTGCTGGCGGCCAAGTCGAAAGTGTTCGGGTGGATCCAAAGGTGGATCGAAGATCTGAAGAACCTGAAAGCAGAGGGGACAGAGTCTGGGTCACTAGCCAGTGACCAGGAAGGCGATGAGCAGATGCCCACCGATGTCGAGTGCTTCAGGTAGGTTGACGGTCATCTTGACTCTTCAGCCACGAGGTCCAGGAGGCATCGAAGATGACCAGGAGCTGGATTCGAGCTGTCCCATAACGTCTTTTGATTGCAGGGGTGTCGGCGACCGGATTGGACCCAACAAGCCTTGGCAACGGCAAGTCTCGTGGAAATGGAAGAAGGACAATGTTGCAGACCAGCAAGGTTTGGGGGACTCACTCAGCGAGGATAAGTCAGGGCACACCTGGAGCAACCAGGAAAGCCCAAGCAGAAGAAGAGTTGGCCTTCGGGAGGGCCTACTAGCCAACGGACTAGCGACCGCAAAGGAGCCTCAAGATGATTCACGTGGAGCTGGCTTGCAGGACACTCGTGGAGTGGAGGCCAGTGATCTTCGGAGCAGTTCGGTGCTGGAGGCAGGGGCTACTCAGAGCCCAAAGCACAACTTTGTGGGAGACCAGAAAGAGGATGCACTTGCAAATGTGCTCGGTGTCCACGGGTCACGGTTCCACGTTACCCACGATAGCTACGGGCCTCAGCTTTGCTGGAGGCGTCAGGGCAGCCTCGGGAAGTCTGGAAATCCACCTCTGGTGATGCAAAGACTTCGGCATCCGGCGGGAGCTTCAGCGATGCAGACCGGACAATTGCTTATTAGGTGCCTGCCAAGCAGGGAGTCACTCCTTGACCCCAAGGGAGATTCTTCAGTCCTCTAATCTTGAAGTAGAGCGTCGAAGGTCCAGGATTCAGTGTCAGAGTTTCATCTAGGTTAATCTAAAGTCCTAAGGACTGGGGTCCCATACTTATACAAAGTTAGGGGGTTGGACATACTCTGTGGACCCAACCTATGGGAGGGTCAGGGCAGAGGGGTGGTTACACCCATTCCCTTTGTCCAGTTTCGCGCCAGAGCAGGGGCTGGTAGCCCCTGCAGCCGGTTCGAACTGGGATATGCACAGGGACACCAAATGTGCCCCCAGTGCAGGACTTCAAAGCACCAGAGAGTGCTCCCGCCCAGCCCCAATACACACTATCCTGTCTGGGGAGGTGGTTACACCTTCCTGGGACAGGAAACCTATTGTCCAGGCCTCCCCTGCCGGAGTTTCAGTCAGCAGCAGGAGGCCAGACTCCGTGTCTGTGGCAGCGGCATCCATTTTGTGATGCCAGGGCTCTGGAAAGACAGTTACCGGGTAGCCCGGCGTGTACATGTCTCTCCCTCTAGAAGGGTGGAATGCTACCCCCGCCGCCAGGACTGGCGGGGGGTAGTATACCAAGATGTTTTACACCAAACACGACATGTTTTGGTGCAGCCAGTCCAAAGTTAGCATTGTACCGCGAGGATATAATGCACTTAAGAGTATATGGTCAGGCTGTACCACAAACAGCATCAGAGGAGGGACTCCGAATGCTGCAGAGGGGCTCTGCTCATGCAGGGGCACCCTCTCACATAAGAACCAAGCACTCTGCCTTCAGGATTGTTAAGGCCTGCCATAGGAGTGACTTATAGGTTTATATGTGTGCATGTAATGCAGTGATATAGGTAGCCTATATCACAGTAAGGGGTGCATGCACCACCTTACCCAGGCTGCAGTAGCAGACCTGGGGTGTCATTTTGGCTGGCCTTCCAGGGGTGGCATAATACATGCTTCAGCCCCTGGCAGGCCTCTGAGGTACCTATGCCCTGGGTACATAGTATACCATATACTAGGGACTTATAAGGGCACTCCAGATTCCAATCAAAGATGTACCTAAGGCACATGGAAACCATTTTATAGAGGAGGCAGATAGACTGGGGCCCTGAATAGCAGGATCCCAGTCCAACTAAGTCATAAACCAGCAAAACACCAGGAAAAAAGTGGGAGCAACCATATAGTCAGATTCCACCTTCCTACAGTGTCTGCTTGTTCCGTTGACATTCTACAACATCACCCATGTAAGTCTATCTTGTCTCAATGTAACAGAGTGGAACCCCAGTAATGTCACATACACCACTGGACCCATGAACCACACAGCTACACAATGCACATTCAAAATCTCAGCCATCTCATCTTTCAGCCCCAGTGTCATGCAAGGTATATCATCTAAACAGTTGTCCCATATACAGTAGTTCAGCAAATATTCCTGCCGATGACCAAAAATGTGTCTGCAGTGTCTGAAGCGCATGTCACACTGCGATTTACAACATACCTAATATAGTCAACACACCAAGAGCACTGCATTGCTGCACATGGCTGAGGGTAGCACGCACACCAAGGAATTGTCCCATCTGCAAAAAGTTGTGTGGCACACAAACATTACTCACTCACTACAATGCTTGCAGTGTAATGTCCCTAAATGACAACAGTGAGCAGATATGCTGGGTATGTCAGACATACACACACCTTTGTCTCTGTAGTGTCGTGTGGCCAAAACACATGTCCCCTTCTGCACCCATATGTTACAGTATGGACCACAAAACCATATTTCATATCAAAAGCGTTGATGGAGCTGTACTCCTTTTCCCATCTGCGTTTCTAAGCGGTTCATTTGAACCCCAAAAACATATTTCATCTCAAAAGCGTTCATGGGGCTGTACCCCGTTTCCACCAAAGCCACAAAATGTAGGGGTACTGCAACACACACCGATTGGCATTCCAAATCCGTCCCATGCCACATGCACCCATCACACTTTTCCATTGCCTTGATCACGCACACACATTGTAGAGCCATACACACGCATCTGGGAAATCAGTGCACAACTGTGCACAAACTGTGAATATCAGACATCTAACACAAACCTTGCAAGGTGCAACACAATAACCTTTCGTCTCCGCACCACAGGTGACGAACAGCATGATGCTGGAGAGGGAGACAGCAGCCATCACAGCCAGTCCACAAGCCCTCCACCCGGTCTCACGGATGTGGAAGACCTGGACACCTCTTCGGACGAGGACTCCCGACCAGGCACATCTGGTGTGGCAGGGCGCAACCGCTCCCCAGGACCCCTTCTACCCACCAACCCATCTCCCAGGGCTGGTGACCAGTCCCAGGCCCCTGCTGCCACGGTCATTGCAGCCACCACCACCGCCGCAACCACCACCACCACCACCACCAGGGCCTCCCTGACCACTCACCCTGCGCAAGGGGTGGTACGCACGTCGACATCGACCCTGGGAGCCAGAACGAGGCCCCGGGTGACCAATGTGGTGAGTGGGCAGGTCGGTGGCAGCAGTTCAGGTGGGAGGAGCAGGGTCAGGCCAACACGATCAGAGCCTGGGAGCCAAGCCCTGCCGCAAATCGCCAGAGTCCTTGGGGCCTATGAAGAGACCCAGGGACAATGGGCCCGGTCAGCTGCCAATACGCGGGAAGTCCTTGGGGTGTTGAGGTCCATGGACGCCCATATAGGCCAATTCGTGACCCGTATGGGCCAACTTGTCGACCTCATGGGCCAGCTAGTGGTGGTGGTGAGGGCCCAATCAAGGCCAACCACACCACCTCTGCCACCACCTGCTGGTGCGCAGGGTCGTGCAACATCCAGTTCCCCTGCGACCACCTCGAGTGGGCAATCCTCAGCCACCACCAGCAGCCCACAAACACAACCCCGCCTCTCAAACGTGGAAGGGGTCGTCCGAAGAGGAAACAGGTGTCCAGAGAAGACTTCGCACGCTCCAAACGCCAGTGAGTCAGCCAGCCACGGTGGCCATCTACTGCTTTCACTTGGACTACTATCCTACCCCACACTGCCATGTGAATGGCATGTGTCTGTCGGACTGTGGACCCAGAACAACATGGGTACACCTTGACCATCACGCGGACATGACCATCAACTCATTGTTTCAGCATGCACCACTTTTGTGATCACCTTGCCCACAATCACGTCACCGCTTAAAATAAATACACCTGGATCACATTCTGTTTTATCTGCTCTGTGTTTAATCAAGGATGTGCAACCGTCACCATGATCAGAAATGCATCTGAAGTGTGGTATGTCGATAGGCCAGGAGAGGCCATAGGGACCTAGGGGTGAAAAACAGAACAAGAGTCCATTGAATGTGTGTGTCACACACTCATCACACAGTACTTGATATCAAGTTTAAGCAATGTACACACATCTCACAGAGCAACAGGGCACAATGCTACAGCCACTGTCAGTGGCATACTACCCTGGACATGGACCATTGCCACACAGCACTCAGTGAACAATAGGCCGCCGTGACAATGCACACATACACCTACACAACTACAGCAACATCAGCCGTTGTACATGGTCACTCACCGTCAAGTGAAGTAGCGGGCGATGAGCTGCTGACGCTCATTCACTGCTTCCTCCTTTCCACTGTCCTCATCACTGGACACGGCTTGGTCTGAAGGCGGGGGCCCTGGCTGATCACCGTCATCCACTATCAGGGGGACCTGCCTGCGAATCGCGAGATTGTTCAGCATGCAGCATGCCACAACTATCTGGCACACCTTCTGTGGGTAGTATATCAGTGCACACCCGGTGCGGTCCAGGCATCTGAATCTGGACTTCAGGAGTCCAAAAGTCCGCTCCACCACACGTCTAGTCCTCCCATGTGCCTCATTGTATCTGACATCAGCTGGTGTCCTAGGATTACATAGTGGGCTCACAAAGCGATACCAAAGGGGATGATGGACGGAGCGTTAGAGCAAATCAAACACTCACCCCCAGTCAACTGATCTGGGTTTAATCCATCATCATTCTTTAGCTCACTCCACCACCCCAGTTCAGACATGGCCATATGCAAATCAGTCTGACCCTGTGCCTCATGGGAACAGTCCAGCCCGAACTACCAAGCCATGACTTCCCTGGACCGGAAACAAGCATCCTGGGACCGGTTTCGGTTTCAAAACCCTCATCAGCCAGGCTATCTTGAATCCAGTGGCAAAGTGAGCAAGGGACCCACGTCTGGGCATACCCTGCCAACTTAGGGTGAACAAAGCGATACCAAAGGGGATGATGGACGGAGCTTTAGAGCAAATCAAACACTCAACCCCAGTCAACTGATCTGGGTTTAATCCATCATCATTCTTTAGCTCACTCCACCACCCCAGTTCAGACATGGCCATAAGCAAATCAGTCTGACCCTGTGTCTCATGGGAACAGTCCAGCCCGAACTACCAAGCCATGTCTTCCCTGGACCGGAAACAAGCATCCTGGGACCGGTTTCGGGTTCAAAACCCTCATCAGCCAGGCTATCTTGAATCCAGTGGCAAAGTGAGCAAGGGACCCACGTCTGGGCATACCCTGCCAAATTAGGGCGAACAAAGCGATACCAAAGGGGATGATGGACGGAGCGTTAGAGCAAATCAAACACTTACCCCCAGTCAACTGATCTGGGTTTAATCCATCATCATTCTTTAGCTCACTCCACCACCCCAGTTCAGACATGGCCATATGCAAATCAGTCTGACCCTGTGCCTCATGGGAACAGTCCAGCCCGAACTACCAAGCCATGTCTTCCCTGGACCGGAAACAAGCAGCCTGGGACCAGTTTCGGGTTCAAAATCCTCATCTGCCAGGCTATCTTGAATCCAGTGGCAAAGTGAGCAAGGGACCCACGTCTGGGCATACCCTGCCAACTTAGGGCGAACAAAGCGATACCAAAGGGGATGATGGACGGAGCGTTAAAGCAAATCAAACACTCACCCCCAGTCAACTGATCTGGGTTTAATCCATCATCATTCTTTGGCTCACTCCACCACCCCAGTTCAGACATGGCCATATGCAAATCAGTCTGACCCTGTGCCTCATGGGAACAGTCCAGCCCGAACTACCAAGCCATGTCTTCCCTGGACCGGAAACAAGCAACCTGGGACCGGTTTCGGGTTCAAAACCCTCATCAGCCAGGCTATCTTGAATCCAGTGGCAAAGTGAGCAAGGGACCCACGTCTGGGCATACCCTGCCAACTTAGGCCGAACAAAGCGATACCAAAGGGGATGATGGACGGAGCGTTAGAGCAAATCAAACACTCACCCCCAGTCAACTGATCTGGACTTAATCCATCATCAGTCTTTAGCTCACTCCACCACCATAGTTCAGACATGGCCATATGCAAATCAGTCTGACCCTGTGCCTCATGGGAACAGTCCAGCCCGAACTACCAAGCCATGTCTTCCCTGGACCGGAAACAAGGATCCTGGGACCGGTTTCGGGTTCAAAACCCTCATCAGCCAGGCTATCTTGAATGCAGTGGCAAAGTGAGCAAGGGACCCACGTCTGGGCATACCCTGCCAACTTAGGGCGAACAAAGCAATACCAAAGGGGAAGATGGACGGAGCGTTAGAGCAAATCAAACACTCACCCCCAGTCAACTGATCTGGGTTTAATCCATCATCATTCTTTAGCTCACTCCACCACCCCAGTTCAGACATGGCCATATGCAAATCAGTCTGACCCTGTGCCTCATGGGAACAGTCCAGCCCGAACTACCAAGCCATGTCTTCCCTGGACCGGAAACAAGCATCCTGGGACCGGTTTCGGGTTCAAAACCCTCATCAGACAGGCTATCTTGAATCCAGTGGCAAAGTGAGCAAGGGACCCACGTCTGGGCATACCCTGCCAACTTAGGGCGAACAAAGCGATACCAAAGGGGATGATGGACGGAGCATTAGAGCAAATCAAACACTCACCCCCAGTCAACTGATCTGGGTTTAATCCATCATCATTCTTTAGCTCACTCCACCACCCCAGTTCAGACATGGCCATATGCAAATCAGTCTGACCCTGTGCCTCATGGGAACAGTCCAGCCCGAACTACCAAGCCATGTCTTCACTGGACCGGAAACAAGCATCCTGGGACCGGTTTCGGGTTCAAAACGCTCATCAGCCAGGCTATCTTGAATCCAGTGGCAAAGTGAGCAAGGGACCCACGTCTGGGCATACCCTGCCAACTTAGGGCGAACAAAGCGATACCAAAGGGGATGATGGAAGGAGCGTTAGAGCAAATCAAACACTCACCCCCAGTCAACTGATCTGGGTTTAATCCATCATCATTCTTTAGCTCACTCCACCACCCCAGTTCAGACATGGCCATATGCAAATCAGTCTGACCCTGTGCCTCATGGGAACAGTCCAGCCCAAACTACCAAGCCATGTCTTCCCTGGACCGGAAACAAGCATCCTGGGACCGGTTTCGGGTTCAAAACCCACATCAGCCAGGCTATCTTGAATCCAGTGGCAAAGTGAGCAAGGGACCCACGTCTGGGCATACCCTGCCAACTTGGGGCGAACAAAGCGATACCAAAGGGGATGATGGACGGAGCGTTAGAGCAAATCAAACACTCACCCCCAGTCAACTGATCTGGGTTTAATCCATCATCATTCTTTAGCTCACTCCACCACCCCAGTTCAGACATAGCCATATGCAAATCAGTCTGACCCTGTGCCTCATGGGAACAGTCCAGCCCGAACTACCAAGCCATGTCTTCCCTAGACCGGAAACAAGCATCCTGGGACCGGTTTTGGGTTCAAAACCCTCATCAGCCAGGCTATCTTGAATCCAGTGGCAAAGTGAGCAAGGGACCCACGTCTGGGCATACCCTGCCAACTTAGGGCGAACAAAGCGATACCAAAGGGGATGATGGACGGAGCGTTAGAGCAAATCAAACACTCACCCCCAGTCAACTGATCTGGGTTTAATCCATCATCATTCTTTAGCTCACTCCACCACCCCAGTTCAGACATGGCCATATGCAAATCAGTCTGACCCTGTGCCTCATGGGAACAGTCCAGCCCGAACTACCAAGCCATGTCTTCACTGGACCGGAAACAAGCATCCTGGGACCGGTTTCGGGTTCAAAACCCTCATCAGCCAGGCTATCTTGAATCCAGTGGCAAAGTGAGCAAGGGACCCACGTCTGGGCATACCCTGCCAACTTAGGGCGAACAAAGCGATACCAAAGGGGATGATGGACGGAGCGTTAGAGCAAATCAAACACTGACCCCCAGTCAACTGATCTGGGTTTAATCCATCATCATTCTTTAGCTTCCTCCACCACCCCAGTTCAGACATGGCCATATGCAAATCAGTCTGACCCTGTGCCTCATGGGAACAGTCCAGCCCGCACTACCAAGCCATGTCTTCCCTGGACTGGAAACAAGCATCCTGGGACCGGTTTCGGGTTCAAAACCCTCATCAGCCAGGCTATCTTGAATCCAGTGGCAAAGTGAGCAAGGGACCCACGTCTGGGCATACCCTGCCAACTTAGGGCGAACAAAGCGATACCAAAGGGGATGATGGACGGAGCGTTAGAGCAAATCAAACACTCACCCCCAGTCAACTGATCTGGGTTTAATCCATCATCATTCTTCAGCTCACTCCACCACCCCAGTTCAGACACAGCCATATGCAAATCAGTCTGACCCTGTGCCTCATGGGAACAGTCCAGCCCGAACTACCAAGCCATGTCTTCCCTAGACCGGAAACAAGCATCCTGGGACCGGTTTCGGGTTCAAAACCCTCATCAGCCAGGCTATCTTGAATCCAGTGGCAAAGTGAGCAAGGGACCCACGTCTGGGCATACCCTGCCAACTTAGGGCGAACAAAGCGATACCAAAGGGGATGATGGACGGAGCGTTAGAGCAAATCAAACACTCACCCCCAGTCAACTGATCTGGGTTTAATCCATCATCATTCTTTAGCTCACTCCACCACCCCAGTTCAGACATGGCCATATGCAAATCAGTCTGACCCTGTGCCTCATGGGAACAGTCCAGCCCGAACTACCAAGCCATGTCTTCCCTGGACCGGAAACAAGCATCCTGGGACCGGTTTCGGGTTCAAAACGCTCATCAGCCAGGCTATCTTGAATCCAGTGGCAAAGTGAGCAAGGGACCCACGTCTGGGCATACCCTGCCAACTTAGGGCGAACAAAGCGATACCAAAGGGGATGATGGAAGGAGCGTTAGAGCAAATCAAACACTCACCCCCAGTCAACTGATCTGGGTTTAATCCATCATCATTCTTTAGCTCACTCCACCACCCCAGTTCAGACATAGCCATATGCAAATCAGTCTGACCCTGTGCCTCATGGGAACAGTCCAGCCCGAACTACCAAGCCATGTCTTCCCTAGACCGGAAACAAGCATCCTGGGACCGGTTTTGGGTTCAAAACCCTCATCAGCCAGGCTATCTTGAATCCAGTGGCAAAGTGAGCAAGGGACCCACGTCTGGGCATACCCTGCCAACTTAGGGCGAACAAAGCGATACCAAAGGGGATGATGGACGGAGCGTTAGAGCAAATCAAACACTCACCCCCAGTCAACTGATCTGGGTTTAATCCATCATCATTCTTTA
Source organism: Calotriton arnoldi (assembly GCA_963921515.1). Lineage (NCBI taxonomy): Eukaryota > Metazoa > Chordata > Amphibia > Caudata > Salamandridae > Calotriton > Calotriton arnoldi. Next base: position 1,134,444 of record CAWUFW010001951.1, read on the forward strand.
GCTCACTCCACCACCCCAGTTCAGACATGGCCATATGCAAATCAGTCTGACCCTGTGCCTCATGGGAACAGTCCAGCCCGAACTACCAAGCCATGTCTTCCCTGGACCAGAAACAAGCATCCTGGGACCGGTTTCGGGTTCAAAACCCTCATCAGCCAGGCTATCTTGAATCCAGTGGCAAAGTGAGCAAGGGACCCACGTCTGGGCATACCCTGCCAACTTAGGGCGAACAAAGCGATACCAAAGGGGATGATGGACGGAGCGTTAGAGCAAATCAAACACTGACCCCCAGTCAACTGATCTGGGTTTAATCCATCATCATTCTTTAGCTCACTCCACCACCCCAGTTCAGACATGGCCATATGCAAATCAGTCTGACCCTGTGCCTCATGGGAACAGTCCAGCCCGCACTACCAAGCCATGTCTTCCCTGGACTGGAAACAAGCATCCTGGGACCGGTTTCGGGTTCAAAACCCTCATCAGCCAGGCTATCTTGAATCCAGTGGCAAAGTGAGCAAGGGACCCACGTCTGGGCATACCCTGCCAACTTAGGGCGAACAAAGCGATACCAAAGGGGATGATGGACGGAGCGTTAGAGCAAATCAAACACTCACCCCAGTCAACTGATCTGGGTTTAATCCATCATCATTCTTTAGCTCACTCCACCACCCCAGTTCAGACACAGCCATATGCAAATCAGTCTGACCCTGTGCCTCATGGGAACAGTCCAGCCCGAACTACCAAGCCATGTCTTCCCTAGACCGGAAACAAGCATCCTGAGACCGGTTTCGGGTTCCAAACCCTCATCAGCCAGGCTATCTTGAATCCAGTGGCAAAGTGAGCAAGGGACCCACGTCTGGGCATACCCTGCCAACTTAGGGCGAACAAAGCGATACCAAAGGGGATGATGGACGGAGCGTTAGAGCAAATCAAACACTCACCCCCAGTCAACTGATCTGGGTTTAATCCATCATCATTCTTTAGCTCACTCCACCACCCCAGTTCAGACACAGCCATATGCAAATCAGTCTGACCCTGTGCCTCATGGGAACAGTCCAGCCCGAACTACCAAGCCATGTCTTCCCTAGACCGGAAACAAGCATCCTGGGACCGGTTTCGGGTTCAAAACCCTCATCAGCCAGGCTATCTTGAATCCAGTGGCAAAGTGAGCAAGGGACCCACGTCTGGGCATACCCCTGCCAACTTAGGGCGAACAAAGCGATACCAAAGGGGATGATGGACGGAGCGTTAGAGCAAATCAAACACTCACCCCCAGTCAACTGATCTGGGTTTAATCCATCATCATTCTTTAGCTCACTCCACCACCCCAGTTCAGACATGGCCATATGCAAATCAGTCTGACCCTGTGCCTCATGGGAACAGTCCAGCCCGAACTACCAAGCCATGTCTTCCCTGGACCGGAAACAAGCATCCTGGGACCGGTTTCGGGTTCAAAACCCTCATCAGCCAGGCTATCTTGAATCCAGTGGCAAAGTGAGCAAGGGACCCACGTCTGGGCATACCCTGCCAACTTAGGGCGAACAAAGCGATACCAAAGGGGATGATGGACGGAGCGTTAGAGCAAATCAAACACTGACCCCCAGTCAACTGATCTGGGTTTAATCCATCATCATTCTTTAGCTCACTCCACCACCCCAGTTCAGACATGGCCATATGCAAATCAGTCTGACCCAGTGCCTCATGGGAACAGTCCAGCCCGCACTACCAAGCCATGTCTTCCCTGGACTGGAAACAAGCATCCTGGGACCGGTTTCGGGTTCAAAACCCTCATCAGCCAGGCTATCTTGAATCCAGTGGCAAAGTGAGCAAGGGACCCACGTCTGGGCATACCCTGCCAACTTAGGGCGAATAAAGCGATACCAAAGGGGATGATGGACGGAGCGTTAGAGCAAATCAAACACTCAGCCCCAGTCAACTGATCTGGGTTTAATCTATCATCCTTCTTTAGCTCACTCCACCACCCCAGTTCAGACATGGCCATATGCAAATCAGTCTGACCCTGTGCCTCATGGGAACAGTCCAGCCCGAACTACCAAGCCATGTCTTCCCTGGACCGGAAACAAGCATCCTGGGACCGGTTTCGGGTTCAAAACCCTCATCAGCCAGGCTATCTTGAATCCAGTGGCAAAGTGAGCAAGGGACCCACGTCTGGGCATACCCTGCCAACTTAGGGCGAACAAGCGATACCAAAGGGGATGATGGACGGAGCGTTAGAGCAAATCAAACACTCACCCCCAGTCAACTGATCTGGGTTTAATCCATCATCATTCTTTAGCTCACTCCACCACCCCAGTTCAGACATGGCCATGTTTCCGGTCCAGGGAAGACATGGCTTGGCAGTTCGGGCTGGACTGTTCCCATGAGGCACAGGGTCAGACTGATTTGCATATGGCCATGTCTGAACTGGGGTGGCGGAGTGAGCTAAAGAATGATGATGGATTAAACCCAGATCAGTTGACTGGGGAGAGTGCTTGCAATGTTCAACACTCCGTCCATCATCCCCTTTGGTTTTGCTATGTTCGCCCTAAGTTGGCAGGGTATGCCCAGACGTGGGTCCCTTGCTCACTTTGCCACTGGATTCAAGATAGCCTGGCTGATGATGGCTGTAAGCCAGAAACCGGTCCCAGGATGCTTGTTTCCGGTCCAGGGAAGACATGGCTTGGCAGTTCGGGCTGGACTGTTCCCATGAGGCACAGGGTCAGACTGATTTGCATATGGCCATGTCTGAACTGGGGTGGCGGAGTGAGCTAAGAATGATGATGGATTAAACCCAGATCAGTTGACTGGGGTGAGTGCTTGCAATGTTCAACACTCCGTCCATCATCCCCTTTGGTTTTGCTATGTTCGCCCTAAGTTGGCAGGGTATGCCCAGACGTGGGTCCCTTGCTCACTTTGCCACTGGATTCAAGATAGCCTGGCTGATGATGGCTGTAAGCCAGAAACCGGTCCCAGGATGCTTGTTTCCGGTCCAGGGAAGACATGGCTTGGCAGTTCGGGCTGGACTGTTCCCATGAGGCACAGGGTCAGATTGATTTGCATATGGCCATGTCTGAACTGGGGTGCGGAGTGAGCTAAAGAATGATGATGGATTAAACCCAGATCAGTTGACTGGGGATGAGTGCTTGCAATGTTCAACACTCCGTCCATCATCCCCTTTGGTTTTGCTACGTAGTGGGCTCAGCAGCCAAGGCCCGTTAGGATATGCAGAGTCACCTGGTTGTGAGAAACACAGAGAATCGTTGCAATTCCAACAGGATACAAGACAGCATGTCACACCCAGCACGCTACATGAGTATGCATACTCACCAACAATCCATGCACGGTCCGGTTGAAGATTGGACATCATTCGTGGGAGGATGCTGTGGCGCATGATGTGCGAGTCATGGGCGGATCCGGGAAACTTCGCACACACGTGTGTGATAATCATGTCCGCCAGGCACACCACTTGCACATTCAGGGAGTGGAAATGTTTCCGGTTCCTATAGATATGCTCCATGGCCTGTGGTGCAACAAGGCCAACATGGGTGCAATCAATTGCACCAACAACGTGGGGATGCGTCCAAGGGCATAGAAAGCACCCTTCACTGCCGCCAAATCACGAGCCCTGGGGAATCGGATGTACCGGTTCCTGTAGAGCATCATAGCTGACAGGACATCCCGTAGCACCATGCTGAACATGGGCTGGGACATCCCACCTCCACTGCCCACCGTGTGTTGGAAAGATCCGGTTGCGAAAAAATGCAGTGCAGCCATCGCCTTAGCCGTGGGGGTGAATGCTGTAGGATACACCCTGCGAGGATGAAGGTGGGGTTCCAACATTGCACATAGGTGATGCAGGGTGGGTCGGTCCAGATGGAATTTCCGTCTAACCTCCTCATCCTCCATGTCTGCCAGCAATTGGTAGGGGCGATGTATGTTTGGTCTCCTCCTAGGACAGATGGAAGTGGACACATGTCAATGCAACACACCACATGCCATTTTCACATACACAAAACTAAAATTACTGACAAAGCAATAGAATCACAGAACAGCTGACAAGTAGGGACAGCACAGCTACAATACTCTTACACAGGTCCCCTTACCAATAGCAATGACCACTGACACAAACCATTGCTATGAGCATGCACATGGGGATTTAGGCCATAATAGCTTGAAAGGCATGATGATGATTACAGACTGCATATGTGGGAAGCGGCAACACCACGGCAATATACCTAGCTGCTGTGCCTGACACAGCTTCCGAGGCTGGGTGAGTATGGCACACACCAACAACACAATGTACACAGGCTGAGCGGCCCAAACAAGTGGGTCCTGTTGCACAACGGGATATGAGACAGTCAATGATGTCCCTAGTTCACCCAATGTACAGCACTGTACGTATCACACCTCCAACACACATTGACAGGTGTACACATTGACAACTCCATGACAACACAGCTGTGTGAATGCAAATACACATCACAAGTGACACGTAACGTTGCACGTGCCAAGTGGGAGATGTACATTGAGAAATATGGCATGTGTGTGCATTTGCACATCCCATGCTCCCATGCTAATGTGTACATGATGATGTGCCAACAGACATGTGGAGGCTGAGCACTGTCCGTCAATGCCTATGCACACAGCATGAAGTGGCCCTATCTAGTGTGGACATGCCCCACACACAAATCATGGCCACACCTGCAAATGCATGGCGCACATTAAACTGTGGATTCCACATGGCACCAGCGGACTGTACCCGCCATGGACCAGGCCCTTGAGGCCAACTCTAATGGCCCTCGCGGTTGCATCCTGCGTGTTCGACTATAGAGGTAAGCGTACCGGGACAGCTCGGAGCAGGCCATTGGGTGCATTTGAAGTAGGCAGACATGGTACACCAATTGCAGCAGCTTGGACCCACTGAAACAGCCCCAGGGGGCTATATGAGTGTGGGAGGGAGACCGGCATTACCACAGCTTCCAGGGACTGCTGCCTGGCATCCCTTAACAACACCTGCTGCTGCTGCCACCTGTCCACCTTCATGTCGATGACTCTGAAGATATGTCCAGGTCCACTCACCAGCGAGGAGCTGGAGATCCTGGATTCCGAGCTCCACGCACACTGCCCAAGGCTATTTCTTGCAAAAGTTGTGTGTGTAAGACAACTACAGTGTGTGTGGGAGTGCATGTGGGGGACACACATGCCGTTGATCCGCAGCACTATGAGTCAGAGCCTGTGGGGTTCCAACATGCACTGCTTACCATGCTTACTACAGGTGGAAGGGGTATGTAGGCTCTCTGGCGCTTTCCCATGCATGTCCCTCCCGAGTGGTGGTACATGGTATTTTCATGTCAGACATCCAGTGACGCAGCCACTTGGCAATGCAGGACTCAGGGCAGTTATTGCATGTGTGAATGGCTGGCTGGGTCCCTGCTGGCCTTCTCAGTCTCAGCAGACCTGGGCTGCACATTGACCGCCCAATCCTAGAAGGAAATAACACTAACTGTACAGTGGGTTACATGTGTCTTTTGTTCACAACTCTCCGGAAATGCGCAAACTCAGCCCTGTCGATTGAACACTCCAGGCCTTGTGATAGGGATGTGTGTGAGAGATAGTGGCACTGAATGTGACCTCCATTGCGGGGTGAGCCATTCACAGGGCGAGTACGTTGAGGGCTGCGCAGTGTTGGACACAGTGAGTCCACCCACAAAGATGTGTTGCCTTGTCATCTATGTGTTGGTCTACCTGACAATGGACAGTAGATGTGGGCAGACTACACATTGCTCAATGTGCTGGCATCCTGCATGTGAATGGGATGGACAGGTACTGTGTACACACTCCCACCAGCATGCATTCACGTGTGGTGTACACATGCTGTCATGCCATGTCCGATTACTTCTTGGCTCTGTTACACATCTCTGAGTATTTTGGATGGGTCAGCATCATGCCACTGTGATTGGTGGATGTGGGTGATGATGAGAGGTGTATGAGTGATATTTCAACCCTCTTGTGTACCATCCCTGCAGTTGGAATTCCTCCAGCCCAAGGCCTTGTGACGAGCCATTGCATCCAAGTTGATGCCTCTGTGTATGTGTAACCGACAGTGCAGCCAATTCCACAAAGGGTGTGACGTCGTCTGCCGGATGAGCGACTACATGGCGGAGACGAATCGGGGGACGCCCCCTCGTATTGTCAGGTTAGCACGGCGCTGCATTTCACCACTAATGGTCTGCATCTTGACAGTCACACAGCCTGTGCCGGATGCACGTTTGTAGGGGCATCAGCAGCAAGCAAGTGTACAGTATTGTGGGATGGTGTCTTTTGCTGTGAGAGGCAGCATGTGTCCACAGCCTACCCATAATCTGGGTAATGTGATGTCTGTTGTGTGATGCAGTGGTTTGTAAGTGTACTCTGTGCTGGGTGCATCTGACATGCATATGCGATTCCTGAGGGTCAAGATGTAATTTGAGCACTCTGCATTGTCAATGCATTCAGAGTCGTAGCCCTCAGGAACAACCTGTAGTAGGCTGGAGTGGCAATTCACATGTATGTTTGAGGCACTGTGCCTACTCTGATTTCGTTTGGACATATGTGTGCGATGCCTCACCTCATATACCTGGTACTTACACATCCGGCACACTGTGCAACAGTAGTTGTGCTCGTGCAAACAACAGGTGGATGGCATGGGCTCATGACCATTGTGGACTGTCATGTTGCAGTCTGTGTGAGTGGTGTCCGATTCTGCTCCATGCAGGTATGTCCTTGGCCTAATTACGTAGTGGTCATCCTTGCCACCATCAGGACAGTGGGTGTGCACACAGCGATTTGTGGCTATGGTCGCAGGGTGACACAGGCTGGGTGTTGTGCTATGTGCACAACACATGTGCCACTTATTTGCGGTTTCATTTACTGTACGCCAGCCATTACGTGTTGATTGTGGTGGCTGAACACAATTGCACAGGTATCGTGCAACATGTGGATTTGAGAATGTTCTGTGCTGCTTCCCTTGCACATGTCTAAATAATTGATGCCAAATGAGTGAGGCCACCTCGCTCTCTCTCATGTAGCATCTCCCGTGGGTGCTGAGGATCAGGGGACGGTCAACAGTGGTGAGGCATCCGATGAAGCAGCTGCACAGGAGCTGAGTGAGACAGATGTGACCAGCGCCTCAGAGGGGCCAGACGTGTGCTGGATGAATCACAGGCCGAGACGCCAATTTCTGCGTCATCTGAGGACAGAGGTGATGCATCCATGTGTGCTAGCACAGGGTACGTGGACTCTGGCTCCTCTTCAGCCACGCGGAGGCCAATGCCCGCCCTCCCATCTACTTCCACTGGTGCAACACGTGTCGGCACAAGGATGAAGGATAGAGTGTCCTTCACACCAGGCACAGCTGCCCCTGCACATGTGACCCCTGCTTCTCTCAGTGCTGGGTCTGTTGAGCTTGTGCGGCATCTCTGCATGGGGCAGACAGCTCCCCTCAATGACTTCATTGCCCATGACATCATCTTGCCACAGGTGACATAGTTCATGGAGGGCCTACATGTACGCGTGGGTGGGCTACACCAGACTGTCCAATGGTTGTCCTCCCCAGTCAAGGTGGGCCTTCAACTGGGCCAATCTCAGGCTGACAAATTCCTGACCCTTTCTCCACCCCCCTGGAAAGTGGCACATCTGACAACAGCAGGGCACGAGTCCTAAGAAAGAGAAGTGGGGGGACGCTGACGTCACGACAGGAAGTGACATCAGGAAAGGTGGCTTGCACCGTCAGACTCATTGCCTCCCCTCGCCCACCCCTTATATGCGATTGCATCAGAGAAGCCAGCGCGTGCACCAGCAGCTCCGATCTCGCCCCAGAGAGGCCAAAGAGTGAATGTGTGGCTCCATTTGCTCCAGTTATCGAGCTCGCGGGAAAAAAGTGGGGGACGCCGACCACCCGCGTGGTACCCCAACTCGAGCCCTGGTGTGCAGGCAAAGTGTCCTATTGGCTTTGCGATATGTGTGAGTTGCATGACACTCATTGGCAGGGGATGACTCGGAGGCCCGTCACCCTGAGGCCCATGTCTCACTCCATGGGTCCCTTGTCAATGGCAGCGGATGTAATGACTATGCGCGCCGGGGTGGGTCTACCTTTCGTCTGGGATTGTGTTTGCGGCCTGGCCCGCTAGGCCAGCTACAGCCTCTGTGTGTTGCATGTGGTGTATCCGGACTCCGGAGGCTGTCATGCATTGTCACTGTTGTCCAGAGCTCGAGTCGGGGTACCACGCGGGTGGACGGCGTCCCCCCACTTATTTTCCCGCAAGCTCAATAACTGGAGCAAATGGAGCCACACATTCACTCTTTGGCCTCTCTGGGGCGAGATCGGAGCTGCTGGTGCACGCGCTGGCTTCTCTGTTGCAATCGCATCTAAGGGGTGGGCGAAGGGAGGCAATGAGTCTGATGGTGCAAGCCACCTTTTGTGACATCACTTCCTGTCGTGACGTCTGCGTCCCCCCACTTCTTATTTAGGACTTGTGCCATGCTGCACACTGAGAATGTGTGGCCTGCGAGATGTGACCAGGAGAAGGGCGCCATGACCTCCCACCCACCAAGCTCCACTGCCATCCCGTGCCCTGGGTAGCCTGTGCAGGTGGACAATGTAGGGGGTACACCTGGAGGACAGGGGATGTAAGTGCCTTGGCAAGGGCCTGGCAGATGCACAGCAGTATCCAGCATGTCCCCAGAGGGAGGGCTAACGTCTACACCTGATGCAGCATTGATCGTGTGCCCGCCTGTTGTGCCCACACGAGTTCACATTCATCCCCAGACAGGTAGGCTTTCCAAATACCCAACACAGTGGAAATCTACCCCTCCGGAATCCTCCCCACACAGTCTGTTTCAACACTGCATGAGTGCACCTACCCGTGCCACCCACCCACCTGGGCCAAGCAGCCCTCCCGCTTCACATGCCACATGTGTGTCTTCCACAGTTGTGCTTCTCTCTCAGGGCGGACCTCCAACTGTCCCGTAGCACACAGACAGCACCGAGTCGGACTGGCATCCTGTTTGAATGGTAGGCACCCTCACACAACTACCTGTGACACAGTGGTGGCTGTAATCGCTATTGTGACTGCCATGGCAGTGTTGCTGGCCATGGCAGGGTACACTCACACACATTGCATACGCAGCTTTCGTGTCACTACTCTGCACATCGGACTGGCCACTGTCCCTGGTGTTGATCAATATTGCCGCCTGTCTATGTAATCTGTGACTGGATGCTGTTGTTCCTGTAGTCGGTTGTGTCTGTGTAGTTGCTGATTGCAGTTGTTGCTGTGTGTACATAGTTAAGTGAGGCACATGCCGTGTATGGTACCTCAACAATTGCAATGTCTGGTCTCACATTCCAATGTGTTTTACACGTGGCAGGGACTTCACTTCTTTCAGACTCTGCTACTTGTGTGTGTGATGAAGAAGTATTTTTGTGACACGGATTGTCTGCATGTATTTGGTGGTATTTCTGGGAAAATGTATACGTGTCATGTTTGCGTGCAAGCAAAGCACAGGGTGTGAGTCTAGCCACAGGATGACAGGTAGCATGTGCAGAGTATGCGGGTATGTGTGAGCTTACTTTCTGTGTGGCCAGCAGTGTAGGTGTATGTTAATCTTGTGATGAACATTGAGCCTGGGCACATGGCTTACTTTCAATGTGTGCATTTGGGAGGTGTAGGTGTGTGTGGTGTGAAGGGTGTGACTTTGGGGTAGTGTTGGTGTGTGTGTGTGTGCGCTCTGCCAATGTCGACTACACACATGTGTTACCCAGGCCCATGGTGGGTGTTTGTATCCGTGTTCAGGTCTGTGAATGTGATCACATGTGTGTATTGTATGTTGCACAGTGTGCAGTGTGTGGGTGTGTCCTTGCAGTTCAGGATGACTCCTACTTGATATGTTTTGGACATTGTGTGTCTGCAGGGTGTGTGACTGTCAAGATTGTGCCTTGTTTAATTGAGCATGTATGTGAATTTCTGCAGTTCGTACTCACTGTGCAGACCTGCCCACCCACACTGATATCGTGTGTGTGTTTTGTCATGCATTGCTGTAGCATGCTTCTTGCGTGGCTCCTACTTTTGCTTGATGAGTCTGATGTCAGACTGTGAAGGTAATTATACACATATGTAGGACTGGGCTTTGTAGTGACCAGGCCGTCAGTGTTAATGTGATGATCTGTTGGGCCACGTCAGAGTCTGACAAGCCAAGGCCCACGACCTGTAGTATTTCACTAGGTCCACTGTGGTGGCATCTCATATGCATTGACATCCAATGACACTAGACTACATGGTCATCTCACGACTCTCGTGTACTTCACACACTCTCATCCTCTCTCATTCGTACTTGTCTTCGATAAATACTTCTACAGAGTCACATATTTGCTTCAAGGCATGTATTTGGACTTACTTCCTCTGTGATGCAGTATAGTGGACACTACTGGCAGCAAAATGCATGTGGAGGATATACTTAGCATGATGGTGACCTTGCCAGGTAGGTCGCTCCCCCACCACACAGCTCCGCCTGTGTTGTCCGCCCGCTGCTGCTGCTGGTAAGATCGCCCTTCCGCCTGTGGCCTCGGTGCCCGTATTTCTTTGCTTGTCTCCCCATTTTCCTTTCTGTGCCCTCGCTGCCCCATTTGCGTTGTGCCTGTATTTTTGTCTGTTTTCTCCCCCATTTTCCTTTCTGTGCCCCCCGCTGCCCCATTTGCGTTGTGCCTGTATTTTTGTCTGTTTTCTCCCCATTTTCCTTTCTGTGCCCCTCGCTGCCCCATTTGCGTTGTGCCTGTATTTTTGTCTGTTTTCTCCCCCATTTTCCTTTCTGTGCCCCTCGCTGCCCCATTTGCGTTGTGCCTGTATTTTTGTCTGTTTTCTCCCCCATTTTCCTTTCTGTGCCCCTCGCTGCCCCATTTGCGTTGTGCCTGTATTTTTGTCTGTTTTCTCCCCCATTTTCCTTTCTGTGCCCCTCGCTGCCCCATTTGCGTTGTGCCTGTATTTTTGTCTGTTTTCTCCCCCCATTTTCCTTTCTGTGCCCCTCGCTGCCCCATTTGCGTTGTGCCTGTATTTTTGTCTGTTTTCTCCCCCATTTTCCTTTCTGTGCCCCTCGCTGCCCCATTTGCGTTGTGCCTGTATTTTTGTCTGTTTTCTCCCCCATTTTCCTTTCTGTGCCCCTCGCTGCCCCATTTGCGTTGTGCCTGTATTTTTGTCTGTTTTCTCTCCCCATTTTCCTTTTGTGCCCCCGCTGCCTCTCGCCATTCCCGCCGCTGCGTCCCCTGCAGCCCCGCCCCCCTGACTGCCCATTCGCTGCCCCTGCCTCCCGCCTCCCAGCTGCTCCTCCCTCCCACCTCCCCATAAATGGCGGCCGCTGCGCGGCCGCGCAGCGGGCGTGCCGCTGGCGCGCCAAGGCGCGCCTAAGGAAGCCCGTCTGCGCCCGTCCGCGCCTGGACCGCGCCCAGCGCCAAACCCCCTGGCCCCCGCAGCAGCCAACCCACCCACCGGACTTACGACACCGCCACCCTCAACGCACTCAACACCGGCCGTATCCCCGGCTGCCACCGTGCCACCCCAGGTCGCACCCACGGACCCTTCGCCTGCCAATCCTGCAAGTTCTCCTGCCTCCGGACCTGCACCGCACCCGCCAAGCCAAGCACCAGCAGCAACCACCTGAAGTGCATCCTGCTCAACACCCGCTCCATCCACAGACACGCCGTGGAACTCTGGAACCTGCTCGACTCCACATCACCAGACGTCGCTTTCCTCACGGAAACATGGATGAACGCCTCCTCAGCGCCCGACATCGCCATCGCCATCCCGGACGGATACAAGATCACCCGAAGGGACCGCGGCAACCAGACCGGAGGAGGCATCGCCATCGTCCACAAGAACACCATCCGCATCACGACCAACTCCGACGACACCTTCACAGCCGGCGAACACCTGCACTTCCAGATACACACCGACCCCAAGACCACCCTCAGAGGCACCCTCATCTACAGACCCCCAGGACCATGCACACAATTCAGCGAAGACATCGCCGACCTCATCAGCCCGCACGCCCTCCCCTCGGCTGACTACATCCTCCTTGGGGACCTCAACTTCCACCTAGAGAACAACAACGATCGCAACACCACCACCCTGCTCGACAACCTCGCCAACCTCGGACTCAAGCAACTGGTGACCACCCCCACACACCACGCCGGCCACACGCTTGACCCCGTCTTCTCCTCCAGTAAGGACATCTCCTTCAGCCACACCACCGGACTCCACTGGACAGACCACAGCTGCGTCCACTTCAGCTTCAGCAGGACCACCACGCACCACCACACGCAACAGTTTCCGCGCAGAAGCTGGAACAAGATCACCACCGACCAACTCACCACATCCCTGAGCCAGAACCCTCCCGCCAGCTCAACGGAACCCCAACCAAGCCGCCAGCAACCTCACAAGATGGATCACCAACTGCGCAGACGACCTCGCCCCATTGAAGACCCCCCAGTCAGACACGGCAACAAGAAAGCATCCTGGTTCACCGACGAACTCAAGAAATCCAAGAAGAACTGCCGGGCCCTCGAGAAAGCATGGCGCAGAGACCCGACTGCAGACAACATGACCACCCTCAAGCACGCCACCCGAAAACACCACCAGCTGATCCACTCCACCAAGAAAACCGCATTCAAGGAACGACTGGACAACAACGCCCACAACAGCAAGGAACTCTTCATCATCGTCAAAGAGCTCTCGAACCCCAGCGCCGGAAACAACGACATCACTCCCTCGCAAGACCTCTGCAACTCGCTCGCCTCGTTCTTCCACAGCAAGATCGCAGACATACACAACAGTTTCAGCACACAGCCGACGTACCCTACGACCGTTCCAACGTCCCCCACCTCCACCCTCCGAGCCTGGACCCCGATCAACACCGAAGACACTATCCGCACGATGAACTCCATCCACTCCGGATCACCTACCGACCCCTGCCCTCACCACGTCTTCAACAAGGCCGACGCCGTCATCGCACCCCACCTCCGGGACATCATCAACACCTCCTTCGACACCGCCACCTTCCCAGAGAGCTGGAAGCACGCCGAACTCAGCGCCCTACTGAAGAAACCGTCAGCGGACCCCACCGACCTCAAAAACTACCGCCCCATCTCGCTCCTTCCTTTTCCTGCCAAAGTCATCGAGAAGACCGTCAACAGACAACTGGCCGCCTTCCTCGAGACGAATGGATCCCTTGACCACTCGCAGTCCGGCTTCCGGGCCAACCACAGCACCGAGACCGCCCTCATCGCAGCCACCGACGACATCCGAGCCCTGCTCAACAACGGGGAAACAGCGGCCCTCATCCTCCTGGACCTCTCCGCAGCGTTCGACACAGTCTGCCACCGCACCCTAGTGCAACGCCTGAACAACATCGGAATCCAAGAGAAGGCACTGGAGTGGATCATCTCCTTCCTCGCCGGAAGAACCCAGAGAGTCCGCCTCCCCCCGTTCAGTTCCGAGGCCACCGAAGTCATCTGCGGTGTACCACAAGGATCATCACTCAGCCCCACCCTCTTCAACGTCTACATGAGCCCCCTCGCAGCCATCGCACGCCAACACAACCTCAACATCATCTCCTACGCCGACGACACCCAGCTGATCCTCTCCCTCACCAACGACCCCACAACCGCCAGAACCAACCTACATGAAGGGATGAAGGACGTAGCCGAGTGGATGAGGAACAGCCGCCTGAAACTGAACTCAGATAAGACGGAAGTCCTCATCCTAGGATCATCACCCTCCACCTGGGACGACTCCTGGTGGCCCCCTGCCCTGGGCAACGCACCCAAACCAACAGACCACGCACGCAACCTGGGCTTCATCCTGGACTCCTCCCTCTCAATGACCCGACAAGTCAACGCCGTCTCCTCGTCTTGCTTCAACATCCTACGCATGCTGCGCAAGATCTTCCGGTGGATCCCCACCGAAACCAGGAAGAACGGTCACCCAGGCCCTCGTCACCAGCCGACTGGACTACGGCAACTCCTCTACGCCGGAACCACAGCCAAACTTCATAAAAGACTCCAACGCATCCAGAACGCTGCAGCTCGACTCATCCTGGACATCCCCCGACACAGCCACATCGCCAGACACCTGAGAGACCTGCACTGGCTCCCCGTCAGCAAGAGAATCACGTTCCGACTCCTCACCCACGCACACAAAGCCCTCCACAACCAAGGCCCCAGATACCTCAACGACCGTCTGACCTTCCTACACTCCCACCCGCCAGCTACGATCGACCAACCACGCCCTCGCCGCCGTCCCCCGCATCCGAAGAGCCACAACGGGAGGAAGATCCTTCTCCTACCTGGCTGCCAAGACGTGGAACTCCCTACCCATCCACCTCCGCCTTACCCAAGACCACCTCTCCTTCAGGAAGCAACTCAAGACCTGGCTGTTCGAACAGTAGCGGACCCCCCTCCCCAAAGCGCCTTGAGACCCTCCGGGTGAGTAGCGCGCTATACAAATGATTGATTGATTGATTGAAAAGGGGGTACAGGTATATGTGATTAGTTGTTGACTGTGGAATAAAGGCTTCAAAGTTACAACTGCCTTGCCCTTGCTATGCTAAAATACATTTGCTCATTACTGAAGAGCTCTAGACTTTGACACAGACAGTATTCATTTTGCCTACCAGACAGCTTGACATCATAGGCACAGTACATCTCAGTTCCATAGTTCAGGATTACTACAATAGTGACTCCGACACACCTGCGTCAGAGGTGACATCAGAGCATGGGCCTACATGCATGCAGCAGCGTCTCACAGGTTGTTGCTATGTGGTGGCTACTGAACATGACACAATAACTAGGGCCATGTTGTAGGGGGTTGCATTTGTTGTCCATGCAAAAGTCCTGGCACGGAAGTACAGACAGATGGTGAGGTGACAGTTCTCACGTAATACAGCAGACAGATAAGTGTGCACTGACAGGTGCATGTGTTCAGGTGCACAGAATACATATTATGGCATAGTTGTTCGTGCAGTATTGGCCATGTGGTTACTGTACACAAGTCCCATACCTCTGCCTCCCCCTGTTCATGCAGAGACACGGGATATGGTGAGGAACAGAGTGCATGTCCCGAAAATGTCCGATGTCATGGCAGTGGAGTTGATGGTAAGGTGTTTGTTGCAGATTGTATGGTATAGTTGTTGTACAGCTAACTGCCCACTCCGTGCGAAAGCCAAGCATAGGTACGGTGTTGGACATCAATGTTCAATTGGGGGTATTGAGTCGGGGACCGATGAATTGACAAGTTGTCAGGTATGCGATACCTTCCAGCAGGGCATCCATGGCATTGGTGGTAAACATGGATGCCATCCAATGAAGCGGATGGTGGCTAGCAACGTGTTCATCGTAAGTTGTCCCTTGTAGAAGCCTGATGGGACATGTTGGATGACATTCGATGAAACTGTGATCCAGAATACGTTGTGTGGAGGCACACTGGTCCCATTGCAGTGTGTGTCCGATTGCAGCCACATACGCCATGCCCCCATACACTGAACAGATCCTGTCGTGGGCGTCCAGGGGTGCAAACAAGTGTACCAAGTCCGCCTTTGGACATGCCGGGTTGGAGAGACATAAATCCACAGGACAGTGGAACGGACACCTCCGACAGTAGAAAACGGGGATGACGCAGCTGAACATTGCAATGCAGTAAGTTACTCAGTAACTTACGTTCAGCATAGCCAGATTTGCACAGCCCACTATCTGTAGCAAGCTCTCAATGTACAGCTTGCATCTGTCCGGCGTAGTTGGGAGGCAGTGGTGCAACAGCCATTTTGCTACAGGGTGATGTGATGGCGTGATCCGGCTGCCTGTGCAGTCAGCAGAGTGCAACCTCCGACGATGCTGGGAATTCTGGAATGGATGTACGGCGGCAGGACTTGGGTTATAGCTTGGGCGGAGGACACAGGCCCTCATCCCACATGCTTCAATGAATGGTCAAGGCCAGTGGTGTCTGACTCTTTCCAGATTACTTGCATTTGACCCATATGGAGGAGTGGTATAATTGTATTTTGTAGTTATTAACTTTCTTTCATGTTGGGCGCTATCTGCCAGTGGACGGTTTACTCTGCATGGCTCTGTTTGGCTTCTTGTTGGTACAATGGCTCCATTCTCCTGCATAAATTGTTGCAATGTGATTTCAGAGTAGGAATGGAAGGCCATTCAGTGCTATCTGCTCTCCCGTGTGTGGACGGGACACTGCGTTTCTGCTATACATTGGGGCTTCTGTGTGGGTGTAGTAATTGGAAACACCTGTTCTCAGGCAGCAGGGTTTTTCAATTTTGTACATTGCATGGCTTGATATTGCGAGCAGGATGGTATAGGTATTTTTGGATGAGACTGGCGTGCCTTTTACGGACAATGTCCATATTGTGCGCTGTTATATAGCAGCCGCCGTGTGCTTCTCCATTTTTTGCACACAAGGGTGTGTCCTATTTTGCCATCACATTACTCCCCTGTTCGGGACACTTGTGTGACATCAAGTTGACAACTGTGAGTTGTCGGTTGGGGACATGATTGATGCAGGAAGGCCACGTGACATGTGCCTTCAGGGTGGGGCTGGTGTGTGGGGTGTGTAGTTGTGACCCTGTGGTGTTTGTGTGCAGCCCATGCATGGCGCTGTCGTTGGCCTCTGCGTTGTGCGCATGTGTACCTGCGTCATCGCCGCTGCTCTGCGGTGCCGTGACGGGGACGTCACTTCCTGGTCCCGGGTAGTGGGTGCCCAGGATGTTGCGAGTTGTTTTATTTTGACAGGTGGGACATGTGTGGGTACAGTGGTGGATGTGTCCTGTCCACACAGGGGTGTCTGGGGGGCCATGTACAGTTTTTCCGCCTGCATTGTGTGCAGTGTTTGTGCCCTTGTTGTGTGTCTGCCTACCTGCGTCGTCGTGGCGCGTTCACTCCTAGGTGGTGCATCAGGTAGAGCATGGGGATGGCCTGGAGTGCAGGATTCATCTCTGTGTAGGCCGCCTTTTTCGTCTCCGTACTGAACAGTCGGGTTTCCGCCTTGGTATCTCGTGCGGTGTCTCTTTGCTGGTGAGGCTGTTTGGTTGTGGCATCGTAATTTGTACGCCGGGCGGTACGTCATTTCGTCGGACGGTGTGTCTCCATTGGCTCGCGCTGCTACGTAGACGGGCGCACTTTGATGGCGGGCGGCGTCGCAGGCTTACGGGCGGTGTTTGCCTGATTTTTCACATCCTAATTTTGCGGGCGTGTGGGCCGTTGCTGGCGGATGGTAACTAGCGGTTTTTGCCTCCGCCAGCACGGCGGTTGTGCTTCCGCCCGACATCGTAATGGGCCCCTTAGTTTCTAAAGAGTTTATATGTACATTCAAATAAAAAAGGAGGAGTATGTTAGTTTGTATTGCTAACGTTTTTATTTGCAAACCGATGAATTTTTTTTTTCACAATTAAATTGTTTTATTTAGTTTTGTTATACACTTTTTGACAATATTAAAAACATGATTCAGAAATTTTGATATTCAAAATTTATTATAAAGTATAATATATTTTTAACATATATTTTTCATGTACATTTGCAAAATTGAAAATATATTTTTACATACATATTTTTTAACAGTTTTGAAAAATGATAAATTTTCTGAAGTATAGTCATGTAATAGTAAAGTAAATATATTTTTAGTTCTTTAATTGTAAACACTTTGATTTGTATTATTTATCATTTTTTATGAGAAAAAGTAAACATTTTAGTACATTTCTTTTTACATTTTTGTAATAAATTGTATATAATTTTATTTTTGTTGTAAAATTATATATGTATGTTACAAATTTACTTTTTGTACATTTTTTAAATTATTTAGTATATTAAATATTATTATTATTAAGAAATTAATATTTAAAATATTAAATAATTTACTTTTTTTTTACAAATATATTTTTGTATCATATATTTTTTTATAAAACATTGTTATATTGGTTGCACATCTACAATAGTCTTATTGTAATTTAATATTTTGAAGGTGAGTACATGAAACAAACGCATTTTAATATATATTAAATATTATATATTTTGTTTTGTTGATATAATATTTAATATATATTTTACAATTTTTTGTAAATGTTTTGAACATTTGTAAAAACAATTACAATAAATAAAAATATACATTTAATTTTGGGGATTTTTTAAATTATTTCTCCATTCTTATCTATGCGAGTCAGTCTTTTTTTCATTTTTATTACGCAGCCATTTTTTTTTCCCTTTTTCTCAGTTTCCGGCTCTCTGTTTCGTTTTTAGGTCATTTTGCAAGACGGAACCTCGCGGTTGGGAGCTGTGTTTCGTCGGTTAAGGTAAGTTTGATTTATTTTACTGTTAAGCTAGTTTTAGGGTAGGGGCGAGGTAGTAGTAGTGTAGTTAGATTTGTTAGGATGTTAATTGTTCATTTTTGGTGTAGTTAGGTGTTGTTTTGGTAGTTTAGGGCCTGATCACGATGGCTGACGGACTTAAGTCTGTCCGCCATCGTCACAGGGATTGGGACCGGCCGCCTATATGGCGGCAGTCCCGCACATGTAATTACAATGCGACCGCCCTTGTGGTGGTCGCATTGTGCATGTTTACCATTGCGGCGGGTGCTGCTGGCTGCAGCACCTGCCGCGATGTCAAAATGACAAGTCTTGCATTTCCCTGCACTACGTGGCAGGCACCACGCGGTGCCTGCCACATGGTACAGGGAAATGTTGGGGGCAGCTATGGTGCCCCCAAGTACCCAAAACTTGAGTGCCCCTGCTGAAGGGGGCCCAGGACATCCCCGCCATGCCTGTGAATGGCGGTCTGAACCGCCGATGCACAGGCTGGCGAGGACGCCAGCATCATAATCCTGGCGGACGGTGCCTGCTAGGCACCGCCACCATTTGGTGAATGCAGGGTGGGTCCTACAGGCAATCGTAACGATTGTCAGTGTCAGACCTGTGGCGGACGGACTTCCTGTCCGCCCGCCATCCTTATCTGACCGGCAAAGAATGGCCGCATGATGGCGGTGAATCCACCACCGGCAGGCTGCCGGTGGCGGATTCACCGCTATCCTAATCAGCCCCTTAGTGTTTTATGTGCTTGCCGTAGTGTTGGATAGAAGTAGAGTGTTATGTAGTGTTAGTTATGTGTTGTTTAATTATGTTATGGTGTATTTAATGTTGATATTAATGCTTGTGGGTTTGTACATGTTATTGTGGGAGGGTGTTCTTTTTTGCAGGTTTCCGTTTCGTTAACAAATGGTGTTGAAGTCCGTTTTTTCATGAATGAGAAAATGGTGACTGTATTTTGTTTCTTTGAAACCAGTTAATTTTTTACATTTCCTATTATTTTTCAGGTTTGTTGTAGCGTATTTTTTTTTAAGCTAATTTTCGGGTTTTTGAGGGTTTTGTTATTCAGAGGATTGCGTTGTTAGAGCCTTTTTTCTACAGTTGCATTTTTGCATTTTTTTGGGGCTTTCTTTTTGAATGGATTCGTGTTTCGATTTATCTACTATGGATATCTCCCCGTCGACAGGAGAATCTCCTTTAAAGTCCTCATCCACGCACACAAGGCACTCCACAAGACCAGCCCAGCCTACCTCAACAGACGGCTCTTCTTCTACGCCCCCAACCGCCAGCTCCGCTCCGCCGACCTCTCCCTCACCACCGTCCCCCACATCTGAAGAACCACCACTGGCGGCAGATCCTTCTCCCACCTCGCCGCCAAGACCTGGAACACCCTTCCACTCAGCCTACGACAGACCCAAGACCTGCTGACCTTCAGGAGGCTACTCAAGACCTGGCTGTTCGACCAGTAGCGGCACTCCACCCCCTTTTTCTTCCCTTTTTTCTTCCCCAGCGCCTTGAGACCCTCACGGGTAAGTAGTGCGCTCTACAAATTCCGTGATTGATTGATTGATTTGTTCGTTTTTGAGGACCAACTACTGCGACATAACTGTAAGTTATTTTTTATTATTATGGGCAGGAAATGTTTTTGGTTACATTTGGTTTGTTTGTTTCTTTTTTCTTTTAATATTTATATTATGTCATATATTTATATGTACGTTTTTAATTTTTAAATGACATAATTATAGTTATTAATTTAAAAAAGAGTAGAATTATGTTGTTTAAATGTTTTGTCATTTTAAAATGCTTCATGATGTTTGGTATTGTTTTTTTTGTTCAAACTATATATTTGGCTATTGTCTATAGGTATTCTAGTCCTTTGGTGTTTGGGAATAGTCGAGTTTTGTGTTGTAGGTATTCATACATTCTTTTTGCTTGCTTACTAAGTTTAGGACCTATTTTAGTGAGGGATTGTTCTAGCCTTAGTTCTTGATAGCTCTGTTCTTTTTTTATGGCTTCTATTAATTTGTGTAAGGTTGGTTGTCCTCTTCCTATCTTGGAAGGCATTATGGCATCCTTTTTGAGCTAGGGTTCTTTCATAGACGTTCCACCAGGGGATTTGGAACTTTGGTTGCCTTCGGTGTCTATGTAGTCTTCCTACCTAGGTGTCTTCAAAGTAGTCAAGGAAGGGTGCTAGTTTTGCTTCATTGGCTTGGTAGAAAGGGCTTCCAAGAAGTATATTATAGTGGTTGCCTACTTCTGTTGTTGGTACAGAGGCCAGGGCTATTAACTTTTTGATTTGGTAAGCGAAGTTGCTATTTGTGGCATAATCTATACTTATAGTAGATTTTTGGAGATGTCTCCAGATACTTTGGTTGAAGTGATAATAGCAACCTTGTATTGCAGTGTGTGGGTATATTTTTTAAATTGACTGAATCATTGCTTGTTCAAAGTCAATTATTGTTTTTTGTGGGAAGTAGTTGTCGGTTTGTTGTTTTATTATTGTTAGGAGTTCTATGTAGGTAGTATTTTGCTTGTTGGGGAGTTGTGCGCATATGAAGGGGAAGTTAATTTCTTCATATTCTCCATGGTTGGTATATAGTTTGTAAAAAGGCTTGGGGCAAACTTTAAATGTACCATCCATCATCCATGTTTCGCAATTTTTTTACTTTTGAATGTTGGTGTTAGTGGCAAAGATGATAATTCGTTTTTCATGACTGTTATTGTCATAAAGAATGAATTTTTCATCTTTGTGTGTGACTGTGTATTCTTGTAAAATTTCGATTTCTGCAAACGTTTGGGTGGTGGGTGGTGTCTGAGCAGTAGATCTTTTAGTTCTGGCTATTAGGCGTTTTAGAGTGAGTATGGATGGTAGTTGTCGTGTTACATGTTCAGGAACCCTAGTTAGTATGTTTTTCAGTATTTGGGTACTGGTTTGTTGGGAGCTGGTGCTTGCTTCTCTGATGGTTTCTAAAGCATATCTCTCCTCGATTACTGTGACATTGGAGAGATGGTTGTGTTCCCTGACATTTTAAAACATTTGTTTCGACTGTTGTTGCTCTCCCATAGCAAGAATTGGAGTAGTATTTAATACATTTCCAATGGGTTTTGTTTCCTGTTATTTTCTCTTGCATGTAAGTATTGCCCATGTAGCACAGAAGTAGTTTTCCCTTTTGTGAGGGGATGAATTTTGCCCCTTCCGTCAATTTTTTGGTATATCTGTGAATATATTTATATATATATTTATTAGTTATTAAGGGGTCTATTACGATGGCGGTCGGATGTCCACCGCCGGGCCGGCGGTCGCACCCGCCGTACCGGCGGTGGACATCCCCATGCCATCGCAACCAGGAAAACCGCCAGTCACATTAGGATGGCGGTGGTGACCGCGGCGGTGGGAAATTCCGACTGCCGTTTTACCGCCGGTTGCCATCCGCACTCCTGCCTGGCGGACGGAGCAGGACCGGGATAATGGTGGCAGTGCCGAGCAGGCTCCGCTGGCAGGATTATGATGCCGGCGGTAGCCAGCCTTTCCTCAGCGGTCAGACCGCCATTGAAAGGCATGCAGTGATTGTCTTCCGGGGGCCCGTTGCGGGCCCCCAAGGTGTTGGGGGGTGTGGGTGCACTGGGGGGGTAGCCATGGTCCCCCCCTACATTTCCCTGTACCAGGTGGCAGGCACTGCATGCCTGCCACGCAGTGCAGGGAAATGCAGGACATGCTCCTTTTGGCATCGCGGCGGTGCTGCGGGCAGCAGCAACCACCGCAATGTTAATGCCCGCGATCCGACCGCCGCAGTCGGATTTCGACAGCGGGTCATCGTAATTCGACCGGCGGTGATGTCGCGGTACATGCGGGCAGTCTTTACCCGCTACCATGGTGGTCGGGGAGGTTTCCCGACCGCCATCGAAATATGCCCCTAAGTATTGAAGAGTAAACATGTTTTTATAATTATTACATTTGAAAATATACTTACATATATCTTGTTTTGCTTTTCTCGTTGGATATTTTTTGGGATGTTCGTGGTATATTCACTGGTTTATTTTTTTCAGTTGGTTTGAAAGGAAAATGTTATTTTTATTAAAGTGTTACATTTAGTTTGATTATTTCATTTATTTAGTCTATATTTTTATTTAGTTGTAAAAAAAAATACTTACAATTTTTAGTTGATGAAGTTTATTTCGTCGATGTTGTTGTTTTGTTGAAGTCTGTAGAACTATTAACCCCTTCTGTGCTTCCGTCGGCCAATGGCCGTCGCAAGCACTACCTCGCTAGTGCTGCGCACGTCTGTTGGCCGACGCGGCCCCGCCCACTCTTTCAAACCGCCGCACCGCGGCAGAATTCGCGCCGCGGTTAAGCGGTTAAAACAAAAGTATTGTTAGTTATGTTTTGCTTTTTTATTAATTTTCTTAGTTTTCATCAGTTTACTCTGTTGGTTAAGTCATATACTTACTTTGTTTTATATTTTTCGTTAATGTAGATTTTGTAGTTGTTTTGGAAGTAAAACGTTGTTTTGAATTTTCTAGGTGGCGATTTAGTGAAGTTTAATCTGTGAAATATAAAGGAAAACTTGTTATAGTTTCAGTTAATTTGTTTATATTCTTTTAAGCTCATTTTATTTATTTATTTATTTATTTAAAAGTGTTGTTCTTACCTTTAATGAGAGTTTTTCTGAATAGTTGTTTGTGTAGTTCTTTTTAATTCTGTTTTCTGTCTAGCAAAGTTTTGTGCTTCTTGAGTGTTTGTCCGTTTCATGGTGAATTTTGTGTTAATTAATTGATTGCTTTTATAGTGTTTATTTAATTAGTTAGAGTTGTCTATTGGTTTGTGATGGTGTAATTTAAATTATTTAATCGAGATAGCTTTTTTGAATTTTTTGGCAGCTATAATTTAATTTGTTTAATGTTAATTATGTTAATTTAATGTTTGTTTTTATTTTGTTTAGTAGTATAATTAAAATGTATGCGTAAATAAATGTTATATATTTTTTATATCAGAATCAGAATCAACTTAAGCTTTATTCGACAAGAATGTCATAAAAGCAGTTCACATAAAAACATATCACAAGTTCTAAAAAGATCAGTACAATAAAGTATGGGTAAAAAGAGAAAATCAAAGACGTTAAAAAACATATACTCAATGTTGTCAGTTAAAGTTCAATCAATCAATCAGGAGTTTGTTAAAGCGCGACTACTCACCCGTAAGGGTCTCAAGGCGCTAGGGGTGGGGGGGTGCAGGTTCCATTCCATCAAGGAGGGGGTCTGTCGAAGAGCCAGGTTTTGAGGTTTCTTGCGAAGATGGGGAGCGATGTTGTCTGTCTGAGGTGGAGCGGAAGGGCGTTCCATTCTTTGGCCGCGAGGAAGGAAAAGGAGCGGCCTCCCGATCTGGTCTTTCTGGTGCGGGGGACCACAGTGTAGGAGAGCTGGGCTGATCGTAGGGTCCTTTGGGGTGCGTGGAATTTGAGTCGGCTGGTCAGGTATGCTGGTCCGGTGCCTTGGAGGGCCTTGTGTGCGTGGGTGAGCATCTTAAAGGTGATTCTCGCCTCGACGGGGAGCCAGTGGAGTGTGCACAGGTGCTGGGAGATGTGGCAGTGTTTTGGCAGGTTGAGGACCAGTCTTGCGGCGGCGTTCTGGAGGTTCTGTAGCTTGCGGATGAGGTTTTTGTTTATTCCGGCGTAGAGTGCGTTGCCGTAGTCGAGTCTGCTGGTGACCAGGGCGTGAGTGACTGTCTTTCAGTGTTCGAGGGGGATCCATTTGAAGGTCTTACGAAGGAGGCGGAGGGTGTGGAAGCAGGAAGACGAGACAGAGTTGATCTGGCGGTCCATTTTGAGCTCGGAGTCCAGGATGATTCCCAGGTTGCGTGAGTGGTCTGTGGGGGTTGGCGGGTTTCCGAGGGCGGGGGGCCACCAGGTGTCATTCCAGGTGTCGGGGTTTGGGCCCATGATGAGTACTTCTGTTTTGTTGGTGTTTAGTTGTAGGCAGCTGTTTTTCATCCATTTGGCGACGGATTCCATGCCTTCTCGAAAGTTGCGTGTGGCGGTGTTGGGCTCGTTGGATAGGGAGAGGATGAGCTGGGTGTCATCTGCGTATGACACGATGTTGAGTCCGTAGGTTCTGACGATGGGGGCAAGTGGAGCCATGTAGACGTTGAAGAGCATCGGGCTGAGGGAGGAGCCCTGGGGGACTCCGCAGGTGGTAGGTGTGGGTTCCAAGAGGAAAGGGGGGAGTCTGACCCGCTGCGTCCTGCCAGAGAGGAAGGAGCAGATCCAGTCGAGGGCCTTGTCCTGGATTCCTGCGTCGTAGAGTCTGCGTATTAGGGTGCGGTGGGAGACTGTGTCGAACGCCGCTGATAGGTCGAGGAGGATGAGGGCTCCTGTTTCTCCTTTGTCCAGTAGGGTGCGGATGTCGTCTGTTGCGGCGAGGAGGGCGGTTTCCGTACTGTGGTTTTTTCTGAAGCCGGATTGGGAGGAGTTGAGGATGTTGTGTTCTTCAATGAATGTGGCGAGTTGGCTGTTGATGGCTTTCTCGATGACTTTCGCTGGGAACGGGAGCAGGCAGATGGGTCTGTAGTTTTTGAGGTCGGTGGGGTCCGCTGAAGGTTTCTTTAGGAGGGGGTTGACCTCGGCGTGTTTCCAGTCATTGGAGAACGAGGCGGTCGCCAGGGAGCGGTTGATGGTGTGGCGGAGCATGGGTGCGATGGTGTCGGCGGCTCTGTTGAAGATGTGGTGGGGGTAGGGGTCCGTGGGGGCCCCTGAGTGGATTGACTTCATTGTCTTCAGTGTGTCTTCGGTGGTGAGGGCTGTCCAGTCATCAATCGCTGGTTTCCGGGTGTCGGGGGTGGTTGGTGAGGGTTCAGTGTGTTGGTTGTCTTCGTCGAAGTTGTTGTAGCTCTTGATTTTGTGGTGGAAAAAGGTGCTGAGTTTGTCGCAGAGGTCTTGTGAGGGAGGGATGTTGGTAGACTCGCTGGTGGGTTGGGCGAACTCCTTGATGATGCTGAAGAGTTCCTTGCTGTTGTGTGCGTTGGTGGAGAATCTGTCTGCAATCGCTTTTTTCCTCGTTTCTCTGATGAGTTGATGGTGGGCGTTGGTGGCGGCTCTGAAGTTGTTGTGGGCTTCTGTGGATTTGGTGTTCCTCCAGGCCTTTTCGAGGCGGCGGCATGTGCGTCTGGACTCTCGAAGTTCGGTGGTAAACCATCTGGCTTTCTTGGCGCGGGTATTGTTGTTTTTCTTGAGGGGGCTATGGTGTTGGTGATGTCCGAGATCCATCTATGCAGGGTTCGGGCTGCGGTGTTGGGGTCGTCGTTTTCCGCGATGGTTGGGGTGGAGTTGTTGAGTGAGGAGGTGAGCTGGTCGTCGGTGATTTTGGTCCAGTTTCTTTGTGGAAGCAGGTGCTGGTGTCTGTGGATGGTGGGTGTTCTGAAGGTGAAGTGGACGCAATGATGGTCGGTCCATGGGAGTTCGGTGGTGTGGCTGAAGGTGATGGAGTTTCCTGTAGTGAAGAGGGGTCGAGGGTGTGTCCTGCTGAGTGCGTGGGCTCGGTCACGATCTTGTGGAGTCCAATGTTGTGGAGGTTGTCCAGGAGGGATGTGGTGTTGGGGTCCAGTTGGTTGTCGAGGTGGAAGTTGAGGTCTCCCAGCAGGGTGTAGTTGGTGGATGCGATGGCCTGTGGGGAGATAATGTCCGTGATGGAGTTGGCGAAGGGTCCGCGGGGTCCAGGGGGTCAGTAGATGAGGGTTCCTCGGAGGGTGGCGGTGGGGCTGGCCAGTATCTTGAAGTGAAGGTGTTCCATCAGTTCTGTGGGCTCGTCAGGGAGTGTGCTCAGGCGGAGGCTGGATTTGTGGACGATGGCGATTCCTCCTCCTGGGCGGGTGGGGCGGTCCTTCCTGGAGATCTTGTATCCTTGGGGAATGGCGATGGCGATGTCCGGTCCCGAGGTGGTGTTGGTCCAGGTTTCTGTGAAGAACGCTACGTCCGGGGTGGTGCTGTCGAGGAGGTCCCAGATTTCTGTGGCATGTTTGTGGAGGGATCGGACGTTGAGGAGTATGCATTGCAGGGTCTTCGGTTCGGTTGTGTTCTTGTGGGTGGGTTGTGCTGGATCCGTGTTCTTGGCTGTGCTGCAGGTGTGCCGGCAGCGGTGACAGCTGAATGGTCCGTGGGTGTCGGCTGGTGATGCTAGCTTGCAGTTGTTGTTGCAGCCTGGGTTGAGTGTGTGGAGTGCTGCTGGGTCATAGCGTTGGCGGGGCGGAGGTCCAGGGTTCCTGGCGCTGGTCGCGGACGGGTCGCAGACGGGCACAGACGGGCTTGCCTTTGACGCGCCTTCGGTGCACCAGCGGCACGCCCGCTGCCCGCGGCCGCGCACTGGCCGCCATTAAGTAGAGGTCGGGGAGGGCTGGACAGCTGGGAGGCGGGAGCGGGGAGGGGAGCTGGATTGGGCCGGTCGCGCTGGGGGGGGAGGGGCCACGGGGGCAGCGGCGGGGAAAGGTAAAGGGAGGAAATAAGGGGTAAAGAAAAAAGGTAAAATAAGCAGAAATATGGCACAAAAGAGCAGAGATGCAGAAAAGTGCAGAAAGGTGAAAGATAAAAGAAGGTAGAAAAACGAGTGAAAACGAGTGAAAGAGCAGAGCGAGAGAAAGGGAAAATGAGCAGAAATAAGGCACAAAAGAGCAGAGATGCAGAAAAGTGCAAAAAGGTGAAAGATAGAAAGGGTAGAAAACGAGTGAAAACGAGTGAAGGAGCAGAGTGAGAGGAAGGAGACAGAGGTCCACTGGACCACCAGGGATGAGGCGCAGGGAAACCTGCGGGTGGAGGAGGGCCTCGATCACCAACACTCAAGAGTGCAGTGGCAGGGGCACCTCACTTAATGGTGGAGCTGCGAGGGTGGAGAGCAATTTCACTGACAATGAGTCAGTGGTCTTGCTCGCCTGTCCCCGCAGTGGCCGCCATTAAGTAGGGGTCGAGGAGGGCTGGACAGCTGGGAGGCGGGAGCGGGGAGGGGAGCTGGATTGGGCCGGTTGCGCTGGGGGGAGGGGCCGCGGGGGCAGCAGCGGCGGGGAAAGGTAAAGGGAGGAAATAAGGGATAAAGAAAAAGGGAAAATAAGCAGAAATAAGGCACAAAAGAGCAGAGATGCAGAAAAGTGCAGAAAGGTGAAAGATAAAAGAGGGTAGAAAAACGAGTGAAAACGAGTGAAAGAGCAGAGCGAGAGAAAGGGAAAATGAGCAGAAATAAGGCACAAAAGAGCAGAGATGCAGAAAAGTGCAGAAAGGTGAAAGATAGAAAGGGTAGAAAAACGAGTGAAAACGAGTGAAGGAGCAGAGTGAGAGGAAGGAGACAGAGGTCCACTGGACCACCAGGGATGAGGCACAGGGAAACCTGCGGGTGGAGGAGGGCCTCGATCACCAACACTCAAGAGTGCAGGGGCTGGGGCACCTCACTTAATGGTGGAGCTTCGAGGGTGGGAGAGCAATTTCACTGACAATGAGTCAGTGGTCTTGCTCGCCTGTCCCCGCAGTGGCCGCCATTAAGTAGGGGTAGGGGAGGGCTGGACAGCTGGGAGGCGGGAGTGGGGAGGGGAGCTGGATTGGGCCGGTCGCGCTGGGGGGGGGAGGGGCCGCGGGGGCAGCAGCGGGTGGGAAAGGTAAAGGGAGGAAATAAGGGATAAAGAAAAAAGGGAAAATAAGCAGAAATAAGGCACAAAAGAGCAGAGATGCAGAAAAGTGCATAAAGGTGAAAGATAAAAGAGGGTAGAAAAACGAGTGAAAATGAGTGAAAGAGCAGAGCGAGAGAAAGGGAAAATGAGCAGAAATAAGGCACAAAAGAGCAGAGATGCAGAAAAGTGCAGAAAGGTGAAAGATAGAAAGGGTAGAAAAACGAGTGAAAACGAGTGAAGGAGCAGAGTGAGAGGAAGGAGACAGAGGTCCACTGGACCACCAGGGATGAGGCGCAGGGAAACCTGCGGGTGGAGGAGGGCCTCGATCACCAACACTCAAGAGTGCAGGGGCAGGGGCACCTCACTTAATGGTGGAGCTGCGAGGGTGGGAGAGCAATTTCACTGACAATAAGTCATGCTAGTAAATGGTAAAATGTTTTTTAAAATCCCAGCGTTAAAATATAGCTTGTTGATGTTGGCGACGGGAGCCTTCATTTATCAATGTACTAAAAGAAGCTTAGATGTAATTATCCACACCCATGTCAGGAACTTTGCCATGGATACTCGTACAACACTGATGGATCAGAACACAATATTCTCATTGCTACACTCGACAGGTGAGTGCCCATGTTCCTACAAATGGGTGCCAACCAGGCTTTGCGGGGTGCAGCATACGCCGGACATACAAACAGCACATGTGCGTATGTTTCTTCAAAGTCGGTGCAGTTTGGGCATTTGTCGTTGGCCGCGGTAGACCATGTAACTGTGAAGGACTTCAAGGGTAAACAGCCTGCTCTAAACTGAAAATACAGTTTACGATCTAGCGGCTTAGTGGTTACATCCCAGTAGTCCTCAATACATGGATTTGGTTTTATTTGTAAGAACTTTCCTGTCAGTGAAGTGGCATCACTCATTCTATTAGCTTCTTGCACGATCAGTTCCCAATACCTTTGCTTGATTAGGCTTTTTGGTGGAAACTCAGTGCCACTAGGGTCAACCCACAATAATGGCAGGCCCATACTGGTTAGTAAGTATCTGATGTCACGTAACCAACCAATCTTGTGGAAGTAATCAGCCTCCATTATGTCTTTGAGACCTTCCGCAAAAATGGCCAGCTCTGGGGTACACCAGATTCTATGCCAGTAGAGAATAGGGCGTAGTCTTGCAAGGTCTACTATGGCTTTTCTGCCTAAATCATAGCGCAGGGGGAGCAAGGGAGTGCTTTGTGGTAGGCTTGTAATCCAACGTAAGAACTTGTTCTCGGATACAGCTAGAGGATGCAATTTCTCAAAGCCCCATAACTCGGCACCATACAGGGCCAAGCTCAGTATCTTAGAACTATAGATCTGCAGTGCTGGGGTAAGGGGCTTAGTCAGTGATGTTTTGAATTTCTTAATCATGACACCGGCCAATTGCCTATGCTTTAAGGCCATGGTGTCGATATGCGGCCTCCAGCTGAGTCCTTTATGCAAGGTGATGCCTAAATAAGTGAATGCATCAACCTGCTCCAAGGGTTGGACATCCATAACCATGCCCCCCTTGAATGACCTATGTTGGTTAAAGGTCATAAACTTTGTTTTTGCGCTATTGACTTTTAGACCACGCAGTAAGCAAAATTCTTCAAAATGCTGCAGCGCACGCTTTAACCCGCATGGTGTTTTAGATAGTATAAGCGTGTCGTCCGCAAACATTAATATCAGGATTTTTTTACCTGCTAGGACTGGGGCATCTGTGGGAAAGGAAGCTAAAAAACTAACAATGCCATTAATAAAAAGTGAGAATATGTAGGCGCTAGGACGCAACCTTGGCATACTCCCATCTCAACTGGGAACCGGTCAGTCTTATTTCCCTGAGCTCCCCAGCGAATTTGGGCATTGTTGTTTTCATAGAGGCGAACAATTAAGAAAAGTAAATCAGGGGGCAGCTCGAGCTCCTGCAGTACCCTCCACAATTTGGACCCTGATACTAAATCAAAAGCAGACTTAAGGTCAACAAAGGCTGCATAGATGCTTTCTTTTCCAAGGGTCACTGTCCGTCAATAAATTAAAATTAATCGGAAGACCTGATCAATGGTACTCATATTGGCCCGGAAGCCTGCCTGGAGAGGGCTCAGAATATCATTATCATCAATCCAGGTTTGGACTTTTGCTAAAACAAGTCGAGCTACGACTTTCTCGATTGAGTCTATAAGGCTTATTGGCCTGTAGTTCCCGGGTAAGGATTTGTCTCCTTTTTTATAAATCGGAATGATCTCCGCCCCTTTCCAGGTATCCGGGATCGGAGCTCCATGGGCGATTGTGTTTGCTAAAAACATTATGTACTGGCTCCAGTTGGCTTTGTCCTGAAGGAAAATATCTGTGGGCACTTTATCAATGCCTGGGGCTCTCCCACTGGTAACAGTGCTCAGCGCAATGGTTACGTCAGCTAAATTAAAAACGGTATCTGACGGCTTAAAATAAACCCAGGAAGGATCGTAATCCATATTATCATTGACTGCGTATTGATCTGAGAAAAACTTAACCCACACAGCAGGGTCCACATGATTTTGGGGAGATTGCCCTGAACCACCCGCGCCCCATTTTACCAGGCTCCAAAAGCGTTGCATGTTCCTCTGCTTACTTGTTTCTTTTAGGTCCTGCCATCTTTTCTCATCCCAGGCCTTTTTTGCTGACAAAATCACATTCTTGTATAGCTTCCTTGAGTTTTGGACTCTAGGGTGGTCTCCTGATCTTATTGCCCCCTCCCACCCCCCCCAGAGCTCTACGTGCTTTTTTGCACTCGCAATTGTACCAGTGAGAATGTTGCTGGCTTCCCTTGACCTTAGATCGACGAGGAATTTGGAAATGTGAGCGTATTCTAACAAAAAGGGTATTGTGTAAGAGTATTATATCTTTCAATAAGCAGGAGTCACGGTGAGAAGACAGCATCTGAGTTAAAGTATGTTCCAAATCTGAGTTAATAGTTGATAATATGTCAGGTCGTTCAATTACCATTGGCCATTTAAGATGTTGCATGTCATTGGTCAGTGCCAGTTTGCCTGTCTGGGAAAAATTAGAAATTTGTGATTGCTCTTGTTGACCCTTAAGTGTAAGTGTTGTACAGAGTGGATTATGGTCACTCTCAATTCTATCCATCACAATCATATCCTGCAGAGTGTGCCATATTTTTAAGCTAATTAACATATAATCAATCCTGCTTGAACGGTGGCCATTACTAAACTTGTGTGCCCCTTGCTGGTCAGATCTTGTTCTTCCGTTGGCTGCCCTTAGACCATGTTCAAGGCTCAAGGCCTTCATCTGTAGTGTAGCCTCTGTCCATTTTCTAATTGGGGATATTTCCAGGGTGGGGATACCCCACTGCTCGTCCTTCTCCCCCGCTGGGTCGAATTCCCCATTATCAAAGGGCTCAAAGGTGGTGTTAAAATCTCCCCCAAGACTACTGAGGAAGACCAGGAGATGTTATGTAAGAGCTCGTCTAGGCCGAAAATTGTTTCCGACCTTCGTCCCCCGCTATGCCCTCTAGCATAGATATTATAAATATCGATGTCGCCATGTGTCCTGCACCCCAGGCGGACGGCAAGGATGTCATTGCTCTCCGTCAAGAATGAATTCATAGTAAAGCCAATGTCCTGCCGAACCCAGATTGTAAGCCCCCCCGAAGGGCGTCCCTTGTTGCCTTGGGTAGCTTGTTTATAATAGTTTAAATAACCCAAATGATAATGTGGTTCAACTGACCATGTTTCTTGAAAGATACATATGTTGCTTTCCTCAACAAAGGAGTTCCAGTCGGGGGACACTCCCTTAGATCGCAATCCAGCAATGTTCTTTGATACTATCGATAGACTTCGTGGTGATCGATTGGTGGAAAGTAAAGGCCCAACCATAGGAGCAGCGGGTCTTGCGGTGCAATCTATCTCATGCACCAGATTTTCCACTATAGCTTCCTCTGCTGGGAAGTTTTCAGCATGGTGCGACTGGGGTTGTATTATTGCCCGTGTAATATATATATGTCTGTTTATTTTTAATAGTTGCGATTTTTTTAATGTTGTATTGTTTGTTTATTTATTTGTTTTTAGTTTTTCAGTGTATTTGTTTGTGTTTTAGTTTTATTAATTTTGTAATTTTTTTTAGTGTTTGTTTTTAATGTTTGATATATGTTGTTCGATTATATTATTGAAAAGAGTTTATTTTTATGTTTAAACATTATTTTTTGGTATAGTTTATATGTATTTTATCGATGTTTGTGTTGTGGATATTATTTATTTCGATGTTTTTGTTGTGTTATATGTTATTTTAATGTTTTCAACATTTTTGTGTTGTTTTTTTTGTTGTCAATATTTTTGTTATTGAAATTATTTTTAACGATATTTTTTATCGATGTTTGTGTTATTTTAGTTTTGTGTATTGGGTGTCGATATTTTTGTATACAATATTATTGACGCGATTATTTTGTAGTTCGATATTATAGGAGTCGATATTGTATCAGTGATCCCGCAACACTGTTACCCCTAGGGGTATCTGGGCACTGATGGTGCTGTGTCTCTGTTGAAAAGCCAGGTCTTTAGATTCTTTCTGAAGTCTGCAAGGGAAGGTGCTATACGGAGGTGGAGGGGGCATGGCATTCCAGGTCTTGGCAGCAATGTAGGAGAAGGAGTGGCCCCTGCTGCAGCTGTGAAGGAAGCGGGAGTGTGCGAGGGCAAGAGAGGCAGATCACAGGTGTCTTGCAGGTAGGTGGAAGTTCAGTTGATGGTCCTTGTTTTTTTGGGGGCTTGTATGCATGTGTGAGGATCTTGAACTGGCATCTCTTCTGGATGGGTAACCAGTGGAGGTTTCTGAGGTGGGGGGTGATGTGGGTCTGTCTAGGGAGGACCAGACAGCTGTTGAGCTGAGGAGCTTTTAGAGATGCACCTGTGCACCTGTGAGAAGTACTAGAACTCGAGAAGACTGTGGTAGCATCCTCAGCAAGCCTTGGTAAAATTTGTTTTTGGTCTATACTGATGAACGATAAAATCCAGAAACACATGTCTAGAGATGAACAGCACTACCTGCATCAACTTTGGTGAAATACTACTACTAAAATTCAAGTAAGTGCTAACTGTGAACTGCATTCACCATAATCAAAGGGGCAAACTGTGCTGGGATGTGAGGCAGTGTGCTCCCATCCCTTCTGTTTGAGAAGGCTCTCTTGAGCCAGTGAGCTGATGAGGTTTTGGAGATGCACCTGTGAGCGTTACTGAGACCTGAGAGGACTGTGGCAGCATTTTCAAGAACCCCTAATAAAATTAGTTTTTGATCTCTACCGATGAAGGATAAAATCCAGTAATGCATGTGTCTAGAGATGAACAGCACTACCTGCCCCAACTCTGATGAAATATATGAAGCAGTGTGCTCCAATATCCCTTCTACTCAAGTGAGAAAGGTTGAAGTTAAAGGGCCATGTAAAGTCTGACTTCGATGCGCTGCCTGGAAATAATGACAGTGGAGGATCCTAAGCCCTGTGCTTAAGTTGTCAAATAAATAAGAGTCAGGGTCCAAGCTTTTTCTTCAGTGAAAGTCACCAAACTACCACACAGTTCTATCATTAGTGCCAACTACTACCAGCACTGCAAAGTGCCACTTTCACTGGTGCTAAAGCCCTCCAAGTGACCCAGGCCCATATTTATGAAGCTGTTGAATTATCCTTGCATCAATGCTAAGGCTTCAGTAATATTTACAAAGGCACGCATCCTGTTTTGCATGGTCTTGTGTGGCTTTGTAAAGAAATGTAATGCAAGGCAGCTGCTTGCACTGTGTTACATTACATTCCAACTTGGGAGGCATTCCATGAGTAGAGCATGTGCATTCCCATGCATCCACCCATGGACCGTGGGGCACTCCCAGGTTTACAAAGAGTTGTAAACCTGGGAATGCGTAAAAATGCTACGCATTCCTGACTGCATATATGTTAACATAGAACAATGAATTGTTTTAGTTTAGGTTTCTATTTCAATGCACAAAGAAACTCAGGGGCATATTTACAAGCCCCTTGCGCCACTTTTGCGCCGCCGTTGCGTCACGCAAGTGACGCAACGGCGACGCAAACCATGCGCCGCGTTGCGCTATATTTACAACGTGACGCATCTAGGGAGATGCATCACGTAGTAAACGCCTGCGCCACATGAAACCTGCGTCAGGTTTCATGTGGGCGTACCGGCCAGGGGGGGGCATTCCGGCGCAGGTACGCCTCGGAAAAGTGACGTAGTGAAATCTACAAGATTTCACGCAGTCACTTTCCGGCGCTAGTGCGCCAAATCCTTACGCCTGCTTCAAGCAGGCGTAAGGATTGACGCACCATGTTAGGGATAGGGAAGGTTGGAACAGTGCTGAAGTTGCGTTGCGCTTGCGACACGACTTCAGCACTGCGCCAACCTTCCGCCGGCAGATGCGTCACGCATCTGCTTATCCTTGCGCCACGATGCGCCGCATTGTAAATGCGGCGCATCGGACATGGCGCAAGGGTAAACTTGTGTGATGCATTTTCCCTGGCGCTGATATGCAGGGATGCGCCAGGGAACGTAAATATGCCCCATAAAGTTTCACCACAGCCCTTGCCTTCCCTTCAAACAGGGGTGCACATTTACTAAACTTTCATTCAATGTCGGGCAGCAAGCAAAGTTTCTGCGCTGTGTTGCTTGAAAGGGCAAAAATGCTACATATTTACAAGGATACGATTTCTGCTCTCTTCTTGCTCTGGCGCAGTATGCTCTGGCGCAGTATGCTGCCTAGCGCCAATGCAGGTACCCTTGCAACTACTACAAGGGTGCCTGCATTACAGGCAGGATTGTTTTTGTGCAGGAAGAGTACCTTCCTGCACAAAAACAATCCTGCCTGTAAATAGGAGAAATAAAGATATTTCTCCTCCTTATTCCTCACTCATTTTTAGAAATCCAACACTCTCAATAGAAATTCGTGAGCACTCTTTTACTGACATACAAGTGGACTGAAGACTCGATGGATTGATTGATGCTCTGCAGATACTGCTATGGTAACCGAAAGTCAGAGTGTGAACTATTCTTCAACATCGATAAAAGGAATACCAAGACACAGCCTTTTATTATAACGTTTGGCTTTCGCTGGAAATAGTAATATGTGAAAGTGTTGGTTATTAGAGGGTTTAAGATGCATGCAGAAACATTCAAGGATTTCGAGCATTTGTATTTGGGACAAAGGCATGCATCACTAAATTAAATCAATGCGAGTGGATGAACATATTGAATCAGTAATTACAACACTTTAATTGAGGCGGCTAGCACCACAGACAGATGAGCGGGTGCTGAGGGTTCAGATTCTTCTGCTGACGTTTGCCTGTAACAGCTATAAATGTCAGCAGACTCAAGATGCACCTCCACAGCGGACTGATCAGTTTCAGACTGAACCCAGCTACTGACGTCAGCTCTGAATATCTATTAAACTCACATTAGGAACGTTTCCGTTGATTACACTTGTTTCTTGGAGATGGTTATTCAGTCTGTGTGATGCTGTGGTTGGTGATTATCTACTAGGCAGAAAGGTATACTGTGCTATATGACTCCAGGTTGTTCTATGCTCAGTTCTATGGCAGTAGGTGCTGTGTACGTAGTTCACATGGAATAGCACCAGTCATAGTACAAGGCCAATGAATATGCGCAAGATCACTTTTTTCACGTTAGGTATTTTTCCTTCACGGAAATAGACAGCTGGCCCCACAGTTTATGCTCCTCGTGGTGTACTACTAGCACTTCCATGTAGGTGTGGTCTGCAAGTATCAGGTTCAAATCTAAGAGGCCATTCACCCGTTCATCTTTCCCAGCTCGACAAATTGAGGGGCATATTCTCAAGGAGCCATCGCCGATTTATCGGCACCTTAGCGCCGCAAAAGTGGCGATAGACTTATCACCCCATTAACAAGCTGGTGCAAACTGCCGACATCGCCAGTTTTCCAGCGATAGCTGCCGCAAAACACATCGCCACGGATGAGAGCGACAACTAGCGCTAATGATATGCAGAGTAGGCGTTCCCGTGCAAAAACACACGAAAACACCACTTCGCGATATTCCCAACGAGCAGCCAGATCGGCGATGCGATCCGAAAACAGGCGATAAGGCGCGTTAGCAGCAGGGATTCAACATCTGCCTCTTACTGGTGTTAAGCAGGACGACAACCTGCAGTATGAAAGGGAGCCCAGCCTAGAGCCACATCTGAAGACCAACAGATGCCATGGAGACAATGATCATGCAGCCTGGAGACCCAAGAGGGCCACAACACCCACAGCAACCACCCCCGGACCCTCCCCCCCAGGTCATGAAGTCCAGTAGTCAACGGTAGTGGAAAAACAGAACTTTATTACAAATACATAAACAACAAGACGAAAAGCTCAGCCAACGAGTTCCATTCCCAACGGGGAACTTCACCAGGGCAACTTGTGGATCCAATAAGCTTCAAATGCTGCGGGAACTCCCCAATACCATTCCATATCCCGAAATCAGTAGTCAGAAACCTGTTGGAGAAATGGTGACAATGGTCAAGCGTCCTCATAGTCACAAACGTAATCTGGTACAGTGTATTGCACTTGGACAAACCGGAATGCATACAGGTATGATGAATCCAGTCCAAACATACTGTAACAGAAGTCTGTGTGCTCGTAACCTCTGCAGGAAAGAAAAGGAAGGTTACGACCACACAAACATCTGTTATGGTCTCATCATGCAGGATTCATCATGCCTGTAAACATCACGATGTGTATCTTCTTGATACCCCTGCATCTTCACTCCTCCCACGCTGTGCATGAACAGCTGGAGATCATGCAAGGGAATTACGCCATAGCTGCCTTACCGCACGTGTCGGGGGCAATTGACTGTACACATGTACCACTTGTGCCCCCTGCCGACCCTGCACACATTTACCACTACAGAAAGCACACACATTCCATCAATGTTCAGGCGATAGTGGACCACCGGGGACAGTTCATCAATGTCGTCGCCAACTTCACAGGCAGTGTGCATGATACATACATCTTCCGACAGTCCATCATCAACCAGCGCTTCCAGGATGGCACCCATGGCAATGCACTGCTCATTGGTAAATACTAACTGAACACACCACACACCTCAACTCCACAATCACACAACTCACAACTGTGAAAGAGCACACGTAACAAAATCACATACAACATGCCAACCAACATGCCCAACTACCGGACACGACAACACAAGTAACCGTGGTAACAGGGGCCAGACATGTAGACAAACCATCCACAAAGGCAGAGCCCCTCTGCCACACAATTGCAGAATGTGGGGCGAGGTGGGAACCAAGAATGTGCGAAGGAGGCAAGTGTCCCAGCAAAAAGAAAGGACACAATGCCAAGTGTGGCGGAGATGTGCTGGACAGACAGCAGTATGCAGAGCACAGACATGTCCATGTGGACATCTACTGCTGGTGTTTGCAGTGTAGTGGACAGTGGACGCAAACAGGTGACCCCAGGCAGTGTGGAAGACCTTGGACATGTAGCCATGTGGTCCCCCCCCTGTAAGCCTGAGTGGAGCGGCCTTGCCCGGCGTATGTCACGTATGAATATCCTGGGGCCCTGGGCGTGGTCCAGTTCCGGGATGGCCACCACAGTAACTACTGCATGTGTCTCTGTGTCCGCCATATCGTGACCATAGGCCTACACACATGTGCCCGACCACATTCAACGGCCGTATTCACACTGGAGACGAGGTGACTACGTCCCAAGCCAACCCACGCACATCTCGTCAGCGCATGCAGGGCCGTGTCTGCCAGGGTGGCGCCCCCCACCCAGCCACGAGGCCGCCGCCGTGACCGGTGGTGCCTGCGCGATCCTGTGCGCTTGCTGCACCCCAGCCCTGGTCCCCAGTGATGACTGCCCGCCCCTGCGCACCCAGGCCTCAATGCTCACCAGCTGTCAACGGCGTGTCTCCAAGAGGACACTCCACGTGCTGGTGCAATCTCCTCAGCCGATCACTGGATTCCGCGCCACAGGCCCCCAGCGCACCCTGCGGCACCGCACCGCGGAGTCATGTGTGTGCTGCCTGCGCGTACACTGCGGTCCAACAGGTCTCACAATTCAATTTGAGTCTTGATTTGCTGGACGCCGTATCGAGGCCAACGCATCATCGCAGGCTGCACACCTGCTCAGCTCTTCAGGTGGGCCTAACTCAGTGCAACGCAAGTCATCGCCACGTGGCGGTAGGCCCGTGCCGGACGCAGGCCATCAGGTACCACTAACTCTGTGCAACGCAAGTCATGGACCCCTCATGATTGAGTACCATGGATGCGGACGCCATCATGTCACCTCCGGCAGTGGGGGATGTGCTGGGGTGGGCCCCTTTTATTAGCAGGGTCACATGTCCCGTGACGCCTGTGCTGGATGGGTGTGGTGTGGGTGTAAACCAGCCCTCAGGGAGTGGCTGTGGCATGCTGACAACTAGACCAGTGACCTGCAGATCACTACAAGGAAGACCTGGGACATGTAGCTGTGTCGTCACCCCCTGTGAGCATAAGCGGAGTGGGCTGGGCTGGCGTATGCCAGTCCAGCGTAGGGGTGTGAACAATGAGCCCGGGGCTCTGGGCGTGGTTCAGTTCTGGCCTCGACAAGGAAGTAACCAATGCGTGTGTCTCCGTTGTAGTGTCTGCGCCACCCGGACCGCAATCGGCAATGTTGCACCCTGTGACCCAAGCCCCACTACATGTGCAAAATGGACGTGAGGGGGAATCAGTGACCCTACATTCATCCATACTGTCATACTTGAAGGATCATGGACATGACACATCTGTGTGAATTTGAATGTTTTATTCACATCCAGTGGAGTGTTGCAGCTGGAGCAGTACAGGCCCATGCACACCCCACTTGACATTGTCGCCCTGTGGAGGGCCAGTCAGAGTCCATTAGGGAAGGGCAAGTTCATTGGCAGAGGAAGAGTTCAGTCCGCAGTCTGATTGCTGTGTCATTGGTAACCAAACAGAATATGGCAGTCCATGTCGAGGTCCAAGGTGAGTGCCGCAGAGTGTATCGGGGACAGTGGAAGTGTCATAAGGTTTCTGCACATACAGAGCTATGCACAGGATAATAGGACCTCGGAATATAGTGGTGAGCCTACCATAGACCTTAGCACCCAAAATCCCAACCCAACTAGCCTTAGCGTCCCATTAGCACCAATGTACCAATGATTAGACAACCCAGAACACGGTATCTCTCTCTCAGGACTCGCAGAGGCAAGAACACTCTTTCGTCACTCACTCGTACCTGTCCACAACGTGCGTAATAAGAGACACTGTATAATTCAAAACGTTTATTTCGACTTACGTGCTCTAAGATACAGTACACGTGTCAGTACTACTAGCATAATACATATGAATAATATAATCAGCATAGTTACAACTCCATAGAATACGAACGGGGAAAGCATCTCATAAAGCAGTGGATATATGTCTAACTAACATTACCACCCTCCCCGTGCTGGAAGCTAGTATATTATACAAATAGAAGACCTTTGGGCTTTGACTAGCGAACCCCCATACCTCAGTCTCTAGATGCACAACTACATCAGCAGACAATCACAGCCCCTCTCTCTGGAAGGATCGCCTCCAAGTGCCCTAGAGCGGGCGAACCGCATCATTAAAAGCCCACCAATTTCTCCATGGCAGCTGTACATAGTGTTATGTCTAGGTGCGAGGGACGGGCCAAATCAGCAAGAACCAGGGACGTGTTATTCGACCTTGTAACTGTTGTTCAGACTGAGCCCAAAGGGAACAGGAGAAAAGGTGAGAAACAGAAAATGCAGACAGTTGTAAAATAACTTGGCAGAAGCAGAGGGCGACAGAACAACGGCTAAGAGTAACGTGCGCAAAAATCATCATGGCAGCCAGGCCCGTGCCAACGTATCCAGGCAGGCCAGGAGGCCACAAACCACAAGACACCCTCCCCTGGACAGTCCATCGGCCAAGACGAAAACGAAGACAGAGTTCCAAACACTTGAGCAGAACATAAGCGTCCACAGTGGAAGAAGTGGAACTGGGTAAAGTAGCAGAAGACAGTCATCGTGGCAGTCCACTGACAGTGAACGGCAGATTAATCCAAAAATGTGGAAGTGCAGAAAAATGCTATACCGTCCAAGAGGACATCATTAGAATCATCAAAAAACGTAGACGCCATCCAGTCCAACAGTTCAAAGCTGCAGGAATGTTCCTCAGAGATTGGAGCATCCAAAAGCATTGCGGGACAGCTTGCGTGATATTCAATATAACTTCGTTGTAGGAGATTCTGAGCAGCCGCCCAGATGTCCCATTGTGCCAAAATCCCCAGTGCAGCCGCACGCATCATAAAGCCAGCAACGGAACAGTCCCGTTCATGGGCCTCTAAGGGACCCACCAACTGAACAAAATCCGGAACAGACAATGATGAATTGGAGAGGCAATAATCCATGGTCCATGTGAAAGGACAGCGGATGCAAGACATCACAGGTTGCACGCAAGTGAAATACGCAAAGCGAAAAGAAAGGGTGTAGGACACACTGATAATCGCCAAGGGCAGAACATCGAAGCCGACCAGAAGTCGCTCACAGAGCAGCTGGAGGCGTTCGGGATCGAGAAGGGCCCAGTGGTGAGCAGCCATTGCGCAGAAAACAATTAACAGCAAGACACCAGCCGCCAAAGCGATGATTAATGGGAAACCACCAAAGACGCTAGAAAATATAGAATGTATGAACGCCGGTATCACACCGAAAATAGTTTGGAAGGTGGAC
Source organism: Calotriton arnoldi (assembly GCA_963921515.1). Classification (NCBI taxonomy): domain Eukaryota; kingdom Metazoa; phylum Chordata; class Amphibia; order Caudata; family Salamandridae; genus Calotriton; species Calotriton arnoldi. The sequence goes on from CAWUFW010001951.1 coordinate 1,175,246, forward strand.
ACCAAGCCGGACCCCACAATCTTAAAAAAATGCACTAGACCCTCAGTGTTAGATGCGTTAAAAATACGATGAACCAACTCCCCGAAATGTTGTGGGAGGTTGGTGTTCAAAAGGGCCTGTATTTCACTGTGGGTACTCGCCACCTGGAGAACGAATGTCTCTCGGGCGGACGTGAGAGTAACCTCCTTGTTCAATAAAAGGGCCTTTATTCTGCTCAACTTATTGAAATCTGCTTCCATGGTAGGAATGGAAGGCCAAATAGAGTTATCAACGATGTCATGAGGGGGAGGAAAAAGCACATTCTTGCAGCAGACAACTCTGTGTGAGACCGTAACAATATACGGAATGCCAGCCTGTAGGCCACAACAGTCTTCGTTATTTAAAAGCAAATAGCTACCGTTAGTAAGCAAAGTAAAAGTAGGAGAAATAGCAGGAGCAGGAATACCCTTTAGCACACATGCAAGATTCGGAACTGAAACGCTACAAGCCCCATGCAATTTAATATGTTTACAAATAAGCGAATGACCCACAGTTGAATCACAAGACTCCCCCGTGAGAAACACTTCCTTGCCGTCTCTAAGGCATTTATACATGAAAGGCAAGGACCAAAGTTCATGCAGGAAAGCACTACCCAAAGGCTGGAAACGGCCCACAGGATAATGTTTCATGCACGAGCTAAATTCAAACAAGGAAAAAGGTAAAGCGATAACCCCATGAACTAGCCACACAGCAGAATCTAGTTCCGCCACAGAGAATGGTAAAGGATCCACTTTCTCGATATGTAACAAAGTGTAAGATGCATCTTTCATGAACATGAATTGCTGTTTGTCAGTCAAATTAAAAGGCAGAAAAAGGGCAGTGGTGTTTAACAAATTCCAAGGAACTTTACCTAACTTAAGGGTCTGCAAAGTCCAGGCAAACTGCATCACTGAACGCAATTGATTCTGACCATGATATAAAATAGAGACATCATCTTGTACAATATCAACAACAGAGGACACAATATTTTCTAATGTGTAAATGCGGGAAGACAGGGTATTTATACTATTGTCAACAACAGCAAGCACCTTTTCCAAATTTGCTTGGTCTATTTCCCGAAGACGGGAAGCAGCTTCCATTTGTGATAGCTTCCAGAGTTCATTATACGCTTCATAAATGAATCTCTTCGGTCGGGGACCACGAGGTCCCAAGATAAAGTCGGACAAATCGATAGTGCCTGATAGGAGGGACAAATGTTTTTTAACAGAGTCTAAGGACGAATGTTGTAGCCATTGTTTACATAATTTACCAACTGAATACGTGGTTACAGTACGAGTTTCAGTAAATCTTGGATCAGGCTTGTCCTGTATGTAGCCAGGAACTGTGCCATGAAAACGCAGTTGGCATGCATTCGATGATATGGGCCATGCCAACCAGGGTGACTGTATCAGTGCAGAAACGTTAAAGGAATTGTTTTGGAACTGAGCCTGTAACGTTATAAGGGACATATTAAAACGCAAACTATCATTTGGAGAACTCGACAAGGATGGGATGGCTGGCGCATTTAGTTGTTTAATGGTAGCCAACCCCCAGCACGTGGTTTGATGAATGGAAGCATTTAGAAACAGAATTTGGGCTGGGATAAGGCAAGCGCGGTGCAAGGCCTCGGTGCCTTGCACCTGCCATGGCTTTGAACCCCAGATTGATTTTAAATCCACTGTGTCTTTCCAATACTCATAACCACCCACCGCCAAGGCGCTCAAAAAGGAACCCGAATACAGTAATTTGGTGTGGGTCAACATTATTTTTTGTGTCAATGGGGTTTTCAATTTAAAATAATAGGACCCAGGGTTCGATCGATTAAAATCAGTGAAATAGGTGAATTTATTTCGAATAGTCTGGGAGCTACCTGGTACGGGGTTTGGGCAATGTTCCCATTGGGTGTATGTAACAGGGCTGCGTAATGCTCTCGGTTTGTGGAGAAAATGATTGCCCCAATGCTGGTAACAATACAGATCGGCATAATTCGCAGAATTCATATACAAATCTTCAGCATTAAAGGAAGCATAATATTTTAAATCAGCAAACAATGCTTCAACGGCATGCAAATCCCAGTCATCAGAATGAATATTACTTTTTACTACATCACCCATTGAGACTCGAAGAACATTTGGTACATTAATAATTTCTGTCGGGCCATGGATCTGAAAGTTTACCGTATCCCATACGATGCCATCAGCAACTGGAAACGCAGAAATGTTCACAAATGTGTGGTCACGCTTCATGATGTGTGAAGAGGAATGTGGAGCCAAAGTTCCAGCAACACTGTTCACAGCAGAGCGTTCAGGTAAATAGTGACCATTGATGAGTAGAAAAAACACTGTGACAAAGCCAATGGACATGAACAAAAAAATCAAGAAAAGCACCATCCAGAGTCCATGGTGGAATCAAAAAGTTGTGTCTAAACCAGGATACAAAAAGACTAAACTTGGTCGGGACCTTCGATGAGGTGGAATCCGAGTCAAAAGAATAACGTGTCGGGCTCAGTGGCGTTGTTGGTTGGTGTGCCACCGACTCCGTGGCGGGATAGGTATATTCGTCCTCGTCAATGCAGGGGGAGACAGGGGGTTCAAATATGTTTTCAGGCAAATCAACCATCTCCATGGTAACATCAGTGACCGTTCGGGCAGGAGTGCCTCGAACACATGTCCGATAAATAGCAGGACAAGAGACCGCTGGTGTGACACTATTCAGGATCGGCCAGATGTTGTAGCTTGACATTTTCCACTGAGATGTATCTGTTCTCCTTGCGACCAGGAAGCGGTGGTAAGATTACTGTACGTGTTCCCTTCAAGCCCAGGACTGGAACCGGTGCACGAAAAGAGGGGCCGAATTCTTTTTGTTCTCCACCTTCTCTCGTACCAGGTCGCCAATCTTCGGAAGCCAGCCGGCAACCGGAATCTGCAGAGCAGGGTCTGTGGCTGAAGGCAAATGTGCAATTGCAAGTTTGTCTCGGGCTTCTTGTAAGTCCTGTAACATAGTAGAATGGTTATCTACATCAAACTTGGCGGATTGCGCCGCCATGTCTAGACCATCAAGGTCAGGCACAAACATTCGTATGCCAAAGAGCATTTCGTAAGGGGTCCGCCCACCCAGAGGTCTTCTAGGGAGATTATTAAGTGCACGCTGAACGGTATACAAGTGGGCCAGCCAGTTCCTGCCAGTACCTATAACTCTAGCTGTCAAGGATTGCTTTAAGTCACGGTTCATTCGTTCAACGATAGAGTTGCCCTCAGGCCTATACGGAGACGAAAATTTCACCCGCACCCCCAAGGAGCCCATTGCGTCCTTGTAAGCCTTAGAGGCAAACGCCGGACCTTGGTCAGAATGGAAGGTGCCGCATGCAAAAATTCCCACAAAGACACGCAAATCCCTGATGACATTTCGAGCGTCAGCACTCCGTTGTGGCCAGACCCAGATGAACCGTGTGCACGAGTCCACTGCCACTAAGATATATTTATAGGCAGTGTCTGAAGAAAATGGACCGCAGTGATCCAAGTAAACACACCCAAAGGGTCTGTTTGAAATTCCAAGCGAGGTCTGTGGTGGTCGTGTGACCGTAGAAGGCTTGATCTGTTGACAAACGTCACAGGAAAGCACATAAGTATGTGTATCTTTATATAAACCACGCCACCAGTAACGCTGCTGCAAAATGGAAATTGTCGCAGACACACCAGCATGAGCCGAAGCCATGCCTTCGTGTGCCGCCGCTATCAAGGAAAGTCTGCGGTCCGCGTTGGGGATCAACCGATCACCAACGTCAGGTATTGTTACGTAGGGAGCCTGTTCGGGACCTATCTGGTAAGTATATTTGGAAGGGAAACCTCTAGGGTAATTCATTCCTTCTTTTGTTGCAGCAATAGCTGCCACGATATCAGTGTCTATTTTAGACATGGATCTAGTAACTGCTGCTACTGAACACGTGACTACTGCTGCTCTGGCCGCTTCATCTGCCAGACTGTTACCAACAGCGTGTGCGCCCACCCGCTGATGGCCTAGGGTGTGAACCACCTTCGTGAGTGGTAGACGTCGTTGTAATTCTGCCACTCGAACCCAAAGCATTTTATGCTTGATTGTGTTGCCTTTAGCGTCTCTATAGTCATTTTGCGACCAAAAGAACAGATTGTCATTATATGATTGAACACAGTAGTAAGAATCGCACACTATTAAAGTGGTCACATCAGGATTGACGAACTCAAGCGCAAGCACCAATGCACGCAACTCGGCCAATTGTGCGGTACTGTCCCCGAGTGTCTGAGTGTGCACCACAGTGGATTTGAACTTTCCGTTCACAAACGTACCTGCAACAATAGCACATGCGGCTGAATAAGCATGCTTGGACCCCGTGGCCGGTTGTGCCGAACCATCGGTGTAGATCACACAGTCGTAATCCTCAAGCGGTAATAAAGACAAAGGAGGAGGATGAACGAATTCATACTGTAAGAACTCCTGAGTCTGAAGTGAAGAATCGAATATGAAAGTGACATCCGGAGACGTCAACGAGGTTGCCCATTGTATCCAACGGGGGTGCAACGCTTTAGAGTTCGGTACACTTGCTTTGGTCACTGCCTCTAGAGCAGGATATGGTGTTACCACCATGATGCGTTTTCCCTGTGCCAGTGCGCGTTCCTTCAGAATCGCCATTTGCACTGCTGTCAGAACTTTCTCCACAGATGAAAACCGCATTTCTGCGGAGGTGTACAGATGTGACTTGTATGCGATGGGTACTGTATCACCTTCATTAAAGGTTAAGTACGTGAAACCCACTGCCCCTGGAATGATTCTAATCACCAGGTTTGTGTGGTTATCACGTGTCAAAAGATATTTGGACTCAAGAAGGTCTGTCTGCAAAGACTGCAGAATGGAGGTATGCTCTGGGAGCCAGCAAGACCTCGAAAAAGTAGGTTGTATCAAGGCATACAGTGGCTTGATACGCTGGGCGTATTCGGGAATGTATGTACGTCCGAAGTTCAGAAAGCCCAGCATTGACTGAAGTTTCTTCAGATTAGTAGGAGGGCACAGAAGTGCACATTTCTCCAGAAAATGGGGGGCTAAGCCCTTACCTTCATTGTTGAGCTCATAGCCCAAGAACAAAACGGTAAATTCAGCAATATGAGATTTGGCAAAGTTAATTTTGTAACCTTGAACCGCAAATTCAAGAATAATGCGGTCTACTCGGGTTAGATGCGGAAACAATTAGTCGGCCGTCAAATAAATATCATCCACGTACGAACAGGCGTCTGGATCAATGCCGTCTAACAAAGAGACAACACGAGCGGCGAATACGCCTGGACTATTTTTGTAGCCCATAGGAAGACGCCTGAATTTGAACATTTTACCACCGGATGTAAAAGCGCACCATTGGCCACTCTCCGGGGCTAAGTTGTGCGTGTAGAATCCATTTGAAAGGTCAAGGGTCGTTTTGTATTTTTTACGAACAAGACTGTCTACAAGCGCAGAGCTATGGGTGTTTTGCACCGCAAAGGTCCGACAATGAGAGTTCAAATGCCGGTAATCCAATACTAAGCAGTACGATCCATCGGGTTTGGAAACCGCGAAAAGGGGATTGTTCATAGGTGATACACAGGGTTCAATTACGCCCTGATATTCCAACTGAGTCAGAATTTCGGAAACGGGGCCTTTGGCTTCACGTTTTATGGGATATTGGGGTTGTGGCTGCAGTAGTGACCGCAAAGGTATTTCATGGGGGGGAGAATCTTCGTCCCAACCCACGTGATTGCGGAATAACGCTGGAGCCAGGGACACAGCCCATTCTGCTGCAAGAGCCTCCGCTTTGTCCTTTGGGACATGTCGAGAAAAGCTCGGAAGGATTACCTCCTCCCCTCTACGCGCAGCGAGAACGAATGGGGGTGGCCAATCCACCTCTGCTAACAAAATGTCATATGAAGAGGTCAGATTTTCCCAAAAAATCCCTTTAATTACACGCTGTATATCACCTTCAATTTGGATGACAATATTAAATAGTCTGTCAGGGGGTGCCACTCTGGTGTCTGCTGTTTCAACAGTAATGAATGTTTCAGTTGCTGTCGCCTCCATATGAGGACGTAGCGCCTCCCGCACTATGGTAACTTCCGCGGCGCTGTCTAGGAGGGTTACTGCCCACGTCCAATTCAGGAGCCTCGTTCTCACCGTCTGTGGCATATTTCGCTGTTACAGCGGCAACTTTCTTCTTCTGAAATTGTGGTCGAAAACGTTGAGCGTCTTCCGCTTTTCCTCTGACTTGTTGTCGAGGCTGGTCTTGTCCCTGGGGAGCCTCTCGGTCCCTTCCTCTATCCTGGCGGTCTCCTCCACCGGCCTGTGACAAAGTCTATGCCTGTGAAGAACGAGGAGAACGCGTATCAGGGATCTGAAACCTATCCGGTGACTTAATTCTCGCTCTATCGCGTAAATCATAAGTGCGCTCAGAAGAAACTGAAACCGGGGATGCGCCTCTCGACCCCGGCTTCTTTTGTTGCTTACCCTGTTTTTTCAGCCTCCAGCTCTTTTTAGTGAAGACTGGTTTCTCATCTTTCTCAGATTGAGATTTGGTTTGTTGCTGTTGTGTTTGCGATTGTGTTTGCTGTTTTGCAAAAGGCTTATTACCCAGGCTATTTCTACCAATAGTTTTGTAAGCCTGGGTAATAATTTTCGGTAATTCGCGAGGCTTGTCCAATTCTGGGACCAGAGCCAAAGCGTTAGCTACTTGAAAGTTCACTGCATCGCCCTTGACATTCGCAAGGATCAGCTCAGCTACTACTTCAAACACTCCCACCAGTCTCATCCCTAATTCCACAGCCGCTTCAGGGCCATGTTCATCCTGTACTTTTTTAATTACAGAGGGGAGAACAGTCATGGAAGGAGTACCAAAACATTTAGAATATACTGCTGCGAATACCTTACCCCAGTTGTCACATGCTGTCAACTCGGGAATTAAGTCTTTTGGCAAACTAATCGTTAAAATACGATGTTTATCCACTGGAGTTGTATGTGGAAAAACTGCCTCCAACTGATCAAACTTTTCTGCAAGCCAATAAGGAAAATCATCCTTATTTTGTGGACGTTTGCCCATCACCAAATTCACCATGACAGGACTTATGGTCACTCCGCCTGCAGCAGCTGGTTGGCCGGCAACTCCAGGAGCGGCTCCATGGATGCTGCCTGTAACATATCGCACTAAAGCTCGATGCACCTGCACCAAGGCCGCATACATAGTGCGCAGTTCCGCGACTGGTATAGTCATATAACGCGGATGTGGGGTGTACCCGGCCAAAACAGGCCAAGTGGCCCCCTCAATTGATAAGGGGCCTAAACGAACCGTGGTAGTCGGTTGTGGGAGGGCGCCATTAAACCAAACACGGTGTTGCCAAGCCGTGAGCGGTACTTCAAGAGTAGTATACGGTCGATAGGCAGCGGGGACGTTAGTGTGTTCATATTCATGGAACAGATTATCGTTCGCGTCCACCGCTGGAAAAGTGATCCAAGAGTAGAACACTTCAAAGTGGAAAGCCGGATCGGCTTGAACCACAAAGACTAGTTCAACTCCCGCGTCTGGCACTCCATACACCCGTAAGTGATCCCGGAGTGCTGTGCGGCTATGCGCCGCTATGTCTATACCCGCCATTACTAACGGGTTTATTCAACAATCGTACACGAGGCAGCACAAAAAGGGTTATGTTTAAAAAACCTTTTTTAATAACTTCAAGCTTGAAAGAACCTACAAAATCTCCAATATAGGAGGTATCGCCGTCACACACTCTTCCGGAAGCGTACGTGAGGGTGTTGTGGACAAGCACAAGTACTACTCAAGCGTCCCGCAAATAAGCTGCCCCACTCGTTGGTCGCGCCATGTCATAAGGTTTCTGCACATACAGAGCTATGCACAGGATAACAGGACCTCAGAATATAGTGGTGAGCCTACCATAGACCTTAGCACCCAAAACCCCAACCCAACTAGCCTTAGCGTCCCATTAGCACCAATGTACCAATGATTAGACAACCCAGAACACGGTATCTCTCTCTCAGGACTCGCAGAGGCAAGAACACTCTTTTGTCACTCACTCGTACCTGTCCACAACGTGCGTAATAAGAGACACTGTATAATTCAAAACGTTTATTTCGACTTACGTGCTCTAAGATACAGTACACGTGTCAGTACTACTAGCATAATACATATGAATAATATAATCAGCATAGTTACAACTCCATAGAATACGAACGGGGAAAGCATCTCATAAAGCAGTGGATATATGTCTAACATTACCACCCTCCCCGTGCTGGAAGCTAGTATATTATACAAATAGAAGACCTTTGGGCTTTGACTAGCGAACCCCCATACCTCAGTCTCTAGATGCACAACTACATCAGCAGACAATCACAGCTCCTCTCTCTGGAAGGATCGCCTCCAAGTGCCCTAGAGCGGGCGAACCGCATCATTAAAAGCCCACCAATTTCTCCATGGCAGCTGTACATAGTGTTATGTCTAGGTGCGAGGGACGGGCCAAATCAGCAAGAACCAGGGACGTGTTATTCGACCTTGTAACTGTTGTTCAGACTGAGCCCAAAGGGAACAGGAGAAAAGGTGAGAAACAGAAAATGCAGACAGTTGTAAAATAACTTGGCAGAAGCAGAGGGCGACAGAACAACGGCTAAGAGTAACGTGCGCAAAAATCATCATGGCAGCCAGGCCCGTGCCAACGTATCCAGGCAGGCCAGGAGGCCACAAACCACAAGACAGAAGGTGATGATGCAAAGGGCCGAACCAAGCTGAAACTGGCCATATGGCGGAGATGAATGCTACCGCTTCCTCATTACCACAACGGCAGTCTCATCCACATCATCGTCCTCTGATGTGTGATGTGCCTCACCTGTGGGTGTTGGTGTTTCGGCTGCAGCACTGTGAGGCACTGACACATCAGAGGCCGGAGGTGGATTGTCGGCCGCACTGTGTGGCAGTGACACATCAGGTGCCGGAGATGGAATGTCTGCCGCACTGTGGGGCACTGACACATCAGGGGCGGAGATGTGGATGGTGTAGGAGCAGCAGCATTCATCTGCTCCAGGCCTTGTGGTAGCAATGCCATGATGAGGATCTGTAGGGCATGGAAGATCCCAGCCACATCTCGCTGATGTGCAGCCATGGCAGCCATCCTTTCCGCCTCCATCCGCACCGAGTCCTCCATGAGCCTCCGCATGTGTCCCAACTCACGGCTGAGATCGCTGGAGCCACTCTGACTAGACAGGTGTTCTTGTCTCCGAGTCATGACTCCAGCGATGTCATCCATGGCTCGTTGGAGACCATGGAGCGGACTGTGGGTGTCCGTTAGGGACTGTAAGTGGTCCCTGATGGAACGTAGACACCCATGGATGGCATCAAGTTTGGCTGCCATGAGGTCAAACCCCACCCGCACCTGCTCAGCCATCTCCTTCTGGCCCTCCAACACACGGCGTTGAAATGCCATGTGTTGGACGTGGGGATCCTGGGAAACAGCCGGGGTGGTGGGTGCGTCCTGCTGTGTGGTCTGTGCAGGGGCTGGGATCTCCTCGATGAAGCTGGGCTGCCCTGCTCCTGGAGGTGGGGTGCCGAAGCTGTCCATGAGCTCTTGGAGGGCGTTGGTGTCGAAGGAGGGAGGTCCTCCTCGTCATCAGTGAGGAGGTGTTCGGTCTGCTTTGCAGGAGGTGATGATTCTCCCTCTGCAATGTAAAGGGGAGATGCAGTTTAACAGTGTGTTCCATGTATGTTCACGCATTGGCCAAGTTTCCAAACAGACTGCATGACAATGTACATTGTGACTGTTTAGGAGGAGCTGCCTATTTGAAGCGGGACAGTGGACATTTGTGCACCATCAGGAATGTGGGGTTGTACTTGTCCATTATCATGTCACAGTTTCCTGCTAAGCCAAATGTGATTGTCCAGTTTCTACACACAAGCGGCAGCAGTTGTGTCCTCTGTTCTGTTGTGAAAGTGTTGCAGTTTGTACCACTTTGTTGTCAATGTTGATGTGCTCTGATTCTTGTGTGTGTGTTGCATTGTGGGAGAGTCGCCCCTGCAGCTCAGACTTTGCTTGGCCTTCTCCCTTTCAGGCGGTGTGCCTTTGACTTCTGTGCTTATGCAGTGCTGAGATGTTGCATACTTGGGTAAATTGAGCTCTTGGTGGGAGTTGGGACTCTTGGGCATGGTTTGTCCGTAGATGTCTTGTTGCCGTCAGGGGTTGTTTGTGCACGTGGATGTGTCAGTGTGTGACCTACTCCTTTCCGGATGTGGACCACACTCAGCCACCTCGGTGTCGTGGCGTGCAACATGTCATGATGAGTGGCCTGCAGACATGCTCATCGTCATGCAGTGTCACTTGCATTGTCAGTGGGGCTCATGGATCCGCAGCTTTGCTGGGTTCAGCACATGTGCATGTGTTTGTTGTGAAATTGGTGATGTGTGGGGAGGGCCCCCTCTGGGCACATTGTGGACGGGGGACTACTTGCTGTTTCTATGTGTGCTACAGTATGGCAAGGAGATCAGGGACATGATCCAGAGTCATTGTTGTTTTGCAGTGTGCCATACTTCATTGTGCATGTGTGCCATTGTGCCCATCTCCCCCCATCCCCCCAGTCCCTGGTGGTTACTCACCCTGTTGCTGTTGTGTCAGGTCATGTTGAGCAGTGTCCGGTCCCCCGACTCCTGCCACCGTCTCCACACTGATGATTGTGGACACCATTTCCTCCATCTCATCCAGCTCCTCCTGTGGCGCAGGGCTCCCACCCCCAGTCTGCATTGCTGCTTTGCAGTTGTTTGCGAGTTTCTGCTTGGTTTTGCGCTTCACATCATTCCAGCGCCTCTTGACCTCGTCCATTGTCCTCCTCAGCACTCCGACTGCATTCACCTTGTCCACGATGGACTGCCATGTTCCATTTTTTGTTGCCAATGACTCAGTGGAGGTGAAGAACAGTTGTTGATGGTGTTCTATCACCTCTGTAATCAGGATCCTGTTTTCCTGAGGACCTGAACCACGTCTTTCTCTTCTTCTTCTCCTTGCCCTTCCCTGACCCCGAGGTCCCAGGCTGGTCCTCCGTGGAGCTTGTGGGGTTCGGGTTGTCCTCTGTCCTTTCTCCGGCTGCCTCCATTGTGCTTCACAGTTGTTATGTTTGTTTTTTAAAAATATTTTTGCTGCTTTTATGGTGATTTTTCCCGGCTGATGTGGGAATTGCAAGCCTGGCGCTGCTTGTCGCCGATTTCTCTATCGCGGTTGGGCCCATCGCAGCTTTTTTCGCGTTCGGGTTTCCTTTTTTATCGTCGTCGCAGTAGTTTGACCGCGGACATTTGAGGCGTTATCGGGAAACTATTGCATGTTACCACCGTGTTGTGAATACGAAGTTGACACAGAGTTATTTTCCCGCAATAGACGGCGGTATGAAAAATTGCGTTAGCCTATTTTGGCGATTTTTATCGCACGTTCTTGTGAATATCCCCCTGAGTATCATTTGCTGGTTGCAATATAATGTATCTATTTTCTACAAAATTATAAGCGCTTGCAATATTTTATGTGGCACATATTTATTGTGAGAAATAAATAATTTGTTTGGGGAAATGCCCTCAAGCAACACAGCAATGTAAAATTTACTATGGTCATTTTCATGTTAGTTTTAATGCCTGTTAGGTATCAAAGACTAGACTGTTATACTAGTGAGGAGACAGCAGTTGGTAGTCACTAGGTCCATCCATAACTACCCTAAACTAGTTTGTCTCTAGCTTTACCCCCTGCTCATCCCATTCTAGAAAAACATGTTATTGACAGTGCAGTTAAGCAGTTGCACAATCCGGCAAAGTCTTCATATGAGGATCGGATACCCAATGTAATTGTTTTCAACGCTGGTGATGCACAATCAACAGTCCTCTATCCTAAAGACACACCCACTTTTGGAACTAAAACAAATGTGTTTATTTCACTGCATTGCCCAACTTAAGAAATCATCTCCCTGGGTACAATGTATCACAAAGCCTAATTGCACTATCAAAATCAAAACAATACTTACTTTGTCATGAGAGACACTTATTTATAACTAGACCTCGGTCTAATTCAGATTAGGGGTCCTTTGCCATGCCTAGATGGATGGTGTAAAATGTGCCAGCTTTTGTCTTTAGCAATTTTTGTTTTTTTCTGTCATGGTTTGTGCAATACCTTATTATTGGGGAGGCAGCCGGGGCCATCATAAATCTAAACAAAAATCATTGGCTAAATCCAAAAATATTTTATTGGTTTCCAAAAAGCACACATTACCATTTTAGTGCTTGAGTCTGAAGGGGACTATTTTGTGTTTATGTGCGCCTTGTGAAAGGGCAGCATGCTGTAACTCACAGTGAAGTCTGATGGTGGCTGAAGTGTGATAACTCACTTCCTCATATTGCATGCTGCAGAGGCTGGAATTAAAATGTTAATGACACAACATACTAATGGGTGAGGTCAGGCTGAAATCCTATTTAAGTAACTGTGTTATACACATAACTATATGTTAACACCTGACCTAAAAAGCCAATCGGTCTGGTAATGGCTGCCATACTCTTGCCTTTGCTGATGTTTTTTGTAATGTTTTTATAAAGCTTTCTTACAAATGGAAAGGCTTGTAAAGGCAGTCAGATAGAGAGGCTTGCAAAGACAGACAGGATTGCAAAGACAGATAGGGTTATACAAGCAGATGGTGTAAAAGATAGATAGATAGATAGATAGATAGATAGATAGATAGATAGATAGATAGATAGATAGATAGATAGATAGATAGATAGATAGATAGATAGATAGATAGATAGATAGATAGATAGATAGATTGATAGATAGATAGATACCATTTCAGGATTACAGTGCCAAATAAATTATGCAAAACTGGAAGCAAAGAACTATGGGTAGTTAATAAATTTATGAGGAGAGTGACTCGTTTATATGGAGCACCCTACAAAACTAGCAACATTCAAAACAAAAACACTGGCACTGAAGAGAACTACCTTGAGTGCTTATATGCTCCGTTTGAAAGAGCAAAATTCAGTCACTCAAAGTGAGGTGATCCAGTGGCTGAAGCAGACTGCCCCCCCTCCCACTCCCCGTCCAATTCTGTATGCTGTAACGGGTGGAAGATAAAATGTGAATTACACACCAACAGACTAAATGGATAAATACAGCAGGCTGTAAGCCCCTTTAAATAAGTATGAAATACATATTTTTTTCTTTTTTTTTAAATCAAAAGGTCTGTGCTAAAGCCAGACCTAAAAATAAGATGGCTGAGATTAGATGGTGTTAACAAACTATTCTGCTAGGAACATATACGACCATTTGTTCACTAATAATTGCATCTTCTTGTTGTCATTTAATAGAGCTAGGTGAGAACTGTGCTGTAGCACTGCTTGGTTTGGTGGTGGGTGCCATCTATGCAAGGTCCGTAGACTGTAGTTCTCTGGGTTACAAGAACTGGTAAATAATTTGCAGTTCTTTAAAGGGAAAATAAAACAATTACTTGCCAAACTTAAAAGGACGTTTGCATCTTTTATTATAGGCGAGACCTATTGGCATATTGGTCTCAGACTGCCTCTTCTGGGACAAACAACATTAATAAAGTGCAATACTGAATAGAAAGCCATGCACACTCAATGCAATACTGGGATTTAAAGAGCTGGAGCTTAAAAATAATGAAATTCATAGGATATTCGAGGTAACGATTTTCAAGGTAATTGTGTGTCAACGGATTATCATAAACATATGTATCATTTCTTATGATATGAATCTATTTGCTTTTTGTGCAGACGCGTGAATTCAAGGACACATTAGTATACCTTTGTAAACCCCATTTATGTGCGTTTGACTATTTGCTTATTATTTTCTTTGTTACTTAATTCCAAGTGGAACTTGGACAAACATCATTACAATGATGTTTTCACATTACAAAACAACACAGCCTTAAAATATCAAATGCAAGATGTCTACACATATTGCTTTCTTCACTGCAACCATGAAGACAGCACTTGTCAGTCCCTATTTACTTAGAAACATTTATGACAAGTTACACTTCAAAAGGAAGAAGTGTGACTTGTGTAGAAATTAATTATGTTTGTATACTGCACCATCAGAGGCTTCTAAACCTTATTCACAACTCTTGCAATACCTCTGAGGACTTCAGGCCGTATCATGATGGGCTGAGCATCTGTTTTTATACATGGGTGGTGTCTAAAGTTCAAACTTATAAATCAGTTAATGCTTCATTTAGAAAGAGCAAGTCAGATACAGAGGCAAGCCCTGTTGACTATTTTTGACTTGGTCTGTTCCGAATTGTGGCCCCGATTCAGAAAGGTAAACTTAGACCAGAAGTCTAAGTTTAGACCTGAAGTATAATTTTAGACATACAATCTACCTTTAAACCTGAAGTCTAACTTTAGACTTCAGGTCTAAAGTTAGACTTCAGGTCTAAACTAAACTTGGGCAAAACAGGTGCTCTGCCCACCATAATAAGGCCTCCAATGTACAAAAGACCAGGTCACAAATCACGTTATTGCTTCTTTGTGATCCAATGTTCATTTTACACTGTGGCTGATTTACAAATCTATTCCAGAGTAAAATGGCCATTCGGTAGAATTTGCATCATACAACCTCATTAATAATGGAGTAATATCATGATTGCAAATTCCATGAAACAGGCTGTGAATGGAGGTCTGCGGAGCTAGCAAAACTCCATCCTTGTATTCACACTTACAGAATGCCTTAATTTTGTTTTAAATACAATCTTTTTAATTTAAAGAGACAGGGCTTAATCACAAAAAAGTTAGTATTAAATGCCCTTTTTATTTTACTTTATTGCTTTGATGTTGCCTTTGTGTTTAGATTTTAGTGTGATAGCAGATGCATTGTACTAGCTCTTCCATGATGGGTACAGGGCACATTCCGGCTTTATCAGTTCCGGCCTCCTGCTAATGATGTTGAAGACTCCTTTGGGAGTGGCCTTTAGTTTATCTGATTGTTATTGCACAGCATGCCAAATTGTGTCTATTTGAAACTGTATTCATGAAGTTGTCATTTTTTGGCATGCGCTCAATGAAGTACATTTATAACTTAACACCCATATGTCATGTTGGTATGTATTGTATTGTAATTGAGGGCTATAGTTAAATTTGAAAACCAATTTAACCTCTATGTCTTATTTGTGAGTTTCCATTGTGCTTTCAGTGCTCTTGTATGTTGTTACAAATGTAAACCAATTTAGTGTGTATGTCTTGCTAACTGATTGATCTTTGAGTTACAGAATCAATCAATCAATCACAGAATTTGTAGAGCGCACTACTTACCCGCGAGGGTCTCAAGGCGCTGGGGAGAGGGAAGGGGGGGGGTGCTGCTACTGGTCGAACAGCCAGGTCTTGAGTAGCCTCCTGAAGGTCAGCAGGTCTTGGGTCTGTCGTAGGCTTAGTGGAAGGGTGTTCCAGGTCTTGGCGGCGAGGTGTGAGAAGGATCTGCCGCCGGTGGTTGTTCTTCAAATGCGAGGGACGGTGGCGAGGGAGAGGTTGGCGGAGCGGAGCTGGCGGTTGGGGACGTAGAAGGAGAGTCGTCTGTTGAGGTAGGCTGGGCCAGTTTTGTGGAGTGCCTTGTGTGCGTGGATGAGGAGTTTGAAGGTGATCCTCCTGTCGACGGGGAGCCAGTGCAGGTTCCTCAAGTGGGGGGTGATGTGGCTGTGGCATGGTACGTCGAGGATCAGGCGTGCGGAGGCGTTTTGTATGCGTTGCAGTCGCTTGATGAGCTTGGCCGGGGCTCCCGCGTAGAGGGCGTTCCCATAGTCAAGTCTGCTACTGACGAGGGCCTGGGTGACTGTTCTTCTTGTGTCTGTCGGGATCCACCTGTAGATCTTGCGAAACATGCGGAGGGTGTTGAAGCAGGAGGAGGAGACTGCGTTGACTTGCTTGGCCATGGAGAGCGTTGAGTCGAGGATGACTCCCAGGTTGCGTGCGTGGTCGGTGGGTGTCGGGGCTGCTCCCAGCGTCGTTGGCCACCAGGAGTCGTCCCAGGCTGAGGGGTTGGAGCCGTGGATGAGCTGAGGATGAGGCCTGAAGGCTTTCATTTCACAAGGAGCACATCCACACATAAAGTGGTCCACTTCTCTGTCAGGTAGGGGACTACTATAGTAATGTGTGCTTTTTTTAAACAAAAAAAACATATTTTTTTACTTTAGCCGCTGGCGTTTTTTCCAGATTGATAACGGCCCAGCTGCCTCTAGAAAAATAAGATTTTGCACAAACCATGACAGAACAAAGCAAGAATTGCCACAACCAAAAGGCTGAAAGGCTGGCAGACAGCGCCAGACATACAGGCTTTGCCAATTCATGTTGGATTGATATCTTATCAACCGTTGTCCACTTCAACTCCAGTCAAAGAACATTGATGTTGTCCACTGGGGAAAGGTAGGTGAGGGAGACACAGCATTTGCTTCTCCTCCTTCTTCCGAATCGTAATAGGTCATACATTCTACTTTTCAGTTTGGAAAGTCATTTCCAACTCCCAACATATCCTTTGTACATTGCAGCTCTGGGTTTTGTGATTGCAAAGCTTTCAAATTTGCTAATTGCATACTTTCGAACCATAAAACCTAAGACTACTTGTACATCCAGGTTCGTGTTTGAAAATCTAGGGATATAACTATAAGCACATAAGAGAAAGAAAAAGATAATGAGAGGAAAGGAAAGCGAAAAAGAGACAAAGTGACAAAAAAGAGTCAGTAAAAGAGGTATAAGTGTGGCAGGAGAGAGTCGAAGTTATAAAACAAAGGAGTGAGAGAGAGAGAGATGAAGAAAGAAACTAAACTAAGTGCTACAAAATGCTACTATAAAGCATATTTGCTCACAGTAAAGAACCTCTGGGGTGTAAATACCATTTTCAGGCAATGCGCGAGGAACTGCACATAGGTGAAGGTTCTCAGTTTACCCTGGTCTATTGTTTTATCTGCAAACTACGAAACATCTCTTAACCTTAAAGATATTCAGCAGCACAAGACCTGAAGCACTTGACAGGAAGGATTCCATGAGGTCAGGAATATCTGTGAAATTGTTCTGCTGTGCTTTGAACCTCACACCTTAATGGTGAACACAACTAAGATAAATCCACAGAGTTTGCATCTCTTTTGGGTGTGCCTGGCACCTTGTATCTGAAAGGGCTGCCGCCGGTGGTTGTTCTTCGAATGCGAGGGACGGTGGCGAGGGAGAGGTTGGCGGAGCGGAGCTGGCGGTTGGGGACGTAGAAGGAGAGTCGTCTGTTGAGGTAGGCTGGGCCAGTTTTGTGGAGTGCCTTGTGTGCGTGGATGAGGAGTTTGAAGGTGATCCTCCTGTCGACGGGGAGCCAGTGCAGGTTCCTCAAGTGGGGGGTGATGTGGCTGTGGCGTGGTACGTCGAGGATCAGGCGTGCGGAGGCGTTTTGTATGCGTTGCAGTCGCTTGATGAGCTTGGCCGGGGCTCCCGCGTAGAGGGCGTTCCCATAGTCAAGTCTGCTACTGACGAGGGCCTGGGTGACTGTTCTTCTTGTGTCTGTCGGGATCCACCTGTAGATCTTGCGAAGCATGCGGAGGGTGTTGAAGCAGGAGGAGGAGACTGCGTTGACTTGCTTGGCCATGGAGAGCGTTGAGTCGAGGATGACTCCCAGGTTGCGTGCGTGGTCGGTGGGTGTCGGGCTGCTCCCAGCGTCGTTGGCCACCAGGAGTCGTCCCAGGCTAAGGGGTTGGAGCCGAGGATGAGCCGAGGATGAGGCCTGAAGGCTTTCATTTCACAAGGAGCACATCCACACATAAAGTGGTCCACTTCTCTGTCAGGTAGGGGACTACTATAGTAATGTGTGCTTTTTTAAACAAAAAAAACATATTTTTTTACTTTAGCCGCTGGCGTTTTTCCCAGATTGATAACGGCCCAGCTGCCTCTAGAAAAATAAGATTTTGCACAAACCATGACAGAACAAAGCAAGAATTGCCACAACCAAAAGGCTGAAAGGCTGGCAGACAGCGCCAGACATACAGGCTTTGCCAATTCATGTTGGATTGATATCTTATCAACCGTTGTCCACTTCAACTCCAGTCAAAGAACATTGATGTTGTCCACTGGGGAAAGGTAGGTGAGGGGAGACACAGCATTTGCTTCTCCTCCTTCTTCCGAATCGTAATAGGTCATACATTCTACTTTTCAGTTTGGAAAGTCATTTCCAACTCCCAACATATCCTTTGTACATTGCAGCTCTGGGTTTTGTGATTGCAAAGCTTCCAAATTTGCTAATTGCATACTTTTGAACCATAAAACCTAAGACTACTTGTACATCCAGGTTCGTGTTTGAAAATCTAGGGATATAACTATAAGCACATAAGAGAAAGAAAAAGATAATGAGAGGAGAGGAAAGCAAAAAAGAGACAAAGTGACAAAAAAGAGTCAGTAAAAGAGGTATAAGTGTGGCAGGAGAGAGTCGAAGTTATAAAACAAAGGAGTGAGAGAGAGAGAGATGAAGAAAGAAACTAAACTAAGTGCTACAAAATGCTACTATAAAGCATATTTGCTCACAGTAAAGAACCTCTGGGGTGTAAATACCATTTTCAGGCAATGCGCGAGGAACTGCACATAGGTGAAGGTTCTCAGTTTACCCTGGTCTATTGTTTTATCTGCAAACTACGAAACATCTCTTAACCTTAAAGATATTCAGCAGCACAAGACCTGAAGCACTTGACAGGAAGGATTCCATGAGGTCAGGAATATCTGTGAAATTGTTCTGCTGTGCTTTGAACCTCACACCTTAATGGTGAACACAACTAAGATAAATCCACAGAGTTTGCATCTCTTTTGGGTGTGCCTGGCACCTTGTATCTGAAAGGGCTGGGCCCATAAGTACTAGACTGTTCTAGAGTCACACTCCAATAGTTCTTTTTAACAGCATGGAGGTGTAGAGGGGAGGGAATTCATTAGAGAAGCAAACAATTAACCAATAACTCTCCTGGATACATAATAACCCATGGCCTACAACTTGAGGTTAATGAATTTATTACAAAGCAAAAAATAACTGGACAAAAAGACACCTCAATACGAGACTATAGAGATACATAGGAATTAGCCTAAAGCCAAATGTGTGTATCCAATTTAGATTCAGGAAGCAAGATACAGAAAATCCGGATGCATGAGTCCAAATTTCCCTGCATCGAGGGTTGGTGAGGGAAAAGCATTAAATCTATCCCTAAATTAACACCAAGGTGACATCCCCAACTAAGCATTTTCAGAAGGAAGGATAAAAGGTGTCAGCATGTGGAGTCTCCCTAAGAAGTCTCTCCACGATCCATGGCTCAAGTAGCATGAAGCTACAGAAGACAGAGCTCAATCTAGGATGCTCTCTCTCTCTCTGAAGGAAAGAAAAGAGTGCCCCCCCCCTATTCCTAACTTCAGCAACTAATTAATCAGGGGTAGCCTTCCCATTATTCAGTTCGGGTCACGCCATCCATCCTGGGTTCAGTTCTGAAGGTAACTTTCCACGAAAAGTCGATGGTGCACCTTCCTCAATACAATTTGTCCCCATGCTTTCTCCTGTGTGAAACACAATGACCTTCCTTTATGGACCCAAGTCACACAATTGTAACTCCTTCTCCCCTTGCCTAGCTTACTAAAACAAAGACATTACTTTTCCTAAAGAGTGTATTCTCCACCTGCAATGGAAACGTCAGAAAGAACAGAGTCTGCAATGCACATGAAATTCAACTTTTAATTATTAAAGCAAGAGTTTCCAGGGGCTTGCAATTCAGGCCTAAGACTTCAGCTAACATAAGAGAATCAGCATATAAGCTTTACAAATTCATATAACATTAATGCAAATTCAACTAATACATTTTCCTTCATGTGAAATGACATAATTAATAAGAACATTCAATATACGTAAAAGTGTCAGTTGCAAAATAAGAGTTCTTCATGTTAATGTTTTCTGCTAGTTACATTTATTTCCTACGTTAATTTTCCATGACATTTATCCATAAACTAAATAATTTTTATTTTATTTATTTAAATACATTTTAGATACCTTCATCCAATGAACTAAACGTCATATAATTGTCTTAAAACGTTTCAAAATTCTAATACGTCTTGTAGACACTAATTGCATGATTATATGTGGATGCGTTCTACATGTGATTATGATGCACCCCTACAATTTAAATTATTTTTCTGCTACATCAGTTCCCCCCTCTTATGACGTTGAGTCATCGCAAACCTTCCAACATCCCTGTAGAGCAGACCAATCTAAGCAGATGTCATAGCTAGTCTTCTCTGTCTGAACTCCTCCATTCGCTTCAAATTCTCATAATGACTGGCCTGCAGTCTTGCCATCCTTCTCGCTCTTTCCCTTAAGGAGTTCTCACCTGCCTTGCCTTATGCCACGTGTATGCTCTTATCATTCCTACCAGGACAATGATACAGATTATAACAATCAATATTGGCTTATAGATGTATCCAAATATTCCACTTCCCAAATTTGCAAACCATTTCCCAACTGTTTCAAAACCTTTTCCAACCTTATCCCAAACTCCTTCAGCTGCCAAATCCTGTGTCCCATGATGTAGATCAGTGATGTTATCAATATATCCCCTTAGGTTTTTACTTCTTTCAGGAATATAAGTACAGCACTGTTGGACCTTCAGCATTCGACAGACTCCACCTTCTTTTGCTAGTAATACATCTAAAGCAAGGTGGTTCTGCATCACCATGGTCCTTTTCGAGACCATCTCCCCATCCAGGAGCAACAAAGTCTGAGCCGTGTTAACAGACAACTTAACCACTATTGTAGACAGCCTACTGATCTTGATGTCATTCAACACAACTCCTAAAGTAGGCATTATCGCTCCAAATATATCTCCTACAACCTCTGCTGCACTCAATCCACATTTCTCGCTACTGTTCAACTTCCTCCACATGATATATCTATGGAAACATGACAGCCAAATAACATGTACCATACCATTTGCTCTGTAACCGAACATATGCATTCTTTCCACACACAAAATACATTCCTGGTACCATTCAAACTGACTCTTGCAAAAACGTATTCCACAGACCATTTATTGAGAAGATATTATCACACACACTTTGTCCCTCAAACACCGTATCATATCTACTTGCAACTTGACGTATGCAAAGTTTTCCTCGTTGTTCCCAATCTAAAGCTATAGGACCAGAACTTCCCTTAGCCTTGTGAGCTAGCTCCTCCTTGTTCCATTCAGAATTCTTGTCCTTATTATTAGTACTAACAACTAATCCCTAAGTCTATCTTCTACTTGATCTACAAAATTCTTTTTGTGTCTGTTAGGATGCATGATAGATTATGTCTATGCACGTAAGCAGTGTCTAATGTTGCTGTAGGTGGAAAATATTTTTCCATCCTTTCTATTTGCTTATAATAATCATATTTGTTCATATGTTTGTATATGGGAATTTCTGAGAGTACCACATCATAATTTGAGAAGTAGTACTCGTAATGGCCTTTTCCATAAAACATACTAAGAAGTAAGCTACAACTAATGCCATAAGTCAAGGGCAAGTAATTGTATTGAATCCCCTCCTCGAATGAGGCAGGCAGTTGCATGCACACAAAACAATCTCTCACTTCCATATTATCAACATACTCATACAACAGCTTAGCATAAGCATTCAGCATGTAATCACCTTTAGATAGGTCTACATGCAAAAAGCAACTAGTTTGTTCTATTAATCTTTTCTCAGATCCTAGTGTCCACTCTATTGTAACAGCAGTGGTAGGTGTGGATGTGCCTTGCACCCCCACCCCATATTCCTTGCCTTTGGGTGAACTCAAAATGGATTCTACAATGACTACAGCTATTACTATACCTACCCCTACAATGAGTGTACCTAGAATACATTTGTGCCTACGATTCGAATTTCCAGACTCAATCTTCAAGTAGCTCGGATTACATTTTGAAAGAGGTTCAACACACAAAGTCTCTTTTCTCCGCCTCTCTCCATGTGTAGGAAAGGTCTTTCGAACAACTTTGAATTCTCAGAAAGTTCTTTTTGAAATATCTCTGCTTTACTATATGTGCACAGCTTGGAAGACCTTCCTAGCCCTTTTTCTACTTCTAAATGAAAGTCCCTAATTTTATTCTTCTTCCACTCAGGCCTAGGTTATCTTCTGCAGAGTAAATATTTACAGTTCAAAGTTCAGTTCATATCCCTAATCAAATCAGAGCCAACTTCCTCAATGACACGTTGCAACAGTTCAGCTCTCAATGCTGCAATCTTTTGAGGAGACTGTGGTGCTCCCAATTTTGGAAATTCAATGTCCTCCAAAATTAGAGTACGCAAGCCACTCATCCTTTCCTAGGTGGAAAAAGAACAGTCAATAACAGAAGTACATTTGCTTCAATTCCATGAACTCTTAACAAGATCTCAACAACCAGTATTGAAATCTCTGACCTCACTCTCCCCGGCATTTGTGACCAAGTCTACTCAGGAGAGGAATATCTCTGGCACGGCACTCGAACTCTCTCATCTTCTGTGTTTGGCTCTGTTTCGCTCAGATAAGACTCTGAAGATTCATCTATTTGTGCAAGTTCTCTTTCAGACGTGTCTCAGATTTTTCCTCCTCTGTTTCACAGGCCACGTTTCACTAGCAACATCCTTCTTTCTCAGCTGCACGCAACCAGTCTCTTCTGATGATTCCAACTCTCTGTCACTCGCAACGTTACCGCCTCCCTCAGAGTCTATATCAGGGTCTTGTGTAGCGTGACCCCTCTCAGATTGACTTGGTGTGTGTCCAGCCACTTCAGGTACCTCTCAGGCATTGGCTTGTCCTCTCCTGTGACCCCTCGGTCAAGGCTGGAAATACTTCTGGGAGAGGAGCTGTTTCATCAGAGGGACCTGAGACTCATCGTGTGTGGGAAGCATGAATCCAGTTCAGCACTCCTCCACACTTCCCAGCTGTCGCAGTTACCAGTATAACTTGGTGGGGCCCATGCCAGCAAAAACAAAGACAGTTTTTCCTCACGTGTTTCTTGACTAGAACCCAGTCCCCTGGGTTCAGGTCATGGCAGGGATTCTTTGAGGTCGTGCAGTCGCAACTTCAACCTGATGAGACACAGAACAAACCACGTCAGCCAATCTTTTACAGTAGTCAAGGATTAAATAATTTGTGATGCTCACTACTGCAGTGGAGGGGACATCAGGTAAATGCATTGCTCTTTCCATGAACTTCTCATGTGATGAGAACGCAGTTCTCTTGTCAGGGATGCTGCTAAGATTCATAAGCACTAGAGGCACTGCATCTGGCCATTTTAAAGATGTCGAAGTGCACACTTTAGTCAACCTTGCTTTTAATGTCCCGTTGACTTGCTTCACCATTCCCGATGCCTCTGGCATGTAGCTACAATGCAGTCTTTGATCCACACTCAAGGCGGTACACAACAACCTCATGATCTCGT
Source organism: Calotriton arnoldi (assembly GCA_963921515.1). Classification (NCBI taxonomy): domain Eukaryota; kingdom Metazoa; phylum Chordata; class Amphibia; order Caudata; family Salamandridae; genus Calotriton; species Calotriton arnoldi. The sequence continues at coordinate 1,198,736 of CAWUFW010001951.1, forward strand.
TATGGAAGTGTGTCCCTCTACCCTATTGCAATGTAGTTGGAAATCTGAATACCCATCGGGAAAAGATACACACAACAACCAGAATGTACATCAATCCATTACACACAGGCATCTCAACAAAGTCCATTTGGATCTGATTAAAGGGACCCCCGATCTGCCAATATGACTCAAGGCAACAACAGTCTTCTTCCCAGAATTCATTTGTTGGCACGTGAAACACCGGTGACATACAGCTTCTGCAATCATTCGAAACCTAGGATTGAACTAGGTCTGCCTAAACAGTCTCACCATTGTATCTCTCCCTATGTGAGCTGCTCGTCATCGGGTTTAACATGCAATCTGTTAACACTGCCCTACCATCAGCTGCTACCCAAATGTCATCCTTCCCTTTCTCACAACCAGCTCTGATCCAACCCGCTTGTTCCTGGTCTGCAGCTTCTGATCGCAACCTCCACACCTTAGTGACAGCTAGCATCATGCAGTGTTCGGTCTGCTCTGTACTCTCGCCAGTATATTCCCTATTAAAAACACATGCATGGAAAGAACAATAATGTGCAACTTCATCTGTGTATATATTTCCTGTGGTGACAAAATCATTTCCCCTTTCATGGGATGTGCATTTGAAGACAGCCACTTTCCTTGGCAATTGTAGAGCTTCCAGCAGTTGTCTCACATATTCCCCATTCCTGATTGGGATCCTGATGACGTTAGGAACCTTCTCTGTGACCATAGCTGTCAAAAGTCATGAACCACACCGAACCGTTCTGGCTATTGGTATAGATCGTGACTCGGATTTGGTCAGAAACAAGGCATGCATGGGGTCAAAGCAATGATTTCAGCCACTTGTGCGGAGTGTACTCCTTGTAAACAAGCAGCTTACACCACTCCGGAGATCGTACAAACAGCAAACGCTGCTCTCAGATTACCTTAATTGTCTCTTAGGCATGAACCATCAACAAAAAGGACTTGATCAGGATCAGGCAATGGCTCATCGACAATGTCAGGCCTCGGATTTGTGCAAAGGTCAGTGACATCCACACAGTCATGGTCTTCACATTCTTCCCCATCAGCATTTGGAACAGGTAACAAGGTAGCAGGATTTAACACAGAACACTGGTTCAGAGTAACATTTTCAGCGGCGAGCACCACCTGCTAAAATCGGATCAATATTTTATTCGTCAAATGCTGTGTTTTGGTTCTCGTCATCAGGAGTTCAACTCAATTTGGCACATATACCGTAAGTGAGTGACCTATCACAGTGCTTTCACATCGCTCAATACTGACATCTGTTGCAGCAACGGATTTGAGACATCCAGGCAACGCTGAAGCTACTGGATCTAAAGTAGCTGAGAAATAGGCTACTGGTCTACGGACACCTCCATGTGTCCGGGTGAGTACAGATAGGGCACAATACTTCCTTTCATGGCAGAACCGCAAAAATGCTTTGTTGTAATCAGGCATTACTAAAGCTGGAGCATGACACAGGCACTCTCTCAACTCCAGGAAGGCAAGCAAACAGTCGTTATCCCAAGGCACCAAATCACACACATCTTTGTGGGTCAGCATCTGCAAAGGCTTTGCCATTAGGGAGAAATTGGGACTCTACCGTCGGCAGTAACCAACCATTCTCAAGAACATTCTGACCTCTTTTTGGGTATTGGGTGGATTCATTTTCATGGTCGCTTCCACTCTTTCTGGTGACACCTTCCTTTTGCCTTTCTCAAGTCGATGACCCAAATATTGTACTTCTTTAAGGCAATACTGAAGTTACTCAGGGACACCTTCTGCCCATTGTCAGCAAAATGATTCAGTAAGGCGATAGTATCGTCTCTGTAAGACTCTCTCATTTCAGATGCAATGAGAAGGTCATCGATGTACTGGATCAACACTGAATTTTGAGGCAGAATGAAGCTCTCAAGGTTCTTTTTCAAGACCTGATTGAATATGGATGGACTTTCAGTATACCCATGTGTGATATGACACCACGCTAAGACATGATTCTCCAGACGGAAAGAAAACAAAAATCGGCTCTCCTCGTGCAGTGGAATAGAGAGAAATGCCTGGCAGAGGTCAATCACCATGAACCACTTGGCTTCACAAGGAATCTGGAATAGGATTACAGATGGATTTGGTACCACGGGTCAACATGGAATCACTATGTTATTGACCTGCCTAAGATCTTGACCAATGCGATATTTCCCACTTGGCTTCTACAACCCCATAATTGGAGAATTGCACAGACATCCCATGATCTCCTTCAGAATGCCCTGCACAATCATGGAGTCAATTACAGGTGTAATCCCTGCTACTGTTTCTGGTGTTAGGTTATACTGAGGTGTTCTCGGAAATTCTGCATTTGGTTTGACCTGTATGCGGACTGGCTTGACTCCTCGAATCAGTTTGTTTTCCTCTCTTGTGAAATCCGATACAACTGGTGAGACAGTGTCTCTCAGATCCAGCGGCATGCCTTTCACTGTCAGTAAAGGGATCAAGTTAGCGAAAAAGTTCTGATTTGTCAGCTTAAAGGCAACATCCTCATCGTTTGTCTGCACTTCGACTCCCTTTTGTGTGCAGTAGATAGAATAGTTCAATTTGCACAACAAGTCACGCCCTTGTAAACATACTGGACTCGAATCACACACCACAAATTGAATATGTTCCTGAAAGGTTCAGATTTTCACCTGCACCTCTTCTGTCAAAGGGTTTGTCAATCTTTTGTTTGAGACTCCTACAACTTGGATCAATTTTCCCGAGAGGGGCAGGTTTGGGGCTACTGCAGATCTCAGAGTAGAGTGGGTAGCACCAGTATTAATCAAGAACATGATGGGATGACCATCCATGTCTGCTTCTATGTATGGTCCACTCTTGTCTACCTCTAAGACTGCTCCAAGGGTACAGTCTTCCTCCCCCCCAGGCACTGTCATATGGACGGGTCCGGGTCAAATCCATCTAGTGCTTCCATCAAAGGCATCTGATGATATGTTCGATTGCCCTGTGAAATTCCGGGAGGTTGGTGCACTTGCACTAACTGGTTCTGATTTCCTCCAGCATTAAATGATCTCGGTCTAGTCACTGTCGGTACCTGGTTTACTCCATCAGCCACCTGCCCGAGTTCTCCTTCCTGTAACTGATTTGCAGGATTGAGGCGACACTCTCGCTTCCATTGCCCAATCTTGTGACAAAAATGACATGCAGTAGTCTTTTTCAGAGTTGTGACGTCTATCCCTTTATTAGGATCTATGGGGACCCCTCTTCCTTTTCCCTGTCTCGTCGACCCTGCAACTGATGTCACTTGGACACCTCCTGGGGCATTACCTTGCCCACGAGCTACAGTTCCCAATGTTGCCTGCACCTGTTCACCCTTCTGGGCATTTCGCATTTGCACCAGCATCAATTTCTCCTTTATCCTTCTATGTTTGGAATCCACCTCTTCACTGCAATACTTAGCATACTGTAAGATCTCTTCTACCGACTTGTTTTGCCAAAAGATTAGGTGCAGTTGGATCATGAGACTGATCTCCTGCCTCTACCCAATCACAAATTTGTACACAAATTGACCCATGTCTTTGGGGGTTGAGTGTAAATAACCCACTATACTTCTTAAAAGCCTGTAACAGGCTTTCAAAGTAAGCATGTACTGACTCCTTAGGTTCCAGAGCAGTTCGATCTATTTTAAGCCAGTCGATGTCTTGTGGGGCTATTTTGGACTGCAACCATGTGATCACCTGATCATACTTCTTCATGACCACTGGCGAAGAACCGTGAGTTACTGAATCCCACTCCGGTTCAGCTCTAGGCCATTAAATGGCTATTTTACAAGCAGAAGAAATGTTACCGTGCACACCATTATTTTTCAACTTCTCTTTACCATATTCAAACATCTTCTCTGTTTTTAACTGATTTAGCGTGCAACCAGGACAACAGGATCCACCCTGGCATCCCACGTAATGTACAACATCAAAGCGAGGAGCAGAGTTTCCACTCCAGTCCGGTGCACAGCCTTTTCATATATGTTTGCCAGACAGTCCAAATTAGCCAAAATAATCATTCCAAAATGTTCCAAATGCGTTTCATGAGTGAATTTATTTCTCTTTTGACGATCACACATAAGATGCGGTCACATTTGAACAACTTCTTATGCTACAGATATGCCCATCCAGGCCTTTTTCTGAGCACGAAATAAATGCAACGTACATCCTCAATCACAGAACTTCTTATACCCAATGCATTTCGGGCCGAAATTGGCCCTTCTTCAGGGGTTCACTGTGAGTAAAAAGAATACAGTATTAAAATACCATTTTAAAAAAGGAACTGTTTATACATATGTCATGTCAGTTGTTGGCCCAGTTCAGCGTTATCCCTCTAACCTCATTGTCCTCCAACAACAAAATCGTCTGCACCAACCTTTGTGATATTACATAACCTAGCCTCATTCCGCTCTCTCATCTACAGGTAACCACCCTAGCATGTCAACCCTCAATTTGCCTTGTGCCACTGCCCTCTTAACCCACAGTGCTTAAGCAAGACATGCCTCAAACCTCCCCTAATACCTGAGTCATTTCGCACGATGTAATCTATTTCCCAGCACGATCTTCTCTGCTGAAAGCGGCGTTTCAAAAACGTTACTCCTACTTTCCTCTCTTTAAATTTGAACGTCGTGACTCCACCCCTCTCATTCAACCAATAGCAATCAACATACTCTTGCACTGTCAGTCCTCTAAAACTTCCATGCCCATAATGCACTGCTGTACCCCTCCGTGAATATGGACCCACTTCATACTAAACAGTGGCTGTTTACACTAACGAGCGCTTCAATAAAACCTCTCTCCAGACAAAGATGTCCCTATACCCCGCCCTCCCTCGAGATGTTCAACACGCTGATACTTAAATATGGCACATAGTTATAATAGTCCGTAATTACATACAACTGTACACATATGAATCTCAAAATGTTCGTAATCCAAAATGGTAAAAACACAGTTCTTATAACTTCTTTGACAGGATGAAGCATCCTACGTGTGCGATTATGTCCATTCAATCCATTTGGCGACGGGTGCAACAAGTAGGTAGGGCAGAAACAGTTGTGTACAGTTGTATGTAATTACGGACTATTATAACTATGTGCCATATTTAAGTATCTGCGTGTTGAACATCTCGAGGGAGGGCGGGGTATAGGGACATCTTTGTCTGGAGAGAGGTTTTATTGAAGCGCTCGTTAGTGTAAACAGCCACTGTTTAGTATGAAGTGGGTCCATATTCACGGAGGGGTACAGCAGTGCATTATGGGCATGGAAGTTTTAGAGGACTGACAGTGCAAGAGTAGGTTGATTGCTATTGGTTAAATGAGAGGGGTGGAGTCACGACGTTCAAATTTAAAGGGAGGAAAGTAGGAGTAACGTTTTTGAAACGCCGCTTTCAGCAGAGAAGATCGTGCTGGGAAATAGATTACATCGTGCGAAATGACTCAGGTATTAGGGGAGGTTTGAGGCATGTCTTGCTTAAGCACTGTGGGTTAAGAGGGCAGTGGCACAAGGCAAATTGAGGGTTGACATGCTAGGGTGGTTACCTGTAGATGAGAGAGCGGAATGAGGCTAGGTTATGTATTATCACAAAGGTTGGTGCAGATGATTTTGTTGTTGGAGGACAATGAGGTTAGAGGGATAACGCTGAACTGGGCCAACAACTGACATGACATATGTATAAACAGTTCCTTTTTTAAAATGGTATTTTAATACTGTATTCTTTTTACTCACAGTGAACCCCTGAAGAAGGGCTAATTTCGGCCCGAAATGCATTGGGTATAAGAAGTTCTGTGATTGAGGATGTACGTTGCATTTATTTCGTGCTCAGAAAAAGGCCTGGATGGGCATATCTGTAGCATAAGAAGTTGTTCAAATGTGACCGCATCTTACGTGTGATCGTCAAAACAGAAATAAATTCACTCATGAAACGCATTTGGAACATTTTGGAATGATTATTTTGGCTAATTTGGACTGTCTGGCAAACATATATGAAAAGGCTGTGCACCGGACTGGATTGGAAACTCCGCTCCTCGCTTTGATGTTGTACATTACGTGGGATGCCAGGGTGGATCCTGTTGTCCTGGTTGCACGCTAAATCAGTTAAAAACAGAGAAGATGTTTGAATATGGTAAAGAGAAGTTGAAAAATAATGGTGTGCACGGTAACATTTCTTTTGCTTACACAAGTTTCTGCCCTACCTACTTGTTGCACCCGTCGCCAAATGGATTGAATGGACATAATCGCACACGTAGGATGCTTCATCCTGTCAAAGAAGTTATAAGAACTGTGTTTTTACCATTTTGGATTACGAACATTTTGAGATTCATATGTGTACAGTTGTATGTAATTACGGACTATTATAACTATGTGCCATATTTAAGTATCAGCGTGTTGAACATCTCGAGGGAGGGCGGGGTATAGGGACATCTTTGTCTGGAGAGAGGTTTTATTGAAGCGCTCGTTAGTGTAAACAGCCACTGTTTAGTATGAAGTGGGTCCATATTCACGGAGGGGTACAGCAGTGCATTATGGGCATGGAAGTTTTAGAGGACTGACAGAGCAAGAGTAGGTTGATTGCTATTGGTTGAATGAGAGGTCTGGAGTCATGACGTTCAAATTTAAAGAGAGGAAAGTAGGAGTAACGTTTTTGAAACGCCGCTTTCAGCAGAGAAGATTGTGCTGGGAAATAGATTAGATCGTGCGAAATGACTCAGGTATTAGGGGAGGTTTGAGGCATGTCTTGATTAAGCACTGTGGGTTAAGAGGGCAGTGGCACAAGGCAAATTGAGGGTTGACATGCTAGGGTGGTTACCTGTAGATGAGAGAGCGGAATGAGGCTAGGTTATGTATTATCACAAAGGTTGGTGCAGACGATTTTGTTGTTGGAGGACAATGAGGTTAGAGGGATAACGCTGAACTGGGCCAACAACTGACATGACATATGTATAAACAGTTCCTTTTTTAAAATGGTATTTTAATACTGTATTCTTTTTACTCACAGTGAACCCCTGAAGAAGGGCCAATTTCGGCCCGAAATGCATTGGGTATAAGAAGTTCTGTGATTGAGGATGTACGTTGCATTTATTTTGTGCTCAGAAAAAGTCCTGGATGGGCATATCTGTAGCATAAGAAGTTGTTCAAATGTGACCGCATCTTACGTGTGATCGTCAAAAGAGAAATAAATTCACTCATGAAACGCATTTGGAACATTTTGGAATGATTATTTTGGCTAATTTGGACTGTCTGGCAAACATATATGAAAAGGCTGTGCACCGGACTGGAGTGGAAACTCCGCTCCTCGCTTTGATATTTTACAAGCAGACCATAGATCACTAGGAACCACAATTTCAAACAAAGTATTCAAGTCAATCCACATTACTTTCAAGTTCTTAACAATGCGATTGACTTCCTTATATCACTCAGCAAGTTTCTCCCTCGTGAATGCAGCAAGATCACCTCGACTCCAAGGAACATGCACGTATCCTCCAATAAGCACTTCCCGTAACAGATATGCCTCTACTCCCTGCTTCCCCCCTCCTGGAGGTGGTGTTTCTCCTGTCACCTTTCTCATGCTTCTCTTCTTTGACCATCTCCCTTCCTACTTATCCAGCATATTACACACCCTTATTCCTATTGCCAGTTCTTGGATGTGCGTCTTCAACCCCTTCACTCTCTTTTCCTCTAGTTTTTGTTCACTGTAAGTAAGCCTATGATTTCTCTGTGGTGTTTTTGATTGAGACAGGTCTACTCCATACCTCTGAGCCAATTCTGACATCTTTGCATTTGCGTGTCTTGCCCTTCGGGTGATATCCGTAGCTACAAATATTAGATCATCCGGCTCATAGGTCTCTATTCTATCCAAAGGTAGATTTTCACTGATGATTTCGTCAGCTTCAGCCTTCAGCCTCACCACATCCACCAACTTCGGCTTCCCCACAGTTTTAGGAGTACCCTGACTCGACCTACTACTCTGACTCTCTTTGCTGTTATTGTGATCCCTCAGTTATGACTCTCAATCCCAATGTCTAAAACGTGCTGATTATCAGGAGTTCTTTGACTTGTGCTTGCTTTTTGAGACATACCACTTGGCCCTCTTACCCAAAGCTCTAATTTACAACAACTCTAGTAAGAGGTCACATTCTTACTGGTTCCTTTGTATTGGTGTGAAGCACCAACAGCTTTCTCTAGAGAATGAAGCAATGCTTAACAGAAAGTGGCACAAAGTTTACAGGAGAACAACCCCTGTTGGACTTGGCCCTTTTTGCAGGGTTATCCCCAAACTTTATGCTTCTTCCTCCTATTTTTTCCTGACTTGTGTTTGTTGGTTTTAGGACTATGGGCACTTTACCATTGCTAATCAGTGCTAAAGTGCATATGCTCCCTGTGTAAATTGTTATTATGATTGGTTCTCCCTGGTTGGCATATTTTGATTTACTGGTCAGTTCCTAGTAAAGTGCACTGGGTGTGCCGTCACTGGTAAATCAGATACTACTAGTGGGCCTGCAGCACTGATTGTGCCAGTCACATGAGTAGCCCTGAAAAGATGTCTCAGGCCTGCCACTGCAGTGCCTGTGTGCAGCTTTCTAACTGTCATGTCGACTTGGCAGGTTCACCCACTTGCCAGGCTCTAACCTTCCCTTTTCTTACATATAGGACACCCCTATGGTAGGCTCAAGGAACCCCTATGTGCAGGGTGCAGTGTATGTGAAAGGTAGGACATATACTTATATGTGTAACATGTCCTGATAGTGAAATACTGCCAATTTCGTTTTTCACCATTGAAAGGCTATCTTACCCCATAGGACAGAATGGGGAATGCTTTGTAACATTTTACAAGCATATCTTCCTATAGGGATAAGATGGAAAAATACAATTTAGGCTGTCTGAACTCAGAATTTAATAACACATCTTTTACTAAAGATGGTTTTTAAATTGTGTGTTTGAAAATGCCACTTTTAGAAAGTAAGTAGGCATTTTCTTGTTTAACCATTCTGTGTGCCTCTGCCTGTTTGTGTATTGACTGTCTGGTTTTGGAGTGACAGGGGCTGGGGAGGTGCATTCTCTCAGACAGCCACTGGGGGGGGAGGGGGTTGATGTGTGTCCTGCCTTTCCTGAATGAGTCAGGGCTGGGCTGAATAGACCTGGGCTGCATTCAGAGTAGGGGGAGGAGTTCTCACTAGCAGCTGAATAGGCCCGGTCTGCATTTAGAGTGGTGGGAGGAGATTTCCCTTGCACCTGAATAGGGCATGTCTGCCTTATACAATGCTGTCTCCACCTCCTGCCGGGCAGCTGCACCAGAGAGGACAGAACTGGTTTGGACTGGGCTCCCAGACCCTTGCACAAAGAGAACAAAGACAGTTTGGGGTATTAGTATTAGACCTAAAACCCCTGAAATTTAGACTACTTCTGGAATCTAGAGGAACCTTTGCCAAGGAGAAGAGCTGGAGAAACTGAGGAGAAGTACTGCCCTTGCTGTGTGACTGGGGTTGGCCTGCAGTTGCTGTTTCTGCCAAGGAAAGGAGAAGGACTTTGCTGTGTGCTGTGTCCCCTGCTTGAGGAAAGTCTCCAAGGGCTTGAGTAGAGCTTGCCTCCTGTTTTGAAGTCTCAGGAAAACAAAGACTTCACCCCCAGCTCTCCTGAACTTCCTTGCTGGGAGTTCTGATCTGCCAAGAAGTGCCTGTGACTGAGTGGGGCCTCTGGATGTTGTTTCTGCTACTGGGAGCTGGAAAGCAACGCAACAACAAGAAAATCGACGCATCGATCTTCTTGCGACAGTTATTCCGACGCAACGCCGTGGTGCTAGAAGAATCTCCCTGCACCACCGCGCCGCTGCTGAAACTGATGCAGCACCTGTCGCCGCTGCAAGAATCAACGCATCGAGGGATCGCGGCTGAACAAACCGACACAGCGCCGCTCGCCGCCGCCACATTGATCGCCATCGCATCCCGGATTTCCACGCATCGTACCTGTGCCGGACGTTTTCGCAACGCATCACCCGCGGACCAGAATCATCTTGGAATCAACGCATCACTTCCCCCTACAGACCAGACACGATGCATCACTTCTCCTGCGTGCAGCAGAACTGTCGCATCGCCTCCCCATGGTCTCAGGAACTGACGCATCTCTTTGTGTTTTCAACGCTTCTCCTCTCTGCGGCTGTTTGGCCTTGTGGATTTTGTCGCAACTACAGGTACTTTGAGAGAAATCATGCATCCATAGTTTCCTATGGACTCAGTTGCTAAAAACTTTTGAAAGTCATTTTTCTTAATACTTGTATGTTGGATTTTTGGTCGTGTTGAGTTTAGATAAAGATACTTTATTTTTCTAAACTGGGTGGTGTCCATTTGTGGTGTTATCACTGTGTTACTTTGAGTGTTGGTACAAATACTTTACACTTTGCCTTTGGGATAAGCCTGTCTGCTCGCGCCAAGCTACCCAGGGGGTGAGCAAGGGTTATCTAAAGTGTGTATCCCCCTTACCCTGACTAGAAGCAAGGGTCCCTAATTGGACAAAGGTACCTACCTCTTCCAACTAGAGACCCCCATGTCTAACAACCCCTAAGCTGATGAACTTGCATAATTGCTTACTGTGAGATAGTCATCCTTTCGGCCTTGCTCACCCCCATTTTTTTGCTTGGTACTCGTGGTAACTGATTGACTGCACACTGGGCTCTGCTTACCAGACCCAGGGCCAGTGCTCTGATATTAAGGATATGAAATTAGATGTAATTGTAATTGGTACGCACAGCCTAGCTGTAAGTCCCTAGTATATAATAGATGTCATGCACTTAAGTGAGCACTACTGTGGTGCCTGCTGTCATTTTAAAGGCAACACTGCCTTTCAGGCTGTCTTTACATTACATTTATATGCAAATTCGACTTTGGATTTAAAGGTACTTCTAAAGTCACAAACTACCTTATTTTTTACAGATAAGCCACCCCTAAGGCCTCCCCTACGTGCCCCCGGGGTAGGGTGCCTTGTAACATAAGCAGGAACATTATAAAATATGTTTTATACGCCCTGGTGAGGGAAAAACTGCCATTCTGTTTTCCCCCTTAGCTTGGATTGGCTCTATAGGCTAGCATTGTAATATTTTATTTAACGGTAAATATTGATAGGAGCCATGTAAAAATATACTTCAAGGTATCAAATTAATAGTTGAGATAAATCCAACAACTTGTCACTGGTAGATTTTTAACTATTACAGAAAAGAAGTTATTAAACTTTCTTTTCTTTGAGCTAAAGTCCAGCTTTCCAGCTGCTCTCTCCTGATTGGACAGCCTGCTCCCATGCTGTACCAGTGCTGCCTGATGAGGTGGAAGTGTCCCGTCAGAGGACAAAATAGGTTTCCTTTGGGCGGAGAATTACAAGCTGCAGAGCAGATGGTAGGAAAGGGGTGAGGGGTAGCCAAACTGGTCTTCAAAGGGAGAATGTCACTTTAGGACAGCACAGGCCCACCCCCCACATCCTGCTTTTTCAGCCACACAGGAGCCCCAGTAATTAGATTAGGAAGAGGGTTGGAAAGGGAGTGTTTAGGAAAGTTAGCCACACCAGTAGGTTGGGTTAGCCTGTTCCAGCTCCTCTGGAAAGAGTTTCTCCATGTTGGATTTTGAGAGAATGGTTCTTTCTGGGACAAGAATATGCCACAATTTGGAGGAAGTGGTCATACACCTGGGTGGCACCCTGCTTCCCATTGGTCAGGGGTTCCCCCCTGCTTGATGCCCAGAAACTGCTTATAAATATGGGAGAGCTGCATAGCTCCTCAGATCTGCTCCCTGAAGATACAAGAAGAAGAAGGACTGCCCTGCTGACTCCCTGGCCTACACCAAGAGGACTGCGCTCACCAAGACTGCACCTACTGCACACTGTTGGACTCAGCACCAGAAGGACTTTGCCTGACTCTGAAAGTCTAAGGAATGGAGTCCCTGTAAGGTACAGGTTAACAGAACCCACCTGCATCAACTCCACCAAGATTTCCCAGACGGGAGTGCGTCCAGTGAACTTTTAATGATTTGGCCAGGTGCATTGTGGGAATTGTGTTCTAGTCATGCCAAGGACCATCTAGGGGATTCCAATCTACTGGATTTGTGTTTTGGACACTGTGAACCATAAAGGGAAACTTCGGGAAGAGGTTCCAGAAGCTTGGAGCAACTTTTGGAAAAAGCTCTATAAGGTGACCGACCCAATGTGGATAGTAAAGCTGGCTACCTTCAACTGTGACCAGGCCTGGACTTCAAGTTCGTCCCACTGAAAGCACTGGAGCTCCAGACTTTCAGGATTTTACTGGGGCCTTGCAGAAGCTCAAGCCAGTGAGCCCGCACTGAATCTGGCCTGATGAAGTGGCTTATTTGATGTCGGAGGAAAAAGCTCCAGAAACGTTTCTAAGTATGAAGGTATCATTTTTACTGAGGCCTCCCGCTTACTGTATCGAACCAGGGCTCTATTGCGGTTGGCCTCAAACTTTGACTTTGTCCTGGTCAATGGCAACCAAATGTCCCAAAGCAGTGCTATATGTTTTTAAGTACTAGGAAGTGTTTATTCTTTAAAAAATCATATTTCCGATTCCCTACATTTTTGTTGTTTTGGTGTCTATTTGTTCATAAAAGTCTAATCTATTTGTATGAATTGTGTGTTGTGTCTTACTTATTCAATGTATTTGTGTTTTTAAGGGGCATATTATCAACGGCCAGCGATAATTATCGCTGGCCGTGCTTAGCGATAATTTTGTTATCGCAGGCTATCTCTGGAATTTATCGCCCTGGTAGCGCGTTATTAACAACGCGTTTCTCCAGGGCGATAAAAATGCCAGAGATAGCGAGGTTATCGCCGTTTTGCAGGGAACATCGCTGGTTTTCCAGCGATGTTCCCTGCAAAACGGCGATAACCTTGCTGATACGACCCACAGGGTCGTATCAGCATAATCCACCCCAATGTTAGGGATAGGTAAGTCTGCATTTTAGCAGACGTTAGTTTTTGGAGAAAACAGCGGTTTTCGCCAAAAATTAACGTGTGCTAAAATGCTAGGGCAGCCTTGTAAATATTGCGATGTGAACATCAGCGATATTTGCAAGGTAGTCCATCCGGGGTACGCCCACTTTGCATCTCATTAGAGATGCAAAGGGAGGCATTGGTAAAAAGGGTGCTAACATGCGATTATGCATGTTAGCACCCTCATGTAAATAGGGCGATAGTTTTATCTCCGCTTTTTTGGCTTTTTAAGCCAAAAAGCGGAGATAAAGCCTTTGTAAATATGCCCCTAAATGCTTTACACACCTGTCTCCTAAGTTACGCCTGCCTGCTCGATGTCAGCTACCAAGGATTGAGCAAGGGAATAATTTATTTAGACTTTTACTGATCCTTTTATTGTGTTTGTAGCCTTATTACTGGTGGTAAGTCACTACCTATCACTACTAATAATCCATTTTCCAACACTTACATAAGAGATGTAGCTCCGATAATCTAATCTCGCTTACTATGATTAATCACAATGAACTGTCTGGTGGAAGGGTAAGGAGAGGATGTAGCCTTCTGGCTAGAGCTGTCAACCTCGAAGCTGGGGAACCAGGTTCAAGTCTCAGCAACGACGCTCAACATCCTGTGATTCTGGGCAAATCACTTAATCTCCCCGTGCCTAACAAAAATGAATGTGTCCATCTGTAATGACACTGGTGCTCATGTAAAGCGCTCTGATATCTTCAGGTGTAGTTCGCGCTATATAAAACTCTAACAAAAAAAAACAAACAAAGAAAAGGACTCCTCTGAAACATTGCTCACTTTACGGCCGCTACATACTGGGGAAAGCTTGGCCATCTAGGCCTAAATAGTTATGTTAACTCCAAATTGATATTTCACAGTTACCCATATTGAGTATCAACCTAAATATCTTGCTGACATCCAGATCTACTCCAGTTCTCCTAAGATCTGTAGCTCTCCAGGTCTTTTACTGTTCCACAAGCTCAAAAGGAAAAAATTATGTAAGAGCTTTCCACAAGCAAGTATGAGCTAGAAGTTGCAGCGTTTTTTCTCCACACACCCTCTTGGCCTTTGTGTAGCTCCTCTTTCATCTTCCACGGTGGCTGTGGCTGGCGAGTAGGAACTAAGAAGGTGCAAATGACAGGAATTCAGCCTTAGTCCTGCATCAATGTTGCAGTGAATCCCTTGTGGAGGAATAGTCAAATTGTATTGATGAAAGACATTTGTTATTCACTGATGTGTAACTCCCGGATGATGTCTGTATTGTTCCCTAAGGTGCTATTTGTACATGGCGTTGTATCGTATGGTCTTATGAGCATTGTTACAATAAAAAGATTACCAAAAAAAAAAAAAAAATGTTGCAGTGAATATGCACTAATAAAAAGATATATTGCAGTTTTAGGTGCAAGTGGAAAAAGACTCTTGTACACGTGCACTCCACATCTGCACTTTGCACAGCAACAAAAATGCTGTACAAATTGACAGTCTACTTAAGTGAGGGGAGTGTCAACTTTACACTTGAAATGGCTGGCCTTTTAAAAGCAGCAAATACAGCAGGGCTTTTTAGGGATTCAATTTTTTTTCTGCAAGATTGCCCTAGCGAGAGAGGGAGAGACATGCCATAATTCACGAGGCTGATCCCCCAAGGCTGGAGTGTGTGTTTTTACCCAAATTGCGCTTGGAATCTCTGTTTGCTCTTTCCTAAATCGTTTTAAGGAGGTTTTATCTTGCTTTTAAAACGCAACCTTTTATCGTTTTTAACTTGGTTTAAACGCTACGCTTGTATATGCACTCTCAATCGAAAACTGTATGTATTTGAATTTGAAACTCACCTGACTCAGACGCGCTTTTCCCCTGCTGATTGCTCCCTCCCTGGTCCTCAGCACTTCAGTTCTGCTAACGCGGTCTAGTGCTCAGGGGGTGTGTCAGCTGGTGCAGTGCAGCGCTGATTGGAGGGTGGGCGGAAGGGAACACATTTAGGGCCACGCTGGAGTGGACGCCCAGCGAGAGAGGGAGAGACATGCCATAATTCACGAGGCGGCTCCCCCATGGCTGGAGTGTGTGTTTTTACCCAAATTGCGCTTGGAATCTCTGTTTGCTCTTTCCTAAATCGTTTTAAGGAGGTTTTATCTTGCTTTTAAAACGCAACCTTTTATTGTTTTTAACTTGGTTTAAACGCTACGCTTGTATATGCACTCTCAATCGAAAACTGTATGTATTTGAATTTTAAACTCACCTGACTCAGACGCGCTTTTCCCCTGCTGATTGCTCCCTCCCTGGTCCTCAGCACTTCCGCTCTGCTAACGCGGTCTAGTGCTCAGGGGGTGTGTCAGCTGGTGCAGCGCAGCACTGATTGGAGGGCGGGCGGAAGGGAACACATTTAGGGCCTAAGGCAAGCCCGTCTGCGCCCGTCCGCGCCCGACCGGGACCAGGGGCCAGGACCCCGGGCCAATAATTGTTCTATTCAGTGGAAGAGCTCCACGCCCTAGAAACCAAGAACCACACCCTGGATCAGAATGTAGCAGAAACACTCAGAGCAGAAAAATTACTAAGCAAAAATCGGGATGATACTACTAAGACCCCACTTATAGCCCACCACATTAATACACCGCCCAGACAACCACCAGATTTAAAGTTGGCTCTGCTGAATACACGTTCACTGTCAAAACACTGCCTTGAAATTTTCTCGCTCCTCCAGGACGGAGATATCGATGTCCTAGCGGTTACAGAAACCTGGTTAGGAGACAGCTCCGCCCCAGATATGATTGCAGCACTACCCGGGGAATTTGACGCTTTATGGCACAACAGGGAGGACAATGCCAGAGGGGGTGGAGTGGCTATCCTCTATAAAAAAAAGCCTACTGGTAGACAAGATACTAGCAGAGAACTTCGAGAACGCTGACACGTTAGGTGTTAAAATCTCAAGTAAATCCTCTTGCATCATACTACTAGTGGCATACCGTCCTCCACGTCCAACTCCTCAGTTCAATGAACTCTTCTTTGAGTTGGTCAGTGATCTCTGCTCACGCTACCAACGACTCCTAGTGGTGGGCGACTTTAACTACCACTGGGACAAAACTCCCAGAGAGTCGCAGGCCAGCCAATTCGAGATAGCCATGTGCTCTTTGGGGCTTCACCAACTGGTGAATGCTCAAACTCACATCAAGGGCCACACACTCGACCTCATCTGGACTTCCCAGCGATTAACCAATCTTACAGATATCAGCACGTGCACCTGGTCTGACCACTCGCTGATTAGGTGTTGGGTCCCGCTGGATAGCCTCCCGTTGCAGCCAGCACTTGGCTGGAAAACTGTGTGCAGTGGAATAGAATTGAGGAAGATAATTTGGTAGGCACCTTACTTAGACTCCTCATGAAAGCACTCACTTCAGGTAACTTGGACTATGAGTGCACTGCCCTCACCGACACGCTTAAGAAAGCCATTGATCAGGTAGCACCGGCACGGAGGGAGAAAGTTAGAAATAAAGGAAAGGGTGCCCCCTGGTTCAATGAAGAACTGAGGGGCAGGAAGCAAACCCTCCGCCAAGCTGAGAGAAGGTGGCGGAAATCAGACAGCCAAGCCGATCTCGCGGCCCACATACTCTTGCTTATCTCATATAAAAAGGCCATTATGACTAGGAAGGCTGAATACTATGAGGCAAGAATCACGGGTGCAGCAAATAAACAGAAAGAGACTTTTAAAATACTAAAAGAACTCAGCCAGAAGTCAACACTAGGATCCACAGCTTCACCAGTAGACTGTAACACCTTCCAGACCTATTTTCTGTACAAGGTTGTGGACATCCTAGCTGAGATTGAAAGCACCCGTCCCATCAGGCACCCCCAGAACAGCACCCCATGACCCCCATGCCTGCTAACCAGCTCCCCTCTTTCCCTAATTTAGACCCAGCCTCCCTGTCAGGCATGATGAGCCACATCAAATCAGGCTCACCAGCGGATCCCTGTCCTCCAAGAGTTTTTCGTATGACCCTCCCCGGTCTTGAAAGACAGATCCTCGCCCTACTAAATCGCTCCCTTGAGACAGGCTACCTTCCCTCCGGCCTGAAGGAAGCCAGGGTCACCCCCCTGTTGAAGAACCCTGGGGCTGATGCTGCCACTCTTAAAAACTACAGACCAATCTCCCAGCTCCCCTTCCTGGCGAAAGTCATAGAGCAACACATCCTAAAAACACTCTCGGCCTTCCTGGAGGAACACCAGCTACTCCAGGGGTGGCAGGCGGGCTTCAGGCCCCACCACAGCACTGAGCTGGTAATGCTATCGGTACTTGACGAGCTCAGAGTCATGGCCGACAATAAGAAACCGTGCACCCTGGTGCTGTTAGACCTGTCGGCAGCATTCGACATGGTCAACTATGCGCAGCTTCTAGCCCGCATTTCCGAGCTAGGCATCTGCGGGGTGGCCCACCAGTGGCTTGAATCCTTTCTCTCCGGGCGGTCGCAGAGGGTCTAACTTGGGGAGCAGGTGTCTGGCAGGGGCGCCCTCACATGTGGCGTCCCCCAGTGCTCAGCACTGTCCCCTCTCCTCTTCAATATTTACCTCCAGCCGCTTATAACTGCTTTGGCGCGTATGGACTGCCAAGTCTTTAACTATGCGGATGACACGCAGCTCATCCTCCAGATCGACAACCCCCAGCAGGCCCCCTCATTGATTCAAAATATTCTTAGATACACCGTGAACTGGATGACGACCAATTCTCTGAATGTTAACCCAGACAAAACCGAGGTCCTAGTCATCCCCTGGAAGACAAACCCCTGGAATGACCGTTTCTGGCCCCAAGAGCTGGGCACAACCCCGACACCGGTCACGACCGTAAAGAGCTTGGGCATCAAGATAGATGCTGACCTCTCTATGTCCAACCAAGTTGCGACCGTGACTGGTACATGCACCGGCCTGCTAAGACAGATGCGGAGACTTGCCCCCCTCCTCTCGATGGCAGCTCTACAGATGGTAGTATCAGCCACCTTTCTGTCCAGATTAGATTACGAGAACGCCCTATACATCGGCCTACAGGAAAAACTAACCAACAAATTACAGGTAACCATGAATGATGCAGCTAGGCTGATCTTCAGGCTCCCCAGAAGGGCACATGTGACCCCTCTCCTGCGCAAGCTTCACTGGCTCCCCGTCAAGCAGAGAGCAAAATTTAAGGGCCTCTGTATTGCTCACAAAGCTATCTATGGCCAGGCCCTGACCTACATTAAAGAGCGTCTTCAAAACTATGTGCCCGGCCGGAATCTCCGGTCCGCCGAGAGCTGCCTGCTGGCAGTTCCCCGGTTTAATACGACATCCAAGGGAGGCAGAGCCCTCTCTGTCCTGCTACTACAACTCTGGAATAAACTACCCGATGGCCTCCGCAAGGAATGCGCTCTCCTCCCTTTCAGGAAACGCCTCAAAACACTCCTGTTCAGGGAGGCGTTGGACACTATCTAACCATCTGTTACGCATATTCCTGGGGACTGCAGTGGGTATCGGACCCCTCTCTCAAAGCGCTAAGAGACCTGATGGTGATTATGCACTATAGAAGTAGCAATTAACATTAACATTAACATTAACATTTAGTAGACACTCCGTTTGGTGGGATTATGACTCTGCACAGCAGTATGTATTCTATCTCTAAAATTGTACTCCAAAATTGTTTTCACCCAATTGATGTGTTTTCAGAGAAGCCATCATAAGTTGGCACAAAAAAATGTGCTTGTAGTCTGGAAGTTAAATTTCATAAATGGCCTGGTGTGTGAATATATGGTACCCATACACATGAAACATTGCCTTCACCCCTCCTGTTTTACAGAATTCATTTTTGTTGACATTAGGACTCTGTGCACCTTACCACTGCTAACCAGTGCTACATTGCTTGCGCTCTCTCCCTTAATTATGGCATAGTTGGCCTACAATTAATTAACACATGTGGTATTAAAGAGGAAGGGTTTAGGGCTGGACACCAGGCCAGGGTGATATGAAGAGCAGATAATAGTTGAATTTTATACCGGGATGATCAGGCTGCAGAGAGATGCTGTAGTAAGGAGGAATACACTGCCAGAATGTGACACAGAAACAGTTAAAGGAGAACTCAACATAATATTTTAAGAGTCTTTAACAAGATTTGTGGCAGTCACCGCTGACCATAAACATGGTAGGTGCATAGCTGCTATTCGGTCTAAGGTTGAAGAATAATGGGCTATGGGATACTGTTAGGCATGCTAGCCTTAGGGTGTTCTGCCCCAATTATTTTGACTTTTTCCCTTCTGATTTGCTGAAATAGATTTTTGTTGGCTTTAGGACTCTGTACACTTTACCACTGCTAACTAAGTGCCCTTTAAACATGGTAAAATTGGCTTAAACCCAATTGGTACATTTAATTAATTTACTCATAAGTCCCTTGTAAAGTGGTGTCACACGGATTCTGCTGGCAAGCAGTAGTGTTCATTGTGATGACAGCCACCAGAATGTAGGGGCTGAGTCTCCCTACAATGTTAGTATCTGTCGGTTCAAATCCTAAATAGCTCACACTGCCTCACCTGAATTGCCAACCTTCCAAGAGTAGTAGGTGATTTGGGCAACTTGGAGCATGACCCACTATTCCCCAAGATAACCGTGGAAACAGATCCTCACCTTTCGTTACTCACTCATGCATGCCCTTAGTAAACAAAGGAAAGGCACAATGAAAGTTTAGAATACATTTATTGAAACTATTGTTGTCTCTTATGAAGCATATGTTCTGTGATGAGTAGGCAAATACAATTAAGCAACATAATCAGCATTACTAGCAGGCTGTATGCAATAAACAACCCCACCATGGCAAATTATCTATCTGTCTATGCTTGTCCTTACTATGTAAGCAAAGGGATATATTATTGAACGTTGGGATTAGTAAGAGACCCCATACCTGGTGTGATTATTAGGTGGTCCGCATCATGAATGCAGACTCAAATTCAAATCAAATCAAATCAAATCAGCTTTATTCGGTTAGATAATACACAAACCATAAAAGCAATCTAAAATACATCATACATTGCTGCATATATCACAAACTCTAAAAAGGAATATCCAAATTCATTAAAAAGAGAGAAAAGGATGAAAAAAGAAACCCCACACAAAACAAACCATAATACCACCTTGAAAAAACACAAGTTTCAATATTTCAGGCATCTTTTCAAGATAAAAGAAAAACCCAATATATCAAATAATTAATTCCATTAAAACCTTTAAACATAATAAACAATTATTAGATATTTATAAAAATATCAAAAATAAAAATAATTTAAAAAAGTCAATTTTCTTAATTCATAATGCATTCTATTTCAGGTATAAGCAAATTCATTTCAGGCTACAGGCTTCGTTCTCATAGCTCAAAGCCTCAAGATGAGAGATATTATTACGTATCATAATTGACGTCTTGATGTAAGTCACCACTGCATTACAGATTCTTATATTTGCAAGACTACAAATATACTCAAATGCTACCTTATAAGAAAAAAGTTTCTCCTTTAAAAACAGTGGTCGTAAAAAACATTTCCTAGAATTCTTATAAAAACCACAAAATAACATAAAGTGCAAAGTTGTCTGTTGTGAAAAACCATTACATGGACACTTAGGAAGATTTCGACTCCATCTTCTCTTTATCGGGAAAGCAATTAAAAAGTGCAGAAGTCCCATCCTCAATCTAGTTAAATAAAATCTGTGCCTTATATTGGTGACCTGTAATAAATATGTAGGTATTCCAAGGCCAAAAGTCCGGTCCATGTAAGCTTTAGTTATCGGTTGCTGGTCTGCTTTTAGGTCCCTAAACAATTTCCGTTTTTCCAATAGTTTGTTCTTCAGGTCTTTTTTACAATGACTAGCTATTTGATGGGGATTTTTAAAATCAGGATTTTGGTCACATTCATCTAGTAAATTTTTGATATAGAGTAACCACGGTATTTTAGTTCCATATTCATGTGCGATACAATCTTTAATAATATCCTGGGTAAATTTGGTGCCTTCTTTGCTCCAGATACCATGCCAAACATTTACGCTTGTTGTGCCTATAAAATCATGTATATAAGGGGCATCTAATTCTTTATGGACACTAAACACCGGGGTTGAACTCGGGACTGCTAACAATCTTCGCAAAAATTTATTTTCTTGTATGTAAAGAATGTTACAATTTTCTCCTCCCCACAATGTAGCCCCATAACAAGTTCCACTAAGGCACTTACTTTTATAAAGGGTCATTATTTCCCTAACAGGCTTATTTCCCATTTTTTTGAGAACCTGAAGATTGACTCCGTTATTCTCGTAAATTTTAACTTACTGTTCTCAATATGGGCTTTCCAGCCCCCTATCGAAAAAAGTCAAACCTAAATATACAAAAGAATTTGTTCTACTAATAGGGACATTATCGATATGATGATTCTTGGTTTTGGCTTTCCCTTGTCCACAGACCATTGTGAAAGTCTTTTTAAATTAATTAATAAATCCTTATCCTGCATATATTTAGCAAATCTATCGATCAAAGTTTGTAGCCCATTCGCCGTTCTTGATAATAACACGGCGTCGTCCGCATAAAGTAAGATCGGGACGACACGTTTAGCCACTATAGGGGCATCCGCATTTAGCTTCTGTAGTTCTTCATCCACACCGTTAATATATAGTGAAAATAATAGTGGCGCGAGTACGCACCCTTGCCTAATTCCTCGTTTCACTCTAAAACTTGCAGTGCATTCTCCATCTGGCCCATAGCGGACCCTTGTAGTCAAATGACTATATATCTGTGAAAGATATATAATAATATCTTCCGGGCGCCCATTTTAGTTAATGTCTGCCATAATTTCTTGTGGTTTACCAAATCAAAAGCACTAGTTAAATCAATAAAACATAAGTGTAGATGCCCCTTTTTTATAAGCGTATATTTACTGATCAATAAATGTAGGTTGATGCATTGTTCTATCGTACCTATTTCCCTTCTGAACCCAAACTGCGATTCTGTAAGGATCTTTTTTTCTTCCGCCCAAATTTCCAATCTTTCTAGCAGTATTCTTCCCATTAGTTTTGAGGTGGTATCAAGAAGGGAAATAGGGCGATAGCACTTAGCATCAGTTCTATTACCCTTTTTAAAAATTGGTACAATAATACTCTCTGTCCATGATTTAGGTATTGTACCTCGACCAACCGCATTAAAAACATTTTGTAAAATGGGGGCCCAGAGGCTGGAGTCCTGTTTAAAGAAGTCTATTGGGACCCCGTCTACACCCGGTGCCTTCCCATTTGCACAACGCGCTAATGAAAGAGTCACTTCATCTAATGTGATATAAGATAGTTTTGGTGAATTAAAAGTGATAAAAGTTTGATTTTTGGATAATTCCATAACCCCTTCGATATTAATTTGTCCTATGAAAGAGGGCGTTTCATTTTCTTCATTAAAAACGTAACTAAAATGGCAAATCCATTCTTCTGGCTGCACAAGACTCTCAACTTTAGTTGCACAATTTTCTTTAAAAAAGGGGTGATTTACAGTTTTCCAAAATAAAGAGGTATCTTTTGTATTTGCAGCCAAAATAAGCTTCTCCCAAGCATCTATCTGAATATCTTGTTTTCTTTTTGCTAGTGATTGTTTATACAAAAGTCTCCATCTTTTAATAAGTTCGTTATCTCTAGGCTTACTTTTTAAGGCATTTTTTAAAGATTGATTTGCCTTGGTACATTGTGTATCAAACCACTCAATTTTTTTCTTTGTCTTCCTTTTACTCTTAATTTTCAAACCTCTTGAAATTTCTGCAGTGATCTTACAAAAAGAGCCCATAATCTGGTTATCAGTGCAATCAACCCTATTACAAATTTCTACCTCTTGTTTACATTTACCAATTAAGTCCTCCATAAAAACTTTTGGGTCTACTCCCGACCATTTGATAGACACACCATTTTCCCCCTGAGTAGAAAAAAAGGGGGCTAGACAAGGGCCACTATGGTAAATGTCATTCATTCTAACCGTTAGGAGGAGTGGATGGTGATCACTGACACAAACTATTTTCACCTCCATATTCTCTATTTGTTCTAATGCCTGTTTCGAGATTAGAATATGATCAATAATTGAACATTTACCATGGCCATCAAAGGTTGGCAATTGAGATGATCCATCAGGTAGATATTGGTCTAATAAATCCAAATTGTGTTTAGACATTACTTCATTTATGGATTCACCGTAAGGATTGTGAGGGAAATGGGGGCTACTATCACCAGACTCATTTCCATATCCACAACGGTTTCCCTCTAAAACACTACATTTTTTACTATTGAAATCTCCGGCCCAAATCAGGATATAATCCCTCTTTATTTCTTTTAAAAATATATCCAATTCCCTCTCAAATGTCAATATCACCTGATTTTTTGTATTATTAAAAATATTATTATAAAAATTAATTACAACAAAGCATTGAACAGGAGAAAAAAGCCACACAAATTGGAAAAAGGGAGACTCAGTATAAACTTTCTTTATCGATAACGGGCCTGTTACCGACAATAGAAATACTAGACCACCCTTAGCTCTTCCGCTTTGTGAGGGTATCGCTTGAGTATCCACGATTGAAAACCCATCAATGTAAAAAGATTTCGTATGCCAAGTCTCTTGTAGGCAAATTAAGTCACAGTCATTTAAAAAAACAGGCCATGACCCATCAAGTAGTTTCTTATCTACGCCTGCAATGTTCCAAGATACAAAGGATAATCTCCTATAGTTCTGTTTATGTTTTACGGATGATTTTTCTAATAACAACTCAGTAATGGGATTAAAATCTTGTACAGAGACTTCAGGTAGTCAATCTACATCACTACAGTATGTGAGAGGCGAGAATCTATTAGACAAAACCAGAGGTCTCAGTTCTTTCCTTATTGT
Organism: Calotriton arnoldi; assembly: GCA_963921515.1. Classification (NCBI taxonomy): domain Eukaryota; kingdom Metazoa; phylum Chordata; class Amphibia; order Caudata; family Salamandridae; genus Calotriton; species Calotriton arnoldi. Next base: position 1,222,622 of record CAWUFW010001951.1, read on the forward strand.
GAGGTCCTGGCCGTAATGGTTATGATTTATAGTATCTGGTTTATAAAAATAACCTAATGGGACTCCAGTAATAACATTTTTTGATTGCCTATATAATGTGTCCCAACTTTCACGTATCACGTCTAACAGAGTCTTAACCATCTCCTGATATCGAAAGGTAACTACAACACAATCCCCATTACATCTCTTTGGGTGTTTCCCCACCCAGGATACTCTTCTTACCATAATAATACTTTTTGATAGAGTGTTTACATCATATACACAAAGGTTACTAAACCAGGACAATATTTTGTTTTTTAAATCGTCAAAATCTTCATTTATGCCATCCTTTAATTCCGGCACACTTTTCAGGACAATTGTATATGGTGTAGCTTCTGGGGGAGGTGAAGAGGTTTTTGGTTCCTGTTGAGGGTCGATGTGAGGCTAGATGTAACTACCATTTTATTATCTTGGTTTGCCAGAGACCTAAGACGTGCCCCAATATCTGGTGTTTCCTTATTCATTTGATCACCATTTTTTCCCCCTCTTAGCAATTGTGTTAGTACATTACGGGACTGTACAGAAGCATTGATGCCAATTTGCGAATTTCTTACAGTACCACATGTTTCATTATTTACTTGTTCTATAACAGATTGTACATTTCCCATTTTGTTTTCCTCTTGCTTTGTAAAGTCCGTAATTAATTTAACAATACCAGCAACATCCTCCTTAATTTTAGAAATTTCAGTCAATAAATTTCTTTCGATCGTGTCAATTTTTCCGTGTAACTTTTTAATAAGTAAATCCAAGTTTAAAGGGTAGTTGCAACATTGGGCTGTTTTTTCCCGCCCACTCTGGTTTTGGGCACATGACTGTTGTTTTTTATGAATGTCATTTGTGGGTGGTTTCGCTTTACACTTCCGCTGTAGTTTTCCCTCAGTCATAATAGCTTGTTCTTGGCCTTCCACTAAAACTGATATCTCCAAGGGTGTCGACGATACGTAAGGTGCTATAACGGTATTCTGGGAAGTAGAATTAATTACTGGGCGTGCCGATATTATATCTACCATATCTGCCATTGGATCCTCAACTACATTGTTTAGGGCAATCTTTGTCGCTGCTAAACGTTCTTCGACATTGACTATTTCAGTGTTTATTAGGCCCATTGCAGTATTTAAATAGTTGGTGATCGGTGCGCTTAGTCTGGCATTTTTGTTTTTACTGCCAGTTGCGGCGCCAATAAGCTTACGCTTCCCCATGATTATTGGGCCGACATGCAAACACTATTATATGCTTTCTATTGTATGCTATCGTATACTTTCTATCGTATGCAAAGTATGCAAAGTATTGCCAGCTTCTCCAGTTCTCCAAATCACTGGGCGTTAGCCCAGCCTCTATCCGGCCGTTGACGGGCGCAGACAGGCTGTGAGAGCCCGCGGAAGATTTTGTTGGCGCCTCCGGGCGCGTCCTGATGATAATTTGCGCAGCTGCTCGGGAGTATAGGACTGGAGGTCCCTGTATCAGCTGGACAAACAGGCAACGGGCGATGCACTGGCGGTAGAACGGATTTACTCTTAACAGCCACCCTATTGAAGGGCAATGCTCTCACAAGCTCGCTCACCTGCCTCTCCGTAATTGCTGACTGAGCTGATGACGAGGCTCCAAGCTCCAGGAAACTCCAGGAAATTCTCCCAACTTGGCGATTTGCCCCACCTCTACTCCTGGTAATAGTCTGGCGGTCACGGTGGTCACACAGTGGACGGAGAATAAATAATAGTGGTCCACAGCACAACCGCACTATCGGGAAAACCGCAGGCTGGCGAGAGCCCGTGGCGAGCCCTCTCAGCCCTCTCAACTCAGCTCAGCTCTGCCCGTGGAAGCAACTCGAGCCAGTGCCAGTGCTCGTAGGGCCGGTAAGAAGCCTCGGTTGAGTCCGAGTGAGGCTTTGGGAACTGGTGGGTGCGCGGATGGGTCAGAAAAACCGTCCGCGGCTTTTCGGATTTTCGGCGTTTTCGGCGTTTCGGCGTTCTTGTCTCCCGCTCCTGCTCCCTCGCTACTGACTTGCTGGCTTGCAGACTGCAAACTGGAAACCCAGGACTGGAGTCAACAAGGAGGTTTGGTTGCAGCAGACTCAGTTTACTCTAGGCTGCATGCCAGGCTCTGCGTCCATTCATTTCAGGACAGGTCTCTCTGCCCTAATTCTCCTCTCTGCCCCCAGCGGGACAAGACACAGGATACATGTAGAAAAGAAAGCAGTACATTATGTTGTAATGTATTCCAGGCAACCTTGTACAAAATGTGCAGGCCAACTCAAAAGAAGAATCACTGAATAACAAGCAACATGTACAGCAGCGGCACAAAAAACAAATGTGGTATATGTAGCTGTGCAAAGCAAAGGCAGACTAAATCATCTAATACGCTAAGCTAAGGGAGAACCAAAGTGGGCCCAGAAGGGAAATCACTACACCTCCTCCTTGGTCAGGAAAGTAACAGCGATTAACAAAATTATAAATTTTACAAGCTAGGCAAATTCAATGTGATGCTGAAAAGCATAAGAATGAAATGCATAAGTGCAGTAAAATATGCGACTGAAAATTTCGAAAAAGTGGCCAAATTAGGTTGAGGGCGGGGCACCCAAGATTTCTTCCACAATATCATTGTTTAGAGAATCTAGAATGGATTCAGTCTTCACAGATGAGGATTCCTTGAGAGCCCCATTCAAAAGCTCCAAAAAACAGACATTATCCTTTTTATCAGCTTATGTAGAGGAAGTAGTCTGTTATCCTGCATCTGTGTTATTAGAGCCGGAGTTTGGAAATCCTGGTGCTGAAGCACCCATCTCCCCCATGGGCAGTGGCTCATACCATGCATCTTGAAACAACTGCAAGTTCATGGGACAACTCCGAAAATGGGTCGTTATCAGATTCATCAACTGGTTCATGTCTATTGGAATAGGCAATTGCAGTGCAAGGCAAACATCAAGTGCCCATTAGAAGGAACACCATTGGCAACAAAACTTGGATTGTACGCAGGTAAACCTGGCAGGTTGGAATGATAATGATCAGTCAGTGTTCAATTCCAGCAGAAGGACTGCAAAGAATCATATCATGCACTTATGGCACAGCTGGATCTGTGGTAATTCCATTAACAATGGGCTCCAAAATGGAACATCCATTTCGGAGTAGCAAAACTAGAACCAAAATGCTGCAAATGAGGAATAACATCAACAGTATGTCCCCAAAAACTCTCAAAAACAGGGAATGTATAAAGGCTGGAATCACTCAGAAGATCTTCTGGAAGGTATTAACTAAGCCAGTCCAGATTGTTTTAAAATAGTGCGCTATACCGGCATTATTGGAAGCATTACAAATTCGATTGACAAGCTCGCCAAGATGCGAAGGGAGATTTGTGCTTAAAAGTGACTGGATTTCGCTGGATGTTCTTGCAACCAGTAGTTCAAACGTTGCTCAGGCAGATGTTAATGCCACTCCTTTTTAAAATAATAAGGCTTTGAGTTAGCTTATTTTGTTAATATCTGGCTTCAAATTTGGAATGGAAGTCCATAACAAACCTTCAAATACCGCAAGCATTCGAGGGAAAAGCAGGTTATTGCAGCAGGCGACTATCTGGCGACAGAGAGGACATACAGGATTCCGGCCTTCATTCCACAACAGTCTTGGTTGTTTAACATTAAACAACTCCATTGGAAAGGGCAGTGATGAGGGGGAGAATTGAAGGGGCTGGTATTCCTTTTAGAAAATAGTCCAAATTCGCTACCGAAGTGTTACATGATCCATGTATGGTAACGTAAATAAGCAATTTATTTATTTATGCATAGTTATTAAAAATCATTACATTTCATAAAAAACATATAAATACATCATTCTAAAAAAGCAGTATTTGACATAAAAATTATTTTTTTAAATTAAAAGCTAGTGTGCCAGTATATGAACTGGAAGTGCAAAAATGTTTCCTACTATGCAATTTCTCAGGTCATTGTACAGCTAATAATTGTTTTTTCAGCAGTTTGTAAAATGTTTGTATAGAAGCAGTTCAGGGTAGGGTCTTAGGGATTTAGACTGAGGGGCCGATTCCGATTCGGGCAGGAAATCTCTCCGACCGAGCCGGACCCGGAGAGATTTCCGACCGAATCGGACCCTAGCAGCCCGACCGAACGAGTACGATGCGTACGTATGCCATCGGACTCGATTCGGTCGGACTCCCATTGAAGTCAATGGGAGCCGGTCGTACAACACGTACGCGGGCTCGCATTGACTCAATGGGAGCGAGGCTAACAAGGGCGCCCCCTACAGCGGCTACGCGTCAAAGCGACTCGCGCCGTACATGCACAAGTAGGGGGGACCCATTGGTCCCCCCTGTGTGCGACTCGCGCGGCTATGCGTACAGGGGGATCCGACACGGACCCCCAAAGTGCGGCTCCGACTGCTCTTTGGAGCCGGACTGCGTGAGTCGGTCGGACTGCTCGAGGCGCGCATCGTACTTGCCCGGCCGGGGAACGTCTCCATTGCGCAGTGCGAGGCGCATCCGTGCGAGTCGGTCGGAGCGGTTGTGACCCGCGAACGAGTCGGTCGGCGAATTCGCACGCGCTCGCGTCGTACTAGTTCGCCCGGACGCACGTACGAATCGGTCGGGAAAAAGGGCTCCGAATCGGATCCGGTTCTGCCGAATCCGATTCGGTGCCCTACCGGCCGAGATCGGAATCGACCCCTCAGTATTATTGCTTGTCTGCAAGTTCCTACCCCGGGTTCATTAAATTGAACTTTCAACGTTGATCGTCATTAAATCCAGGCACAGGCATACAATATGTATAATATTTTCTTTTCCTGATTTACACAGTCTGGAAACCGTATCTGACTTTAATTTATTTAATCTTTTTCCAATGGATTCTCCTGATGAGTGACCAAACCGGAAATGCATAAACTAAATTTTTAAGGACCATAAACAACCTGCCTCTAAATACATTTGTTGCTTAAGTGTCTTATATCCATTAATCAAAGACCAAGCTTGAGATCTGGAAGTGAGCTGTTCTTTATCTTTAAAGAGCAATAATTTCTTTACTGAGATGTTAACACTTTTTTTTTTGAAGACTGCTTGCGAATAAGAGTTTTTCCGTAGGGATTGAATTCCTAGGTCGAAAATTGATTGATTGAGATAAGTACTGGTGGGTGCATCCTTTTTCTGTTGTAATTCCTGCCACAAAGCTTGGCATACTTGATTTTCGAAGGATGACTTTATTCTGTAACAAGTTTTTATATAGGCCCCTTTTCTTGCAATTACTTGATTAACTAGTCCGAATTCCAATCTTATCTGAGCTGGAGATGCATTTAGAGGAAGACGAAATAATGATCTAAACACTCTTTCTGATACACTATTAATCAGGATGGCATGTCTCCCTCGAAGAACTTTGCTTCTCTATGTAATGCTGGGCATCAGTTCAGTTTAGCTGAGATGGCTTTCAGGAAAGGGTCACCGCTTGGGCCAGCTAAAGTTCTTTGTAAAGATTGAAAGGCCAAGGTCAAAGTAGTAGCTTTTCTCTTCAGATTTTTTTTGTGAAGTTGGAATGTGGCCCTATCATCGGGTAATACACCCAGGTATCTGTAGGTAGATGTCAGCTCCAATTGTTACCCTTCCTAGGAACTAGCGCTTACTTTTTTTTTACTCTACCACTAACTTCCATCACCATTGATTTCTTTAGGTTGACTGTCATGCCATTTGTTATGGAGTAAGAGTACAGCTTATCGATTAGTCGTTGTAGGCCGATTTTGGTCGAACTCATCAGAATTACATCATCAGCATACAATAGGTTTGAGATCTTCATAGTACCTATTTTTGGTGCGTGGGAAATTATTTTATTTAGTTAAATCAGAAGATCCACCCAAAACAAATTAAATAGATATGGGGTCAGCACACATCCTTGCTTTAGCAGGTGGTCTATTTGTATTTTCCTAGAAAGCCTAGATCCAGCCCAGATTCTCACCCTTGCCCAGGTTTTTGAACAAAGTAACTGGATTGATTTTAGTAAATAATGCGGGATACCCCAGAATAATAGATTTTGCCATAGCAGGTTGTGGTTTACACAGTCAGAAGCTGACTTATAGTCCACGTACCATAAATGCAGTGGCTGTTTCTTATACTTCTGTTTGTCCATTGGTAGGGCCAGGCATTGCATATTGATTTCAGTTCCAGCACCCTGGATGAATCCTGTCTGATTTGGGGGGACAATTTTGTTTTTGAAAGCCTATTTTAAAAGATTGAACAGCAGCAAGCTGGCAAAGTGTTTAGCCTCTATATCTTGGAGGGTAATTAACAATAATTCACTTGTTGATGTCTATTACCCTCCTTAAAGAGGGTTTTTTTTAATTAATCCCCTCCAAGAATAAGGAATTGACTGCTGTTGCATCACACAACTATACACCTGTGTTAACCTGCTGGCCTAAAATGATATATCTGCTTTCAATAAAGCCTGAGGGAGCCCTTTTGGTCCTGGGGCCCGTAATTCTTGCAGTTTTGAATCCCTTGCTGCACTTGATCCTCTGAGAAAGTAGTGAGTAAGGGCACCTGCATATTGGGCTCTCCTCTTCTGATCTGTATTTGTTTGTATGGATATACTGTGTGCTACATGAGTGAGGACTTATAATGCTCAGACAGATAATTTATCCAGGTGGATTCTGTCAAGGTTGAACTAGTTGCTGGGACATGAGCTCTGTTCAACCAATTGATTAGTTGCCAAAAATCTTCAAAATTTTTCTTTTTGGCAAGATAAAAAACCTTTGTCCAATAAGCTTGTCTTCCATTGCGCACCTCTTCCCATACTGCTAACTTGAAGGTTCTATATAATATATTGAAGGATCTACATAATTCTGCATTGGTTGAATTCTTCTTGATCCTCCTCCAGGGACGATTACGCTCATTACTTATTATTTGCAAGCTGCAGAGACCTTCTTTCTTCCTTTGTTCTTCCACATTTACTTCCTTTTTCTTTCCCTGCAGCCCTTTCATTAATTGTTGGTTATCCAATAACTTATCAATAAATAGAGACCATTTGGCAGTTGGGTTTAATGAGTATCTTTAAAGCAAATATTTGCTATATCTCGCAACAAGGTTTGAATGTTTCCATTTCCCTCTTCAGACCACCTCAGCCTTCGATAATTTGTTGTGGTAATGTCCACAGATAAGAGTGGAGCTTTCCTATGAAAGGAACTTTGAACATTGATTGTAATTATATGGTCGGCATGGTCACTCTTACTTGTTTTCTTCTAATACGACAACTTGGTTCACAAGCGGAAGAGGGACTGCTGTATAATCTAATATTGAGGTTGAGTTTGAAGCATAACATGTCCATTGAGGCGTGGAGTCGTGTTGATACCTCCTGTTTAGAATTCTTAGGCAAAGTGATTCCAAGTCATTTGTTGATGCAATGACCTTCACAGTTGCTCTTTCCTTTGTAACCCTCACAGACTGTGTTGGAATGGACCAAAAATAATCCTGCTGGGTTGTATAGTCTTTACAGTTAAAAGAGCTCAGTAAGTTCATATTAAAATCTCCAGTCACAATAAGGTCTGGGAGGGGCACTTCCTGAAGGCTAGTCAGTATTGTGTTGGCAAGTGTTGAAGCTAATAATGATAATGTTGACCTTACGTTTGGAGGGATATAGAGGTTAATCAAGAAAAGAGAGTTCTTGCTTGTCTTATGCTATTTTGTTAATTTTATTATTAAGATGTTCTCGTCTTCTGAAGTCATCTGTTCTACTTCCAATGGTAGGTGTATTACTACAAAATGGCCAGGCCACTCTTTGGGTGGCCTGCCTTTTTCACTTTTACCACTGGAGAAAAGAAACCAACATATCCGCTGATTGAGGATGGTTTTAATGCCCATGTCTCTTGTGAACATAGGGTTTAAAAATCTTTTGCCAGAGATGTCAAATTTTTATCCACTCCACTAGATTGCACCCATTAATATTCCAAGAACAAATTCTTAGCTGATCTCTTTCTGGAAAAAAATTTAATTTGTGAATTTTCTTTACTTTATGATTAGAGCATTGTGCTCTATACGTTCAGATTAACACATTATTCTTAGTGTATAGTTTTGTTCTACCATCTCCGAATGACATCAGCATAGAAGGTGCTAAATAATTATTCAAGTATTCGGTTAGTGCTTGGAATTAAGGCAATGCAGCGTTTATTTTTCTTGTGCTCTGTTCTGCTGATGAAATGATACATTTGTTCACACCACAGTAAAACTGTGGTTTCTGTGATTTCATTTGTGAAGACAATGTATAAGAACCCTTGATTTTGGGATTGAGCTGGAAGACTTTCCTATTCTACTAGTGATGCTGTCTAATTCTTTCTAGATTTTGCTGTCTATTTAGAACTTGACTAACTTCTGATTTTTGCATACTCTGTATAACTCTGCATTTGAGAGGCTTAATGGCATTGTCTCTGTACCATTATTTTTTAATTCTGTAATAAAAACCCTTTAGTTTTGCATACTCTGTATAACTTTGCATTTGAGATCCTTAATGGCATGGCATTGACTCTGTACCACTTATGTTTTGATTCTGCAATAAAAACCCTTTAGCCTTGCAATGATTTAGAACTCATATATTGAGTGAACCCATTTAATCCATCTTATTTAACTAATGAATTGTATTTCTGATTTTTGGTGTTTTGGGAGAAGCCTTAATAGTGGAACACATTGCCTTGTGAAACTGAGATTTACCACTGTCTCCGATCCAGTGAAATGAGGGAACTATGAGGGAGGTAAATGTTGGTTTGGGGTGCCTCAATTTTGGGATACCATTTTGCTCCCACGAGTGCCACCCGAACACTGGAGTGAGACTTGCTCATTCTTGGTGAGCTCTAATCCCACACTGTATACTAATGTCATCCACAAAATTATATAAACTACAGAACTCTGAACAAAGCTAGCACACTGTTACAATCAAACAATATTGCTAAATAGAATTTAAGTTACCTAAGCATTAGGACATTCAAATGCATATGAAAGGATCAATTATATAAAGCCAATCAATGATTTATCAATGAGAAACGTCCACTGAATCTACAAAAAATATATATATTTTTCTAAAACATTATCAAGCAAAACCAAGGTCACTTCTAAAACAGTGGTACACTCACCACTAAATGGGAGCAAGGAACATTCAGTGTTAAACTTTATGAAGTATGTTTGTCCAACTGGCAGTAACAAATATGGTAAATCAGAAGCTAAGCACTGTGCTCTAAACAATTTGTCTACCTATCACTAGGCCCACACACTCAACATAGATACCACAGTGGTGTATGTGATATTAAGAATAGTTTTTCCAATTTTTATTTCAAAGGTCCAGTCTATACATAAATTCAATAGGGTTACCTTCCTTCCAATATTTAAAGTACATCATACTTCCTGTTACTTGGAAAGCTGACATGCCAAGAGCTAAAGCTTACAAAAACACATTCACAGTTTTGTTTTATAGATGATTGTTGTAAATAAGAATTGTGCGCGAAATTATTACGACACTCCACTAAACTTGTGCAAAGGGCCGCTATTTTGGGAAGTAAGCCGAGCTGGTCAATACATCTTTCGGCAGAACAGCACAAGCTGCTATGCCCTAAAACGTCTGCTACCATTTATACCTAAGCCTTCGCTCTTAATTCTCTTTTCTTCCTCTCATTTCCCAGTCTTCCATTCTCTTAATTATCCATTTCTCCATTCTTTGAGCCCTCACCACCAACAGAAAAACCCTATCTAGAAGTGTTCTTTGTGTGCCCCATACATCCTTTCATGCCATTCATTCCACTGACTTCTTCGTTTACTATCTATTATCTAGCAGCAACAAATGAACTCCATCAAGCCAACACAGGGGATTTATAGACAATCTTGCTGTGTTCCATCTCCTTCACCTTGCAAACACTTACTGTCTCTCTTTTAATCTCTATGAGAGCGATACTCTGTTCCTACCCATCTCTTTCTTAAGAAGTTTGAATCCTTTTTCATCATGTTAGTCACCCGGTTGATTGAACCAAATGTTCTCCCTAGGTGCAACACCACCACAATCGGCCAGGCCACTTCTATATGAGCCACATTCTTGGCATCAGTTGAACCAATCGCATTCCTTCCAATCAATACCTAGGTATGATTGCCTTCTTAAAATCTATAGCCATTTAACTATTGAATGTCCACATATCCAAATCTCTCTTTTCCTCCCCTTCTTGTCCTCCGCACCTGCAATATTAAAGTACAGCTGTTAAAACCCTTCTCCATTCCCTAAAGTTCCTTTTTTTAGGCATTCCCACATCCAATCACTTCTCCACATCCTGAACCCCTTTAAAAATCTGTCACTGAAACTCACTTGAAATCCTTCTGTTGCTGAACCAACCCTGAATGAATACTTGCCAAATTCCCGCTCATTCCAGTCCCCACCTCTTCTGCAACACTGCTAAAACCAGCCTATTCGTTACTTTTAAGACATCCACATGTAGGGAAAATGGCTCTGATATCCAACCCCTTAATCCCATGAATTGAACCATCAGTCCTGATTACGCTAAATTGCACACCTGATGTTCCCTACTAAATATAGCGTAAGCGATCGATCTTTTATTTACCTAAAGTGGTTGAGGGGAGGAAACAACTCGGATTAATAACAGCAAAGTTGTCATGCCTGGAAAGACCACCAACTCCAAAGTGCAGTTTGAAGATTTATTATAAGGCCAAAAACAATTGGATGTAAATACATCTCAATAGTAAAGAATAAAGGTACAAGAAAATCAATACAGAGCCAAGTTTACGGATATAAGTAATTCGGCCCAAAAGACAAATGATTATAAATTCCAAAATCACAACGCAACACAGAATAGATGCGATATTCAGTTCTCGAGTCATTGAAAGAAATCAAAATCTTTCCCTACACTGCTCTAGCTGAGGGCCCTTCCTGTCTCTCTTCTATCATTCCCCAAAGGTGTCAGCACATGTCGACTTCCTAAGAAGTACTCACGTCAAATGGGTCGTTTTAGCTTATGGCTATGGAGCTTGCTCTAAGATGCTCCTTCTTCTCCGTAAGCTAGCAGAAGTCTGGACTCTCTGACCCTGCGCATCATACAAAAAGATGGGGTTCAACCCCCATTGCGTCATTCGTCTTAAAAGTTTCCATCGCACCTCTAACCAGTAGCTTTTCTTTCATGAAACAAATTTAATTAATAGTATCTTCTTCCAGTGGCCTTGGCTTCCAGACAGACCAGATACGCAAGGCATCCTCCCTTCTCGCTTCCCAGCCATCTTCAAAGACATTCCGGGTTTCTCCTTAACTCTGAAAATAACAATGTGTTTCTTTCACCTGCAGTCGGATGAGAACATTCTAACCTTGAACACAACAATCATTTAATTATTTATTTCTCGAGAGCGAGGAGAACTGAAACATTTGCTTTGGGCCTGTATTTCAGGCAACTTAAACTACCCACAATTACGGTATATAGAAATAATATTGTCCTGCACATCATGCATGAAGGAATCGTAATTCTTACAAAGTTCTACTTAAAATGCGTTTACTAGTTTCCAACATTAGATGCTTCAAATAAATGCTCTTAATAATCGTAAAACATTGCAAAGACTACGAATACATGAGAGTGCGTATAAACCATGAGTATAGTGCTCTCATACAAAATAGAGTGCTATCAGCGCTCTATCAGTTCCCCCCTCTTATGACTAGTGTCATAACACCAACTTTCTATTCTCCTGTAGTTTCTCCTTGTAGAAGAGACCGACCTAAACAGAAGCTGTAGCTTGCCGTCCCTGTCTGAATCGTTCTAACCCCTTAAGGTGCTGGTAATGACTGTCCTGCAGTCGTTCAAGTTGGCGCTCTCGCTTTCTCGAAACAGTCTCCTGATGTCGTGCCCTGTGCCATTTGTAAGCCTTGATGGCTCCTAGTAGGACAATTATACAAATGACAGCTATTATAATAGGCTTCAAGATATATCCCATTATTCCTTGTCCCAGACTTCCAAACCAACTGCCTATCTTGCCAAATCCTTTCCCCACTTGCTCCCAGAGTCCTTCAGCAGCCATCTCACGTAACTCTTGGGGGCATATTAGCAAGAACGGCGTTAAAATTATCGCCGCTTTAGCGGCAGGAAACTGCCGCTAAAGCGGCGATAATGGGCTTGATAATATGCCCTTGAGGATTCCAATAGAAGCCCAGGATCACAGCAGAACATGGGCTTCTATTGGTATTCTCAAGGGCATATTATCAAACCCATTATCGCCGCTTTAGCGGCAGTTTCCTGCTGCTGAAGCGGCGATAATTTTAACGCCGTTCTTGCTAATATGCCCCTTGGTGTATATCTGAAATATTGTTAATATATTTTCTTATATCCCGACTGTTGTCAGGAATATAAGTGCAGCACTGTTGAACTTTCAACAATTTGCAGACTCCTCCGGCTTTTGCTAGCAGCACATCTAGGGCAAGACGGTTCTGCAAAACCATAGCCCTTATCAAAACCATCTCCCCATCTACAAGCAATAAAATCTGAGCAGTATTTATTGAGAGCTTATCCACTAGTGTTGCCAGCTTTCTGATTTTCAAATAATTCAGAATCACACCCATACTCGGTATCATAGCGCCAAATATGTCTCCAATCACTTCTCCTGCACTCACACCACGTTTTCCTCTTTGAGGTCTTTTTCCTTCTAAGGGCCATAAATCATTCACGTGAAAACTTTTGGGAAATACCACAGCCAAATAACACGTGCCATACCAGTTTTTGGGCAACTTCACATAGGCATTCTTTCCACACACAAAATACACATTGGGCACTACTGTTATTTTGTCCAATAATGCTTTTCGAATTGATTCTTCGATCAAAAAGATGTGCTCACAATCACTCTCACCCACAAATATCTTGTCGTAGTATGTGGTCGGGTGTCTAATGCACAACTTCCCTTTCTGCTGGAAATCTAATGCTATGGGTCCAAAACTCCCCTTTGCTTTATAATCTAATTCTTCTTTAGTCCATGGGGTAACCTTTTGCTTTGGATCTGGCCTGAATAGAGTCTGTCTATGTCGATCCTCTATCTGATCTATGAACTTCTTTTCGATGTCAGTCAACATACAGGTTAAATTGTGTCTATGGGCATAGGACGTATCTAAAGTAATGGTAGGCACGAAATACTTTGACATTCGCTCTACCTCCTTATAATACTCATATTTATTCATGTATTTAAGAACGGGAACTTCTGAGAGTACCACATCATAATTTGAGAAATAGTACTCAAAGTGTGCTTTGCTATAAAACATGCTCAATAACACACTACATGTAATGCCATAGGTCACAGGCAAATGATGATATTGAATGCCTTCTTCTACTGAGGCTGGCAATTGCATACACACATAGCAATCCTTCGCTTCCATGGTATCCACATACTCATACAATAATCGAGCATACGCATTCAAACTAAAATAACCCTTGGACAAATCAACATGTAATCTACGACTAGTTTCCTTAATCATTTCTAGATCCTTTGCGGATACATCCTCATCTATCTCAGAGAGTGGTGGGGTGAGTGTTGCCTGTATCCTATTCTGTCTGTCATCCTGAGATCCAACTAGAGATGTAACAATCACCACAGTTATAACAATAAGCACCACCACAATGAGGGTGCCAATGATGCATTTCTGTTTGCGTGTTGAGTTTTCGGACACCATGGTTTCTGCTAATTCGTTCCGAAGCACAAAAGGGAAAAAACACAGTCTCTTTCTGTTTCTTTGTTTGAACAATGTCTTTTTCACTCTTCTCCTCTCATGCAATTAATGTCCAAGTTCATGTGATTGATACTAAACCTATTGAAGAGATGTAGTCAGAACTAATCCTCACTCCATCATCTACTAGAAAGTCCCTAATTTTAAATCTTCTTCAACTGGGGTCTAAGTTATCTTCTCTCTAAGGCCTAATGCTTTCTTTGGTTAGAGTTCAAGCTTCATCGTTAATGATATTTGATCCAACTATTTCGAGGACAAATTGCAAAAGCTCTGCACGAATGTCTCCTAACTCTTGCGCGGTGAGCTGTCGGCCAAATGAAGGGAAAATAACCTGATTGAGGATCAGGAAATGCAATCCACTCAGCTTTGGAGGATTCGGAACTTGCAAGGTTAGCTTTCCAAATGCTTCTACGCCTGGAATCAGTAACTGTATTTCAATCGAAAGGGTGTCCCCTTTGTAGCTCACCGTACCAGCTCCCAACCTCCCGGTCTTCGCTGGGCTCTGCATTTGCAGCCAGGTACGTCCACTCAGGAGATGCGTATCTTCGAGACGCTATTCTTTCCCTTCTGGAACGCCTCAGACCATCCGGTCTTTCTTCAGCATCGCTTTGATCTGGGTCAGATGTTTCAGGAATCGGAGCGAGATCTTTCTCAGATGCGAGCCTTATGTTCAGCCTTTCTTTTCTTGCTGGCCACTTTTCTGCTCCGGCATCCATTCTCCTCTCTTCTTCTTGATCTGATTCTTCTGAAATAGACCGCTCACCTTGCTCTGGTGCACGGTTCACTTCTGCAATATCATCTATTTCAGGATCTGGGCTCAGTTCAGGAGCACTCAGCTCTCGTCTCTCATGCTCACTCGGCTGTTCTGTTTCGTCCGAAACTCTTACAGCTGGGTCTGTGCCTTCGTCGTTGTCTGTATCAGGTCCACACACGCTCCTCGGAACCAGGGGACTCTCTTCCTCCGCAGGTGCTTGAACTCAACGAGTGTGGGAAGCGTGGATCCAATTCGGAAATCCTCCACACTTCACAGCGGTACTCGTGACCAATATCACCTGATATGGTCCTCGCCAGCGAGCATCGAGACAACTCTTCCTCACATGTTTGCGAACCAGTACCCAATCACCTGGATTTAGATCATGCAGCAGGTCTCTCGAGGTGGATGCAGTCGCAGCCTCGACCTGGTGGGATACAGAAGTAACCACATCAGCCAGTCCTTTACAATAATCCAACACTAAATCATCAGTGATGTTTATCAATGCTGTAGCTGGCACCATAGGCAAACGCATAGCTCTTTCAGTCAAAATCTCGTGGGGTGAAAGCCCTGTTCTCCTATCAGGGGTGCTACGCAGGCCCTTGAGCACCAGGGGCAAGGCATCTGGCCATTTCAATGCAGTTGACAAACACAATTTTGCCACTCTCGACTTGATGGTGCTATTGACCTGCTCTACAAGACCTGAAGCCTCCGGCCTGTAGCTACAATGCAGCCTCTGATCAATATTCAAAGCAGAGCACAATAGTTTCATGATTTCACTGTGGAAATGAGTTCCTCTATCTGTCTCCACTGCTTTCGGAAATCCGTATCTCGGGATCACCTCCCTCAACAACAATTTGGCTACTGTGAGACTGTCACATCGTCTAGTTGGATATGCTTCCACCCAACGCGAAAAGATACACACCACCACCAAAACATATCTCAACCTACCTATTGCACCTCGGCATCTCGATGAAATCTAATTGTATCCTATTAAAGGGACCTCCAGATCTGCCAATGTGACTCAATGCAACCACAGTTCTCTTTCCAACATTCATTTGTTGACAAGTGACACACCTGTGACATACCGTTTCCGCCCACACACGAAAGCGTGGGTTAAACATGTCTGCCTAAACACTCGCACCATAGCATCCCTTCCCAGATGGACTGCTCTGTGAATCTGCCTTGCCATTGGGCTCAATAGGCAGTTGGGTAATACTGCTCTTTCATCTGTGGACACCCAAATGCCATCATCTCTTTTTGTGCAACCTGCTCTGACCCATGAAGCATCTTCCTCTTCTGGGACTTCATCCTGCAACCGCTTCACTTCATCCCAAGTATCGGCTATAGCTAACATCATGCTGAGCTCGGTCTCTTCTGTGCTCTCTCCTACATATTCTCCATTGAAAATACAAGCATGTTCAGCGCAAAATCGTGCTACTTCATCGGCATAGTTGTTGCCCTTAGTGACAAAATCTTCTCCCTTTCCATGAGCTGCACATTTAACGACTGCTATCTCTTTAGGTTTCTGTAAAGCTTCCAATAGTTGGCGCACATACTCGCCATTACGTATAGGTGACCCTGAGGACATTAGAAACCCCCTCTGTGACCATAACTGCCCAAAGTCGTGAACTACACCAAATCCGTATTGACTGTCAGTATACACAGTCACTCGAATATCAGCTGCAATGATACAGGCACGTGTCAAAGCGACAATTTCGGCCACCTGAGCAGAGAATAATCTATTTAAACAGGCAGCTTCCACTACTCCCATGATGGTGCACACAGCAAATGCTGCTCTCAAATACCCTTCATTGTCTCGTAAGCATGAACCATCAACAAAAAGGATCAAATCAGATTGGGGCAAAGGTTCATCGACAATGTCAGGTCTGGGTTTGGTAGATAGGTCAGTAACATCCAGGCAGTCATGCTCTTCACAATCCTCATCTCCTTCCTCTGCCGGAACAGGTAACAATGTAGCAGGGTTCAGGGTGGTACAACGTCTCAGGGTCACATTCTCAGTGGCCAAGATAACCTGCTCATACTTGGTAAGTCTGTTATTGGTCAGATCCTGTGTCTTTGTTCGGGTAATCAGTAGTTTTACAGAATGGGGCACATAAACAGTGAGCGGATAACCCATCACTATGCTTTCACATCTTTCAATGCTGACACCGGTTGCAGCAACGGATTTCAGACATCCGGGCAACGCAGAAGCTACGGGATCTAATGTAGCGGAGAAGTAAGCTACTGGTCTACGGGCACTCCCATGTGTCTGCACTAGGACTGCTAACACACATCCCTCCTTTTCACAGCAAAAGAGCGAAAACGCTTTGTTATAATCCGGCATTCCGAGAGCTGGAGCACGACAGATACTTTCCTTCAGCTCACGGAAGGCTTTCAAGCACTTGTCATCCCATGGTACCGGATCACTAACATCCTTTCGAGTAAGTTTCAACAGAGGCTTTGCTTGCAAGGAAAAATTTGGGATCCACTGTCGACAATAGCTGACCATTCCCAAAAACATACAGACTTCTTTTTGTGTTTTCGGAGTTCCCATTTGCAGAATTGTCTCTATGCGATCTGGTGACACCCTTAGTTTTCCTTTCTCAATCCGGTGACCTAGGTACTGCACTTCAGACAAACAATACTGCAATTTGTTTGGAGACACCTTGTGTCCATTCTCTGCTAAATGATTCAGCAGCGCCACAGTATCAATTCTGCAAGCATCCTCAGTCTCTGAGGCAACCAAAAGGTCGTCTATATGTTGCACTAAGACTGAGTCTTGGGGCATCACCAGTCCCTCAAGATTCTTTTTCAGACATTGACTAAAAATGGAGGGGTTTTCTGTATACCCCTGAGGGATTCTTTCCCATGTTAATACACAATCGTCCATCCTAAATGCAAATAAAAACTGGCTCTCTTCATGCAATGGGATGGAGAAAAATGCATGACACAGATCTATTACTGTAAACCATTCTGCTTTGCATGGTATTTGGAATAGAATAACAGCTGGATTCGGTACCACAGGACAACATGGGATCACAGTTTCATTAACCCGACGCAAATCCTGCACTTCTGTACTTGCCACTTGGCTTCTGCAGTCCCATGATAGGTGAGTTGCAGGGACTTCCTCTTATCTCCTTAAGAATACCTTGGGCAATCATAGCCTCAATCACAGGTCTTATTCCAGCCACGGTTTCTGGAGTCAATTTATATTGGGGCGTTCGTGGGAATTCAGCATTGGGTTTGACCTGTATCCTAACTGGCTCAACCCCTCTCATTAGGCCTACATCCTCGCCAGTAAAATCCCACACTTTTGGATCAACTGAGTCTCTCAAGTCATGGGGCAATTCTGCTATTGTAAGTACCACAAACATTTTTGCACATAGACTCATGTTAGCCATCTTAAAATCAGCATCGTCATCATGCGTTTGCAATTCCACTCCTCTCGGAGTGCACGATATAGTACGATTGAGCTTGCACAGAAGGTCTCATCCCAAAAGACAGACCGGACTTGAATTGCACACTACGAATTGGTGTTTATCCCGAAATGATCCTATTCTCACGGGTAATTCGTTTGTCAATGGATTAGTCATTTTCTGATTGCTCACCCCCACTACTTGAATCGATCGTCCCGAAAGAGTCAAATTTGGGACTAATTCAGTTCTCACCGTGGAGCGAGCAGCTCCAGTATCTAATAAGAAGGTAACAGGATATCCATTCACGTCTGCATCCACAAACGGCTCACTCTGATCTACTTCTAGGATCGCATCTAAGGTGCATTCTTCGTGCACCCCCCTCTGGCACTCTCGTAAATCTTGATTTTGATCAAATCTATCTCGTATTTCAAAATAAGGCATCTGCTGGTATAACTGATTTTGCATGGGTATCCTAGGAGGTTGAGGTACTTGCACTTGCGGCTCATATCCTCCTCCATACATAGACCTGGGTCTTGTCACAGTGTTGACAGTCTCGGACAGCTCTCCCTCACCTTCCATCTGTATCTGATTTGCTGGATTCGATCTACACTCGCGCTTCCAATGCCCGATTTTGTGACAATAATGGCAGGCAGTGACCCTTTTCTGTTGGGCCACCCAGTCACTTGTACCTAAATCCATTCCTCTTCCTCTACCCTGACCAGGTTGGGTCACCATCTTTTGCCCCATAACTCTTCCACCTCCTCTGCCTCTGCCCTGCCCTCCTCCAAACCCTTGCATCGTATCAGCATTTCTCAACTGCACCAACATCAACTTGTCCTTCAATTTCTTCTGTGCTGACTCCACTTGGTCACTGCAATATTTAGCATAACGCAGAATCTCGTCCACCGACTTATTCTGCCAACATATCAAGTGTTGCTGTATCATCAACCTGATATCAGATTTCAGTCCCAACACAAACTTCGAGACAAACTGTCCCATATCTTTTTGTTCAATTGTATCCAATCCACTATGCTGCTTAAAAGCCAACAACAATCTTTCGTAGTAATCATGTACTGATTCCTTGGAGTCTTGAGTGGTGTGGTCAATCTTCAACCAATCAACCGTTTGAGGAGCTACCTTCGACTGCAACCACGTAATCACTTGCTCGTATTTTCTCATTACATCAGGTGAAGGACCATGAGTCACTGAATCTCTAGGTGGCTCCGCAGTGGGCCACTCAATGGCGATTTTACATGCCGCCCACAAATCTGCAGGTACTACTATATCAAACAAGGTGTTCAAATCAATCCACAATACTTTCGAAATCTTTACAAACTGATCTATTCGCTTGTACCACTCAGCAGGTTTTTCCCTCAGCCGAGGAAAATCATTCGTAAATGCTGCTTAATCACCCCTGCTCCATGGCACATGCACGTACCCTCCATTCTGTACCTCCCTGAGGGGAAATGTCCTGTGGCTCCCGTCCCTCCACCCGGAGGCGGAGTATTCCCTATTCCAGTCTGAAAGCTTTTCTTTTTGGCCCATCTTTCTTTCCATTTGTCTAGTTCTCTCCATATCCGTATCCCTATCACTAGTTCTCTAATTTGTGTTTATAATCCAATTGTTCGCTTCTCTTCCAAATCCTTATCTGTGTAATTTAATCTACAGGAACCCTGTGTCAGCCTTGTTTTTGACAAATCAACCTCATACCTTTGGGGCAAAAGCAACAATGCATCATAAGCTCGTTTGGCCTTTCTTGTCATGTCCTTTGCTATGAACAAGAGTTCGCTCGAGTCATATGTATCAATTCTGATCAGGGGCAGGTTACCTTCAATCACCTCGTCTAGTTCTACCACATCCAGCATTGGCACTTTTATTGCGCTTTTTAACACTTTCTGTATTTCCTCTTTCTTTGTATCTTCCCTGTCACAGCTTTGAGTTCTCCTAGGAACTGCACCCTCTTCTCTCTCTGACGCTGAGCGTCTATCTCTTTCCCAGCTACGACTTCTCCAATGATCACCTGCACAAACAACCTGTGGCCCAAACAGTACTCTAGGCATTTCTTGTCTCCTGTCTTTCTCTTCCCTCGGCATCATTGACTCTCTCACTGGTTGCACCCACATTCTAAGGTCTGACCTAGAATTCGCTAGAGCTCCTGTCCGTACTCGTTCCGCCCCACTATCCATTCTTGATGGATCAGCTGTAGCTGGCAGTGGAGTACTAGATTCCACTAGTATCCAACTGAAACATGTCCCACTCATTGCAAGACTCCCTCCAGACATGGTCTCTTCCCCTTCACTCCTTTGCGGTTGACTGTCATCAGTTCTTTCTCTAGGAGTATACATCGGAACCACCGGCCCTATTGTAACTGGTACTGACAAAGCATCTGGTAACTGCATGTCTCCTGCAGATTGTACTGGCTCAGAGTTGGAATACCTTCTTCCTCCAGACCCTCCCGGAATGGTAATGTTGCCTCTTACTCCTGCTGGTTGTTCCTCTGCACCCAGTTGTCCCACTCCTACAAGCTCTTCTGATGGGTGCAACCTCTCTATCTCTGATCTAGAGTCACACGGTGGAGGACGGTCCGCTAGCAATCTATCGAGGAAGCTGTCATCTGTATCACTGTCCTCCTCTATCGTCTTTTTCCCTTCATCCCCCTCCCTTAATGTACGGAACGGGTACAGGCGTTCTCCTTCTATGGTATCTACTCTCCATCTTTTCAACTGGGCATCCCATCTAGCATCCTGATATGCCTTCATTGCTTTTCTCATTCTTACTCGTGAATTCTCTCTCTTTTTCGCTAGAGCAGTTCTCATCCATGCATCTAATGCCTCAAATTGTGTGGGTCTAGGGGGAGGTTTTAGTGCATTCATCACCCCCCTCAACTGGGTCAGTACTTCCATACGAAAAGACCCATAACGAGGGAAAGCCAATTCGCCCTCTTTCTCTGTAAGTTTATGCCAATTCTGAAGCCACACTATCGTATGAAGTCCTACATTTATTGCCATGTAATGTGCCGGTGTGTCTTCTGGCGGAGCTTCTTCTCCTACCCGAGTCACTACCCCTGTGTCGCCTCTACACAAATCTCGCAACACCCTAAAGCATCTCATTGTAAAATCGATCAATTGCAAGCCCAAAATACGCTGTTCCACTGCAAATGAACTTCCACCAATCCCAGCGCGGCGTTACACCAACCAACCTATCACAGTGCGGCGCACCTTGACGTCACTTCTCACTCCTTGCAGCGGCTCACCCGCCTTTACAATTTCAGCGCAAACTCGCACACACACATTCGTACCACAAGTAACTGTATAACCAAAAGTTATTAAACCAAGTAACTGTTCCTACACAATTACAATAACTTACAGTCACATAAAACAAGTAATTGTATGACACTGAAGATCGATAGAACACTCTCACAAGAACATTCAGCCGGTGTGACCCCCGACCTGCGTTGGTCACTCAATCGCCATAGTTCACCCCGGTACCTGAGGCTTTCTACCGCGACCTCTTCCTCATTCACACAAAGGTCCCTAACACAAGTGGATCGTTGATAGCGCTTCACAACGCCCACATTTAATCAGACAATTACAATACAAAACTATCCCGGGATCTTGGACTTCTCTTGAGTCCGCTCACCAAAACTTCCTGCTCCGCACGTGTCCGGACCAGTAAACCAAAAACCACATTCACTCAACATACATCCTAACTCCGCAAGACATCACCCACTTACTCATCACCGCAATCTAATACCACACTTACTTTCATACTCACGCCACCACTGTTTCCGCCGCACCATCAACATCCGCCGGTCTCCGTTCTCCGCCGTCATCCACTCTGCTTCAGGGCTCTTCAACCTTCAATCTTACTCCTAATTACTCCCCTCACCTTAGAGGTAAACCACTTTAAAGGTAAACCATCCTCTGCTACCATTTGATTACGCTAAATTGCACACCTGATATTCCCTACTAAATATAGCATAAGCGATCGATCTTTTATTTACCTAAAGTGGTTGAGGGGAGGAAACAACTCAGATTAATAACAGCAAAGTTGTCATGCCTGGAAAGACCACCAACTCCAAAGTGCAGTTTGAAGATTTATTATAAGGCCAAAAACAATTGGATGTAAATACATCTCAATAGTAAAGAATAAAGGTACAGGAAAATCAATACAGAGCCAAGTTTACGGATACAAGTAATTCGGCCCAAAAGACAAATGATTATAAATTCCAAAATTACAACGCAACACAGATTAAATGCGATATTCAGTTCTCGAGTCATTGAAAAAAATCAAAATCTTTCCCTACACTGCTCTAGATGAGGGCCCTTCCTGTCTCTCTTCTATCATTCCCCAAAGGTGTCAGCACGTGTCGACTTCCTAAGAAGTACTCACGTCAAATGGGTCGTTTTAGCTTATGGCTATGGAGCTTGCTCTAAGATGCTCCTTCTTCTCCGTAAGCTAGCAGAAGTCTGGACTCTCTGTCCCTGCGCATCATACAAAAAAATGGGGTTCAACCCACATTGCGTCATTCGTCTTAAAAGTTTCCATCGCACCTCTAAGCAGTAGCTTTTCTTTCATGAAACAAATTTAATTAATAGTATCTTCTTCCAGTGGCCTTGGCTTCCAGACAGACCAGATATGCAAGGCAGCCTCCCTTCTCGCTTCCCAGCCATCTTCAAAGACATTCCGGGTTTCTCCTTAACTCTGAAAATAACGATGTGTTTCTTTCACCTGCAGTAGGATGAGAACATTCTAACCTTGAACACAACAATCATTTAATTATTTATTTCTCGAGAGCAAGGAGAACTGAAACATTTGCTTTGGGCCTGTATTTCAGGCAACTTAAACTACCCACAATTACGGTATATAGAAATAATATCGTTCTGCACATCATGCATGAAGGAATCGTAATACATACAAAGTTCTACTTAAAATGCGTTTACTAGTTTTCAAGATTAGTTGCTTCAAATAAATGCTCTTAATAATCGTAAAACACAGCAAACACTACGAATACATGAGAGTGCGTTTAAACCATGAGCATAGTGCACTCATACAAAATAGAGTGCTATCAGCGCTCTATCAGTCCCATTGGGCAAATATTTTCTTCCCCTGAGTGCCACAGCTACACCATTCTTCATTTACCTCTTTCATCTGTCTTGCTGTACCATAGTCTAAACCCCACTGTGTTGTCCTACCTCACTCTATCCCCATATGCAAACCCTATACTCTATGCTCCTTCCAGTTCTGATAACTAAAATGTCCCAGAAAATAACACTGTAAAGATGGCCCCAACGAACAACCTCTCCCATGCGGATGCGCATGCAGATCCTTGGACCACCAAAATCTCAAAATCTCCACTGTGACAAGTATCCTCAGCTCTCTCCTCCTATTCCCCACTCTCTAGACCGTTCCTCCAGTATCCTCCTACTCATTCCCCCCAACGTGGATCGGACCCCCAGAAGCATTTACCATAACATGGGATACCTGCTATTTTCCCTCGAATAGTCACTTGTGCCAACCCTTTGTCAATCTGATCCATCAAAATGATGACCATGTCCATCTTCTCCTCCCTTTCTTGTCTCGAATTGTCCTGTCTCATTGCACCCGGCCACCTAAAACTCAGCCCACCCCAGCTAGTGAGACCTCCTTGTTAAACTCCAATACCAAACCACCACCAATACTACACATTGCCAACACCACATTAAGAACATTATCACCATAGCACCAAACCAGTACTACCATCACCACCATTACTATTAGCAAAACAACTTCCTTCAAAACTACCACTACCAATACTGACACTAATACTATGACCACTAATAAAACCAACAACACCAATGCCATCAATTATACCACCAACACCAATTTAATCGACAATACCCTTGGCAATACCAATAACTATGCCATGATTAGCACACTACAAATATCATCACAGGCATTAGTTCCACAAATAACAATAGCTCCAATCCCATCACTAAACTACATTAATGTATAACTTTTACATTAATATTTAACCTATTTACTTAGCTGCCCGCATTGACTGGCAAGTCCGACACTGAAAAACTATTCACGCAGACGGATTTAACATAGCAGAGGGGGATATCACCACTTTGTCAAAAACTGATTTACAATAGAAACCTCTTTGGCTTTTCTTAAGCAACCAGGCACAAAATTACACCTGTACAGCTCAAAATGATATTATGACTCATTACATCTACGTGGAGTATATGTCGAGATAATGATAGGTCTACATGCAACTAACTATGCTTGATTTTGATCCTGGTTTTCAGTGACACAAGGGCAACGTCACAATTTGAACCATAAATGAAGTGTAATGAAGATGAAGAGTTGTTCATTATGTTTTTATTTCTGACATTATCTCATTCACCCATAGGTAGGCCCTTTTCAAAAAGTTTGAGGTAAGACCTGTTGATAAGCATGATGTGTTACAAGAGTCTCTCACTGTGTATTGCATGTTTTTAAAGCATGATTAGGTCACATTGCATTTGCCTATGCGTGTTCACCAGAGTCCACACACCTCCTCAAATATGAAATGTTTTTAATAGCGGAGCAATGAAAAAGGATACCATTAACCTTAATCATTTTCTCATTTTAGATCCAAGCCACCCAGGAGGTGGGCAAAATTCCTAAGGATTGTTTTGATCAAGTATAAGGCAGTTTTTCATTATACATTACACAGCTTGTAATTTGCATAAGGCATCACACAGAAACGGACAGTCAGAGGCGGAAGCATGTTGACATCTCTTAAGGGTTGACTTATCCCTCTTCTCACTTTTAATTGTACCATATTGAGGAACGTGAATAAAGCAAGGCTTTTACACCAAGAAGCACTTTTAACAGTTCATTCTCTCTATCAGGGTTATTGGCCGTTAGCCGTGGTATTGGCCTGTCAGGTACAGCCACTGGACTTGTCCTCAGTCTCCACTGGCACTGCAGTCTATGATATTTTTAACAACTATATTGTATTTTATTTTCCTTGTATTGCATTCCATGTGCCTCAGGAGGTGCCTGGCTCCTGCACTGAGGGCATTCTTGCAGCCACTTTTCTTTTCCTTGTACTGCAAGCCTAGTGCATCGGGAGGTGTCTGACTCCCGTACAGAGGGCGTTCCCGCAGTTACTTATGTTTCTTTGTACTGTATGCCTTCGTGCATCTGGAGGTGCCTGGCTCCTGCACCGTGGGTGCCATGTTGGCTTGGTGACTCCAACCAGTGTTTATTGTGCTATGTGTTCTTCTTCATTTGATTTTAATTCTAATATAGCTCATTTTATTTTAAATTCACTGCACGGTGCGCAGGGCCGTTTCGAGGTGTTTTGCCGCCCTAGGCGGAAATTGAAAAATGCCGCCCCCTCCCTTGCTCTCATTAGTTGCACCTTACTCTCCCCACTGCCCAAACCTGCCCCCTGTTTATTCACCTTTTTACACTTCACTGCTTTCTCGCCTCTTCTCCCTCCCGCTTTCTGCTTTCTGCCAGTATGGATATTTTCACACATCTCTTACCGCAGGTAACTGGTTTACTTTAGTTCTTAAGTCCTGGCATTTCAAATTCTGCTGTTGTGTAAGAGCACCGACACCTTAGCTGGGTAGAGTTGTGCTATAAATGTGAAATAAATGCCATTTCAGGCACAGCTGCCTCCCCAGGCCTCGGATCAGGTTTTACTCACTTCATGTGCTCCTTGCTGGCACCTTTTATCATTCAAAGTCCCAGTTTTACTATTCTTGACGATTTCAATTCTCACCTGGAAAACTTCCAGGACCCAGAAGCTACTAAACTTCCAGACTCCAACAGGCTTCCCACAACTTTTTAAAGATGCCACAGATCGGCTGCACAAACTCTCAAACCCATCGCTACCAAGCATAATTTGATTAGTGTCGAAAGGCCTTTTCCTCTTGTTTGGTCACATCACGCAGCTGTCCCTGTCTTTTAACACCCTTATCACTCAAAATTACATTTAAAAATACTATTTCTCCCTCTCTAACTCGTTCATGGGCTAAAATGAATCAAGATAGCTTTACTGGGGCGTCGGACCTATGTATCTTGTTTTCCTCTGTTAATGTTATCGTTAAAGGCAAAGGAATTTAATAATTGGATATCGAATTCCCATGACATCATAGCGCCCAAAGACATGGGCCTCTCTACACTCTTGTTTACTGAAAAACTCAGAACCACCAAAAGAATCTTTTGGTGGTTCTGAGTTTTTCAGTAAACAACATTAATGTAGCGCCTCTGAGGTGATTATGAGTTGATGCAGTGGATTCTGAGTAGCAGAGAGCGCCCCCCGAAGCAATAAAACAAGCTTCGCTGACTATCACAGTTAATAGTTAAATATACGTTAAGCACGAAGAAGCAGCTCAGTTTAGCATGGGCGCTACAAAAGGGGTAAGTAATATTAAAGGGAACACACACAGACTAGAGCCTGCGTTTAAATAACATGATTTTGTAAAAAAATCTAGTATTTCTAAATAGCGGAAATCACTCCTGACTTGTCACGCTCATCCGAGGGGGTACTGTTTCCAAAATCTCTACAACTTTTTGGTCATATCTCAAAATTCCTTCCATTCCGGCCTCTGCGTGATCCGAGATGGTGTGCACGTTTGGCCCCGATGGCGGAGATGAGCGCATTTCATTAAATCTTCCTTCGAGCCTAATGTATTTCTGCTGGTCAGTACTTTTATCCCTCGCTTGGAGTGTAGCACAAAACACGACACTTTTCTTTATCTCGATTACTTTACAGGATATTAAAACTATTAACAATATAATAGGTAATCGTGTAGAGCTCACGGCCTATTGAACACCTACGCTTGCGTTTTCTCACTAAAACCAAGGCTCCTGGAACTGTCAGTGTATTTATGTAGCGCTACGTGCCGTTCAAAACCGCTCTTGGCGCTGGTGAGTCACAAAATGTTAAAAGAATGAATAGTAAGGGGAAGAGAGATGTGAGAGGTACAGAGGGACAGGTAATGAGATAGGAAAGGAAGAGGGTGCGAGGAACCACAGGCCCTAGAAACAGGATGTACTGGAGAAACTAACATTCAAAACTCTTGAACGGTCGAGTTCTAGGGGCTTCTTGAACTGCTGGGGCCCAGAAGAGAGAGGACAGCAGGGCGTGCTTACTGTTGGGGCGTGGGGAGAACTCATGTTTTTTGCCGCCCTCCCCCTTTTGCCGCCCTAGGCGGCCGCCTAGGCTTGCCTAATGGTAGAAACGGCCCTGACGGTGCGCTCGCAGGGGAGCCTGCGAGTCGCACCTGGGTTAGCTGACCCCGTTTTTATCTTGTTGTTAGCCCACATTACCGTACATCACTGCGCTCCCTGCGCTAGCTATAGCAAGCTATACTTTGGCATGCCCCTTTCATGGGGGAATATTTAAGACACACTAGAGCACTTCCGCGCAGCGGACGCGCTAAACGCCCGCCAAAGGCAAGCCCGTCTGCGCCCGTCCATGCTTGGACCGCGGTTAACACCAGTTTGCCCTAGTTGTGCCGCCCCGGATTCCTGCCATCTTTTACACTATTCAACCAAGACCTCTACGCACTCAATCCTAATGGTAAGTCCTCAGCCTGCCCCCAAGTACCTGTTGATTGATTTTCCTCCATTTCAACACTGCCCTGTATGCAACATATCTCTTCCTAGGATTTTTAAAGATACACACCACGACCTTACCGGTACTCAGGACGCTATCTATAGCAAACAGGTACCTAATCATGTCACACCATTACACTGTGCCTTATTAAACTCTAGATCCTTAGTTAAGCACAGTATTGACTGCACAGTCTTAATAGAAAACAATCATCTAGACTGCTTTTTCATTACTGAATCCTGGATAGACGCTGCTTCTATCTAAAGTATGGCAGAAGCCTTCCGGCTACGCCATACACACTCTGAATGGAGCAGGCAAAGAGGCGGTGGTCTGGCTATCATATATCGGGACCACATTAAGGCCTCCTTCTAAGTGGTTTCTAAGTGGTTCCTTCATTGCGAAGCACTGTACTTTATTTTCAAATACCCCTAAGCCTTGATTGTATCGCCCTCCTGGGCACAGGGGATCATTCATTCCCAAAGTTTGCTCTTTCCTCGAAGATGGATTGTCTACTACCAACTTTACAATTATGGGTGATTTCAGCTTTCATCTGGAAAACGCAACAGATGTAGACTCGGCACACTTTATTAACACATTAGAAAGCCTAGGCTTAAGCCAGTTGGTGGAAGGACCCACT